>HG995382.1:12500000-13750000 GCA_905333075.3 Atethmia centrago
CCCACCGATATATCTTATAGCCCGAATTTCTGGAATTCTATTGACGCTTAATTTGAGAGCAGTAGTGGCCTTGTGGTAACGGCCGTGACTTGCAGGGCGTAGTTTCAAACAAGGACAGGCGCTTTACTTTGTGTAAATTATTTCATCACCACTGCTCTCAAAACGATGAAGGAAAACATCGTGAGGAAACCGGCATGTCCTAGAACCAAAAATTCGAAGACATGTGACATCTACCAACCCGCACTCGGCCCGCGTGGTGGATCACGGCCTACTTCCTCTCACAGAGAGGAGGCCTGTGTCACAACAGTGGGAACATACTGGGGCTGAGTATGATTGACGCTTAAGGCACTTGTCCTACCGCGATTAACGAGAAGCGAGTAGAGCTTGCAACTAAAAACCGGCCAAGTGCGGGTTTGACCACACAATGACGGGTTCCGTAGTTGGGGTGAATTTATCTCAAGAACAAATTTAATATTGTAGTTGAATAAATGTTCTCTCATACATTCCAACTGCAAATTTACATTTGTACGCACAATATTGAGAGATTTACTATGTTATTTTAAGACCATAGACTTCTAATAGGTTTTCCTGTAATCAATGAGTAGGTATAGAATCTATTTTCGGTACTGTGGGTGTCCACAGTAAGAGCTTGCATTAAATATGTCACAAGGTACAGTGTGCCCTGCCGGGGTCGCGGGAAGGTACTAATGGGTCACCGAGGCCCCCGCAACACAGGCAACGGAAGGAATACGGGTGGGTTTTAGTCAGCAAGAGTCTGACACACCCTCCAACTCCGCCCAGAGCGGGAGAAGTTATTTGATGATTTCCCACCCAAAAAAAAAAGGTACAGTGTGCAATTGAAATTTTAATTTCTCTCGCAAAAGTGACCCGCTCAAGATTCTTTCATTTACGTAACACTTTCGTATTTGGGTCACGGAAATTGATACGTGTACCAAATTTCAACTTAATCGATCCATTAGACTCGGAAAAAAATTAATGTGACAGACGGACACACCAGTGATCCTATAAGGGTTCTGTTTGTTTTTTTCTTGTGATGTATAGAACCCTACAAACGAGTTGCGATCAACAAGCAGCGAGTCTCGCTGGTATGCATTACGTGTAAAAAGTGTGAGTCTCTCTGCGAGTGTTCTGCCCCCAAAGCGAGCGTCGCTGAGCGAGTACTCTCTTGAATAGTTCTTGTCGCTGCAGCAAACGAATACTCGCCGGCGGCGGCGGTGTGAACAAACAGCGATCAACCATTAATATACCTACCTCTTTTACTTACACGGATCCTGCTATCTTTTGTACGTTTCTGTAGAAAAAATCGTTAACAGCTAGTCGCTTCCTCGTCGGCAGTGGTACAGTTGCCGAACGGTGCGCGGCTTAATAACTTCAATGATACTGCAGCTACTGTATTTGCAAATCACTTTGAGATTAAATGTATTGTATTGACAACTATGACCGACACTGAATCTACGTTCAATTTTGAAGTGAAATTACGGAGAGTTATCAGGATAGCTACAACAATATTCAATAGTAAATAAAGTATAGTAATGCTTATATTTTGAACAGTACACGAAAAACGTTTCCAAGAAAAACACTCATTATTTATTGAACCAAAAAATTACACTTTGAGAATAGGCATTTTTTTTTATTCCACCAACAGTCAATTCAATCAATTATTTCTCTATAGACAATCTGTAGAGCTTTTCTTCAAGTAGATTTCCAAGTTAACTGAAAATCTCGTATTAACATTTCAATAGCTTCAAATTTCAATGACTTTCCGACCTGCAATAAAAAACTCTAGATCCAACTTCATCAAATGAGCAAAGAATAACCATTTTTCAGAGCCCACATAATACGCAGGCATACGAACGGCTATCCGGGCCCCTATATGTCGCGGGCGTATAAGATAAATGACTTTGAGCGAAATGCCTAGGCAAGCGCAAAAACGCTAGCCTAAATCTACGTGTGTAACAAAAAAGGCGATTTATCCTCATGTTTGATCTACTTCTCTGTATTTTACTTGTGAAGGATAGTTTTCATCAGGTTTAGAGTTTGCAAACAGGCAATGTTTAGTTGTTTTTGAGGTATTTTTGGGGCTAGCGCGCACTGCGGTGCCTTGGAATGCGGTGCGTTATTTCTGTCGTACGGTGCACGGTGTAACAAACACAGTCTCGGGTCCGCGCACTAGCGGTTAAAAAATTGCACGTTTTTCGTTCCCAAACAGTTTTCCGTGCATCCCTTGACGGCCTTATGACCTATTATGGTTCACTTTTCGTAAGATATAAAGATTTATGGGCGTATTCAAAAAAATAAAAATCCGGATATTATCTACTGATTGGTCGATTACTCGGTGCGTTTTTTTTCACAGCAGTGCGCGATATTTCATATTATATGCAGTACAAACGTACTTTGAATGCACACTGTAAATAAACCGCATCAGTCTTTTTCAGCGCAATGCACGGACTTCTATGACATTCCATACTTCACAGATTTTGCAGTAAAAAACGCATGGCAGTGCGCACTATGTACTTTTATTACAAAGTAGGTTTGTAAAAAATACTAAAAACATAATGCGAATAACGTAAGGATTAGAATTGGAACAAACCCTCTATATAATATAAAATAGTGACCAAATAATATATCAAATGTATATACGAGTAGAACGCCCCAAAAATTTAAAAACAAAAGTTTCGGTTTTTGTATTGTAACTCAACACTTTTAATACAATTTAGCCACGTACATACATAACACCTATAAGGCTTCGTAAAACGATCATCTAGCTAGCACATTGATACCGCGTTTCAAATGACGTAGAATGACACCTCTCTTGATTTTTAGGTGAAATGATATCAATTTACGTCGGAAGTAGAGTTAAGTGATGCGGAAACTGTCTTTTGGCGACTGAACGAAATCCATTAAGGTGTAAAGTGACTCGGTTTGACGTGATGACGGCTATATCCCGCCAGCGGCTTTTTGTACGCTTCAAAAATATTTGGTGAGTGGCGTGTCATAGATTTATGTAAATAGATCATAGAGAAAGTATGTTTTTGCACTGTCAATCAAAGATAATATTGATATACTTTGTAAAATGGTACCTATTACTTAGTTATATCCTCGCTTGAACGGAATCCTATTCAAGCAGAAAATAATAAGGGTATTCGCCCTTACATAAAGGCATCCCCAAACGTTAACTCCACCTGCACACTACAGATAACTGACGACGTTGTCTGACAGATGGCAGACAGCTAATACATTCTGTACTTTTCAAGGGTAACCGCAGCATTTAAGTGAGAAAATCCGCTTAGAAATGAGAAAAACCTTTTTGCCTCTATAGTTTTCTCAATAGACCTTTTTGAATTTTCAATTTAAGTTTTTGGAATCAAAAGAATATACGAGTAAGTGTTATTACCTCAAATTGAATTTCCGTTGAAAGGAAATTCGAATTGAGATAAAACCTATGTTTTAAACACTGATTTCCTGGATTGCCAGCAACATAGTCACGTCACTATACTCAGCCAGTACCTATATAAAAAGATACATAGCTACTTTACAAGTTAAGTAAAGTTAAACCAGGTGCTTGATATATATTTTATTCCACAACTCATACAAAGAAATAAAAACGCGAAAACAAGTTATGGCATTATATTCACGTCAGCACCTACCCAATAAAAATACCAACCACAAGGTGTCACCGAGAAACAAATTCGATATGACTTAATAAGTTAATAACTATTTAGCGATATACTGTCACATTTAAATGTACATATATTCGTATGCAATTTAATACAGAGGGTGAATACATTATTCTTAATAGGATAATTGACGTTGTAAAGTAGGACATTTTATGATGCAGGGAGTGTTTGCTTTCCGACGGCTTATCTTAACGAGTATTGCCTAATATCGTTTACAAAATGTGCTATTTTGTTAATTCTGTTGAAACATGTTTCATAATTAGCGAAGCGTATGATAGACGTGTCGTTAGCCCCTGTGGGGGAGCGGCGCCCATTTTGTTAACAAAAATGTATGAGTTTACGTTATTATTTACGCCTTTTTAAGTGTATTATCGGAGCTGTTATAAATATTAATTTTATCTTGTATTGTTTATGGTAAAACCTTTGTCTAATAAATGGCTACGTAATTAGAAAATAAAGTACCTATAATTACCTGGATATAATTAATAGTCCTCCAGATCAAATTTCTGCCATAGCGACCGGCGGAGACCAGCCTTAGGCGCGGGAGATATTATAGTGCGCATGTGTGTGCGCAGACACAGGTGAACTCTCTCTTCCCTCACTCTCCCGATTGATGGGACGCCAATCCGTTACGATCGGTGAGAGATCAGGCGCAGGACAAAGGTTTTTTTTTTTGGGTGGGAAATCATCAAATAACTTCTCCCGCTCTGGCCGGAGCGGGAGGGTGTGTCAGACTCTTACTGACTAAAACCCACCCGTATTCCATCCGTTGCCTGTGTTGCCAGGGGCCTCGGTAACCCTTTTGTACCTTCCAACATGTTTTCCGAGGCACGAGGGTATCACACCGCCAATTTCCAAACCCCGGGCTGTTACTACGAAATTCCCAATGGAAAAACCCAATAACACTTTTCCCGATCCGGGAATCGAACCAACCCACGCCCAACAGTCGGGGCAGTACCTACTACCTGGACATAAACAGATATTATTACACCTATATGGCTCTAGAATACGATCCAATAAATATTATATTGTGGTCTTTTTACTACGAATATCGGTCCATCGTTTAAATTTTATACCTGTATTTTATAAACGTTATTAAAATTTACTGTACCTGAGTTATATTGAAGAAAGTAATGTTTTATAACCATGCGTGCTAGTAGATTATCGTGCCTATAAAGCGCTGTAAAGCGCTAGTTAGTTGCGGATGTCAGAAGCGATATTTGATTAGGTATGCAATTTAAAATCGTAGATAATTGCTGCAAGCGGTTGTTCAAGCGGTGTGTTTGAGCTTTAATGATCGTTAAATTAATATTCTCTGGCGAAGCTTTCATTGTACCTAATAAACAAATATCTGTTCAGTTGCTCATCAGAAAAAAATAGTACCAAAAGAAAATACTGGGGGCAACCACGGCCTCTTATAGCAGTATTACCGGGAGCAGGAGGGTGTGTCAGATTCTTACTGACTAAAACCCTCCCGTATTCCTTCCATTGCCTGTTTCCCAGGGGCCTCGGTAACCCTTTAGTACCTTCCCGCGACCCCGGCAGGCATCGGCCCTACTGGACCCCTACACTTGTGCTGACGACATCTCTTTGCGCGTGGAATGCAACGCGCCGTCGACCCGGGCCTGGTCCTTACCGGACGGTGAGCTACCCATTGCTCACCGTCCGCAAGCCCTCGCTTATGGTGGCCGGAAATCCGCCCGGGATTCCTGACGCCCAGGGCGTCTCATGCAGCGGCTAGGGGCGAGAAGGCGCTAAATTTGCCTTTCCCTCAACCATCCCACCTCCTTCTTTGCGAGCATTACTGCTTCGCAGAAGGAGGTGACGGCTGCCCATGCCCTCTCGCTCCGTACCATGGCCTGAACCAGAGCCGGACGCGAGAGATCTCTGCCGCCGATCGCCTCCACGAGGACACGGCGGTGCTCCGCCCAAGCCGGGCAGACCTCCTCCGTATGCTCCACCGTGTCCACTGAAGCTGCCGTGTCCGGTAAGGACCTGCGTCAGGTGGAAGGTGAGGACGCCGTGGCACCTCTCTAGCCACTCCTAAAAGAGGGGACTTATCGCCGCAATTGTGGCGTGCCCAGTCGTTGCCCCCCTGAATTCTGTTTGTACTTCTCAAACAAAATTATTTTCTAGGTCATGAATAAAATTTAATAGTGAAAATATTTCATTTGCAATGGAAAACCTGTCAAATTTTATCAATTCTCACGTTAAAGCACTATTATTATAATAATAATATATCTGAAGATTGATCTGAATTTGTGTATGTTTGGGCCTATCAATGCTATTTGCATTCGACCCAAATATTAAAAACACAATAACGAACATATTATTGTGTATGTCCATAAATATTTATTATAATATTGATCAAGACGTAATAAAAATGTTAATTCCGCGCCGAAAAAAAAAACAGTAGGTACGTAGCTAAAATTTTCGACTTGTTAAATCATGCAGTCGACCGACTTAATATAATAATAAACTTGGTTAAAGTATCAAACTTCAATGAAAAATTTAGAGCCGGTCATAAAGTAGCAATCTCAAAAGTTTTACCGCTTAGAAATTATGCTGGGAACTGCGAAAATGAAACGACGACGTTTTTTGTACGATGAATTTCTGTTAGCGAGAAACAGCGTTATTGTGCGCAGAGCCCAAGGAAAATTAAGTTAAGAAAATTAACAAAACAATTATTAAAATTAATTTATTATGGTTGGGTAGTTTGAGTTTCAAATTGCAACAGCACATTTTCTACGTTATAATTTGGGCACAGTTTTCCTCGAAAATGGGTGAGGGTAAAAAATAAACAGCAACGAACCTTAACTATTTTGGTATAATATGAAAATATTATTATGTTATGTAATTATATAATAGATTTATATATAAATATAAATCTTGTTGATAAATATGAATCTTGTTGATGTTTAAGGTGAAAAACCAAGCAAAATAAATAAAATGTTAAAGAATTTACATATTAATCTATACAGATAAAATTGGAGTGTCTGTTTGTAGTATTAAAATAACTGTCTAATGTCCACACGGTATAATATATACCAAAACATCATTTTTTTTTAAATGTTTGTCTGTCTGTCTTGTTGTTGTTTTCGGCTAATCTCTGAAACGGCTCGACTGATTTTGACGGGCAGATAGCTGATGTAATAACGAGTAACTTAGGATACTTTTATTTTAAAAATGTTATTTATTTTTATGAAAAGATACTATTTCGCGCGGACGAAGTCGTGGGCATTATATAATATTTATATGTAAATTCTTTAACATTTTGTTTACAACGTGCATTGATCCAACAAATAGGTCCACAATATATTAACTAACTAGCTTTTGCCAACGGCTTCGCCCACGTGGATTTCTGAAATTATCCCACGAGAACGTACCACCACCGACCAGGATAAAAAGTACCCTATGTGTTAATCCAGATCCATATAATAAACTATGTGTGTGCCAAATTACATGCAAATCCTATGAGTAGCATAATAATAATGATTGCAATACTATATTTTTGAATTCATGCAATACAAGTACTTTTTGATAGGTTACTTTAAAGGCTCAGAAATTGTGCACAGCGTGTCGTGAACAGAAAGAATACTGTTTTGCAGCGTGTCGTGAACAGAATACTGTTTTGCAGCGTGTCGTGAATAGAATACTGTTTTGTGTGCATGCAACTTACTACCGGGAAAGACTAGAGAAAAAGTATCCTGTGTGTTAATCCAGCTATAAACTATCTGTGTGCCAAATTTCATCCAAATCCGTTTAGCCGTTTTTGCGTGAAAGAGTAACAAACATCCTCACAAACTTTCGCGTTTATAATATTAAATAGGTTAACTTTAGATAATATCAGTAATCACACATCACTGATGTTTTTATTATTATCCTACAACTAGGCATTTTGCTTTCCACTAAGTAAACTTGCTACCAAAATAATTCACCCAAAAATAACTTCTTTCATTTCGTACCTTCGAGCTTGAAAGCCAAAGCAACAAAAGTTGCGTTCCAGCGATCATATCCACAGTTTTGCAGACAGTTTGACACACAACTTCATCTCATCAGACGTTTATTTTTACGATGTTTGTTTTGAATTCTTTCGGTTCAGTTTCAGCAGCTTGATTAAAAGAAATATTTATTTCGGTTGAGCAATGATAAGGAAAAACAAGTATAATTTGGAGAAAAACAGAAAACAACTGTCAGTGTAAATTTCGGGAAAGTTGTTTGAAGATTTTTATCGTTTAGTCAAAATACTGGTCTAATTATGCACGGTCGTTGGAGAAAACATAAACCATGATAAAGTTAAACATGGACGATAAATTAAAAGTAAATTAAAAGAAAATTTGAATCTAGTCTTCGGATATATCATCAGATGAATTATTTATGAATTCCTATCTTGAGTTACATAATAGACTACCATTTTGATATAAACTTCTATTCCTTCCTGGAACTTGATATTTTGCTTTCCGAGGAACCGTTTTCCGCGGTCACATTTCTTTTACAAAAGTTCTTGAAGGAGAAGGTCCCAGAGGTCTCCAGCAATGGTCTTACACCCATTTCTAAAAAGTGTCTTAATTAAATTCTATAGTGCTAATATGCCCCCCAAAAAAATCACAAAATTTTTATTCAATCGATAAGTGCCATAAAAATGCATTTAAATTTTTAATTTTCAAATTTCGCGCGTAGTTTGACGAAAACGCTGGACGCAGTGGACGCCATGTTGCTCGGTGGTCATGACGTCACTTGGCTAGTAAACAAATGCGCTGATCTATTATCTAACTATCAGTTGACAGTTGATACGTTTTAGTTTACTTAGCGGTATGACGTAATAACTATTTCATGGTATTTTTTAACAGATTAGAAAAACTGAAAACGCAGAATTGAATTTTAAAATTTATTTTGTTATTTTATGAACTAAAAGTAACATTTTCCGACTCCTTTTTGCCTAAACTATATCAATAATCTATTTATAGATTTTTTTCGTATATACTCGTAGTAAAATACCCTATTATGTAAATATTTTCGATGAATAAAACCTGGTTAAATAACATAGGTACTATATTCAAAATCACCATCATAAATCACTCTTGCTGTCACCATTTCACCTTAAAAATCAAAAAATACTTTTATCACTTTTTTTATCAAGCCCTCACCTTTTATATTCGACCTTAAACAAAAACTTTTCAAACAAAATCGAATATTCAAAAATCATTGAGTAACAAATGAATATCCGATAAATGGTGCATCATAAAAGCCTATCACCTGTCTGGCCGATACAGTGCCGGGGCTTTATACGGCTCGTAATTAATAAAAAATAAAAACTGTCGAGCGATGGCCCTAAAACGCATTTAATTCTTGATAAGGGTAACAAATTGGATAAAGATAGCACGACCGTCGGAGACAGAGAGATCGTAAGTGCATTGCCGTGATAACTCATGTGTGATGGTGACAGATTTGTGTGGACGTTTTTTCGATAAATAAAATATATTTTGCAAAAAATAGTATTTGCTGTCGACAGGCGTGACGTTCAATATTTTATGCAAAAAAGTGTTTTTAAATTCGGTACTTTGCTTTGGCTTTGAGTGGTGCTCGTGCAATTTGTTTTGACACTGTAGTGAACCAAAACTACTGGTTTATTTTAATTTTACTTTAGAATCATGGTATCTTAAATCAAACTTCTTTGACGTAAATAACCTACTTGAATTTGCTAGTAGGTACTATTCCATAAGATTACATAAATCTTTTCTATGCATAGTGATTATTTAGCACCGAAACTAACCTAGGTAATTAATTTTAATCGTCAATCATAGACTAAATCATATCCTGATGAGTATAATCATTATCATATCCTGTAACTTTCTAATTATGCTGAAATTTCAGTACTGTCATTAAAATAATCATCAGTTTAAATGGCTGAACCGACTAAATAATTATTATAATTGTTGCGGTCAAACCCACACGTTTAGTAATAAGCGCTGACCGCACGCTTAAATGCTTTTACCAACTCAATAGGTAAATATTATTATAATTTGAATTGTTACTTTCATTAGCTATCGATAAATAATAAAACATATTGACTATCGTATTATTATTTGAATCGATTGAAAGTTGACGTGACATTATTTTGTTCCTGTTTTCCTAAGTGCCATTTTTATCCTTTGTTATTTGATACAAATTGTCGTATCATACGTCTACGTATTGTTTTAGTTGCGTCTTTATAGCAGAATTATTCAATATTTTTAATTCTTCATTCTATTTCAGGTAACACGAAGAAATCTTCAGCAGCAAGTAAATCCACAATATTCTTTCGTTTGGCCTTCAGAACCACTTCTCAACATTGTACCCGTGATGTTTGTAATCTTAAAATGTCAAAGGTATTTAATTTGAATATCATGTCTTATCTCATTCCCAAGCATTGAATTTATCGATGAAATATCTATCGATATGAAATGTAGGCTCTATTATACTGAAGGGATTGAAATCTTCCTTCGTTTAATTTTAAGGATGGGTACTTTATTTTGTATTTATGTGTATTTTTTATTAAAAGTCACGTTGAACATTGTGAATGTGTAATAGAAACGTCTTTTACTTGAAGATTGCTTTATTAAAGTGGTCTCAGGTGAGTCATGTTTATTTGTCGTAAAGAAGATAGACCAAGAGCTAGCGAAGACGAACCGATAGGTATATAATAAAACAATGAATTGAAAAATTCTTAAAACTTTTATCTAGAAAATGATGAAAACAGAATGACGTACAGAGAGTTTCACTCAATTCATTAGTTATCATTAAAGTAAAATTGTTAACTAATTCTGATTTACGAAGCATAATTTTAGCGGTCTTTATAAATTACAATGTTTGTTCTAGCATTCTAGCTTACACTTAGCACACAAATTATAATTAAATGTCGCTTTTGCTATATCAGCTATCAGTTTTAACGACCGAAGTTCTATAATTATTCATAGTCAAGTGAATTTGAATAACACGACCTTTTGCTGTCTTATTCACTGTCATGCACTTAATATTACAAAGCCATATTTTGATTTGGGTAGCCAATTAATAACCTGCAAAGGAATCGGAATTTCAAGAGTCCTAGCTATTTTCTTTCATTTGTTTTATAGATACTCTCGATATATTAATGCCAGCCCTAACTTCTTCAGTGCAGACAACAATAATATATCTAAATCAAGGCATTAAGCCCCGATACACTGAGGCTATTACTCGCACCGTAATAGCTATTTGCCACTAATACTAATATGCCTTTGTGTGGCGGTTATGTCGCGATGTTTATCTCAGCGGTCATTTCTTGCTAGATTTTATCTTTTCCTATTGGTAAAGTTATTTTAAGAATTTATTTTGAATGACAAGCGACAGATTTTATGTCTTGAGATTTACTTTTCAGGAGTAGGTCGTGCCGGGGTCGCGGGAAGGTACAAAAGGGTTACCGAGGCCCCTGGCAACACAGGCAACGGAAGGGACACGGGTGGGTTTTAGTCAGTAAGAGTGTGACACACTCTCCCGCTCCGCCCAGAGCCGGAGAAGTTATTTGATAATTTCCCAACCAAAAAAAAAGGGGTAGGTGGCAAGGAGTTCAGTGAAGGAGTCTCTTGACAAGGGCCAGGCAATCTGTCTTCGGAAAGCGTGAGCATTTTAGTATGCGGTCGTGTTGGACTCAAGACAGCGTCATGTTCCTAATTCTAATTCCTCTGATGGAAGTCGGCACAAGGTTACTTCCATCGACGAGCTGAAGCTCTTGATAGCCAAGTTCCCGAAGGCGTCCGGTGCGACTCCATCAGTGAGATGAAGAAGGGTCGAAGTTGCAGAGAGCCTGAAAAACACAATTTGTAATTAGGTTTAAGTGAATGTTTACTTTGATGTCTTGTTGTTTTTTGTTGTAGTTTCATAGATTTGTATATTTTTTTTAATTTGTCTCGACCCATGGTTATCTTTCTTTTGTTTTGTGCACCAACTGTTTAAATTATCCCTTCTTTTCAATTGAGGCGTATTGGTTTTTTGATACCCTCAACAGTGTTTATTTTAGGGTTACGTACCCCAAAAGGAAAAAAAGGGAACCTTTATAGGATCACTCTTGTGTCTGTCTGTCCGTTTGTCACAGTCAATTAAAAAAATAAAATAAAAAGTTTTACAAAATATATCGTGTGACATATCAAATGAAAAGGCTTTTTTTTTTTTTTTTTGGGTGGGAAATCATCAAATAACTTCTCCCGCTCTGGGCGGAGCGGGAGGGTGTGTCAGACTCTTACTGACTAAAACCCACCCGTATTCCTTCCTGTTGCCTGTGTTGCGGGGGCCGCGGTGACCCATAAGTACCTTCCCGCGACCCCGGCAGGCATCGGCCCTAGTGGACCCCTACTTTATGCTGACGACATCTCTTTGAGGCGCGCGTGGAATACGACGCGCCGTCGACCCGGGCCTGGTCCTTACCGGACGGTGAGCTACCCATTGCTCACCGTCCGCAAGCCCGCGCCTACGGTGGCTGGAAATCCGCCCGAGATTCCCGACGCCCAGGGCGTCTCCTGCGGCGGCTAGGGGCGAGAGGGCGCGAAACGTGCCTTTCCCTCAACCGTCCCGCCTCCTCCTTCGCGAGCATTACTGCTTCGCAGAAGGAGGTGACGGCTGCCCATGCCCTCTCGCTCCGTACCATGGCCTGAACCAGGGCCGGACGCGAGAGGTCTCTGCCGCCGATCGCCTCCACGAGGACACGACGGTGCTCTGCCCATGCCGGGCAGACCTCCACCGTATGCTCCACCGTGTCCTCCGGGCGATCCACACAGTGGTGACACCCGGACGTTTCTTCTCTTCTTATCCGACACAGGAACCTCCCGAAGCTGCCGTGTCCGGTGAGGACCTGCGTCAGGCGGAAGGTGAGGACGCCGTGGCGCCTCTCCAGCCACTCCTCAAAGAGGAGACTTATCGCCGCAATCGTGGCGTGCCCAGCACTGGGTCGCGACAACCGTACTTTCCATGACGCCATGAGATCCCGCCGGAGCTCCGTCCGCTGTGCCGCGATTTCTCGCGGCAGCGGACTAACGCCCCGGCGTTTCGCCTCCTCGCGCCACTCCCATACGTGCGCGAGGGCTTTTGCCTCCAGATCCCATGGCGGCAATCCGGCAAGGAGGCTCGCTGCCTCACAGGAGACCGTGCGGTATCCCCGGACCATCCGGATGGCCATGACCCTTTGGGCCGCGCTCAACCGGCGGGCTGGCCGCAGCGCCAGAGAGCGCGCCCATACAGGAGCCCCGTAGAGGGCCATGGACCGCACGACCCCCGCGTAGAGCCTCCGGCAGGAGGCGTTTGGACCCCCTAGATTGGGCAGGAGCCGCTTCAATGCAGCGCCCGCCCGCTCCAGTTTGGGAGCCAAACGTCGGAAATGCTCCACGAAGTTCCACCGGCTGTCGAGGACGAGTCCCAGGTAAATGAAAAGGCTTGGTGTAAGGGTTTCAGATATTTTTTTTTCATAATGTAAAAAATAATACTTAAAAATAATTTAAGAAAATAGGCAAAATTAACCATAGCCATAAACCTATCAGAAGTATATGGTCTTAAAATAATATGATAAATCTCTCAATATTGTGCGTACAAACTTACATTTTCACTTGTTGTAAGGGCAAACTTCATTTGGTTTAAATGGGTTTTTATTTTTATTATTTTATTAATATTTTACACAGATTTGTGTGTACCTTGTGAATGTGAGAACGTTGTAGGCTTAATAGACTAGATATTTTGTAGACCTTTTTCTTTTTTCTTTTTTTGTTAAGTACCTGGTACGTCTCGACAGGCCTACACTGTCCTCACATACCTATTAACACTGTAATTTGAAAACATTGTAAAAGCCAATTATTTTTAAAAGAGTAACCGTGGAGTTTCTTGCCGGCTCTTCTCCATAGGGAACGACCCATTGGAACCGTGCACCTAGCTTCTGACGTTTCATAAGTGCCCATGTAGGTTTATGTGAAATAAAAATATTTTGCATTTTGATTTTTTCAGTTGGAATGTGTGAGGGAACATGTTTTTCAACCAATGTTAAGTTTGTCCTTAGAATAAATTCATTCCAACTACGGAGCCCTTGATTGTGTGTCGTCCGACACGCACTTGGCCCGTTTTTTTTAAATATCAATTCATGTTATTTTTAGTGAATGACAGATCTGTTACTTGACGTTGACGTTCAAAGTATACTCTGCAATTTGGCATTGTTTGTTTTCATCACGGTCAGTGCTTTTCGTTCACAGATAATATTGCTAACGTTTCGTTCCACGTGCGGCTCATTTACTCAGTCTGCAGTTGGATGTGCCATTTTTTTTCCTTTACTTTGTTATTTATATTTTTGTGTCTTTGTCTTTTCATAGGTATTTATATTTTTTTGAAACTTAGGTTTTCGCTTTGCTTCTAGTAGAGCAGACAAAAATGTTATATTTAATTATATATTGTTGGGGAAAAAGTTTCTTCGCGTTTTTAAAGAAAATTCAAAACATTTTTAATATAGTTTATTTACATTTAACTAAAGTACGAGTATTTAGATACCATTTTGATCGATAACTTTTTGCCATCTTGTAGGTAGGGACATGATCCCATTGCTATAGAAATTTTGGGACTTCTGATCAAAATACCGCAACAAGTGGTTTTGGCAGTCCTCTCGTGATGTTAACCTGACACTGCCTAAAGAATTCTGAAGAGACTGAAACAGGTGGAAATCTGAAGGTGCAAGGTCAGGACTATACGGCGGATGCATTAACACCTCCCAGCCAAACTCTCTTAATTTTTGCTGAGTGGCTAAAGATGAGTGAGGTCTTTTTTTTTTTTTTTTAGGGTGGGAAATCATCAAATAACTTCTCCCGCTCTGGGCGGAGCGGGAGGGTGTGTCAGACTCTTACTGACTAAAACCCACCCGTATTCCTTCTTGTTGCCTGTGTTGCGGGGGCCTCGGTGACCCATAAGTACCTTCCCGCGACCCCGGCAGGCATCGGCCCTAGTGGACCCCTACTATGTGCTGACGACATCTCTTTGAGGCGCGCGTGGAATACAACGCGCCGTCGACCCGGGCCTGGTCCTTACCGGACGGTGAGCTACCCATTGCTCACCGTCCGCAAGCCCGCGCCTACGGTGGCCGGAAATCCGCCCGGGATTCCCGACGCCCTGGGCGTCTCCTGCGGCGGCTAGGGGCGAGAGGGCGCGAAACTTGCCTTTCCCTCAACCGTCCCGCCTCCTCCTTTGCGAGCATTACTGCTTCGCAGAAGGAGGTGACGGCTGCCCATGCCCTCTCGCTCCGTACCATGGCCTGAACCAGGGCCGGACGCGAGAGGTCTCTGCCGCCGATCGCCTCCACTAGGACACGGCGGTGCTCTGCCCAAGCCGGGCAGACCTCCACCGTATGCTCCACCGTGTCCTCCAGGCGATCCACACAGTGGTGACACCCGGACGTTTCCTCCCGCCTTATCCGACACAGGAACCTCCCGAAGCTGCCGTGTCCGGTGAGGACCTGCGTCACGCGGAAGGTGAGGACGCCGTGGCGCCTCTCCAGCCACTCCTCAAAGAGGGGACTTATCGCCGCAATCGTGGCGTGCCCAGCACTGGGTTGCAACAACCGTACTTTCCATGACGCCATGAGATCCCGCCGGAGCTCCGTCCGCTGTGCCGCGATTTCTCGCGGCAGCGGACTTATGCCCCGGCGTTTCGCCTCCTCGCGCCACTCCCATACGTGCGCGAGGACTTTTGCCTCCAGATCCCATGGCGGCAATCCGGCAAGGAGGCTCGCTGCCTCACAGGAGACCGTGCGGTATCCTCGGACCATCCGGATGGCCATGACCCTTTGGGCCGCGCTCAACCGGCGGGCTGGCCGCAGCGCCAGAGAGCGCGCCCATACAGGTGCCCCGTAGAGGGCCATGGACCGCACGACCCCCGCGTAGAGCCTCCGGCAGGAGGCGTTTGGACCCCCTAGATTGGGCAGGAGCCGCTTCAATGCAGCGCCCGCCCGCTCCAGTTTGGGAGCCAAACGTCGGAAATGCTCCACGAAGTTCCACCGGCTGTCGAGGACGAGTCCCAGGTACTTCATCGTCGACTCGACGCCGATAGAAACCCCTCCTACCGTTATTTGGGACCCCAACGGTGGCGCGTTCCGAGGACCATGAAAGCACATGGCCTCGGACTTGTGCAGGGCCACCTCGAGTCCCAATTGCCGGATCCTTTCGACGATTGTCGCAACCCCGCGTGCCGCTAATTCGGCCGCCGCCTGGTGCGACCTCCCCTGCGCCAGGACCAACGTGTCGTCAGCGTAGCACACTACGCTGACGCCGCTAGGGAGGTCGGCGCGCAGCACCCAGTCGTATCCGATGTCCCACAGATGCGGCCCCAGGACCGATCCCTGTGGGACACCGCACGACATATGAGTGAGGTCTAGCGTTATCATGATGAAAAACCACACCCCTTCTGTTGATTAATTCCGGCCGCTTTCTCTCAACTTCTTGCTTTAATCTCATCAGTTGTTCGCAGTAGAGTTCAGAATTGATGGTCCTGCCTGGTGGTAACAGCTCATAATGAATAATGCCCTTCCAATCCCACCACACACACAGCATCACCTTGTTGCGAGTTAACCCGGGTTTCGCCACAGTCTGTGAAGCCTGACCGGCCTTTGACCACAACCTTTTTCGCACGTTCTTGTCGTACGTGATCCACTTTTCATCGCCAGTTATCAGCTTCTTCAAAAATGGTTCGGTTTCATTACGTCGTAATAAAGAATCACAAATGAGTACACGGTTCATTAGGTTTCTTTCACTGAGCTCGTGAGGTACCCAAATATCGAGCTTTTTTGTGTACCCAGTTTTTTTCAAATGCGCCAAAACTGGTTTGTGGTCAATTCCCAGTTCTTCAGCTACGTCGTAACTACTAATATGCCAATCTTGCTCCACTTTTTCAAAATGGCATTCATTTTATCCGTAATAGGGCGACCAGAGCGACGTGCATTTTTGACATCAAAATTTCCGGATTGAAAACGCTTAAACCAAATTTGTGCTACTCTCACAGACACTGCACTAAGTCCATAAACATCGCAATTTTTTTCGCGGCTTGCGTTGCATTTTTACCTTTTTTGTAGTAAAATTTTAAAAGCTATCGAATTTCTTCATTAGATTCACTCATCTTGACGGTACGTAAAACAAATGAAAATCATACATTATTTGAATTTGGAATTATGTTCTTTAAAATTTAAACTTTCAATGATACCAAAACCAACCAGATAGCCAAGATAGTATACCGAAAGAGATTTTATTACAAGTTCATACATAATTTAATGCGAAAAGACTTTTTCCTCAACCTAAATTATATATTTACATCAACTTAATAACTATTTACTTATATTATGTCAGACAATGAGTCTTAATTTTCTGCCATCGAATTTCTTCAACAAACAAACAAGATTCTATAAAGGAGTTGTTATGCGCGGATGAATGTCAAGAAGCTCAAGGAGGATGCACCTGTGGTCGATTGGGAGCCTATGATGGAAGCCACTACAGTTGACAAGATTGCCATCTTCAATAATGTTGTAGTAAACCTTTATAACATCCATGCTCCTGTAAAAAAAAGTCAAGTTAAAGCGCCCTCCTGCACCATGGATGACAAGAGGGATACAGATGGCAATCCGATGTAGGCACCGCGCGTTCGGTAAATTTAAAGGGGATCGTACAGATGAGAACTGGATATTATTCAAGGCTGCAAGAAATAGATGCAATCATACGCAATGCTAAACGTCGCCACATTCTGAATACTATCAATTTTACCTCTTCTGCCAATATTTGCAAATTTCTTGGAACTGTTGGTATCGCCAAACCGCGATATTTTGACTTTCTTAATTC
This sequence comes from Atethmia centrago, assembly GCA_905333075.3. Lineage (NCBI taxonomy): Eukaryota > Metazoa > Arthropoda > Insecta > Lepidoptera > Noctuidae > Atethmia > Atethmia centrago. The sequence continues at coordinate 12,517,555 of HG995382.1, forward strand.
AATTGACTTAGACGATCTCAACCATCATTTCTCCACTATTTCTACCGTGGATCATCTAACCAAGCAACAAACTCTGTCTTTAATATGTGGTCTAACGCGTCTTCGAATTAATCCTTTCAGTTTCACTCCAGTTGAATCATGAGAGATCAAAAAGATCATTCTCTTCATCAAATCAAAAGCGGTAGGATGTTACAATATCCCCGTTGGTATGATCATATCTATTCTGGATCATCTCCTACCCGTGATTACACACATTGTATTTTTTTACCTGAACACTGGAGTATTCCCTTCCCTGTGGCGCAGCCTATGTTCATCCACGACCTAAGGTATCTAATCCCCCTCTACCTACTGACTTCCATCCCACTTCTACACTTCCTTTCCTATCCAAAGTGCTTTAAGCCTTTGTCTACAAACAATTCTCCAATTTTGTTCATCGTAACTCTCCAATTAGCCGCACAGCACTGTTTCCGCCCTCCTTAAAGTGACTGGCGATATAAGGGCAGTACTGGAAGACTCAAAAGTTACTGCTGTAGTGTTGATTGATTTTTCGAATTCTATTAATACCGTCCGTCAAGACATCGTGCTAGCTATTCTGTCCTATGTTATGGTTTCTCCCGAAGCACTGGAGTGCTTCTCTTCTTACCTTTAAGAATGTCAGCAGTTCATTCATGTTGGGGATTCCTCATCATGCTGGTGTGATTTGGAAGCTAGCGTTTCTCGAGGCGGTATTCTTTCTCCTATTCTGTTTTCTATTTTTATTAATCTTATAACTTCCGAGTTTCAGTGTGTATCGCCTGTACGCAGATGACTTGCAGTGGTACTGTCAAGGGAGGCTTGATGAAATACCTGACGTTAGTGAAAGTTAAATAAGGAGTTGACAGCCATAAACATCTGGTCTGATAGATTCGGTGTTGGAGTAACGTTGGAGTAATACGTGCCAGGCGATCATTACTGAGAGTCATCGTTGTATTGTTAAGATTTATGGTTCATCCTTGCCACCAGTTCTCTTCATTGGTGCGATCATTCCATTTAACACTTACGTGAAGGACCTAGGCTTGCACATCGATTGTACCCTGAACTGGCGTACTCACGCTCACGCTAGTTTAAACTAGAAGGTTACTGGCATGCTGCGGGCTCTATACTGACTGTAAAATGTACTATCAAGTACCATCCAGTACCAAGACAACGCTTGTGCAGTCCTTAATTTTCCCTATCATCTATTATGATGATGTGTGCTACTATGACCTGGATGCAGGTCTCCTCGACAAATTTGACCGTCTTCTCAATAATTTAATTTGATTAGTTTTTAATGTGCGTATCAATCATATATCTGCGCATCGGTCGCTTCTACAGTGGTTGCCTTTAAGCCAGCGCAGAGAACAAAGGGTGCAGACCACCTTGTTTTAATTTCTTGATCTCCCTCTTCCCCTTGTTATCTAGCCTAGAAATCTACGTTCATCACACAATCGTCTTCTTCGATGTCTCAGTCACCGCACTGACTTCATTCTCTCTTCCTTCTTCATTCAGTCTATATCTCTGTGGAATGCGCATCCCCAGGAAATCAGGATGGCAACCAATCGATTATCCATTAAAGTTAAAGTTCGCGAGCACATAAATAAGAAGCTGGCAGTATTATCACAACGGTAATGTTTTCACATTGTTTGTCTTTTCTGTTTTAGTATATTCGTGTATTTATGTGTATTTATTTGTTCTTATATTTATATATAATTAGAAATATGTATATCCTTATATTTAAATAAATATTAATTCCACCATTTCTGTTATTGCACCTACCAATCAAAATCAAAAGTCATTTATTCAAACTAGGCTGAAAATCAGCACTTTTCGAACGTCAAAGTTACTGACAGTCCCCCAAAAATGCCGGCTCCCTTCACCACTTCCTAGTGCTTTAGCTGGGAAGAAGTGGTGGAACAAACTCCCCAGCAGCACGTCTGTCTGTTTAGTTATATAAACTTGATTCTATACAAAACGTATGCAAAGTAATTAACATTACGAAACACAAAACATTGGATTAAATTACACACTTGCCATACGTTAGCTAGCACGCGCCAATATACCAACAAAACAATGAACAAACTGTGCTCAAGCAGATAAAAATTACAACATAAAAAAACGTAAATAGAACTTAATACCTAAATAAAAGCCTCCAGGCATAAAGGGCGTTTGTCACTGTTTGTCTCTAACCTAAAGGTTGACTGGTAAAAAATGCCTATAGTATCGTGTTCACCTCTGTAAAGTATTAAGCTTAAAGTATTAAATAAATATATAAATTTACTGCAATATTTACTATATCGCCCATTCTTGAAACTGTTCACAATACAAGTCAGAAGCGCAGGAAGTGTGAGAAAGTTAGTGTTAAGTGAAAGTTATTATGAAAACTAGATAGTTAAGACGCTGACAACACCTAAACCGCGGTCACTGTCAGATTGCATAGAAAAGAAAGAGAAGCGCGACGACAAAACGCTTGTAATTTATTGCAAAATATGAAGTAATTATCTATTTACTCAGAATTGAGTTGAGTAATCGAAAATAAAAACAACCAAGTTCTGCATTAGAATAAGACGTACTTGTTATTAATAAAATACGTAATTTATGTTGATATTTAATACAGATATTTTGGATTAGAACTCAAGGTAAGAGGTTAGTTTAACGTTAGTTTGTATCGAGATAATTTTTTCAAAACGTGTTTTGGTGACAACCAAGTTCTGGGAAATATGTTCAAAATGAATATATATTTTTTCCGCTACCACAAACTGTACAGATTTGGCAATTTTCTTTCTTAAGAGAAGCCTATTTTGGTCAATTGGGTCTTGTCAGCGCCTTAACAGAATTGCCATCGAAGATACACAGTGCGAAGTAGAGACGAGTTTAATTATGAAGAAGGAAATTGCCATCAAGCCATAAGAGGGACGTACTTACAGGTGGTCTAAATCTGCAAACAAATCAAACAAAATAATAATCATAATCATCGCCTAATTAACGTTAAAGTGCTTCCGCAGGACATCCGGGTTAACGATCTATGAACTAGTGTTTGTAGTGCTGACATTATTAATGCTTTAATACCTCCATTACATTCATATCGAGAGAACACTTGAATATAAACTCAAGAAAAAAGAGAAAAAGTTTATTCTCCAACCGTTATTTTATTCAGAAAGAATCACACTCACAATAATATACGCTGCTTATAAACCGAATAATGTATTGCTGCAATAAATACTGATAAAGATATTCGTGAGCCAATCCATTTATTTCCTCTAAATTCTACTTGTTAACCATTTCTACGACAAACACATTACAGAAACCATGTTCATACATAATACAAATTTAATAAAAACGAATAATAAAAATGATGTACACTAATAATATTCAAAAATTTCTTATTCCACATGCATTCTGTTCTGATAAGACAGATATTTTTATGCACAATAAACACGTTGTTCCGAATTCCGGAGGATTTTATTGTCATATGTCACGGCAAGGAACCGTAAAACTCCGTTAGTATTATAAATTCTCGTGTATGTTAGTCAAAAATGATTTGCATATTGTGGTAGTTGTCGCCATTAACTGGTGCCTTGCGTGTAAACCAGCGATAACCGTGACTTTATTAAAACGTTATTGATGGCACTGCTAAGTTGTGTATCTTTATCAAAAGCACGCTGACTTTGGGGAAATTGTTATAGTTTTTAGGGTTCTGCAGGTACCCTAAGTGGCACCCTTAGGGTACCCTATTACTAAGGCTCTGCTGTCCGTCCGTCCGATCATCCATCTGTCACAGGGTTGTATCTTTTGAATCGTAATGGGTAGACACTTGAAATTTTCACAGATTGTGGACAGTAACAACAAAATATATGTAGTGTTAAATATTGTACGGTGTTACGGAACCCTTCGTGTGCGAGTTCTACTCGCACTTGGCCGCTTTTTTATGACTTTTTACTTTGCATATGGCAATAGTTTTATCAGTGCAGGTGGACCAACTTAAACTGAATATCTGCACGATTTCTGCAACTCATAATATAGTGGCAGATATAAATACAGTTTTAGTATTCTCATTTCTTGGTTAGTCAGTTATCCCCTGATAGGTGGATGTAGCCTTAATGATTTATATCGTAAACTGGACCTTAAAGTTTCTACAGTAAAACACTGGTAACCGCTTATTGGAAAACGAAAATAGACGACCCTAACTTATTGGCAGATGGACGTCGGTTGCGTTTGTAATATGTCTCCTATATACGAGAATTGCTCTTGCCGTGGCGTGGTAAAAAGATTAGCCTGTCACTTCCAGTCAGCAAGTTTGTTCCTAACTTTACCAGTAGGTAAACTTAGTATTTTCTCTTAAATTTTTCATGATCACTTTTCTAAGCATTAATCAGGTATTTCTCTTTGTTTTTTTTTTTGTAGGTAATCTCTGGAATTTCTGATCCCATTCAAAAATATTTCACTGATTTATAGCCACGATTAGGTACTACAAAATTAATAGCCGAGTGCCTTAGGAATATTTGGTATATAGTTTATTTCCACACGGACTAAGTCGCAGGTATATGCTAGTTTGTTATAAAGTTTGATAGGTTCTGTTATGACTGTATAGAATCAAGTTTTTCTAACTGAACACACAGCTGTGCTGCTGGGGAGTTTATTGCGCAACTTTCTTCAGCGCTAAAGCACTAGAAAGTGGTGAAGGGCGGACGTTTTTCAGGGACTGTCTTATGTAATTTTGACGTTTGAAAAGTACTGATAATCAGCCTAGTTTGAATAAATGACTTTGATTGATTGATTTGATTGACTACGATGCGTAAAGACTGAACTGAAAAAATATTTTAGGCTCTGCTAAAAATGAATGGAAAACTTGTCCATTGATAATTTTAACAGCGGAAAACTTCTTTAATATCTTACTGCAAGAATACTTAGATATATATGTATATGTACATAGTTCACTAATTTGAAATAAAATCTACACTTTGGTTAATCGTTGAAGCCAAATCTACGTCGTTTTGACGTACACTCAAACGCATATTCGCGATCTCTTTCTCACGCTTGCTTCGATCGCAGTGGTCGTTCGAACCAACTCGGAAACCGCCAAAAGCTAACAGAAGACGGTTTCATTACCTTTTTTTTGGGTTGGAAATTATCAAATTACTTCTCCCGCTCTGGGCGGAGCGGGAGAGTGTGTTACTCTTACTGACTAAAACCTATCTGTATTCCTTCCCTCTGTGTTTCCTGTGTGCCAGGGGCCTCTAGAACGCCACCTGCTACGCTCCTTACGCTTCCTTTTGCTTCGTTTACGTTCGTTATAAACATATAATTTTAATGTCTACTATTTATTAGTGCCTTTTGTGGACAGGACATTAATTCAGCTTTGGTCGCGCCTGTCAGAGAGAGTCTAGCTCTCTCAGACAGGCGCGACGCGACACTAGTAGTACAATTTATATGAAAACTTCATGGAAAGTGTCACGCTGCCTGTCGTCGTGCCCGCGATATAGCGCCAGTTTGCATGTGCCTTTACAGTTGTAATGGCAATCACGTCATTTGGTTTAAATAGGTTTCTATTATTTTATTACCTAATATTTTATATATTTTCCTTTATATTTAGAGAACGTTGTCGGCTTAATAGACTGTAGATTTGTAGACCATTTTCTATTTTGTCAAGTACCTGGTACTTGTTGACAGGCCTACACTGTCTTCCCATACCTATAAAAACTGTAAAAGCAAATTATTTTTAAAAGGGTTAACGGGGGATTTTGTTGCCGGCTCTTCTCCATAGGAAACGACTAATTGGAACCGTGCACCTAGCTTCCAACGTTTCATAAGTGCCCATGGAGATTTACGTGAAATAAAATATTTTGATTTTAAAATACTGCATGAGACATTTATATTCGTAAGTCAATTTGACGTATGATTGGGCTTCCAGGGTTAAAACAATGGTCAGTTTATTTTGCAGCACACAGGATTTTTTTTTATCTAAACCAATCAACCAATAAAGTAACAAAATGCCGTGTTCGGATTCTGTATACTCATCGTCAAATTGAAAGTAAATTTTAATTGCCAGCGTATTTCAACTTTGCCTCATATTTTTTACCAACACGTGAATTTTAATGCGTAAATGAAAGCTAGCGATGGAGTTGGCTTTCACAATTTGCGTTGGATCTCCCTCATTTAGGCGTGCCAGGCTCAATTTAAAAGCACCCCACATTTGCGTAATTTTGAACCAAAAAAATATTGCCGTTATTTTGCATGATACTGGAGTAATAACAATAACTGGAGGGTGGGATCTGGTGTTTATGATTTTCTAGGGTGACTCAGTAATCAAGGGATAAATTATTACATTTTCCTCAATAGAAAACTGCTATTAATGTCATCGTTAAAAAGAAAAGAAAGAAATGTTTTATGGATACTGGAGAGTCTTACGAGACCATATGTGGCGGAATATGTTGCAGTGGTCTGTCCAGTTTGCACACAATTAAACAATTCGGAAGAATGTTTACGGAACACTTTTTTTTTGGGTGGGAAATTGTCAAATAACTTCTCCCGCTCTGGGCGGAGCGGGAGGGTGTGTCAGACTCTTACTGACTAAAACCCACCCGTGTTCTTCCCGTTGCCTGTGTTGCCAGGGGCCTCGGTACCTAACCCTTTCGTACTTTCCCGCGACCCCGGCAGGCATCGACCCTAGTTGGATTCCCTGGACCCCGGACTTGTGCTGACATCTCTTTGAGGCGCGCGTGGAACATGACGCGCCCAACCCGGGCCTTTACGGAACACTTGTTTTTTTTTTTATCTTTATTTGTTTACAGGGTGTTTTTTCTATACAGAATATGTCACCCCGATTATTGAATTCAATAAGTATAACAAACTAGCCTACCCGCAACCTTGTACCCAAAATAATAATATGATAAAGTGATCTGGCCTCATCTGACAATGGTGAGGCCAGAACACTATTATAGGCTTCTATAATAGTGTTATTATAGGCTTCTTTATAAGCTTTTGACAATAGTTTTAATGTAGGCTTCTACATTAAAACTATTGTCAAAAGCTTCACGTCTTTGGACTCCAATACGACTACATTCGGTCAAGATGTGATGCACATCTTCTATAACTCCACAAACAGTACAATTAGGTGAATCAATTTTGCGCATCATAAAACCAAAACTATTGAGAGGAACGTGGCCGGATCGGAATCTCAAAGCCATCACAACTTCTTGCCTATTCATTCTGCCCTCGCTAAACCAAAGCATACGTGGAAGAGATGGTTGAATCGTCTTGTACCAAATGCCCTTCGTTAAAGATCTTTTATCAAAATATTCTGACCAAGATCGAATACATCTGTCTCTAACAAGGGGTAAAAGTTCAGTATGCCATGGAGGACAAGCATACAATTCCCCATCAGACGCCGCTTCATTTGCTTCAAACGATCAACCATCTCATTACCATCCAGTCCAAAGTGAGAAGGAATCCATTGCAATACAACTGTTTTATGTTTGGCAACAAATTCAGTGATGGTTCTTATGAGTTCTGAAAGGTGAAGTGCTCGTACATCTCATGAGATGAAGAAGAGCACTTTTTGAGTCAGTGAAAATGACAAACCGGTCGCCATCCAAAGATTGGATATAAGCCAAAGCTTCAGCGATAGCGATCAACTCCAAATGCATTATTGAAATTTTTGATGAAATACGGAATTTGAAAAAGGTACCAACTCGGAACACTTGTTGAAGACAGTCATTTAGATGGTTAACGTACGGTACGTCATAATTATAATACATTTATCAGAAGTTTAAGAACAATCTGCTGCGGCTGCGTTCTTTTATTCTTTCACAGTCATTCAGTTACACGTGTCATTAGGGTGAATATCAATAGCCGAAATAATATACTTAATGATACTTAATTTAGCTTTGCCTCATAAACCAGCACCCTAATTGCGTAACACACTATCAATCACATTCTGAATGATTTTGAAGTATATTGCTAATCCATTGCTTCATATGTTCGAAACATTTCACTGCTCAGCCACATAGATAACGCAATGAATGTTGTTGAACTGTCAAAATAAAACTTATCGATACTGATCATGTGTTACGCGATTATCGGCGTAATTGCGTACATTTTATACGTATAATAAGTCTAAGTAACTTTAAACCAGCACAGTCCAAACTAGAGGTTATGCAAAAGTTTAGTGAGCATTAACTGTCCACAGCTTTGTGCGCTTGTAAATATGATTTTTGAGTAATTAGAACGTTTTGCCCTCGTCTGATTTACGCGGTTAAAACTCCCCCATTTAATTTGAAAGGGACAACGTACGCGCTGCGTTTTAATCTTTATAACCGTTTCGGCTTTCAGTCTGTTTGAAAATATATGCGGATGAAATAATTAAGTTAGATTTTACTTTATTGCAGGGTTGTATTGATGTTGATACTGGTTTCAATGTAGTGAGATAAATAAAACATAATTGAACCACCTTTCTTCCTTTTGTAACTACATTTGGCTCCGTAAAGTAAGAGAAGGATATAAACCCGGACTCAGACCGAGCTTTAACACACTATATCAACCCATAAATAAGGAAGAAACTATCCTCATAGAGTTTAAAATAAATTGCATTGTAAGTCTTACATTATTACGAGCGTCGAGACAAATTGTTATAAGCCCATAGATTATGTCTTAATGCGCACTTAAGTAGATAAAATTATGCACATTTTCGTATGCCTTGTGCTGCGTCCCACACACTTCGATTGATTCGCGACGCGACCCACGCGACCCATAAATCAAACGCAGACAATCACTAACGAACGTTGTTCAAACATCGAAATTGAGTTCCGAATAAAAATACATGAAACAATAGCGAGAGGCTTCTATCACACTTCAATTTGTCAAAATGTGTCAGAATAATACTGTTTGCGTTTCCTCGTTCCGTTGCGGGTAGTTCTCGTTCGGAATCCACACCCAGACGCGCTTTCAATGAATATTGTATTACGGGTAGTGGGAATACGGGAAAAAAGTTAAAACTGTTAAGGGGAGGGGGCATGAAAGAGAGCCGCTGCCGCAGGCTATCGCGGGCGACACGCAACGCAGATTCACTGAACGTTTTTAGTTTTAATCGATGCCTATTTTCGTCCTTTGTCCTATGTTTCCACGTGCTTATTCGTTCGAATAACATGACGAGATAAATATACCGGCTTAGTTTTGAAAAAATACCGCGTATCTTTCTGTGCACGCGTCCAGTTTTGCAGCATTTTTGTGTTATTCGAATGGTTTTTGACTTTTTTTTATTTTATAAAACCTGTCGAGGTTTTTTAGAATAAATCTATGTCAATTTGAACTAAATATGAAAATTATGAAAGTTCTTGTAGTGACGCCGTAGCGACCTTATGTACATACTCGTATCTAGTATGTAAGATAATACTTTTTTATAATGTAAGGCGCACAAGACAGGTGGCCACTCATACGCGATCGTTCTCAATTATAAATTGCGCTTCTTCATAAGCATCGGTAATAGTTTTGCTATCTATGTCTTTAATTTCGGTGTATGTGCTTAAAATTAACGACAGGATATTTTATTTGTTAATCTCGATACCATTTTACTTTATACAGAACAAAGCTCCGATTTTTCACACGCGTTTTTTATGTTATATATTGCGCGGCTCTCTGCAATCTATGCGCCGCTTCAGTGAAACGGACGTCGCAATTAGTTCAGACAATATGTTAGTCGAATATCTGCATATTTATTGAAAACCGTTTGCATGAATCTTTAAAACTGGCGTGATGAAATTTTTTATCAAAACAATAAACAATAATAGCAGGAAAACGAACACGGAAGCAAATCCGAACACAAAACCGACGGGGATTTAAAATGCACCCCGGTTTTGCATTTCTCATTTCGCAATTTAAAATCAAAACAATTAAACACACTGAATGAGGGTTAGGTGCCATCCGGAGGGTTCTTTACTTGAAATGCACAAAATATTCTTTCTTCTCTCTGCTCATCTTAGTCCAATCCTTATTCTCTTAACGTTAAGGCTTCATATTCCATAAAGTGTTAATGATTGCGAGAAGGTGTGATCAGTTTTCCACAGACCCCGTGAGTTATGATCTGACGGACTTCACAGCTGAAATCGCTTGCACTCTGATACTTTGATGCGAAAATAGGCCTTATGTGTTCGTAATAGCTTCTCGCTTGGTACGGAATTTTAGATTTTTTGATAATGTATTTAATGGTGGGTTTCGCTTGCACGTTGAGGGTGAAGTATGTTGATAATTTGGAGCTTAATGAAGCGAGTCTGCTGCGTCGTCTCCGGCGGAAGATGGTAGAAAAATGCTCGCAGTGAATGCAAATTTTCTCCATTATTGTTTGTCTATTGTCCTGTTTATGAAGCGAGAAAGTGAAAATTTGCGTCGGTGCTTTTGAAATTTATTATTTTTAAGAGTAAGCGCAGTCTTGGGCGTAATTGTATCGAATAATTTTGCGGTTTGTTTTCGTCATCAATGTTTTAGCCTTTTTTTTATCTTTTTTGGGTGGAAAGTTATCAAATAACTTCTCCCGCTCTGGGCGGAGCGGGAGGGTGTGTCAGACTCTTACTGACTAAAACACGCCCGTGTTCCTTCCGTTGCCTGTGTTGCCTCGGTAAGCCTTTCGTACTTTCCCGCGACCCCGGCAGGCATCGCCCTTAGCGGATTGCAATCAGAGTTATTGAAGTTTATTTAGTTACGTCCGCGAAAACTATTATCGTCGATATATTCCCAAAAACATCAAATTATCCCGCTGTCAAGCCTACCTACTATGGGCTAAGCATTATTGACAAGCTACAATCATCCCTCCATATAACTACCCAAATACATCCGCAAAACAACATTTATTTATCATCGAACAGAGTAATTCTGTCGAATCACGCCCAAGTACTATACTGAATATTCCGTCGGTGGTTGAACTCGAATTTTTAATTGTAATGGAGATTAGCAGTTATCTGATTCGGAGTAGAGCGCGCATTAGTAATAACGTATTTATTTTGTTCGTTTGACAGCTGTGGGTGGATTGATCAAAGAGATAACTAAAAGTGCCGGGGCCTTTAATGCGAACTAGAATGCTTATAACAACTCACTGCAACTGGTCTTCAATTACTGCTGTCTTTTGTTTTTTGTTCCTCAGCTAGAGCTACCGAGGTATTAGGAAAAAACAAGTTTTGAATGGTAGACGCTTTCAGCATGAGTAGCTAGGTACGGTAGCCTGCCAGAGTTATAGACCTACTGACATTCTTCGTTTTATTGTTTTGATCATACCATCTAATCCTATCCTAACTAATAGATATTGTTAATGCGAAAGTGAGTTTGTTTGTTACGCTTTCACGATAAAATGGCTGAATGGATTTAGGCGACGTTTGGCGCATGGGTACACTATGACCTGGAGAAGAACATAAGCTACATTTCATCCTGGATCCAAACATAAAAAACAAACATGATTTGTTTGTTTTTATAAACTAAAAACTATCAACTCAGGCAGAAACTTCAGAACGCCACACATGTACTCCTTGATTCATCCACGTGCAATTTTCTTAAATAAAAGTCAACATAACATTGGATACAACATAACCGGTCTCCTATTCCGAACACAACGCAACGTTCCCTGCTTTGGAGAAATAAATTACGCAAACAATTAAATATCGGCAATAATGACCATGTCTTGGACTAAGACATAGGATGTTTTTATCCCGATATTTCCACGGGTTCGAGACTTACGCGGGTGAAACAGCGGGGCGCAACTAGCAATAAATATTTGTGAACCAAGTGTGTACCTTTGAAAGACCAAAACATTTTTTCCATTTATCATATTAAAGGTTTATGTATAGTAGATAGAACAATGTTAAGAAATGAAGACATTCTTCAGATTTTGTCGATTACCAGATAAGTACCACATGAAAGACAGCATAGACGCCAGGCAGACAGCAAATCGCGCAAAAACTTTTCCATAAAGACGTGAATGACGTTATCCACAAACAGATCATCTATATATCTATCTTCAGATATCGGACCGCAAAATGAATAGTCAGCGCAAAAAATCCACCGTTTACAAAGGACGCGTGCCGATAATTCAAGTCATTTGGCACACATTAGCACCCAGTCCCCAGCAGAATCCATTCGACTTCGTCGTCTGACGGTCATTAGAAAAACTGCATTTCACGTATTTAATAACGTCGTCAATGTGCACCCTACACAAGAAATCTATTAACGTCAACACGAACGTTTTAATAATCCATCAAGTTTTCAACCCCTTGTAAATGAAAAACGTTTTTCGGCTACAGACCCGTTAACAGTGCGAATTTCTAAGCTTTCCATTTTGTCAAAATTTTCACAGATTATTTTTCTTTTTGCGAAATTGGGTGGCGAGGGTGGGATTGAACTCATAGGTATCTTTCTTAAATAAAGAGTAATGCAGCTACATACTTATTTAAATAAAGATAAGCAGTCGTTTAAGAGCCATTAAGTTCTTTACTTAAGTTAAGTGAAAACAATTTTGAGACTGAAACTTGAGACATTAACTCGCATTATCTAAGTGAAAATGTTGACTATTATTTTGGTTCATTTTTTATTTACTTTATAAGTTTTGGCTTCTGCCAGATATCTTCTATTTTTGGGATTGTGCCTCATGTCTTAATTTGCCTTGTTTCTTGTCTCATAATTTTGAGCAACAAAGGCGAACGGCAGGCTTGTATGGGACTTCATACCGCTAATAAAATTACGTGTTTTGGGATATTTTTGTTTTAATTCGTAGTTAATATGATAGACAAGCCTTTTTTAAATTCTAGGATTTTTAGAACTTAGGAAGTAAAAGTTATAACCAGTTTTATTATTTAAGGTTAAGTACTTGTGTACCAATCATAGATTGTTACATAAAGGCACATAAACATTGTTTCGGTAATAAAGTATATGTTCTAGATTGGTTGTAGTTATTTTTGTAGTGTTTTACTTAAGTACTATCAAGTAGGTAAATTGAGATGAGGATCGTACCTACTCAGCGGAGTGCATTAGGAGATACCTATGTCCAACATCAGACTGCGACAGTCTGATAATGATGAAGTCTTGATGGGGTTTTGAGTAGAGAGAGTAGGTAAATAAAACAATACCGTTAATAGTTTTTAAATACATTTATTTTATTTATATTTAATTAATGGTTAATATTACTTCATATAAGAAGGGGGCAGGTGGGGTAATACCCTCATGGCGAGCATAGCTTAAATACCAACATAACTGCGTTTAGTTTACGACTAAATTACGAGTAATTATTAAAATCTTTTTTTTTATATTATTAATTAATCCGAAATTCTAAAAATAGTACACATACATGAAAATAAATGGCTCAGTTGTCTTAATATGTGGTACAAATTCTATAACTAAACAACAAAAAAGTAAGCGGTACGAAATCTGCCGTTCACCTTTCAAAAGTAAATTGCTAAGAAATAAAGCTTTGTTTCGAGCAACCATGCTTTGATGTAAATATAATGATAACAAATAAAAACCTCTTCTAAAAGACGATGTCGTAGGTACAACATTGAGTAAAATTCCAGAATCCAACAAATCAATATTAATCAAATTAAAGACAGTCATAAGCAAAATTGGTATTTAAATACCGATGATTAAGCAAACAATTGTGCCCCCAATGGATTGTGCAATGCAAAAGGAATTTTCTGTCTAGACGCAGTCGCTTAATGGGTGCAAATCATTGCAAATTGCATTCCTGGAACAATGTTGGATGACGTTTTTAATAACGGTAGCACAGTTGCTTCGTCTTGGATTTATTATACACTCATTGTTGTAGAGTTTTCTTATGGAAACAAAGAGCAATAAGAGTTTAGTTTTTTTGTATGAAAGTTTTATTATGTAGTTATAATAATAATAATAAACTATATTGACATAAAAATATTACAACCGTACCTACATGTGAAGCCCCTGACTTCCGTGCTAGGTGAACCTGTGTTACAGGAATCAGTGTTCTCCGCCTTACATCAATATACATTTCAATTTCTATGTAATAAAATAATAATAATAGGTAACGCTAGTAGGTATTGAAACAAAGAAAAAGCGGGCGTATGATTGCGCGCGCGCGCGCGTGTGTGTGTGTGTGTGTGTGTGTGTGTGTGCGTGTGTGTGTGCGTGTGTGTGTGTGTGTGTGTGTGTGTGTGTGTAAGTGAGTGTATGTGTGTATGTTTGATGGTGACTGAAAGCATGTGAGTGTACATGACTGTGTGTGTGTGAGTATCTTATAGTATTTTTTTGCAAATTCTACACGTCTGATAGGATCTTATATGTATTATGGTCAAAAAGATTTTTAAGCAATTATGCAATACTTGCGGTTAACGATGATTGTTGTACATATGGTTATTACTAATGAATTTTTGATTGGATATTATAAAGAGCTTTAAACGACTCTGCCTAAAGTTGAGGTGTTCGTAACTCGGTACCTACTTAATAGAGTCGGATGTCGGACTACTCATAGTCTGGTTGGGGAAGAAAGAGTGCACCTGTGTTTGCACACACACTTGTGCACTATAATATCTCCTGCGCCGAAGGCTAATCTCCGCTGAGATTGGTCGCCATGGCTGAAATTCGATCTGGAGGACTATTTTATTATTTCTTGCCTTGTTAACAAGCAATATATAGAATATAATAAAACCTTCATTTCTTCTACCTGATTGTTTCAAAGTAAAAAGTGGTTTCAAATATGTATATATTCATTTTCATACTTTTTTATACACAAAATGATATGTCAGAAATGTATTTTATTCAAACTAATAACATCCAGAATACCTATGTTCGTCATCATATTTATGAGTTTCAGTTTTTTGCCATAGCTGCCAATCCTCTTCAAACCTCCAATAATATTTGGGATATTAGATATTTATTATACGATAAAAAGTTCCTTGCGATCCGCCCAATCAATCGGAGATTTTAATAGACTGTATTTAGAGCTAATGGTCTATTAGCACAGAGTAGCGATCGGCAGACGGGCAAACATGATCAAATTTTTCCGAGATGGATAATGAGTCTACATAGGCAGAAAGATTATTTAATAAAACTAAAGGTCATATTTAAATTAAAGATGAAGTTTATTAAAGTCCTATATAACTGGCATACATGGCGCAATGTGGGTGTACTATAGAGTTTATTCCAGAAATCCCCACCGACAAATGCCCACGGCTGGTGGAGATTGTTATTTTTTTTTTCAGAAATCCCCACTAGTTATATAAACTCAGCCTAGTGGGGATTTTTGGAAAAATAAAACAATCCCCACCAGGTGATTAGATCAAATGATCAAATGGGTTAGGTTAGGTTAGAACTGTGACCAACCGCGTGCGAGCCGAGCGAGCAAAGCCAGCGATGCCGCGGCAGCGGCCGGCGAGCGCTACTTCTAACGGTTAGGCTGATAACTAAACGTTAAGCTAGTTGGCTGCGACACGAATATTGCATAAAATTACTGGATTTGTGGGTGAAATTTGTCGTATGTTTGGTGGATTGTTCATCATGAGATAAATTCGCAATCGCGATTTACGTGATCCTATAATGTTTAAATAACTTTGGTTTGAATCTTATGAATAGTTGTAAATATTTTTGATTTTCGTTTCAATGCCAACAATTTCTAATGAAAGTTAATTATAATAATTTAATAATTTTTGTTTAATAATTTAGAAACAACAAAACCTGGTGGGGATTGTAACTTATTTTTCGAAAAATCCCCACTATGCTGAGTTTATATAACTAGTGGGGATTTCTGGAAAAAAAAATAACGATCCCCACCAGTATTTCTGGAATAAACCTACTATAGGTACGCCTCTGCCTAACCCTTCCGGGAATACAGGCGTGATGTTATGAAGTTTATTATAAACAAGACTGTGCAGTAAGTAGAATAATATTATTATCACAGAAACAATAACTTACTTTTAATAAAAAAGACTAACTAACGTATGTAATGCATAATCTCAGAAAAAAATAGCAGCGCACGAATACAACTCTTTAGTCGTAAACTTACATAGCCAGCCCACTTTTGCCCTTTACTTCCTCTCTAGAATATAAATCTTTAATCGTTGGAGCCTCACCCAAATTAAGCATCGAGTATCTGACGGGCTTAAATTGAATCACCTTCAATTCTGATTGAAGGCTGGTCATTGTATCGACACTATTCGTAGCACAAATTAATTAGATGTCGCTTGATACCCATTGAATGCTTGCTTAGCTTCAGTTGCAATCAAGATCGCACATGATGATAAATAGATATTTAATTGGTATCAAATTGGGCTGCGTCTTTTTTGTTAACCAGCTTAGTCTTTATCCATCTATGATTGCTCGTCTATGATTGATTCTTATACGCTTCGATCTTATATATATATATATATCTTTATGTTTAAAATAAAACAAGCCTCAACTACTTTAAAATAATCTCGTATTAATTTTATTATTATTTATATTGTGTACCTACGTCGTTAAGAATTCTACGAGCATTCCCGATGAATTTATAATGATGATATAACTTAATGCGGCCACAAATCAATATTGTTTTCTGTTGCAACACCGCATACAAAATCAACCGTAATTTGTATCTGGCAAATTCGTATTATCACTAACGTCTCGAGTTATTTTCAATTAAATGCATTGATGTTTATATTGTGATTCATGATTGAGAAACAGTAGGGGGGCTCCCGCTTCGCACTTGTGTACAAAACTTGAACGCTACCTCTAAAATTCTTTAAAAAAATAAGTGGCAATCAAATATAAAGGTTATTTTAATATGCAGTAAAATTTGAAATCAATTTCTTTTTGAGTCATAAAGAGGCGTTTTAGTGGGCTTTCTTGTGAATCATTGCGCGGCGCGTTATTCCAATCCAGTGTATGATTTGTTGGTATGAGGTAAGTATCGTCGCAGCAAGAGATGTCGTAAATCAGGAGACGTGACACCCTTATGATTCGTACAGCTGCACAACACCGTCGAAAAATAAGATTTCAGTACCTACGGCACAATGAAACAGGGTTTTTTAAATATTTATTACATTCTCGTGTAGCGCACGGAGTCAAGTAAAATTTGGAATGTACGCGTAAAAAGGAAAATACCCTCAAAATTGTTTTGTAGTACGCGGGTTGTATTTATTTGTTTCCTGTTATGTGAAAATATATGAGTACGTAATGATCATCAGCGAACTTTGACACCGTTACAAAACTTTAAGAATATCAATTTTGAGACTTCACTTTACGTATTACAAGCTTCAAATTACATAAAAATATGCTTCTTTACTTTTCTTCTTTTCTTTTTTTCTTATCTCGTAGATACTTTAATATTGTTATTGTAACTTGAAGCTAGACTAAGCATTTTCAACCTACAACAAAACTTTATATTTCGGTAGTCACAATCTATTTTTGTTACATAATTTGAAGAAGACTCAAAAGGGCATCAATAAGTCTTGTTACCTATACAAAGTTCACCGTATCAATAAACTGAGTTGACTCTATGACTGTCTTGTTAGTAACGCCTTTTGACCTACGAGTATGTCATCAGTCCACGAACGAATATTAGAATGGAATCTGTTACATGCGCGAGTACTATGCGCACATGAGAACTCTTATATTACTATGCAGGTAGGTAACTGCGACATTATTTCAAGCAGTGTGTGCCTTGAGTTACTCGTACCATAGCTAAACTATCTAATATTATTTTGTAATGTTACCTATAATATTGCATGCTTTCATATAAGCAAAAAATGTATGCTTTATAATGTCGTTTTAAAACAACTTGATACACCATGTTTTATGAAAATAAATAAATAATGTATATTTCTCATTACAGTAGTTTTAGTGCCAGAAAAATGTAATCACAATTAGAGTACTGGTTGCCCTTCGTTTACTTACACACCCAAAAATTTTGCTAACTGTGTCTACTAACTTCGAAAAGTTATGTAGTTTTACTAGAACAACATCTTTTCCACCAAAATTCTACTCCGAGCAAAAGCTAATAGTCTAGAAACAAGAGAGGTACAAAGTAACCAACACAGAATAAAGTTACGTAACACGGCAAATATTATTCTATCCGTTAATTTGTCGGTAAGCGATACATTGTCTGATGTATAGCCTGTAACTGATCTGTGTAAGTAAATACGGTGAGGCTCGATAATTTGTGTTAGCCCCGAAACCCCTCCCTTACCATCAATCGAACAAAGACGTGCTGATTGAATAGTAATACAATCTTGGTAGAAACGGGGCAAATATCTATAACATGATGGCTATATTTTTATCGTTAGCTTTCAATACTTGGGGGAATGAGAGTTTGATTCTAGAATTCCATACGTTGCTCTATATATAGTGATTATTTTTCTTGTTAATATTGATACGGTCTATCCCAAATCTCATTTTGTAATTAGATCGTTACTTGTATAATCTTGTTTGACTTTCAATTCTGACAATTGATCTAGAAGTGCATCCGTCTAATATTATGCTCTTTGTTATCCCCATCTAAATTTCTACGAATCATCATGCAATATGTTAGTTGCATATAATTTCGAATAAGTTATACGAGCCAACTGAGAGCCTGAATTTCCTATGACGTAGGTAAGTCTGCCAAACTACTAGTTACTTACAAACTATTGCAATTTACACCCGACAGCTTATTGCTGTGAGTTCAAGTAAATGCATTTCAATTTGCAACTCGTATATATCGCATACTGCTTTGAAGTTTGTTAATTTCTGACCTAATGAGCTTCCGTAGACCATAGGTTTGTTCTGATGTCAATCGCAGCTTTTGCATTCGAGAAGTCATTCAGAAATATGTTAGTCATTGAATTTGAAAGTGTCACAAAATCTTGTAGCCATTTTTTTTGCCTTTTGCAGTGCTTGCATTATGTAGTTAGTTTTTTTTTTTATCTCGACTGTAGTAGAATAAGCTTTATTTCCAAATTTACAATTTACACAAAATATAGGATAATTCTATGACAATATTGTTATAATGCATGTTATGTCTTACGATTTTTACGTAAGTAAGATTGAACTATTTTTACAGACATTTCATGTACGGGAGCGATTGAAGGGATAAGAACATGACGATGCAGTCTACATCTGTTGGGTTGAGTTAGGGAGTTGATAGATTAGTAATTTATTTCCAATTTGAACATCTGCCTGTAATTGGATGTTTTGTTAACTAAATTAATCTAGATAATGTTAAATTAGAACTCATACTGAATTCGTGTATTGCGGCTTAGTACTGATAATGTTGGATACATTATAGGCTAATTATGTTGGTATGTTATGTATTGATAATGTTAAATTAGAACTCATACCGAATTCGTGTATTGTGGCTTGGCTACATAGTAGGTACTTACCTAACGCTCTCAAGTCTATCGTTAATTTTGGTACATGGTTTGTATTAATGTACATTTTAGTAATTAAAGTAAGGTACTATAAGCCATTATTTGTAGTAAACTTTGAAGTGATTTTAGAAACCGTGTTTTTCAGGATCCCCTTGTATTCTTCCTTCTTTTAAAAAGCCCTTGTAGTGTCCCTAGAGATTTATAGCCCCAAGCACGTGCTAGCTGTGTTGTAAATCTACCACGATGAGTCAGTCAATCAAATCCCAGAAGAATACAGTAGGTATACAGGAAAGTGATGTAGCGGAAAAGACGCAATTTTCTATTTTAAACGCAATTTGACACTTCTAAATGATTGTTGTTGTGTAAAACGATTTTTCGTTTTGTATTGGTGTGAAGAGATAAATTGCTATATTGATGTCTTATTTAACGTTTTGGCATTTAGGTTAATAATATAGCATGCAAATCCTTCAGAATTCATATCTTGGTTTGCCTTTTGATGTAATCAACTTGTTTATTTCCAATTCATCAAAATCTAGAACACGTTCAACTGAAGTAAATTAGACGATAGGTAAACAACATCAAATATTATTTTAGGCTCCGAAGAATATAAGCCATTACAAGTCCAAAATATATTTGTTACAGAATATACCTCGATAATATTGTATCTAATAAATTTATTCGGCACTCGAGGAGAAATTAGTTATTAAAAACAAAAGCACATCGTTTCACATTATAAGGCATTCACATATATATTGTCAGCCTCTGGCTGCGTAATGCTCGTTGCGTTACGTAGTTTACTGTTTTCCTATACATATTCAACTTATCACACTGAACCGACAATACTCTATCACAGAAATCCCATAAAGTATCAGTGGGGTTCATAGTAAGCCTGCTCACAATCAGCGACTGATTATACGTTTAATATAAACTCGGCCTAAGCGAATCGCTTAGCGTAAACATTAGCTTCGGCTCATAGGCATTCAAAAGCAAATTGTACGTGAAATTCGACATCCACGATTTTGGGTCGCGAAAATCAGCCCTGATATCATCTTTACTGTGTTTGGATTAGTTTCTCGGTAGTCGAACATTATCGAGGACGCTACTAGTGTTTGCTAAATGTATTCAGGCTTTTACTTTATGCGATCCATGTTATTTTATGGGGCTTTATTTGGTTTGAGCCTAAGTGTCCCGTTTCTGAATGTCCTAACACGGGTATTATCATCGGAATAGATCTTTGAATTTTGTTTATTTCGAGGTTCTGTGACGATTTGGGTCACATAATAAATAGAACTTACATAAGAGGGTCTCGTGATAAATAACAAACAAGAGGATCAGTCGATCTGCTTCAATTAGAAGCTAAAAGTCTGATAACCAGTCTAACTCCAAGATCAGAACCTACTACATCTAAAACTAAATCTCGGTAGTTGTTAATAGGTTATAGAATTAAAAAACCATTCATACCATGCAAAATATTAATAATGTGCCGTATTTGGTGAAACCATAAGCCGGCTGCAACGTAGTTAGGAATAAACGACAAACGGGCTAAGAGAGCCTAATAATGACAAGGCCCGAAATAGATTCAGATATTTCTAGTTACAGTGCAATACTAATTCCCTGTTGCATACATTATTCTGGAACACTAATGCGTTAGCTGGCTGTGTGGTGGACACTACTGGCGGAGTACTATGAATAGATATCGTTCTCCCTCGGGGTAGCAATGATGACGTAGAGAGCAACAATAGAACTTTATTCCTCACAACTCCGTTCCAGAATCTCTGATCCAGATTCATTAGGTTACAAGTGTTAATCATTATCGTTGTTTATTATTTGACAAAATGTAAGCCTCACAACATATATAATATAGCATCATACCTGTATTCCCCGAAGAGTTAGGCGGAGGCGCACCTATGGCACTATGGAAAATGGTAGAACAACGGCATATCAAAAATCGGTTTAGGGTTCCGTTATAAACAAGGAACCCTTATAGTTTCACCATGTCCATCTGTCTGTCTGTCTGTCTCTCTGTCCCCGCTGTACCTCAGAGACACCGACAGTTTTGAAAGAAAACTATCATGTTTCTGAAGACAATATCTGTAGTATTATCAGTGATATTCAAAGGAATCTTATTCCCATCTTTAATAGACAATGGGCAGAAGCGTCGAGGGAAAAGAATTCATTTTTAAAAAAAGGACAGCAATTGGTTGGATTCAGAATATTTGGTAAGTAGTGGTAATAGTGATACAAAGTCTATTAGATAACGCAAGCCAGATTACAATGCTAACGGATCAAGAGGCATTAAGTGTTTTGATTGATTTAAATATTAATGAAAGCACAATATATTTATTTAAGGAATTTAACTATCGCCCGAAACTGTTTTATATTTCCACCATATTATAAAATACAAGAAGCCAAACAGAGATGTTATCGACCATCTCCAGCAATAGAAATTACAAATACAGATGCAAAAATACTGAATCTTCAAGATTTATTGGACCACACTGCAGCTAGGATTTTGATTTTAAGTTTTTCAGTAAATGGGGATGTGATGGTTCATCTGGTCAGAGTCAGTACAAACAAAAACTTCTTGAGGAGTTTGAACTGATTTCTGACGCAAATTTGTTTATTACATCTTAAGTGCCTATCACATTGATCAATGAGCTAACGGGCGATATTATCTGGCAAAATCCAGTGCCTTCGTCAGTCCGTTTTTTGTCGAATATCAATAGAATTTTGCTGAAAGAAACTCTTGAAAAAACTAAAGCTGTTGTGGATGAAATAAAAAACCAAATGATTTCCTTGGATCCATCATTGATTAATAAAGAAGGCGAAGGAGTGCATGTGAAGCACGAACTCTTTCTGACAATGCTAGACAGCAAAGTAGCTCAAGTATTATTGGATACACCTTCTGGTTCCACATAAACAATTTGTGGAGCTACTCCACGGCAAATGAATGATCTGACTAAAGTGACTGCTAGGCCTGCAAATGAAAATTCATATCAATCCGGACTTTCTACATTGCATACCTGGATTCGTTGTATGGAAATGATATTATATATTTCATACAACCTCTCTTTTATAACATGGTCAGCCACAAGTGAAGAAAAGAAGCGACAGAAGCTAAAAATAAAAACTCTAGTTCAACAATGTTTTCGTGAGGAGCTAGGATTGATCATCGACAAAACATTTAGCAGAAGTGTGAAGTCACTTGATAAAGATACCCTAGATCTTTTAAAAGTGAACGAAATCATTTTGGATCCCGAAGTTTACCAAAATATAAGTTTAAGCAAGTGTATGCTTTATATTAATATACATTTTTTTTGTGTATACTTTAAGTATATAATATACATTTTACTTAGAAATTTCGTAACTTTAAATGTATTATGAGATAAATATTTGTAATCATAATTTTAATTACTTATTTAAATACTAAAGAGCTATAGTACTATTGTTTTATAATAAACTAAAAGTTTTCCTTTTATTTTTATCGTTTTTAATATTTATATTAATAAAATGATATATAAAGCCTTATTTACTACTCTATGCATGTGCAAAAAATCAAGCGTCTTTCTTAAAAAATAAAGAATTTATCGATTTTCGATCTGGAACAGACCTCGATTTTCCGTAGTGCTATGGTACACCCATATTCCGCCAGTTATGTTTAAGTCCCATGTAACAGAGGACGAGCTTCCAAAAATCCAGACTCCGGGCTGCTACTGAGAAATTCTAGATGGAAAAACTCAATAAGTCAACTCAGGACCCCTTGCTCATGCTCTGCGCTTGCGACCTAGACCAACGAAGCAGTACTTCTCATATAGTTTATCTCTAGAAATACATATCATCCTATTCTTATTGACTTTATCCATTAAAGATATCCAATACTTACACAAATATACAACTCATAAAGACAGCCTTAATGGAGTTTACTAGCATAAAACCGGTGGCTTAAAGCCTCATTAAACTAATGTGGTACTTAATCATCACTTGTTTACAAATTATGGAAGAACCAACATCTTTACTCAACTTCCAAGGTTACCTAACTTAAATAACGGAGATACCTTTTTGTCCACTGAAAATAGGACTTCCAGTGACCATAACAAAGAATAACCACGAATATTTCTTTATTAGAAAAGTAGACAAAAAAAATGCTGAAGGGGCCGGTGGTCAAGTTCCCTTTTCAGGATTCGCAAAGTACGCATGAACCTATTCTATTGACGATTCTAGAAACGTCAAAAGACGTATTGAACTTAATCCACTTTTAAAATCGACCCAGGGCGTGGCAGCCAAGATTCTAACAATCAGAATCATAACACAAATACATAACTATCGGCGTATCACCACAGCACGCATCTTAGTGGGCGTATCTAAGTGTTTACACTGATCTTTGTAGTCTCGACAAAGCAAATACTTTTATCATTATTTACACAGTGTTCAGTTGCCGTCTACCGAATGCTCATTGAGTGTTTTTTTATCTCGGTGGCTCTTAACAAATAAGAAAATATTCGTTATTGTCTTAAGAAGGCCTTTGAGTACGCGTAATGATGCGTGCTGCTTTTACTTTGAGTCTGGAGAGCATTTTTTTTTCATAGTTTTATGACCCTTAAAAGTCAAGTTTACGTTAGAAAGATCTGTCATGTTTACTGCCGTTGACCTGCTGGTGGGTCAAGAATGGGTAGCTGTTGGTTCTGGACTTTTACAGGTCTTAAGAGTCCGAAAAATCAACATTGGCATTGTGAGTGTCATCTCAATCTTGCACATTTGAATACTATTTGTAGTATAATTTTGGCCCTTATTATTTTAACTTGCTTCTGCCCGATCCTTCATTTGCGTGAAACTTCACGTGACTGTGAATTCTATTGGGATTATTAGTTGCATAACAGGGCAAACGTGGAACCATCAGGCTGTTTACTTCATTGAGTAACTGAAATAGTCGTTCTTTTAGATAATAATGATACATGTCATGTGATTGACTGCTTAGTAGCTTGCAATATTATTATTTTTTTAATTTAAAAATCGTCTAATTAAGTCTCACGGTAACCTTTTTAGGAATACGGACATAATACAATATTGCTAATCTCCCATAAAAATAGCGTTGCTTATTCTATGACCAGAGCTATAAGGAATATTTGTGCAAAATTTGAACAGAATCTATTCAGTAGTTTTTGCGCCAATTCGGAAGATACATCCAGATAGACAAACGGACAAAAATTCTAAAAACTATATTTTCAGCATCAGAATCGTTCCCACATGGATATCTATGTTCCCACACCTCGTAGCAATTACTTTCTTTCAAAATATTCAATGTACAGTTTTGACTTCGTTACCATTTTTTATAATATGTTTACAGATTACAACAACGTTACATTACTAAGATGACCCCGTTAATTTCTAGCAAATATAATTTAATCGTGAAGAATCGAACCCAGATTTTCAGAATCAGCCCTAAAAGGCACTTCAACACTGCTTTGTAGTCCACCAATGAGGCGAAAACATTATATTTCTTAAAAATGAAATGTCATACAAACGAATATTACGACGCTTCATTTAATGATTTTCTCCATAAAGATTTGAAATTGATATGAATTTGAGTTGTCGCGTACGCATCATTAGAAAATAATGCCAAGACCATTAAGACGAATTTGTACAAAAACCTCCCCTTGTGTAAGAGAGAACAAATTGAGACAACTTCAGAATTCACACGGCGGAAGCGAATTTAATTTATCGACATCTCATTCAAAGACATCGCAGTTGCGTCTAACAACAATTACAGATTTACCAAATACATAAACATTTACAACAAACCTTACCTTCAAAGAAACAGAGTTCAGACTGTCTTGAATCAGAAGTTTGATAAGTTTGTAAGGACAGTGCCAAAGTGACAGAACTTAATAGGACTTTAACAAATAGCTAAACATTTTGTAATTCGGGGAACATCTTGAATGCTTAGTTTACTTAACAAAAGATGGGCAGTCGGTCGTTTTGTTCCGCGACTCGTCCCGGTGACAACATCTGCCCTTTTTTCTGAGACAATACCTGCCGAACTTGAAATAGATATTTGTTCAACTAGCCAGAAAATCGGGAGCCATTGTGTTTTTTTAAAGGTGGTAAATGATTTGTTTGGATAATGGCATTTGGTATGGCTGCACATTGCACATTTGACGTAATACTTAATTTAACACTCTTAACATGTTTGGATATGCGTGAAATATATGCACTTATGAATAGATTATATGCAGAAATATTTGAAGATCTCATCATAGATAATAAAATGTCTATTAACTGCTCCCAAATTACGATGTTTATTTTTTATAAATACTTTTTGACATATTTTCATTATTTGACATTCTATAGGTACCTATAATTTTGATACCAAACTATTTATTATTTTGCAAAATATTTACTTATTTTGTGCACAGGATATTAATTCAGACTTGTTACAGTTGTAATGGCAAACATGTCATTTGGTTTAAATAGGTTTTTATTTTTAATATTTTACATAGATTCTTTTGTATTTTGTGAATGTGAGAATGTTGTAGGCTTAATAATAGACTAGATTTGTAGACCATTTATTTTTTGTTAAATACCTGGTACTTCTTGACAGGCCTACACTGCCCTCCCATACCTATTAACACTGTGATTTGAAAACATTGTAAAAGCCAATTATTTTAAAAAGAGTAACGGTGGAGCTTCTTGTCGGCTCTTCTCCATTGGAAACGACTAATTGGAAACGTGCACCAGCTTACGACGTTTCTTAAGTGCCCACGTAGATTTATGTGAAATAAAATAATTTGATTTGATTGATTTGTTATCAAACAAAAAAAAGCTGTAATATATGCTTCTGTAAAGATTTGGAAGATTTAATGCGCAGATATATGATTTGAGTGATTTTAAAACCTGTTATTATTATCTTCATATAATGCAACTAAGTTACACAAAAAAAGTACAAATATACACGTCTATTCTATACATGAATATTTAAGTATTGTAGTAAAATACTTGATGAAATAAATTCAGGTAATAATGTCTACCTAAAGCATAAAAAAACATTATTACTTTCAAACTACTTACCATGAGTTTTTTTTTATGAACAAATTATTTAATTATCTATAATTCTATCTGTGACTTTTTTTCAAATATTCAACTTTTCGTTACTAAAAATAAATATTCCTTATGAAACCGGTCAACGGTGGTCACCCGGTCCTTAAAGCACCAAAAATCAAGTAAGTACTTACATAAAATCCATTACAATTCTTGCTTGACCCCCGTCCAGCAAGAATTATCATGGATTTTATGTTTAGTTTAACGGGCATTGGTGGGGATCAATGCTCCTTAAACGTTCTCAAATCAAAACTATTTAAACCGCCCAACAGCAGAATCAGAACAAACAGTGATAAACATAAACAACAATTTATAGCAGCTGAGATTTTCATAGAGCACACACAAGCGTTGTTTAAGCTTCTAATAACAACACCCAAGGATCGTTTAAACAATAAATAAAGGGGGCGGTGCAATATCTGTCCCGCGCGAACTGAGTGCATACCATTTGCATTGGAACTAAATGCGACGAAACGGCCTCCAGTGGAATTTAATAAAAATATCTTAGCACATCCCTTAGTGTTTCTTTAATATACAGCCGGGAGTATTACAGAAATATATTTTCAGTACTTCTGTATGGAGATTGGGCCTTGCCTCTGATATAAATGGGCGATATGTTATGTCGACTGTTTTAAAGTGCGCGGAATGGTCGGTTGCCGAGTTGCGAGTCTTTTGAGTCTTTTTACGTTTCCGAGTCTTTTGAGTCTTTTTACGAGATTCGGTCGCGCTGCGGAAAGAAATAGTGGTTGCATTTCAACACTATCTAGTTAGTTAATACCTTATCAACAATTATATCTGTAATGTTTACGGTGTAAATAATAAAGAGTATTCTATTCTATTCTATTCTATTCTATCATCATCTGCATAGACTTTTCTCAACTTCTATGTTGGGGACGGTTTCTAGTCTAACCAAATGCTGCTGAATACCAGTATTAGAATGTATACCAGTTAAAATACCTACCTGCCCTTTTTTTGTTTTTTTTTTTAGGTGGGAAATCATCAAATAACTTCTCCCGCTCTAAGTAAGCAAGTAAGTAAGTATTTATTTGCATAAAACATGGTATACATGGTGTTACAATAATTTACAATAAAGATCTTACATGTTTTGCCAGAATTGTACTTAGTATGCATATGTTCACTTAATACTAACATGAGAATTTGTTATCCATAAATTCTTTAAGACTATAGAAATTTCTAGGCGGAGCGGGAGGGTGTGTCAGACTCTTACTGACTAAAACCCACGCGTATTCCTTTCGTTGCCTGTGTTGCCAGAGGCCTCGGTAACCCTTTTTTTGCCTTAAAGTTTAGTTTAGTTACCTGCATAAAGTAACAACATTCCCAAGTGCAAATTTACTCTTACCATCCCGATTTAAGTTAATTTCAAGCCAGTTAAATCGTATCCAGGCTTAAACTCCACATTTAATTCAAAAGTCTCATATTACCAAAACAAAACAAAGCTATTTAATTTCACGAGCCACCTAATCTAATTTAAAAGCAACTCTCTACCCCTAATAGGATCTGCACATCAACTTACCATATAACTTAATTAACTTGACCATTGCTGACTGACGCGGCTAAATGAAAGATATCTCTCACTGAAATTAGCATTCATAAGCCAGCTCAGGCGACATAAATAACATCTGATATTAGCTTTATTACGTGTGATGATTGCGATTACTTGCTATGGCTATGAAAGAAGCGATAACGCCCACTTACGAGTTGTTTTAGATTAGACTTTTATGGACAATATAGTACTTTATGAATAGTTTTGTTGAATTTGACGCCTACTTCATAGTATGCGGTTTGGAATATGAATATTATGGTAAATTCTAGTGCAATAGCACGTTATCATTTTAAGTTCTACCTAAAAGTTTGACAGCGTGTGAGTTTCTTGAACTTTGTTACAATAGAATTTACTCATGTAGCATAGTTATTTATTACTCATACAATTAACTTCTGAAGTAGTTAGTAAATGAACCTTTTGTTGAAAAAACTTAACAAGAAAGTCAAAGGTAACCCTGTATAGGTGTGTGTGGTGTGTAGGAGGGGTTTCCACCGGCGTCGAGTCGACGATGAAGTACCTGGGACTCGTCCTCGACAGCCGGTGGAACTTCGTGGAGCATTTCCGACGTTTGGCTCCCAAACTGGAGCGAGCGGGCGCTGCATTGAAGCGGCTCCTTCCCAATCTAGGGGGTCCAAACGCCTCATGCCGGAGGCTCTACGCGGGGGTCGTGCGGTCCATGGCCCTCTACGGGGCTCCTGTATGGGCGCGCTCTCTGGCGCTGCGGCCAGCCCGCCGATTGAACGCTGCCCAAAGGGTCATGGCCATCCGGCTGGTTCGGGGATATCGCACGGTGTCCTGTGAGGCAGTGAGCCTCCTTGCCGGATTGCCGCCATGGGATCTGGAGGCAAAAGTCCTCGCGCACGTATGGGAGTGGCGCGAGGAGGCGAAACAGCGGACGGAGCTCCGGCGGAATCTCATGGCGTTATGGAGAATACGGTTGTCGCAACCCAGTGCTGGGCACGCCACAATTGCGGCGATAAGTCCCCTCTTTGAGGAGTGGCTAGAGAGGCGCTACGGCGTCCTCACCTTCCGCCTGACGCAGGTTCTCACCGGACACGGCAGCTTCGGGAGGTTCCTGTGTCGGATAAGGCGGGAGGAAACGCCCGGGTGTCACCACTGTGTGGATCACCCGGAGGACACGGTGGAGCATACGGTGGAGGTCTGCCCGGCTTGGGCAGAGCACCGCCGTGTCCTCGTGGAGGCGATCGGCGGCAGAGATCTCTCGCGTCCGGCCCTGGTTCAGGCCATGGTACGGAGCGAGAGGGCATGGGCAGCCGTCACCTCCTTCTGCGAAGCAGTAATGCTCGCGAAGGAGGAGGCGAGACGGTTGAGGGAAAGGCATGTTTCGCGCCCTCTCGCCCCTAGCCGCCGCAGGAGTCGCCCTGGGCGTCGGGAATCCCGGGCGGATTTCCGGCCACCGTAGGCGCGGGCTTGCGGACGGTGAGCAATGGGTAGCTCACCGTCCGGTAAGGACCAGGCCCGGGTCGACGGCGCATTGTATTCCACGCGCGCCTCAAAGAGATGTCGTCAGCACATAGGTAGGGCTCCACTAAGGCCGATGCCTGCCGGGGTCGCGGGAAGGTACTTATGGGTCACCGAGGCCCCCGCAACACAGGCAACAGGAAGGAATACGGGTGGGTTTTAGTCAGTAAGAGTCTGACACACCCTCCCGCTCCGCCCAGAGCGGGAAAAGTTATTTGATGATTTCCCACCCTCAAAAAAAAAAACCCTGTATATTTTTTGCAATATGACGCGCACTTAGTATAGCATTTATCAGAAAGGTTTTGTCAAATTTAAGGGTGTGGTACAGACCATCAAACTGTACATCTTTCTTCATGGGACCAAGATGGTAATCACGAAAAATAAGCAATTGTCCCATAAAAAACTTAAATATCTACTCGACTCAAATGTATGGGATGGTTGTGTGTTGTATGTTGTATGTTGGTCTCATGGACAAAGTTTTTCAGTTTGATGATCTGTATCGCACCCATATACATGTCGAATAGTGGTCTAACATTAAGAAGTCGATACACCATATATTCAGCTATCACATACCGCAATATGAACCACTTTTTTCCATAGGTCTCAGAACAAAATATTTGTTTATATATTTTTTTATTTACACCTTGCTTTACTAATTTCGCTAGCAGTCAGCACATGTATTCCACAGTTATAAACAAAAACAAAACTAAGTATATTGTCATTTATAGAAATTACAGCCAAATTAGTAATAGAAGAAGTAAATTTTTCAAATAATGGGAAAAAATGGTTCAAATTGTGGTATGTTGTAGCTGAATATACGGTGTATCGACCCCTTAACGTTGGACCACTATTTACAACACAGCCTGTATATGACCACACCTAACAAATATAACAAACACTTGAGGAAATTAAAGTTTTAGAAATGGTGCCATTCTTTTAATGTCATCGTGTTATTTCGAAGTTTTGGTAATAACTTGCTAGTTTCTAATTCTTCCCATTAAAAAGTTATAATTATACAAATTCTATCCAAACACCAAATAGAACCTTAGACCTCTATCAAAGCCACTCTGTATTCGAGAGTCGACTAGTTGTCTAGTTACTTTGAGAATATTGCTATCCTTAGCCACAAATATGAAGCCCCCGGTACAGTAAATATCATCTCGATAGATGTGGGATATCTTTGACAACAAGAGAAACTTGGCAAGGGATCAGATTTCTAATATGGGTAGAGACTGCTTCTTTAAACAACTGGGGGGCATTATAAGTGTATTTTGGTTTGGTAAGGCTTGAATTTGCTGAATATTTATCTTTTTTTTATTTCAGTTTATGAAGAGCACTATTCGAGTGTTCCCCTTCCTCTTGCCTTATGTACCTCCTCTATCTTTCTTAAATTACTATCAGCATGGATAGCTACGATCCGCCAATGATTTGGGGGTTACAACCTAGGTAAGGTTATTTCTTACATTATAAGGATTCTATTGACATGCAGCTTGTGCGTATCGCTTACTGGATTAAATAATATTAAATGATCGCCTTTTGCTATTATGAATTAGGTGTTGCTGTCATAATACATTGGACTTTCTTCCTGTCATAGCATTTTGGTACCATATTAAAATAAAGCCCTTAACAAAACTGCGCGACGAACACGAGGAAAATTTTAAACGTTTTCCGTTTAAACTAAATCGCTTAAAGCTCATACAAATTTTCGGAAACCGCATCGGTCGCGCGTGTTCGAAACTGCGACGTTTCGTTATCGCGCTCTGTCCTTTACTTCGACCGCAGGACTGTCATGGATGTCTAACCTATTATGACCCTTGTATATTCATGACCTGTGGTATTCTTTGGCTGTGCTCCTAGCTTTTGAGAAGGTTCACGTATAATATTCATTATTGAAATATTGTTAAGCTCCGTCATTACTGTAATAATAGAGGTCTGAGAATAACCAGAGACAATATATTCATACCTATTGATTCTTAAAACTAGACATAATCTTGGCTTTATTAATGTTTTTTTAGATACAGTAAACCAAAAACTATGTCTTTTCAGTTGTGATTTTAAACTTTTTTGAGAGCTAGTTTTCTCACTATACTTAAGCTTTTTGTCACGTCTTTAAAATATAAAATGAATAACAAGATTTCCCTAAACGTGAACCCTAAGACAAGCTTTTATTACAGACCCTAAAAACAAAGACTTTAACTTGCCTTAAGTACAGGAACTCTAGCGTAAAGTCCCTGAGTAACTATACTTGAAAGTTCTAAAGCCAGTCCCACTTTTTACTTAAAAATCGATTGCCCCGGTTATCCGAGCTTACCCAGGCGTGAATCCACTATAATAATATAACTTCGCTACTGAAGCTAGTTTCACGGAAAATCGATAGGGATCATTCTATTAAAAACGTTTTCGTATGAGCTAAACCGTAGGAACGTTCGGCGTATGAAAAATGTGAAATCAAACTAAAATTGGTTGAAACGGCTTGGAGCTTTTATTCATTTGATTTAATGGCTTTACTACAGCTTTTTGATCGTAATTTTATATCGATTTTCATGAAATATCGTTATT
Source organism: Atethmia centrago (assembly GCA_905333075.3). NCBI lineage: Eukaryota > Metazoa > Arthropoda > Insecta > Lepidoptera > Noctuidae > Atethmia > Atethmia centrago. The sequence goes on from HG995382.1 coordinate 12,549,589, forward strand.
GTTTTTTAAAGATTTTTTGGGAGCGATAAAGCCACGATAAAGCAGCTTAGGCGCTCATAAACGCAGGATTTCATTGTTTATGTGCCTCGTAAAAAATGGCTTCATGCCTTAAATCTATATTCGTTTTACCAGCCTGATTTGTGGGTTCATAACATGGAATTCAAGAAATTAGACTACCATAGTTTGCTTAGTGATCATTGACTAGTTTCATGTTATTAGTTCCTTTATCCATAACATTACCAGCTTCCAGATGTATGCTGAGCAACTGACCTCCTTAGATAACCAAGTTTTCGAAATAGGATATTATCAATGTGGGACGGATGTTTGTTAACCATCAGTCTCCCTGAAACTGATCCTTAGAACTCCCACGGGAGTAGTAAGGGTAGAGTCTATTTTTAGTACGTAACTAAACACAAATTTAATTATATGAAAGGGGTTGAGGAGGTGAGCCCATTTTATGAGTGGAAATTATAGTTGGAGTTCATGAAATTGTTATTAATTAGGCATTTTTTTTAACCCGAAAAGGTAAGTACTAGATAGAGCCTAACGCAGGTATGTGATCATAGGTTCCATTAAGCACAATGTTCATAGCAATAAAAATAATATGTAATAAGTTTTAGTACCAAGAAAAAATAAACAAAGACGATATTATTATTATTATCTTTTATTCCATTATTTACACAATATAATTATAATTTAAATATTAGAATATAAAAAAAAAATATAAAAAAATGGTAGCCCACCGGTATCGGGAACAGGGTCCAAGCTACCGGCGGTCAGGGCTCCAGAGAGAGGAACTTCCTAATAATGCGAGCCGTGTCCAGAAGTACCGCTTTCTGAATCAAGCCCTTAATCCAACCTTAATCCTTAATAATTATTATTATTATTACAACACACAAAACATAGCTCATTATTGAATACGTTTGCCAAAGAGAAAATAGAATAAATAAATAGAATTTTGCGACTTCTTCGACATAAAATGTTTGGAATGAATAGTTAAGCTGTAGAGCTTATTAATTATTCATTCCAAACATTTTAAACAAACATTATTTTGCGATTGAAGTGAGTCTACCTATAGAGGTAGACCCACTTAAATCACAAAATAATATGTTTGTTTAGAAATCGCAACTACCGTGTGACATACCGCCATGAAGTTTGATAAGCCTTTCCCGCTGTCGAAGTTTTGCATAAGTACCTACATAAATATTTCTCCTTTCATAAATAAACAGCGGAGGAGTGGGATACAGATATTTTAATTTTTTATTTCATTGTATTGTTCATTCAATTAAAACATATATATAAATAGTAGCCCATCGGCTCGCCCATAGTTTAATAAATTTTGCGACTTTTTATTCTTAAATTTTACTTAAATTTGCTTTCCAAACAGAGCTTGTCAATTTTTGATAGGAACAGTCAGTCGTGTAAATATCGGGCCCTATCAGAATACCAGCGCTGCGGTATTTATTTTTAAATATCGCAGCATTATGCTGAGATAGGAGCCTTTTTGGCATCGCACAAGTCGTTCTTATTGGATATTCTTTGTTGTTTTTTGTTTATTCGAAGCTTAGTTTTAAATGCTTCTTTTTTTACTTTTGTATTTCTTGTGCGTGTCCCAAATAAAATATTTTTCTTTCTTTCTTTCTTTCAAAATTTACTATTCGGAATAAGACGCTAAAATGTATGGAGTGAAGTGATATTTTTTTGGCTGTACTGCAATGTATTGATGTGCTTGTGATATTAAAACAATGTAGCCTTCTCCGTTATTCGATTGTATTCTGCAGTGTGATTACCTTGCGAGCGAGTCTTTTTTTTGTCTTATGGTATGTATTTCATACAAGGGCTTGTCACTCTGTGCTCAGCCTAAGTATTAGTATTTTCTGGTCTAAAGCCTTTTTTATATTTTTGTTGTCATTGATACTCGTATAAGACTAGTTAAAGGTCAATTTTGGCCCAACCCACTGGGGTACTAGGATACCAACCAGGGGCTCTCCTGGCTGGCTGCACCTAGTGGAGTTTGTCAGCGACGTGTGTGTTTTATCCCGTTGCCTGTGAAGCTATCCAGGCGATTTACGCCTGAGGGTCCAGTTTGCTGAACGGCGTTTCGTCCAACGTCGGTCGGCGCACTGGATGCAGTTTGTCAGGAGTATTTAAATTCTAACAAAACCCTTACCAACCTTATTGTAGTCATTACTCATAGATTAATCTCAACGTTCATTTGTATTACTTGTAAGAAAACCTCTCTCTCTGTCTCTCAGTAGAGCAGTGTGTTAGCACATTCTATAATATTATCTTTGGTTCTATTAAAACCACCCTCCTGCAAGCTATTCCAATCCTTCAATATTCCCAGTTTGGTTCTTTAAATCAGTCATACGTATTTAATAACACAAATAAAGCCTGGATTAAATGGAAAACTTATAATAACGTGTCAGATTACGAGCAGTTTTCTTTTCTCAGGAAGAGATTGCAAACCGAATATAAAAATAATTATGCTTACTAAGTACGTAAATGGTGTCGAAGACAATATAAAAATATATATATTACGGATTTGTGGAGTTATGTTGCTAATCGCAAAGCCAATGCAAGCCACAATATACGTCGCGGGAAGGTACTTATGGGTCACCGAGGCCCCCGCAACACAGGCAACAAGAAGGAATACGGGTGGGTTTTAGTCAGTAAGAGTCTGACACACCCTCCCGCTCCGCCCAGAGCGGGAGAAGTTATTTGATGATTTCCCACCCTAAAAAAAAAAAATAAAAAAAAAAAATAAAAAAAAAAAAAAAGCCACAATATACAAGCCACTATATTTTACAAAAAATCAAAATTCTAGTGACCCAAATGCGATCTGTAATATGTTCTCAAACTCTTTTTAGTCGGTCTATGAAGCTAACACTTATAATAGCAGTGAATGGTTGCACCCTGAAAAGCAGTGTTGGCATTAATCGATTAATTTTTCAATCAATTACTTAATTTGTTTTGATCCTGATTAAAATAATAATCGTAATTGCGATTAATAAAATTAATCAATAATCGTTAATCGTTAATTTGATTAAACAGATTAAAGTATTTTTAATAATAAGCAAAAAAATTACGTAGCCTATATATTTAACCTAAGGTTGATTCTGAAAGTGAAGCTGAAACTAATGATTTAAGAAAAAAAAGCGGATGTAATCATTTCCAATTTTTTCGCCGAAGGCAGCCGAGTAATAGATCTTTTAGAACGCTACCCGACCTTAAAGGAAGTACTTATTTAGTCAATATAATACACTCATGCCATCCTCCGGTTCTGTTGAAAGAATGTTTTCGTTTGCAACTATCCTTAATTTACCTAAGTCTCACTCTAATATCAGACGAATTATTTGAGAAAAGAGTGATTATTTCATTTTATTTTATTTAATAAGGGATAATAAACAACTACAACATATACAGGGTGATTGGAAGATGGGTGCAAAGCTTTAAGGCGAAGATAGTACAGACAATTTAGAACCATTTAAGCCATGGTTGTCTTAGACGAAGTCTTACCAAATATTTTTAACCAAATTTTTAAATGTTTTTTCAGAAATTCTCAAAATTTAATGTAAACTGCATAATTATGGCCAAATTGAATGATTAAATTTATTTAATTAAAGTAATGTGTAAGCAATCCAGCAAAACATGTTTTAGGCTTCTGTGTCATTAGACATTTTTTTTTACAGACATTTAAAAATCAGAAAAAATTAAAAAATTGTACAATACGTCTTTTAAACCTTATTAAATAAAAACGGAGGGTGCTTTTTTTGTTCAAACCTTTTTGAAGACATGCTTGATAATCGCTCTTTCTTTTGAGGTATCATTTATGCGGATATCTTACAAATTATTGAAATTAGGGCCTACAAACCAATTTGAGGGAGAAATTTTTTATTTTAGGCAGACTAATTAAAACAACATTTGAATTAAAATTATTTATTTTTCATGTTCAAAATGACGGCCGTGATTCCTAATACAAGCACGGCCCCGTCTTCTAACTTCTGTAGTCGTTATTTTCAACATCATCTCCTGCGTCATTGCCTCAAACGCTGAATTTATTCTTTGTATCAATTCTTCTCTAGTGTTTATTTCTATGTTGTTATACACCAGTTCCTTGGCCCGGCCCCACACGAAAAAGTCCAACGGGGTCAGATCTGGGGAGCGAGTGGGCCAAGGGATAGGTCCATCCCTGCCGATCCAGCTATCAGGAAAGCAATTGTTGAGGTGTTCCCTTACATTTAAAGTCCAATGCGCTGGACAGCCGTCTTGCTGAAAGATGACTGTTCGGTCTCTTTCGAAGATCGGGACACCTGATTCCTCTACCAGCAGTGGTAAATCATTTTTCATTGAATTTCGTCCCTGACTGGTATTTTCATTTTCATGTAATATATAGACAAAATACACTTTACTACTAATATGCCTTCTTCTTTGCGTGATATCAGTACCACAATTCGTATATCGGATCTGTCACACAGTTTCCACCACAGGCAGGAGTTGAAATGAAATTGCCTCGTTTATATCCATACAATATCCATATTCAAGCTGTGGTCAACGCTGGGACTTGTGTCGAAGTTCATAGGCATGCCGGGGGTCAACGTGAGAAGGGGTATTAATGTCCATTGTCAAAACCAAAACAATACTTGAAAACTAATCACAGTAAAATGAGGAAAACAATATTCATGATGCCCAGAAACAAAGTGAATGACAAATAACTTGAAGTGACAACTGACATTGACATAACTTTTTTTTTAATAATCGTAAATCGATTATTAAAAAAAAAGTTATGTCAATGATTCATCATTGATTAAAAATCGGAATTCATCGACCATTTTCGATTCTTTTAAATACTTTTGTTTTCCAGATATACGGATAAAACATGTTCAAAATAATGTAAGTGATTACAAATTAAAGCTTTAATTTTCTTTAAACTCTAGACTCTTATTTGAAAGATGAGGACTTAGTTGAACTTCAAAAATAACAATTACAATCGATTTGTATATAATGATTTAAACAAATACGATTAATTGTTGGCAACACTATGCATTAATGAAGGTCGAGTACTGTCAATATGTGGAAGAATAAAACAATTTCAGTACTTATTAAATACACTATTCGTGGGCGCAAGTTGATACAAAAGTATAGAATAAATAAACGTTTAAAAACTAAACTTGATTATTGATTAATTTGTTTCTTTTCGAGCATCGTGTTCACGCGAAGCCGAGAACGGACAAAGTCCTTTGGATTTGTTTACATTATCTGCTAATAAGTTTAGAAGCTCTTTGATAAAATTAATTAGTGGCTCAGATTTTTTAAACAAGAACTGTAGTTTAGATATTTTTTGTCTTTATTATTGTTTAAAAATATAATGTTTTTTCTCTTCTTTTCATTTAAGAATTTTGTTTAGATTTTAACTATTTGCGTGTGGCGGTACGCAGGCTCAATGCCAAAAATACCGCCCCAGGACCCGACGGCTTACCTGGGAAGTCCTGGGTCCTGGCCTTGGAGGCTCTCGGGCCTCGACTTAGGGGGCTCCTAAGCGCATGCATAGAGAGGAGCCAGTTCCCGCTTCGCTGGAAGACGGGGAAATTGGTCCTCATAAAGAAGGCAGGGCGCCCTGCGGACTCTCCGTCCGCTTATCGGCCCATCATGCTGCTCGACGAGGTGGGCAAGCTCTTTGAAAGAGCCATTGCAGACCGCCTCGTCGGCCAGCTGGTGCAGGTGGGGCCGGATTTGGCGGAGAGCCAGTTTGGTTTCCGCAGAGGGCGCTCTACGGTGGACGCCATCATGCGTGTGCGAGCCCTGACGACGGGGAATGCTGTTGCCCAGGGTGGGGTCGTCTTGGCGGTGTCTCTAGACATCGCCAATGCCTTCAATACCCTGCCCTGGAGTTGCATCAGGGAGGCACTCCGGTATCACCGGATGCCGACCTACCTCTGTCGTGTGGTCGAGGCCTATTTGACGGACAGGGCCGTCATCTACCCCGGTCACCAGGGAGTGTGGAACCGGCAAGAGATGTCGTGCGGTGTCCCACAGGGATCAGTCCTGGGGCCGCATCTGTGGGACATCGGATACGACTGGGTGCTGCGCGCCGACCTCCCTAGCGGCGTCAGCGTAGTGTGCTACGCTGACGACACGTTGGTCCTGACGCAGGGGAGGTCGCACCAGGCGGCGGCCGAATTAGCGGCACGCGGGGTTGCGACAATCGTCGAAAGGATCCGGCAATTGGGACTCGAGGTGGCCCTGCACAAGTCCGAGGCCATGTGTTTTCATGGTCCTCGGAACGCGCCACCGTTGGGGTCCCAAATAACGGTAGGAGGGGTTTCTATCGGCGTCGAGTCGACGATGAAGTACCTGGGACTCGTCCTCGACAGCCGGTGGAACTTCGTGGAGCATTTCCGACGTTTGGCTCCCAAACTGGAGCGGGCGGGCGCTGCATTGAAGCGGCTCCTGCCCAATCTAGGGGGTCCAAACGCCTCCTGCCGGAGGCTCTACGTGGGGGTCGTGCAGTCCATGGCCCTCTACGGGGCTCCTGTATGGGCGCGCTCTCTGGCGCTGCGGCCAGCCCGCCGGTTGAGCGCGGCCCAAAGGGTCATGGCCATCCGGATGGTCTGGGGATACCGCACGGTCTCCTGTGAGGCAGCGAGCCTCCTTGCCGGATTGCCGCCATGGGATCTGGAGGCAAAACTTCTCGCGCACGTATGGGAGTGACGCGAGGAGGCGAAACGCCGGGGCGTTAGTCCGCTGCCGCGAGAAATCGCGGCACAGCGGACGGAGCTCCGGCGGGATCTCATGGCGTCATGGAAAGTACGGTTGTCGCAACCCAGTGCTGGGCACGCCACGATTGCGGCGATAAGTCCCCTCTTTGAGGAGTGGCTGGAGAGGCGCCACGGCGTCCTTACCTTCCGCCTGACGCAGGTCCTCACCGGACACGGCAGATTCGGGAGGTTCCTGTGTCGGATAAGGCGGAAGGAAACGTCCGGGTGTCACCACTGTATGGATCGCCCGGAGGACACGGTGGAGCATACGGTGGAGGTCTGCCCGGCTTGGGCAGAGCACCGCCGTGTCCTCCTGGAGGCGATTGGCGGCAGAGACCTCTCGCACCCGGCCCTGGTTCAGGCCATAGTACGGAGCGAGGGGGCATGGGCAGCCGTCACCTCCTTCTGCGAAGCAGTAATGCTCGCGAAGGAGGAGGCGGGACGGTTGAGGGAATAGCAAGTTTCACGCCCTCTCGCCCCTAGCCGCCGCAGGAGACGCCCAGGGCGTCGGGAATCCCGGGCGGATTTCCGGCCACCGTAGGCGCGGGCTTGCGGACGGTGAGCAATGGGTAGCTCACCGTCCGGTAAGGACCAGGCCCGGGTCGACGGCGCGTTGTATTCCACGCGCGCCTCAAAGAGATGTCGTCAGCACATAGTAGGGGTCCACTAGGGCCGATGCCTGCCGGGGTCGCGGGAAGGTACTTATGGGTCACCGAGGCCCCCGCAACACAGGCAACAAGAAGGAATACGGGTGGGTTTTAGTCAGTAAGAGTCTGACACACCCTCCCGCTCCGCCCAGAGCGGGAGAAGTTATTTGATGACTTCCCAACCTCAAAAAAAAAAAAAAAAGGTTCACTCGTGTGCAAATAGTTCCATAACAAATATGTAGCAAATGTGTATTTAAGATGTGGATAACGTCGTGAGCATAATAAAATGTATTTTTTTCTCACTCTCTGGTTATTAATATTTGTATAACTGTTTGTTTTCCCGACGTAAACAAATAAATAAAAACCTGGCCTTTTATACCGAGAGGACTTAGGTACTAATATTTTCACGTGACCTTCACGTAAATAGCGTACGCGGATATTGTGCCCAATTTCAATCGCTGCGCGGTATCCCACGACTAAAACGTGACAAATTTTCCATCAATTGATGTTTTAAAAAAAAAAAACGTAAAACCACGACTTTTTTTATCGAATGCCTGTATTTTTATAATTTGATACCATTTTGTGTTTTATATGACCAACTTAAAATTTGTGTGTTACGTGTTTGTTAGTGAAGAAGCAGCTGTTTCATTTCTCTACAGTTTATATTATGTCTATGGCTGGTTAATAAACACGAAATATCGTGTTTGTGATCCCTCAGGATCACGAACACGTACAACACGAACAAAATCTGTGTATCTTCCACTTACCATAAAATAGCTGATCAATCTTGACACCTGTAGGTATGCGCATAAAATTATTGTACCCTACATTTTAACATTTAAGAAAATAAGTAGGTATTTAGCAAATGGGCTAACATTATTAAGAGGTATTTGTTTGGTTTTAATAAGTTAAAAAGCTTACGTATGCATAAAAGCCTTCAAGTGTTTGTGCGTATGCGCACTTTCTTAAATGGTTTACAAAAGTGTGGGAATTAGAACATTCTTCAAACTTTTACGTTGGTAGATACCGTTTTATTGATATTTAACAGTTTATTCGATTTATTAGCTACCTACTTAGTTTCACATTTGATAAAAAAAAGATAACAGCAGCATATACACCTTGCCCAGTTTTTTTTTTTTGTAACCAATACTAGGTAGTCACATGATTTTAAAATAGAGTAATGTTGTAATGTACAATAATTATAATTCGAGGTTTATTTCGCTGACAATTACTACAGAAACTGTGTGACCTGCTTTACGGTGACTTATTTGTAATAGTGTAAAAGACAATAACTATAGGAGCTACAGATTTTCAATGCAATACTAACTACAATGAAAGGGGAATAGAATGAAAACTTTTTACCAACTTCATTTGCAACTTCAGAATACATGCTGTGTAGTCATAAAACGATAAAAATCCAGCACTATGGCTGTGACACAAATGATATACACGCTATTTCAATTTCGAATGCGTCCGCGCGCATCACATCAGAATAAAGGAGGTTTAAAACGGTCTTTTGTCACTTTTATCAAATGGGCTGTCGCTAACAAAAAATAGTAGATTGATTAACAATCTTTTATCACTTTGTTGTACACAGCAAAGTGATAAAAGATTGATTAGGTTGTTTAACCTTCAGGCAGCCAATTAAGCTGAATTCAGTTGATTGCCATCTTTGAATTCAAACAATACTGCAATTTGCAGCTTCAACGATCTCTGTAAACAAAAGGGAGATAATAACAAGAATATTTGTGGTTTTGTTATTATTTCGACATACAAAAGCCTCTTTTCTTAGATTAAACAGAATCGAATTAATGAATTGTATCACATAAAAGCAATTATTCTAACTAAATGTGACATCAGGCATTCTCAGTTAGGTATTAAATCGAGTGACCTAATTGACCTACAAAAAACTCAATATTTAATCAGAGCGTTTCGGGGCAACCTGTCCCGTGGGTGTTGGTACACTTGCGTACATAAATTTTATTTTAACAGACAAATTGAATATGGAAGTAGATGGTAATGAAATTCGTCGCGTCTAAAATTAGTTATTTTGCGAATAACGCGAATAACCCATTGAAAGTGCTAAGGGAGACTCCGAAATATAATTTGCAATAAAGTCGGTACATGATTTCTCACCGAGTTCAACCTTGACTACTTTATTACATTTCGCTGAAGCACAGTCCTTTATAACTTTAATATTTCATTCGTGCATGTACTTCGCTCCTTGTAGAGTGCCGATTGTTAAATTTTTTCCGCCATTGTATTTTGCTTTGGGATGACCATTGCATACTAAAGTGTGCCTTTTATCGCTCTTCCTTAACGCAAACGTTGTTGCAATTGCAAAAATATTTTACAACGGTCAAAACGCAAAACTGTTTTGACCAATAATATTATAAACAAAGAGGTAGCTATGTTACTTATCCAACATTCGATCTTCAAAAACGACACAATGTCACATTATTAGAAGAAACGGGGAACTAGGACCCGATGTCGTAATTATCAGGACCGAAAAAGAGACAAGACCAAGAAAACTTGGCTAATTAGCCAAGTCGTGACGTGACTTGCAGAACGCGTATAACCTAACATAAAAAACATTAAAAAAAAAAAACATAAAAACGCGTATAACCTATCTACCACTTTTTCGGGTTCCGTAGTAAACAAGGTACCATATAGTTTTACCATGTCCTTCTGTCCGTCTGTCTGTCTGTCTGTCTGTCCCCGGCTTAGCTCAGAGACTCTTAGTACCTAGATAGAGTAATTTGGCATGGGTATACATACTCGTATTAATAATGAGCAGCTCGAACCCGGACAGGCGCTTTACTTTGTGTAAAAAATTTCATCACCACTGCTCTCAAAACTGTGAAGGAAAACATCGTGAGGAAACTGGCATGTCCTAGAACCAAAAATTCGAAGACATGTGACATCTACCAACCCGCACCGGGCCCGCGTGGTGGATTACGGCCCATTCCCTCTCACAGAGAAGAGGCCTGTGTCCCAGCAGTGGGAACATTATAGGCTGATTATGTATACATATGAATGACGCCGACAAAGTGATAAAATAACATCTTGGAAAAAAAATTGTAGGATACGTCCCTTGCACGTAAAGTGGAGATGCAATTTTTTTTCTCGCCTATCCCAGTGTGTGGGTATGGTTGGTTAGGCTGTTTGTCGATTCAGGGATCCGTTTGCGTAATATTAAGGTTTAAAGTACCAATTTTGATGGTGTACATAATAAAGAGTGTTCTATTCTAATTTTTGTGAGAGTCATGTGTCCCTCGCCCCTGCCAACTAAATCGTTGTTTTTGGATATGAGAAAAAATGAATGGCAGTAGTATATACAACGAAATTAAAAGGAAAACTATCACAGCTAAGTAGGTTTTACAAGTTAACGAGTAATAGTTGAACAACTTACATTTGCAGTTGGAGAATTGATCATGACGTATATCGATGTATGGGAGAACATGTGTTTCAACTACAAGGTTAAGTTTGTTTTGGGAGAAATTCATCCCAACTACGGAACTCTTCATTGTGCGTGGTCCGACATGCACTTGGCCGGTTTTTTATAATTGTACGGTTTTGACAATACGAAGGCGACACTGAAATTTCTTAGAACGGGCCACTTGTAAACGATATAATAAAAAAAATAGTTCAAATTTTGAAAATGGAACTCTTTGCCAATATTATTGTGTGTATTTTATTCATTTGTCATTTGTTTACGATTTGGCGGCAAATTGAAAATTGTCTGTGTCACGTCAGCATGAAATTAACGCGAGAAAACAAACTTTTACCATGAATTTGAACAGTCGATATTTAATCAAAGTTCCATACAATGAATTTAAGACAGCGAAGAAAAGTCAATATTAAACTCTAATTTGTGTTCGGGAGCTCAGTTGAGTTTATTTTTTAGCTTGGCAGCCGGATCGGAGCAAGCTTTTAAATTAACAAAGGCATTCTGTTCAACAGCGGGTGCATTTAAAAGTTGCTAAGCGAACTACTGCGTTCGTATTTATTTCCATGCAATTTCCGCGATCTCAAGTTTCATTAGGAAAGTGAAAGTTTGATAGCGTTCCGAGCGCGTTGGGGTGCCCACGCCGATGCGATCAGGCCCGCTTTACTTGAATAGGCATCCATATTATTTATGCCTTTTTTGTTAGGGAAAACTTACCCTGCGTTCGTACACAACGAACTGAACTCGTGTATTATCCAATACAGAATACTTATTGTTGGGACAGCTCATTTTGAAAATCAATTCTAACATAATTGCATAAGGTGTTTTTTGCTTTATTTTTTTCGTTTGGTGACACATTTTTATTCCATAATCATAATGGCTTTTCATAAGTAGTTGAAGTATTGTAGGGCAGCCAGAATGCGCTTCTGTTATGCTTGTTTTGTTTCACGGGTACTTTGTAATCGACTAGGTATTGTGTTGTCATACGGGTCGCTTATTAAGACGCTGCCAACATCTAAACCGCGGTCACTGTCAGATTGCATAGAAAAGAAAGAGAAGCGTGATGACTGATGACACAAAGCTTGGAATTTATTGCAAAATATGAAGCAATTATCTATTTACTCAAAATTGAGTTGAGTAATCGAAAATAAAAAACAACCAAGTTCAGCATTCAGTAAGACGTTCTTGTTATTAATGAAATACGTAACGTACGAGTATGTTGATATTATGGATAGAACCCAAGGTAAGAGGTTAGTTTATATTGAGGTTTCTTTTCAAAACGTCTTTTGGTAACAACCAAGTTCTGGGAAATATGTTCAAAATGAACATATATTTTTTCCGCTACCACAAACTATACAGATTTGGCTATTTTTTCTTAAGAGAAGCCTATATATTCAGATCTATGGAGACGCACCAGCATGAAGATCGTATCCGCTTACATTTGGAAAATAACTAGATTTTTGTAACACCAACTTACTTAAATGTACCAGCAAACATAACATAACATCGCGCCTTGTTTTCTCGAAGGGTTGGGCAGAGGTGTACCTATAATACACCCACATTTCGCCAGTCATGTTTAAATTCCATGTAATATATGCGAGCCTATTGCCATCAACCGGGCACAAATCCAGACTCCGGGCTGCTACTGAGAAATTCCAGATAGAAAAACCCAATAATACTTTGCAGACCCGGGAATTGAACCCAGGACCTCATGCTCAGCAGTAGCGCTTGCAACCACTCCATCAATGAGGCAGTCCACTAGACCACTAAGACAAGCAAACAGGTTGATAATATTTCCAGATTATTGCAAACACATCACTATCTTTCAACCAATCTGACTACAGATCTCTAAGCCGTGCGTGCTCACAGAAATCGCTTGCTTATATGAGTACATGAACACATACTTTATCTCTTCATACAACTATACGTAGAATCACGACATAGAACGTGTTACACAGTCATGTAGCCCTCTATGACGAATCTATCTTAAAACCTGCCAAAGGAGACTGAACCTTATGTGGGGTCAGCTAAGGTGTTTGCCAAAGAAAATCCTAAATTCTCAGCGTCCCGCTGGGAACAATGTTGGCGGTTATCTCCACATCAGATTGAGATAGCACTGAGGTCAAGTTCGGCACGCGAGCAAATTCGAGCGAGTTATGCTAGTTGACGAATATGGTATGGGAGGTACTGCAGCACTTTTGGGAGACGGATTTTGTGATGGGTGGCTTAATTGAAGTCTATTTGAATAACTTGTTAAGTTCATGGCTGTTGTTGTGATTGTATCGCAAATGTCAAATGTGGATCAGATTGCGTGTGATCAAAGCAGCATTTAGATAAAAAAAGTGTAGGTATCCATTGCTGAAACGTTTTGAAAAGGTTTACCTGCTAACAAAAATAGGGTTAACCTTTTGATTTAAAACTTGAAGATAAAGTTATTGATAATTTAAGGGAAGTGTGTCCAAAACAGACATACTTAACAATACAGGCTGTTTGATATTCTATACGTATTGTGCTACTTAAAACCATCATCAAAAAATAGATAAAATTTAATTGGCTTTGTATTACAAAATACTGAGGTGTTCTTTTAGAAATAATATGTTCGACTTTTAACTGACATGAACACATAAGCAATTCCGGTCCGTCCGTTGTAGTATTCTTGCAAATATTACGAGCACAATTTCGTTCCAATATTCTTCAAATGCCGTAAGAAATACGTTACTATTCCACGTAGAGCAATAAAACCGCATCGGCTGCACTTTTCTTTCGATATCTCCCACCGTGTCTGGACAGCATAAGTCTTCGGGAATGTATGGATCATATTCGGACCCTATCATTGGAATTTCATCAAAAAAATTTCATTATTTAACGAAGATGAATTGAATTTGCAAAATTCCTTTTGCTTACAACTTAGAAAGATGAATTTGCATGAATTCCAAGTTTTACAAAATTTTAATCCTTTTATTTGGTTAATTAAACTTCAAACTGCTTAATTTATTAAACTAATCGAAGACGAAGTACATTAATATTAATTTAACTCAACTTACTAACACGTTTTTTTATTCAGAAGAAAAGCTAATGAAGAGAACCGAACATCTTAAGCGGCGATTACCCAAGGACTATAAGGCGTATTGAATAGAGTTGTATGTGAGATTGAACATAGGCTACCTACAGTAGAAGGCATAGAAAGACCCGGCCTTATTCAGTTAGACGGTACATGGTATTCGTGACTTACATTCTGTATAAAACAATTCTCGGACAAAGGTTCTGGTCAGATGCGCGCAACAAAGGAACAATGCAGTCGACGGGAGATGCCTTTGCTTCATTTCGATTGTGGACAGCCCATGTCCATGCGAGACCAAACGAGCATTGGTCTGTGCTAGTTTTATTTTTTAAATATCAGCACCCATTCAGACACGTTAGTTTCACCGTTTTTTCAACTTTTTTGACGGAATCAATGCAGGTGAATTATGATGTATGCGCTACTGAATGGGTCGCACACGCCTTGGATGTTAGCTTGAATGATAACTCACGGATAGCCAAAGATTATGGTTTATTGAATATATTTAACTACCACGTAACTAATGATAAATGAATATTGTGTGAATGAGTACAGCTGACTATGAACTCTGATCGTGTAGGTACTGTCGCGTTACAATGTCATTTGTGCAAGGCGATGAAAAAGTGCTAATCTATGAAATGCACGCGTGCCACGGACGATACATGACTCGTACAGTCGCCAGCATATCGCAAACTGTCAAATATCTCCAAATGATTATAAACCTTAAAATGTTAATGATTTAGTTCAAAATCGAATAAGAAAATTTGTCAGTTAGGGGTAACTTGATGTGCTCGCGATTAAATTTATTTTACGTAACCTACATTGTCTTTTAGTTATTTAAGTTTCAGTAAAAAATAAGTATTAATTACTACAAAATCAAACTGCCTTTAATTTATCGTCGTCATCCATAACACAGTCAGGGAAAATCAAATTGCTTATTAAATTGACACACTGTATCAGTTGCCATGTTATAGCTGTTTCATACGGCTGTCAATGACGCTTGTAATTTATTTATACAGAAAAATTTTGTTGGACTACCAACAAAAAATATCTGGGAAATTAATCGTTTACCAAATTGACTACAATTTGGTAAACTATTAATTTCCCTAACATTACCTGCTACCGTAAAGTTCATATATGTGGCAGTTAGTGATGTAACCGCTGTGCCGTATTATTCAATCAGGCAACATTTTACGTCTACATAAATCGTTACAATTTAACGTTCCACTATAATCTATTACAATGAACTTTGTTGTGGCACCCCGTAAAGTAACAAAACTGATGAATCTATTTCGCAAATGATACAAAGACCTTGTCTTGTTCGTGGGCCACCCGCAAATAATGGGAGCTCGGTCGTAGAACCGTATTGTCTGACCGACCGACGATGTTGACGATATGACATATTGACTTCTGAGGTCTTGATTTTGCACAAACTCAATTCACGTTTGTTTTTCAATGCCAGCCTCGGGTCAGGAGTACATTCAGCGTCTTGAATGACAACATTAATGTGCATTTCGACCGCAGATTTATGTATTTTGGCAGTTTTGTGGTAGCATAAAATAACGAAAAATGTTTATTTGGGACAATAGAAGTTTCGTTTATAGTGGCAGACGATTTTATGAATGACTTTGAATAGCGGTTACCTCTTTTGTTGGACCTTGGATGTGTGGGACATTTTAAAAATAAAATGTAACATGATTATGTGTAAAACTTTTCACGTGTTTTACGTTGTATGGCGCAATAACATATCCGCATTGCACCCAAAACTAAAAATCGTATTATTGTGTTGACTCGTGAATTTACCGAGGCTATAAACGAGTGCTTGTGCATATGTGAAGATGAACATATAAACAACGAACGTTCAGGCCTGGAATATCCATTACAATGCAAATTCGCCTCCGTCGTCACAATGAACGAGTTACCTGTCCACACACCAACTTTTTGCCTAGTTCGAAGCCCAAAATTGGACGATGACCGAGTTTGGTTACACAGTCAACTGGCATGTAGTATGCACCGCAAAATTTCAACGAGAACTATTTTCAGGACGTAACTTCATGACAGTTTTACTACGAATGAATAGCTGTGGCTTTATTGTTAACGTTCGAGTTTGTGAGTTTAATATCGACAGTGGAGTCAAATCGGATGGCACAGTTGCGAAACTTTGAAATTTTTATTTTCTCTTTCCATACATAACTGTAACTCTTTATATCCCGACTCGTTTGATTGAACGATAAATAAAATTTACATTTGTGATTACCTACAAAAAATTAGGCATTTTTGCATTGTTCAACAAGAAATTAAAATAATGGATTTTTGCATTGGTAATTAGTGAAACATGTTTTTATTTAAAGTCTTATTGAAACTACTGATTAAGGTTTATTGTCGAGATCATTTAATATCGAAGCAAACCATGTTGCAGTTTAATAAAGGCTTCAAATAATAAATAAGCTGATAAATAAGAACTGGCCATACATAAACTCCTCGGAGAATATCAACAACTACCGTATCATAATAAGATTAAGTGAATTTGTCCTACAAAATTGTTGCGAATTTATTATACGGGGTATAATCGAATTACTTACCATGGTCTCTCACGAAATTCTCTGTATTAACCTGGATGGCTGTACCAAATTCGTTTTGAGTAATGGTGTTATTAGTCCTGGGGCGTATATTCGTAACGCGTGCTGTATTACTCCAGTGGCTACTAATATCTTCATTGAATTCGTCATACTCGAATGCGCGTGCGAACTTAGTCATAAATAAGTGCTTATTGAATGTCTGCGTAGCTAAAGTTAAGATAATTTTGGCTGTGTTCATTGATTACGTTAATAGACTTGAATGCAGAGAAAATGTTTCTGATTGTATAGTTGTCAACGCTTTGAATAATGATGGAGCAGTTATTAAAGCAAATTCTGAAGACAATGCAAAAAAAAATAATAAACAAGAGAATGATCGAAGAGTGACCCACGCCATGCTTATACAAAACCCGATGCCAATCAAAAGCAAACAAGCCATAAGATGAACCAGTTATATTCGCTACATTTGCCAAAAATCTGATTGATAAGAACGAGCCCGCCAATTAAATCAATTATTGACACAATACATTTTTATGCGTCAGGCTGCATTTAGTACATAAACGCGAACGCTCCATCATGGACGGCAAAATTTAATTGCATCGTTACGTCGCCGACGTCCCATCAAACATTTATCAATATTGACTAAACTCTTAATAAAGCCTAATGGACGATGTGTGGTCAGAGAGTACAAACAGAAACGCGTTTGCCGATGCTTTTAAAACAGAGTAAAAAACCGTATGTCCTGATTAATCGATGGTTATAAAGATACACGAAAAATATTTTTGTGCATCATTAGTTTGATGTTTGTGCTCTATCCTCTTATGGCACGTGTTACTGTTATGAATTGTCTCTCTGTTACGTTTTCCTGTTTTCATTAATCGTTTATTTGCTTTTGTTTTTGGTCGAGCTCGCGTGGTCCGAGTTAAAATATTGTTCTATTATATATACTTTTTGGTGGATAGTTCGTTGAACATGGAAGATGACTCAACTGACTTTTAAAATAAATGTTCCGTTCGAAAAAAAACGTTGGTAATTAAGCAATGAAATGATTATGTCCTCAGGATTACCTTCAAGGTTTATTCTGTTCTGACATTGTGCGACAACCAATTGTTTTTTTATTAGTGGACCACAACTGTTTAATGATTTACCGGAAGACATAAAAAAGTGCAATAATATTAACATTCAAACACTCAAAAAACACGTATGTACCTTATAACGTCACCATCGCCCCACAGGCAAATATTATAGTATAATATTATTAAGAAGTACTTAGTATCTCATTATAAGTGAACTGTTATTCATAAGTTGTTATGAGAAATAAATATCTTTAAACCTAAAATGGTTATCACAACACTGCAAGTCACGGTTACCTGAAAACCCAAGAGAAGTTTTTTATGGTAATAACGAAACTGTCGTTTAAAATAGTAAGTTATTAAAGCGCAGCAATTCACCGCAGTGCTTTCTTTGCACATACCTTCACATATCCAGATCTCCAGACCTTCATACGATAGTGGTCATGCAATCGCGTATAATTCATTTAAAAAGATTTATTCTATTAACTCTTTAGGGTTCCGTACCCAAAGGGTGCCTACGGGACCCTATTACTAAAGCTATCACAGGGCTGTATGTTTTGAGCCGTAATAGGTAGACACTTGAGACTTTCACAGAGTGTGTACTAACTATACAACAAATAATAAATATTATGTACTGTTACGGAACCCGTTCGTGTGTGAGTCCTACTCGCACTTGGCAGCTTTTTATGACTTTTTACTTTGCATACAGCAATATTTTTATCATTGCAGATGAACCAACTTAAACTGAATATCTGCACGATTTCTGCAACTCATATTATTGTGACGATAAATAAAGTTTGTACTACTATGGTCGCTATAACACAAATAAAAAATAATAATTATGAAACCAAGAAACGTGTTTCTTACGGTTGTCAGTGGTGGTACGGAACCATTTGTGTGCGAGTCCGACTCGCACTTGTCCAATTCTTTACTACACCTGCAGCTACTACAAGTCAATCGAGCGTGAGAAAATGAAAGAATATTAATTTTTGAAATATAAAACTGATTTGATTTATGAAATATCGTAATAACGAAATCTCAGTTTTTGATGATTTAATCCGATTTCAGAACGGAGTTTTAAGTTTTATTGGTCATATGAGTTGCTATAAAAAAATGTAATAGGATGTATTTAAGCGTTATACGATTTTATTAGGCCAGTGATATTATGGTGTCACGTTTTTATGTGCTGTATATGGTTCTCACCTTCTTACCACTTGTAGGTATGTACCTACTTTCTATCGCTACTTGTTGTGTCTCTTTCGCTGACAGACATGTCGTCAGCGAAAGATTGTGAGCACCGTTAGTTTATAATCGATCTAGCTAGCGAGATTATAACCTATCGAAAATTTTTGAACTGCTTCGGTAGTGATCTATCAATGTCAAATCGTCAAATTGTGAACGAACCTGCACTTATACAGGGTTCATAATCTGTCTGATTTCTACACCCGTAAAATTGTGAATCGTCCCTGATTGGTATGTCTTGGCGGTAGCCGAATTGGTAGCAGAAACTAAGCCAGGGCACCCCGAACAAATGCTTCTGCGAAACAGTCATGTCGGGGAAGGAGGCTGCGGAAAGGGAGCAGGAGATCTCTTCCACTCACCCTGCCCACAGCAGGCGCATCGGGCGTCGGCGGAGGGCGGACAACGCCAATCCAGCCCCTCTAAATGGGTCCCGGGGCGATGGACATGGGGACATCCGTCGCCCCCCACACAGAAGGACCGAGGTGGCGGCGCGTAGTGTTCCACGCGCACCCCTACTGGACGTCGCGGGAGAAGTTTTATACCTCATTACCCCCCGCGGTTCTGCGGTGGCCCGCAATGGCGGGACGGCACCAGCCGGGGATAGCGGAAGTCGCACCAGATCCCATGATGCCCGGCAAGTATGGGAGGTTTTTAGTCAGCAAGAGTCTGACAAACCCCTCCGCCCGCCCCAGGGCGGAGGACGAACTTCCATCGACGGCGAGCTTCCAAGTTGGTCGCAGTTGTTGGGTTAATATTAGCGCAAGGTGCGTTCACCGCATACTAATTTGATACCAGTTCACAATTTGTCGGTGAGCTATGGATAGATTATAAATTATCGAAAAATAATGCATTAAATTGTAGATGGTTTGTTGCAGTTCACAATTTTTCGATAGTTTATAACCTCGCTAGATAGATTATAAACTAACGCCATGGCCCTCTTCGGGGCTCCTGTGTGGGCGCGTTCTCTGGCGCTGCGGCCAGCCCGCCGGTTGAGCGCGGCCCAAAGGGTCATGGCCATCCGGATGGTCCGGGGATACCGCACGGTCTCCTGTGAGGCAGCGAGCCTCCTTGCCGGATTGCCGCCATGGGATCTGGAGGCAAAAATCCTCGCGCACGTATGGAAGTGGCGCGATGAGGCGAAACGCCGGGGCGTAAGTCCGCTGCCGCGAGAAATCGCGGCACAGCGAACGGAGCTCCGGTGGGATCTCATTGCGACATGGAGAGTGCGGTTGTCGCAACCCAGTGCTGGGCACGCTACGATTGCGGCGATAAGTCCCCTCTTTGAGGAGTGGCTAGAGAGGCGCCACGGCGTCCTCACCTTCCGCCTGACGCAGGTCCTCACCGGACACGGCAACTTCGGAAGGTTCCTGTGTCGGATTAGGCGGGAGGAAACGCCCGGGAGTCACCACTGTGTGGATCGCCCGGAGGACACGGTGGAGCATACGGTGGAGGTCTGCCCGGCTTGGGCAGAGCACCGCCGTGTCCTCGTGGAGGCGATCGGCGGCAGAGATCTCTAGCGTCCGGCCCTGGTTGAGGCCATGGTACGGAGCGAGAGGGCATGGGCAGCCGTCACCTCCTTCTGCGAAGCAGTAATGCTCGCGAAGGAGGAGGCGGGACGGTTGAGAAAAAGGCAAGTTTCGCGCCCTCTCGCCCCTAGCCGCCGCAGGAGACGCCCTGGGCGTCAGTCGGGAATCCCGGGCGGATTTCCGGGCACCGTAGGCGCGGGCTTGCGGACGGTGAGCAATGGGTAGCTCACCGTCCGGTAAGGACCAGGCCCGGGTTGACTCGTTTTCCACGCGCGCCTCAAAGAGATGTCGTCAGCACAATGTAGGGGTCTATTAGGGCCGATGCCTGCCGGGGTCGCGGGAAGTTACTAATGGGTCACCGAGGCCCCTGCAACACAGGCAACGGAAGGAATACGGGTGGGTTTTAGTATGTGAGAGTCTGACACACCCTCCCGCTCCGCCCCGAGCGGGAGAAGTTATTTGATGATTTCTCACCCAAAAAAAAAGGGTAACCGGAAATCCACCTGGGATTCTCGACGCCCAAGGCGTCTCCTGCGGCGGCTAGGGGCGAGAGGGCGTGAAATATGCCTTCCTCTCAACCATCCCACCACCTCCTTCGCGGGCCATTACTGCTTCGCAGAAGGAGGTAACGGCTGCCCATGTGCCCCCGGCGTGAACGTGGTGTACTACGCTGACGACACATTGGTCCTGGCGCAAGGGAGGTCGCACCAGGTGACAGCCAAAGTAGCAGCATGCGGGGTTGTGACAATCGTCGACGGGATCCGGCAATTGGGACTCGAGGTGGCCCTGCACAAGTCCGAGGCCATGTGTTTCATGGAACGCGCCACCGTCAGGGTCCCAAATAACGGTAGGGGGGTTCACATTGGACTAGGGGTCTAAAAGCCTCCTGCCGGAGGCTCTACGCGGGGGTCGTGCGGACCATGTCCCTTTATGGGGCACCTGTGTGAGCGCGACACCTGGCGCAGCGGTCAGCCCGCTGGTTGAGCGCGGCCCAAAGGGTCATGGCCATCCGGCTGGTTCAGGGATACCGCACGGTTTCTGGTGAGACAGCGAGCCTCCTTGCTGGATTGCCGTTACGCACGTATGGGAGTGGCGCGAGGAGTCGAAACGCTGGGGTGTAACTCCGCTGCCGCGAGAAATCACGGCACAGCGGACAGAGCTCCGGCGGAATCTCATGGCGACATGGAGAGTGCAACTGTTGCAACCCTGTGCTGGGCACGCCACAATTACGGCGATAAGTCCCCTCTTTGAGGAGTGGCTAGAGAGGCGCCACGGCGTCCTCACCTTCTGCCTGACGTAGGTACTCACCGGACACAGCAGCTTCGGGAGGTTCCTGTGTCGGATAAGGCGTTAGGAAACGCCCGGGTGTCACCACTGTGTGGATCGACCGAAGGAAACGGTGGAGCATACGGTAGAGGTGTGCCCGACTTGGGCAGAGCACCGCCGTGTCCTCGTGGAGGCGATCGGTGGCGGAGATCTCTCAGGTCCAGCCCTGGTACAGGCAGTGAAAGAAGTAGATATTCTGACTGTAGTATAGCCTCTCAATAATTTGATCTCGATACAAACTAACGTTAAACTAACCTAACTAACCTAACCTTGAGTTCTAATCCAAAATATCTGTGTTAAATATCAACATACGTTACATATTTAATTAATAACAAGAACGTCATATTTGAATGCAGAACTTGGTTGTTTTTTATTTTCGATTACTCAACTCAATTTCGAGTAAATAGATAATTGCTTCATATTTTGCAATAAATTACAAGCGTTGTGTTATCGCGCTTCTCTTTCTTTCTATGCAATCTGACAGTGACCGCGGTTTAAGTGTTGCCAGCGTCTTAAAACCATCCTTTGTAAAAAAGGGTACTATAAAATTTCTGATTATTTAGAAGACAAAAAAGCTTGGGATTGAGCTGCTCGCTCTGCTATGCCTTGTGATTAGTTGTGATACAACCGTAAAACTTGACATTTTAATTATTATGCAAAATTATCATTATATACATAAATTGACATTGATGAATATTATAAACAAAATTACGTGAATATTTATGTACCTTGAAAATAGTATTACTCGTATATTACTTTAATAAATTATTGTGAATGTGAGCACTATGGGGTCATTTTTATTTAAATCGTTTTGTTTTTTTTTTCTCAGTTAGTTTTAATGATAGTCTGGCCTTTTTGAGTACTTTATGCGGCCTACCCAAATGTCCTTTCCTTGGTATTATTCGCCAAATCGTTGAGCTCCTTAACCGGTAAAGCCCCAATGGCTCCGAATAGGAGCCCTCGCGGCGCGCGATTTGAAAGTAGTTATCGAATAAAAATGTTTTTTTTGAGATTGAGAGATGACGTTATTGAGCCACGGGCCTGAGCGGTTAAGTTCTGAGTTGAGCTACACGATTACTAACAAATGCTTGCACTGACTGGACAGGTCCACTCAAATTTGTGTAGTTCTTTCCTCAAAAGACCATTTCAGACATGGATCTACATAGTCCTCACATGATCTGACCAGGATTATGTCTCGACTTTAAAAAAGACCTTTGACCCTTGAGTTTGTTTCGCCATTTCTTCTCAGGGGTAGTCGGATAGGAAATGTCGACTCCATCTAGCTTACTTTTTTTTTTAATACTACGTGTAAAAGCGATTCTGATATCCTATTTACATAATAAATAACTGGCGACCGAAAAGCTGGCGGCTTTCTCGCGCAACGCATCAGCATTGCAATTCAGCATGGAAATGCCGCCAGCATCCTCGGTACAATGCCCCGAGGGCCTTTTTTAGGCTTAACTTACTTTTAATTTAATTTAGTTAATGTTAATAATCATCTTGTAATTTGGTTATGTAAATAAATACAATTGTTTATAAACAATTTCATTTAATTTCTCAACTCCGCAAGGTAGTTGTGAAAATCGGCAAGAGTTCGGTTCGGGGAGAAGTATACCCCTACCACGAAAAGCTCCCCGAACCGTGCTGTTAGGCAACCCCGTCTTCTCTTGACGGACTAGAGGGACGGAGTACCGGCAGCGGCCGATTAAATTACTGAGCTGCTCTAACACTGATCCGCTCAGGTTTTCCACCCAGTCATTCGTGGGCGGGACAAAGTACGGCCCAGCGACCATGGCGATGTTAATCGACCACTGCGCCATGCTCTGGAGCAATAGATACTTAGCGGAGGCGCTGTGGTTGATGTTCGCCTGGAGGAAGCGTAATGGGGCTATTATTGGCACTCCATGTCAGCCCGCTCCCGAGCCACCATGCAATGGCAACACAGCTATGCCGCGGCGGATATAGCGGTGACAACGACGGTGGTGGAGGCGGCAGCGGCGGCGGCAGGGTCAGCGGCTGCGGCGGTGACGGCGGTGGCGGAGGGCTTGGCCCTGGTCTTGGCTTTGGCGGGTGGGGCGGTTCAGTAGTAGCCTTAAACTGTGTGTCGCATTAAAGTATTAACGTTAATGGCTTAAATGTATCTTTTTTTTTGTGTTGGGAAAATATCAAATAACATACTGTCAGACTCTTACTGACTAAAACCCACCCGTGTTTCTTCCGTTGCCTGTGTTGCCAGAGGCCACGGTATCCCTTTCGGACTTTCCCGTGACCCCGGCAGGCATCGGCCCTAGCGGACCCCTACACTTGTGCTGACATCTCTTTGAGGCGCGCGTGGAACACAACGCGCCGTCGACCCGGGCCTGGTCACCGGCGAGCTGCTCACCGTCCGCAAGCCCACGCCTACGGTGGCCGGGAATCGGCCTGGGATTCCCGACGTTCCCGGCGTTTGGAATCCCAGGCCGATTCAATGTATATGGATTTTTAACATCTTTACCATTTCTATGGCAGGTCTAGTCATTAGTCCCTATAAATATTACAATATTATTTAAAAGTTCAAAGCTTGTAGTTAACTACCAGCTGTGATCTCCGAAGAAGCAATGGCTTGACACTCCAAGTCAAGTTGATGTTGTCTTTTGAATAAAGCATATTATTCGTACTAAAATTGATAATTTGATAAGGGGATGCTTCCTCTGCTATAATTATTCATCAAAAGTAAAAAAAAAAATTCAAAACTTGTCAAAAATTTTGAAAAATCGTCGCGTGTCTCTCAAAATACACGTCGACACTCGAATAAGAAATATGAAGTCGTGACGTTAATTACACGTAGCGATGTGCGTGCACAAGAAAAATGTTTGTTTATTTTAATGACTGTTAAATCTAAACTAATGTTTATCCTGTCCGTTTGATTGATTGTTCGTAACGTTACGGACGACGCAAGCGCAAGCCTTGGGCTAAAATCGTAGGCAGCACAAGCGCATCATGTAGGTACTTTGTTTTTTTGGAAATTACTGGTGTTTGTTTATTTGGATTAAGATAGGTACCTACTGTTGTTTGTGGATAGGTAGGTAGTACTAGGTAGATGATGTTAATGAATTAGGTATTCACGGGTTTGCAAGTAAATTGATTGTTGATTACTGAACCTGGAATGCCGAACAATGTAGTCACTCGTAGGGGGATTTTTATTTATACAGTATATTGAAATAAAAAATAATGTAATTCATTTAGCTACTATAAAAATATTTGAGTAACATAACCAAAGCAAAAATTCAACGTCATACGGTGTTCCCAGGCGGTCACCCATCTAAGTACTGACCGCGCCCGATGTTGCTTTACTAAGGAGATTGGACGAGAACACAGTATAGACGTTGACGAATATCAAGCAAAGCACGCATAGCAAGCAAATATCTAGTAACACTATTAGCAGGGAGAGAAGCGTTTCAGTGGGCCTCCGAGAAAAACCTTTTCTTGTCAATTATACTACATTTATTATAGCATTAAATAACGACAGTTATTGTGTAATATTGTTGAAATGGCTGTATTTTTAAAAGCTTTAAAAAAAAATGTAAATTGTAAATAG
The DNA here is from genome assembly GCA_905333075.3 of Atethmia centrago. Lineage (NCBI taxonomy): Eukaryota > Metazoa > Arthropoda > Insecta > Lepidoptera > Noctuidae > Atethmia > Atethmia centrago. The sequence continues at coordinate 12,574,820 of HG995382.1, forward strand.
CGTAGTAGGTACCCAATTGTAAAAATTGTCATTGTCAAAACAACAATATTGTATAAAAAATATTATAAACGGGTATTTGTTTGTTTGTAATTTTGTATGCAGGGGTAATCTCCGGAACTAAAGAAGTGGGAACTAGAGAATTCCTGAGTGCTATATATACATATAATATACGTATAGCACTCAGGAATGATGAGCTTAATTAGATTAATATCATGCATATTAGCCGAGCTATCACAATTTTTGTCTCACAAGTCGGAAATAATTTTTGAGCAGTAACCTAACAAAAATTACTTAGGGTTGCATGAATTCACGATAATATGTCAATTATTAGTATTGTACTACTATTTGGATTTGGATGAAATTGGGAACACAGATAGTTCATAGACTTTTACTAGCAACAAATGGATCTTGTAGTTTGATCTGAATCAAAATATTTATTATTATTATTATTTTATATATTTTACAAACCTCGGGACCATGGGGTCCCGGACCTTTGGAAGGATACGAGGGGCCGAAGTCAAGTTGCCGAAGCCCCTTAGAAAATTTTAAATTGAATAACGCACCAACCGATGATTATCCCTGTTTGCACTATGCGAGTGCACCCGAGGACAACCCCCAGTTGGTGCAGGACTCTTGCAGGGAAACATAACATTGGGCTATGGCTGATATGACTATCGGCACAATTATTGCTGAATCCAGATCCCACATGTCGACAACCTCGCGAGCCAAGTCAAGATACTTGATTTGTTTATCTTTTTCGGCTTTCACAAGGTTCCCGCCGTCATGAAGGACTGTTTTGTCAACAATCATTACGCGCCGCTCACTACTATATCAGGCTTATTGGCAACAATAGTCCTGTCAGTGATGATGGATCGATCCCAGTACAATCTGATATGTCCAATTTCAAGAACTGGGTCGGGCACATACCTGTTGTACGGCACTTCCGATTCCACAAGCCTGTATTTCAGAGCAAGTTGCTGATGGATAATCCTGGCTACAAGGTTGTGTCTATGCAAGTACTCTTCATTAGCTACACGAGAACACCCGGAGATAATGTGTCGGATTGATTCTCCCGGACGATGGCATGTTGCGGTTGACACACGTCAACCGTGCCATCCTTTACAATAAATCTCCGGTAATTGATAAATGATTTTATTTCTGTAAGTAGGTTTTTACAAACACTTTTACACGTCAGAACATATTTTTTTAAACTAGATGAGGCCGGCGTTTCCTATCTGACTACTCTGAGAAGAAAGGCCGAAACAAACTCAGAGGTCACAGTCTCTTTTAAAGTCCAGACATAATCTTGGTCAGATCATGTGAAGACCATGTCGATTGGTGTCTGAAATGGTCTTTTGATGAAAGAACCACACAGATTGAGTGGACCTGTCCAGTCAGTGCACGCATTTGTCAGTCGTTGTGCAGCTCAACTCATAACTAAAGGAGCTCAACGATTCAACGAACAATACCAAAGAAAGGACATTTGGCTAGGCCGCAAAAAATACTCAAAACTGCCAGACCATATTAAAAACTAACTGAGAATAAAACAAAATTAAACAATGATCCACATAGTCTTCACATTTACAATAATTAAAACAATATAATACTACACAGAGTAAATATTCATGCCATTGCATAAATCAAATTCATCAATGTCAATGTGTATATTCGGACATAATCTTGATCAGATCATTTGAGGACCATGTAGGTTGGTGTCCGAAATGGTCTTTTGAGGAAAGACCACACAGATTTGAGTGGACCTGTCCAGTCAGTGCACGCATTTGTCAGTTGTCATGCAGCTCATTTCAAAACTTAAGGAGCTCAATGATTTGATGAACAATACCAAAGAAAAGACATTTGGGTAGGCCGCATAAAGTACTCAAACTGCCAGACCATCATTAAAAGAAAGAAAAAAAAAAAAAAAAACACAAACAATGACCCACATAGTCCTCACATTCCTAAAAATTAAAATAATATAATATAATACTATACAAAGTAAATATTCATGTCATTGTTTATATAGAATGTTATATAGAATAAGAAAATATAAATAGCTAGCAAAATAAAAAGAGTAAAAAAACAACATTCACTGTAAGTTTATTGGAGCAGCTCAATCCCAAGCCTTTTTGTCCTCAATATAATCTTTAACAGTATAAAAGGCTTTTAGGCACAGTTTCTGTTTTATAAAACATTTGAATTTATTAAGGCTTAGTTCTTGAATGTGGCTAGGAAGTTTATTATAAAAACGTATACATTGGCATCTAAACGAGCTGCCTATTTTTTTGAGCCTGGTTGTAGGAACAACAAATTTGTGTTTGTTCCTAGTATTTACATTATGGATATCACTGTATTTTTTAAACAAATTGATATTTTTATGTGCGTACAAAAGATTTTCATAAATATACTGAGAAGCTACAGTCATTATATTAATCTCTTTAAATTTTTCTCTGAGGGAGTATCTGGGACTTAATTTATAAATTGAATGGATTGCCCTTTTTTGTAAAACAAAAATTGAATCGAATGCCTTGGACAAATCGCAAAAAATACCCAAAGCATCGCATTTATCCTCCCATGCATTATAAACATGTCCTAAAAGTTCAACACCGGCATCAGTAGTCGAACGACCCCTTGTAAAACCGAACTGTTTGTTATGCATTAATTTATGTTTATTGAAAAATATTTGGATTTGATCTAAAATAAGTTTCTCGAAAATTTTACTAAAGGTAGGTAGTACTGAAATAGGTCTATAATTAGTAGGGTCTGATGTACTACCCGATTTAAACAACGGTATTATTTTACTGTTTTTCATAAGATCAGGAAACAACAGCTAAAGTAGGAGCGACAATGTTTATAATCGACTTAGCAACGTCCACAGAATTACCCCATAGATCTGCGGTCTTTTTAACATTTAACGTGTGAAAGGTTTTAATTACATGTTTACAGGTGACATATTGGAAACTAAATTCTGATTCACAAACTGGAACGTTTTCTATAAGTAAAGACTCTGCGGCAGTGGGTGATGAGTTTAGAGATTTTGTAGTTGATATGGGAATCTCTGTAAAGAAATTTTCAAATGCCATGGCGACTTCAGAATCTGATATAATTATATTGTCATCAATAGCAAGGCTGTACTTCGGTTGGATGACCTTCCCGTTTCACTATTAATGATATTCCATGTCATCTTAATCACATTACCACTATTTTTAATTTTTGAGTTCAAGTAACGTGACTTGGCCATACAACAAACTTTTTTAAATAATTTAGAATAATTCTTAACATATAAATTAAATTCAGCAGTGTTTATACTAGTCCGTTCATCATACAACTCATATAGTCGTTTTCTACTTTTATGTATACCAATGGTGGCCCAGTCACTGAAGGAAGTGATACTATTAACCGACAATGTCTTAGGAACGAAAGTATTCTCAAATTGTGTGCAATACATATTAAAAAAATCATTATATTGTTGATTAGGGGCATCATTAGTTGACAATAGTGGTAATTTACTCAGAATTTTAGTTTTAAATGTTTCCAAACGCTTAGTCGGTTTTGGGTTCACAGTGATTTCTTTTTTAGTAACTTTTTTGCTTTGATATGGAACAGTGATAAATTGTCCGCAATGATCTGATTCTATTAAATTAATAATTTTTTTGTGGGCTGGTGTAACATCTGTATAAATGTTATCTAGACATGTGGCACTAGTGGGGGTTATTCTAGTGGGCTCTAAAAATTCTTCGTCATGATTGATAACTTCGTCCATAATTGCACAGGCAAAACTTTCGGTTTCCGGTATCCAGGCTACGGACGCTGGGAAATCTACATCGGTTTCATATAGAACCCGGAAAAAGCGTCGGTGAAGCTACTTACTCTGTCATACCTCCCTGCGATCGTTAGTGTCAAGCACTACAAGCCAGTTCTTTTTAGCCAAGGAGAGTGGGGTGAGGCTCTTGTCCACCGCGGCCACATCTCGATGCATCCCCACGTCCCGCGTCGGCTTCTAGGAAATATTCCTTGAGACTGCATACCTCGCGATTGTGGAGGGTCTTAGCGTTTAAAAAGCCTCGACCACACTTTCGCGGGATATACAGTCTTATTACCTTAAACTAGATGAGGCCGGCGTTTCCTATCTGACTACTCTGAGAAGAAAGGCCGAAACAAACTCAGAGGTCACAGTCTCTTTTAAAGCCCAGACATAATCTTGGTCAGATCATGTGAAGACCATGTCGATTGGTGTCTGAAATGGTCTTTTGATGAAAGAACCACACAGATTGAGTGGACCTGTCCAGTCAGTGCACGCATTTGTCAGTCGTTGTGCAGCTCAACTCATAACTAAAGGAGCTCAACGATTCAACGAACAATACCAAAGAAAGGACATTTGGCTAGGCCGCAAAAAATACTCAAAACTGCCAGACCATAAATTAAAAACTAACTGAGAATAAAACAAAATTAAACAATGATCCACATAGTCTTCACATTTACAATAATTAAAACAATATAATACTACACAGAGTAAATATTCATGCCATTGCATAAATCAAATTCATCAATGTCAATGTGTATATTCGGACATAATCTTGATCAGATCATTTGAGGACCATGTAGGTTGGTGTCCGAAATGGTCTTTTGAGGAAAGACCACACAGATTTGAGTGGACCTGTCCAGTCAGTGCACGCATTTGTCAGTTGTCATGCAGCTCATTTCAAAACTTAAGGAGCTCAATGATTTGATGAACAATACCAAAGAAAAGACATTTGGGTAGGCCGCATAAAGTACTCAAACTGCCAGACCATCATTAAAAGTAAGAAAAAAAAAAAAAAACACAAACAATGACCCACATAGTCCTCACATTCCTAAAAATTAAAATAATATAATATAATACTATACAAAGTAAATATTCATGTCATTGTTTATTTAGAATGTTATATAGAATAAGAAAATATAAATAGCTAGCAAAATAAAAAGAGTAAAAAAACAACATTCACTGTAAGTTTATTGGAGCAGCTCAATCCCAAGCCTTTTTGTCCTCAATATAATCTTTAACAGTATAAAAGGCTTTTAGGCACAGTTTCTGTTTTATAAAACATTTGAATTTATTAAGGCTTAGTTCTTGAATGTGGCTAGGAAGTTTATTATAAAAACGTATACATTGGCATCTAAACGAGCTGCCTATTTTTTTGAGCCTGGTTGTAGGAACAACAAATTTGTGTTTGTTCCTAGTATTTACATTATGGATATCACTGTATTTTTTAAACAAATTGATATTTTTATGTGCGTACAAAAGATTTTCATAAATATACTGAGAAGCTACAGTCATTATATTAATCTCTTTAAATTTTTCTCTGAGGGAGTATCTGGGACTTAATTTATAAATTGAATGGATTGCCCTTTTTTGTAAAACAAAAATTGAATCGAATGCCTTGGACAAATCGCAAAAAATACCCAAAGCATCGCATTTATCCTCCCATGCATTATAAATATGTCCTAAAAGTTCAACACCGGCATCAGTAGTCGAACGACCCCTTGTAAAACCGAACTGTTTGTTATGCATTAATTTATGTTTATTGAAAAATATTTGGATTTGATCTAAAATAAGTTTCTCGAAAATTTTACTAAAGGTAGGTAGTACTGAAATAGGTCTATAATTAGTAGGGTCTGATGTACTACCCGATTTAAACAACGGTATTATTTTACTGTTTTTCATAAGATCAGGAAACAACAGCTAAAGTAGGAGCGACAATGTTTATAATCGACTTAGCAACGTCCACAGAATTACCCCATAGATCTGCGGTCTTTTTAACATTTAACGTGTGAAAGGTTTTAATTACATGTTTACAGGTGACATATTGGAAACTAAATTCTGATTCACAAACTGGAACGTTTTCTATAAGTAAAGACTCTGCGGCAGTGGGTGATGAGTTTAGAGATTTTGTAGTTGATATGGGAATCTCTGTAAAGAAATTTTCAAATGCCATGGCGACTTCAGAATCTGATATAATTATATTGTCATCAATAGCAAGGCTGTACTTCGGTTGGATGACCTTCCCGTTTCACTATTAATGATATTCCATGTCATCTTAATCACATTACCACTATTTTTAATTTTTGAGTTCAAGTAACGTGACTTGGCCATACAACAAACTTTTTTAAATAATTTAGAATAATTCTTAACATATAAATTAAATTCAGCAGTGTTTATACTAGTCCGTTCATCATACAACTCATATAGTCGTTTTCTACTTTTATGTATACCAATGGTGGCCCAGTCACTGAAGGAAGTGATACTATTAACCGACAATGTCTTAGGAACGAAAGTATTCTCAAATTGTGTGCAATACATATTAAAAAAATCATTATATTGTTGATTAGGGGCATCATTAGTTGACAATAGTGGTAATTTACTCAGAATTTTAGTTTTAAATGTTTCCAAACGCTTAGTCGGTTTTGGGTTCACAGTGATTTCTTTTTTAGTAACTTTTTTGCTTTGATATGGAACAGTGATAAATTGTCCGCAATGATCTGATTCTATTAAATTAATATTTTTTTTGTGGGCTGGTGTAACATCTGTATAAATGTTATCTAGACATGTGGCACTAGTGGGGGTTATTCTAGTGGGCTATAAAAATTCTTCGTCATGATTGATAACTTCGTCCATAATTGCACAGACAAAACTTTCGGTTTCCGGTATCCAGGCTACGGACGCTGGGAAATCTACATCGGTTTCATATAGAACCCGGAAAAAGCGTCGGTGAAGCTACTTACTCTGTCATACCTCCCTGCGATCGTTAGTGTCAAGCACTACAAGCCAGTTCTTTTTAGCCAAGGAGAGTGGGGTGAGGCTCTTGTCCACCGCGGCCACATCTCGATGCATCCCCACGTCCCGCGTCGGCTTCTAGGAAATATTCCTTGAGACTGCATACCTCGCGATTGTGGAGGGTCTTAGCGTTTAAAAAGCCTCGACCACACTTTCGCGGGATATACAGTCTTATTACCTTAAACTAGATGAGGCCGGCGTTTCCTATCTGACTACTCTGAGAAGAAAGGCCGAAACAAACTCAGAGGTCACAGTCTCTTTTAAAGTCCAGACATAATCTTGGTCAGATCATGTGAAGACCATGTCGATTGGTGTCTGAAATGGTCTTTTGATGAAAGAACCACACAGATTGAGTGGACCTGTCCAGTCAGTGCACGCATTTGTCAGTCGTTGTGCAGCTCAACTCATAACTAAAGGAGCTCAACGATTCAACGAACAATACCAAAGAAAGGACATTTGGCTAGGCCGCAAAAAATACTCAAAACTGCCAGACCATATTAAAAACTAACTGAGAATAAAACAAAATTAAACAATGATCCACATAGTCTTCACATTTACAATAATTAAAACAATATAATACTACACAGAGTAAATATTCATGCCATTGCATAAATCAAATTCATCAATGTCAATGTGTATATTCGGACATAATCTTGATCAGATCATTTGAGGACCATGTAGGTTGGTGTCCGAAATGGTCTTTTGAGGAAAGACCACACAGATTTGAGTGGACCTGTCCAGTCAATGCACGCATTTGTCAGTTGTCATGCAGCTCATTTCAAAACTTAAGGAGCTCAATGATTTGATGAACAATACCAAAGAAAAGACATTTGGGTAGGCCGCATAAAGTACTCAAACTGCCAGACCATCATTAAAAGTAAGAAAAAAAAAAAAAAAAAACACAAACAATGACCCACATAGTCCTCACATTCCTAAAAATTAAAATAATATAATATAATACTATACAAAGTAAATATTCATGTCATTGTTTATATAGAATGTTATATAGAATAAGAAAATATAAATAGCTAGCAAAATAAAAAGAGTAAAAAAACAACATTCACTGTAAGTTTATTGGAGCAGCTCAATCCCAAGCCTTTTTGTCCTCAATATAATCTTTAACAGTATAAAAGGCTTTTAGGCACAGTTTCTGTTTTATAAAACATTTGAATTTATTAAGGCTTAGTTCTTGAATGTGGCTAGGAAGTTTATTATAAAAACGTATACATTGGCATCTAAACGAGCTGCCTATTTTTTTGAGCCTGGTTGTAGGAACAACAAATTTGTGTTTGTTCCTAGTATTTACATTATGGATATCACTGTATTTTTTAAACAAATTGATATTTTTATGTGCGTACAAAAGATTTTCATAAATATACTGAGAAGCTACAGTCATTATATTAATCTCTTTAAATTTTTCTCTGAGGGAGTATCTGGGACTTAATTTATAAATTGAATGGATTGCCCTTTTTTGTAAAACAAAAATTGAATCGAATGCCTTGGACAAATCGCAAAAAATACCCAAAGCATCGCATTTATCCTCCCATGCATTATAAATATGTCCTAAAAGTTCAACACTTTCAGTAGTCGAACGACCCCTTGTAAAACCGAACTGTTTGTTATGCATTAATTTATGTTTATTGAAAAATATTTGGATTTGATCTAAAATAAGTTTCTCGAAAATTTTACTAAAGGTAGGTAGTACTGAAATAGGTCTATAATTAGTAGGGTCTGATGTACTACCCGATTTAAACAACGGTATTATTTTACTGTTTTTCATAAGATCAGGAAACAACAGCTAAAGTAGGAGCGACAATGTTTATAATCGACTTAGCAACGTCCACAGAATTACCCCATAGATCTGCGGTCTTTTTAACATTTAACGTGTGAAAGGTTTTAATTACATGTTTACAGGTGACATATTGGAAACTAAATTCTGATTCACAAACTGGAACGTTTTCTATAAGTAAAGACTCTGCGGCAGTGGGTGATGAGTTTAGAGATTTTGTAGTTGATATGGGAATCTCTGTAAAGAAATTTTCAAATGCCATGGCGACTTCAGAATCTGATATAATTATATTGTCATCAATAGCAAGGCTGTACTTCGGTTGGATGACCTTCCCGTTTCACTATTACCGATGACGGTGGGTGATGCATTCGTTTTGCAGTCAGCAGCGTACGGACCCTCCTAGCCAGGGCGTCGAGTTCGGTCTGAGTCCATATGAGTATGCTGAAAGAGTACATCAAAACCGGCATGACCCAACCGTTGAAGGCGCGCACTTTGTTTCCGCCTGATCGACTATCAAATAATTTATTCAGGCGGCCAAAAAAGCGCTCCTTCAACGACTGTTTCATGTCAGTAATATTGATGCCCAATGCTTCCGACATACCCAAAAACAATAAAATAGGTTTCGGATGCGGAGAGGGCTCTAAGGTTTATGGAATCCGAGAGTTGGGTTCCCATGGATTCCACAATATCCCTCGCTTACATGCATGACCACACATTTATCTACATCAAATTCCATCCTGATGGCGTTACTGAAAGTTTCGGTTATTTTCAGTAGCTCCATCAGTTGCAAATTATTGGAGGCAAAGAGTTTTAGGTCATCCATATAGAGGAGGAGGAGGTGAGATTTAACCTGACCACCTCTACTCAACTGATAGCCTAGACCTGGATCCTCCAGCATCAGTATTCAAGGCTAAGCAGAACCAAAGCGTACTCAAACTATCGCCCTGAAATATGCCTCGCTCTATCCTTGTTGGTTCGCTATTCCTCTGGATATTTCGACATCCTGGATAGCGAAGGACCGTCCTCCATTGCCCCATACACGACATTAGGAAGGTGCGCAGAGTTGTAGGTATCTACTTTATACAACTCCAGCACCCTCATGAGCCATGTATGTGGCACCATGTATGTATGTGCACACCTCCATCGGGAGCTGGGACCCTATCAGACGCCGGTGGGCCTCGAGGTCCTAAACCGTCGAGCGGCCGGCGTCCTGCCCGTCGACGAACAGGTGGTGGCGTCGTGGGCGGGGAGAAGTACTCGTCGCTCGAGCTCGACGCAACTGCCGCGGTCGGTGTCGTCACAGCGCACACGGTGGGGCTGGGTACCGGGTGGCGAGTCGGAGCTGAGCGAAGAGTCCGGAGGTGGTAGGCGTGCTCTAAGCAGCTGATCTCGTCAACATTTCATATGTATAATTCTTATTATTATTATTATAACCGGTATTATGCGGGCGAAGTGGCGGGCATAAACAAATGTTGTAATAAATGGAGCATAGACTAAATTAAGTAACATTTCATTACGTATCTTACGTTCTTTTTCTAAGTTCTAGCTATCATAGATAAGAAACTGAATGATTAAATTTATGTAATTAGAATTAAGTAGGAAGACCCTTAGATGTAGATTAAGATATAGGTTACAACCAAAACTGATAAACTATGAACAATTTAAATAAATCGATTTTAAAAATACATATTTAAAATTTAAAAATAGCTTTTAATAAAATACAATTAAAATATCGTATCTGATGTGTTACTTTGGTCTCTTTTTGTAGTCATTATTTATATGCAACTTTGTGAATAAACAAGTAATCTACGGGCGTATAGTGCTTTATCCGCCATTAGAATTTGTTTCAATGGATGGATATTCCTTTGCTTAGGGCTTGTATAACAAAACTTTTCGATGTTATATTAAGAACGTATTTCAATTCAGATTGTAGAATAATAACTGAAATAAATGATACTGCTATAACTTTAATAACAGGCGAAAAAATATGGAAAAGGCATTTGAATTTATAATGATTGATGATGATTTATCCATATATTTTTTTGTTTTGTTTTGTAATCTTTTACTTACCTACGTGTACACCTTTTGAAATACATATGAAAAATATCTGCACTGTCCTAAATACACAATGCACGTAATATTTATTTTGGTACCCCAAGTTCCCAATTTTCCGTGTCGAACAACAGACCATCCACATAATTCTTCCCTATTATCTCCGGACCACGGCCCGCGTGGCCGCACCGTTGATAAACTCTTATTTAATAAGGTGACTAAATGCATAACTTGAGCCAGATAGTGTCCCCGACACTTGTTTAAGTGTAAACTGCTGTTCTTTTCCGATAAAACGTCACATTTCGATTATTTAGCTGGAGATGCGACTGGGAAACAGGTTTCGTATCGACGTTCAACAGAAATTTACACAAAAATACAAGCGTAGCTTTTCGGATGGATTGAAATAATCGACTCGAATTTGAACCTTGAAATTTTGGGATACCGAAAAAGTTCGGTTTACAACTATTTAGGAAAGAAAAATCATGAATGGTAAACCAAGATGGAATCTAGGATAAGTGATGCAACAAACTGATATCAAAAAAACTAAAAGTTCATGTAGCTTAACAGCCTCGCGTCCAAATAAAAAATAATGTAAATCACAAATTACGATTATTTCGACAATCAGATAATGAAACAACTCTATAACACCTCGAAATGAGTTTTTTAACACTTCATTATGAAAAGAACTTTTGCAAAGCGAACATCTCGTTCTCATCTCGTTTGACTTGACAGAATGATAGGTATAATGGACAACTTTATTACGGTGTTAACAAGTTTGAAAAAAATAAAATATCCGTTCTGCTATTCGGGATTAAAATACAAATTGGTGTTGTCTGGAAGTTGGATGCTCGCCGCTGGCTAAAAAGTCATTGGAGGTGTTAAACCAGCCTTCGATAATTAGGTAATAAATATTTATAAACGGCGAGCTGGCTCGTCACAACGCCTGATGCACTTTTCTTTATTTTTTTGCTCTTTGAATGTCAAAGGAGTCCGTATATCGGACAACCAACCCACGTGCCTTGCAAATGTGGCTCTTTATCACTCAATTTTGTTATTTAACTTACAACTTTTAAAGTTGAATTTAACGTAACAGGGAGATTAACAGACGTTGTTATGTATCGAGCTCGGAAGGGTGTGAATAATAACTGGGATACTTATTTGCAACTGCAACAGTAAGGTTGCGCAGATGAGATTTCACAGTTAGCTAGTTAGGATTAAGAATGGAATATTTTTATGACATTGGTGAAGTTTAATGCAATAACATGGAGGAGCTGTCGTAACAGGAGCACAGATTTAAATATTACAACCAAGATTATTGGCTATATTTCTCAGAATTGAAAGAAAATAGGGAGAAGAAGGTTAATAAAACTGAAGCGATGAAGTTTTTGAAACAAATAGAGTATGTTGGGGTAATTTCGTCGCTGGAATAAGACCGTACGAATCAAATTCCCGGCTAATTTGGTAATACATTTTTCTTTATGCTGACTACGTTGTGTTTGATTCCTACAGTCTTTTCCCAGCGTTGAACTTACCCCATCATACCGTACTTTTGACAGACTTAAGTAACTGTCTGAGTTTGTTTCGGTCTTTTTTCTCAGAGTAGTCAGACAAGGAAAGCCAACTTCATCTAGTTTTTAAAATGTGAGTGACGTGTAAAAGTATTCGTATAAACCTACTTACAGAAAAAAAAATCATTTATCATTTAAGGGTCGTGCAGACTGGGGCGATATCGCGGGCTCGACAGGCATGTGGCTCCCTGTCGCGCCCGCAATATCGCGCTAGTCTGCACGAGCCTTATTGGTAAATGCGATGCAGTCCTTTCAGTGGAAACGAAGTTCGTCCCTAATCTGTCTTGGTCTGCCGCGACATCACCTATGCTTTTGCTTGAACAATATTTTTTACATGCCAGGCACCCGATGTGATTTCCACCAGCAAAAATGACGATCTTTCATCGCCTATTTGACCTCATAAGGAGATGAATTTAAAAAAAATCCTTCCTGATTGCTCACTGTTGTTATATAAGGAACTCTCGTGCAAATTTTCTTGCTTCTCGACCCAGCGGTTTAGGCTGTGTTTACTGACAATGAATGAATGAATTTAAGGGGACTACAGGACCTAAACGCAAATTTTATAAGTTTTATAATGCCTTAAAGTACATGATCCACTGTAGTAAACAAAATCAGAAAAATATATGATATTATTAAGGATATATTCTAGGTAGATAGTGTGTTGAAAACATAATATAACTTATTTGATACGATAGAAAAAAATCACGAAGATACCTCTAAAAATTTCTTTTAACGATTAAAAACCATACTAATATAATATACATGCAATCATTCTGATTTTTTGTCAGATTATTCTACAAGCAACATATTAGCATAATAGTGTTTAATTTTTTTTATACAACCTATAGCTTTTTTGTAAATCGATAATTGCTTCATATTTTGCAATAAATAACCAGCGTTGTGTCATCGCGTTTTTCTTTCTTTTCTATGCAGTCCGACAGTGACCGCGCTTTAGGTGTTGTCGGCCTCTTAAGATTTTTAATACATAGATGGTAACAACTTACTTACTGACGCTATCTTACAAAAAAACGGCCATGTGCGCGTCGGACCACGCACAATGAGTAGTTGGGATGAATTTATCCCAAAAACAAACTTTACATTGTAGTTAAAAACATGTTCTCCTATATATGTCACAGTCAATTCTCTAATTGCAAAGGAGAAGGGAAAGACTCCATAGTCTCCTGGGCCCAGGTGTTAATTCAATCAAACTAGCCTTATTAATAAGAGGACATAATAACAAGGCCTCACTGAAAGTTTGGTGAAATTTGGCTATCCAGGAATCAATGTATATGAAGTATAGTAAAATTGAGGTTGATATATTTATAGTGAAAATTCGCTTGATAGGCTAAAATCTCAACTTGAATAGGTACTTACAGGCTGAGATGCACGCCACTGGCGAATAACTGATAAATCGCCTCAACGTCCAAGACTCTTCTGCCAATAAGAGTTACTGCGACCAGTCGCAATGGTACAATTCACACAGCGATCCATGTCGTCAATATCCGATTGATGGCGTAATCAGTTGTCCAAACTAGAGAGTCAGGTAATTCAAAATAGCAAGATCCGTCGAATAGTCCTTTATAATGTACAAAGCCGAGGTCGTGGAGTTATACAACAAAACATGGAAAATACGTGCGTACTCAGAATGAAAGAAAACAAACGCTTACTGATTATTTTTGCCTGTCATCTGTCAGTCTACTAAACTAAACTAGTATTGCCAACTGAAGAAAAATAAAAGGAACTAGATTCGCTATAAATCGATTCCACGAAAAGATTGATAAGGACTCGTCACTCGATTTTCATAGATATTCTGAGATTTTACCGATTATTGACATCGATTACTAAGAGTTCAGGCATCTATTTAATCGATTATTTAGTTTTATAACTTAATTTAACTTTTCTCGCTTCCTAGATAGAAATATGGTACTGTATTTTGTGATTTCCTTTAGAAAAATATAACGGTTTTTTTAATACACATTTCGACTAGATATCTGCTGGGCCCAGAATTTCCCATCTCCTTGAAGTTGGTCGACTATTACGCGTTAACTTGTAAAGCCTACTTAGCTGTGATAGTTTTCCTTTTAATTTAGTTATATGTACTACTGCCATGATTTTTTTCACATCTCCATAAACAACCATTGGCATTTTAAAGCTTAATATTCCGCAATCGGATCCCTGAATCGAAAAATGGTGTTTTGAACGACCTATCCAACAATACCCCATACCATGGGATAGACGAGAAAAAAATACCATCCCCACATTCCGTGCGTTACTCTAAAAAAAAGACAGACAGACAGACGGACATGGCGAAACCATAGGGTTCCTTGGTTACTACGAAACACTAAAAAAGCTTTTTATTTTAAGCTTATAACCTAAATATGTACATTAAGCTCCTCCCATGAGCGAGTGCTTCCGGCAGTCCAAAATGATTTTACAACGTTATCATTTCAGGGGGGTAACCATGACCTCTTATAGCAGTATTACTTCAATATTACTTCAGCGTGAGAAAGAGATGGAGCTATAAGTCCTGTATAGCTCCATCACTTTCCCACTGGAAGTAATATTATAATAATACTGCTATATGAGGTGATGGTTACCCCCCTGATCCCGATACATTGATTTTTTTGCTCAATTTTGTATTAAGACTTCGTAACTTAGTAAGCTATAACTTTATTTTCTTAGCATTCCACAAGCCACGTCTCAGTACATTATTGATCATTAAAATTGAACAATAAATGTCCTAATAAATTAGATGTTACAAGTTACTTTAGGTTGCTACGCTGATGAGAAGCATATTGAGATAGTAAAAGCATTTTATTACGGGAAACATTCCGAATTTGATTGCTTGTTCTGTTGCTTTTCAGACAGCAGTGGTTTTAGGTTCATGGAGACATTTGGTTGTGGCCACCATTGTTTGGTTGGAAAACTATCGGTACTATTTATTGTCTTTCAAAACAACAGAATACTGGAGTAAAGTAACTGCTTCAAAAACTCAGGTGGATTCACTTTATCAAAATTCAAATCATGACATATAAAAATAAAGATAAGACTAATAAAATACGGCTAATTGTTCCCTAAATTACATCAGCAACAATAAATTCAACGGAATTAGGCAAGTCAATTAACAAACAAAAGCAATTAATTAAGCAGATACCTTGCAATGATGTCCATATAATCCCACACTGGGTCTCATGCTCAAACAAATTCAAACTTTAAAACATGCTCAACGACCAGAACCGAGTCCGCCATTACCAGCAAGAGTTACACGCTTCGTATTAAATTCCCATTCAAATTTGAACCTTACAAAGTAAAATTAGGATACTGGAAGCTAAATATACTTCTCCCATGGTATCCCAGCTACTTTTTGAGCCAGTCCTCTCCATAAAACCTTCCAATTATTTCCGCTCCCTAGTTATCGGGTCGCATCTTGCATCAATCCACTCGTATTACACAAAAATTTACGAGAATGAGACTTCTTCGGTCGTGATTAACAATAAATTCCCAGTTAACAGCCCGACGTCAACCGTCTGCCTCTACCCATACTTATAAAGCGAGACACTTCCACAACACCTGATTTATAGTATTTCTCTTTGTTTTTTGTTTGTCCTGTTTATTGTTTTATTTGTTGCCCTTGTTTTTTGAAGGACCCGTTTATTTTTGTGACAATTTCTTTGTTATACCGCCATTGAATCTGTGGCTTTTTTGAGCATAATTACCACCGCTATCAGCAGCATCTGCTAAAGCTTAATAATGATATTTTTATGCCAAAAAGTTTTATCTAGAGCAGTGGTGGCTCAGTGGTAACGTCCGCGACTTACGAGTTGTAGGTCGTAGGTTCGAAACCAGTCAGGCGCTTTACTTTGTGTTAATTATTTTCATCACCACTGCTCTCAAAACGGTGAAGGAAAACATCGTGAGGAAACCGGCATGTCCTAGAACCAAAAATTCAAAGAAATGTGACATCTACCAACCCGCACTGGGGCCGCGTGGTGGATTACGGCCCACTCCCTCTCACAGAGAGGAGGCCCGTGTCCCAACAGTGGGAACATTATAGGCGGATTATGTATGCCATAAAGTTTTATCACTTGGGAGGGTGAAGGAGACGCATCAGCCTGCACAAAATTCTTAAAATTTTCTTTACGGTGATAGCTTGCACAGAATTCAGATGCTTACCTACATTTCACTCATACTTTTAAGAGTGGCCATTTTTAGGGTTCCGTAGACAACAAGGAACCCTTATAGTTTCGCCATGTCCGTCTGTCTATCTATCTTTCTGTCTGTCCCCATTTTAGCTCATTAGACGCTTAGAACTATAAAGCTGTAAATTGGCATGAGTTATACATATTAATATCGCTGACAAAGTGGTAAAATAAAATCAAAAAAAAAAACATATATATTTTTAGGGTACCTCTCTTTCACGTAATGTGTTGATGATATATTTTTTTCTTTATCTATCCCATGGTGTGGATAGGCCGTTCAAAAATATTGCGGGTCGGTAAACACTATTTTTTGATACAAGGATCTGTTTGCGTAATATTAAGCTTTAAATTGATGAGATGTGAAAAAAATCGTGGCAGTAGTACATATATAATAAAACTAAAAGGACTACGACTAACTATCACAGCTGAGTAGCTAAACTTAAATTTGCATTTTGAGAATGGACCGTGACGTACCTATATCGATGTATGGAAGAACATGTTTTTCAACTACAATTATATGTTTTTTTTGGGATAAATTCATCCCAAAATCTTAACTACGGAACCCTTGTGTGTGGTTCGACACGCACTTGGCCGGTTTCTTTGCATTAATTTCAGACGTTTCTACTTAATGCAAATAGTCATGAGATACCTACTATTTTTCGTAATTTTTATGCATGTAAGTTTTAAAATGAGGTTTGCTTTTGACTTTAGACATCACTTACATCGTATATTAATAACAATTTCAATCTTGACCAATTCTAAGGAACATTAATAAAGCCATCAAAATTATCCTCATATTTATTGGCAATTATGAAAAAAACCCTCATAATTACGATCAGAGATAAAACAAACATGTTTACTAAGAAGTAAGAACAGGCGTACCATAATAAAATCAGACCAATATCCTTAACAAGGCAACAAGGGAGCTAATTAAAATTTTAAACCCAATGACCGCTGTAGGATGCGGTAATAAAGTTGTCAAGGAGAGGGCAGTAAAACGACAGACAGAATCTCAGCCAGGGAGTATTGTGTAAATCTGTGAGAGATCAGAATAATTATGGTTTAGACGCATCATTAGTTGGGTTTGTGGTTAGTTGGTTTGTGAAGAACGCGAGTTTAAGGCGCTGACAAGAGGCAAATTACCAAAACAGGCTTGTCTTAAGAAAAAAAATTGCCAAATCTGTATACTTTGTGGTAGCGGGAAAAATATATGTTAATTTTGAACATACGATTTGAAAAAAAAATCTCGATACAAACTAACGTTATACTAACCTCTTACCTTGAGTTTCAAAGCAAAATGTCTGTATTAAATATCAACATACGTTACATATTTAATTAATAATTTGAATGCAGAACTTGGTTGTTTTTTATTTTCGATTACTCAACTCAATTTTGAGTAAATAGATAATTGCTTCATATTTTGCAATAAATTACAAGCGCTAAGTTCAAATCCAAGGCATGATGGTTCAAGTCGCAAGTAAACCTAACCTTAGATGCTATAAGTTTCGGAATCCTACCTAGGTTTTCTACAATTCAATATGTTAACTTGACACCAAAAGACCTGTTCTTGTCATTGTATTCTTGAAAAAATTGGATTTTCATTTCATATTTTTTGTTCTGCGTCAACCTTATTTATTTTCAGTCTGATATCAATTCCCAATTTCCTCAAGTACCTATCTACTTCCAACACAAAAGATTCGGGAATACGATCATTAATTTTCGTGATGTAATTATTTGATATCTGTACAAAGCCCCTATAAATATCTCGCATTGTCTAGCAAGGTCCCATCAAACTGCTAAGAGGCAACTTAAATCAGGAAACGGACTATTGTTCAGACTTAGATAACTAGCCGCCGAACTTCCTAGACATCAATATTAAACTGAAGTATTTAAGAACATTTTGTTCCCCTTAATCCTCCTCTGTCAAAGTTACAGATGTTCAGATTAGTTTGAGAGTATTCCCATTCATCAAAGATTTGATCGTTTGTAGGTTGTAGCGTGTTTAATAAGAACGGTGTAGCTGGTTCAGTATTATTTGGTAATTGCAAATCATCCTGTTACTCTATTATTAAGCTTTGTTTTTTTAGTCTAGTAAACTTCTGTTTACTAGACTAAAAAAACAAAGCTTAATAAATTTATTAACTTAATAATAATTAATTATAATAATAAATAAATAATAATTAATATTAGCTTAATAATTTAAATAAATATTTTGACTTTGACTTTGAGTGAACATTTCTATGTTCACTCAAAGTCAAAGTCAAAATATTTATTTCAAATAGGCACATAAAAACTTTTGAACGTCAAAATTTACAAAAGTATGGAGAAAAACGTTTTACAAAATTTTGTATAGGTACATTAAATATGAAGACATATATATTATATGTGAAGACGATGCACCTAGAATAAAATTACTATACCAAAATAGGTACAAAAAGAATAAAAAATTAAGCAATGACAGATAAATTGATTGTGACAGATACATGATGCTCACATATTTACAAACATTGTAAAGTATACGTTTTCCTAAAAAGAATAAATAAAGTAATATCTGAGAATGTGTAAGTTAAAGTAATAGTGACTTTTAATTCATACAATTATTTGCACTGAAGGATTTCCAGGTTCTTACATGTTCAATGATTGCCGACTAATAATATACATATACCTAACTTCTCTGTTGGTATGGATTGTGATGATTTATTAACAGATTAGCTGCTGCGTGCGGCTTCGCCAGCGCAGCTTTTTCTAAAATAAAAGTAAGTTACTTCTTATAACATCAGCTATCTGCCAGGGCAAGTTTCGTCAAAATTGGTTCAGCCGTTTCGGATATTAGCCAGAATAAACAGACAGACAACAAAATTTAAAAAAAAAATGTTATAAGTACGGTATATACATTAAAAGCATTTAGTAAAACTCTGTTATTTTGACATTACAAACAGACACTTCAATTTTATTTATTTGTATATATAATGAAAGCAGTGGTGGCCCAGTGGTAATGGCCGTGACTTACGAGTTGTAGGTCGTAGGTTCGAACCCAGGCATGCGCTTTTCTTTGTGTAAATTATTTCAATTATTAATTATTAAAACGGTGAAGGAAAACATCGTGAGGAAACCGGCATGTCCTAGAACCAAAAATTCGAAGACATGTGACATCTACCAACCCGCACTGGGCCCGCGTGGTGGATTACAGCCCACACCCTCTTGAAGAGAGGAGGCCTGTGTCCCAGCAGTGGGAACATTATAGGCTGATTATGATGTATATATAATTGTATAGAATAGAGCAGCAGTAGTGGCCCAGTGGTAACGGCCGTGACTTACGAGTTTTGAGTCGTAAGTTCGAACCCTGACAGGCGCTTTGCTTTGTATAAATTATTTCATCACCACTGCTCTCAAAACAGTGAAGGAAAACGTGAGGAAACCGGCATGCAGAAACAAAAATTTAAAGGCATGTGACATCTACCAACCCGCACTGGGCCTGCGTGGTAAATTACGGCCCATTCCTTCTTACCGAGAGGAGACCTGTGTTCCAGCAGTGGGAACATTATAAGCCGATTATGCTATATATATATAATAGATAGATGTATAGATACGTAATCAAAGTCAGCTTTAATCAAAATATATAAATATGTTGTGTACCTACGTTATTGAAAACAACAAGCTCATTAGTATTATGACATGTCAAAATTTTAATTATCCAAGAACACCCGACTCAAATTAAAATTAAAACACGACATGTTTTACAAGCTTTACCACAAAAAAAGATCCTAATCCAACAATTTATCCATACAAAACTCATTTATCAAAACAGAAATAAAATTAACGTATACCATTCTTAAAGTAGAGCATAGACTTGGACGCATATTTTATAGTCATCAAACACAACACATTTACTTTCCAACATTAATCATGGACTACACGGAACATCTCTAACTCTCTAATTAAACTATATGGAGGCAATTAAAATGTACTAGATGAAGTTTTTCATACAAAACATTGTTTCCTGTGGCCACTCGTAGTGTGGTGCCGCGGTTGGTTCGGCCCCATACTGTTTCAATTAAATCACTGACAATACTTCGAATGCCTGACCAGTCGATACCAAAACATACCGCTTTTGGTCGTCATTGTGGTTCGATGTTGTGGTTTTGATCGTTTGGGGTTTTATGGTGCTAGTTTTTGAACGGTTTTTGTTTGTAAAATTGAAAATTAGCATAATGTAATCTGTAGTTATTTAATTATTGAAATGTCTGAATTTTTTCTTGAATATTATAAAGAGGTCACTGTTATAAAATTACCTAAGTGGAAAGAAACATTGTTTAGCACCACTGAATCGAATATGACTGTAACAAAAACCTCCTGCCAGTTATTAAAAAAATTAAAAACGTATATTTTTCAACATCAATTAAATGATTATTTTGTAGAAATTAAGTTAAAATAAAAATAGATATTCAAATTAAAAATCTTAAAATATCAAAACCGTTTGCTCCACAAATAATCTTGTTACGGACCTCACGACTGTACGCATGTGCCGACAGAGCACTGATACCATCTAATCCAGATTTCCCCCACTATTTAATTGATTATTTCATAAAGATTAATATGACTCGTCATACTTGACGGTCCGAAGTATCGAACATACAAAATTGTAGCAAACAATCGTCTGTGAGTCACGATTAACACTACCAATTTAAGAAGACCTATTCCCATCTGATACTTTTGAACATTCATCTTTTAAATTCTAACGAATTGAAGGGTCTATCTAGTTTGGCAGTGTTAAGTGTTCTTGCTAATAATTTTCAAGTTCAATGTCGTTTCAATTGAGTTCAATCTTCAGTTAAGCGGGTCGTTTAAGTGTGATGTGTATGATTGATGTAGGTAGGTACACTTAATTGATTTATTCGGCAATTGCTTCAAGAGGATTAAAAAATTGATCCGTGAATAAACTAAGTGGTTTTGACAGTGCAGTAAAAATGGTAGCTCTACAGCTTTTAGTAACTTAAACGAGCAAAAACTTTGCATTGTACTGATTATAATATTTTTTTTATTTATTTATTTATTCACTCATCATCACTATCATTACAGGAATTTCCTAATTCAATAAAGAAAAAGAAAAAAAGAAAGAAAGAGAAAAAAAGAGCAAGAAACAGTCAAAAAGTTGTTCAATGAAAAATACAAAGGATGTATCAACAAACGCATGATTTATCGCCATAAAACCAATTGCTATCAAACTAAACGATATCTAAAACAATCAATACAATCCCACAGTACTTGCCATACCTACCCAACGTAATTCCAGTAGAATTTAAACTAAAAGCAATTATAATTAAAGGCAATAAACTCGAACTCAATGACTATCAACCCATTATCAAATACTTTCTCAAGACAATTTTTATCAATTTCACCGGACATTGGGCCTATAAATCTATTGAGGAGCAAATAACCATAGGTCCTGTGGAATCGGCGATTGTTCTTAATTAACGAAGCGTATCATTACGTTTAATGAATCGGACACTATGATCTTATCTGCTCATCAATGTCAGTCCAAAATCTATTTAAGAGGCAGTTAGTGGACGTCACGCATGTACTCATTTATCGTAATGAGGACAGTGTAGCTTCGTTATAGCATTTCTCTTTTAAGATCGTGATAATTCTGATAATGCATGATCAGGATGAAAATACAGTTGTAACTGTAAGTTATACCCATCAAAAACATAAATGTGAAATGAGAGCCAAGTTCAATATTATTATAGATGCCTTGGTTGTTGACTTCAACGACAAAAGAAGTGAGATCTTAATGGGTGCCAAGTTCAATGGTCAGTCCTGAAATGTATTTATAACAACAAAATATAATTTCTTCTTATAACTTAGGATAATATATTGTAGCCTAAGGTCTGACTTGGCTAGTTTTCATATACGAATTATATTATAACCTTCGCAAGTTCTAAACCTGTTACTTGTCGTAACCTGTTACAGTGTATGGTCAAAAGTGGCTCCAAATGGTTCGTGTAACATTACACACGGTGCTGCTCGCCAGTTCTGTTACTTGAACTTGGCTTGACACGCTACCGCGTGTCTAGATAGACTTGCAATGTTAAAATTGGAAAAAAAATGTTCGGGTCTTTGAACACCTTTTCCCATTTTAACATAGTACGAACGCGCGACGTAAACATAAAGTAAATTCCAAATATTTTGGAATAGAAAATACAACTTTTCCAAAACATTTTGTTTAAATTTTAAGCACTATAAGCGATAAGCACAATAAAATTAAAGTGGACAAACACTTGAAAATTAGGAAATATTGAGTGTGAAACGAGTATTTTTTATTTTAAAATGGTTAGAATTTTCGTTACATTTATCTCGCGCGTTCGAGCTAGGCCCACTATTGCAAGGAAAATTTACTAATTTTGTACTGACAGTTCTATTATAACGGAGTAACAGATCCCAAAAATCAAAATCATTATAAGTGGTCAGTTAAATATTATAAAGTGACTTCAAAGCCATCTTCAACAGGCTTGAAGTTTTAATAAAATGTGCGACTGAACTTACAGGGACGGGACAAGAAAACACACATCTATTCTTACACCCCTACTAAACCAAAACTTTTAGAAACATTAAAAGGACTAACAAAACGACAATAGCAGATGCACTTAGAGCAAATAAATCAAAATCCTTATCGATGCCACCTCATTGATTGGTTTGGGGAATCGATCGTTGAACTAGGGACGTGCCCTGGCTTCAGGGCAGGAGTATAATATATGAGATACTTGAACATGTCAAATTTATACGATTTAATTGTGATAATAAAGAAATCGTTCTATAGGTAATATACTAAGGCTAAATGCTTCAGTTGATGCAATTTTTAGTAGGTATTTTTAGTAAAACAGAAGCTTAATTTTAACATTCCCGTGGCAGTAACAAAGTTTAATCTGATGTGCCATTTCACTCAGCGTTTAGAGTTTACTTATTCGTGCCTGCCTTCGTCTGAGTAAATTCCTTGGTCATTAAAATAAAAATTTTCCAATGCCTTCCTAATCTCTTCATCTTTACCCACAGACACACGGTTGCCCGATTATATGTAGAAATAAATAGAAGGAGGGCGACCCTCCTGGTTGCGTCACACAATGTCCTTTCGCTTTATCTAGACATCTACAAGGCACAACACGACATTAAAGGACTACCGACAACACACGCGTGTATTAGGCCCCTTATTGTGTCGTGGACTCATGCTCTTATTTCGATGAGTCACTGGTTTAGAGATTTCTTTTTTTTTCTGATGTTCAAGTGATAATGAGACTGATCAAGAATTTGTATAATCTAATAAAGGGTCTATATTACATACTATTATAGGGGTACCCCCTATAATACATAGTATTATAGGGGGACTTCCTCTTGGTCTAGTGGTCGCAAGCGCTACTGCTGAGCATTAGGTCCTGGGTTCGATTCCCGGGTCGGGCAAACTGTTATTGGGTTTTTCTATCTGGAATTTCTCAGTAGCAGCCCGGAGTCTGGATTTGTGACCGGTTGATGGCAATAGGCTTGTCCCCTATTACATGGGACTTAAAAACATAACTGTCGAAATGTGGGTGTACTACAGGTACACCTCTGCCCAACCCTTCGAGGAAACAAGGCGTGATGTTATGTGTGTATTATAGGATATGTTTTAAAAATACACAAATACTTTGTAAAAGTGGTCCAATAAAACGGATTGGCACACACACAATTATTTTAAATGTTTGTAATCTAGATGCGGCGTGAATCACCTGTCAAAACACATTTAAGGATAAAATCCTTAAACCAATTTACAAAAGATTAAAACTTTTAAACCTCAATTAACTCCACCACAACCACCCGAAAAGTTATTGATAAAAACTCCGTGATTAACTAATGATTTATCGCTCTTAATAGGTATCAAACCCTTTTCAAACTAAAGACAGTATTACCAAAGCCACTCCAACAAAGTTTTCGGCAACTTTAGTTAGTTCATTCTTTATTAAAAGTACTCTAAAAAACTTAAAGCTCACCCTTGTTACTTAAGGCGATTTACGATCGGGAGGACTTTATAAAAACTTTAATGCACCTGTTCGGTCCATTTAGCAGAGGTGACCGAGTTTGAGTGCCATGAAAAAAAACGTATCCACACTGTATAAAAGTTCAGAATTTTCGAGAATTTTTTTTCTCGTTTTGTTCAAACGAATGTAGATCTGATAACGTTGTTGTTTTTTACTTTTTTCTCTACCGCGTAAATGGTTGAGTTCTAGGTACTGGTTGGAGGCCTATATTCTCCAGATGATGATATAAACTCATGAATATGCGAGCGTTCCTGATTATAATATGCTTTTCTAAGGACTCCAGGGATTGTAATGTGCAGAAAACATAGCCGGTTCATTCTCGAGGCTTGTAAGCTTAACAAGGTTAGGTAGCTCGCCAAAATTAATAAAGATTAGAATACATAACTTCCAGGTCCGGGGTTATGAGAGCTGGTTGAGAAAAATGTGTTTATTGCGGACGTTGTAAGGAACGGTATGCAAATAGTTTGGTTTTGTTACGATTTTTGTTCCCGTAAACGTAGGAAATTAAATATTTGTAAGGTAAATTCTGGGTTTAATACCCAAAATTTACCCTACAAATATTTAATTTAGTTAAACGCACCACTCAGATCGGTGTGTACGGATTATGTTGCACGAATCCTCCTGAAAAATCTCTCCTTTGGCTGACTATGCTGAGTATAATTAATACTCGAATAAATAATCAGAAAGTACAGCTTTTGTTACATGTTCTCTACAAAATAATAGTCACTAGACACTGCCAATGTCAGACCAACACATTAGTGATATACACGTATGATTGTAGCCAGCCAGCAATTTAACTGTTCAAGCCAGAAAAAAGAAAGAAAGAAAAAAAAAAAAGAAAGAAAAAACAATTCAATAAATAAAACACACGCCTTTTTCTTTCATCAGAACGTTCTAAAAATATATTAAAATTCGAAAACTTTAGCTGATCACAGATTTGATGACAAACCGGACAGAGTTAGTGATGTGGGTCCTACCAAATTTATGTCACGCGGCACGAGATATTGATTACACTTTTGAGATTTTCAAAGTCGTAAGTTATAAATTTAATTGATTTAATGACGAGATATATCAACACCAGGTTCATTTGCGGCAAATTAATGACGGCGTTTATGTTAATTTTATTTTCGTTGCTCATTCATTATCTGATTTTGAAACTGCAGAGATTTTTTATTGCTTCTTCATCTTGATCCAAGAGTAAGCCAAATTACTCTTAATTTATGTTTTTGTTTTGGGAATCTTTGAATAATGCTTTGTTTGGATAGAATTATATCGGATTCTAGTGTTAGGATTAATTTGGTGTCATTTTCAGTTACGAAATCAAACGATCAATCTTGTATATTTTGAGGAGATGAAAATAGACTCAAACAAAAAGGAACATCAACTAGAATATACAGTAGATCTTGTCTTACCAAATAAAAGAGCTGACCACCGAATTAATTACACGCGTCTAACTTCCTCAGGAGAAAATAATTAACATTAAACGAGCAATAATTCCAACGCCACTCGGCCTTCCCTAATTTGACACTGGACATTATAACCTATAACTGAACCGACGGCGCCAAGACGATATCATATTATCTGGTACCAACAATCTCGAAAATATCGAATGACAAAGAATGGACTGTTTATTACGAAATAACGATCTATCGGCGGCTGTAGACGAAGGCACCCGAAAATAAAACGATCGCTAACCAGACGTATAAAATAACGGAGAAAAAAATTGGAGATTAGAATCGAAGTATTTATGTTAGGGAAACGATGAAGGCGCGCGTTTAAAGGTTAACGATTCCTATCAATTAAGGTTATGGGTCGAGTCAACGGGCCCTTGGGTAGACCCCCGCTGCGACAGGATTTCGCACCTGTCCTTTTCGGTTTAGTTTTTCACGTCAACGGCACCCAAAAGTGCTTACAGGTGTAAAATGATTGTAGGACGACCTTCTTGCTTTCCTAAATTGGGTATCGATTTTTAGAACACAGAAATCCGAATGGATGAGACACCATTTTGTGATAATACCTACGTGAGTGGATTTTACTAGAGGCATCATTGCAGAAACCTTCACCATATAACAAGTGCGTAATTTGGAACCACTGGATCCGTTGTAATATAACAATCATTTATTTCAATATCTCTAACGATTTTGCTTAAAATGTTAAACCTGTTTAATATAAATCCATTTTTTTTTTAATAATTTGGAAAGTTTTTCCTAGCGTGACCAAAATGATAGCTACCCCATTCTCTCAAGTTTTTGTTATGATGTTAAAAACAAGATGCTTATTTATGGATATGATAATTTTAATAGAAAGTGCCAGTGCCCTACTGCGCAGGAGTGGAACAAATAGCTTGCGTGATAGGGAAGTTCTCGAAAGCAATTCATTTTGTTAAATTATTATTGATAAAATATTCATTTTGTATGGCTAGAAGGAATTCGATTTTTATGTTTACTTCGAAAAGGTTGTAGAAGCGAATAGATTCGTTATTTGGATGTGACAACCGTTACGTGAAATGTCCATTTTTTTCCATGTTTTTTTTTATAATGAAATTAATTGGAAGTCACAGGGGTACGCAGTGTTTTTTAAACACAGTCTAATAATGTAGTTTTTAAATCATTCAGAGAGATAAGTGCAAATCTTATATGAATTCACTATTTCAAAACAAAAACCGACTGTACAATTTTAAAATAACTTTCACAAAAACCCCGAATTGAAACTTACAAAAATGAAAATTAAATATTTTATTAAACCAAACAAAACAGTGTTATAATATTAATTACCTACCTCAAACACTCTGAATACATCCTCAACACCGTAATAATTAAAACCGCATAGTAACGGAGACTCCTTGCGTCTTAGAGTTCGATTCCATCAGTCGGTATCTTAATTTAAGTAAACACTCCCGCTAAATGAAGAGACACTAAATAAGTGGATCTTTGATGGCAGTTTTCATTTGGTTTGTATAATTGTGTTTGATTAATGGAACCGGAGCTTTGTGGAAAGTGAATTTTCCACGGCTATTGGTAGGTTTTGTATTTAAAATTATAGACTGTTCTTGTGATTAAGATTGAAGAATTTTGAGAAGAAGTTTGTTTAATCATTTTAAATCTGAAGTTATGGGTTGAGCAGGCTGATTATTTTTGTTATATTAGTAACATAAAACAAACGAAAACAGTCTTCTCCTAAACTACCCATAAAAAATTAATGCTTCCAAAGTAGTATGGCAAATAATGACGAAATCTAAATCTACACCATCCGAAGATAAAGTAGGAACAAAAGCTTTTAAACCACCGGCTGTTTTTCTAGATTTCAATAAAAAATTACTAAAACTTGTAATGTGTTGCTTGTAAATCTACCGTGTCCTATAAAGACTTCTTCCTGCAGAATTAACTTCACCCATGGCGGCCGGTGCACACTCTCTTCCTCACTGTCATAATCGGATGGGACGGCAATCCGACATGACCGGAAGATCTGTCGATCAACGGCTTAACGTGTTTTCCGAGGCATGGGGGTATCACACCATCAACGTCTAAACTCCGGGCTGTTACTGAGTCATTCCTAATGGAAAAACCCAATAACACTCTTGCCCGACCTGAGAATGGAACCCAAGACCCCACGCTCAGCAGTCGCGCTTGCGATCACGAGACCAGCGGAGCTTAAAGTACGTCCTTTGTGACGTATTAATAAAGCAATTCAAAAGCAAAATTAATATAATTATTTACTAGTCAGTTAATTTACAGTAAACTTAAAATAGAACAAATTTTAAATAACTTCGTCCTCTGTAAGTAGCTAAGCTCAATATTACTCATTAATACCAGTTGGAGCTTATACAAGTTTGATGAAATTGAAAACTACATTTTAGTATTGGAACTTTGCGAATCTGGGTCAAATAAATTCTGAACCTATTAACGAGTTTGTTGATTTTATAATTATGAAACGGATAAAGTCTATAATGGAGGGAGTGGTTCTGAGTAAACTAATTAGGAAACTGTTGGTTAAGAAAGAAAACACTTAAATTCTTAATGTTGTTACTTATATGTAAATTTTTACAAACATTCGTTGATGGCAGTAGTTATTAAGCAACTAATTGACTACAGACTCAAATTGTCCATATCTTGAAATCATAACTGTCCTTGACTGTTGTATGAAAGAACAAATTGATGTAGGGTGCATCAATTCCCTGACTGTACATTATGTACTAGCCTACAATATTGATGGCTTTTTTTGTAGAGCCCAAATCTACAGTCATATTTTCAAAGCCTATACTATCAACATCTCTACGCTCGATACTTCGAGAAATAAACTGCAGTTCAATTCAAACTACATACCTACTTAACAACACCTTTTCACTGAAATGTAGTTCATAAACCAAACGTTCCCAAGTTAACACTTTGCTAAATATGTTCCTATCATTACTAAGTTCAACAGGGTCGAATGACTTAGAATCCAAGTGTGACCTAACAAGCTAGTGCCTTAACAAGGTAATCAAATCTAAGGCCTTGCAATCTGTGGGTGAACTAACCACAGCTTAACCGCGGTCATCGAATGAATCGCTCGAACACGACTGAGTTACAATCCTCTATATTTTATGATTTTATTTGTCGGTTCAACTTGCGCTTTGACGTTTATTTCAAGTGTCTCTTACTTGAGAGACGTTTTACTTGTGCTGTTAGTATATAGTAAAATGTTGAGTTAGGTATTTACACTTTAGCAATCATCGCGAAAATTTTGTGCAGTGTGTGCTTTTATAATTTCTAATGTGAAATAAATAAATAAACATAAAATTAGGTGATTTGTTATTGCCATTTTTTGTCATTGCAAATGAAAATTATATCATGTGAACAGTAAGATTTAATTAAGATCTAAATTTTCGTCCGAATTGTAAATTTCTAACGTGATGATGTTATCGTAGAAGTCCACGTCCACATCACGGCATTACGATAACACAGGGAAGTAAAATGTATGTAATTATATGAAGACGCTTTTAAATTTTCGTCTACGATAACGTTATAACGTGCACGTATTTCCATACATTTTATGGACGTGGACGTCCACGATAATATCGTCACGTCAGATATGATTAAATCGCATATTATGTTGAACCCGATTCTTAATTCATCAACATTAGTAGACACAAGTTAAAGTAAATAGCACTTCAAGAAGAAGACCGTGAACTTCAGATTCGGAAAATGAAGGACAGTTTGACGGAATCCTATGTCCAGCAGTGGACTTCTATTAGCTGTTTTAACTATGACGTCGCTCATGCACGAAAATATAATGACGTAAATATTTTAAAGCTCGAATTCTCTTAGGCTAGTTAGCAAAAAGTTAAATAAAAAATACTTTTTCACTCCACGAAAAATTACTTACTTTTAATATTTTCTCCTATCGTGTAGATTAAGCAGGAAAGTTTAGAGTTTCAATTAAAAACCTCTTTTTTCGTTATCCCGGCTCCGGTTTCTGAAACTTCTAGTCGGTTACTTGAAAGCTCAAACTTCGTTATTTCTCCACTCATAGTTGCAATAAGCTTGACCAAACTTCTTTAAGCTTTAATTAATTTTGTAAGGGTTTATAATCTTACTTTAATGTTTAATTTAAATTAGTTACTCAAAGCTTTGGCATAAAAGTCCGTTTATTAAAATTGTTTTATGTGTTTTTAGTTTAATTTGCATTGGTTTGTGA
This sequence comes from Atethmia centrago, assembly GCA_905333075.3. Lineage (NCBI taxonomy): Eukaryota > Metazoa > Arthropoda > Insecta > Lepidoptera > Noctuidae > Atethmia > Atethmia centrago. The sequence continues at coordinate 12,604,981 of HG995382.1, forward strand.
GCGTTAGGGGAAATACGTAGAGCACCTACAGATAATTAAAAAAAAGAAATTATAATTATACCTCTAAATATAACAGTACCCCACTTAAAGTTAATAGTAGGTAGACACAGACACTTATGTTTGTTAAGTCGAAAGAAAAATACATCCACTGAAAAAAAACTTGCACACTGTGATCTTCGCATATTATTTATTCTCTGATATAACCCGCAACATTCCATAAAATAATATGTAATACACAGACAGACACAGTCATCTGTAATACAACAAAAGACACCAAGCTTGTAGTAATTCAAACACAGTCTTACACTAGACACCACCACATTAACATACTTAGTTCCGTATTACAGAACGTCACTCAATTCTCAAGCATTACTTAAAACTAGTTTTAACCAATCAAATGGCTTGAATCTAGTTTTAAGTAGTGCTTGAGTATTGAGTGACGTTCTATAATACGGGCCTAAGGCTCCTCATATCACACTCAAACAACTCAAAGTACACACGATTCCCAATCACCCACACACTCACACAACACAAACAAAACCCACGATTCCCAGTCACACATACAGAATCAACTACAGTCATTTTACTTTTTAATTTTAATCTTAAATTTTTTATGTATTTTTTTACTTTTATTTTGTTTTATATTTTTCTTAAAATCACTACATATTAATATTTTCTTTTGTATAATATTCAGAATGCTTGTGGGGCTGCCGCGGTTTTGTAGCGCTTCGGGTATGTTTACCGATGCGAGGGTAGATGATTTTTACGCCATTATTCGGAAGCGATGCGCTTCTCTCCGGCAAAGAACATGTTTCAGCTCCCACAGCATGTTGAAGGCATTTAGTGACCGGTGGGACTGCCCGATGCTTGGCCGGTGGGTGAGACTGCACACACAGGTCGGCTTTAAGTAGCTATACGGGCATCTTGTTTTATTTTATTATGTTTTTGTTCATTGTTTGTTTGTATGTATTACTAATAGTTAAATAAGTATATTTCATGTCGCTACTAACAAGGTCTGCTAATAAGAATTATTATTATTATTATAATATCAACTTGCTAGCTCTTAATTTCCATAAGGGTTTATAGTGTCCAAGTGGCAGTAGAACACTGACTCCTAAGTCACAGGTATTCCTAGTTTAGGAGTCAGGGTTTGAACATTTGTGCGCCTTTAATTATTGTGAAATTTAGCTGGGTATTAAGCATATATATTGTAAGGACGTGTATCAATAAAGTATTATTATTATAAAGGTATGTCTAATTTTATTAAAAAGTCATTTCGCTGAAGTTAGCTAAAATACTCTGGTCATCTATATGACAATGTACTAAACTTTCGATTTAAAACCATTACAACTATGTTATTCGAAAATAACACCAAAATTTATGAGTGCATGAAGTCGTTTCTCCTAAGCTTGGTCAAGTTTCAAAGATCGAAAGTAAATTATCATAATACACTGTAAGATTCCGCAGAACATTTCAAATATTCGCAGCCCCCACAACGGTTCCCTCTAACTAAAGAATGTAAGATATTGGAAAACCCATAACGGGACCTTTAATAAAGGATAAGCTGAATAACTTTATCGTTGTTCCCAATAAATTCTTAATATTCTGTAACTTTTAACCGTATATAAGTAGATAGGGAGTGAGTTTTCTTTACGATATGTTAACAATTTAATATAAAAATATTTACGAAATAAGTTTTTTTTTGTATTTGCATTTTTTCCACTGGGAACACTCAGTTTCAAGCTTTAGTGTTGCCAATACGCATATTTTATTATGTATAATCTTATCTGAAAGTTTGTCTGCTTTAGCGCTAGTTTCACTGGACTGAACTGGACCCTCAAACAATAAATATAACTGTTCTTTACGTAATATAACAATGTTCTATTTTGTGCGACATTTTGTAGATGTCATTTTCTGTTGTAAAGTTTTTCAAATGTATTATTTTTTATTTATAACGGTTGTCATTACACTCACATCAATTTCTGCTATACCTAAGTATATTAAAAGATTCATGCTCATAACATCTACTATACGGCATTCCACTTTCTATTATCGTCCGCGCACAATACCTGAAAAATATTTTTCTAAACGCACCGCTAGGAACTTCGCAATAAAAGGCAAACAGGAAAATAACGGGAACATTAGTTTTCATATAAATGGAAATATAACTCCCCGTAATAAGCACTTCAACTTCAGCTTGGCAATTGCTTTTTTTACAAATAGACGTTGTTCTGGGGATCGACTTTATTTACGACATTATTCTTATAATGGCCCCGTAGTACGGCCCTGGGGCCCAGTTTTAGCTGAAAACATTCGCATTGCAGCTATGGGACGCATTAAAATTTAACTTTAGAAGCAAAGATCTGTGTTGTACTTTTTACTTCTTTGGCTTTATTTATTCATTTTTATAATCAAAGTCAGGAGTTGCGCTTTCCGGCAGTTATTTTGTTTGTCAACTTCATGGTTTCCTGTTAACTTAGTTTACGCCTTAAAATTATTAAGGCGTTATTGTTCTATAGAACAATAACGCCTTAATAATTTTGATATCTTGTGTAGGATTTTTTAAGTACATTTGAGTATTGCGCGCTATGGATTGAGCTCTTTGAAGCATAAAATCAGGAATTAAATTATCCGGAAAAGAACCAGAGTGACCGACATAATTTGCATAGTAAGCAAACTGGCAGTGGGCTGGCCATGTTTGTCGAAAGATCGATGTCCGATGCAGCAGACGAGTCCTGGAGTGGAGACCGCGTATCGGTAAGCGTAGTGTGGGACGCCCCACAGCTAGGTGGACCGTCGACCTTAAGAAGGTGGCTGGATCAGATTGGATTCGGATGGCGGAGGACAGGGTATTGTGGCGCAGCCTGGGAGAGGCCTATGTCCAGCAGTGGACTATTATAGGCTGAGTTGGTTGAAGTATTTTCCGAAATCTTACCTATTCATTACACAAAATAAAAGACCTACTTTAAATTAAATTGGTTTGATTGATATCTTCAAAGTAATTTAATTATTTTTAGTGCCATATACCTATATAATTCAGTACTAACTAATAGATTGCCAAGCTTATGTCTGAGATTTAATTTCAGTAAAATACCCCACTTTATCTTTATTTACGAAATAAATTGTACATACTTAACCTTTGATTTGACTGATGCTTAGTTACTTAATAATTAAACCAAGAAACAATAAATTTATTTCTAAATTTTTAAATACATGCATGAGGGGCTCGCGGCTAAGTAATTAAAGCAAAAGGTTAAGCAACGTTTGTTGAGGTCGGTCCGTGGATGAGAGATTATCGACAACATACCTCTCCATGTCATGGAAAGCACGTTAAGCCATCGATCCCAGCTATCATTGAAGATCTATGACAGTCATTATGGGTAGTCAGGAGCCCGAAAGTCTGAAAACCAGTATTACCAAGGGGTATCGTGTTACCCAGTAACTGGATTGTGGAGGTCTGATAGACAGTCGCTCCATATAAAATACTGGTATTCAGCTGCATCTGGTTAGACTGGAAGCTGACCTCAATACGGTAGGGAAAAATCACGCTCTAAAAAATATGAAGTTTTTTTTTAGTTCGTAACTTTATGTCCTCTAGAGGGCGCCATATTCATTTAATGTGACATCACATAGCCTATAACTAGCGGCCGAACAAGACGCTTCCAAAGATTTGTCATTTGTCAAATTATGATAAATAGTTCAGAAATTATGAGTGAACAGATGAACATACACACATACACATTCCCACATAAAAATACATGTCAAATTCATATCCTCCTCTTTGCTTCACCGTAGTCGGGTAAAAAGGCTAGATGACGACTTGAATCACATACATCGAGTTGAAGTAAAAAAAACTTTATCTTATTAAAACTTTTACGATTTTCCAGCTGATATAATATTGGAACGAATACTGGAGTTTTAAGAAGATTTTTATGTCTATCTAAGACTAGTATATTTTATGCAGCGTCAGCAGTTTGATTAAAATATAGCATCGAACGAGACGAAAAATTGCCAAGCTTAAAGATATCAATAGCCATAAAAAGAAATCCTATTAAAGTAGATTTTGATTATAAAACAGTCGATAGATGCATTTCCATAGAATATACTGTATGAAGCATACATAATAATTCACTCATTCCGTTCAAGTGAACGAACATATGTCAACAGTCAGTCTTCATTCGCAATCTGCCAGTGTAACACCTTTAACTATTTCTATTAAAATACAGTCCACTTTAAAGTGTTATTTATGTGGTTTTATTACCAGCGTCCGCCACATAAAAATGGTCCTTCGACGAAAATAGTGTTCGCGGCAGATAATCAACTCTATATGTTGTGTGAGTGTGACTCAATTTTGTCGGCGTGGACTAGCGGAAGCGGTCATCAACAAACCCGCGTTGTCATCAGTTGTCATTCATCGCACCGCTCAACTATCGCGTCGCGTGCGAGGAGTACGGAGTCTAAACACAGCGTGCTCAGCAGACAGCGCGCCTACGCGGACGAGCGAGAAGAGTGTACGCGTGCGAACGAGAACCGCGATCAACTCGGCCGCCGGTTGGTCGGCGACGTCGAGAGTTCCAGAAACTTCTAGCAAACTCCATAGCTGCCGGAAGTTATCCGCCGATTTTCAACATCTTCATCCATTGTCCGACGCCATAATCCGCCATTTTTAGTGATGGGTAACTCATCAATTTTATTTGAGGTTGAGGGAGCACCTCATTTTGCCTCGTGAGGTCCTCACGAGGTACCCCTCATTTGAGGTGAGGATTTGAGGAATCCTCAACGGCGTATTCACCTCACGAGTCGTGAGCCCGAGCCCACAGAGTACATTGTAATATACTCCCGAGCCGAACTCAGCCGAACGTGCGAGGGAGCGAGGCGGGCGTGCGCGACGACATTCACGAGTACTCACGACTCTCCGTCCGATTAAGCAAATCTCTCTCACCTCTCACACATATCATTTTCTTTCGCTCATAAATTTTAGACCGCCAAAATAAACGAATCAATGACACTTGATTATCAATCTAATGTTGATGCTTTTAGAGTTCATAATAATTAACCATAGCTGAAATAAAAATATTTTCTTTAAAATTCGTTTTGACTAATAATAAATAATGTTACATACTAATTTTAACAGTTTACGTAATGTTGACCTTGGAGGTGCACGTGATTTTCTTGTAACAATTACGTAGACTTTTGTTTTGTTTGTGTTCGTACTTTAATCTAAATAATTAATATCCTACCAAACATCAGTATCACACTCACCACACACACATGACACAACTAACATCATTACATACTTAGGTACATTATTTCATTAGGTACCTACCAAAATCATAATGTTAATGTTTATTATGCTGCCAAAATTTCGAGACCAGACCTCACCTCACTCATTCTTTAATTCTATACAATTTTTTAAATCGGTTCATTCGCTCACTCGTTGAGGAGCTCATCACTCAACCACTCAATACTCACTCGCGAGTCACGCCTCACGCCTCACCTCGCTCGCCTCACCCCTCGCCACAATTTCATATTGTCAATGTCAATTTTTGAGGACGCGTGAACGAATGAGGTGAGGTGAGGTAATGAGGTGGCTCATTGTTGAAAATCGAGTAACTCTTTCAATTTGCGATCACGAGGACCTCAAACGAGGGACCTCATGAGTGAGGGACTCATCACTAGCCATTTTTGTGGTGTTCTATCAAGTGAAGTGAATCACACGTCTCATTTTTTTCCGCATTGTGCAATCATTGCATTCTGTACAACTAAGTAGCATCCATATATGCGCAAAATTGCTATTATTGCAAGTTTTTATAATTTGTGTAGTTACACAAACCTTTTAAGCCATCATGGCAAACAATTTAAAACGCCTAATACTGGCCAGGGGCCAGGCAAAAGGAACGATAACCACATTATGTAAGTTTGTTGAGTCCGAGGATATCGACAAAGCCCCTATAAGGGCGCTTATGGTCAAGAAGGACAGGTTGGTCACCGCCTTTTCAGAATATAGCTCATTTAACATTGATATATCTGTTCTAGATGAAAATAACGATGAAAACTTTGGCCACTATGAATCCATATATTTATGTGCCTTAGCCGCATTCGAAGATGCCATCGAAGAAAAATCTAGCCCAGGTAAATCTCCGAAACCCGGAGCAGAGCGTGACGAGGAAGAAAAAGACGCTATGAAACGTCTCCCACCTATAAATATTTCCAAGTTTGGAGGTGAGGTAGGTGACTTCCACGACTTCATCAGCCTATTTAAAAGTGTCATCGACAAGAACACTAAACTATCACAATGTGATAAATTCTATTATTTAAAAACCTATTTAAGTGGCGAAGCCGCCGAACTCATTAAACATTTATCGCTAACTGCACATAACTATGCAACCGCACTGCAATTGCTCAGCGAGCGATATGATAATAAAAACAAGGTCGTTAATTATCATGTTAATTCTATATTAGACCTAAAGCCTATTTCTAAGTGCACTGCCTTAGCTTTAAGAGAAATCATTTCTCAAACCAGACAGCATTTAGCTGCCTTAAAAAACATAAATATACCCGTTCAACATTGGGATGCAATTATTGTATGCATTTTGCAACGCAAGCTCGACATACACACATTAAGGTGCTTTCATCTAGAAACAAAATCAGAGGCTGACCCTGACTTAAATTCACTTCTTAAATTTTTAGAACAACGGGCAGCAGCACTTGAAACTGTGGCAGACAGCCAAACATCCTCAAATTGTGCAGTGAACAGCGGCCGCAGGACAGGTTTGGTAGCCACTAAGGAGGTAAACAAAAATACACAAGTATGCAAATTTTGTAAGACTAAAAATCACCAACTATATAAATGTGAAAAATTTAAACTTGCCTCGCTATCTGATCGTTTCGGCTATGTAAAGACCAATGAGTTGTGTACCCTATGCTTAAACAAACACCTGTCAAAGTGTAAATTTGCCTTTAAGTGTTCAATTTGCAAACAAAACCATAATAGTTTACTGCATAAAAATGAGCCTGAACAGGAGTTAAAGCAAGTTTCATTATCTATGAATAAATGTGTTGATGTTTTATTGCCTACTATAAAGGTAAACATAACTGACAAGTTAGGTCAACAATTTCAAGTTAGGGCTCTTTGTGACTCAGGTAGTCAGGTTTCCTTTGTGTTATCAGACCTAACAGAAAAAATTGATTGCAGGTTAGTCAATAACTATACCTATATTAAAGGAATATGTGGTCAATCCAACACAGTTCCTCATACTGCTACTTTTAACATCTCTTCTACTCTCAACACTTACAAGACTCAAATAGTATGCTGTGTAGTGCCAAACATCACTAGTGATTTACCTCAGTGTGAGATAGATACAGATAATTTAAAAATTCCTTCATACGTCAAGTTAGCTGACACAGAATTTTATAAAACTGGAAAAATAAGTATCTTATTAGGTTGTGACGCTTTCTTTAAAATCTTATTGCGTGAACAACTACCTATTATCCCTAAAGGTTTGTATTTACACAACACCCACTTTGGGTATATTGTGGCTGGAAGGGTGAAGACTAGAAGTTACTCTCCGGTAAGTAAGTGTACCAAACACATTTTAAAAAACAGTGAATGTGATAGCACCCAAAATATAGAAAAGACTTTAGAGCAGTTTTGGAAGTGTGAGCAAGTGACAGAAGTTTTCACTGAGTCGGCTTCTGAAGAAGCTCTTGCTGAAAAAATCTTTTCTGAATCTGTAATATTGAAAGACAATAAATTTCAAGTTAACTTACCTTTAAAACAAAATTTTGATCAATTAAACATGGGAGATTCTTTCATAAGAGCTTTACAACGTTTTAACAATTTAGAAAAAAGACTTCACAAAGATGCTGAACTTTTCAGAGGTTATAAAGCGTTCATTGACACTTACATTTCAATGGGTCATGCTAAATACATTGATATTCAAACATATGATTTAAAAGCTGGTCAGGTATACTTTCTACCACACCATCCAGTATTAAACGAAAATAGCAAAACTACAAAACTAAGAGTCGTTTTTGATGGCTCAATGGCTACTAATCAAGGTTTTTCTTTAAATGACATGTCGCTCAATGGGCCTTGCATCCAAAATGAGTTATTTAATATATTGATTCTCTTCAGATTACATAAATATGTGTTATTTTCTGACATTCAAAAAATGTTTAGAGAAGTTAACCTCAACCCAGCACACTGTGCTCTTCAAAATATATTGTGGAGAGATTCACCACAAAAGGAAATACAGTGTGTTCAGTTGCAAACAGTCACCTATGGACTTAAAAGCTCACCATTTTTAGCTACAAGATGTTTAAATGAGTTAGCTTTCAGATTTGCGCATACTTACCCTGAAGGTGCACACATATTATTGAATCAATGCTATGTCGATGATGTTTGTACCGGTAGTAACGACTTACAAAAATTACTTGATATGAAAAACCAATTAATTGCCATTTTAAACCTTGGTGGTTTTAAACTTCATAAATGGAGTTCAAACAGTGAGCATATATTAAGGGACATTCCCTGTGCTTTACAGATTTCAAATGAAATTGATTTATGCAAAAGTGATGATCAATATGTGAAGACCTTGGGTATCAAATATAACACACAAACGGATGTATTGAACATTTCCTGTCCACAAACTGAGTTGTTAGATGTCTACACCAAGCGTCAGACATTAAGTTTCATTAGCAAACTCTTTGATCCACTGGGTCTAGTAGGTCCAATTATTGTACTTGCAAAAATAATCATGCAACAAACATGGTTAGAGAAGGTTTCATGGGACTCACCATTGCCACTGAACTTAAATAAAAAATTTAAATGTTTTGTTGATAATTTATCAAGAACAGGTTGTATTCAAGTAAAAAGAAATATTGACACACAAAACTCAACATGTATTGAACTAATAGGGTTTGCAGATGCCTCTCAGAAGGCTTATGGTTGTTGTGTTTATTTAAGAACCATTAACAGCAATGATCAAGTAAATGTTGAGTTGTTATGCTCAAAATCAAGGGTAAATCCCATAAAATCATTAACCACACCAAGATTAGAGTTGAATAGCGCTTTGATACTAGCAAAACTATCAAAAAAGTTGTATGATCAACTAATTAAAAATAATTTTGCCATTAAGGTACATTTATATGTAGATTCTCAAATTGTTCTTGCTTGGCTTAACACAGAGCCCACAAAATTGTCTGTTTATGTTGCAAACAGAGTCAAAACTATCTGTGATCTCACACAAAATGCCTCATGGTCATATGTCAGTACCGTTGAGAATCCTGCAGACTGTTTGTCTAGGGGTATAGAACCTCACTTACTTAAAAACAACCAGTTATGGTGGCATGGGCCACAATTTTTACATAGTAAGAATTACACACATGAATCTACAAATATCAAAATTCCTAAGGAAATTCCTGAACTTAAGCTTTGTAATATTACATTGACTTCTGAATCAAATAAAGATTTCAGTTTATATTCATATTATTCGGATATTAACAAATTGAAAAGAATTATTGCCTATATTTACAGGTTTTTTAACAATTGCAAAGTAAAGAAAGAAGATAGGGTCTCCGGACATCTAAAAATAAAAGAACTTCAATTTTCACTCAAAAATATAATTAGACAAGATCAAAAACAACATTTAAGTGAGGAAATGAATTGTATCATGTCCAAGAAACCCATTAAATCCAATTTGAAATCCTTAAATCCATTTTTAGATGGAATAGGTATCCTCAGAGTAGGAGGTAGGTTACACAATGCTAACATACCATATGATCAGAAATATCCTATCATATTACCCAAAGAATCATACATTACACGTTCAATAATTAACAATGAACACAAATGTTTGTTACATGCTGGGAAGAAGTTGACCCTAGCCAGTTTATGTCAAAGGTTTTACCTAATTAATGGACTTAGAGAAGTCAAAGGAGTAATTCACAAATGTTTACTGTGTTTCAAGCTAAGAGCCAAGGCATCAGAGCAAATGATGGGATCTCTTCCTTCAGACAGGGTGAACCCCAGCCGACCTTTTGAAAAGGTAGGAATCGATTATGGCGGTCCGTTTTCAATAAAATTACACCGTATTAGGAAACCAGTAATTTTAAAAGCATACATAGCATTATTTGTTTGTTTCACAACAAAGGCCATTCATATTGAGTTGGTATCAAATTTAACAACTGAATGTTTTTTACAGGCATTAAAAAGATTCATTTATCGTCGCAATAAGCCATCTATTATTTATTGTGACAATGGTTCTACCTTCAAGGGTGCCAATAATCAGTTGCATGAGTTATACTCATTACATTTTAATCAGGTACATCAGGAGAAAATTATAAACTCAACTTCAGATCTTGGTATTGAATTCAGTTTTATTCCTTCTTATTCACCAGTATTTGGAGGCCTATGGGAAGCAGGAATTAAGAGTGCTAAATATCACTTAAAAAGAGTTGTAGGCAAACAGATACTAACCTATGAAGAGTTGAATACTGTGATAATTCAAATAGAAGGGTTATTGAACTCCAGGCCTTTACTTTCTTTGCCAAGTATTGACCCAAATGACATGTCTTATTTAACTCCTGCTCATTTTTTGACAGGTGCTTCTATTACATCATTCCCTGAACCTGATGTAACAAATGTGCCCACAAACCGTTTGTCATTTTGGCAGCAATGTACTCACATGGCTCAATCCTTTTGGAAAACTTGGTCAAAACAATATTTGACTCAGTTACAAAATAGGCCAAAATGGCACAATAGTGTACCAAATATTGAAAAAGGGGTATTGGTGCTACTCAGAGTTGATAACACCTCTCCATTAACATGGCCAGTGGCCAGAGTAGAACAGACTTTCCCTGGATCAGATGGCAAGGTCAGGGCATTATCTGTAAGAACTAATAGTGGTAAAATCATGCGTACTAGTGTTATGAAAGTTTGTGTACTTCCTATTTATGAATAAATTATACTTAATAATTTACCTCTGTGTGGCTGCTGGACATGTCATGTGAACTTGTTCATTTACTAGGCTAAATACGTAGGGTATAAATATCGTTAGTTAAGCCAACTTTCTGTTAAAAAAAATCACTTAAATTAATAATCATAGTTGAACTTAAACATGATGTAAACAGATATAGCATACTCAATAGATTCATAATTATACTTTAAGAAGGTAAAATGTAATATAAATATGTGCACATCTATTTTGTAATAGACACATACCAACCTATTTAAAATGCATAGTACATAGGTACTTAAATGAACGTAACATTAATGTATGTTATGTATGTATAAGTACAATAGGTTTTATAATCACAACAATTTAGTAAGTAGTTTTCCAGTTATTGATTAATTAAATTTACTTTGTTAGATTATTCCTTAGTAATTCTGTACATAACAATTTAAAGGATTTCAAAAGAATTGAAGCATCCAGTAAGTAGGTACCTAAATAGTTAAGCATTTTTGTTTATATTATAAAATAGTAAATAAGTAGTACCCAAGTTTAAACAGTTTATTTATACTTGTGAAAAGGACACAAATGTTCCTATTTGTCTAATATTCAGTAAATTTAAGATTAAGTTACATTTTGGTTTGTATTCAAACTATAGCCTTTTGGTTTCTTTGTCGGCGTTGCCATTTATGTATGAAGCATACATAATAATTCACTCATTCCGTTCAAGTGAACGAACATATGTCAACAGTCAGTCTTCATTCGCAATCTGCCAGTGTAACACCTTTAACTATTTCTATTAAAATACAGTCCACTTTAAAGTGTTATTTATGTGGTTTTATTACCAGCGTCCGCCACATATACAAAGACTTTGTTGATTCATAAGATTTTCAGAAACCATAATGAATGAATGCAATGCACCGACGACCCCAGCGTGGTTAAACCACCGGGTGTCACCACTGTGTGAATCGCCTGGAGGACACGGTGGAGCATACGATGGAGGTCTGCCCGGCTTGGGCAGAACACCGCTGTGTCCTCGTGGAGGCGATCGGCGGCAGAGACCTCTCGCGTCCGGCCCTGGTTCAGGCCATGGTACGGAACGAGAGGGCATGGACAGCCGCCACCTCCTTCTGCGAAGCAGTAATGCTCGCAAAGGAGGAGGCGGGGCGGTGTAGGGAAAGGCAAATTTCGCGCCCTCTCGCCACTAGCCGCCGCAGGAGACGCCCTGGGCGTCGGAAATCCCGGGCATATTTCCGACCACCGTAGGCGCGGGCTTGCGGACGGTGAGCAATGGGTATAGAGGCATGAGGAACAGGGTGTAAAGTTCACTCATCCTCCATAGAAAAGGGAGGATCCTCCGACCAGACGGGTGTCGTGTCTGGTGGGCAACTGCCCGACGGTTGATGTCGGGATGTTGTATATATGCTAGTTGCGCGGTAAACTCTGCTTGCGCGATGCAGGATTTTTGCGTGACGTCAGTGTGATGCGTAGTTCGTATGTGGCGCTGTAGATGCCGCCACATCACTCCCCTCCGGAGACCGGAGGTCGATAGTGGGCTGAGTCGTGTATCTTGCGATGCTTGCCAGTGCCAGGTGGGGGTTCCAGTGGGTCGGAACCGGTTGTCGCATAGTTCGCGGTGGGACGGAACTGTCTGCGGTGATGCCCCAGTGAGTCGGGGTGGCGCTGCGTTATGCTCCAGTGAGTCGGACGTGGTACAGCGCCGGGTTGAGGGCTGACTGCTGGCGTCGACCAGGAGAGCGTTGAAGAGCTCTGCTTGTTGACCGGCCGAAAGTGCAGTGTGCTGTGCCAAGGTTGCTGATGAGGCTTAGGGTGATGACCAGGTATGCGCGGTCGCTGCATGCTGGTGGTCAGGATACCCGTTGAAGCCGTGGGTGCTGGCTGGCTGTGTGACTCGCCGCTCGAGAGCTTGAGGAAGTGATGATTATGACGTCACGCTGATGTAGTTGCACGAAGGCTGCGCTGACGTTCATATTCGGGGTCACCAGTATAGAGGCATGAGGAACAGGGTGTAAAGTTCACTCATCCTCCATAGAAAAGGGAGGATCCTCCGACCAGACGGGTGTCGTGTCTGGTGGGCAACTGCCCGACGGTTGATGTCGGGATGTTGTATATATGCTAGTTGCGCGGTAAACTCTGCTTGCGCGATGCAGGATTTTTGCGTGACGTCAGTGTGATGCGTAGTTCGTATGTGGCGCTGTAGATGCCGCCACATGGGTAGCTCACCGTCCGGTAAGGACCAGGCCCGGGTCGACGGCGCGTTGTATTCCACGCGCGCCTCAAAGAAATGTCGTCAGCACAAGTATAGGGGTCCACTATGGCCGATGCCTGCCGGGGTCGCGGGAAGGTACTAAAGGGTTACCGAGGCCGCTGGCAACATAGGCAACTGAAGGAATACGGGTGGGTTTTAGTCAGTAATACTCGTAGTCTGACACACCCTCCCGCTCCGCCCAGAGCGGGAGAAGTTATTTGATGATTTCCCACCCAAAAAAAAAACGGTTGGTTTGGTTTGGTTAAACCAGACTCGATTAATCGAATGAACCCACGGATTCACACTAGTCCCTGGAGCCTCATGTTTCATGGACCATTGCATATCAAAGAGTAGACCGCGGGGCGCGGTAATGGTAGGGAATACGTGCCCATAGGATATGGAAGGATTATTAGAGCCTACCGGATATGCATCCTAGAACAGGCAATGGAATAGTGGAGAGACGGGTGATTTATCTATGAAGATGCATAGATAAATCACCCGTCCTAAAACGTCGCTGCCAGATTGGCTCAGGTCCAGTTGATTTCTCGACTATTTTCTGTGTCACTGCTATGCTGTGTTACACGTTGCTGTTTCCAAGGTCTTCATCTGAGGTCTCACTACTATCTGATTTCTCGTAAATCTCGCTAGCAGGCTGCCTAATCTTACCTCGATTTTCAGCCGTGTCCATCCAAAAAATGATTTCCTTGTCGAAGTAAGTCATGTCCTGTTTTAGATTGTTATTCCATATCGTCGCCTTAGAGTGAAAACCTCGGGAATGTTATTTGGTCATTTTTATTTTATTACATTTTTGGAAAGCTAAACCTCGCAACGCACGCCTAGTTCCCACAAAAAAAGTTTAGACACCTGTAGCGCCATCTATGGCGAGTTCGAAATTCTCGCAAAAGAACAGACGAGGTTTTTATTTTCCAACACATAGAATTTAATAATTATTTCAGTAAAGTTGCCTTTTTCGCATATACGAGGTTTTCACTCTAAGGCGACGATATGTAAATAGGTTGGCCGCCTTTCTTGGATTTGACCTTGTACTGCATTGATGCATGTAACAGGTGTGATTCGCGGCGCCTGTGAGCATGTGCAAGATAGCACATCCTGCGGTTCTTGATGCGTTTGGTTACAGTTTTTCCGTCCATGATTTCATGCATTTTCTTTTGTTTTGGTTTATTCCTACCATGGTTAGTTATGTCTCTCATAATAACTCGCTCATACCTTCTCAATCTTGACCTGTTAGCTTTAGTGAGTGCCGATCCTTTCAAACTGTGTATTATACCAGGCACGATCACTATTCGATATATGAGTCTGGTTAGTTTCCAGTCCATCTTTGAGTTTATTATGTATGGTAATAGTGATTTTGCGTTTCTAGTGGCCAATTCACGGCGTTTTTAATTGTGCATTTCCTCGAAAAAAATCGAAATATTTTTATTTCACATAAACCTACATGGGCACTTATGGTGCATAAGCTAGGTGCACGGTTCCAATTGGTCGTTTCCTATTGAGAAGAGCCGGCAAGAAACTCCACGGTTACTCTTTTAAAAATAATTGGCTTTTACAATGTTTTCAAATTACAGTGTTAATATGTATTCCCGAGGACAGTGTAGGCCTGTCGAGAAGTACCAGGTACAAAAAAAAAGAAAAATTTCGACATAATATCTAATCTATTACGCCTACAACGTCTTCTCACATTCACAAGGTACACAAGAATCTGTGTAAAATATTAATAAAATAATAAAAATAAAAACCTATTTAAACCAAATGGCATGTTTGCCATTACAAAAAGTCTGAATTCAAAATTTTAGGTATATAATATCAAATAATGAAAATATTATGTCAAAAAAGTAGGTATAAAAAAAAAAATAAACATCGTAATTTGGGAGCAGTTAATAGACATTTACATAGTTATGCCGTT
Source organism: Atethmia centrago (assembly GCA_905333075.3). NCBI lineage: Eukaryota > Metazoa > Arthropoda > Insecta > Lepidoptera > Noctuidae > Atethmia > Atethmia centrago. The sequence continues at coordinate 12,620,126 of HG995382.1, forward strand.
TATGAGGTACCAGGGAAGCCACATGTGCAGAAGGAATCTTTGCCAAACTTCCTTGTCTTCAACGTAGTCTTTATTCTTATCATATGCGTTTTTGATAAGGACACGCTTGATGTGGGTTTTGAACTTTCCATCGCTAAGTTCTGTAACTGACTTTGGCAACTTGTTATAAAAGCGGATACTGTAAGTTGATAACAAATGATTTGCTTGTTTTTGTTAATTTAAATTTGGGTATCACAATTTCATGTTTACTACGTGTATTTATATTATTTTTTCAAAATCAAAATCAGAATCAATTTTATTTGTGTAACATAGGTAGTGAATACAGTTCTTAAATTTAAGATAGGTCGCTATGTTATGCCAAGAAGCGTACAAATATAAGGTTGCATGTGAAATAACAAATAAAAATAAAGAATTATCAATCATGCGAGAGGTAAACACAAATTATTTGGTAGGTATGTCAAAATTAATAGAATGATGTTAAATTATAAATGATAAATGTCAAAAATTATAAAGGTCACAATATGAAGTAATTTCTACAGTCAATGCTTAAATTAATAATCATAAATTACAATTAGTCTCATTATTCAATTAACAATGGTTATCATTCAGAAATTCATCAATTGTATAATAACATTTTTCAATTAAAAACAGTTTTAATTTTTTTTTTAATTGTGTAATATTTAATTTTTTCATGACATCTGGTAATTTATTGTAAATGCGCGGTGCCATACCTAAAACGCTATTTATCACTAAGGCAGTCTTACAACGCTGATTGCTTAAAGAGTTTGTGTATTGGAACGAATCGCAACATCTCGTAACGTTGATACTTTTTCGAACAACCTCAGGTTTGTTTTGACGAAAACACAAATTTCAAAAGTATATAATGATGGTAAGGTAAGTATTTTCAGCGATTTAAAGAATGGTACACAGCTATCATAAATTTTCAGACCACACATTGATCTTATGCATCTATTTTGTGCCATAAAAACGATATCTTTATCAGTAGAATTTCCCCAAAAAGCAATACCATATCGCAAAATTGAGGCTACTAGGCCATGATATGCTACTAGTAGCGCATCCATATTTATTTTCCTAGCAATTTGGAAGTGCGTATGCTGATTTATTTATTTTCTTACTCAGGTCATCTATTTGGGCCTTCCAGTTAAGCTGGTTATCAAGGAGTAAACCTAAGAATTTTGCTAATTTAACTTCTTCAATGTCACAGTTACTATGTCTGATATTTACTTTTGGTACTACAGTTCTTTGGTGAAAGTGCATTATTTTAGTTTTCTTTAAGTTTATAACTAAATTATTTTTATCAAGCCAATTAATTATGTCCGATAGTGTATTATTTATGTCATCTTGATAAATATTGCGATCAATACATTTCACTAAGGCAGTACTGTCGTCTGCAAACATCACCATTTGATGTTGATTCACCTTTGGCAGATCATATATATAGATCAAGAAAAGAGGTGGCCCGAGGACGCTACCCTGTAGGACACCTAGCTTTATTAATCTAGAATGAGATAAAAAACTCTTCAAATTTTGTTTTTTCACACACCTTTACAATCTCTGTACATTGCATTCTGTTGGAGAGATAGGATTCGAGTGGTTTTAAAATGTTACACAAATGTTAGCACAAGTAGGAGTCTTTTGGTCTACTGCCAACATAGTGCTACGTAAAAAATTAAAAATAGCCATGTTGATCGTGGTATTCTTCCTGAAGCCATATTGTTCCTTGCATAATAAGTTAAATTTATTGAGATAGCAATACAGGAACTTATATATACATTTTTCGAAAATTTTTGAAAATACGGAAATTTTTGCTATTGTTCTTCATGTCGGTTTTGTTATCTTTTTTATGAAGTGGTTTAATAATAACTTTCTTCAAGTCTTCAGGATAAACTCCGTCAACAATGCCAAGGTTTATAATATGTGTTAATACGGGTGCTATAAGTTAATTTACAAATTTTATCACCTTTGTTGACATACCGTCGAATCCTATAGTACATTTTTAAGTGCTCTTATAGCCGAAGCCATGTCGATTGCTATAACAGGCTGCATAAACATTGATTGCCTTGTCAGATTATCTAATATATTGTCGAATTCTATATAAGTTTTAATATTATTCTCAATTTCATTTATAAAGTAATTATTAAATGCATTTGCAATGTCAATAGGTTTTGAAAAGGTCTGGTAACATGGATTAATGGTCATTATTTGCTCTTTAGGAAAGTTATTTTTAGGTCTATTGACAATTTGCCAAGTAGCTTTCGACTTATTCTTCGAGGTTTTAATAAAGTAATCATTTTGAGCTTTTTGTGTAAGTCTTATAATTTTCTTATATTGTGAAGAGTGTTTTTTAAAGTTAGTTTTATTTATTAATACACGATTTAGTCTGTATATCCATAATAATTTCCTTTGTTTTTTACTACAGCTTTTTATGCTGCGCGATAACCATTTTACGTTTTTATTAGTATGAATTGTTATTATTTTATCAGGGAAGCAAAGTTTGTAGAATAGAGAGAATGTTTCATAAAATCTTTTGTAAGCTATATTGGCATTACTACTTTCATATACATCCGTAAAAGTTAAACTTCGAATGCATTCTCGGAATTTTTTGAGGTTTTCTGTGGAGTAGTCTTTTTTTACAATTTTCCAGAATTTTAAGCGGCAAGTTCTATTTATGGGAACCCTGAGTTGAACATTTGTGCATAAGAAAGGATAAGATCTGTAATTTCAGCTTTACATCCTCTTCGCAGGTTATGCGCGAAATGATCGATACATGTGATACTACTGAGCCTGGTAGGTTGATTTATTTCTAATGTCAAGTTGTAACTCAGTAAAAAATTCTCTAGTTCCAAGGTAATCCTATTCCTTTTTAACGTATCAATATTTAAATCGCCACATATAACATTTTTTTTTCTATTTAACAAACATAACTTACTCAAAACAATGTCAAACTTATCATAAAATGTCAATTAATTGTATTTAGGAATTCTATAAACACATATTACAATAATAGAATGAGTTGTCAATTCAATTTCACAAATTTCAAAAACGCCTGACACATATTATGGAAATCACTTCTTGTTTTGAAAAGACATAAGTTTTTGCGAACATACAAAATACTTTCTAAGATATAAAGAGAAGGCAGAGTTAGTACATTAATTTCTTTGAATTTGCTTCTAAGGGACTCACGAGGGCCCATTCTATAGACTGCGTGGATTACCCTCTTTTTAAAATAAAAATTAAATCTACATCAGCTGCCAATCCCCACAGCAGAACGCCGTAAGACATAATACTGTGGAAATAAGCAAAGTATACTAACCTAGCTGTGGCTATATCAGTCAACTGTCTAATATTTCTTACTGCATATGCAGCTGAACTTAATCTACCCGAAAGAGCTCTAATGTGGGCTCCCCATTGCAATTTCGAATCTAGAGTAATTCCTAGAAATATAGTTTCCGTAATAGCATCTAGTCTCTTGTCATCAAGTTTTAAAGTTCCTGCTTAATGCACTTGTTATGTGTGTGCCTAGGTATTTAATTTCATCGACTGTAGGAAGATTTATTCCATTAATGGTCATATAGGTCGTTTCCAGTGTGGCTATGGAATCCATAAGTACTATTTATGTTTTTGTTTTATTTATTTGGTGGCCGACACTAGCTAGTAGGGGTTTAATCTAGTGTTGCCCAAATGCAAGAACAAGACGAGACTTAGCCAGTCTTGGTCTTGGTCTTGCGCCAATACACCTGGTCTTGGTCTTGGTCTTGGTCTTGCGCTCCCAGTCTTGGTCTTGGTCTTGGTCTTGCAGCAAGAGTCTTGCAAGTCTTGCAATTACCTATTAGTCTATTACTATTTATTAAAGTTTACTTTAAATCTTAGAAAAACGTATTAGAATTGGAACATTGTGAGCTTGAATTAACATAGCCATAGTAAAGATCAAGCAGATTAATAAATAACTGAAGATTTGATAAGAAATTCGAAAAATCAACTGACCTATATGTCGTTTTCCATGGAAGTAACTGTTTCTTAATAAACATTTATGATTTATAAGCTTACATTTGCTAAAACATGTAAAAAAACAAATTAATTACAATAACTTGACTGTATTTTAAAGAACAATACTTATCTGTCTAGAAAGAGATTGAACCCTCAACTTATAAGAAATTTAATAAAAGAGTTTTACGATTTATCATTTATTTGAATAAAAAATAAAATACAACACAAATCAACAGCTTTACATTAGGTTATGATAGTTTATATCAATTTTTTTGACCAAGAATTAATACAAAGTAACCATCTGGCTGACTCATCACTTAACCTATTTCTATGTTTTCTAATTACTAATGATGCTTTAGAAAATAACCTCTCAGCAGGTACTGAAGTTGCAGGTATTGAGAGAAAATCACGGGCCATTTTCGATAAAATCGGATACTCTGTCTCATGCGTCCTCCACCAATCTAAAATGTCTTCCGAGCTGGCAGTTCTTGGTTTTCTCAGGTACTCCTCCAACTCGTCTATCACTAAGCCTTGAAGACAAGATCCAGATGACGTCGAGGGACATTCATAGAGTTTATCAAAGTCTATTACGTCTTCATCTTCATCACATACTTTATTTTCTTTTTCTGGTAATTCCAGAGATTTGTTCAGTGAGTGTAGACTTTTATATTCTTCATAAAGTTCATTGAACTTGCGCAGACTTTCTGTTTTAAGTTGCTTCCCCCACATTGTCAGGTCAAAAGTCTGAGCCTTATGCCTTGGGTCTAAAATTAAAGAAGTACAATAAATCCAGTTGCTCTTCTTATAATGTTTAAGCATTTTGTCTCGAGCTGCTTGGAAAGCTAGAATGAGCCTTTCATCCACTTCAGATCGATTAGGTTTCTCATCTAACTGTTTTACCATGGATTCAATTTTATCTAGCAAGAGATTGAATGATACAATGACTAGCGGTAATGTAACATATTTGTCTCCACCAAGTTTTGTACTTAAAAGTTTAAAGTTTATTAGAAATTTATGTAATTTTTCGAGTACCTGCCATTCATTAGCTGTGATTTGAAAATCATTTAATTCGGTGACAGAACTGCACAATATGTCAATGCCCGCTCTCACTTTTAAACCAAATCCAATCATATCATGTGTGGAATTCCATCTCGTTGGACAGTCAAGAATGGCATTTAGATTTGATGGCACGCCAGCTGCTTCACAAGCAGACTGAAACTTCTTCTTCACTATCTCACTTCTTTTTATTTTACTGGAAATACTGCGTAACTTTGTTACAGATGTACGCGAGTCAGCAATATTTGGTGCAGATTCTTCATCTTCCTCATCCTCAGTTTCGTCTGCATAGTGTTCGTACTGCTGATCTTGCGCGTTAGTGTCAGACTCACAGTGTAATGCTAAGGTATTTAATAAATCTTGTACACCAAGGTTTAAAATGTGAGCAAAGCACCGGAAATGTTGATTGTCTGAATCAAAGTGTGGCGGCAGCTGTTTACCCAGTTCATACATAAATTTGGTATTTGCAGTTGCGTTGTCGACCGTGATACCTTGTATTTTATCAATTATGCCATATTCCAATAAACATTCATGGAAAATCGTTGCAATATCTTCCCCAGTATGTCGACCGCGTGATGGTATAAAATCAAGAACTACAGATTGATACTTCCATTCGTTGTCTATATAATGAATAGTAACCCCGTAGTAACTCCTACCAGCAATTGACGTCCACCCATCAATGGTAAAAGACATTTTAGATGATAATTGTTGAAGTCGTTCCTTGAGATTCAATTGGAGCTCTTCAAATCGCTCTTTGACTTTCCTTCTAAGTGTAGACCTTTTAGGAAACACCATATTAAGGCAAATACGTCGAAAATATACTTGTGTAGCTTCGTCATCGAAAAATGAGAAGGGAAGATATTTTTTCACCACGCAATCAACTGTAGCTGTCGTGATGTTGTCACTGCTGTTTTCCGACTGAAACAAAACAATAAATCTTGTGTTATTATTTAAAACATACTAGGTTTGAGCGTATAAGAGGAGGAGGTTTGTTGTTGTTAAATCGAGAAAATCGTTAAATTGATATTTGTTATATTAAGGTTGCACTGTACTGTAATTTACCAAAATAAAGTACTTAGTTGTTACTGGCCGATTAAATGAAAATATGGGTGTTTATAAAAAATATTTAAGACGATAATTACATATTTAATATGTCGCACCCCTAGATGAAAACACCACTAACTCAAAAATACTTACGTAAGTTAATGGCGTTTTTGAAAGTATCGCATGAATAGCTACGCGGAGTTAAAATTCTTTTAACTGTTAAAAAAATATTCTTACCTGTCCACTTCTTCCAGCGGTTACTAAAAAGCTTGTGATATCTCCACTTAATTTTGGTTTAACAGGAAGAAATATTTCTGATTCCTTTTTGTGGAAAGATATTAGATGTTTCCTTAAGCCTGAAGTGTTTCTGTTTTTCATTTTTATTTCAATCTTTTTATGTTGGCACAATTTACAGAAGGCAGTTTGGGATGCATGAATTATTTCGAAAAACTCCTCAAATTTGCTTTTGGGTCTTTTAGATCTGTGACTCAAACTCTCGTTACTCGGACTAGAATAATTTGAATCTTCGTCACTCATATTAAATTGTACACGTGATACGTTTTTAGAAAACAACGAGAATTAGTAAAAACAATTATTAAGTTAGACTCGAAGCACAGCTCAATTGGAAATGACTGGAATTAAAATAATTCCTTTATTTATAGTACGTTTCCTTGCTTTCTACCGCGCCGCCTCGCCACGTGCCGGCTCTATGAAAAGGATGCCGCCGCAAATCAAACAATGCCGCGTGCGGCGTACAAACACACACTAAATATTACCTACTTGTACAGACGCGACGCGTGAATAAAATAGAATTAGTGCCAATCACTATTCTTTACATATAAGTGAATGTTTTGGCGTACATCTATACTAATATTATAAAGCTGAAGAGTTCGTTTGTATGTTTGATGACAGAAGTTTTAAAATAAATAAATAAGTCCTGAACGTCACTATACCTCCAAAGTTACTATTCCTCGTGGACGAAGTCGCGGGCACAGCTAGTAAATACTTACTCTCATCATCTCTCTCAGAGATATTCGGGCTGGTAAGTAATACAAAACTCTTATCGCAGGCTTTTTATTTTATTAGTAGGTAAGTACCTACGCTTTTTATATTATTTTATTAGTTTTGTAGAATTTTTTTACACGTTTCAAGTATATTTAAAAGTGGCTACAATATTTATTAAACGGGTGATATTTGAACACTTTTTTGCTATTTTTTCTTGTAAAAACTTAAGAAATATAATGACTAAATGTACAATAATAGTACCTAAGTAATTAGTTTAAAACCATATAAGTAATCAATATTATAATATATACTTACTAGAATGAATTAATATGACATCTACTACCTATCCTTACCATTTTATCCTAATCATAATACTACTTGCGTGATCAGTATAATGTATTCATTTTCATTCTAAGCACTCTGAAACTTATTTATTCTTTGGAACACCTGTAGGTACTCTTAAAAAAATTCGAAATTATTTTGCATGAGTATACCTACGCCCTATGGCGGCAATCAAATAGTGTCACAAATGTTATGATTTCGGCGTGGCGGCAACGATTGTTTTAGATTTCAAAAGAAGCCGCCGGCGCGTGTATCATAACCATGTACTTCCGAAAAGCGGCAAATTTCTTTGAGAAGTAAGTACAAAACCTTTGATGCCGCATTATCAAAGTGCCGATGGTTAAAACATAACTAAGCATGCACTCAGTTTGATTTTAATAGATATTTTTTTATTCGCTATGTTTATGGTATTAGTCGTAATGCGCATAGGTCCAGTTTTTCATATTCTTTGATACAGTTTTTTGCGTCTCATAGAATTCCTAAGCGTACCTACCTATACACCGAACTGTTACACCTAACTACTCAGTGAAATAGCGCTAAGTCCTAGCTGCAAGACGCAAGAGTCTTGCAGGCTATGTCTTGTTCTTGCTCAAGTCTTGCACGGTCAGTCTTGGTCTTGGTCTTGCTAAAAATACGCGGTCTTGTTCTTGGTCTTGGTCTTGCAAAAACGCAAGAACAAGACCAAGACTGCAAGACCAAGACTGAATTTGGGCAACACTAGTTTAATCATGAGATTTTCAGAAAGCATAATGCAGTTTTAAGTGAAGAGTTCCTACGAGTAATGTATCGTGTAAAAAAGGGGAATAAGAGTCAGATTCAACACAAATTTTCCTAGATTACCTGACGACCGTTTATAAATCCAAATAATTCTATCAAATTAACATACAATACTATTAGCATCAAAGCTCTTCCCGGCACGAGAAGAGGCATGGGAGACAATAATAGGCTGGTATTATTATATTATCTACTATTGCATCTGCCAAATAATAACATAAAAACATAATCAGAAAATGCAAAACCGCATTCCCAAAATAATTTCTGAATACAAATTTATATAAAGAGTGTCGCCACAACCGCAATAGAACAACAGTGGCCCAGTGTGCCAAATCCGTAGCGTATCTGACAAAACCGTGTCCGACCGGCCAGTTGCTCGGATAGCAGAATTAGTGCATAAATCCCAACTACGCTTTTGCCGAGATTAGCGCTCCTGATTTAACTTCATTTAGTTTTTGTGTAGCGATTTATGTCTGGGAATGTTTTTGTTTTGCATTGATTTCCATTTTATTTAAAGTGCCTGCATTGGCAACTGCTCGTTTCAACAGAAGTGATTATGATTGTTTCTTAATTTAATAAACTTCGATATTTTTTAAGTGAGATTTCTTATGCGGCTATCCGATAATCGGACGAGAATTTTATTGAGAGTGAAATTAAAAGGACGCGTCGCGTTTGGGCACATTTCGTTACATGAAAGAGAAGAAACATAATTCTCTCTGTCTCTCACACCAAATCTCTCTTATTCATTATTTCTTAAGAAGTTTTACGTCTATCACTTGTACGGTGGTGCACGCGCAAAGTAATCAAGTCAGCTTAATTCAGTCTATTTTAAATTATTCGCTCTAACTTTTATCTAAGGTCAACGCAATAAATTATTTAAGCTTGCCTTTAAAAGTTTTCAGACTTATCTGTCCATTACTTTATTAAAGTTCCACCACAAACTATAATCCAAATAAAATTAGCCACGTTGAAATATCTCACGAACGATCAAAATATTTCAACTTAATTTTCGAACAAATGGACAATTGGAACGAATGTTACTTTTATGAAAGCTATTTGTTGTGGATAGCACAGATATTCCTGGTTGCCCGGACATGTCACCGAGCGGACAGGCTGCGCCGTCCACATTTCCACAGCCCTGAGGCGGGAAATAGTCGCGATTTTGTGTTTATTTTAGGTAGCGCCTTTTGAATTATTCGGTCCACTGTGCAAGCTTATACATTTTAAATGTGTGATCATTTACTGCGTTATAATATTGGATTATAGAAATTTGTTATATAGTGTACTTTCTGCAAAATATTGACTATAGAGTTTTCGTTATAATTTCAGTTATATTTTGACATTGTTTCAAGTTTTTCTATTATGCTGTGCACTATGTGCCATCGCAGTAGGTAAGTAGGTACAAAATTTATGGATAGTCAGCTTTAAGCCGTTTTTCCGACATTTTTAAGAATCTAGTATTTTACACCGCTACGTTTTACATTTTCCTTGTCACCACGTCCAAGTCTAATTCCCGCAACTCCTACGCATACATAAGCTGGTTCGCAATCTAAATGAAAGCCAGCATTCTAATCCAGCGCTAGAAAATATTATTCAGCTACTCCATCGCTTGTCTAAACCGCTGTAAGCATATCCATCTGTTCGCTGCAAGCTTGCAAGCGCAGCTAAACATTCAAACTGATACAGCAGCAGTTACTGTCCAATATCCGGAGAGTCGTAGTTTCCGGCCACCGAGCCGTCCCTGCCATCTGTCGCGTATTGCACTTACCAATATTATAGATTTTATTATAAAATACCATTACTCCGTTGAATTTCTGTGTTCCTGGTACTTGATACTTGTGGAGTGGCGTGGAATTGTATTTTATTCAGCAGTTTTTTTATACAGCTCAGTCCTATCATCACCTTTACAATTTTATTACAGGAAAACATGAAAATTTGAACTGCTTAAATATGTAGAAATCCTTGTTTTAACAATCCATATGAGTATTCAATTCATTAAAATCATAATAATTAAATTGTGCAATGATTACAACAATTATTATTACAGACGACGATGTTGGTATTGAATTTTAGTCCCTTGTTAGTTTTTCAAGAACTGGTTATCATTATAATACAATTTTTATTAAATTCAATATATAATTTACTCAACATTGTTCAACGTTGAGTAAATTAAATATTAAATTTTTGTAAACAAAGAAAAATTTTTCTACCGAATAAATTTCAAATTTTAACGTTCAAAGAGTATTCACAGTCGTATTCACGGGTAGCCGCTGCGGTCAATTCTAAAGAATGAAGAATTTTGCTTTTAAAACTCATAGAAATGTTGCAACGATGGCGGAAGTGGCGTCTTTGACCGGATATTGAAGGATAAGCTAAGATTCTTTTATAGCAGGGTTTCTTTTGAGAAAATCTAGTTTTGGTCATTAGTTAATTGAAGTGCCAACTTCACGCTAAAATTAAAACATTAAAAGTTTGTAGACTGTTCAAAGTTTATCTTTTAATTTTATCAATCCTTAAAGTTATCAATAAAAATTTAATATTTTTTTCACTTCTCATGCTCTAAAAGTTCATCTTTATGTTGTGCGTAGGCGACATAAATTCGCTTTTTATGCCCTAGTGCATAAAGTATTATTTTCGTCAAAGACTAAGATATTTTTTTGCGGTTTTGCGGGGCATAGTACTATGTAAATGTTTTTATATAATTTGTTTATGATAAATAAATAATAATAATCAGGCTCAAAACCATACGCACATTAAAAAGTCGCAGATTAAAGTCGTTCTTTTTATTTCACTTGCTTTAATTTATATCACTTCCGTGTATACTTTTTTTTTTTTTTTTTTGGGGGTGGGAAATCATCAAATAACTTCACCCGCTCAGGGCGGAGCGGGAGGGTGTGTCAGACTCTTACTGACTAAAACCCACCCGTATTCCTTCCTGTTGCCTGTGTTGCCTGGGGCCTCGGTGACCCATAAGTACCTCCGCGCGAACCCGGCAGGGTATAGCAAAAAAAAATGAAAAAATTCCGTGTATACTATGCTTAATTTAATAAAACCTGATAAAATAGTTGTAATTTATTATTTAAAAATGCAAAGAAATATTTTATGAGTTAGCAGTTGAAGTACCCAAGTCGAATGACACAAGTTGAAAATTAAAAAAAAAACTATTAAAAAGTTTCGTGGTGGGAATTAGCTAAGTATTATCTTCTTCAAGTTTGCAACATTTTTGGACAGCGACATACTGTTATTTTATGTTTGTTTAATTTTCTCGAAGTGAAAAGTGGAGTGTAACTCGGGAATAAACATGGTACATCAGCCAGGGTAAAATGGCTTCTTTTATGCACTAGTTGTACAATCTATTAATGCGAACAAAACGTCCAAAAATACAAAACAATTCACAACAGAAAAAAACCGAACGTTACATTTTCATTTTAAATTTCGAATTTCGCATACAGATTTTCAACATTAGTACTTGTCTCCAGTAATTTTTAACCCATTTTGCGCTTGGCTGTAGCGAAATATTATTTGAACGTTATTCTGTGACGTCACGTGCATCTGATTCGGGACGTCCCGCCCCACTGCCCCTTGGGCCATTAATCATTGGGACTGTCTACGTGTCGCCCTGACTGGGACTTTGGTAGTAGGTAGGTAGAACTTCAACCCACGCTGTCTAAAAACATAGATATTCTCTGTAAAATCAATTGGAGGCAGTAGGTTTGATATTCAAGTCATAATATATTCTGCAGTATTCAGCTTCATCCAGTCAGACTGGAAACTGACCCCAATATAGTTGGGAAAAGGCTAGATAGATGATGATTCTGATATTCGGTACTGAAGTAAACACTCGATAATATACGTAGGGATAGTAAACTGTCACTCCTTATTAGTTCGGCATTGCAGTAATTAAGCCTGTCAGTCAAATATAACCATGTTCGGCCCATCCGTTATGGACGTTTTCATTAAGGCGCAGATATATGATTTTAGTGACTTTAAATCGATTATTACGCCTTCATATAGTGCAAATAACTTATATGCAAAACATGTATGTTCAACACATCAATTCTATATGTGAATATTTTGTAAGTATTGTAGTAAAATCCTTTATGAAATAAATTCAGGAAGTAATGTCTACCCAAAGTATAAAAAACGATATTACTTTTAAACTACTCAAGATATTTTTTTTTTGTACGAACAGACTATTTATTTATTATTAACACACTATTTATTATTTTACTATCTATAATTCTATCTGTTTTTTTTTTTTCAAATATTCATATTTTCGTTACTGTAAATAAATATTCAATATGAAACTGAACGGTGGCGGGGCGTTAGCGCGACGTGCATTGGTATGGCCAAGGTCAACGGTGATTATCCGACCCTTAAGAGAATAATACGGTTGTAACCTAGACTAAATAAATTTATACGCTTATTTGGCCGCTTCTTGGCTTCTAGGTCATTTCGTGCAAAGTCCGTCCAAGGTAGGTATTTCGATGCAATCCTCGAAACTGATCTACTGGTGAAAAGACTGGTCTTTTAATATTAACAGTGGAACGGAATTGAGATCATACTGAAATAACTCGTCCAGTTTACAACTACCTACTACTTCTGAATAACGGTTTGAAGGATTATGAAGCCTAAGGAGGATGCGGGACGGTCGAGGGAAAGGCAAATTTCGCGCCCTCTCGCCCCTAGCCGCCGCAGGAGACGCCCTAGGAGTCGGGAATCCCGGGCGGATTTCCGGCCACCGTAGGCGCGGGCTTGCGGACGGTGAGCAATGGGTAGCTCACCGTCCGGTAAGGACCCAGGCCCGGGTCGACGACGCGTTGTATTCCACGCGCGCCTCGAAATGACACGACATCTGAAAGCACAAGTGTAGGGGTCCATTAGGGCCGATGCCTGCCGGGGTCACGGGGAGGTACTAAAGGGTTACCGATGCCTGGCAACACAGGTAACGGAAGTTTAGTCAGTAAGAGTCTGACACACCCTCCCGCTCCGCCCAGAGCGGGAAAAATTATTTGATGATTTCCCACCGAAAAAAAAAGCCTGCCGGTGAATTACAGACACAGAGAGAATCATTCGAATTGGCAACACTAATTTATAAAAAAAAAAGAGTGTATAAAGAACTATCAAAATAAAAAACAAATACCGCATAATATCTAGGTACGACATTTTTTACCAACTATTATATAATATCAGAAACTATTATGTTTTATAATATCATATATCGCACGCTGAGAATGAAAGTGACTCAAGTCGAAATTGAACTGATTGAACAAGAACTGATTGCGTCCCTTTCATTCCGGCGCAGGGAGAGTGAAATGCTCAAAGACAAAGGGACCGAAAATACCTCTATCCCTCTCAGACCATAAATGGGCTGTTTTAATATAAGTCTGATAGAGTGTACTTTTTTGAATCATTTTGTATATTTAACTCATTTTACAAAAATTTTGAGATAGGTCACTTTCGTTCTCAGCGTGCGATATATTACTTAAAATTTCAGAAAATCTCAAAAGAACACTTTTAATTCTTCAAATACGTGTCACTTTTTCTGTCCCCTTTTTTCATCCACTATTATGATATTTAAGTTACTGATGAATATCAACCACGCCTTTTTCGCCTCCCGACCACTTTTTCCCAATTATGACGTAAGCTGATACTTAACAGTAGTGGATATCAGGTAACGTCGGGTTTAATGATTTTTGGCACGGGGCGTGTGCATGGGGTCTTTATATTTAGACTTGTTCATGACACGAGAATAACATTTAGTTGGTCGTTTAGTTTTGGTTTTTAAAAACGTATTAGGATAATCAAGACAGATGACGTGCTCAGGCCATTACTTTTTTCGGGAAACATACACAACACAAAGTAAGAGTACTTATTTTTTAGTGAGCTTATCACGCGGGAAATAACTATTTCGATCGGATGCGATTATTTTGTTTTATACCTGCTCTGACTTTTTTTTTTGGATGGGAAATCATCAAATAACTTCTCCCGCTCTAGGCGGAGCAGGAGGGTGTGTCAGACTCTTACTGACTAAAACCCTCCCGTATTCCTTCCGTTGCCTGTGTTGCCAGGGGCCTCGGTGACCCATTAGTACCTTCCCGCGACCCGGGCAGGCATCGGCCCTAGTGGACCCCTACATTGTGCTGACGACATCTCTTTGAGGCGCGCGTGCAATACGACGCGCCGTCGACCCGGGCCTGGTTCTTACCAGACAGTGAGCTACCCATTGCTCACCGTCCGTAAGCCCGCGCCTACGGTGGCCGGAAATTGAATAGGTACCTACAATACAATTTCCCAATTCCAATAATAGTCTTCTCTGGCTAGGTTTTAAGGTATACTTTCTCATTTTAGGTAACATTCTATAGCATAGTTCATATTAAAGGCGACATATGAAGTTTAAAAATATGAAATTGGACTTAACTCTCAACTCTCGTTCAATAATTTCAAAACACTTATATTTCTAACCAGGTTCTATAAACAAAATAATCTAAAGCAGCTTTCTAAGGTATTTCCGTCTCCGACAATGAGGTAAGTACTAATAATCACTTCAAACTCATCAAATTACAATTATACTAGTTTTTTTTTTTTTTAATTTATTATTTATTTAAGGCGCTGACAAGGCCCAATTGACCAAAATAGGCTTCTCTTAAGAAAGAAAATTGCCAAAACTGTATAGTTTGTGTTAGCGGAAAAAATATATGTTAATTTTGAACATATTTCCCAGAACTTGGTTGTCACCAAAACACGTTTTGAAAAAAAATCTCGATACAAACTAACGTTAAACTAACCTCTTACCTTGAGTTCTAATCCAAAATATCTGTATTAAATATCAACATACATTACGTATTTAATTAATAACAAGTACGTCTTATTCTAATAAAGAACTTGGTTGTTTTTATTTTCGATTACTCAACTCAATTCTGAGTAAATAGATAATTACTTCATATTTTGCAATAAATTACAAGCGCTTTGTCGTCGCGCTTCTCTTTCTTTTCTATGCAATCTGACAGTGACCGCGGTTTAGGTGTTGTCAGCGTCTTAATATATTTACAAGCATCTTGTTTATTTTTAGATATAATAGACTTCAAAAAAGGTTATTGTAATATAGCCTCTTTGGAAATACAAATTCGTTACATATCTCCTACTCATTTCTTTTAATCAAAAATAGACTCTAAGCTGGGGTGGTAAAGCGTATTTTTGTTTCATGACGAATGCTATTTGGGTGGAAGTAACAATAATTAATTAAGCACCAGTATTAAAGAAAACCGAAGTTAAAGAATGTTTGAAAATGAGGGACATCCAAATAAACTTCTTAAAAGTTTCAATACATTAATAGGTACAATTTGTACCTTTACTTACATTCCTTTACAATTTGTCTTAAAAGCGACTTCTGAGGGATTGAGTATTCAATTATGAAAAGGATCTAACATTAATTAATTTCTGAGCCGATAATAAAAGAGAGTCTAACTTAATTTCGACATTTGTGCTACTTTTACGTCATCTCAATGTGTCTTTATCTGCGAACGATAAGAAGTTTCGGAAAGCCACTTCACGGCATGTTTTAAAGCATTTAATGGAAGGTATTATATTAGATGCCTTAAAATTTAAACAGGTTCACAGTGGAACGAATGTATGGGAGCGGTTGGACGTAGACATGTCCGAAAAAAAAGAGTAAAATTATGCCAAACTAATGATGCCATCTTATTCGATTACTTAATGCCTTCATAACTTGTGGTGATGAATTTCTTCATAACTCCCATATTTCGGGAGTAATTTGAGAAAATGTGAAATTTTACTATGAAAATGAGTGTATCGAGCTTTCTCCCTCCTGATTCCGGGCTTGTTTCAAGTAGCGGTCTCTAATATCATAATGCTAATACTAAGAGCTATATTTAATACTAAGACACATAGTGCGCCAAATGTGCACTTTCTGGGATAAAGAGTGATGTTTATTTTATAACACAATTTTTTTATTTTTTGTTTATTTTGTTGATTAAAACCGTTTTTCTAAAGGTTTACCTTATTACAATAACATTTCTGAGCAGCCAATTAGAGAAGATATAAGCTAATTAGGATATATAATTAGGGACTTAAGGTTTACATATAAAACTGATGCACTAATGATTACTGATAAGAACATTGCTATTATTTAATTACTAAATGGCTCTTAATACACTAATTTAGCATGCATCATTTACTAATTATCACAATAACTAATTACCTTGCAATATTTAACAAAGGATACCTGGGATACCTGGATTTTATATAAATAGGTCACTATTAGTAACTTTAAAATCAGTGTTGATTTACACCTCGTTGTATCCAAGCTAATCTCGCAATGTATTTTCCAAATTTTAATACAAATCTTGATATTCACGTTGCTTTATGCGCACGCGCACATAAAGATTTACGCGACTTTAACTATTTGTTCAGTGTTTTAAAAGATAACAGTTGTGTTCAGTTATGTGAAAGTGCTGAAACAAGTTTAAAAGACTGGTGTCGTCGATTTTGCTACCGCATTTATGCAAAATGGACACAGTCTGGAAGAAGCACAGATAAGTTTCGGAAGAAACATGAGATTTGGCTACAGGCTGCAATTCAATGGCCGGAATTACAGAATGAAAATATGGAACCTTCTACAGAAAATATAAGTGACGTCATCGAGCCCATAATTTCTCCTGCTAAATCTGATGCTTCAACTTGTACACATCCTAGTCCTCGTAAATCTTTTGAGGACCTTAGTAACCGGCAAAAAAGAAGACGCACTGAAGATAGTCTTTCATGCAGCAGTAGCAGCGCTGAAATTATGTTTTCGGCCGAAAGGGCGCTTCAAAAGGCAGGACAAAGCGATACAGCTTATGTTATGAAATACTTGACGGAGAATCCAGAAGAGGCCTCAAAAATCAAAGCCTTCATTGAAGGTAAATCAATTCAGGTACGGGAAATATCCCCTTTGAAGGCATTGGCTCTTTATGTATCGATGAACTTATCGAAATGGCGCTATAACACTCTTCGAGATTTCAACACTCAAGAAGGAGCTCTTCAATACCCGAGTTACTACATGTTGGTTAAAGAAAAAATTAAGTGCTATCCGGCCAAAGAAGATCTCACAGTTACAGAGAGCTCTGCAAAAATCAAATTACAAGCCTTGATGGATTTAACCTCAAGAAGACTTATTAGGTCGTTAGAAACCCCTGTTGATCCCAATCAACAGCTCGTATTGACCAGCAAATGGGGTTTTGACGGATCATCTAGCCAAAGCATTTATCATCAAAGGACGAGTGAAGATGAGCAAATCGATCTTGCTAGTAATTTTATGATTAGTCTTGTACCACTGCGGCTCGTCTCAAAAGGTGTAACAATTTGGGAAAACGAGCGACCATCTTCCACTTCATTTTGCCGGCCAATATTGTTTAAGTTTATAAAGGAAACCAAAGAAAATGTGCAGAGAGAGATGGCTGAAATCGAAGCAGAGATTGAAGCCTTAACTCCATCCACCATCACTGATGGAATTAGTGTCAAACACCAACTGCTGTTGACAATGATTGATGGTAAAATTCATTCCATTATATCCAATACAGCAGCTTCAGTGTGTGACATATGCAAGGCTTGTCCTAAAGAAATGAATAATTTAGAGTTAATCAAAGATAAACACGCAAACGAGGACATGTATAAATATAGCTTAAGCACCCTTCACGCTTGGATTCGCTCAATGGAATGCTTATTACACATTTCCTACAAATTAGACATAAAATCATGGCAAGTAAGGGGTGATATAGCAAAAAGGCAAGTTGATGACAGGAAGAAAAGAGTTCAAGAGGCTGTAAGAAGAGAAACGGGCTTACTTCTCGATGTTGTGAAACAAGGCAGTGGATCCACCAACAATGGCAACTCGGCAAGGAGATTTTTTGAAAACTACACTAAATCTGCTGAACTGACCGGAATAGATGCTATGCTTTTAAGAAAAATCTGTGTGATCTTGCAGTGTATTTCATCAGGAGAGAAGATCAACGTAACTAAATTCCGAGAGTTCTGCTTTGATACTGCTAAGCTTTACGTGGAGTTATACCCATGGTATTATATGCCTTCTTCACTTCATAAAATTTTAATGCATGGGCCAGACATAGTTCAGAACATGTCAATTGTGCCCATTGGTTTTCTATCCGAAGAGGCATCTGAGGCTAGAAATAAAGATTTTAGAAAATATAGAGAGGGGCATTCTCGAAAGCATAGCAGTATCTCATGCAATGAAGATATTATGCACAATCTTTTACTGTCTTCTGATCCACTTGTTACAAGTATCCGTCCAAAAGGAAATAAGTTTGTAAAAAAATCTTCTTTTAAGGAATTTTATGAGCTTACGGATTCTGAGAAAAGTGATATCGAATTTGTTAACATAAATGATTTAGCGGACATCGATTCTGAATTTGAATTAATTGATGATGATGATGATGACGAAGATAATTAAATGATGTTATTGTTTTAAAATGTGTAACTTAGTAAATTAGAGCTTACATCTTAATTATTTATTGTACTTTTAATGAAACTAGGTAATTTATTATCAACTTACTTAAAAGTCATACTCTCATCAGTTCTTGTGAATATTTTTGTTAATATATATTTCTGTATATATATAATATATTTATAGACCTCTTAATAAGTCTGTCTGCGGTTTAAAGTAAATACAAATGGGGAAAAAACGTTTTTTTTTTTAAATTTTCATTTCCTTTTATCCCAGAAAGTGCACATTTGGCGCACTATGTGTCTTAGTATTAAATATAGCTCTTAGTAATAGCATTACGATATTAGAGACCGCTACTTGAAACAAGCCCGGAATCAGGAGGGAGAGAGCTCGATACACTCATTTTCATAGTAAAATTTCACATTTTCTCAAATTACTCCCGAAATATGGGAGTTATGAAGAAATTCATCACCACAATTTATGAAGGCATTAAGTAATCGAATAAGATGGCATCATTAGTTTGTCATAATTTTACTCTTATTTTTCGGACATGTCTACGTCCAACCGCTCCCATACATTCGTTCCACTGTGAGGTTGTTTAAATGATGCATTATTAATTTCGTTACCGACTACTGATGTTTCAAAATTATTTAGTTCGAATGGATTAACCCGTAATCAGTTTCACTAATTGTTATGAAAACCACACATATTTAACGTTGATTAAAATAAAGATTTCATTAGCTCGCCTTTAAGGCAGCGCTAATTTTCGATACACTAACATTCATGATTATCCTTTATCCTCCTGAGTTTTACCTGTTCGACGTCAAAATGCAATTTCAAACTATCGATCATTTGTCGCATGACGTGGACGCTATCAGTCCATTAATCTACCAGCCTATAAGTCCACTAATTGGGGATACGGTTCCATACACATAATCCTACAAAACTGGGCCATGTTTTTCGCAATTTTCTCTACCGATTGACATCACAGAGTTAATCTATCTATACGTTATTACTGCGAATTTTGTGGAAATCTTTCAGGGAAACAGGCGGGAAATGACTTTGGGAAAATTTGGGCCAGTTACCTCAACTAATGAGGCTGACGTCCACCATGACTTACCCTAAACAAGAACAGTAAAGGCATGGAGTGGTCTACCTATAGTAAACACGTTTTAAATGGTCAGATCGATTTTGTTCACGTAGTGTTAGCTAAGATATTTAATGAAATGAAGTACTTTAAAGTTTCTTGCAAGGCATATTTATTAGCGTTGTGAAAATGGCTAAGATGCACAGCAACTACATCAATAAAATTGACTCATTTCTCTTTTTTAAAACATCCTATTTTTCGTGTCTTCCAAGAGACCAAGAAACAGTTTTTTCTGAATGCTTACATGTAAAGCTATAAAACAAACCCTGTTATTCATAAAAATCCGCTCGACCCCACCCTAATCCCCTCGCGATGCAAAAGTTAACACAACAGGCCTGTGATAAACGATTGACTCAATGACTTGAAAAAGTAACGCCCCAAAACGACGATCGTGGTCCGACTAACGACGGTCATTATCCGGCGATATCACGAGAACGGTCCGGACCGTGCTTTTCACTTGCTGCGATTTTGCTCGAACTTGAAGTGGCGCCCAAATGAGTCTAATTTGAACGAATTGGACCACTCGCGATCAACGCTTCTGTTGTGAATACTGGTACGTGCTTAAAGTTTTCATCTTGGTTGGACCTGATTTTGTAAAGAATTGTTCAGAAAAAATGTTGTATATAGTTTTTGAAGCAGAATTTGTTGTTGATGAACGAAAGGTTTTTGGAATTAGTAAACTTTCATGAACCATTTTTTTTCTCTTTGATATTAAGAAGGATAACTAGTTAATAATGCTTTATTGGTAGATGGATATTTTCACAAAGAAATATTGACAATCAGCACGTGTAATAATTTTGTTTGTGCACTTTCTAAAGATAAGTTGAATGAAAGATAGAGTATACGCTCCTTGTGCAGCTATCAATCAACTTACTTTAAGTGACGGCAAAGGCTCGTCTATATCAATTGTAGCCGTTATCGCCGTATATTTGTAAGGGAGTTGCCAAATAAATAAATCATATTGCTGTGAGTCATTCATCAAAACTCAATCTCGGTTTATTTATAGACTCTTTTCCTTCCATGTTTTTTTAATTGGTTTTCTGATTTCTGCACTCGAATTTTATTATTTTTTTTTTTTGTATTCGGATTGAGAACTTCTGGTTTTTTGATTATTTTAGGAGATCTTAGAAGTTAGTCAAAGATTTAAATTTAAATTGTTCTTTGGTCATATCATCAATCAATAGCTACAAACCGACTTTCCTCGAATCTCAATTTATCTTATGTAATCCGAGGATTATGGGAACCATTTCTCCCTCAATTACTATCAAAACAATTTCCCGAAATAATCTCAATCAAATCCTAAATCATCATTAATAATTAAGATCACAAAATTACTCTGATCCCACGAAACAAATTACGTTGAAACATAACTCCTTCATCTAAGAGATTTTGTTCATCACTAAGATAATGATTTTATAGAAGCGTGAAGCTTGTCGGGATCGATTTCCGAAACACAATTTCTCAGTGGCACAGAATGGAAGGAGCACAAACGACGAACCTCGTTAGTGCAAAGACGCCGCTCATTGGATTAATTAGTTCCCCGTTCGAGGGAACAAGCCGACATACTTTCGTAGCCGGTATATTGCCGCCGACTCTCGAAGAACCCTTATTGTTCACGACGCTTCACATTTTCATGTATATTTTAAGTTAGCCGCGTTGCAAAGTCTTCGCAAGTTGCCTGTTACCCCCTTAATCCTTTAACAATGTTAGAAGAAAGTATTCAGCATGCTCTAAGGAGTTTCCACTTTGTTTAGTATGAATAGTTAATTAAGAATTAATTGAATTTTGAAGTAAATTATGTTATTGTTGTTAATTTTGTATTCGACTTGTTTTGGGTTATGGAGCGGAGGAGATTACTAATTTTACAAAATATGTCGGGGGGAGACCTTTTGTGAGTGTAATTTTCTTGTTAAGATAAGACTTTGACTGTCATTTTGTTTTATCTGATGGTTAACGCTTTAATTTTTTACAGGCCCACGAGACCGAGCTGTTCAAGTACCTATCATTCTAAGGCGGCCCCTACACCAACAATAAGTTCGAGCAATATTTATATTGCGCAATATGATTGAATCAGCCCTTGCACTCAAACGGTCGATAAGCTTCAATGTTTACGCGTCAGCAAGTCACGGAACAATTAAAATATGGCGCAATAAAAATTAAACCCGCTCAAACTTTTGTTCAATCATTGCGCAATCTTCATTATTAATCCTAAATGGTCAAAAAAATTGCGCAATTTGTGATACTGTGCAATATAATCGATCGTGTAGGCCCCCCTAGTGAAATACTTTCGAAATCCTTTATTGAGATGGAACACTTCTCGCCGTGTGAAGACAAGAAAATGCAATAACGTCAGTGTCGTCGAAGATTGACGAGACTTCGTTACAGAGGAAAGGGCAAGTGAGTTATTACCAGTCAATACTTATTTTATACATTTTTTCACAGTTTTCGGTCCCCTTTGCATCTGCAGAGTCATGGCAACATCTCAAAATGTCACACAAAGTCCTTTTTAGTCAGCTTAGATAGTAGTATATACATATAAATGCTTTGTAAGCTGATTCGTGATCAGAATATAAGCTCATGTTGAGTCCAATCCACCGGTCAACTATCGATCATCTTGAGGTATTCTCTTCCTTCAAGTTTTTTTACGAAAACCACATAATTACCTACTCCTTTTTTCAGAGTTTAGAGCAGTGCAGTGGTGGACCAGTGGTAATGCACCGCAAAGTGCATATGCTTAATGTTCCTAGGCGTAGAATTAAATTTTTTTCTAACAATGTATACTGCATGTCCATTACTACTTATAACAAATTACCTGATAGCTTCAAAACTCTTAGCCTCAGAATATTTAAATGCAAATTATTTAACTTTCTTATAAGCAAATGTTATTATTCAACTGAAGATTTCATGAATGAAAAATTTACCTAAATATTGGACATTATTGCCTATACTTAAATCATATATTATATCCCTGACCTTATTGAATGTTTACCTATATATTAATCTCTTTTACAACTATTGTTCAATTTATTTAAATTATCTGTAATTAGAATAATAATTTAATCTTAATGTAATGATGACCCGCAATTACACTATGTTTGTACGCCGGAAACGGCAGAATATTCTGATCGTAATACAAATTTAACAACTTTGTACAATATTCTGACAAATAAATGCATTCTTTCATTCATTCATTCATTCATTCATTCATTCATTCATTCATTCGTTCATTCAATGGCCACCACTTACAAGTTGTAGGTCGAGGGATCAGACCCAGGTAGGCGCTTTACTTTGTTAATAATTTCATCACCACTGCTTTCAAAATGGTGAAAGAAAACATCGTGAGGAAACCGGCATGTCCTAGAACCAAAAAAATCGAAGACTATGTGACATCTACCAACCCGCACTGTACCCGCGTGGTATATTACAGCCCATTCACTCTCGTAGAGTCCATAGAACTCCTTTTTTATAATCGTTGCTTAAAGTTGAGAGATGTCGTTGAGAGAAGATAAACGTCAAAATGTATGGTTAAACAGTCGCTAATCATTACTTTAAACATCGTTTATAAATACACCCAGAAGAGTAAGGGTTGTTTATTAAACCGGCAAGGTCTTCTTCATCCCAAACGTTGGACGGCAATCATCAAACACTCGTAAGCACAGTAGGAAATATGATTCGCTCCAGTTTTTACCCGACCACGTGTGACTGTCGCAATGTGTGAAGAGTTTCGCACGCCTGTAACTTCCCCTTTGTCGGCCTATTTAGTATACAAAGACCAAGTGACACGTTTGTATCGGAGTGGAGAATTTTGAAACGAGCATTCCGCTAGAAATTACGGCACATTTATTAAGAGATTTTTAGAAAATTCATAAAGATTTTAACCTGTTTATTTATTTGGTTAAAATCTATTTAGGATAATAAAGGATACGTGGATGTCTGTACACTTAGGTTGAGATTTATTGACGTTTGGTAACTCTACTTTTTTTTTGGGTGGTAAATTACCAAATATCAACTTCTCCCGCTCTGGGTGGAGCGGGAGGGTGTGTGAGACTCTTGACTAAAACCCACCCGTGTACCTTCCGTCACCTGTGTTGCCAAGGGCCTCGGTTACCCTTTTGAACTGTCCCACGACCCCGGCAGGCATCGGCCCTAGTGAACCCCTACACTTGTGCTGACGACATGTCTTTGAGGCGCGCGTGGAACACAACGCGCCGTCGACCCGGGCGGAGCCAACCATCACCTCCTATAGCAGTATTATTTCAATATTACTTCAGCGTAAGAAAGAGATGGAGCTATAAGTCCTGTATAGCTCCATCACTTTCCCACTGTGAAATAATATTATAATAATACGACAAGCTACCCATTGCTCACCGTCCGCAAGCCCGCGCCTACGGTGGCCGGAACACTTTCGCACAACTACCGAATTACTAGTGCAAGATTAAGACAGGACAAAGCTCGTGCTAAGTATCGTTTATAAGGTGTGTGGATCGCCCGGAGGACACGGTGGAGCATACGGTGGAGGTCTGCCCAGCTTGGGCAGAGCACCACCGTGTCCTCGTGGAGGCGATCGGCGGCAGAGATCTCTCGCGTCCGGCCCTGGTTCAGGACATGGTATGGAGCGAGAGGGCATGAGCATGATCACCTCCTTCTGCGAAGCAGTAATGCTTGTGAAGGAGGAGGCGGGACGGTTGAGGGAGAGGCAAATTTCGCGCCCTCTCGCCCCTAGCCACCGCAGGAGACGCCCACGGCGTCGGGAATCCCGGGCGGATTTCCGCCCACCGTAGGCGCGGGCTTGAGCTTGATGAGCAATGGGTAGCTCACCGTCCGGTAAGGACCAGGCCCGGGTCGACGGTGCGTCGTATTCCACGCGCGCCTTAAAGAGATGTCGTCAGCACAAATGTAGGGGTCCACTAGGGCCGATGCCTGCCGGGGTCGCGGGTAGGTACTAATGGGTCACCGAGGCCCCTGGCAACACAGGCAACAGGAAGGAATACGGGTGGGTTTTAGTCAGTAAGAGTCTGACACACCCTCCCGCTCCGCCTAGAGCGGGAGAAGTTATTTGATGATTTCCCATCCAAAAAAAAAAACAAGTATCGTTTATAAAAAAAAAAAAAATATCTTTTTATTTCAGACATATTTGGTCCATATTGTTATTAACATACATTTTACATTTTCATTATTGTATTATTAATTTCTTATAATAGATTAGGTATATTATTATTATTATTATGTATTACTTTATATTTGTCATTATTCTTATTTCAATTCAATTTCAGTATGTCATCATCATTGTATAAAAAATAATTATCAATTTACTATATATTATTATAATCATTATATTAAATTCAATTTTAATTAAGTATTTTATCATCATTACATCGCATAAACATAATTATATATATAAAAATTAATTTAAATATTTGCCGCTATCTGGGGCTCCAAGCACGCGCACTTGAGTTTGAACCCAGTGTCCCAGAAGGGGGCTGTCCAACTTGTGACTGAGCACATTCAGGATGGTGTTAGCGCTCCCACGCGTACGGAACATCAACGAGGCGATGCGGCGCCGCAGTACAGTGTGAAAGCCGTCTGTGTGCGCGTGTGCAAACATCGCAGACGCACTACAGTAGCGTGGGAGCCCCACCAGCACCCTAAATGCGTTATTATATTGTACTCGGAGAGCGTTGATGGCCCGCCGCGTGTAGCTGACCCACAGATTGCAGGTGTAGAGAGTTTGGCAGAATGCTTTAAACAGAGTAATCTTTACCTCTAAACTACACCTCGCAAATCTGCGTGCCAGCATATTGCAGCGGACCGCCATCGCCCTCCTCTCTCTTTCTATATCCCTATCATCTTTTAAATCCTCAGTAACCACATGGCCGAGATATTTAAACTCATTCACTCTTCGAAGAGCAACAGCGTTAAGCAGCACAGGTGCCACATCTCCCAGTTTACGACCCCTGGCTTGGAAAACCATGAGCTCGCTTTTCCGCTCATTGTTCAGGAGACCATGTACTCTCGCATACGAAAATAACAAATATGTATTTACAGAATATAAATATTAAAATCATTAATACATCTCTCTAAGTTAGATTTGTTCCATAAGAACTTTTCTATTCTTAGGGAACCTAAATACCTTCTTATTTGTTATGGTAACGAATCATATTTTGATCAAGAATAAATGTGACACTGACCTGCAAAATGCAAAAAAACGTAAGAAAAATTTGAACTTCGCTGGCTACCACTGCGGATCCACCATAATCTCGATCTTAAACTGAGTTGACCAAACCACAACGAATCGTCACGTTAGGTTCGCAACGAGCAGAACAAAAAAAGTGTGGGTGCCACCATATCTCTCATAATCTAAAAGAAATAAGCGTCCTTTCCGTCAATCAATTTAAAAACCATCTTACAATTTCCCCTACCATAAATATGTCCCAATAGACCCGACATTCTGTCCTATTTATTTAATCTACGTCGGACGAAAGTAGCTGACACATGACATCAGTCATTCCGCCGGTCCGTGGCGCGTGACCACAAAAACAGATGCCTTAACTTGGTACTCATATAAAAACTGAAAGGGCAGTCGGGTCGTACCGATTGTCATGGAACAAAGGTCCCCGCTATGACATAACAGGCCGTAATTAATATTATTAGCTGTCAACGGCAGATGATTCTTATTCTTATAATTTCGGGGACACGGTCATTTTTGTTCTGATGCTCTTTTGTTCCAGCTAGTTGGATGTGGAGTTGTCAGATGTTCAGTTAATTTATAACAAAAACAAAATGAAGATCGTGCAAATTGCAAAAGGTTAAAAAAAAACATTGAAGTACAATAACAGCCTCAAGAATCTACGACATACTGCGACATACGGCAAATCACATTAAAAGGATTCCATTTAATTCCGTCATTAAACTTTTTATCGTCGTACGTGAAACAAGAAACTCAAAAACAATAGACAAATATCGGGCGACATAATGTGTTTTTAAAAGAGTGTCACCATATGGCCAGCGGAGGCTATAAAACGCGATAATATCAGTGACAGTGGGCTTCAAGATTACGGTGCTAATTATTGCTCCGAAAATAATTTGTTTATTGTTTTTTTCACCCAATGATAAGTTCTTCAAGGGTATTTTTAATATTTTGGTTCAGTTTATTGTTATAGTAAGAATACCTTTTATTTACGTAGAATTGCGAAGATTCACAATCTTCGTACTTCTACGTAAGTAAAAGGTATACTCCATGTAATCTGGGTGCCGCATTTGACTTTGCGTACATTCGTACAAATACTCTCAAAAGATAGATATCTATCAATTTAAGTTAAAAGGTAATCACAGCATATTTTTTGAATATTGGGTTTCACGAGAAAAGCTTTTTTTTAAGAGTAGGTGGCCTCGTTTTTACTGGACCCATGACAGTAAACCAAAGAGTATAATATGCAGTAAACAGTATTTGACATTCGAACATGGCAGAAATTAACAGTTCCAATAATGGCTACAGAAGGGAAGAGTGGCACTAGTAGCTGACTTTGTATATTAAGCCCTCTGCACATTGATATCTAGAAAGTCTACTCCATGCACTTCTATGCAAAGAAAGCAGCCGTGATTACGTGATTATTGAGCCACAGTGCGACTGTGGAGCATCATCGCAAACTATGGTCTACCTCTTATGGTATTTTGATACACGTATCCACATCTTTTATTATATTGATATATTTACCATTTAAAGGGCTGCTGAGTCCAACAATTCTTGTCATATCTCTATACTTTGTTTTCTTGTTTCAAATATGAATTCATATTGTCATGCCTCTCACTTTCTTACATATGTTTGAACACTACAGCTGAAAAGCAAAACTTTAGTCCCAATTAACTGTTTTTACACTCAAAACTGTATTTTATATAATCCGTTTTCTCTTGTTGTAAAAATCTTAGAATATTTTTATCCATTGACAACTTTCATCATAATTTGTCATCTGCCAGATTTCTTTCTCTATGCTTTATAGCTGCCATGATAAGGCTAGTTTCAGATTACATTTAGTTAGGCGATATAATCATTGTAAACCGTTTTTATTGTTTAAGTGTCTTTTTCGTATATATTACAGTATGCCGCGCCGGCTAAACGATAGAGAAATCGCAGAATACTTGTCGGAAGAAATTCCTTCATACATAAGATCAGCCAAATCCGCTGGTGTTAGGTGATTTGATTGAAGAAGTTCGAGTAACCGATTACGACGACTTTGATTCCGATGATGATCTCCCTTTGTCTAGCTTAGTACGCCAGAATCGTGATTCTACAGAGTCCAATACCGTAAATTCAGACCGACTACAAGAGCTCCAAAATAGAAGAAGAATTATAGGATGGACATACCCGGTGAGTTTTCTGAAAATGTGGGAATAGCCGATTATATTTTTAGCATGGAATATGTTACACCTCTTTGGCTATTTCGTCTTTTTTGGAAAGAGCATTTACAAGATGTTTTATGTTTTCAAACTAACCTTTAGGCTACTCAATCCGGAAAGCCTTATACACCCGACACAACAGAAGAACTTGATAAAATTAGACCTCTACTCAACGTTCTGCTCTCTAATTAAAAAAAAAACAGCAATCCATTGAATTGCGATAGGCAAGCTAACTATATAAGCTACTAACGTAGAAACTGACTTAATTAGTAAAGTTGTCAGGATTTTTGCGAAAATTTGATAGATAAAAAATCTATTTTAACAATTACTTTAACAGGTACCCTCTACAAGTAAAATTTAAGAGGACAAAAGGAGATGGGAAATCCTGGGCCCAGCAGTTAACTAGTTGATATGTGTATTAAAAAAACCGTTATATTTTTCTAAAGGAAATCACAAAATATAGTACAATGTTTCTACCTAGGAAGCGAGAAAAGTTAAATTAAGTTATGAAACTAAATAATCGATTTAATACATGCCTGATTTCTTAGTACATAATCAGCCTATAACGTTCCCACTTCTGGGACACAGGCCTCCTCTCTGTGAGAGGGAGTGGGCCGTAATCCACCACGCGGGCCCAGTGCGGGTTGGTAGATGTCACATGTCTTCGAGTTTTTGGTTCTAGGTCATGCCGGTTTCCTCACGATGTTTTCCTTCACCGGTTTGAGAGCAGTGGTGATGAAATAATTTACACAAAGTGAAGCACCTGCCTGAGTTCGTACCTACGACCTACAACTCGTAAGTCCCGGACGTTACCACTGGGCCACCACTACTCTCATTTCTTGGTATCGATATCAATAATCGGTAAAATCTCAGAATATGTATGAAAATCGAGTGACAAGTGCTTATCAATCTTTTCATGGAATCGATTCATAGCGAACCGAGTTCCTTTAATTTTTCTTCAGTTGACAACACTGGTCACCGACTGACAGATGACAGGCAGAATTAACCGGCAAGCGTTTTTTTTCTTTCATTCTGAGTGCGCACGTATTTTTCATGTTTTATTTTATAACTCCACGACCACGGCTTTGCATATTATAAAGGACTATTCGACGGATCTTGCTACTTTGAATTACCTGGCTCTCTATTTTGGACAACTGATACGCCTATCGATCGGATATTGACGTCATGGATCGCTGTGTGAATTGTACCATTGCGACTGGTCGCAGTAACTCTATTGGCAGAAGCGTTTTGGACGTTGAGGCGATTTATCAGTTATTCGTCAGTGGCGTGCATCTCAGCCTGTAAGTACCTATTCAAATCGAGCTTTTAGCCTATCAAGCGAACAAAACCAGACTTATGTACCTACTGTTTACGGTCTCCGGTGTCATGTCTGTCGGCTGTCTCTTTGTTGGATAGCATATCATATTAAAACAATACTTACTTAATAGCTAATTAGTTGATTAATTAGCCACACGCATCTATGGAATGTGCCGTCTGACTGTTTCATTCATAAAAAAGGTGTAGGTAACCAACAAGTCCCGATGGGACCGATTTGGTCCCAGACTTTGGTGCTTTGAGGTATTGACAGTTATTGGGACCATTTCGGTCTTGGCCGGGGCGTAGCGATTTGGTTGAACATGCATTAGGATTAGGTACATGTAATGAAGATTGTTTGTGGTTGAACATGATTTAAATAGTTAACTTATTTCAGGTAACCAGTGAGAACTATGTATGCCCATCATGTTGGAACTTGGCCCAAGATGTGGTTCTTGGAAGACGTCCGATTAAAGCACCAATCCAAGTTGGCCTTTCCAGTGTCTGTCTCCCCTACTGCATCCACCTTTTTCGCAATGAGTCAGCTCGTGATTCATTCTATGTTAGGCTGTTATTGTAATTGTATTGTAGGTAGAAGGACTGTAGCCTGCTGTCCCCATGTAATGTGCATAATATATGTTGCGCAATATACCAAGAAAATATCGTAACTCCTGCACAAAACTTAGATGACATTTTCATAATTATTGAAGATGAAAAATTAATATTTTATACATATATTGGTGTTTTATTTTACTTTTTTAAAAGGTACCTACTGCTTCTAAGTTCAGGATATTGGATGTAGAGACTTGTCTTCGACTGTAGCGACTGTCCAGGGCGTGCCAGACGTGTCAGATCTTCGACACGTCACACTTGGAGACTCTCTTCTTGAACTCCATGCACTAAACCATTACACAAGTGAAGCCATTCAAAAATATTTCGCAAATAACACCAAAAAACTATAATGTTAATGTAACCTCACTTTTACTATACTTCATATAACTTGATTCCTGGATAGCCAAATTTCACCAAATTTTCAGTGTGCCTTGTTATTATATCCTCTTACTAATAAGGCTAGTTTGGTTGAGTTAACACCTGGGCCCAGGAGACTATGGAGTCTTTCCTTTCTCCTTTTCGCCTGTGGAACTATGAATTCAAACAGAATATCTTGCCAACGCTAAAAGAAGACAAGCATTTACGTAGAGGGAAACAAGATTACCGGATTAGTGATACAAAAGTAAGTTTACTAAAATGGAAAGACAAGATCGAAAATTAATTTTGTCAAACTATCTAAGAACTCTCTAACATTCTAAGAATGTCGGAAAAGTTAACCGCAGAGAGCGTGATGGTACCATTGTTGAAGTGACCTGTCCTGAAACCGTGAAAGACTACAAAATTAATATGAATTTTGTCGACAAATTCGATCAACTAAAAGGAAGTTATGCTGTTGACAGAGAGGATTTTTTTAATTTCCTTCATTGCTGTGTTTTCAATGCCTTTTTAGTTTATAAAGAACTGCAGTCTTCTTCACGCCCAGACCTAAGCACATCCGGCGGGATCTCATGGCGTCATGGAAAGTACGGTTGTTGCAACCCAGTGCTGGGCACGCCACGATTGCGGCGATAAGTCCCCTCTTTGAGGAGTGGCTAGAGAGGCGCCACGGCGTCCTCACCTTCCGCCTGACGCAGGTTCTCACTGGACACGACAGTTTCGGGAGGTTCCTGTGTCGGATAAGGCGGGAGGAAACGTCCGGGTGTCACCACTGTGTGGATCGCCCGGAGGACACGGTGGAGCATACGGTGGAGGTCTGCCTGGCTTGGGCAGAGCACCGCCGTGTCCACGTGGAGGCGATCGGCGACAGAGACCTCTCGCGTCCGGCCCTGGTTCAGGCCATGGTACGGAGCGAGAGGGCATGGGCAGCCGTCACCTCCTTCTGCGAAGCAGTAATGCTCGCGAAGGAGGAGGCGGGACGGTCGAGGGAAAGGCACGTTTCGCGCCCTCTCGCCCCTAGCCGCCGCAGGAGACGCCCAGGGCGTCGGGAATCCCGGGCGGATTTCCGGCCACCGTAGGCGCGGGCTTTCGGAGGTGAGCAATGGGTAGCTCACCGTCCGGTAAGGACCAGGGCCGGGTCGACGGCGCGTTGTATTCCACGCGCGCCTCAAGGAGATGTCGTCAGCACATAGGTAGGGGTCCACTAGGGCCGATGCCTGCCGGGGTCGCGGGAAGGTACTTATGGGTCACCGAGGCCCCCGCAATACAGGCAACAGGAAGGAATACGGGTGGGTTTTAGTCAGTAAGAGTCTGACACATCCTCCCGCTCCGCCCAGAGCGGGAGAAGTTATTTGATGATTTCCCACCTTCAAAAAAAAAAAAGACCTAAGCACATTGACTCCGAAATAATTCAGACGAAGCGTATACCAGGGTCTACTAGCGCCAGCATTTGTCAAAGACAAACAAAGACCCGAATCAGTAAACAGCAACCGTAGTTCTGCGGCCTCTTCTCCAGGACCTGCATTTATAAAACGCCTACAGTCCCTGAGGAAATTCGTCTAGAATGCAGTCGCCATCAACCTGAGAGAAACACTTCGAGAAGATGCTGCAAATTTAGCACTAAAATATCTCCAGTGCGTACTATATGTCAGTGCAATACATGTAAAGTGCCCCTTCGCCTACGCAAAGGAAAAACATGTTTTTCAGATTTTCATAAAAAAGTAATTTTTACGTCAGTTTTGCCGGTGGGAAAGTTCATTATAACTTATTTTTCCTACTTTCTGTGATATTTTAGTTGTAAATGATTCTAAAACTAAAATATAAATGATCAAAATATTCTTAATGTAAAAGCGTGACTGAAAGAGTTAACTAAACTGCTACCCACGTTTAGACATAATGCAGAATGACTTATCTGCAGTCACAAAAAGTGTTTAGTGTGGCTTCTATTGCCGAAACGGTCACAGTAACTAAGGTAGGGCACCCTAAGCAATTGGTTTAGGTTAGGTTAGAACTGTGACTAATGTAAACTGTAATAATGTTTTTTAGGGAATAAAATCCTAGCCAATATTGACACAAATAATCAAAATCTACCAGAACGTTTAGAATCAGATTTCAG
This sequence comes from Atethmia centrago, assembly GCA_905333075.3. Classification (NCBI taxonomy): domain Eukaryota; kingdom Metazoa; phylum Arthropoda; class Insecta; order Lepidoptera; family Noctuidae; genus Atethmia; species Atethmia centrago. The sequence continues at coordinate 12,652,775 of HG995382.1, forward strand.
GCGGGCAATATCAAATGATTACATGATGAAATTATATTTTATTTCTATAGATTGATTGTAAAAACACTTTTACAGGGGGTAAAAGTGTTAAACTGGGTAAGGTCGGTGTTTCTTAACCGACTACTCTTAGAAAAATACTCATTGGTCACAGTGTCTTTTAAAGTCCAGCCATTATCTTAGCCCGATCAGGTGAGAATCATGCAGATTAGTAGTATTGGTTAGTAGTTATCACCTGAATACAATGATTAATACGTCACTTTTTTGTTATTAACAATAATTAATTATTATTATTACCGAAGTTATGCAATATAAAGCCATTATCACTATGACACATAATATCACCACCGGTAGTATCGATGTCCTAACTAATTACGTCATTAATTACAACAATAACTACAATTGGCAGAATTACAACGCATCAGCAACTACTTATAAGTAAATGGCCTTACAGAATCTATTATCAAATGCAGTAATAGCCTAGTGGTGTGACCGTCGGACTGCCATGTCTTAGGTCTTGAGTTCGAACCCGAAGGTACGCATCTCTGACTTTTTGGATTCGTTCGCGTATTATTTAACTATCACTTCCTTAAAATATTGTGAAGGAAAACATCGTGAAGAAACCACCACACCTGAAGGATATGTCTCGACGGTATCTGAAACCAAGTCAGAGGCCCATGAGCGGGGTATAATAACTTAACACCAGGTTAGTCCACGAAAAAGAAGAGAAAGACGAATCTTTCTCTTGTTTTTCGTGGAAAAAAAGGAATGACTTTCTTTTTTTTCAGGTAGATAACTTTGACGGAATGTTATATTTCTGATTAAGGGTTGCTAGATATAGAAAATAGTGTAACAGTTAAATATTTATTTATAATAACCTTTGCCAAAAGAACTTTATATATGTATATCTTATACATAATATTCTTTTGGCAAAGGTCAGGCTATCATAATAGGGAGCCCCCACAGCATAAGGAAGCTGAATTGCTTATCTGTGCCACCTGTAATCTTTGACGACTCAGTCATTCCACTTAGCGCCGATGTTAAGGATCTTGGTCTGTATGTCAACATTTGTCTTGACTGGCGAAAGCAGGTCACGACTTTTAGTAAAAAAGTCACCGGAACGTTGCGGTCGCTCTATCGGTTGAAAAATTTTCTCCCATCACACATAAAAGCAAAGCTTGTACAGTCCCCAATATTTCCCATAATTGACTATGGTGATGTGTGTTACTATGACCTGAATGTAGATCTCCTTAAATCCTTAATAGATTTGTTTTCAATCTATTTGTATTCAAATTCGTAAGTATGACCATGTATCCGCGCACCGTCTGCTTCTAAAATGGTTACCCATTCATCAGCGCAGAGAGGTGAGGGCTCTGTCTATACTGTTCTCTTTTCTTGACAAACCCACTTATTATTATTATCGAAGTTATGCAATATATTCATTACTTGTGCCCTGTCTATAGTAAAAACCTTCGTTCCACCAACAATCGTCTTCTTCGATGTCCATCACACCGCTCCGGTTTCTTTTACTCTTCTTTCTTTGTCCAGGCGGTCTTTCTTTGGAATGGTCTCCCTCTGAATATCAGGACGGCAACCAATCGGTTGTGGTTTAAAGTGAAGGCACGTGAACATACTCGTATACGTAAGGAGTTGGCAGAAACAACCTAGCGCTGATTTGCTGGATTCGTTTTCTCCTCTACTGATCGTTATTTCCCCACTACCGATCATTATTTCTCCTTAGAAAGTTTATTCTGTCTATAAGTATGTATATATAATATGTATGTATGTATGTAGGTATTTAATCTTGTATTGTATAGTTATTTTCGTGTTATCTATCCCATATATTGCCCCTGCCATGTTTCTTCTCTGCATCCGTAAGGTTGACTGGTAGAAAATGCCTCAGGCATTAAGTCCGCCTTTGTACGTTTTTTTTTTTTTAACTTGTGCTTAAAGTTTTAATAAATATATAAAATAATACTGAACTCGGAGACGTAATTGTTAAAAAATATCTAATTCAAGAAGAAGCGATAAAAGTTTTTGCATCTCAAAATTATAAGCATAAAACATTAACACTGTTTTCTATCTAAAACTCTTTAAAATATTTAACTCGAAAAGTAGATAATTAGGGATAAAACGGTTTTTAGAGGACGGAATCGAAAAGGATTTTTTAGATTGAGATCGGAAGAGTTAATGAAGAATATTGCCCCGGGCGAGTCCGTTCCTTTCAATTTAACCGTGGTACCGTGATCCTGCTAATCGGAATATTATGTTTCAATTCCTTTAGCTTTATAAGCAGAAACCTCTTTGAACTGTTTTTAAAATATTGTCTATATATATTATATTTTACCGTAATAAACTGCCAGTTACTTATATTTTTATAGGTAATTCTGTAAAATAAGATACAAATAAATCAATATTAGGGATTTTTCTAGGCAATATGTCACAGAACGAATATTATAAAATCTATTAATCATCACACAAAACACCCATATACGCTTGTTTTCTGGACCTATCGAAGGTTTTCGACCTAGTCGATTATAATAAGCTCTGAACTAACGTTGGGGAGGTCGGGGCTCCCGCAGAACTCACTGATATATTTTCATTCTTTCAACCACCAGATAACTGCTCATCAAAGGTAAAAATAAACAACCTGAGCATATACCACCAGTATATATCAGTTCTCAGTAGAAATCATTGAAAATGTTTTTGACTGAGTGCCCAAGTTTGGCATCCGTAAGTCAAGACGCACGAGTTGAACTGTCATAGAAAATTGTTTGCTTTTGAATATCTCCTTCAGTGACCAATCTCTTTTCCATGTACAAGCAATTCTTCTTTCGATTTCCATGTCTGTTTAGTTTTAAAATAACCAGATCAAAATTAGTCTGAATTAAATTTATTTTATTTTATTTTTATTTTTATAACAAAGTAAGCATAAAACTCAATTAACTATGAATTGGTGCTCTCTGGGCGCCCAGAATTACGCACTACACACTTTCCACGCCAGTACATTAATCAAATAAAAATATTATCCACGAACTTCACTGTAAGAAAATTCTAGGATTCCTTTGTACCTTTGATGTGAATACAAATATTTGGACTTGTTAGTTTATTTTTTATGTAGACGTTTTATACTTCGAAAACTTCAAAGCTTTATTTATCAAGCTAATCTTGGCGCTTATACCTTAAGCTTTCTCATTATAGTAGAAAAAGAGCGCGTTTCTTAAGAGGCAACATTGTTGCTAGATACGATACTCCTTTGAATATCAGGGGCTCAATATTCTTCGTACACTTAGACTATTATTATAATACTATTTGGTAGCAACACTAATCAAATGCTTCGTCAAACACGTCGCGTTCGTAAGTGAATATATGACTTATTAGTTTCAGTAGCAACAGTTACTGCTAGTTAGACGCCGATTAAAATAAATATTATGGAATTTAGTTCACGTACTCCATCGATTTAGGTAATATCCTAGTGATTATTCAGTTCCATAATTATAGATGACTAGCTTTACCCGGCCCGGCTTCGCATGGGTAGCACTAAGTACCTACCCTACCTACCCTACCTACCCTACCTACCCTACCTACCCTACCTACCCTACCTACCCTACCTACCCTACCTACCCTACCTACCCTACCTACCCTACCTACCCTACCTACCCTACCTACCCTACCTACCCTACCTACCCTACATACCCTACCTACCCTACCTACCCTACATACCCTACCTACCCTACCCTACCTACCTACCCTACCTACCCTACCTACCTACCCTACTTACCCTACCTACCCTACCTACCTACCCTACTTACCCTACCTACCCTACCTACCCTACTTACCCTACTTACCCTACCTACCCTACCTACCCTACTTACCCTACTTACCCTACCTACCCTACCTACCCTACCTACCCTCGCCGTTTAAACCTTCCCTGGACTACGACAAACATTTCAAAACCAAAATCAGCTAAAACGAACAGCAATTGATTTATATATATATAGATTATCGAAAGGTATTTTGGACATAAAGGTTAACACACCAAAGAGTTTTTAATTACCCAATGTACCTACTTAGTTAACGTAACATAGAATGCAGTGACAGCCAAAAGTAGCACACACAGAATCAGAGCCACCACTAAACAGTACATCTGTAACTACTTGTAGAATAAACACTCCAAACGTTCCTAACTTCAAGTCTTCACAAGATCCGTGTAAACAGCTCTAAGTGTTTTCCCATTTCTCTTTGACATTAGTCAACAATCCCGAATGACGTTCCCTCATGCATACACTCTATGCTCAGAAGGAATGTTTAATTTATTTAGGTAGTCTCCCATTGCGCAAACCTGAAGGCACGAACCTAATTACGTCTGTAATAAATATTCACTAGCGATAAACTCTGTGAATAATTTACGATGGTGTAAACGTTTAATTTCACCACGGATTTGGATATTTGCGCGTGGGATGCTTCCCAATTGAGACGCAGTTATAGATATTTGCGTGTCTTTCAAGCTGTTTATAGAATTATGCTATTAATTGGGACGTACTGAAATTAGATACCCTAAAGAGACCGTGAGCGTGTATTTATTGGTGCCAATCTGATATTTATTGTTTACATCTTTCTTCACTCGACTAGTGTAACGTAGGTAATAACTTCGTTTCCCCTGTGCTTTGCCAAAGATGTTGCACGTTTCAGAAGAGGCAATCGTGCGTTACTACCTTAATTCTAGAACCCTAGGGGTTCATAGGACTCCTCAGTCCTATAATACCAATAAATAAAAACAGAAGAAAAGAAAACAATGTACCCCGTAGCCTACCTGACGTGACCGTCGTCACTCTGACACTCCCCAAAACCAAATTAAAAGTACAAATTACAGACGTGTTTGGTAGCGGTAAACACTATGCGAGCTAGACCTTGCACATATTTTTTACGTAAATTCTAACCCTTCTACCAAAACAAATTCACCAAAAAAGTTGTTGAGATTTATAAATTCCACCCTTCTTCGACAATCCTAAGCAACATCTTGCCATTAAGTAAAACTAAACGGGCGCAAGCATTATATTTCCACGATATAGGAATAAATTTATACAAATTCGTAACGAAAGCAATTTCAAATTCTAAACTTCATCCAACTTTACCGCTTGATGCGTATAGAACTTTCAGAAAACACGTCTCTGATATTAAATACAAGTTAAATAAAGACAGTTTGCTCAAGAATTGTTTGCTCACGTGGATCTTATTTCAGAAACAAGTATAATCTCAAAGAGTTTTCAGCAATATTCCTTAGGAAATTAATTTAATAAATTAGTTACGAAACAACAATACAAACTTTTGCCTTTACAACTGACGCGAAAAGAATTTTGTTCGTTCATTACCATAGCTTTAGAAATATAATTTTTATTACTTATTGAAAATAATGTTGGAGGTGAACGTCAAACACAGTTTTTCTTTGAAATCATTCCAGTTAGAATAAATGGTAAAAGAAAACACTCGGTAGAGTAAATCAACTTTATAGAACATGATCAAAGTTAGTTTGTATTTCCAAGTGAAGCCAACCACTCACATGGATAACGTTTAAAATATTCTTACACCTTAGAGCAAATAGTGCCTTTGAAAACATATTCATCTTTATCTAAAAGTACATCTACTTTTCTGCTGTTTTTCTATCTCTGTTTAGAATTATTTATCTAAACAGCAAAATCCAATTTTGGTAGAATTTCCATAAAATACTACTACTAAACAAATTCCGCCCACCGTACTTAATAAATGATGCATGTTATAAAAATAACAATACACGAATTCTTATGGTAATGTTGGAACGCATCCGAATATAGCAGGGTCGAACCGTATAGAGGTAAAAATAAAATTTACATTTGAAAACATCAAAACACTGAATCAGGGTTTAAAGTTAAACTCATCTTAATCTGCGTACTTAATCCTTTGGGCATTTCGAACGCGTACGAGATTACTTAACTCTTGTCAAGCGATAACACGCCTGGACCACACATTTATCGTATTCACCTCTAATTAAATCCCTTTACAAAGGCCGGGCCGGTGGGGCATAAGTCAGGTATTGCGAGATAAAGATTAATGCGTTCTTGTCAAATAATTTACGGTGTTGATAGCGATCCGGCTGCGTTGTCCATTTTGCATGTCGCATTGCTTGTTCAGTGCAATACGCGCGTATTTCGCGCGAATGAGTTATTAGTGATTGAGTTGTAAATCGTGTTGTTAATAATGACGTTGAATATGAAATATGTCGTAATTTGTAATGTGTCTACCGATTTAGATAAACTTTTTAAAGATACCAGAAAAGGAAAAGAAATAAAACAGCATCACCGTGTTAAATTTAAAATGTTGCTTTGATCGACTTGTCTTCTCTGATCGTATCAAACACAATGTGAACCCATTTTCATTCCGACACCGGCTAATTCTGGAACACCGCAACAAACGTGTTCAACAAAACAACAGTTTAAAAATGTGAATCGCCAAACTTGTCCCTGATTAGTCCGGGTATGTTTTGTCTCAGATCAAACAAGTTGGGCCGAGTAATACCGGCGCCTATACAAACATACTACCTAATGTGTTTACCTCTAATTCCAAACAAAAGTTGTGCGAACGGCCCGACAGTGTTTGAGCACACTTTGTCTTTTGCTGGTCGTTTTTACTGACGGATTTGTACTGAACGGAGCCAAGTTTCTTCGGCACAAAAAATGGAGCGAAGCTTATTAGACCCTTGTAAGGATTTCTCGTAGTTCATGCAAGCATGAAACAAGTACTGACCGTACTTGGCCCACATTTTAGGGTATATTTATTGGGAGATTTGCTGTTTTTCCGCCTGTGAGATTTGTTCACCTTTCTGTGCCTAAAAGGTTTAGGTTCCATTAGTAATTGTACGGTTACAAGAAAACCTATAAAAAAATATTTACCTAAATATCTGCGTAGTTACTACAAAGGAGTACTTAAATGTTTTCTTGAACATTGTTGTGAAGTTTAAATAATATAAAATGTAAGTAAAAAAATATTTTTAAAAACAAGCTTTTAATTAACTAAAAAGTATTAAATAAAACTAACGAAAACAAGAACTTTAATATTTCATAAAAGCTTGAGGCGTGAATGTCCTTCCTACACTTAAATATTGAGCCTCCAGCTTTAGATTTAAACAATAAATCATTGGCATAACGAATTCAAGCACGGTCGACTAATTTTGGAGGATGACGAAAGAAGTGGTCGCCCTTTGACGGCTGTTACGGAAGAAAACGTGGTAGCACTGAAAAATTTAATCCATGACAATACGTATCAAGAGATTCAGCACATACTGCAGGTTGGATATGTAGGCCTTCGCGAAATTCTACACATGCGTCTTCGCATGAGGAGGATAGTTTCACGCATAACCCGCATGGCCCGGCTGGAATGGTGCCGTGATATGATAAACAAATTTGAAGCAGGCTCGTCTCTGCGTGTTTACGACATCATTACAGGTTATGAGTCTTGGATTTATCAATACAGTCCAGAAACGAAGCGCCAGTCGACGGTTTGGGTGTTTCAAAACTTATCAACGCCTACCAAAGTGAAGCGATCTAGAAGCGGAGGGGAAGATTTTGATCGCGAGCTTTTTCAATTTGACTGGCTACTTGGTGGTGATTCCTTTACGAAACCAAAAAAAGCATCAACGCTGAATGGTATACTACCTAATGCTTGGCAGAAGTTTTCTCTGTTGTGAGCAACAAGCGACCAAACACAGGGCTCCACGGACTCCACCACGACAACGCGTCTTCGCACACCGCGCTCGAAACGAGGGACTTCCTGGACAGCACATCTGTCAAACTCTTGAATCACCCTCCTCCAGCCCTGACCTAGTATCGTGTGACTTCTTTTTATTCCCGAAAATAAACAATCTGCTCAAAGGGATACAATTTTTGTCGCCGGAAGATGCGCTGTCAGCATGCGAGCAGGCTGTAAACGAGGTGTCTGCGGTGGACTGGAAAAGGTGTTTCGAAAACTGGTTCAGGCGCATGTAACTTTGTATAGAGGCTAGTGGAGTGAGTACTTTGAAAAGATTTAATAAAAAATTATTTACCTGTAGAACATTTTTTTTAATTTTCACGAAAATTTCTGTGTCCCACGCATACCGTGACCATCTCACGCGGGTTGCCAGTGGGTATCAAGGAGCCTGAATGACTTGAAAGATTTAATGTAACTGAATCTCAGTAAAATAACTCATATCATGAATTTATCTAGAATTGACTGGTTTGCTTAATCAACCCAGATATAATTTGAAATTCAACCCTTTCAAAAACTCAAATTAAACAAAGGTAACATTTACAGCAAAAGTTGAGCTCTGGACATGGGTGAGTAAAACATTTTAATGTGTTTTTTCTTGTGTATTTTAGTGCGGTTTTAAAGAGTTCAGGATTACGGCAGCTCCCGGAGCTGTCTTAAGAGTAAAGTTTGATCAAGTGGGAAACGTTCTGAAGTTTATACTTACTTTCCCGCAGGAAGTGAGATAAATATTCATGAGACTTAACTCGGGGAAAAGTTATTTCCACGTCAGTGTCTGTCCGTCTGTACATTTGTAATGAAACGACTTATAACAGACTGTTTTAATACTTTTAATTTGCTTCAACTCTTTAATATTCTAACTCGGTGCTGCGTCCGTTTATTTTCGTTGCGTTAAAACTTTTTAAATTATTTTTATTAAAAGTTTATTTTATATAAGTCCTTTGAACTTACCCAGCGCGATTGCAAACGTCGTCTATAATCGAGTGAAGGTAACTGTGGCAAATATGTTTTTGATGTGTAACATCTTTCCCCTCGTTATCTGTGGGAGTGATTGAAAAGGGATGGAGGTGTGTAGATAGGAAGTGACAGCTTGAGCATGGAATAAGCAAGTACTTTTTAATAGCATGGAATTAGTAAGTACTTATTAGATTGTAAATAGAGGGGTCTAAATTTCGACCAGTAGGCGACCACTAGTAATGAATAAATACCCGACTAAATATTTAAGTATTTAGCTTTTTTAAATTATGAGGTTATTTTTTGTCGCTGTTCAGTTGCGTATTACCAAGGTGAGATGTCAGATTTTACACATCATATGCGACTACTGTAAGGCTCGCTCGTTTTCTTTTAGTTATGGTGGTAATTCAAACAGAATTTGCTATAATTATGTGGACATTCAAAGTAGTGTTCACAACATAAACACAATGATTAACGTGATAAGCCCCCGTGCGACACAGATTCGGAGTCAAACAATAGAAAATCAATTGTGCCTCATTAGCAGTCCTTGACCAATTAAAAAGGACTACATTTTCAAAGCTGCTAAACCCACACTACTAATACACCATATAGTATGTGATGAATATTCTTTTCAACACAACATTATGAAAACTGCAATGGTAAGCCATCTTTAATACACCTGTCTAGTGCGATACAAAAGAAGAACTTCACAAACTGGAACTATAATACTTACTTCACCAAGATTCCCAAGTCTTGCAATTAGCTACTGTTTTATGTTAATATTTGTTAAAAGTTATGAAGAAAAACTAGGTTTTTCATTTTACCTGAAACAGAATATTGTACTCTAGTTTAGTAAAAAATACAAGAACTAAGATAGTAGTCTCTTTTACGAATTTGAAGTTGAATTTATGCAAATGAAATTTAAATTCCTAAACAGTAAAAACATAATCCAAATATTTACGAGATAGACTGTAATTAAACTTTTTCAACTAGATGTTGGTTTAATTATGGAACAATGAGCTTTATTCCAAGGCCATAAAGTTTAATATTTAATCATGATATAACTTCGTGCGTAGATCCTAAGGCAACAAGACACATTTTGTTAGCCAAGAGGTATTTTACGTCGTTAGCGAGTTCACAGACAACCACAAGCTTACGTGTGGAAAACTTCCAACTTCAAACAGTGATAAAACATACTTTGCGAAATATTTTCGCAAGTTTTTAATGTTGCAGGATCCTTAAGTGAAGCTAAGCCTCATAATGGTAAGTGGGGAGCATGATCCTGATATGATGAAGACGTGAGCAGACTATTACCACTTTTTGTGGTAACTTTTGAAAAAAAATATCAAAGCACTTCGTATATGACACATGATGTGAATAAAATATAGTGCACAGATGCTTTTGGAATGATATAAATGGAGGTTAAAGTGGTTTAATAATATAGTGTAGTAAAATTACATTTTTGTTGAAAGGTATTTCATTATTTTGTGTATATTTCAGTCCTGAGACCAATATCTATTCAACGGTGACATTTGTTTCAGAGTTAGGGAGGGCAGTGTACTTCAAAGTCATGGACATAGTGAATACTGAAATAAAATGTTTTTTTTTTCATGTTGACTTCAGTACTGCTACAAGTGGCACACACTCTTCGTTTTCATATAATCATCGGCTTATTTTGTAAGAGAATAAATAGTAGAGAAAATGTGAACATCATTATTATATTTTTTCAAAGCCACAACTGTATAAAAACTGGCTTTCTCATTAGTCATAGGAAAGTATATAATTGCTTACATGTAGGTAGGTAAATAGAACATATTGGACTAACTTTGGAGAAGACTTTAATGAAACTTGACTAATTAATAAAATATAAAATCTCATTTTAATAGGCCACCCGAGGGTATTAAAGGCACTAAACTATAAAAGAACTAGGTAGAAAAGATTGCAGAGAAGCATCTCAATAATGAAAAAAAAAACCGGCCAAGCGCGTGTCAGACCACGCACAATGAATAGTCCTATAGTTGGGATGAATTTATCCCAAGACAAACATTGTAGTTGAAAAACATGTTCCCTCATACATTCCTACTGCGAATGTAAGTTTGCACAATATTGAGAGATTTACCATGTTATTTTAAGACCAAAGACTTCTTATAGGTTTGAACTATTTTCTGTATTTTACCATAATATGAGGCTCAGTAGTTTCGGAGACAATCTGTAATGGCCAATTTTCGTAAATAACTTTAAAAGTATTTATTTTAAAATATAATAATACATCTGAAGTCCTTACAACTTTACTAATCTTTTCATTTGATATGTCACAGGGTACAGTTTGCAAAGTTTTTTTGGTAATTTTCTGATTGCCCCCCAAAAGTACCCCATATTCAAAATTAATTTATTTAAGGCCGTATTTGGGTCACCGAAATTCATAGTATACCAAATTTCAACTGAATCGGTCCATTAGATTCGGAGCAAATCAGTTGTGACAGACGGACACACAGACAAGTTTTCCTATTGAGGTACAGAACCATAAAAATGCCAACTCTGCCATAAATATGATAATTCGTGGTATGGTTACAAATATTAAAACTATAGTAGTAGTTCATAAAAACGCAGTAGAATTCATTTATCAACTAGTTGAAGGTGTTGAAGACGGGAACGAAAATAAAGTACAAAATAAAACAGAAAAATATAGGTATCATTTTTCAAAGTTCAAAGAGGGAAAAAATGTGAAGTAATTGCCTTTATGACTCCTTCAAGACGTTCTAGAGTGTCGTAATGAGCACTTCGGAAAGCTCTTTTTTAAGATCCCCGGTTCTTTCCATTCCTTGGCTTTTAGTTTTTTTTTTTTTTTTTCTCTAAAATAACGTCCTTTTATATTCCATTACGGGTCCGCTATCAAGTAAATGGGATTTTTATTATAATTGATACAGAGAGGAGACAGAAAAATTAAAAGATCTTAAGTGAAGACTTAAAGCAGAATCATGTTTTTCAGAAAAGCGAAGATCTCTAAGTAATTGAAGAGTCACAGTAACAGTGGAGAATACAAACATTGTAAACGTAGTCGAAGATAACCTAAGGATTGAAGAAAGGTCAGGGTCTTGTGATTCTGCTACTTTGATCGATCAGCTCTTTTCAACCAAGTGTACTAGAATACTTTGTTGTGCCGTTTGATCTTCGATTAAGAACACATCTTGCAATTCACTGGATAAATTATATTTGTTCAGTTGAGTGCAAGATGTAACTCAATATTTTAAGAGTAGGTATTTTATCTATAAAATCTATCTAAGTTAGCACTTAGATTGGCTAACAAAATCAAATAAGGTAAACTAAAATTAAAAGATTTAAAAAATATTAAACGATTAAAAAATATTAATAAAAAAATACGTAATCTACTATCATAATAACAGTTTCGAGATGCTGTCAAAACGTCTCACCATATCCTCTAGTCTGCGTCGAGAATAATTTTATTTTCACCTCGCAGTGGCTTTTGCAAGAAATACGAACTTCACAAAGTTATTTGACATAAACTGGCTCACTTAAACTAAACAGACACCAAGTTTCTATGTTTGAGCGAGCGAGGCAAGAAACTTTAAATTTTGTGGCCACGAATGATGGTTTTTCGTCGATAAGGCCACTGAGCTACGCCTAAAATATGATTTATTTTGTTTTATTACAGAATAAGCTTGTAATCAGCGTTAGATTACTTGTTGTTGTTAGTTTGATGTGTTTATGCAAATTCTGTTGAAGAAAAAAACATTGTTTTTTCCTTAAATTGCTGCATTTTAGGAAGTTAGTAAAAATGGCTTAGATGTTAAGGGATCAATACCAGTTTCTAAGTCAATATTATTATGGTTATCCTTATCAGTATAGAAGTATAAACAAAAATACCATACTTATATAATCGAATTCTCATGAACAGCAAATCAAATAACTTTTAGAATTTTCTTAACTTAAAACGCTCTCCTATGATTCCAACTTCAACATTTACCTAAAACGCATTGAGCAAAAAGAAACATTGGACCAGAAAGTGGTTTTCGCTGTCATTACAGCTCATTTTCCTGAAAAGCTTTTATAGGTAGGATGTTAAGTTCCCAACCTCTCAACTATCATTATCTCGAAGCTCACCGCGAAATTTTCTTTAAACGACCTGCTTTTGGTTCGTTGGGTGAACTTTTATTACTGTGAGATTCGTAAATCTCTTAATATTTTGTTTTCGGATCTTCGAGATGGTATCAAGTTTCAAGGCTGTCCGTCGCTTAAGGGTGTGTTGTTTATTTGAATAAAAAGTTTGTAGATTGGTTAAAGTTGCTTATAAGTTCTATCTATTAAGTTTAACATTGCTTCTTATTTCAACAACAGATGCTACAAAGATCAAAATTGCCTGAAGCTATTTTCTATCAAAACAACCTGATCCCGATTGAACATCCATTTACTCACCAAAACAATCCAAACACTACGTATTCCATCCATTCTAAATCGCCCAAAAAAATCTTAACATTTTTTAAATATTTTAACTCAATTAATAACACTGTAGTTCATAACGTTGGAACGCAAATAACAATAGAGTCCAAACAATCTGCTACTATTTTCATTAATAACACAAGTGTAGTGAACGAACCAGCGTGAATTAAAGCGTGGTTGAAACTTAACCACCATTATTCTGCGACTTTGGCACCAAACTCCATAACATGATTAAGGCTGCTATTCACTGTGGAGAAGACAGTAGAATATGAAGCGATTTTGAGGTTGAAATTTTATATGAAGTGAAGACACTTCATAGACTACCGACTCAACTGGTTCTTTATATCATAGAAGATGAAACACTCATTGAAATTGTGTCGAGTAAAGCCACAATGGAGTAGATAGCAAGATGGATAGATGACAAAATAGACCTGAAGGCAAGATAGTTGACGATTTACTGAAAGATCTGGACAAATTTAACGCATAACAGAGAAGAAGAAAAGAGCGTGAAAGAGAGTAAAGGTGCAGTGGATTGAGAAAGGGCGTGGATGGTGATAAAAGCACCAACCAACCAATTATGTTGCAGCAAAAGTAATCTGAAAGTGGCTTGGTCTACAGCAGCCCTTGCATGGGGTAGCAGACGTACCTACACAGTTTCATTCCTGCACATATCGCTCCCGCTACCTCTTAACACTACATTACCGCTCTTAGCACATCGGTTGAAGGCTTTAGGGTGGTATTAAGGTCGGGCTAGCTTCCAACGTCTTGTATTCCGTAGTCCGCGATGTACATGAGTTTAATTTATATCACCCATATAAATATCTTTGGCCGTTATGATGTGTGGCCCCTGGACCGCACAGTAAATTGCGCATTATAACACGCACTACATTAAAATAATTAATTTTGACCCAAATATTTGGCGTGTCTTAGATTATTATACACATATTATCGGGAGGTACTAGGTAGTTTATGGCTCTTTAAGGAATTTGCCTTTGACGTTTCAGTAAGAAATTATATTCTGAACATGAAACTAGTTGTATTTTTTTATCTAATGTAGTAAAATATGACTGGATGAATGGAAAGCTACATTATTGTTATTTTTTCAGTGTAAAGTGAGCTCAAGAAAATAATGAAAAGCTGTTAGTTTTGAAACATACAACCAAGCAAAAATTTAGTCTTATGGAGATGAAAAGGAGATTAATCGAACTGTCAATACGTCCGTCCGCTAAGCGGGAAGATTATGGCAAAGTTTAAATGTTTAGAAACCTTTTTCTACTCGTAACGGTGACAGTTTACGCACTGGGACTATAAAGAGCAGCATTGTAACAGACGTAATTCTTAACAGTTCAAAGATATGAAACGAAACATACTTCATATCGGAAATATTGAAACTTCCTCTAAAATATCAACCATTCGACAACACCTATCACAAATACAAGCCAGATATTTACGAAGTGTGTCTGTATAGTGTTAACGACTTTTGGCAAGCATTCGCCGTGAGTGGACCATGAAATCTAAACAATAAACAAACTGTTTCCTGCCAGAAAATATACACAGATTGCAGCTTTGTAGAAAATAAACGTCTTTTACACACTATAAAGGGTGGGGATTTGTGTGATCAAGAATGAAAATGATTGCGCTTTGTTGGATAATGATATTATAGTGTACGCTATGGCTGACGTTATTGAGATAGATGTGAGTGTTTTCGGGAATTATGGTGTGTGTGTTGTAGCGGGTGGAGGAGTGTTACTTGACCTGAAGATTTCGTATTATTATTGTTAAGAATTATATTTTACATTAAAGTTTTTTTATAAGCTAAAAAACGTGTTTACTTTAAAACAAAAGCTATTAAATTTGTTTATAAAACCCGATTAGCAAATACATTGTATTTTTCTTCAACTAAAATTCCAACTCAATCCCAAAGGAGAATTTCTCGAATCAAAAAGCAATTACAAACTAAAAGTTCTCGAATAAAAATAGCAATCAACAACTGTAAACTTTCAAGAATAATTACTACTAGACATTAAGCCACTGCTGCTTCGAACGAAGAGTAATAACCGAATCAAAAATCGAAACGTTTATCAGAAACTTCGACCTTTTCTAATAAAAATATCCGGCACAAAACAATAGTGTTCTCCCGATCAAGTTTGATACTTGGAATTCACAGTAGCGACAGGTGTTTTTTACGACCTCCCAGTGATTTAGCGCTGAGGATTCGCCATTAATCCCGTTTGGAGAGACATGAATAGAAACAACACAAACATTGCGTTAACAATGTGATGTTTTGAAATAACGAATGCTACTGTGATTTATTTCAGTAAAAACAGCTCGAATATCAAAAAGCGATAGTCGTTTCCAGTGTGGGCGGAACTGGCTATATTGTTTTCAATAAAATGACGGAAGTAGAAATATTTGAGAATAGTAAAGTCAATATTGCAGTCGAAGCGACTGCTACATTATAAGACTCCTGAAGACAAAGTAAACTCTTGGATTCTTCACAATACAATGTCAAAGGTAATACAGAGTCAGTAGAAAGTGCCGAAGCCGAAAAAACAAACGAAAGAAAGGTGCTGGCTAATAAAAGAAAACCGAAAGTTTTACGAATGACGGCGAACTTGAATCCACGTGAAGATCTACAAATTGGGAGACATAAGCTTACAATCCGGAAGGTACTGACGTTCAAAGTTCTTTTAATGGGACTTTCTTCGGGGCAAATTGGTTGTTAAAACAGAAATTCCCTCCAATAGGAATCTTAAAGCGGGATTTTCAGAAAAGTACACGTGAGTTATTCACGCCTTGACACGTTTAAGTCACTTACGATGTATGAGTGGCATTATAGAATCAGCGCGTTTTGGCCCGACAAGTCAGAAAGCACGTTTCGGCATAATTGAAGGCCAAAAGATAAAAATGTCGATAGTGACTTAAAATTGTGTTAGAATTTCTAGCCCAATTCTGAAGCCAGTGAGGAATGTCTTACTAAGGTATCCGCTAAAAGCGTTTGTTAACACGATAGCGGCATGCTTGTGATAGCAACAACAAAAAGCTTTAACAGCATTCTAGTGGTTTGCAGAGACGTCTGCGAATATTTTGCGGCAGTACATGCGTCGTGAGTACCCCTCCAGACGTGCAGGGATCTCTAACGAGACGGTAAAAGCATATTCTAAAACGACGACGAAATATAAGTGTCTAAGATGGGGTGGGTCGGGACATTACGTATTTTTCAAAAGTTAATATAATATATTATTTTCAACAGTGCGGGAAGTGTATTTATTTCCTGCCATATTTATTTTATGAACGTTATTGCTAAACCAAATCTTTTAGAATTTATAGAAGTTGTGTTCTTACTATAAAGTATAGCATTTTAACTTTTTTTTGTTGTGTATAATTTCAGTTTCTTAACTTTGAACATCTCATCTCATCTCATCAGATAAGCTATTAGAAACATTTTTTTGTAAAGACAGTAAAATTTTCATGGAAGTTATTTTCAAAGAGAAAACAAGTTAAGGCGAGATAAGGCGTTTTCGGAGGAATTTAAGAAGCGGAACCCTAGAAGCTCGCAGACATGGTCCGTCGTTAGCCTGACGTTTCCTGCAAAAAACCACCCGCCAACAAATAAGAAGAATTTTAATAAAAGCCGCCGATGCGAATCGAAACAGTCACACTTCGGGTTTCATTGCTATAGCGACAAAACGAACGTCGGAACAATGTGTTAAGCCGCGCTATGTAACTCGTGAGCGATGTCTTTTGTTTTTATAGACTAAAAGCGTTTGTAGATTCTATTTTTGTTTAGCTTTATACCAAAATGCATGCAAATGGGACAGCAAAGTGTTGTGTATGCGGTTTTAAAGCTCAAGTATTTACGTTCGTAGTTTCTAGCTGTTCCTCTATGTTTTGTTTTGGGTTTGTATATTATAAATCTCTTAAATCCACAAAAACGACTGCTGGTGTTGATGCACACCCGTGCATCATTATATTTTAGGGAAGACTATGTTGAATTTTACAGCAATGGACTTGCAAAAGCGCTTCAACTTCTTGCATTTCGCTCTTATGCTATACTAGTGAATATAATAATGTACTTTTAAAAGCAATTTAGTCAACCTTTTTGTAGGACCTATCTCGACCAATTAATTTTTTTGCAACTTTCTGTTACATAAATGCATTGTATATACTTTACATTGTCTACATTCGTTTTAAATCACCCACAAAAAGCTACAGTTTCGTAAAGGGCGACGCACACTTCAAACAAATAAAAGAAGTGCGAACCCGCGGCGACGTACATAATTGTCTCGTGTCTTGTTCGTGTTGCATCCGACGCGTAGTGTCCGAGTGATTGTTGTTGTCCAATGAACGCTGATCGTTAGGCTAGTAGCCACTAGATGAAATAATGATTTGGTTTTGTGTCGTCATGTAATGAAGAATGGTTAAAAGGATGGCGTGTAAAGTTGTGAACAAAACTAAACTGAAAGAAAGGTATAGGTATATTCTTTGGCTACAGCAAGGAGATTTTTTTTAATATTTTTAATTTAACTGCTGTCAAACGTAAGTTAGTAAAAATGGAAACACCAAAGTGACATATAAAAGAGAAGAATGTCGTGATAGAAAAAGGGTTGAACTGAAAATGTCTATTGTTATCGTAGAAACAGAGTTGAATGAACAGAGAAATATGATTTAAAATTGCAATGCAATACTTAAAGTTATTTTCCTACTTTTAAATACAGTTTTGACAGTTTTTTCCTAGATGCCAAGTCAAACAGCATTTTTTTTCTTTTCGTATACACACACAATCTTACCATAATCGTCAAAGTGTTACAAAAATCTCGTAATGGATGCGCGTCAACGGTTTTACATTTCGAGTTAGTAGCGACAAGAGGCACAGCCGGAGGCATTAATAACTCAGCTGTCTTCGTATTGTGGCCAATGAAGGATTCAGTGCAAGTGTAAACTGGCCCTAAACAAAACTGTCCGATACTATGCGGTGAAGTGTCCTCTACATACAATGGGACATCGATTACTTGGCGGTGAAAGTAATTGGCATATAAATGGTGCTGGGAAAGTGTGAGTGTATGGTAGTTGTGCTTGAAGAGCTCGTATGATAATATTGATGCTCGAAGCTTAATATGCATGTCATTGTGTTTGTTGAAAAATGTGTGTAAAACGCTACTTAAGCTTACGACTTCATTAACGATACCGATAAACTTTATAGTATTTCAGTCTTCCATAGGTGAAAAAACGTGTGAGTTGCCGCCATCTTGGATTTACATTTAGACCTTTTTTGAGGCTTTAGCAGCCTCGAAAACCATGAAAACGACACTCATGGCGAAAGCTTTGAAAAATTACGCAGCCGCCGTCTCAGATTTATATTTTGACCTCACCATCGGCTTTATCACCCTGGAAAACTATAAAAAACTACACTCATGACGAAAAATGTGTTTTTTTTTGCAGCCGCCATCTTGGATTTTAATCATCATCATATGCCTAGGCATATGATGATGATTAAAATCCAAGATGGCGGCTTTTCCCAACTATGGTGTGGTTGGTTTCCAGTCTAACCGGATGAAGCTGAATACCAGTATTTAACATGGAGCGACTGCCTATCTGACCATCTTGGATTTTCATTTTCACAAAATTCAGAGTGTGAATCTGGGGGCATGGCAGTGCCCACACCAAGACGAGCCAAGCGAAGTGCAAGGGCACTACCTACCTTTTCTCGAAGAGCTTCGTCGTCTTTCTGATCCCTCATAACTTGGGTTTGGATTATACCAGATAAACAAAATTCTCAGGATATTTTGTCAATATTAGATTTATTAAGTATTTAAAGTTTCAATTGCATAGCTCTTATATTTTAGATTTTATTGATATCTTAAATACCCCGATTTCGTCATTGACTCACTCACTGATGATCATCAATTCAAATCAAATCTTTCTAGTAATTCTTAGGGTACTTCCTGAAGGCTACTCTACACCTTAGTCAAAATATGTGGTTTGGTCGTTTCGTAACTACAAGAACCTATAGTATAACAGAAAGTAATGAACAGTGAATACATTTTTCTCCTTTACCTTGTGAATGTAGCGAAATGACCAAGCCATATATTTTGACTAAGGTACCTATAGAGTTTGTGAAGTTATGTCTTGTAGACGTAGAGTTAGGGCGTGTAGAGTTACAAGCTTGGCTCTACATGAGTTTTGATAACTTTTTGACAGTGCGAGCCATGTGGTCTCGTCTTGGCAACATTTTACATGAAAATGTTTTTGGTAGGATTCATACTTTCTCTTTCGATAAAGAGATAGAGAAATTGTGAATTATAAAAAGAAAGTCGCAAACTAGTATGAACGCTTTTTCGCGTGACGATTTCTGCCAGTTTACTCCTACCGCAAGCCGCGTTAAAGAACTTTGGTCTTCTAGAATAAAACCAGCATTTTTCCTCATGTTTATCATCTCCGTATGCTACATTTACATACCATATAATATTATGTGCTGTGACTTTTAGTCTATGCAAAATAAATGTATTTTATGTATACGAGATATTACTGGTTGCATCGTTTATAGCAAAGTAGATTTTGTCCTCTCAATCTGCCTAGCATTTTCCCAACTATGTTGGGGTCGGCTTCCAGTACTCGTATAACCAGATGCAGCTCAATACCGGTATTTTACATTGAATAACTGCCTATCCGACCTCCACAACCCAGTACTCGGTATATGATACCCCTTGGTAAGACTGGTAGTCAGACCCCTAAAGACTGTCAATGATCCACGAATGACAGCCAGGAACAACAGCTTAACGTGCTTTTCGAGGCACGGAGGAGTCACGGTATTTAAAGATGGTCACCCATCCACGGACCAACCGCCTCTATGAAACTCTATTAGCCACGAATGGAACCTACTTTCTCAAAAATAAAATTTAACAGTTTTAAAAAGAAAACATGCAAATTATTCAACCATATCCATTCTATGCATTTTTGAATATCGATTTTGAAAATTAGAATAATTTGCGCAAAACACGGCGCGTCTGTTTTTGCGAAAGGGTTCGACCCTAAGATTATACCTAACCTGTGTAATACGAAGAAGATTGTGATGCATATATATAGTTACGACTTTTACGGCGACAAAATAACGAGTCTGCACCGCAAGCTTCATCTTTGCGGTCTTATTGCAACATAACGTGAGAAAAAGCATCATACATAACATTACACTAATCCTAATGAATACTGCTCAACAATATGCAATTCTACAAAAGCCTCTAACCCTTTCATTTCACCACGCATACAATACTATAACCAAAATATTCTAATAAGCTTACGAATACAATGAGTTCACTGACAACCGTGCTACCTAACTGTATAGGCAGATACACTGATTGATGGTTCTCTTGACATTCGAAACAATGCACAAAACATCAATACATCGACCGATATGACCTCCAGATGGGATGATAACTGGTAAGTCACAACATTTTGATGATAGCTCATTGAATATAATGAGAAAGAGCCAATAACCGTTAACTTCGCGCTTTGGGGCAATCAATTAACACCTACTTGTCTCGACCAGTTATCCGAACTTCAATTGGGAATCGAAACACGTTGTACTGTCTAGTGTAATTTATATGTAATTTATCTTGTACAGTTACTGTCGAAAGTTGTAAACTTGATACGGAATGCACAATTTTTTCAAATTGATTCTAGAGAGGAGTGACGCTTTTGTAAGTTAGTTGGTTGGTTCAATCTGTGATGATTGCCTCAAAACTTTTAAATCAAAATTGTTTTTGTGAAATCTGAACATAGATTGTGTTGTACTGTACATCTGTACGTACATTTAATATCGAAGACTTTTCGGAAACATATTACTCAACATAAACCGATTACAGCTTCGAAAAACAAAAATGTCGGTATTCAAAACCCATATTTTTTAATCCTTTCGCAAAAAAGGGATGCATTTGCGCATGAGAGCCATTCGCGGTGGATTCTCGTAAAAGCGGAGCTGAACAAGATATTTGCGTTTATTTGAACATGGCGCGAGATGTAAAAATGGTCGAAGGCAAAAACTGGAACCTTCCTCGGATCATGATACCGCAGAAGGTCGGAAAATGTTGATGTAACGTGGTTTAAGGATCTATGTAGAACTATTATGTAGATTGTATGTAAAGGCTTCATCTCATTTGGTCGACCTGTAAAAGGGTATGGCCGGATGGACACAAAAAGTTGGACAGACCAGCAACAAAAAGGTTAACTTCCTATTAGGTAACTATTTAGCTTTTGGAGAAATGAACGGAATATACAAAGGGAGATCTGATTGGGGCGTCGAATACTGATAAATATTTTCGAATTCATACATATTTCCGTTATTTATATAACGGAAATATTATCCCAAGGTGGGTAAACCATACATTCTCATAAACAAAACATGGTACGTTACGTACAGAGAACCCTGAAACATCCTTTATGATTCCCGTAATACCAACATCAGTCTATTTTCGGCGAAATGCATCGTAAACGTATTGTTTGCCCAAAAAGTCTTTGTTTTCAGAAGTACAGATTCTGTATACAACAATAAGCCACCGCTTGTAATAAAATTTTGATGGAATAGCTGATGGAATATATGAGAGAGCATAAAATGGTACCAGAGAATACCATCGTCTATAGCTTATTGACACATGTTATTTTCCCTGATGCGATCATAAAACCTTACAATCTTATCTCGTCGGTGTGATGATGTTTGGATAACGTATGCTTTGAACAACGTTACCGACTGTTTGGAGCTAAACTACGAAAACTGACGCACTTGGTGCATTGGAAGGTAAAACTATCACACTTGTTTTATCATATTATACTTAGCTAAAGTGATCGTTGGAATTTCGACACATTTTGTCTGTTCTAGAACAATTGGAAAAGAAAATGGAATAATAAAAGAGGTCTTAAAATTAGACATTGATGGATCTCACAAAGACGTTATCTGTACAATTTTTCACATTTTTGTGAACCCCAGTTCGTAGGACGGTGACGGGCGGAAACCAACAGACTATTCAGGTACTATCTACCCAAATCTCGAGATTTTATGTCAGCAATATGTTACTGTCTTCACTGACGGAACCGCATTCCTGATAATATGGTGAGATTTCTTAAATATTACCTTAATTACGAGTGATATCGATCAGCGTTCGCTCCATCATTCCTTTATCTTGTACTCGTCGGAAACTATTGAAATATTCCGAACATTAACATAGAATTTCCTAAAATTTTGGTTTCGGTTTGAACGTATGCTATTGAATTTCGTGTCAAGTAGCCACAATTATGAGATTGCCTGACCGCGTAATGGTCACACGGGATAGTGTTAAACGTGATCGTTATAGGACGACAATTTACCTAGGTATGGAGAGGAGGTTGAAATAAAAATTATGACAGTCATTTCCCAGAACTCGTAACGTTGGAAATGGTGTCACGTGGACAAAATTAAACATATATTTGTGAAAAATCTTGCATTGCAAAGCAGAAAGCATCCAATGCAAAATAAACAATCATCGTACATATTATGTAAACAGGAGAAATGTACCTTCCTCGTGGCCACTCATACCCAAATAAAGCCCAAAATTATTCCAATCCTATAACAACAAAACATTGATTAATTGCCACAAACAAATATGAAATTAACAAGAAACTGCACACGTGTACCCGAACAGTAATTTGTAGCGGCAAATATTTATTCGTATCAACAGAAAGACCTCAAATTAACTGAAACAAACCGCGTCTGTCATAATAAAACGAAAGTAATAAATAACAGGGTCTTCCGAGTCTTCATAACTCCACTTAATTGAAGTACAAACATTTGCAAATTGGCGACTTCAAATACATAAATCAATCGTGTAAAAACAGCAGTCATTATATCTTCCTTTCAGCTTGATGAACGTGTAATATTTTCTAGGAATTTTCCGGTTGACGTAACTATTCAATGGCTTTTTAATAGTTCGTGTTTTGGAGTTGCTACAACTACATAAAACTAGTTATTAGACTAAAATAAAACGTTATAAAGAACGTTTCAGTAAATATACAAAAAGTTAATATGTTTTTTTTAAGTCTAGTTACTAGATAAATACCTACTAGTGTAGCGAAATAAAAATGAAAATTCACCACTTTACACGTATAATTATTTACTATTAATTAAAAAAGCAGTGGTGGCCCAGTAGTAGCGACCGCGGCTTACGAGTTGTATGTAGGTCGTAGGTTCGAACCCTTTTTTTTGGGTGGGAAATCATCAAATAACTTCCCGCTCAGGGTGTGTCAGACTCTTACTGACTAAAACTCACCCGTATTCCTTCCGTTGCCTGTGTTGCCAGGGGCCTCGGTAACATAGGTTCGAACCCTGACAGGCGCTTTACTTTGTGTAAATTATTTCACCACCACTGCTCTCAAAACGGTGAAGGAAAACACCGCGAGGAATCCGGCACGTCCTAGAACCAAAATTTCGAAGACACGTGTCGTCTATAAATCCGCACTGACCCCGCGTGGTGGATTACAGCCCACTCCCTCTCATCGAGAGGAGTCCTGTGTCCCAGCAGTGGGAACATTATGGGCTACTTATGCAATAAAAAAGAATCGCATCAAAAAAATATTACAAGCTATTGAATATCATTAAAAGTAGTCGCGGAACATGTAATTTTTGGCCTAAATGAAAAGAGATTACGAGAAAACTTAAGGTACATCGGATGGTAAATCTTTGTTACGGATTTAGTTTCCGAACCAATAAATCGATTGCAATCGGTTTTAAGTTCGTGACCGCTAAATTACGTAAATTTTCAAATGAATATTATCTTATGAAGATGAACCTCAGTTATCTCGATAGAAACAGTCCTGGTTAAAGGTCAACTAGTCAAAGTATTATATTGTTTTAATTATTGTAAATGTGAAGACTATGTGGGTCATTGTTTAATTTTGTTTTATTCTCAGTTAGTTTTTAACATGGTCTGGCAGTTTGAGTATTTTTTGCGGCCTAGCCAAATGTCCTTTCTTTGGTATTGTCCGTTGAATCGTTGAGCTCCTTTAGTTCTGAGTTGAGCTGCACAACTACTGACAAATGCATGCACTGACTGGACAGGTCCACTCAATCTGTGTGGTCTTTCATCAAAAGACCATTTCAGACACCAATCGACATAGTCTTCACATGATCTGATCAAGATTATGTCTGGACTTTAAAAGAGACTGTGACCTCTGAGTTTGTTTCGCCCTTTCTTCTCAGAGTAGTCAGATAGGAAACGCCGACCTCATCTAGTTTAAAAAAATATGTTTGACATGTAAAAGTATTTGTAAAAACCTACTTACAGAAATAAAATCATTTATCATTTAACTGGTACTAAAATGATAACCCTGGAAATACTACTAACTATAATAGTCTACTAAGATGATTTAAATAACAAGTCCATCCTGACGAACTGCATAGCGCAGCCCGCCTCTA
Organism: Atethmia centrago; assembly: GCA_905333075.3. NCBI lineage: Eukaryota > Metazoa > Arthropoda > Insecta > Lepidoptera > Noctuidae > Atethmia > Atethmia centrago. The sequence continues at coordinate 12,677,403 of HG995382.1, forward strand.
CTGAATCGCAGGTGATACGACGATCATGTGCCGTGCACTAAAACGGATTCGCCGGCTCGTTCTATGCTGCTGGTAAAAGCAGACAAAAGCACGCAAGCCTGGTGAATAGTCCGGTAGCCGGAAAAGGCCTGGAGCGACCCTTTTCAACTGGTTCACCACCTACTATAAATGAAATAGGGTACTGCACCAGAGAAAAGGCTACAAACTCCGCTGAGATAGCAAATAACTTACACCATTTGTGCAACGATATAACTTGGTTGACTACAAATAGCAGAACATAATAAGCTGAAACCTTATCAGGAAGTAAAGGATAAACAATAAAATTCACTTGGCACAATTAAAAAATAAAAGCCTAAAATGTATAAAATCGACCCGCGCGACACCGATTCGGAGTTTTGACTCCGAATCGGTGTCGCGCGGGTCAATAGAAAATCAATTGTGTCTCATTAGCTGTCCTTGACCAATTAAATTCCATTTTTTTTGCGACTCTAAAGTTTTTTTTTATAAAAAATTGACCGGCCTTGTATTACGTCTTCAGCATTAGAAAAATTAAGAACATAAAATGTAGGACCAGTTATATGAACTAGAATAAAAAAAATTATAGGTTAAAACCGCAGAGGCCACGCCTAGGTACCTAGTTTGACTGATATTTCGACATTATTAAATAAAAACCGGCTAAGTGCGTGTCGGACCACGCACAATGAAGGGTTCCGTAGTTGGGAAGTTGGGATGAATTTATCCCAAAAACAAACTTAACATTATAGTTGAAAAATATGTTCTCCCATACATCGATTTATGCCACGGGCAATCGGTGATAGTCACTCTAGCAGAGCGTCGCATCGATGGTTGCGTGGCGGCTATCTTCTGATGACAGAGAGGATGTCAGGGCTGCCTCTGTCGTACCACGTCTACGACAAACTGCTATATTCTGTCACAATCCATAACATTGAAGCTGCTGACCCACTAATACGATTACCACTTCTGGTAAAAGGCTCGTGCAGAATGAGGCGATGTCACGCTAGTCTGCATCAGCCTAAAGGCTATCCTGCGCCGTTCAGCATATTGGGCTAAAATACCGTTATTGGAAAAATAACGACCACACATTAGTTAATTTGTCTTGTACAAATTAACAGTTGGTATGTATGGGAAATGCTAATAAATCGAATCTCTTGAGTGACATCATGATATTTTGTTTTGCTGCGATAAAACTGTCGTTTATCCGGCGATAAGCAGGAATAGGCTCCAACTGCAATTAAGTTGGTCGACTATTACTCGTTAACTTCTAAAGTCCGCTTAGCTATAATAGTTTTCCTTTTATTTTCATTATATGTACTACTGCAATGATTTTTTTTTTCACATCTCCTTAAACAACCATTTAGCTGGCAGGGTGGGGGGGATACTCGACTCTTAACAAAAATTAGCACTTTTATGCTTAATATTACGCAAACGGATCCTTAAATCGAAAAGTGGTGTTCACAGACCCGCAATACTTTTGATTGGCCTATCCAACGATATCCCAAATCATGGGATAGACGAAAAAAAAAAAGTATTACCCCACATTACGTGCAAGGGAGGTACCATAAAAAAAATATTTTCAAGATTATATTTCACCACTTTATTGGCGTGATTAATATCTATACCGATGCTAAATTACAGCTTTCTAGTATAAAGCGTCTCTGAGCTACAGTGGGGACAGACAGACAGATGGACATGGCGAAACTAGAAGGGTTCCTTGTTTACTACGGAACCCTAAAAACAAGATCTATCGAGTCCGATAACGTATTTAAAGATCTTCTAATTTAAAACTGCATGATCCTCCACTACAGATATTTCAAATGTGTACGCAACAACCAATGGAGTGGTGCAGTTTTAAACTAGACGATCTCTACCAGTGTAAGGTAGGAACCCAATGGTTATATCCTACGTTACACTGGTAGAGATCGTCTAGTTTAAAACTGCACAACTCCATTGGATGTTCACTTCGTGCAATTTTAAACTAGACGATCTCTACCAGTGTTTAAAACTGCACCACTCCGTTGGTTGCCGCATACACATTTAAAATATCTGTATAGTGGAGGATCATGCAGTTTTAAATTAGTAATTAATCAATATTAACTACAGTGGCAGTGCTGACGAAGACGAAGACGCAAAAGCTAAAGTGGCTATCTCTCAACTTTGAAGAAAGGCACAAGTTTGCATGTGTGACCTCTGTACAGGTTTAGACATCCACGATACATAAGAAATGCAAATACTAGACACAGAAACTTGCAACCCCTTGGGCCAACATACTTTTGTACCAACACAACCTGATATTTGCCCTGCCACAAATAAAAACTCACTTTAAAATAAATGCGTAATACGTAAGCAAACTACTATTTTTAGTGCCCGCTTGGAATAAAAGCAATACGAATTGCGAAGATACATCGTTTAATTTTTCATTGCTGAAGTTAAATCGCTCGGTGAATGGTTATTTATCGGTGCCCAGTAAGGGTTGCTGGTTCTCTCATTAGTGGGACAATTTTTTATCATCGTTCTCGGCTACACGAGCTTCTGTGGTATTTTGAATGTTAAAAACGAATAAATAACGTTAACACTTTAGTTCGAGTGGGCTTTAGTTTTATTTTTACGCTTTTTACGTATAATTAAGGCAAAAGGCTTGTGTAAGTATTTCTGTTCTTGATTGGGTACGTGTTTTTGTTTTAATGCGATATCTTTATTAAAGATCTTCTTATAATTGCGAGTATGTCGATTATTTCGAATATAACTAACATTTTCCAAAATAACAACATAGAATCTACTATACAATGTCGCTATAGTACGTAAATTATTTGTTGTTATTTGGAAAATGTTAGTTATATTCGTAATAATCGACATAATTATAAGAAGAACTCAATGTCGCAGCAGGCACAGAAATATCTACGCGTGCAATAGGTACTCAAGTACCCAATAAGAGCCGCAATCATCATTTGCTAATAGCATCTAAAAATGTAAGGCTATCAATTTTCTGCCATTGACTCTAGCACCTTGCACGACAGGATACACACCTGATGTCTGTTGTTTTTTTATTGTTATCCCTAGCAACAAAGTTAAAATACACTTGGAAAAAACAACACATAAATTGGACAACTACTTCCTTTCCGGCACAGAGAATACGATTGTGTAAAACACTTTTGTAACTATTGAGTTACAAAAGTGTTTTACACAATCATATTCTAGGCTGGCTATGTAAAATGCGGAGCTATAATTTTCTCTTTCCAAAAGCTTCATAGATGCAGTTTAGCCTCCAAACAATATTACCGTCCGTGTGTTTGCCCTTGGCTAAATGTATCTCGTTTACGGCAACGCGATTGTGAATCTTGAATCCTTTCAGGCGCACTCAGAGGCCTTTTATCGAAACGTAAGGCATTAAACACACAGTGCGCTACGTGTTGAAAGAAACGCGCGCAGAGCCGTAAGGCATCTCAAACTAGCGTACGTTCTACACCACTTATTACCATTTTATCCGTTCCGAGTCGAAACACTGTTATTATAAACAGGCAAAGGCGAGCAATAATCGCGTCTTCGAGATGTGATTATCATGTTTTTTGTTCAGTTTCGACTGGTGTTGAACAAACCGACGGATTGCTGCTACAACTTGTAGTAATTTGTGTTGACGAGTTCAAATATTTTTCTTTGCATGTACAATGGAATGATCTCCAGTTGGAAGAACTTAATATGTAATTAGGATAACATTTATGGTTATGCAAAGGTTCTTTAACCACGCCTATCATTTGTATAAGGAGATAGACATATCAAAAAGGTACTCTTGTACCCACTATTTACTATCCCTTATGGTTAGCTTTCGGTAAGTTACCCCAAAATATTATTCCTCTTTTAACATACCCAACAAATAATTTTATTGAGTCATTATAATGGCAAAATACACTTACTGTAAAAAGCAGTTCCCGGTATTTGTAAAACTATATATTTTGGCGAATTGTCAGGGAAGCCCATAGTCGCATAGCGAAACTAGGCTAGTAGTTCATTAAAAAGATAAATGTGGTCATTACGAGAACGTACCGACTGCGTATCATGCTAATACCCGGTTCGTGGTAACTTATCGGATTATTATATATCAACGATGCTTTTAGATCATTTTAGAAAGGATTTACGTAGTGTTTTGATACTGGTCTAGAAAAATACATGATGGAAAATATACAAAATGGTTTTTATTCGAGTACCGAGTAAGATAATATTTACCTATTATAAGCTAACAGTCTTCAAATAATAATAATCATAAATGTACATGTATACAAGGTGTCGTTTTGCATCCTCGTCAAATTTCAGGAGGCTGGAAAGACATATATAATCAAATAAAATTACGATACCTGCTCAATAATTAATACATACTTGTTGTTTTAGTTATTTTAAGTTTGACAGTATTTTAGAATACACCACTTTCACAAAACAGAATCAACCCGTTGCGTATGCGGTAGTGTGTGTAAAAGGGCAGTTACAGTGCGGTATTACACGGGCCACGTTTTAACACGCGTGTCACACACATACCGATTTCAGAAAGTTAGAAAAAAAAGAACAACTTATTTTATTATTGATTCGTGTCGAGAATCATTAGCATAGTTACCTCCTTGAATTTGACGCGGATGCAAAACGACACCTTGTATAGAAAAGGAGGATAAATAATCATAGAGCATAAAATGCTAGCAGCATTGCCACATTGTATGGCAATGCTGATTCTTTGACAAAAAAAATAGGCCAGCCCTCTGGTCACGTGAAGAGTCTATCAATCGCTTGAAAAACCAAGTGGGCAATCGGACACCATGGAAATAGCTTTATGTTTTACTAAGTGTTTATGTTTTAAATAAGGTGACCTTAATTTATCAGGCATCATCATCATTCAGACGAAATACAGCAGTGATAGCCTAGTGGTGTGACTGCCAAGTCATAGGTCTCGAGTTCGAACCCAAGTAACAAAAAAAAAAAAAAAAAGAGACACCCACCTGACTTTTCAGATTCATGACCGGATTGAATAATTCACTTAAAAAAAAACAGCCAAGTGCGTACCGGACCACGTACAGTGAAGGGTTCCGTAGTTGGGATGAATTTATCTCAAAAACAAACTCAACAGTGGTGCCGATTCTCTTGTTCACAAACTAAACTAAATTTAAGTTCAGTGCATCTTTTTCTTTCTATTTCATTAAGAAAAGGACAGAAGATAAATTTTAGTTTAGTCCTGTCAAATTAATCAGCGCTTGACGTAAATTGACGTAATTTTAGTAGGCAAGTTTTTAATCACGTCTAAACTTGTATGGAGTAGTGACAGGCGCTGATTAATTTGACAGGACTAAACTAAAATTTATCTTCTGTCCTTTTCTTAATGAAATAGAAAGAAAAAGATGCACTGAACTTAAATTTAGTTTAGTTTGTGAACAAGGGAATCGGCGCCATTGTAGTTGAAAAACATGCTTGCTTGAAAAAAATCATGACGGTAGTATATAACGGAATTAAAAGGAAAACTATTACAGCTAAGTAAGCTTTAGAAGTTAACGAGTAATAGTCATTTGCAGTTGGAGAATTGACCGTGACGTATATCGATGTATGGGAGATACATCGTTAACTTCTAAAGCTTACTTAGCTGTAATATTTTTTCCGTTTAATTCCGTTATATGTACTACCGCCATGTTTTTTTTTTTTTCACATATCCAACAAAAACCATTTAGCTGACAGGGTGGACGCTTGACTCTAACAAAATTTGCACTTTAATGCTTAATATTACGCAAACGGGTCCTTGAATCGAAGTGGTGTTCACAGACCCGTAATATTTTTGAATGGCTTTTCCAACGATACCCCACATCATGGGATAGACGAGAAAGGGAGGTACCCTATTTTTTTTTTTTTTTTCAAGATTAATTTTACCACTTTGTCGGCGTGATTAACATTTATACCCATGCCAAATTATAGCTGTCTATTACTAAGAGTCTTTGAGTTAAGCCGGGGACAGACAAACAGACAGACAGATGGACATGGTGAAACTTTAAGGGTTCTTTGTTGACTACAGAACCCTGAAAACGTTGAAGGAAAACACCGTGATGAAACCGGATGCCTGAGAGATATTTCTCGAAGGCATTTAAAGCCAAGTAAAGGGGCGATATCACCCCAGTCACACAAGCCTTTAGAGGCCAATGGGCGGCATAAAAACTCTGACACGTTTTAATCTTTGTTTCGTTGTCGTTTCTTTTTTGTGTCCACAGGAAAAGAAAGAAGACAGACAGACGAAAGACGTTCACTGCAGTGCTGGACATAAGACTTATCAGTGTTATAATTAAACCAGGCCACGTTTTTATAAAATGCTAATTTATAGCAAAAATATGTAACTTTTAAATCCTAAATGGATGATAGAATATATACAATATTACCGAGGAACTTACAGACGTATAAAGTAAAAAAAAATAGCAGCCTTAATAAAATGTAGCCAATTTAAAAACACTTGAATTCTCTTTAAGGTCAAGGCTTAAAATCAACTATGTCTTTTGGACCAAAGCCAAAGTCCTTTAGATCTAGGCAAGGAGCCAGGTAATAGGAGGTACGTTATGACATCAGCATTTTTCAAATATCAAGGTAAGTGTGTGGAAAATTCCGATGTAATAGAGAATGGTCTTATGGTACCTCTCTTCGTTCTGAAGTAATATCATTAAATCTTCCGAACGTAACCAACTCGAATGTATTTTCCAATTGTGGTAGAAGTGTATGTCGTGAATCTTACGTGTCTAAGAGGTATGCTTTAAAGTAGAATGTTACCTTAAGTTTACCATTTAGATTTTCGTTTTTTTTACCAATTAAAGTAAACAATTAGGTACATTTTACCTTGCTACTCTTTTGACCACTACTGCAGGCGACATGATATTATACTGTCTGAATATAACGAGACTTATTCCTTTAGGAACGAAAAAACTTTCTTCTGAACAAAAAAAATCTAACATTTTATCATAATAATATTAAATCATAGTTGCTGGAAAAATGTTAGGTTAGTGTAAAATTTTCTCAATCCTTATTTGCATACAAAAATTTTCCGATGTACCGTTCTTTTTATGATAAAATATTTAAAAACAACGTCGTACAGACTTCAGCGACTGAACCAAGTATTCCTTGAGGGAGCCGAGTACGAAAGAAAACTGCAAGACACTTGAGTTTTACAGTGCTTTGACTTGATACGTTATTTTTAAAAGAGCTCTCAAGATTCACCCTCATTTTTCTCTAAATGTATGTTAAATTATGGTAATAAAATATGTTACAAAATTCTTTTAAAATGTTCTCATAATATTCTTTGTTATTCCTGTATTTTTTTTTTTACAAAAAATAAACAGATGAAGAGACAGGCTGGTGTTACCATACCTCATCACCCTCTTGCTCTGATCGTTACTGTACCTAAGCTATTATCAAATATTATCTCCTCAAAGTCATTCCAGACATTCTACGCGTTGAAAATAGGCAGGCATCTATAATATTCACATAATCTCTCCTCTGGTTCAACATCAAAATCATAGCTAAAATTTTGCTGCTGTACTGATTCTTTACGTTACAGAATTCCAAGAACAATATTTTCTTACAAATAACGAGTATTATTATATCTACATGCTGATGATGTAAAGTTAGGGAAGTTAATTGCATATCAAACTGATACACTGCGTCAATTTTCTGTGTAACAGTTATTTCATATAACTTTCAGAGAATGATTGTGATTTGAGCATACCTACATGCAATTTAAGGTGGTATCAATTCGCTTTACGATTAATTTCGCTGACTGTATATATCTATGCTGTACGTGGGGGAAGCCTATTTCCACCATTGGACGTCTTTCGGCTGAAATGATTATGTATCTATGTGTGTGAGTATGTTTATTGGAATCTATTTCCATACCATTGACTAACTGACTAGACCACAGTACGGTAATCGAAACAAAACTTTTCAAATCAACTATTCCATGCAGGCCCGGAATGCAGCCGAATGTAAAATTGAACTCCGATACATATATCCAGATCAGCGGTTCAGAGTTTTAGTACAGGCGAGCCCACAAATGTTTCCACCAGATGAAATCCTTCAAAGGGATGCATTCACAACCGTGAAATTCAATTAGATTATGGGTATCCACGGAGTCTAGGGCTTGCCCCTCTGATCTCGACTGCTTTCTTCAAAATATTCCCAAGTCGCCGTCTGCTTTTTATGTTGAACGCAATAAATATCGACGGTTAAAAGGTAATAAGGCATAAGCGTCATTTTGGTCGAAAATGAGTTATGAATGCCATCCTACATAAAAATGGATATTAAGTAGGATGGCATTCATAACTCATTTTCGACCAAAATGTTGCTTATTTCTTATTACCTTTTAACCGTCGATATGGAAGTTTCATCAGTTGGAATGTCTTGATAATAATATGGAAGTAAGAGTAATATTTGAAATGTGATTTGATATCATAATAATATGCTTTATGAATAACCATTTTGGTTAAGAAATACCTACTTGTAGCATACAATCAGTTTCAAGATGTCAGCGTCGAACTAAGAGCGTACGCCCGGAGCCTGGAGCTGTACCCGGTTGATGGCAATAGGCTCGCCTTCAATAATATGAGACATAACTGTCCCACATTTCGACAGTTATACACCCGTACTGTTTATTGACTCTGCTTGACCTTTCGGGGTAAATAGGCGTAATGTATATATAAGTTATTTTTGTACAACAGCAATAATTTAAAATATATTTTACTAAAACAAAGTTAAATAAAGTTAAAATAAATGTTGGTAGCAAAACAAAGTGATGGCTGATAAACTTAAATTATAAATTCGTAGAGGGTAACCAGGGTATCATAATTGCAAAGATCACGGTCGCACACTGCCCACCAATGGTTGTAGAGTGGGGCTTTGACGCAACCTCGCCAGATATAACCGTCTGCTCTAAGCGCTTTTACTGCACAGACTTCATCAAGGCTACAGTCTTCCACTGGTAAGTTACCACTGAAAATAAGGTGACGTTATAATACTTATCACCATATTATATTACAACCAGCAGGATTAAAGCTTCTTGTCATAATTACAGAAATGTCCAAATATTTAGATTATTCGACACGTGGTAAGCAAATTGCAAATAGGTATCACAAAATACAATCTGCAAGTTTTTACTGAATCCCTGAATATTTAGTAAAATACTAGTTCGAATGACTTATAACGTCATGCTAAATATTTTCACAATTTAGAAACGAAACGTAAAGAATTACATAAACTGTAACTATAACTGTAACTTACATATTTCCTTCTAAACAGTTTGCACTATCTAGCATATCTCCAGTTCTGGTAGTCGTGTTAACTTCACATCTCAAGCAAGACATATCCTTAAACACAGATTTTCTAAAATGCTTTGTACGTGAGAGCTCAATAACATTATCGACCCAATCTCGCTTCTTAGCGAACATAAACGGCATCTCAGAAATGGATATGTAGTTGCACAGATTGCAGGAACATACGTAGGTGGTGAGATTGTGATTTACGTTGAAGCATCCGCGATCGACTATTCCAAAAGGTGTGTGCAGCGAATAACACAAATCATCGTCACGTTCACACATTACCGACGTTATTCTGAAAATTCAATAATGACAAGAGAAAGCAAATTGCAAATAAAAAGAGTAAACTTTGAATACACTAGTGGTATATGTTTGTTTTCATGATGACAGTAAGTTCCAAGCCATGTAAAGCTTTAGTGGGATGTGAATAATAGACTATCCTAAATTGAGCTAGTTTTTCAAAATACTAAAGACACTATTTACTGCATACTCACAATTTATTTCTGGGGTCACTACAGTCTTCGGACGCGACATTGTTGCACATTATACACGATCGCCTCGGATCACTCAACTCTACATCAGCGTCCGTGGCATTACCACGACTTGTAGCAATATCCCGTTCCTTTTTATCAGCTTTAGTAAATTTAAAGTCTTTCGCAAGCTGCATAAATTCGCTCCTTGTACTCATCTCATTATTTTCGGTATGTGATTGTTTCTCATCTAGCAAAGTAGTAAGAGATAAGTTTTCATTTAGCATCAGATCGTTTGTATGCGTAGAAGTAGGAATACTACTACTACTCATAATATCTTCAACAGTAAAAAAATCGAATATTGGTTTAAATTGTACAGTAGTTAAGGAACTATGGGGCGTTGTACTCATATTAGATATAAATAATATCGGTGGTCTTTTTTTCACGGTGATAACATTTTCTTTATCTATTGCTTCTGGAGTATCAACTATGTCGTCGAAAATTTCTTTCACATTTTTAACCAGAAATGACACTAAATTATGGGGATCATCAGTTTCAGTCGGTTCGAAAAAATCTGCACCACCAAGTTCTTCTACTTTTCGTCTAAAGTATGGTAGAGTGGGGAGTTTCTTACTTTTTGGGGCTTCTTTTTGTTCGCATTTTACGTATATTATACATTTAAATAAAAGTGAATATAAAATTATTTTTCTGTTCATTGTTGTACCTACCAAAACCATTGACAAGAATCATAAACTTGTCACTAACCAAATATGAAGTTTCGACGTATGATCTATGGGACGTCAAATGATAAAGTAGGTAACTCATAGACGGACTCTTTTGAAGAATTTGATTAATCCACAGTTTTCAACGTAATTGTTTCAGCAAGCTTCATTTTTTAAACATTCAAATATCATAATGGTCAATAATAATTTTATGTATGTAAGATGAACTCAAATACACTGTATTAATGTCGATATTATGATCAGGAACATTAGATAGAAATCAGTAGTGCATGTTTTTGAACCAAAACACTGTATCGCTTTTTTTTCCATCTCTTCACGATCATCCTTTAAGGATATTGCTTCTGAGCGTAGCCTTATATTTTGTATAGGGTTAGGGAATTCCGCACTATTGCATTCGGTATTATTACAAAAGAAATAAATTGAATTATACAATGGTTTATCCGTACATCCTCTTGATACAAAATCGGTCTCATCATCAATATTTGTGTAACAAAGTTGTGTACGTGCACAAACCATGTAATCGGCACTGTAAAATATTAATGCGAAATTATTAATCAATTGTATCAGTCTTATTATTTACTTACTTTATATAAAGAAAATACTTCTTCTACTCTGTCCTTCTCATACTTCTGACTTTGTTCATTCTTCCTTTCATACTTTCATATTCAGTCCATTCTTCTTTGGAATGCGCTTCCTCTTGATATCAGGACGGCCACCGGTCGGTATGCATTTAAGAGGAAATTGCAGAGTTATTTTCAAAACAAATAGCGTAGAGTCATCTCAATTATGTATCTCTTTTCCTTGAATTTACATGTGTAAAATGTAGTGTAGTAATGTAAAATGTATAAATGTATAATGTTGGTATATATTGTAGTAAATATGTATGTATTTGTATTATAAGTTTGTAACCTATTTATGTACTTCTGTACCTATTCTATTTATAATCTATTATGTTATCTTTTAATATTTTTCATTATTTTTATTTCCTCTCAACGCACCTGCCATCTTATCTCTTCACCACCCTTGGTTGACTGGTGGAGAATAAGTAATTAAGTCATTAAGGAATTAAGTCCGCCTTTGTACCTAATTGTGTGCGAGAAATTTAAATAAATAAATAAATAAAGTATACTTACTTTTTGCCATACCTACAATTTTTGTCAGACGTTGGATTTGTCCCTTTAGTTTCACAAACTTTACACATTAGATCCATTCCTACCAAAGGTGTTTGAAGTCGAGCGTTATCATATTCCCAATCGTTGAGTTGCTTATATTCATAATGGTTGATGTCGAAGGAAGGTTTGTCATTACAGAGGGGACATTTGCATATAAAAGTTCTATTTACCCTTCCAGGTAATACACAACCCCTTTTTATGTATTGAGGATTAAGTTCTATGTAACAGTGCTCAGCGTCAGCACATTTTATTGACGGCACACTGAAAAATGCAAAATGTATACAGTCATGTAAGTATTCATTAAATAAATAATTTTATATGACGATGATAGATTGTGATTAGAAGTGGTTGTGAGGTTAACATTTACTGTAGAGATCGTAACTGGGACTTTCAACATGGATAACATTTTGATGAATAGACTGTAATCATGGAAATCTTCGTGTAATAATCCTAATAATCCTACTGATATTATAAATGCGAAAGTTTGTAAGGAAGGATGGATGGATGTTTGTTACTCTTTCACGCTAAAATTACTGAACGGATTTAGATGAAATTTGGCACACAGATAGTTTATAACCAGAAATAACACATAGGATACTTTTTATCCCGATACACCCACGGGGTCAAAACTTATGCGAGTGAAACCGCGGAGCGCATCTAGTATTATAAATGCGAAAGTTTGTAAGAATGGATGGATGGATGTTTGTTACTCTTTCACGTAAAAAGTACTAAACGGATTTGGATGAAATTTGGCACACAGATAGTTTATAACCAGGAATAATACATACAATACTTTTTATCCCGATATACCCACAGAGTCAAAACTTATGCGGGTGAAACCGCGGGGCGCATCTAGTATTATATTAAATAAAGACTTCATTTTGACAAAAAAAAAAAAAAACTTACGAACGCCCTGCATAACAATTCCAGCTATATGAACTAAAATTTGAGAAGCACGAGAGGCATTCCACCCCAGAACCAATCGTACCATTTGCCACAGTCCTTGGTTTTCTCTGAGGCACTTCAATTCCATATTTGTCATTTTCTAAAGTTTTATTTAAATTAAAATGTCTCATAAAGTGTTTCTTTATTTCATCATTATCAGATTTTTCATTGATCACTGAAAATGTAGGAGCCGTTGTATTGACGTCCTGACTCACAGTTTCTCTGAAACTATTTTTGAGTGTTTCTTCGTTTATATCATCGCTGTCGGTTCTGACTGTCTGAAATAATGAAAATAATACAAGGCAACTAAAAAGAAATTGGACATTTACGTACATTTTGTGGTTATTGAGTAATTTCGTTCAGTGAATGTCATTGGCCTTTTTAATCACTGTTATCGTGTGGCAGATTTACGGTAAAGAAATATTTGCTTTTGATTTTAAAGGAGTTTTTATTTCACAAGCTGAAATGTAACAGGTATGTTTTGTTTTATAGAATATGATTTCCTAAATAGATAAGTGATAAATGATCTTATTTCTGCAGGCTTAGCATGATCACCGTTTTGTCTAAGGAAGAACAGACAAAAATGTCGTTCCGTGTAGAAAGTACGACGGCAGCAAAGTAGAAAGAGACAACTGCACTTTTTATGAAATTAACTCTTTTACATAATTCGACTCAGAATTCTTTGTTTTGTCATACGATTTTTTTTCTGTTTGATTCTCAATTTTTACTGATATTAAATCACGTGAATAAAGATAACTACAACAATTTTTCTCAGTGTCGAAGTACCGTATTTTGGAACAAACAAATATTATAGTAATATTGGCCTTCACCATTCCCTTGGTAATGACATGGTCTATTAACTAAATGATGTCAAATAGGAGGAGATAACCTTGTTCTTCTATTTATTATCACAGTTTTACGTTCCTGTAAAATCATGATTTTGTATATAACCGTATATACCTTGTGGCCGTCGAGTAGAAAAATTCAAATTGTCTCACTACCTTAGACAACTGTCAGTTGTCAGTGTGATTTTACAGTTTGGGATAGGAAACTTTTTTCTGAAATAGTCTACATAAAAAAGGACCTAGACAAAGATTGGTAGAAACGAAAGACAAAATGACAGATTGCAGAAGGATTTCTACGGTGCGATGTCAAAAATGGAGAAACGAAATGTCACTTTGTATAGAAAGAGTCATCTCTATTCTTCGAAGAAATAGAAAGCGTCATGCCTTTTTTTTTTGGGTGGGAAATCATCAAATAACTTCTCCCGCTCTGGGCGGAGCGGGAGGGTGTGTCAGACTCTTACTGACTAAGACCCACCCGTATTCCTTCCTGTTGCCTGTGTTGCCAGAGGCCTCGGTGACCCTTAAGTACCTTCCCGCGACCCCGGCAGGCATCGGCCCTAGTGGACCCCTACTTTTGTGCTGACGACATCTCTTTGAGGCGCCCGTGGAATACGAAAAGCATCATGCTAAGCCTGCTGTAAGTAGGTTTGTACAAACACTTACACGTCAATCATATTTTAAAAACTGGATGATGTCGGTGTTTCCTATCTGACTACTCTGAGACGAAAGGCATAATCAAGGCAAAACATAATCATGGTCATATCATGAAGACTATGTAGATTGGTGTCAGAAATGGTTTTTTAAAGAAAGAACCACACATATTGGCCACACAATCTGTGTGGTTCTTTTCTCAAAAGAGGACTGACAAATGCTTGCACTGCAGGTACCACCTGTCCAGTAATCGTGTAGCTCAACTCAGAACTTAAGGAGCTCAACGATTCGATGAACAATACTAAAGAAAGGACATTTGGGTAGGCCGCATACTTAAACTGCCAGATATCATTAAAACTAACTAAGAAAAAGAAAAAAAAGAATTTTGTAGTCAAAGAAAGCTACAATATTGCCTAAACATTGGACCGCTCAGGAATGAAACAGTCCGAAAATTACTCAAGCAAATTATATGTTGTAAATTCGAGACCATAAAACAATAAACAACAGAACGGACTATTAAGTAAATTGCTAAATTTCTTCGGCCTACAGCTCCGGCCAACAATTTTACACTTACTACATTTGTTTCATTAAAATTTTGAATATTATAGAAAAAAATACTAAATTGGTCTCACTTTGCGAGCTTTTGAGATGTGAAATTATATTTTATAAAATATTATACCCACCAGATATTTATTCAGAAACATGAGGTTAAGCCGAGAAATTAAATCTAAAACGACCGATCAGCACTTTAATGCCAGTTCTTATTTTTCCACACTTGGCGACATTATCTTGTAACTAGAAACTCGGTGTGTGGACCAGTACCTATGCATTTAGTGCCTCAATGATGCATAGGTAGGTACTATAATCCGTATGGGAACGCAAATGTTCGTTACTGTTACAATGCACGGTCAAGCACGATATGTAAGGACTAACCAGCGTTAAAGGAAACTTGATAACACCTCTATGCGTTATTGATGCGCTCTATACTCTGAGCTAGAAAATACTGGACACGGCAATAGGTACATTTTGCGAACGCCACTAAAAAAAAACCACCCGTGTTCCGTCCGTTGCCTGTGTTGCCAGGGGCCTCGGTAACCCTTTCGGACTTTCCCGTGACCCTGGCAGGCATCGGCCCTAGTGGACCCCTACACTTGTGCTGACATTGAGGCGCGCGTGGAACACAACGCGCCGTCGACCCGGGCCTGGTCCTTATCGGACGGTGTGAATACCACTAAAGATGATATTTTAGAAAGAAGGTAATAAGAAGGGTGTTTTAAGCACGAGCCACAAGAATGTAGCGTATGGGACAGCTTTTCCAAATTCCAGCCTAGAAAAAAGATACGTGTTATTACAGTAGCAGTATATTCACCAGTATCTGTGGCTACAGACTATCAAACTACCCAGTTAGATAGTCGGTTTTGGCTTAAAATCAAAACATTCTAGTAAATACCAAAGTGCACATGGTATAAACAACATCTACAGCGTCCAGATAAGTAAAGCGAGTTTAAGTCGGTATATTTAAAAATAAGCACATGCACCTTCAAGCGCAGAATGCAAACACTCAAAACATAATTATCCTTTCACGTCAAAAGTGCAAATTGGGAGCCATACACACAATTTTACACCAAGGTGAAAGGCTAATAGTAACAATTCAGTAATCACGCATCTCCGGGAATAACGTCTTCTCACGTCCATGAGCGGCGGTCCCTCGGCACGACGCCACGCTATAATTCAACCCAATAATGATTCATATAAATTTGCGAAACGACCGAGAGGTGCAAACTGTAAGAGTGAGCGATGCAGTGTATAATTTGCTCGACTACAGGCCGCGGGCGGATTATGTAGTGTTGCCAACACTTATTTGAGCCGTATCGATACAGTTTAAACGATTTGCCGCAACGTGTATGTATTTTTATGTGGGACGTGAGTTTATGAGCGATCGTGACGTTACTAGCTGTGAAACTATGTATTTAGTGGGAATGCTGAGGTATGGCAACGCAAAGGCAAAAGACATACAGGATAAAATTGCGAATGTTCAAACTAAAGCGCGTTATATTTAATATGCAATATTATACTAAACAAGTTAATATAATTTTCCATTATCATAAAACGTAAACGTGAAACAGAAACCTGAACAATTTGTTTTGTTCAAACAATCAAGCATTAGCTGGATTATGTAAACATGATTCATACTTCAAATTCAATAGACGCATAATTAGCATTTAATTTGATAGGCATTACAATCTATTACCGTATGCTAAACAAAGCTGTGCAATGTATCGATAAAATTTTAATATCCATTGTTCGCAACACTAGTAAAGCGTGTCATTTGGTTTTT
This sequence comes from Atethmia centrago, assembly GCA_905333075.3. Classification (NCBI taxonomy): domain Eukaryota; kingdom Metazoa; phylum Arthropoda; class Insecta; order Lepidoptera; family Noctuidae; genus Atethmia; species Atethmia centrago. The sequence goes on from HG995382.1 coordinate 12,693,896, forward strand.
ATCATCGTGATTAAGTTTCGCTTATTGAAGCATCACCTTGCATGCTTGGTAATTGCAAGAAGTTATCGTTAAAAGGAAAAATGACGTAAATCGATGTGTTACTGACATCGATCAGCTAAGTATCAAGGTTATTTTTAAAACAACCTTGACGAGTTAATAAGGGTTTTTACACTCTATCCTAGCGATATCTTGCTATAAAGTACCGCCTTTTAATAATATACTGTATGGTTCAAGGAAACTTCGCTTACTATTTAAGACATCAATATGACTGATTTCTGAAGATTTTTGGTACTTACACAGTCAACAAACTCAAACAAGAAAATCGGCATTATTTTATCCATTTTCGCAATGCCACAGTATTCATAAGAAAGTTACTGCTCCTGGGAAGACGATTAAATTAATAACCACTTGTGACAGCTTCTTGCGCGTTCCAAGATTTCAGTCCAGAATGTATGGCCTTGCAGGAGTTAATGATTAGTCGCCTGTCGGTGTCTCCGGCTAACCGCTTCGTCACAGTCCTTATGTAACCTTACCGATATTCATTTGATATTCACAAACGATCATCACTAGCGTATGTTGCTATATCGGTGCGAAAATACTTGTAGTAACTGGTAAGTATTCTGTAATCACAGTTGATTCACATCAAATGTGATTACAAAATAGCTATTAGTTATTCACGAACCATTTTTAGGGTTCCGTAGTAAACAAGGAACATACGCATATTTATTTACTTTTTTGGGTAGGAAATCATCAAATAATTTCTCCCGCTCTGGGCGGAGCAGGAGGGTGTGTCAGACTCTTACTGACTAAAACCCACCCGTATTCCTTCCCTGTTTTATTGCCTTAGTTGCCAGGGGCCTCGGGAAAGAGGGGTCCCGTAACCCCGGCAGGCATCGGTCCTAGTGGACCCCTAAACTTGTGCTGACGACATCTCTTTGAGGCGCGCCTGGAATACGACGCGCCGTTGACCCGGGCCTGGTCCTTACCGGACGGTGAGCTACCCATTGTTCACCGTCCGCAAGCCCGCGCCTACGGTGGCTGGAAATCCGCCCGGCCCCACCTAGGGGCGAAAGGGTACGAAATTTGTCTTTCCCTCAACCATCCCGCCTCCTCCTTTGCGACCATTACTGCTTTGCAGAAGGAGGTGACGGCTGCAGCTCGCTCCGTACCATGGCCTAAACCAGGGCCGGACGCGAGAGATCTCTGCTGCCGAGCGCCATCACTAGGATACGGCGGTGCTTTGCCCAAGCCGGGCAGACCTCCACCGTATGCTCCACCGTGTCCTCCGGGTGATCCACACAGTGGTGACAACCAGAAACTATCACGGCTAAGTAGGCTTCACAAGTTAACGAGTTATAGTCGACCAACTTAACTTTGCAGTTGGAGAATTGACCGTGGCATATATCGATGTATGGGAGAACATGTTTTTTACCTCCAGTGTTAAGTTTGTTTTTGGAATAAATTCACCCCAAGTAATCCCAACTACGAAATCCTTCATTGTACGTGGTTCGACACGCACTTGGCCGGTTTTTTGTATTATGGTGTTGATAGCCAGACGTAATTTTAATAGCAGTTTTTGAAACTGTTGCATGATGAGGGGTATTTGTGTGTGTTTAAAAACCCAGCCAAAGTCGATTTTTTAACAGTATCACACGAGTATCACACGAGTTTTTTAATACCTAGTTAAGTGCAGTTTCATACACTACTTTATCTACTCTCATACATTGGGATTGAACCTGAAAAAAAAACAAAGTTAATAGAGTAAGACATTTTTAAGCATGTAGCATAAAAAAACCCACGTAATTCAGTCTAACATAACGTAAGAATGGCGCCAAACCCCAGCATCACCGAGCATGCGCTAAAGCGGGCGCTGCCACAGACAAGTAAAAATTGGGATCAAAACTTTTTTGTAATGCCATAAAAAGGGCGCGCCAAGCTTTTGCATTCCATTAGAAAAAAATATTGATGGAAACTCTTTGGTGGTGATTTTAACATCTTGGATTTGCCCTGTATCATGTTGGTAAAAAATTGTTTTATTATTATTTTGCTATAGAAAAAGTGTTTTAATATGATTCTATTCTTAAATTTCGGTACCTATTATGTTAATAAAGTATGTCATTATAAAGTCGTTTTGAAGTTTATAATTCGAATTTTACGATATGAGAGTAGATAAAATGTTTTTCGTTTCTTATGCTCTAAAAAATCGTCTTTATGTTGTGTGTAGCCGATATAAAGTCGCTTTTTACGCTATAGTGCATAAAGATTTTTTTTTGTAAGATTAAGATAATCAGGCCCAAAAGCCACACGCACAATAAAACGTCGCAGATTAAAGTCGTTATTTTATTTAATTTGCTTTAATTTATATCACTTCCGTGTTTTCTATCGTTAATTTAATAAAACCAGATAAAATAGTTGTCACTTATTATTTAAAAACGCAAAGAAACGTTTTTATAATTTTGCAGTTTAATTAAACAAAAAAGCTTTTAAAAAGTTTCGTGGCAGGAACTAGCTATTGTCTTCTTCAATTTTAAAACTTTTTGAAAAGTGAAAAGCGATTAAACTAAAACAATGGAATACTGTTATATACTTTATGCCTGTTTCATTTTCTCGCAAACGAAGGGGAAAGCAGAGTGTAGATATATTACACTCGGGCATAAACGAACTATTTTACCCTTCGACTGAACTATCCAACCTCGTCTGCGGCTCGGCTGGATATAAAGGTCTCGGGGTAAAATGGCTTCTTTTATGCAGTAGTTGTACAATCTACTTTTATCTCACCCCATGTTAAAAACAGGATGTTTCGAGCGTACATTTAAGTATTACAACTCGTGGAGGCTATTTTATCGTGACCCACCCACATTCATTCTTTAGACCTAAGTACATCAGGGTTTTACTGGAAATAGTCTTCAAACAGACCACTAAATTGAACATACCAAATAGATGAAATATTACAGTATACAGAGCCACCAGAAATCAGTCCTGATATCAATTTTGCTGGATTTAACTTTTCCATAATTACTGTTCAGACATGAGTGAAGAAGAATTCCGAACTAGATGTAGGTAATCGTAATGAAACCCACCGTTACTGACATGGTTCCCTATCCTTTGCCGAAGAATGACGCAAACGTCATAAATCGTACTCATGTAAAAGTATGTGAGTAATTCTAAATTAGTATTCGCGTAACGTATAACGCGAGGATAAGAGTAATATCTATGAACCTACGCGAAGTAATAACTGTTCCACAAAGAAAAATATAATATAACTCGAAATATCATTCTTATATTATATAAAATTGTCGAATGGGTAACGACTTGCCTTTTTGTTTCGTTCCGTTCATTTCCTCGGAGTGAAATTGTCAGCGACAAGGGGATTGCATATGGCATTGAAATACTTGCACTAAAGTTGCGCGATCCAACATAACAACTTAATAAATCCTCATTGGTGATATATTATTACGAGACTTAGTATTATCAAAATGATGAGCAGCACCGTTAGTTTGCTCACCATTTACTTTCCATTATCAATCCATATGCCAAGAATAATACTATATCCTACTTATAGTAAGTTTCGGCGATAAAATTATGAACAACAGGGTATTTGACTGCTATCAAAGAAATACATGAATTGAAATGAAGTTATACGCTTTTGAAATTATTCTTCTATCCTTGTCACAAAAAACGATCATTGTTCTGAATGGCGCGAATTTTCTATGGCTCTCCTGTGCTGTGACCTCAGATGCTAGTAGTGGTGTTTCTGTCTAGCATAGACACGAAAACGCTAGCAACTTCGCCACTTTTTAAATATTTAAACATGTTTTTGTACTGTAGCTTTTCTAGATTCCGAAAAATTAAATTAAAAAATAACAGTCAAATACTATTGAATTCAATTTTTTGCGGTTTACCTACCTAGTTTCAGGCCTAGATTTATTTGTTTATTTTACCATGTATGTACACATAATAAACAGAAAAGAAGAACAGAACAGAAAAATACGTACAAAGGTGATGCTTATTTCTAAAGAAATCTCTTCCAGCATACCTTCGATAGGAAAGTAGATAACGAGATTTAGACACTGTGTGTAAGAGTAGAAGACAAAATAGAATACATAAAATCGAAACAATTTACAAAACAAATAATATGAGATATTTAATGACCTTTACAAAATATTGTATTGATTTGTTAAACCGTTTTTTGAAAGCAGCACTCCAGTTCTGCTGCCTGCTCAATATTGTCAGCATCCTGATCTTCATACAAAAAACGTTTTGCTCGTCTTTTCTAAGTTGCAAACTCTATTCCCTTTTCAACAATTAAGCTAGGGCTAATTTTGTTACTTAAGTTATTTGTTCTCATTGAATTTATTGCTGGTGCGGAGTCAAGAACAGTTGAAGAATTCCACTTTAGGTGTATAATTTGATCTAATTTGTAAACTTATCTAATGAAAAGAGTTTGATCTTTGGCATGAATACGAGTTTTAAGAAAGTTTTTAATTGCTATTTTAAAGTCTACTTTTCGTGAAGAAAGGGAATTATAGGTGCATCTGGAGACGATTTATTTCTAAAAAGTTAAACACAATATCCAAAATTGAATCTTTTCTTTGTAGTTTTCATCAAATATCCTTCAATGGCATTTGAATAGTGAGCAGCTGGTCTACAAATTGATCTTCTTTAGCTTCTAACTAGCTTTTCAAAAATAAATCTTAAAGATTCGTGTCAATGCCGAGCCATTTTCTTCATCATTGTGGTTTTGGAAATTTTAATAAAATGAGATGCACATTTGCATTTTTTTTCTTACAAACTGAAGAAAAACATTAATATGTAAATAATAAATGTTTCAAAATGTTTGATTATTACCTAAACTACACACAAATACTTTATTATGATCGTGTATAGTAAATACATAACACTTTGTCCAAAAATAAGGCTTTCAAGAAGAAACGAAATCTAACGCCAAATAATATATTTTTCTTTATAAGTAGCAGCGTATATCTTGGGTTTTTTAGTCTGCTTACTATGATTTTGCCATGTACGTGTACGTGTTACTATGATTTTGTCATAAAGAAATTAGGTTACTCGAGGAACCAGTGAAGTGGAGAAGTCGATAAGCTTACATGAGTGTTCCTTTGAAGATATTTTTACTTTCACGTCTGCGTCGTATTTGAGATTATACGAGCAATATTTTCTTGCGCTTTGTATAATGTCAAGGAAATATATAAAACATGCGTACTCTCATATTGTGGCAATTTGATATCAAAGTATCGCAAAGTTATTACCATAAAGATACTAGTAGGTAAATTATGCGTACTTTCGCAACGAATATACTTAATCCCACGAGTAGTATGGGGGATATATTCAGTACACGTAGGTTCACCCCCTGTCCAACACAACCAGGGGGTCCACTGGTACCCTGGCTGGGGGGGCGCTCGCGATTGATGCGCCACCTACAACTACAAAGTTGCAGATGACACTACTCCTCAGCCATTCATACACTCGCCGCGCACCAAAAACGAAATCCTATGAAATCTTCAAACAAGATTTAGTACCAGCAACCTTAAGCTAAAGTTTTTACACTTAAAAGTTAAAGTCTATGTAGGATAACTATCTAACTTAGGGCCGATGTATCACTTGTCAGATAACTTTACCTCAAATATAAATATGGCCGTTTCACATAATTTTTATAGAAAAGCAAAGTCAACCTGTCATATTTATTCCTCAAGGAAAAGTTACCTTACGGTTAAGAAATCTGCCCTTAGTTGACCAAAAAAAGACCTGGTACTATCTTATTTCTTGTAGAAATAACAATCACTGAACGAATGTGTGTAATATCGTTACAATGTCATCATATAATGCGGTAATAGCCAACCTCTTCAGAACCCGTCAATGTGCGTCAAGCCGCTGCGCGTTGGTCACACCGACTAAGGTGGTGCATAAATCCTCTTCCTTAATTTAATGTCGCATAAAATCACAGGCCGGTGCAGGCAAGCGTGCATCCCTCAAAGGCTCGCCAGTGCACCGCTAGTGTGTACCTTTTTACCACCCATTGTAAAGTTTTTTATTACCTGTAATTTAATATACTTTACTGAATCACCGTGCAGTACACTGCAGTGCAGGTTATGGTTTCATGAAGCGCACTGTTTTGCATGTTCAAATGCGCATCAAATTCTGTCTATTGTGACGTTATTATTATATTGTTTCGTGTTTTCAAGGAGTGAAAAGGAAGCATTTTTCAAAATACCTTGAAGATACTCGGAAGGTAAGAAAGGTAAGTGCGGATGTAAAAAACGCTTCTTTAATCTAGGTGCATACTTTTTAGAGTTCCGTAGTCAACAAGAAACCCTTACCGTTTCACCATGACCGTCTGTCTGTCTGTCTGGCTGTCCCCGGCTTAGTTTAGCGACTCTTAGGACTAGAAAGCTGTAATATTGGCATGGGCAAAAAAGATACATCCCATATACAAATACACTTTACGTGCAAGGTTACGTCCCTTGCACGTAAAGTGTATTTGTACATGGGATGTAATTCTTTTTTCTCGTCTATCCGATGGTGTGGGATATTGCTGGATAGACCATTCAAAAATATTCCGGGTCTCTAGAAACAATTTTTCGATTCAGGTATCCGTTTGTTGTGTAGCTTTAAAGTGTACATTTTTGTTAAGAGTCAAGTTTCCCCCCTCCTTATTTTTTTGGGTGGGAAATTATCAAATATCTTCTCGCGCTCTGGGGGGAACAGGAGGGTGTGTCAGACTCTTAAGACTAACCAGCGTTAAAGAAAACTTGATAACACCTCTATGTGTTATTGATGCACACTGAGCTAGAAAATACTGGATACAGCAATAGGTACCCCCCCCCCCCCCCCCCCCTAGCTAAATGATGGGATTCCGATATATGAAAAAAGTCATGGCAGAAGAATATATAACGAAGTTAAAAGGAAAACTATCATAGCTAAATAAGCTATACAAGTTAACGAGTAATAGTTGCCTAACTTAAACTTGCTGTTGAAGAGAATAATTGACCGTGACGTATATGTATGGGGAGAACATGTTTTTCAACTACAATGTTAAGTTTGTTTTTGGGATAAAATCATCCCAACTGCGGAACCGTGCGTGGTCCAATACGCACTTGGCCGGTTTTTATAGCATTATTTTGCTCACGAGTTAAAAATGTAAATTCTGTTCCGCGCTCCAGATTTTTAAACAGGGTAAGCCTTTTGTAATGAAGTACGCGCGTAATGCCTACTTGTGTTTTGTTTCGGTGGAATCCCAGCAAACATCATTATACTAAATTGTTGGTAGAGCTAATATTATAAAAGGACCGCGAACTTCGTTATTTGTGGTGTACTTTCAGAGAAAAGTTGTTCCACATTAAGTAACATATGAGTTTTTCAAGTTAAATTTAATTTTGAATTTACTTTCTTCACTAGAGTTGTTCTGAAAAGTAATGACGCAAGCGTCTCGGAGGTACTCTAGTGGAATACACACGAGATTTCGCATATAACCCAGTAGGTTTTCATTTCAGCTAAGAGGCGTAACATATATTTTACGAGATTTGCTGCCTCGGTATTTCTCTTTAGCAAGCCGCTTTTGATGGTAGAATTTTATCAAAGCTTATTGATTTTGCGTCGGTCTAAAACCGGTAGACGTAGGTATATACTGTATACCAATAACAACTTAACCATGTTGCTAATAATTGGATCGACTCTCTAATGTGCTTAAACCATGCGCGTCGTTAGGTGATATTAACTGGTATTAACAACTTAATGTAATTTGTGAACTATAGAGCGGGATACGCGTTAAAGCAAAGGCATATTATAGCGAAATATCCCGCGTGAGAAGACTCCAAACGTATCTGACATTAGGTGCATTAACTAATGCACCTAATGTCAGATACGTTTGGAGTGTAACTACACTGTAATTTGTGTAGAGCGATATAATCTACTAACTAGCTAACTTATGTAAAGTCTTCTTAAGGAAATTTTAGTCATTCCGTGATAGTTGTATGACACGGGAAATTGACGAAGGGTGTCAATATGCTTGACAGTGAATTTTTCAGCACAGTTGCTAGTAAAGTGACTCTTATGGCAACGCCTTTAGGTTCATAATTTAGCCTATTATACTCGTGTTTTTTTTTACTTTGCATTACCATACTCTTAGGGTTTTCTGTTCTGTTCTCTGTCTGTTCTGTAATCTGTTTAAAGAGTTTTTTTTATGTCTAAAAGCAATGAATATTTTTGTGAATAAATAAATTATTTTAGGTTACATAATTATGATAAATCAATCATCAAAATTAACATAATTGCATCAAAAATATATTTATTTTCACTACATATTAACCTTAATTTATGCAAAACATTATCTTTTGTTTATTATATTTTTTATATAGGTCGTTTAGCTGTTTTGCCAGTGCCTTTATTTTCACTAGCACCAGATAAAATATCAGTGCGCCATTTTCCATAAATATTTGTTAACGTTTTCGTTGTGTGGTTAATTATTATCAAACATGTCGACTTCACGTAGGGAAGAAGAGCAGGTGTTAGCCTGTTGCCATCAAAATCTAGAGAGAATCTAGATTTTGATGGCAACAGGCTAACACCCGTGTTTCGTGCCTCGATTAGTATCTATTTCCAGCGGGTCAAATCTACGTATTGCTCTTCTTCCCTACGTGAAGTCGACATGTTTGTATACCTAGCGGCTTTCGAAACTAATAATAATACAAGTCTGTTTTTTCCTCGCAAGTGTGTTGAAAAACGTCGTATGAACGCGTGTGCATTGACACACCCGGCTCACTAAAACCGCGTCTAGTGTAATAAAATAACCAACATAGCACACTAGTATCATAATGTACTATTTCTGACTGTGTGTTACATATTCGAAGTGTCAAAAAGAACAACATAGCACCTTACCTGTGGGTATCTAGAAAGATGATTGAGGATTCAACCAAAAGGATGAGGAGATACGTTTTCTTGGCTGCTACGATCCGTCTTTCAGCCTGGTGATGATGGTAAATACTATGCAGGACAGTAAACGAGACACAAAAGTAGAAATTATATTGATATCACGTCTATTTGTTAAAGAAAACTGGATGTCTTGCATAACTAATCTCACAGTCGCAATATTTACATACGATGAACCAGTAAATGACGATCTCTTACAAAATGACGTCAGCCCCTTTGTCCAGTTTTTGGGCAGTAGGTACAGCGTCATTCAATAACAACGTTTCCATGTCGAGTCATTTTATTATGCCTTCCCTTGAACCTTTAAAGTCATACACTTTTGAATAAACTTGTCTGCTTGGTTGCCTTCAGTTTTTTTTTTTCGTTTTGGTCCAGTACATACAAATTATTTGATAGCAGTGCCTTTATAACTTAATCTTAAAATTTAAAAAGAACCGACCTAATTTTTTCAAATATTTTATCAAGGTCTTCAAAACGCAAATTTTATATCAAGATTTATTTTGATATCTACAATACCGTTAATCATATTAATAAGTACCTATTTAACTTAAATTTATGCAGAGTGACAGCTTAGGTCCCTAAGATAACCAGAATGTGTACATACATAATCCCTATGTGTCTATCTATAAACTAAATATAATAAGTGCTGAGTTGATCTGCACGATAACTGACAAATGCGTGCACTGACTGGAGGTCCTACTAGGTCTACTCAATCTGTGTGGTTCTTTCCTCAAAAGACCATTTCAGACACCGATCTACATGGTCTTCACATGATCTGACCAAGATTATGTGTGGACTTTAAAAGAAATTGTGACGTCTGAGTTTCTTCGCGTTTCTTCTCAGGGTAGTCAGATAAGAAATGCCGGACCTAATCTAGTTTTTTTTTTTATATGATTGATGTGTTAAGTCTTTCGACAAACGTGCTTACAGAAATAAAATAATTTATCATTATCATTTATATCTCAGGAGACACGACTAAAACCACAAAATTCCTAGCAAATACAGACTCCCCATTTCTTAATATCGTATTTCTCAATCACAACCACTCCATACAATTTGCGGATCCCGAAGCCTTGAAGGCGAATATCAACTATAGAACAAATTAATAGCATCTGAGAGTCACAAGGTGATTATGATTTACATACATAGGTACACAAGTAATTACAATAGACATGTCCCCTATATAATCGATAACGGAGCTATCGGACTAACTAATGATATTATGTTTCTACATATGTATTTGACGATGTTCGTTTTCTTTACACACCTAGCTATCCACCTCTCCGTGCCTCGGAAAGCACGTTAAGCCACTGGACCCGGCTGTCATTCGTGTATCTTTGACAGTCGTTACAAGTTGTCAGAAGCCCGAAAGTCTGACAACCAGTCTTACCAAGGGTGTTACACAGTAACTGGGTTGTGGAGGTCAGATGGGTAGTCTCTCCATGTATAATACTGGATATTCAGCTGCATCCAGTTTTTTGTAAAAAGCTACGCAGATGAGGATCTTTGATACGGTGTAGGATCTCTGAGTCTTATTGATAAAAGATAGAATATAGGTGATGCTAGTAAAACACAGAGAAGAATAGAACAAAGCCATACATATACACATTTTACCAAAAGAGAAAAAAAAACGTTCAGAAAACTAGCCATAACCCAGCTTTGAGACAACACAATGTTAGTTCTTAGGTCAGTTTTCATTAAGTGCATTTCCTGAAAAACAAAATTGTCTTATCTTGGGAATTATGCAAGCATAAGTTTCTATGGTATTATGAGGCTGATATTAATAACAATTTCAGATATCCTCGTGCAAAAAAATGTTTACCCACACAATTATTAGGTATTAATAGGTACATTTTGTGAGTAGTTTTTGTTTATAGATGACGTTTAGGATCAGAAATACTATCAGAAACTCGGAAAAAATATCTGAGCTGCCCAAGAAAAAATGTGGAAGCAGGTACTTAAATCAGTATAGTGAACAATAAGAAGTGTACGGCAAAACATTTCAATCAATGTATAAATGGGAACCCTTTTCGTGCTGACATCGATAATGAACCAGACCAGTGTTAGTTTTGTCCTAATATTCCAAGTAATTCTAGCAGTGGCGGTAAGTTTCTTTGCAGGTTATCCATGTATATCTAGGTACCTCTTGGTCACCAACTTATGTAAGTAACTATTCTAATATATTATAAAGCGTCTGCGCTCAAGCTAAATCTAAATTAATAAGTAACAAAATTTGTATTTCTAATAATAAAAAACTAACCTCACTGCGTACTGCGATAGGATGCTCTCTGTTTCAGGAACCAGAAACACCTATCAACGACTGTCGGATCAGGTGCGGGTCATCCAACGCAATCACAGGTTAGACGATACCACACTTGATAGGCTGCGTTCAGAGGTACTTAGCAACCATATCGTCTCGGCTCCGGCACAAACCACGGCACAAGCGTCGACTATTGATGTCGCGGTCCAATCGTGTTGAGGAAGAAGATGATAGGATTGCTACAATAAGTAGCCAATGCAACGTCCGGTTGAAAGAAAAAAAAAGGGCACTGGTGTGTGCCTGGGACTCGCAGCTTAAGATTTCTTTCTAGAGCAGCGAGTATCTTGTTGATACATACTCGACCCTGTATTGCGTGACTGTTGCGGCATGTCATTTAGCTAACGTTAAGTTTCTTAGCTGTAACGGAGTTACTCGACCAAAACCAGCTGTACCAACCTGGCGATGCAAGATCGAGCGTCGTATCGATGGGGCCATGGTATAGGGTACATCGGCAAACTATACTGCTTCAGAGATGGCAATACACGACCACGAGTGTTGCGCTTTGTAAGGCGGGCATTCTCAAGGACTGGAATCGGCCCTCGAGAATACATGTCCCGTGTCACAGAGCGCATCCACTTCCTGAAGCAGAAATTTAGTGCATGAGCGAGCCGTATGCAGCGGTATAAGCAGCGGGTTGATCGATACACGCAGAATCTTATTTTCTAGAGCGATGAGAGGTGGGTATATAGAGCTTGAAAGCGGTCTGAACAAAATGTGACAGACATGTGCCGCCCAGATGATGTCGCCACGAGTGCATTCTGGCGTAGCATCTGGTTGGTGCACGTCTGTCACGCTGAAGCTGACTAGAAGCAGAATGTCGAGCGAGTTCGTGGAACTATACCAGAAATGGAAACAGACAGGGGAGTTCCATAAAAGTTTTTGGAGATACCATTGACACAATCGCTTTCGTCCTAACAGGCATATTTAATCAGTTATTAGACAGCTGTTTGTTTAATCAGGAAACGTACGAGTACCTCCCGATTTAATCAAACATAGTAAAGTGGTTCCAATTTTCAAATCGGGTAGTCAGAGTGATCCCTCTAATTAGTGACCTATACCTGCACTACCTGCGTTGAGTCAAGCTAGACCTGAAGTTGTCACATTTTAACTCAAATGGGGTTTTACATAGTCGCCAGTTTGGTTTCACGAAAACCAAATGGCTGGTCGTCGTCCCGCGTCGACGACTGACATGGGAGTAAAACTCATCAGTTATATTATGGAATCTTGGGAGAGGTCCCATAATGTAATTGGCATTTTCAGTGACCTTTCAAAAGCGTTTAACTGCGTTGACCAAATAATATACAATACACTGATCTGTACATTACACCACTACGGAATTCATGACCAATCTGCTGATTTTGTTCTTTCCTATTTATCGAACAGGCAGCAAAAGTAAACGTTAATGGGGCGAAGTCCTCAAGGTCTTTAGTTAAGATGGGCGTGCCTCGAGGTTCAATTCTTGGCCCTTTCCTATTTCTAGTTTATATTAATGACCTTCGATACATGATGGCTAACTTATCGGATATAATTATGTTCGCTGATGACACTTCCCTTATTTTTTTAATATATAAAAGATACGGATGTCTTACGTGTCAACGATAGTCTGGCGATTCTTTCGAAATGGTTCGCAGCTAATAATCTCTTACTTATTGCGAACAAAACTAAATATCTTAAGTTCTCATTACCAAATTTACCCCAAGTGTGTCTAAATTTAAACTTGACGGCAATAAACTAGATGCTATCATGGAAACAGTATGTCTAAGAATTACTTTAGATTCAAAGTTACTGTTTAAAGAGCTGTTATAGGTAAGCAAAAATAAGGCAGATGAGTGGCATACCACAGCTAGGTTAGTATACTTTGCTCATTTCATTTTTTTAGCTAAGTATAGTAAGCAGCAGAAGCTGTGGGAAGCGGCAGCTGACGTAGATTTAATTTTTATTTTACAAAAGAGGGCAATCCGCGCGGTCTATAAAATGGGTCCTCGCGAGTCCTTAGTAACAAATTCAAAGAAATTGATAATTTTACTGACTCTACCTTCTTTATATGTGCTAGAAAGTATTTTGTATGTTCGCAAATACTTAGGACTTTTCAAAAACAAGAAGCGATTTCTCAATACTCAATACTCAATATCTTTATTGCTTTACCATAATGTGTACTTAGGTGGTAACTATATAATTGAGATCATTATGGACCCTGTAGGGCACAGCAAGAGGGTAGGAGAGAGGAAGCCGCGTTTTAGGAGATTTAACTTTCATATACTCGAAGTCAGGAGATCGCTAAATATGATACTAACAATTCGCCTATCTACTATTTATTTATTTATTATTCTATCTGAAAAAGTGCTTATATATTTTAAACTAATTTTATATACCTGTACATATGTATTATAATGCTGTTTATTTTTTGGTATAAATTGTTTTTCTTTGAATAATTATTTCATTTCATTATTATTATTGTTATATTAATATATTTTAAACATACCTACAAGTTGCGTGATTATCATTAATTGTTGTTATGAATTTTTTTATTAAGTATATTATTTATTATTATATTAGTAATTTCTTTAACATATACAAATTACATTATTATTAATATGTTTTTTCCTATTATTTATGTTTATCATTTAAATATTCGTCTAAGGAGTAATAACATTTGTTTAACAGTAATGTTTTAAGTTTATTTATAAATATATTTAACTTTTCTTCTTTCTTTATTACGTCAGGCAGTTTGTTATATATTTTTATAGACATTACGTAGGGACTTGTAGAATGTATTTTTAGCTTGGATTTTGGTATGTTTAGCCTAGATCGGTACCTAAGTGTGTACTGTGATTGGATGTCTTCGCGTTTTGTGTAGAAATCTTGATGCTTACGGACAAATTTACATGTTTCTAAAATGTAAATACTGGGGAGGGTTAGAATATTGTGTTTTAGAAAATAGGGTTTGCAGCTGTCAGTTTGATCAATATTTACCAAGATCCTAACTAATTTCTTTTGTAGGGTGAAGAGTGTCGGTGCATTTCCATAATGTATGTATGGTTCTTTCCTCAAAAGACCATTTCAGACCAAGATTATTTTTGGATTTTAATATACATATTGACATCGATGAATTTTTGTATATACAATGACATAAATGTTTACTTTGTATAGTATTATATTATTTTAATTATTGTGAATTTAAAGACTGTGGATCATTGTTTTATTTTATTTTTCTATCTCAGTTACTTTTAATCTTGGTCTGGCAGTTTGAGTAATTTATGCAGCCTACCCTATTCTTTGGTATTGTTCGTCGAATCGTCGGGCTCCATAAGCCCCGCGCGACACCAATTCGGAGTCAAATAATAGAAAATCAATTGTGTCTCATTAGCTGTCCTTGTCCAATTAACTGCACCCGAATTGCGAAGTTTTTTTAAATCATAATTCCTTAATATGTTGTTCTTCTCATTATTTTACTTTTTAAACTTATAATTCTAATTTCAACTCTCTATTTGTGGCTTTTGTTAGCAGGATATTCATTCAGTTTTTATTATTATTTTTATTTATCTTGTACATAGATTATTTTATATTTTGTGAGTGTGAGAACGTTGTTGGCCTTGTAGACTCTAAATTTGTTGACCATTTTCTATTTTGTTAAGTATCTGGTACATGTTGAAACTAACCTTTTACCTTGGGTTCCAATCTAAAATATCTGTATTAAATATCAACGTAAGTACGTTACGCATTTAATTAATAACAAGGACGTCTTATTTTAATGCAAAACCTGGTTGTTTTTTATTTTCGATTACTCAACTCAATTTTAAGTAAATAGATAATTGCTTCATATTTTGCAATACATTACAAGCGTTGTGTCATCGCGCTTCTTATTCTTTTCTTTGCAATCTGACAGTGACCGCGGTTTAGGTGTTGTCAGCGTCTTAATAATTTACGTATCGATTCGATACGATCTTCGACTAAATCATTATTAGTCTAGTGAAACATTAGTTTAAATAAAAACAGTGCATTTGAAAATTTTTGGAAAATATGAAGCAATTATCTATTTAGATAATTGCTTATCTATTTAGATAATTGCTTCATATTTTCCAATAAATTACAAGCGTTGTGTCATAGCGCTTCTCTTTCTTTTTTGTGCAGTCTGACAGTGACCGCGGTTTAGCTGTTGCCAGTGTCTTAAATGTGAAATAAGCAAGACCGTAGTCATTTAAAGATCTATCGCATAATAATTGACACCCTAGTTAAACACATGCTAATTTATAATACACTTCATGCAGGCACAAATCATGACACAAGGTAATTAATTATAATTCAATGTTCAAACACACAATTATATAGAGCTGCTAGTTTACGATCATCCAATAAACAAGATGCTTGAATACTCAATTAAATTGATTGTGTTTATTGAAGGGAATCAGTCATTATGCATGGCAGAATGGGTATCCATCTTGAAATGTTGATGTTATAATTCTGTCTAATAATAACGTGTTTGATAGTTAGGTTTCTATTGTTTAAACATCTTTAATTTGATAGTCCTATTTAATTGTTTTCTAAATCGTAAAAACGTGATTTCGTAATTTAAAAGAATGTTGGTGTCTTCTTTCAGTTTAAATTATGTTTCAAGGATAACGGTTGTTTTAGAGACGAAACTTGTTCTTTTGGAAGTTTCAACTGATTCTATTCATGTGTAAAACATTTACTGCTAAGTTGTAAACATCTGAGTGTTGATACTTGTCCGCATTGTATTTCCAATGCATTATTAAATTATAGTTTCTTTAACACTAAACGTACACTAAATTCATCCACCCTCAAGCTCACAAGTTTACATAATGTCTTCCATCCGGCTACACAAAGTTAACTGCCCTAATAAATCCAGTGACTCACAAATTCCAAATTCAACCCTAAAAAACTCGATCATTAGTCAAATGATCACTATGATTAGTGACGTCACAGAATTCCAGAGCCAATGACGTTGATCAGTGAACACCGCGCGGAGATCGCCACCGTGGGCACGCTGCAGCGATAGGATTACATTGTGGGACTCCATTGGTCGTGCAACGTGGAGTATCGAACGAAAATCTTGATGATAGTGTGAAAAATAACAAAAAAAGTAATGATTTAAAAATCAGTGAACGAATTAAACTTAACTTTAGAATTTATAAGTAATATTATAGGTGCACTACAGACTTCCTGCCCTTTCATTTTTCCTGCTCAATTTGGTCTATTCTAAAATTGTCTGTAAAAGATTGCATTTAGCGATAATACCGACCATTGTACAAACTATTTACTATGAAGTAGGTAAACAAAAAGTTTAGTAGCGAGTTTGGACCTAATCTTAGAGATTCGCTTTTAAATCTACAGGTAAACAAGAGCCTTGTACGAAGTGACTAAAGGCACTGATAGTATCCGTATTGTTGACTGTAGGAAAGAGTTCCTGATGCTTTTCTACTAGACGAGTCCTTTACTCAAAGGTGAACGGCAGATTTCGTACCGCTTACTTTTTTTGATGTTTTGTTATAGAATTTGTACCACATATTAAGGCAACTAAGCCATTTATTTTCATGTAAGTGTACTATTTTTAGAAGTTCGGATTAATTTATAATATAAAAAAAAAGATTTTAATAACTACACGTAATTTAGTCGTAAAGTAAACGCAGTTATGTTGGTATTTAAGCTATGCTCGCCATAAGGGACCCGACCCTTCTTAGATGAAGTAATATTAAGAATTAATTAATTATAAATAAAATAAATGTACTTACAAAATAACTATTAACTGTATTGTTTTATTTACCTACACTCAAAACCCCATCAGGACTTCATCATTATCAAACTGTTGCAGTCAGCTGCTGGACATCTCCTAATGCACTCCACTGAGTAGGTATGATCCTCATTTCAATTTACCTACTTGATAGTAAGTAAAACACTACAAAAATAGCGACAAGCAATCTAGAACATATACATACTTTATTACCGAAATAATGTTTAAGTGCCTTTATGTAACAATCTACATTGGTACACTAGTACATAACCTTAAAAAATAAAACTGGTTACAACTTTTACGTCCCAAGTTCTAAAAATCCAAGAATTTAAAAAGAGCTATCATATTAACTACAAATTAAAACAAAAAATATCCCAAAACACGAAATTTTATTAGCGGTATGAAATTCCCATACAAGTCTGCCGTTCGCCTTTAGTAAACCTTGTACAGCAAACTAAAATAGGGTTAAGTGTAACCCTATTTTAGTTTGCTGTACAAGATTTTATTTTCTTCATCATAACTAATAAAAAAATCTTTGAAGTGGTTGCCGTCTCCACAAAACAATTCCAATCACTTTTCTACTTTACATTTTTAACCAGTTGATCAGGCGGGTAACTCGATACCGCCTTGGACGGCCGCAGCCTATTGCTTTCCAGCCTGTCCCACCCGTTTCCCAGGCTTGTTCACACATGTAGGTACTCCGTACAAGGTCTAATGTAGGTACCTACTTGTGTTGCCACCTTTACTATAGATTTTAATTCGCATATAGAGTCAAGTTAAGTCAAGTTGTGCTCGTTTTCAATTTTATTATGTATTTGGCTTATATTATTAATATCAATAGAATTTAGTAGCTTAGTCTGGCTGTGTTATTTTGATTTATTCTTCGTTTGGCCCACTGAGTTTTGTCCTACATAAAATAAACCTGGGTTGTCCCAAACAACATGCTTCCTTCTTCCTATTTTATATTCCTTCTACGGCCCATTTTTTTTTTGTACCTATATGCCAAACTTACTTTTTTGTGCAATCGGCAAAAACGGGTTACGTATTATTAAATATTTTACATGAATAAACTATTTAAAATTTTATAAAAAATATTGTTTTTTTAAACCTTTTGTTTTGATACTCTCACTTTAATTGTTGGTTGGTAAATTATTCAGTAATAAAAATTATCCTGCCTTAAATATTGTTTATTACAGATCTAACTGTTCTATATATTTAAACTGTAGTAATGATGAGATGATTTATTATTCTATTTCTGTGATTTCGATTGTGATATTGGATAATAAAGATGATTGTATCAAAATGTTTAGAATTGTTTTATTATTGAATTATTGTTTCAAAAATTTCAAATGAGTACATTATTTTTTTTGCTGACTGTACCTTTAAAGTACTAGAGATGTGGGACGAAGCACAACTTCAATAGTGATATGGGACAAACTAAGATTATTTTGGAATGTGGGACAAAACTTCAGGACGAACGAAGAATTAATCTTTATTTTTTATGGCTTGGACGCAAGACGATAAAAAGTTGGCCATTTACAAATATGTCGAAGAACCAGAAGATTACAAAAATTAAATAAAATTTATAATCCCTCTAAAGTTGACTCTTTAATCACACAAGGCTAAATAGGTACAGCCACATCGTTATTCGTGCGAAAAACCCCTTGTTTCCACTTTCACATGAAAAAAAACATGGTTCCGCAAATAGAATAGAATAGAATAGAATACTCTTTATTATGTACACCATAAAAATTACAGACATAAATGTAGAAATTTTACACAATGTGCGGTCTCAAAGCGACTCCAAGAAAAAAAGGAAAAACAAACATAACAGCGTGCAAATGGGATCTGTATCGCCTTTCTTTTGTGTCAATATGGGTGCATATTGACACAAAAGAAAGGCGATTAAAAATATAATTTTGCAATTCGAAATTACACGACACCAGCTGCCTAATTTAATAATATAATTAATTAGTATACATTCGCCTAATCACCGGCAGTGCTTCACTAATTGTCTTTGTGAACGACCTAGCACAATTAACTGAATCGGTAGCTCTAACCAGATGAAATTGCCAATCAGTTAATTGTATGGTGAATGTAATATATGTCTGGGGACGTTATTGTCACTGCATAAACGCATCCATGCTTTAATTGGTAAATGAAGTGTCCAAATTGATATAGCTATAGTCTACTAGTTAGTCTAACAAGAGGTTATGGCTATTATGGAACTGAATGATCATATACATATAGGTATATAATGTTAATTCACACTTTTTTTTTTTTTGGGTGGGAAATCATCAAATAACTTCTCCCGCTCTGGGCGGAGCGGGAAGGTGTGTCAGACTCTTACCGACTAAAACCCACCCGTATTCCTTCTTGTTGCCTGTGTTGCGGGGGCCTCGGTGACCCATAAGTACCTTCCCGCGACCCCGGCAGGCATCGGCCCTAGTGGACCCCTACTATGTGCTGACGACATCTCTTTGAGGCGCGCGTGGAATACAACGCGCCGTCGACCCGGGCCTGGTCCTTACCGGACGGTGAGCTACCCATTGCTCACCGTCCGCAAGCCCGCGCCTACGGTGGCCGGAAATCCGCCCGGGATTCCCGACGCCCTGGGCGTCTCCTGCGGCGGCTAGGGGCGAGAGGGCGCGAAACTTGCCTTTCCCTCAACCGTCCCGCCTCCTCCTTTGCGAGCATTACTGCTTCGCAGAAGGAGGTGACGGCTGCCCATGCCCTCTCGCTCCGTACCATGGCCTGAACCAGGGCCGGACGCGAGAGGTCTCTGCCGCCGATCGCCTCCACGAGGACACGGCGGTGCTCTGCCCAAGCCGGGCAGACCTCCACCGTATGCTCCACCGTGTCCTCCAGGCGATCCACACAGTGGTGACACCCGGACGTTTCCTCCCGCCTTATCTGACACAGGAACCTCCCGAAGCTGCCGTGTCCGGTGAGGACCTGCGTCACGCGGAAGGTGAGGACGCCGTGGCGCCTCTCCAGCCACTCCTCAAAGAGGGGACTTATCGCCGCAATCGTGGCGTGCCCAGCACTGGGTTGCAACAACCGTACTTTCCATGACGCCATGAGATCCCGCCGGAGCTCCGTCCGCTGTGCCGCGATTTCTCGCGGCAGCGGGCTTACGCCCCGGCGTTTCGCCTCCTCGCGCCACTCCCATACGTGCGCGAGGACTTTTGCCTCCAGATCCCATGGCGGCAATCCGGCAAGGAGGCTCGCTGCCTCACAGGAGACCGTGCGGTATCCTCGGACCATCCGGATGGCCATGACCCTTTGGGCCGCGCTCAACCGGCGGGCTGGCCGCAGCGCCAGAGAGCGCGCCCATACAGGTGCCCCGTAGAGGGCCATGGACCGCACGACCCCCGCGTAGAGCCTCCGGCAGGAGGCGTTTGGACCCCCTAGATTGGGCAGGAGCCGCTTCAATGCAGCGCCCGCCCGCTCCAGTTTGGGAGCCAAACGTCGGAAATGCTCCACGAAGTTCCACCGGCTGTCGAGGACGAGTCCCAGGTACTTCATCGTCGACTCGACGCCGATAGAAACCCCTCCTACCGTTATTTGGGACCCCAACGGTGGCGCGTTCCGAGGACCATGAAAACACATGGCCTCGGACTTGTGCAGGGCCACCTCGAGTCCCAATTGCCGGATCCTTTCGACGATTGTCGCAACCCCGCGTGCCGCTAATTCGGCCGCCGCCTGGTGCGACCTCCCCTGCGCCAGGACCAACGTGTCGTCAGCGTAGCACACTACGCTGACGCCGCTAGGGAGGTCGGCGCGCAGCACCCAGTCGTATCCGATGTCCCACAGATGCGGCCCCAGGACCGATCCCTGTGGGACACCGCACGACATCTCTTGCCGGTTCCACACTCCCTGGTGACCGGGGTAGATGACGGCCCTGTCCGTCAAATAGGCCTCGACCACACGACAGAGGTAGGTCGGCATCCGGTGATACCGGAGTGCCTCCCTGATGCAACTCCAAGGCAGGGTATTGAAGGCATTGGCGATGTCTAGAGACACCGCCAAGACGACCCCACCCTGGGCAACAGCATTCCCCGTCGTCAGGGCTCGCACACGCATGATGGCGTCCACCGTAGAGCGCCCTCTGCGGAAACCAAACTGGCTCTCCGCCAAATCCGGCCCCACCCGCACCAGCTGGCCGACGAGGCGGTCTGCAATGACTCTTTCAAAGAGCTTGCCCACCTCGTCGAGCAGCACGATGGGCCGATAAGCGGACGGAGAGTCCGCAGGGCGCCCTGCCTTCTTTATGAGGACCAGTTTCCCCGTCTTCCAGCGAAGCGGGAACTGGCCCCTCTCCATGCATGCGCTTAGGAGCCCCCTAAGTCGAGGCCCGAGAGCCTCCAAGGCCAGGACCCAGGCCTTCCCAGGTAAGCCGTCGGGTCCTGGGGCGGTATTTTTGGCATTAAGCCTGCGTACCGCCGCTCTCATTTCTCCCTCGGTCACCTCCGGAGCATCGTCGTCATCGTCGGTGGTGTGGTCCGCATCAGGCACCGCAGTAGGCGGAGCCATAGGTGGGGAGGAGTGTTCCCCTCGCGAAGGGAACAGAGCGCTCACCACGTCCTCCACAAGCTGGGGCCGGAGACTCTGCGTTAGCGGGGGAGCCCATGGGCGGAGTTTATCCCGCACCACCTTGTACGGGCGTCCCCACGGGTCCCTGTCCAGAGTCCCCAGCGACTCCTCGCGGGCCAAACCCCTGGCCCGCAGGATCTCCGCTTGGAGGGCGGTCTTCGCCGCTCTGTACCCCTCGTACAGCTCCGCCTGAATGGCTTCCGTATCCGGAGGTTTGATACGGAGCCTGCGGTGCCTGGTGTACCGGCGTCGCGCAGCCACGCACGCAGTGCGCAGAGCCGTCAGCTCCTGCGACCACCAGTACACCTGGCGCGAGGCACGTCCAGGCTGGACCCGGGGCATTGCCACGTCACATATGTCGGACATGGCCTCCCGGAACCACTCCGCCTCGTCGTTGATGTCGGCAGGCCTGTCCGGTGGTGACACCCAGGCCTGCACGATCGAGGCTTCCAGGAGGAGCTCCCGGTCCAGCTGCTTCAGCGCCCCCCGCGGACCACTCGGGGCCCGTCGGACCGGCGCGTTCGAGGTCTGGGCGGAGACGTCGAACCGGATATACCGGTGATCGGAATAGGTCTCCACCCCCTCCATGACACGCCAGTCAACTACACGCGGCGACAGAGCGGGGCTGGCGAACGAGATGTCCACCACTGATTCACCCCGCATCCGTACACACGTGGGGACAGAACCCCGATTTAGGACGACCAGGCCTGTCTCCAGAGCCCAGTCCTCCACCATCCTGCCCCGTGTGTCTGTTAACTGGGAACCCCAAGCCAGATTCTTGGCATTGAAGTCCCCGAGGACGAACACGGGGAGGGAACCAAACCCGACGACGACGTCTCTCAACTCCGCAAGGGAGTTGTGGAGCTCGGCAAGAGTTCGGTTCGGGGAGAGGTAGACCCCTACCACGACAATCTCCCCGAACCGTGCTGCTACGCAGCCCCGTCCTCTCTTGACGGCCTCGAGGGACGGGGTACCGGTGGCGGCCGACGAAATTAGGGTCACTGAGCCGCTCAGGTCCTCCACCCAGTCATCCCTGGGCGGGACAAAGTACGGCTCAGCGACCACGGCGATGTTAATCGACCACTGCGCCATGCTCTGGAGCAACAGATCCTGAGCGGCGGCGCAGTGGTTGATGTTCGCCTGGAGGAGGCGTAATGGGGCCATTAATGGCACTCCATGTCAGCCCCCTCTTGGGCCTCCTTCCCAGCCCCCTGAGAGGGGCCTGCCGCAGCGGCCACGGTGGCGACGACGACGACGGCGGTGTTGGAGGTGGCAGCGGTGGTGGCAGTGGTGGCGGCTGCGGCGGTGACGGCGGTGGCGGAGGGCTTGCCTCTGGCCCTGGCTTTGGTGGGTGGGGCGCAGGCCTTGCCCCCCATCCGGTGCTCGGCCGGCTTGCCAGCCGCCGCACATACGGCACAGTGCGGCGTGGCGTTGCAGGAGCCGGCCTTGTGCCCGGGCTGACCACAGCGGTAGCAGAGACCGCTGCGGTCCACCTCCGAGGTGCAATTCGCCTGCACGTGGTTGCCCACCTGGCAGCGGAAGCACCTCAGAGGTCTGGGTTCCAGCAGTTTCACCTGCGCGGAAACCCAGCCCACCAATAGCCGTTGGCCCTCCCCGGTAACTTTTCTGGCCGCCGACACGGGGCAGCTCACCATAACGGTTTGCAGACCCGTGGAGTCAGGACGGATGATGCCTGCCTTCACCTGCTCGGCAGAGCACCCCCCGGTCCTAACCACTGCGGCGACCACCTTCTCTTCAGTCGCGGAGTCGTCCAGGCCCGTGATGCGCATGCTAGCGCATTTGGTGGGCCTGGACACTCGGACTTCGTCCGCATTTAGTGACGCCCTAAGCCTTTCGGCCAGGGCGTCAGCGGCCGGGCCACTGGCCCTACCGGGGACCTCCACCATTCGGGCCCCAGTCGCCGTCACCTTCATTTTGAGGCCTTTTGCTGCGCCGAGCTCCTCCAGGCGCACCGCCTCACCCACCTTCGCCATCACCGTCCTATAGGACACGCCCTTCTTTTCCGCATCCGGCTGTAGTGTGATCACTACAGCTGCGGAATTCAGGGCGCGGAGCCTAGCCGCGGCGGTGCGCTCCTTGCGCCTCTGCCGCCTCTCCCTCTTTTTGGCCGCCCTCTTTGCCTTAGCCGCCTTCCTCTTCTCTCCGGACATTCACACTTGGAATTACAACCCATGCGTATTGGTTGTAGATAGATAGAATTAATTATTAGACAATTTGTGATTAGACATTTTATTGGGACTTACTTTCTCAAGGCCGAGGAGTATTACGGAATCTTAAGAGCGTATATTCTAAAAGTAAATCAAATATTTTGCTGTTTTGATTAATTTATCGTAAAAAATAGAATTGATTCTAGTTGCCCCTTCCAAAAGGTAGTTTCGTATAGAGAAGAATGAGCAATAAACTCCACCGTTACTCTTTTAAAATGTTTTACAAAATTTTGTATAAATACATTTTAAAATTATATGTGAAGACGATGCACCTAGAATAAAATTACTATACCAAAATAGGTAAAAAAAGAATTAAAAATGAAGCAATGACAGATAAATTAATTATGTGATAGGTACATGATGCTCACATATTTGCAAACATTGTAAAAGTATACGGTTTCCTAAAAATAATAAATAAAGTAATAGGTCAGTGTATGAGTTAAAGTAATCACAGAATTTAAATTCAACATTGATTTATTATTTGTATCAAATAATAAATTGTACAATTAAAACAGCAACCAGTTTGATTTGATTGTCCTATGGAGCTGGACCAGCATGTTTCCAAGCATTCTTATCTTGTATATAAATGTGTAATATGCTTGTTAACAAAGTGTACTTTTAACATGAGTTTTAAATTTTCTTTCATTTAATTGCAATAATTATATCACAAGGTATTTTGTTATTACTTATGACACATTACCCCATAAAAGATGTACGTACTTTAGATAATCTGAAAAATGGTTGATCTATTTTATCTTTATTTCTAGTATTAAAATTATGTCTATCACTTATTTTATTAAAAAGATGAACATTAAGCATAACAAACAAAGTACCAAATTGCATATTTGAAGCTGATTAGTGTATATGTCACTGTAAAAGCCCGTATGTTGGTAAATTTTGGGATTTACTAACATGAGTTGGTAAACGTAAGGTGATTTTATAAGAAAGAGACAATTTTTCTGGCTTTTAGTTTGGTTCACACGGCTACACATCAAGCTATAATTTTCCAGTATAAGCTGACCTCGTATTGTATAGAATTTCCGTACAATGCGAGGTCAGTGTAAACTGGAAATGTATAGCTTGATGTGTAGCCTTGTGTACATGCTAGGTTTTACCAATGACGGTTGTCAATATTGTTTTATTTTGAATAAAACAATGAATTAAGCAACTTAACTTAATCATTTATTTCAATAACCTATCTGTCTAACCCTTACATATGTTTAATTAACATACATACATTTTTAATTATGATTATTTTTATTTATCATCCATACAATAATATATTTACCCATCAGTCAAATCCTTACATACTTTGAATTATTATCGTTTAGTATATTTATTAGTAACTAGTAATACATAATTTTAAAACACCTCCAAAATACTTTTTGGATAGGAAAAAAAAATACCTAACCAAAATAAAAATATCTTCTCACAAACATAACGCTTGCTTTGGCTAAACTAAAGTATTTTTCTTATTATTTGGTATTTAACAAACAATTTAAAAAATACACGTTTATATATGTCTATTTTTCAACATTTACCGTGTGTCTGTGGTAAAACCTAAGATTTACGGAGTGAATGATAGTAAAAGTTCGAAATGAACCATGATCACAGAACAGTTCGGACTTTTACCATTAGGAGTTGGTAAATGTGGTTGGTTTTACTGGAAAATCTTAGGATTTACCTAAGTTCGGGCTTTTACAGTAACATATACAAGTAATGTAATAGCATAAACAAGTAGTAACATAAACAACTAATGTATCTGACTAAAACTGATTCAAAACAATGTAAAATTTGAATAATTTATAACAATTTCATATAAAAGCAATTTACTAATTGCTAACCGTATTATCAGCTTACTGAAATCAACAATTCTGTTGAATTACTATTTCCGTGTTACTAAGTTTCATACGTTATTATAATATTCAAAGAAACATATGAAACAGAGGCAGAAGTGAAGTGCCTACGATAAAAAATATGTAGATAGGTACCTACGTGAAAATTGTGACACAGATTTGACAGCACTTTTGGTTGTTGGACAGAGTACTAACTGAAAAGTCGAAATTCAATTTGCTATATTTTTTCATAAGGATTTCTGGCTGGGGTGTCATGTTTTTGTCATAGTGTTACAGGTAAATATATTTGTTGTCTAAGGGAGACTCAATTTAAATCTATGTATATTTGTATGACTATGTAGTCTAACTCTTACTTTCTCTACTGTAACATCTAGATTATAATATCCTGTAATCATTGAACTAATTCCTTCGTTCACATAAAAACAAATAGGAAACAGATAGCGTGTCCAAATAAATAAATTGAGCAAGAAATAACGTTTTCGTTTCTCGATCTACTTTCTAATTCCAGAATCGTGAAAATTAATCTTCATTTCGTTACTGTTTCAGGCTTTATTAGCCAAGTAAGGTAATGTACGGTCCAACTACAGACCGAGAACTCGATCAATCGGCATTTCACCATGTTCGTGTCTGAAAATCGAGGTTAATTGACGTATGTTACGAGAACGATTGACGCTTCCACGTGAGTAATCGATTTAAGAGTCTATTATTTTGCGTTCGAACGTTTGGGATTAATTAATGAATGAAAGGGTCAGGCACTGTTACTCATTTCGTTCGTATTGAATTTAAATTATTCTATAGAATGGTTCCCAGGAGTTTTTGCGTCGAACGTAGTGGTTATTCGAATTAAATTACTGTTGGAATTTCAGTGCCATTGAACTCACATGATAAAATTTAGTTTCGGCCTTGACAAAAATACATTTGAAATCGTTGATTTCACCCAATCTCTGATTGAACCATCAAAATATAATGATGTAGGTAAGTGTCCCTCCCATTCTACCTTGAACAAACATAAATCAACACAGATTGTGATTTCAATTATTAAAACTACAGTTTTAAACAAATTTACGTATTCCATAAAGTACACATTGTAAATACGTAAGGAACACTGTGTATTTAAATTCCTTGTGGGCCACGACAGCGCGAGTTGAATAGCTGTTTCATTAACATTTTCCTTGAGGCCTTAAAACTAGCAAGAACGTAGAAGCGAAGGCGAGAAATAAAACAAAAAAAAAAATACATCAAGATTTCCTAGAATATCTACACGTACACATAATTATTATAAATTAAAGTTTGTTTTCGTGTCTGTCTGTGTGACCGCGTGGTTCTTCTAAACTTTGCAACGGATTTTGATACGCTTTAACCATTATCTAGAGAATTTATTATAGAAGGTATATGCGTATAATAATATATTATAGTGTCGATGTGTGTCGTGATTGTGTGTAGTGTCGATGATTTTGTCAAGTCGTAAAAACCATGCGAAGCAGGGGTGGGTCGCTAGTTCTAGATAAATCTCATTTAAATCCTTTTTCACAAATGAAGAGTTTACGAACCGAACTTCGAACCAAAGAGCATTTGTAAGGGTAAACCTTATAAGGAAAATCTAATTACATTTTGCTTGACCCGGGGATGAACCCACTAGTCCAATTAGGCGAAAAGCTTTTTACAGAATGTAGTTCTTTTTATACAAAACCTTTTCGATTATTTTATGTGCCACGACTTGGTAGACAGACGCTACTAGATTTACAGACTTCCGAAAAAACTTGTGCACCAACATGGAAAAATATTTCTCCTTCTTTTGCGTATTTTTTGATCTCTTCCCGAAACTTTATTAGTCCACAAACTTGAACCCCCAAAGGATTCAGTTTTTATATCTTGTGTACCCACTTTCTATGCCGGGAACTTTTTATGTTCAGGCTTTAATCAATGCTGAAAAGCTCATGCAGACCAGCGCGATATAGCTGGCAAGACAGGCAGACATATGCCTGTCGCGCCCACGATATCACCCCAGTCTGCACAAACCTTTAGGCCATACGTTGTCTGCCAAACTGTTTCTCATTCTCCGTATGCAAATTAATTATGATCCTGACTCGCCTACCAAATAAGATTTAGATAAATCAAAAGCCTATCAACCCAGGCTAATAATTCTCGTCTTTCAAAGCCTTCTATAGCTAAGTCTATTTTCGCATAAGTCTGTATGTTAAGGTAACAATGATACCGCCTCCTGCATGCAGCTGCGATTATCATAAAAATGAATTGCCTTACCTTTGCATGACACTGACCATTTATATTTTGTATTAGAGGTTGTGTTCGCGTTTATCTTGTTAATAAGATTTTTCAGCCTGTAATAAAGATGTATTTTACTATAAGTGCTAAATATTAAAATAGCTATATTTTTATTTTTATGTTTGTCTACCAAACCAAGCAAAGCTTTTGATAGTCAGCACCCTAATTGCGTAACACAGTTTGAATCACAATCTGAGAGTTTTGAAGGATGTTGCTAATGCATTGCTTCATAGGTTTGAAAAATTCGTCTGCTCAAATAAATAACGCAATGGACGTGGGTGAACGGTCAAAGTGAAACGACGATCAATTTTCATGTTTTAGGTGTAATTAGCCCCCAGGTCTTTATTTTGTGAGTAGTTAATTTAATGAAATCAACTTATTAAACGTCAGAAGCAATTTTATGCGAAATAAAAATATTTTGAATTTGACTTTCTTGCAGCAAAAGCTTTCTTGTTTTCTTTTGGACATAAGTACTTAGTTTAATTTGGAAAATAATAAATAAAAAAACACTTCTACACATCCTTATTGGAAAGTAAGGATGTGTAGAAGTGTTTGCACTTTGCACTACTTGCAGCAAAACATTTCGAATCACTCTTTATCAAAGGCAATCTTAAACTCACAAACAAAGAACATCCTCTTCCTACACATGCAAATCGCAGTCTAATGATCTCTTAACGCTCCCCAACCCTAATAAGGATGTTGTTATGCACCATCTAACACTGCTATCTCAAGTTCCTACCCCACAAAGTGTAAATTAAACAATTCATCTAGGCTCAAGTGTCCCGGAATTAGCTGAAAGTGCATTATTTCTGGTACGTTACTGTGGGGTTAAGTTTAGTTGGTAGAAGGAAAGAGGACACGCAGTGTACTGGCGGTTGGGTGCAAGCGGTCTTACGTTATGTTATGTAAACAGGACTGGGGATGGTATAATGTATAGGCAAAAGCGGATAAAGGAGTAAATAATTGAAGAATATTGAATAATAGGGAAGGATTTGGTTAGTAGCTCTTATAAGCTACACGGGTTACAGCTTTTACACAATCATCTGGTTTAAAGAGTTCTTGAGACTTTTGAAATCTGGTAAGATGTGTATGACTTGGATGATGATAATCTTAACTTGAAACTGTGTAGGTATTTTAGTTCAATACTGAATAACAGGTTCCTGGTGGCACTGTAGCAGATTCCAAAGTTGTGTGAAGTTCTGCTACTGATTGCTCTAAGTTTACGGTTGATCGTACAAAACTATAGCACTTTGCTCATATTCGACTCACCTATTCTATTCAAGGAATCTTTACTTACATTTTTCTTTCAAGCACAAAGGACATTATTGCACCAGAGACCTAATTTAACTCTACACTCAAGTACTTAATAAATACCACGCAGTACATCAAAAGGTACCCTTCCCTAAGCAAAGATAACATAACGCCACCACGAGTCTGAGTTATGAGCAGATATTTCTATAATAGCATAATCTGCCTATTATGTTCCCACTGCTGGAACACAGGCCTCCTCTCTGTGAGAGGAAGTGGTCCGTAATCTACCACGCGTGACCAGTGCGGGTTGGTAGATGTCACATGTCTTCGAATTTTTGGTTCTAGGAAATGCCGGTTTCCTCACGATGTTCTCTTTCACCGTTTTGAGAGCAGTGGTGATGAAATAATTCACACAAAGTAAAGCGCCTGTCTGGGTTCGAACCTACGACCTACAACTAGTAAGTCGCAGCCGTTAGCACTGGGCCACCATTGCTCTATTTATATATATATATAATAATAAATATAAAATAATCTGAAAGCTATAGCTGAAGATATACGTGCACCTGTGTTGAGGTATTTCGTTCATCTGGTGATCTTTTAGGGAGAAATGTCCATATTGGTTATCTTGACGGGGCAGGGTGTCTCAGTACAGGGGCATTTGCGTATAGAATCAGATCGATATGATTGATGAGTGTTGTCCTTGTAATTGTATTTAAGTACTAACAATAGTTTCTAACCTTTGGATCTAGTTGCCGCACAATAAATAATTTTGAATTTGAATTCATAACTTGAACCGCATAGTTAACTGGGAATGTTCCATCAACACCAAAGGAGATTCGCAACAAAGGCTGTGTTAGGATACACTGAGCGTTAGAATACGCTTTGTCGACTTTACGTTACGTTTGCTTTGGACGCGCCTTTTCATTGTAAATGAACGCTAAGCGGTGAGCTTGCAAACAATTAAAATATTTATTTCGTTAGTACTTCTGGTCTGGTTTGTCAGAAATATTTAGGAGGTGCACGAAAGCGATGTTGGGTGACATTGAATTTGACTTGTTCTAGAGTAAGATCAGGGATCAGGGATTTATTGTTATATAATAAAACACTGCTATCAGTCATCTTTCTGGAGAATGGCTTAAAAGGGTTTATAGGTAACAGTAACTAGGAGGAACACAGGTAGAAGTCAATAGCTAGAACTATAAAAAAAACACAACATAATCAGCCTGTAATGTTCCCGCTGCTGGGATACAGGCCTCCTCTCTGTGAGAGGGAGTTGGCCGTAATCCACCACGCGGGCCCAGTGCGGGTTGGCAGATGTCACATGTCTTCGAATTTTTGGTTCTAGGACATGCCGGTTTCCTCACGATGTTTTCCTTCACCGTTTTGATAGCAGTGGTGATGAAATAATTGGCCTGTTTGGGTTCGAACCTACGATCTACAACTCGTAAGTCGCGGCCAAATCACGACGATATAAACGAAAATAGGTATTGTAAAAATCCCTCCAGAATAGTCGGTATGTACTGTATTTATTATTCTAGAAACAAACCCTAACAGCTTTCCCGTTAATGGCTGTTAAGTGGTCATGATTGCAAATCCTGAGCCGTTGAACTATTGCAGTGAACTTTTGGTCCAGCAAACTAAGCTTAGTTAGAACAGTTAACGTGAATTTCAGTTATGTGTTGCAAATTCACCACTGCTCTCAAAACTTTGAAGGAAAACATCGTGATGAAACCGGCATGTCCTAGAACCAAAAATTCGAAGACATTTCACATCTACCAAACCGCACTGGGACCGCGTGGTGGATTACGGCCCACTCCCTCTCACAGATAGGAGGCCTGTGTCCCAGCAGGGGAACATTATAAGCTGAATATGTGTGTATATGTGTGTTGCAAATTATTTGCTGTATTAAGACTATTTAATACCTTATTCATATTGGCCATGAATGAGGTAGTAAATATAAACTAGCAGTACCCTTAAAATAAATCATGTAAAAAGTGTTTTATGTGAATGTTGATTTCGCGGAACGGTTGCGCTACTATAGAATCAAATAGTCCTAAATGTAAAAAATCTTACTCCTCAAAGAAAGAAGTAAGTATGTTTTAAAAAGTAAATATAAACTGAGGCCTTGTAACAAAATAATGGGCTTTGAATATAATAAGAAATATACAAACGTAGACACATCCAGTGTAAGCATTCAACACAGTAACTGACATTCGATTAACTATCCTCGCTTACACGGCAAAGGAAAATAAAAGTAACGACAGCAATAACGTTTAATGTAATCTAATGAAAATAAATGATATCAATTGATAGGACAGTCTGGTATACTAAATATCAGCAAATAACTGCGATCTAGACAAAACTACTCATACACACATACATAATCAGCCTATAATGTTCCCACTGCTGGGACACAGGCCTCCTCTCTGTGAGAGGGAGTGGGCTGTTATCTACCACGCGGGCCCAGTGCGCGTTGGTAGATGTCACATGTCTTCGAATGTTTGGTTCTAGGACATGCCAGTTTCCTCTCGATGTTCTCCTACGCCGTTTCGACAGCAGTCTGTGGTGATGAAATAATTTACACAAAGTAAAGCGCCTGTCTGGGTTCGAACCTACGACCTACAACTCGTAAGTCGCAGCTGTTAGCACAAACCTAATCATTATTGCAAATTATCCAAATTATCCCTCTTTGTATAATTTGAAATAATGAGTATTTTGTGGATAGGATAGAGGTGATATACTATTTTGCGGTAGGCAGGTACTACTAGTAACAGAATAATGATTTATTATTGACACTTTCATTAAGGGTCCCGCAGACAGGCGCGACGCGACAGCGCGGCGCGTCTCTAGTAGCACAATGGCGCCGATTCCCTTGTTCACAAACTAAACTAAATTTAAGTTCAGTGCATCTTTTTCTTTCTATTTCATTACGAAGAGGACAGAAGATAAATTTTAGTTTAGTCCTGTCAAATTAATCTGAAAAGAAAAGAAAAGGATGCACTGAACTTAAATTTAGTTTAGTTCGTGAACAAGGGAATCGGCGCCATTATCTATGAAAGCTTCATTGAAAGTATCGCACTGCGTGTCTGCCGCGCTCGCGATATCGCGCCAATCTGCACGAGCATTAATAAGAGTGTCAATAATAAATCATTATTCTGTGAGTAGTATTTAGTACCTACCTACCACAAAATAGAATATCACCTCTGAAGTCTGTCCATATTCTAACAATAAATAAAATGAGAAGAAATAAGAAGCGAAAACACAAACACTAACAAATATTTGCTGGATAGCTTTTAGCGTGGCTCACAATAAAGTAACCCCAGGGTTAACCCCTGGATTATGTTCATTCATCTCCATACGTCCAAATACGGGTAATTTATCACGCAATGTCATGAAGACAGAACAATAAGCATACTTTCGGAATCCCGACGCGAATCTACTGAAGCCACAGATGGAACCTGCTTGTCGATAAATCCATACAGATCGCAAACCTGTTCTCAAACTGGAAGGAAACTGTTAAATCTTTGCTAACCTCCCGTCACATCAAAACTATAATTAGAAACGATTCACATCTACACCAGACTTCATAATTCAAACCCATTTATTTCCTTATTTATACTCTTATTCCTTCTTTTACACTTGTTATACGTAGCTCACGTACAGATAATACTACAATGAGGCATACAAATTATCGCTTGTGCCGACGTCTGGGCGTTAAAGTCTAAACCAGCGAGTGTGAATAAACACTAGCAGCCAAAACCGATCTTATTGATAAGAATTGAAGGTTGAATATTAAAATTTCAAGGTCGGTTATTGAAGACCTTTTCACTTTCACCAAAGGGTCAGTGGTCGGCGAATAACTCGCTAAGACATGATCATGACTTGTGAGCTTATACTCCACACCTCGTTACGTGTTAACAGGCACATTCGCTCACGACGCGATATTTATCCGAAGAACTTCAAAACACCCGGCCCAACTGCATTCATGTCGAAATGTTGTAATGGGACCTACGTGATAGAGTATGGCGAACGATTCTGTTATTATAAAAGCGGTGTATTTTCGAAAAGTTTTTGCATTTCAGGTTGTTTAGCTTTGAAATTGCCAACAATTTAATGTTTGCCCTGTTTATTAATTTTAATGTGGTTGTACTATAGTTACATCTCTGCCTAACTCTTCGGGGAATACAGGTGTGATGTTTATCAATTTTGTTTGTATGGTTCTTTACTTCCTCATTCATCACATCCTTTCATCAACAGTAATTTTAATATCAATTGCATCATGAAGTTTCTTGCTTCTAGTAGGTACATATATTAATGCTTCATGATCATTAAATATTGCTTATAGCAAAATCTTTGATGTTATAAATTAAATATTGATAAACAATTCAAATGTTTCCGGTGCAGTAAAAATTACATCAGTTTTATAGGTGACATTAACGATAGACATCAGTCACATGTTTTTCTTCAAGTCATGGCATCGGAACCTTGGTTTCGAAACCCCATTTCAGAAGTAGGTTACTTTGAAGTAGATTTACTATGTGTTTTAGCTCGAACTTCGTCGAACGCTGTTACTGATAATTTATTAAGTTCATGAAATGTTTACTGTTAAATATTTCACACAGATTGATGTGTAAACATTGAACTTTGATAATTTGCATTTTATTTGAGAACGCTTTTCTGGAGTTTTTTTCTCGTTTCGAGCCTTGAGCCTCGTTGTTCAAGTGGTCCCAAGCGCTACTACTGAGCATGAGGTCCTGGGATCGATTTCCAGGTTAGTCAAAGTGATATTGAGTTTTTCCAACTGGAATTTCTTAGTAGCACCTCGGAGTTTGGATTTGAGCCCGGTTGATGGCAATAGGGTCGCGCCCTATCATATGAGACTTAAGGCGCAGATATATGATTTTAGTTTTTAATCGGTCAAGGACAGCTAATGAGACACAATTGATTTTCTATTGTTTGACACCGAATCGGTGACGCGCTTCAGTCGTTATCTCTTATTACGCCTTATTATAATGAAAGTAAGTTATGCAAAAAATGTATTTTAAACAAGAACGCATTGTAGTAAAATAAATCCCTTCAAAAACATAAATGCGAAATGAGAGCTAAGTTCAATAATATGATATATGACTTGGTTATTGACTTCAACGACAAAAGAAGTGAGATCTAAATGGGTGCCAAGTTTAATGGTCAGTCCTAAAATTTATGTACATAACAACATAAAATATAATTTCTTCTTACGAGGGTGCGTTTTTAAGTTCGCGGAATGGGGGGGAGGGGATAACAATAGGTCATTATCGGGATGGCCACAACTTCAGCCACTTAATATTAGTATAAATACCAGGTTTTATCTTAATTGGATCAGTTCCCCTGGCTGGAAGCTTTGAGTTCGCTTAAGGCAGCCACAGGAAAGTCCGGTTAAGTAGTCACGACCTCTCAAGGTCAACAACGAGATGCAATACATAAAAAAAAAAAAAAAAAATTTGGATCATTAGTCTTTGAATTATCGTCAAGCAAACAACTCAATCGGGAAGAAAGTGTGAATTATGGAAAAAATCGAGTACTGTGCCGTAATAAAGTTCCTTACCAAGCAAGGAAAGTCAGTTCAAAATATACTGGAAGAGATGGAATCCGTTTACGGGGACTCTTACCCGGGTAAAACCATGGTTTACAAGTGGCACAGTCTCTTTAAACAAGGCAGGACCTCACTTGAAGATGACCCACGGCCCGGACGGTCGATCGAGGTGATTACTCCGGAAATCATTAAAAAAGTCGAAAAAACAATATTGGAAGATGGCAGACTAAAGAAGAAACAGCTTGCAGAAATGGTTGGAGTATCGGATACGACAATTTTCAAAATTCTACACGATCATCTTGGCATGACAAAGGTCAGTGCAAGATGGGTGCCAAGAATGCTCACGCCGCCTCAAAAACAACACCGCGTGGAGTGTTCTCGCACGTTTTTGGACCTCTGTAACGAAGATAAGGATGGACTATTATGTCGAATTGTTAATGGAGATGAAACTTGGGTTTATCATTATGAACCTGAGTCGAAACAGAACTCTATGCAGTGGCACAAAAAAGGCACACCACCACCCAAGAAGTTTAAAGTTTCACAATCGGCTGGAAAAATCATGGCAACAGTGTTTTGGGATTCAGAAGGGATCCTGTTGACCGATTATAAAGATAAAGGCGTTTCTATAACCGGAAAATACTATGCTTCTCTCCTCGAGAGGTTGAAAGAAAGCATTAAAGAAAAAAGGAGGGGTAAATTGACCAAAGGTGTCCTTCTTCTTCACAACGCGCCTGTTCACAAGAGCCGTGTTGCGTTGGCTGCCCTGCATAAGGTGGGCTTCCATATTTTAGACCATCCACCCTACAGCCCAGACCTGGCTCCCAGTGATTATTACCTCTTCCCAAAACTGAAAAGAGAACTTCGTGGGAAGAAATTTTCAACTGACGAAGAAGTGAAGGACGCGGTTTCAGCTTATTTTTCGGACAAAGACAAAACATTTTTTTATGAAGGTATACATAAGCTAATTGAAAGATCTGAAAAATGTATAAACCCTTATACATATTCACCTACCCAGGTGAATATATTGAAAAATAAAAATAATTTAGTATTTTTATTTTCACTTCTCACCCTCCATTCCGCGAACTTAAAAACGCCCCTCGTATAACTTAGGATAATATTGTAGCCTAAGGTCTGACTTGGCTAGTTCTCATATACGAATTATTATATTCGATGGCTAGTTTCTACCAGCAAGCCAAATTTTCGGAATAATAAAATAAGAACCGACAAGTAACAGGTTTAGAACTTGCGCAGGCTATAATATAATTCGTATATGAAAACTAGCCAAGTCAGACCTTAGCCTACAATATATTATCCTTAGTTATAAGAATAAATTATATTTTATGTTGTTATAAATAAATTTCAGGACTGACCATTGAACTTGGACCCATTTAGATCTCACTTCTTTTGTCGTTGAAGTCAACAACCGAGGCATATAAGATAATATTGAACTGGACTCTCATTTCACATTTATGTTTTTGATGGGATATCATTACTTTTTGTACATAAATTATTAGTAGGTACTTATTTATAACAAAATTAATACCAAATGGTTTTTTTAAACTACTGTATTTTCCTACGTTTACGGGGTATAATTGTCTTTTTTGAGTTATTTTCTATATTTTCTTGTACCTCTGCAATGTTCGAGTGAATTGCTAAATATATATTAGTACTTTTATTATGTTCGATGGCTAGTTTCTACCAGCAAGCCAATTTTTTGGAATAATACAATAAGAACCGACAAGTAACAGGTTTAGAACTATCATAAGAATATATAAGTATTTTTTTTTAAACCTATGAATTTCGTAGCATAAATCGCAACCTTGTAGGTCAGAAATCGAGAGACAACCGGACAGCAAGACGGTGCTCGCGCTTATGAGGGCGGCTGCCACTCGCTCGGACACGTTCGCGTTAAGTTTTTATCGCACCGCTCCCACCCCGCTGCTCCAGCGTCGCACCGCGCGCCGTGTACCGAAATGCCTATATTATTTAATAATTATTTATAAATATTTATAAGTAATGATCTTACACTATTGATGTGCGCTAAATATTGAAACAATAATTAATACTGAATCTCAGTTAATAACGCAATAAATACGTAAGTCGACTATACTCTTAGTTATAAGTACTAAAAAGGAAATATTTGGATTAAAAAAAAATAAGGGTGGTATTCAACTCGTTATATATTCACGTAAAGACCTTAAAATCTACATAAATACTGGCTGTCATAAGTTTTGATTGCTAGTGTTCTTAATAGAATCAATTAAGTGAAAAATTATAATAATATGATAAAAAATTACCAGTTTCTGATTTATTCCTTTGTATTCACCTAATTACCTATCTGCATGCCAAATTTGAACTTTCTAGGTCATCTGAAACTGGGTTAGAGTTTTGATCTATAGGTCAGTCAGTGATAAAAATGACGATTTTTGGACGTTAACATCTAAATAACCGTTTGAGATGTATTTATGAAATTTGGAGCACATATGAATCTCACAAGTGTCAATGTATGAGCCAAATTTGATACGTTTATGTGAAATAGTTTTTGAGTTATGAGGGGGTCAAAAGTGGCTCCAAATGGTTCGTGTAATATTACACACGGTGCTGCTCGCCAGTTCTGTTACTTGAACTTGGCTTGACACGCTGCCGCGTGTCTAGATTATGAAATAAATTCAGGAAGTAAAGTCTATCCAAAGCATAAAAAACCGGCTAAGTGCGTGTCGGACCACGCACAATGAAGGGTTCTGTAGTTGGGAAGTTGGTATGAATTTATCCCAAAAACAAACTTAACATTGTAGTTGAAAAACATGCTATTCATTCCATTCATCGATATATGCCACAATCAATCAAGATTTTATTACCTATACCAAAGAACAGCTTTCTAGTACTATGCGTCTCTGAGCTACAGCGGGGACAGACAGACAGACAGACGGACATGGTGAAACTATAAGAGTTCCTTGTTTACTACGGAACCCTAAAAACGATATTACTTTCAAACTAGATACTTAATATATTTTCACGTTTTTTTTTTTTTGTATGAATGGACTATTTTAATATCTATAATACTGTTTTTTTTTCAAATATTCATATTTTCGTTACTAAAATAAATATTCCCTATGACACCGAACGGCGGCGTAGCGTGAGCGCGATGCGAATTTGTGTGGCCAAGGTCAACGGCGATTACCCGACCCTTAAATATAATTGGTGAAATGTACCATAGGTAGCCCTCTGTAGTCTAGTACCTCTGCTCAACCCTTCTGGGATTACAAGCTTGGTGTTATGTTATGAGTTTCTTCTTTGGAAATAATAAAACCATCTTCTGTTTTCATAAACAATTTTAATAAGCTTCTCGTTTTCTTGGAACTGGTGAAGTGCGAATAAAAGTTTAAATATGATAGCACTGTTTATATTTGTTCAGTGCGGCTGGAGTTTTCATTTTACTTTGTAACTCCAATATACCTACTAATGGACAACCAATGTTAGAATTCTCCATGCGCAAAAATAATTAAGTTGTTTCGATATTTTGGTGAAGAAAAATTTCATGATTATATTGGTTTCATAAAAGTGTGAGAAGAATTACGACTTTTTTTTTGTGTGGGAAATTATCAAATAACTTCTCCCGCTCTGGGCGGAGCGGGAGGGTGTGTCACACTCTTACTCACTAAAACCCACCCGTGTTCCTTCCGTTGCCTGTGTTGCCAGGGGCCTCGGTAACCCTTTCGTACTTTCCCGTGCTGACATCTCTTTTAGTCGCGCGTGGAACACAACGCGCCGTCGACCCGGGCCTGGTCCTTATCGTACGGCGAGCTACCCATTGCTCACCGTCCGCATGCCCGCGCCTACGGTAACCGGAAGAATTATGATTTAAGGGGGCTGTCAGCGGAGTGGTTGCTTGGCGCTCGTCGCATCACGTTGAAACGGTAGTCCATGTCTGAAGCGACAAGTGGCACTATCAGACACCATTTTCCGATCTGTACACGATTTTAGTAAGTTTCCGAGTTTAATTTGTTTTGGTTAACAAGTAAACGTGTTTTCGCATCCGGCGATTAAAAGTAGGCATTGCATTAATGTTATTTTAGCACGTTTTATTGTGTAGTGACATTGGGCTATCAAACACTTTATTCAATGATGAAAAGCGCCTTTTATAATTAACGCCTTAACTCACACACTGACTTATTACTTTATTTTTTTAGGAAATCGTATACTTTTACAATGTTTATAAATATGTATGCATTAATTTATTTATTTAATTTTAAGAGGCCGAGAACACCTAAAGCGCGGTCACTGTCGGACTGCATAGAAAAGAAAGAGAAGCGCGATGACACAACGCTGGTAATTTATTGCAAACTATGAAGCAATTATCGATTTACAAAAAAGCTATAGATTGTATAAAAAAATGAAACACTATTATGCTAATATGTTGCTTGTAGAATAATCTGACAAAAAATCAGAATGATTGCATGTATATTAGTATGGTTTTTAATCGTTAAAAGATTTTTTCAGCGGTATCTTCGTGATTTTTTTCGATCGTATCAAATTAGTTATATTATGTTTTCAACACACTATCTACCTAGCATATATCCTTAAGAATATCATATATTTTTCGGATTTTGTTTACTGCAGTGAAACTTTAAGGCATTATAAAACTTATAAAAGTTGCGTTTAGGTCCTGTAGTCCCCTTAAGAGCGTTTACGCCGTACGGCATTGTGTCATTGCTTTATTTTTAATCATTTTTACCTATAGTGGTATAATAATTTTATTACAGGTGCATTGTCTTCACATAATAATTTATTTAATTTAGGTATACAAAATACTGTAAAACTTTAAAAAAAAGTAACGGTAGACATTCTAGCCCATTGTTCTCCATTAGAAACTACCTTTTGTAAGGGGCGACTAGATATTTTTTGAAGTTCAAAAGTGCCTTGCTAATAGAAATAAATAATTTGACTTTGACTTCGAGGCATAGTTGAGGATCTACCTGGGTATTAAAGGTCAAATACAACGCCATTCATTCGCCATCATCAGGGGCTTGTGGCCAAGTAATAAAAGCCGCACGGGTCGGACGATAAGGTTAAGCTACGCTTGCCGCGGTTGGTCCGTGGATGGGTGACCATCTTTACATACCAAGACCCCTCCATGCCTCGGAAATCACGTTAAGCCTCTGGTCCCGGCTGTCATTTGTAGATCTTTCACAGTTGTTACGGGTCGTCAGAAGCCCGAAAGTCTGACAACCAGTCTTAACAAGGGGTATCGTGTTACCCAGGAAATGGGTTGTGGAGGTCAGATAGGCAGTCGCTCCATGTAAAATACTAGTATTCAGCTGCATCCGGTTAGACTGGAAGCTGACCCCAACATAGTTGGGAAAAGGCTAGGCAGATGATGACAATGCCATTCATGACCATGGAATCGAAAAAGCCAATTGGAAAAATTTTCCTTCGTTATTTTTATTAGTAGTTCCCGAGATTGACACAATGATCGACATGTTCACAAAACATCGCTCCTCGCGAGCTTTTAACCTCGTTCATTCGTTCAGTTCCCGACTTAGAACGTTTGTTACAATACGTTCCGTTGCCCATTGTCGACTTTGATGTACTGTTATTAAATCGCAGCGAATCCTGTCCTATTTGTGTACCTATTCATTTTCCTTGGCATTCCTCTGAACTCGTGAGCTATACAAACAATTTAGCTTTATTAAAATCTATTTGATTTTATTGAAAAGGTTATTGGAATTGACAGAGACTATATTAACGAGAAGTATCTATATTACACATAATTATTTTAGTATTGTTATGTTATCAACATGTTGTATACATCAGTTTGTGCTACCATGTAAGTAGATATCTACAAATATAAGAAAATCAACATCAAAATCAAATCGTACGGATGAAGTGATATGAAAACATTTTAACATGTTAATTCGCTTGTTGGTCACCGAACGTCGTCGGCAGAAAAAAACCAATTTCCCTAGCGACCTTTGTTAGACTCCAAAAAAGTATGTCAATCTGAGGCTGAATAATTCATATTTCAATCTTGTAGTCCCAAAAATACTACCGAACAATCTACTACACCCAGACCGAAAAAGTCCAAAGACTAATAAAATATTTCACGAAAAAGAGAAGTACAAGGATATCAATCTTCAATATGCTGCCTAAACCCTCCAAGCGGATGATAAACGGGCCTTTATGTTTCGCGCGCGGCGTAATTTTACTGCTCTATAAATGAAGATAAGATTGCTTGGACCTTCGTTTATCCGCCGACGTTCACGCCAGCACTCGTTATGTTTTTATTTTGCAGAGATTGATCACCTAAATGAAACTGTTGGTCTAGAAGGCTCTTCGATACTAGCTAACATGTCGCACGCTGAGAACGAAAGTGACCTATCTCAAAATTTTAGTAAAATGAGTTAAATATACAAAATGACTCAAAAAAGTACACTCTATCAGACTTATATTAAAAAACAGCCCGTTTATGGTCTGAGAGGGATAGAGGCATTTTCGGTCCCTTTGTCTTTGAGCATTTCACTCTCCCTGCGCCGGAATGAAAGGGACGCAATCAGTTCTTGTTCAATCAGTTCAATTTCGACTTGAGTCACTTTCATTCTCAGCGTGCGATGTTTCGATGGACTAAGTCCCGTGTGGTTGGCAATTTAGCTTAATACATCACAGAAAGTTCACGGAGTTCAAAGAGTTTTTTATAAGTATGCTGCTTTAGAGATATAAAACTATTTGAAAGCATTGTAGTAGATCGTAATTTTAAGGCATAAAATGGAATTTCATTTGTAAAGTTGAGGTAAATAGGACGAAGTATCTGTGAAGCTGACCTAATTAGCAAACACATAAAGTAACAAAATCTCTCCAATTCATTATAATTTAAATGAAGACACAAACCTAGACTCTAAAACAGTTAGTTAGCTGATATTGTTTGAGATCAGTTTGTTTGATGAAGTTATTGAAATTGAGCAGACTAAATCTCCAAAGGTAATCAATTAAGTTTCAAAAGTCAATAATACAAAACTAGTTGGCCTATTAATTGCTGATGTTTATAAAAGTGAAGATAAAACAAGAGTAATTTAATGAAGAACGAGAAATGACAGTTGACGATCGAGAAGTCATATGCGAAGTTCCATGCAAAAGTATGGTTCAACATGACCACATCAGAGAAACCTTTACTAAAATTTCATGATTAATCTGAAGAGTGAGGCTTCAAAACCATCCTGTGGGATTAACGCATGCTGATGAGACTGAGGTCAGAAACAGTTACAACGTACATGGAACATATGAACCGTATGTGAACATAAATCAACTCCGCACTGTGAATTTATTAGGTTTGAGTTAGGAGATCTGGGCGTTAATGTTTATGTATGAAAGTGATGCAAAACCTGGTATGGATTGCGAAATGAATATTAATTTAAACTAAATCGTAAATGTTAATAAACTACCTTCTAAAAGCAGGAACACATTTAAACGCGTGTCAGATCTTACTGTCATGATCTTAACAGACTTATGGAGTAATTATAACTTGAAATCAGTTTAGTAACTACTTTACCAACGGCATATAATTATTCAAGACATTACAATAGCAAATTAATTTATTCTCCTCATCAACATACCAATGCTTTTTTTATATAGCGCTTTGTGTATTTCTCTGTAATTTTCTTTCGTCTTTTTGCCAAATTCTTCACCCAAATCTCACTCGCCTGTTACTTTTAATCACAGTGATCCTTCACTTTGCCTCCGGAGCTTGTTATCTACCGTCTTGCGGGATTCCCTCGGCCTTCATTACAATTTTCGTCTAGTATTACATACGTATAATAAACAAACTCCAATCGCTCTATGGAAACGACTCTTTAATGAGGGGTAGGATATTGCTC
The DNA here is from genome assembly GCA_905333075.3 of Atethmia centrago. Classification (NCBI taxonomy): domain Eukaryota; kingdom Metazoa; phylum Arthropoda; class Insecta; order Lepidoptera; family Noctuidae; genus Atethmia; species Atethmia centrago. Next base: position 12,736,562 of record HG995382.1, read on the forward strand.
CAGCTAGCAGTTTCATGTTACGGATTTCTGAGGAAGAGGCCCATTATAGTGCAATATGATGCAATTTGTGTGTTATACTAGAAGATCACCCGGATGTGCCTCGCGGGAATACAGGAGGAATAGTGCATCTACCAGTGTTCAATATACTTACTATACTTAGGTACTCGACTACCGTATCGCCTTTTTTTCTCAATACACAGAACAAGAAAAAAGTTCTACGCGTTTTCCTAGCTTTACCATTAAGACTTTCTTTTGTTAGAACATCGTTGATTGATTTTCTTTTATTTCGGAATTCCCTGAGCCCAAACGTCTAATGACTTTCTTTTTCATACTTACTTAATATCAGATACAAAATTGTTTGTTCTTACCAACGAATTTCCCAACACCCGAGATAACAGTTGCCTTTATTAATTTTCTGTGTACACTCATTATCCGACTCCCAGAATTTTAATTGCAAGCTAATTTGCGTTTTCTCGTGTAGAAATTGTTTTACAACATCGGCTTCCACTGGGTTGTTTGTTTTTAAAGCCTCGATTTGGTCACATTAGGAAGTGAAATTGGGAAAACTCGTAAAGATTTTCAGTAAGCTATGATGATAAAGTTTGGGAGCATTAAAGTCACAATTTCCGTGTTAATTCACAAGAGATTATCTCTCTAAGTCTCTAAAGTTTAGAAATTCTCGGTTAACATGTTGCGAGGAGGAAGTTTGGTGGATTGAGGCGAATCCCCTCGTTGATGAGCAAGTACGCAACTGAATACCGACTTCCTGTTGCGAACATTGGATATGTGTAGATACGCCTTAAGTTTGCAACTCGATTTAGGATTTGCTGTCGTTCCTGCAGGCTTAGCAGGATACTCTATTATAGAAAAGTCATCGCTTGTCTACCCTTCTTGGCAGAAAACGGTCAACTGTCTACACGAAAACGTAACTTTTGTCTACTCTTCCGTCGAAAAAACGCTTCTCTATAGTTATCGTGCTAAGCCTGTTGTAATGGTGGTGCCGTTAAATCTTAAACTGTTTTAAAGCTTTAAAATGATTAGTGATCACTTTAATAATGAGAGTTTTTTTGCAAATGCAACCTTTATAATCAACATACATATACTAATAAGGTACTTCTGTCTTATGTATTACATTTTTATGCATGTAGATTATGTGCAATTAGTCATGCCCATAAACATACCTATCACTGTTTTCTATATAATATATCCATACTCTGTTAGTTAATCAATGATTTATGTACAAAATACTATAATATCGACAACGAAGTAAACAATACAGACGCATAAGCAATAACCACAAAATAAAAAGAAGACCACGAAGAAAAAGCAACACAATAGCGTATCCACATTACTATTCATAATAAAGCAACGTGATACAGCAGAGGGCAAGAAGCAACGCAAGGTGAGCTTGAAATATTGCTTAGAGAGGTAAGTACACGCTGTGTGAATACTTCATGTTTATGCAAAAACATTTGCTTAATATCACTACAAGAGTTATTTACGGTACCTTGAAGAACAACCCGTCTAACTGGAAACGTGAAACGTGTTGTAATTATAATTGTAGAGACTACTGCAGTTTTCTGTACTCCGAAAACGCAAACCGTAATTACACTAAATTAATTCTACTGTTATGCGCTGTGTAGTTGCCAGTTGCAAGCTTGTCTTACACATGCTAGACTTAAATTTAATATGATTTTATACTGTGCAACCAAAATGAAATAAATGATTCACTTTGAATTTTCAGAAAACACTAGCCCATGAATAAATATGAATATTACGTATTACATCATTAATAAAACGAACAATGCAGTGATAGCCTAGAGGTGTGACCGTCAGACTGCCACGCCAAGTCTCGAGTTCGAACCCAAGGCACGCACCTCTGACTTTCAGATTCATGTGCGTATTGTATAATCATCACTTGCTTACAAAACGGTGAAGAAAACCATCGTGAGGAAACCGGCATGCCTTTTTTTTTTGATGGCGTATGAAGCCAAGTCAGAGGTCCATGAGCGGCATAAGAACTCTAACACCAGGTTAGTCACTAACCACACGAGAAAGAAAGAAGAATAAAACGAAGTTTCGAATAATATATCAAAATCTGTGTCGACAGTCGAATAAATCGTAACCCAACCTCTGCTAGGGGAGCTACCAAAAGTAATATGACAGTCGTATTAATGCACCCAGTGATTTAGATATCGATAACAAGCCACAATAAAAACTTAAAACGACGCGCTAAACGCAACCTTAGAGGCAAAAGTTTAATGAGAAAAAAATAAAAGTCAACCTCCGACTCTCGGACCCACACAAGACGTTTATTACGCATTTGACATAATAAAGATTAAAGGCCATATTTGTAATTAATGAAATCAGTTTCCATTTAAATAAACGTCGTGTGTAATCAAATTGGGTTTAGGCGGCGCAACCGGCGCTTTTGACATACAATAATCAAACTATAAAACCGAGTATTTATCTCGAAGTTTATCTTTATCGGCTTAGATTGACAGATGTTCTATTAGATTGATGTGTGGTAATGCAAACTGCTATTAATTTATCGCCAAGTTTAATGACCTGAGCGACGTTCTACCGATCGTAATGTTTGTATTGATCGGTAACAGTTTAAATGGCTGTAACTGTTTTACGATAGATTTACTATGACATTGTTTAAAGGCTATATTCCAGTTTTATCGCAGCTCGTTCTGGTTAAAATCGCATTAAATCCACATTGAGAGGGCTGACTATTTTGAAGTACCGGATATTGTTTTGCAAAGCTACTGTTTATACGACTCATGTTGTTGTTTGCTGTTTCTATTTGTAGATAAGCTATATTAGTACGAAACAATTTCATATTTTTTAATGTGAGACATATATCATGCTCCATCTGTTGGTGTATTCGGATACAAAACATCGAACTCATCTAGTTTTAAATAATAATTTTCTTTTGACGTGTAAAAGTGTTTTTGTTTAAACCAATTTTCACAAGTAAATATCATACATGGTCATTTCGCCTCCAATCGTTAATGTTGTAGTAGGTCGGAAATAAATGAGGAGCATTCGTAATTTTAAGAGATTTGTTTTCATTGTTTCACACACGATCGATTACTTTCGATGTCTCCAGAATCTAAGACCCAAGAATTTTAGGGTTTACGATGAATTATAAAAGATTTATCTACCAACGGATTTTTTACCTTATTCCTTTAGGATACGGTCCTAAATTGAGTTATCGTGGACTAAAACATAAACTTTTTTATAAATCAATGGTTATATTGTGATGTGCCGGGAGTGCCGCAGGCTTTCAGATGTTATCAGTGGCCACCGGTAATGAGACTTGGTGTTAGTCGAATGGAAACAGAGAAACATGTATTTTTAATTCCTATTTTCGAGAGTAAAAAACATGGGGAAGATCTTGAATATCATGATGCGGGGGACGATAGTGAAGTAAATTTAGTATAGAAGACGTAAGGTTTGTTACGACTTCCATTCAGAATAACGTGAGAAGTTAAGATAAATCACTTGTAAGCAAATGGTTACAACACCTTTTCTCTTGTTAATCTTGTATTCATTAAAATCAATGAAGTACTTGAATCGGTTTCTGTTACCAATGTAACCATGGCACGTGTCAACCGAACTTTTTTAAAGTTTTGTCTTGATTAGATACTCAAGATTTAGTACGCAGAGCGATTGGATATGCTTACGACATTAAAGTACTGAGAGCGTCAAAAAAGGTTGATCCAATTAGACGAGACACACATTACGTTGCATTAGCATTCGATTACATCGCACCGATTACTCTCTTCAAGTATCGATCTTGATAAGTCACTAATTAAAGAATCAGCCGTTCGTAACGCAGCCGAGTTTCGATGATACGTCATTTTGTAATCGAGAACTCGATGCTTGTGCAATCGTGTAAATGGATCGATTTGGACTACCTCTATAATTAGCTTCTTCAGAGTAGAGCACGAGCTTTCTTAAGAATTGTTTTATTTGACTTTTTTTTCCGACCACATCAAACCTATTATGTTACAACGTGAGGTTGCTCATACCGATTCTGTTTCACCTCTAAATTCAAAGAATTCCGAATGCATTTGATTTAAATTGTAATTGGAAACGGATAATGAACAGGAATGTTAGTTCAAATCCGTTGATTAGTTTTCATGGGAATCATATGGTTAGTCGATTACTAAAACCTTATCATTGCTAGTAGGTCTAGTAGGCCTTTTTGGCATCGCACAAGTCGTTTTTATTGATTTTCTTTGTTGTTTTTTTGTTTATTCGAAGTTTAGTTTTAAATGCTTTTTTTTTACTTTTGTATTTCTTGTGCGTGTCCCAAATAAAATATTTTTCTTTCTTTCTTTTCTTTCTTTTAGGTAGGGGTTCAGTTAATTGTACACAAACAATGCTGAATTGCTGATTAATGTAGAACAAACTTCTTTCTACAAAACAACATCTGTCCTGTCGCTTTCTGTGGCATCGATTTCGCGAAAAGGGACGGAAGTGTGTAACAGGAAGTGACAGCTTGAGCATGGAATAAGTAAGTACTTTATAGATTGTAAGTAGAGGGGGTCGAATTTCGACCACTGGGCGACCACTAATAATGAATAATTCGTATAAATATTTCAGTATTTAGGTTTTTCAATTTTGAGTTTAATTTTGTCACTGCTCGGTTACTTTTTACCAAGGTGAGATGTCAGATGTTACACATCAAATGCGACTACGGCTCGCTGTTTTTTTTAAATTTAGTCTACACTGTTTCACTGCCGAGCAAAGGCACCAAATCCTTCCAGGCAACCTTTTCCAAAGCCAACTCGATCCAGCCCATGTTATTTGTTTGTCAAAATAAATTAGTACTAATTAAAGGAAATAAGAACAAATAAATACATTGATGTGGCCAAGTTATAACAGCGACACGGGTCGATCAGGTTGAGCTACGCTTGCTGCGGTTGGTCCATGGATGGGTGACCACCTTTGCATACCAAGACCCCTCAGTACGTCTGAAAGCACGTTAAGTCGTTTGTTACGGGTCGTCAGAAGCCCGAAAGTCTGACAACCAGTCTTACCAAGGGGTATCGTGTTACCCAGTGAATGGGTTGTTGAGGTCAGATAGGCAGTCGCTCCATGTAAAATACTGGTAGCTGCATCCGATTAGATTGGAAGCTGAACCCAAAATAGTTGGGAAAAGGCTAGGCAGATGAATACTTATTGAGCTGTTTTATTTGATTTTCATTAGACACACAAAGTATTTTTTCATGAGTCTCGGTTGTATTGCATTAAACTAATACAATCGGGGTTCTGTCTTTTATTTCACTATAGGTCTGTGTTTTTAATTATACTTAGATGTCCAAATTCTCACAACTTACTATCGGTACGCATCATGTCTGTCGAGTCTCGAGTCGGAAAATCCTAGGCAGATGATGGAATACATTGATATGGCACAGCTAATAATACAAAATAGACAAATTAATGGCACTGAAACGTGTTCGCTTACAATGGGCCTTATCAAAAGGTTATAAGTCACTCAAAGGGCAATGGAGAGGGCTATGCTTGGAGTTTCCCTTCGTAATCGAATCAGAAATGAAGAGATCCGCCGGCGAACCAAGGTCACCGACATAGCCCGAAGAATTGCCAAATTTAAGTGGCAGTGGGCAGGGCACATTGCTCGCAGAACAGATGGCCGATGGGGCCGAAAGGTTCTGGAATGGCGACCGCGTACCGGAAGACGTAGCGTTGAAAGGCCTCCTACAAGGTAGACCGATGACCTTGTGAAGGCCGCAGGAATCCGCTGGATGCGGGAAGCACCAAACCGGTCGAAGTGGCGGTGCTTGGGGGAGGCCTATGTCCAGTAGTGGACGTCTTTCGGCTGAAATGATGATGATGATGATGAGACAAATTAATAATATTACTTACTAAAAAGCCTTGCAACCCCGATAACAATATTTACAAAAATTTTCTCTTTATGAAAAAGTTGCACAGAGCTGTGTTGCAGTGACAGCATGTTATACAAAACATTCATAAATTCACAAAGTCAAAACAAACACAAAAACCTCTAACAAGCTGTAATGAAGAAAATAATTAATTTCAGTACTAACCTAACCTCGATATAATTAATTTAGTTTTAATTTACCTACTGGCACTCCTGTGGAAAACTAGCGCTGTGCCCGCGACCGTTCACAGCTGTTACTTGACGTGATTATTAAATGCTTTTCAAGAACAGGTGTTGATATTAACGAGGGTGAACGTTTAATTAATGAACACCAGAGCAGTTTCTTGTACGAATGATAGTTTAATATTGTTGGTACCGTGTGTGACGGAGATACTGTTTTTGCATGGGTCGGTGGGTATTCTGCGCAAAGGGAGATGGTATGGAGGATATCTACTTATATGGTTATTTGGCCTCCAATTAATTAAATCGTGGAGGTTAGACAAAGAGGTATACGTGCAAGTACTCTTATTTACATGGAATGGTTTCTGCTATGTGGACTTTTTTTTTGGGTGGGAAATTATCAAATAACTTCTCTCGCTCTGAGCGGAGCGGGAGGGTGTGTCAGACTCTTACTGACTAAAACCCACCTGTATTCCTTCCGTTGCTTGTGTTGCCAGGGGCCTCGGTAACCCTTTCGTACTTTCCCGCGATCCCGGCAGGCATCGGCCCTAGTAGACCCCAGCACTTGTGCTGACATCTATTTGAGGCGCGCGTGGAACACAGCGCGCTGTCCTCCGCCCTGGGGCAGGCGGAGGGGTCCGTCAGACTCTTACTGACTAAAAACTACCCCGGTGCTCCCCTCCCACACTTGCACCGGGGATCATGGGATCTAGTGCGACTTCCGCGATCCCCGGAAATGTTTTCACCATGGCATAACCTATTCACGTATAACTTGTGCTATTACGAGAGAAGGACAGCTGCATGTTTGCGTGGTCTTATAATATAATAATTTTTCAGGTATCAATAAGAACTTTTCAAGAAGCTTATTAAAGTTTGTCTAAGTTTGATTACTTTTGAAATAGTAGGTACTTAGTACTGCCTCGTTGGTCTAGTGGTTGCAAGCACTACTGCTGAGCATGAGGTCCTGGGTTCGATTCCCGGGTCGGGCAAAGTGTTATTGGGTTTTTTTATCTGGAATTTCTCAGTAGCAGTCCGGAGTCTCGATTTGTGCCAGTTGATGGCAATAGGCTCGCCCGCATTACATGGGATTTAAATATAACTGGCGAAATGTGGGTGTACTACAGGTATATCTCTGCCCAACCCTTCGGCAAAACAAGGCGTGATGTTATGTGTATGTGTGTAGTTCAGCAAATCCAATAATGATATTGCATTGAAGTTTTGAAGAATTTAAATGACAAAACAAATCATGTTTACAAAGATCTGAATCGTTCTGAAATTCTACGAATATTTTCCAATTTTCTTTGTCTATTAAGTCAAAAAATCTGTCTTGAAGAAAGAGAATTGCAAAAAATAATCGTCAAAGTGAAAACAACTATTTTAGTAATACATCAAAAGCAGTTTCATTAATAGATACATTTGTTATGAATATGAAAGCACTGATGGGCTATAAAATAAGTAAAGAATTTTTATCTTAACTATCTACTTTGTATTAATAGTAAAAAATAAGAATACGTCACTTTTGTTATTACTAGCCATTAAGAACAACAACAGCTTATAAATATGGCACTTATGCAAATAAAAACTTCACCTTCATATGAGCGAAATTAATTTCTAGGATTATGAACGTACCCTATTATATGATATCACGTACACACAAAACTAAACTAATAATGAACTATAGAACGCTCAACTATCCAGAGCATTACTCAACTTCCTATGTTTGAGTATTCTCGGAGTAAAGATCGAGCAAAGTAACGAGAAATCGCCACGGGCTATTTTGCGAAGCCACCATATCCTATGGAACTAATTGTATAATGTAAATTATCACATAATAAAATTAGTTTCACAGTGTATCGTGGCTTTACTTATTTTTACTTTTTCCTACCTTTCCTATCAAGTAAAGGTAGGAAAAACTAAAAAAAAACTCTACGGGCTATTAAAAAATCTTGCTACGCTTGCTTCTAGACTTTTAAACTTCAAAGGGGTCGACTTATTGATAAGAACGATATATGAATGAATGAATGAATGAATGAATGAATGAATGAATGAATGAATGAATGAATGAATGAATGAATGAATGAATGAATGAATGAATGAATGAATGAAATGCACCGACCCCAGCATGGTTAAACCAGACTCGATTGCTCGAATGAACCCAAGGATTCGCACTAGTCCCTGGAGCCTCATGTTTCATGGGACTACAGAGACCATTGCATATCAAAGAGTAGAGCGGGGGGCGCGGTAATGTTCAGGAAGACGTGCCCTTAGGATAGGAAGGATTATTAGAGCCTACCGGCCTACCTATATGCATCCTTGAGCAAGCAATGGAATAGTGGAGAGACGGGTAATTTATCTATGGGATGGCCATCTTTTAACAACGTCGCCGTCAGGTTGGCTCAGGTCCAGTTGCTTCAGGCTTTCACGCCCTACCGCCGGCCTCGCCACCATCGAGGCGGTCCGGCCAGTGCTCGAGCCCTGGCTCGGGAGGAGGCACGGCTCCCTGTCGTTTCGGGTGACGCAGGTGCTCTCGGGGCATGGTTGCTTCGGGAAGTACCTGTGTCGCATAAACAGGGAGCCGGACGCCCGGTGTCACCACTGCATCGACTGTCGGGAGGACACGGCACGGCATACGCTGGCAGAGTGTGCCGCTTGGGAGGAGCCACGCCGTGCCCTCATCTCAGGAGTGGGCAGTGACCTGTCGCTGCCGGCCGTGGTCGAGGCGATGGTCGGCAGCGAGGAGTCCTGGGACGCGGTGGTATCCTTCTGCGAAACAGTCGTGTCGCAGAAGGAGGCTGCGGAACGGGAGCGGGAGATCTCTTCCGCTCACCCGGCCCGCAGCAGGCGCACCGGGCGTCGGCAGAGGGCAGACAACGCCCTTTTCCGGCCCCCCTAAATGGGTCCAGGTGTATGAAGCATACATAATAATTCACTCATTCCGTTCAAGTGAACGAACATATGTCAACAGTCAGTCTTCATTCGCAATCTGCCAGTGTAACACCTTTAACTATTTCTATTTAAATACAGTCCACTTTAAAGTGTTATTTTATGTGGTTTTATTACCAGCGTCCGCCACATAAAAATGGTCCTTCGAGCCGGATCATTTTTATGTGGCGGACGCTGGTAATAAAACCACATAAAATAACACTTTAAAGTGGACTGTATTTAAATAGAAATAGTTAAAGGTGTTACACTGGCAGATTGCGAATGAAGACTGACTGTTGATATATGTTCGTTCACTTGAACGGAATGAGTGAATTATTATGTATGCTTCATACACCAGGGACGGCGGACTTGGGGACGTCCGCCGCCCCCCATCACACTGGACCCGAGGTGGCGGCGCGTAGTGTTCCACGCGCGTCCCTTTCAGACGTCGCGGGGGGGGTTTAAACACCTCACCCCCCCCCCAGACTTGAGGTGGCCCGCAGAGGTGGGCCTGCACTAGCCGGGGATCGTGGAAGTCGCATTAGATCCCATGATCCCCGGTGCAAGTGTGGGACGGGAACACCGGGGTGGTTTTTAGTCAGTAAGAGTCTGACAGACCCCTCCGTCTACCCCAGGGCGGAGGACATCCATGAGGATTTTCCACCCCGGGAACAAAAAAAAAAAAAGGGTCCAGTTGCTTTCCCGACTCTTTTTTGTGTGTGTCACTGCTATGTTGTGTTGCACGTTGCTGTTTCCAATAGCTTCATCTGAGGTCTCGCTACTATCCGTTTCTGATTTCTTGTATATCACGCTAGCAGCCATGATCTTATCTCGACTTATTGACGAAAACGATATAATAAAAATATAAAAATGTAGGTAGATATTTTGTGAAGGTATACTAGAATTATAAATTGCCCCAAGCTAACCATGGCTTCAGCGATCAGATTAATTACGTTTTGAATTTAACTGGCCCAGATCAAACTAGTTACTAGTTCTAATTCTATTTACCATATTCTGAGAACTGGGGGCAAGAAGAACGTCTGCATATTCAGTACCTAGGTACCTAATTATTATTTATTCAAAAAACTGGTTTAGATATTCTTAAAATACCCTTTGAAATATTAATTGGTTTAGGTGCAGATTCCTGTCCGGGCAGGATATTTTATTGTTCTATACCTAAGCATTTAAGAGTTACGAGTATCTACTATGGCTATAGTTCCATCTATTCCAAAAAATAAATAAATCTCTAATTTAACCTGTACCTACAAAAAATCATTATTGAAATGTTTATCCTCAACCCTAAAGCATAAATAACCTCACATTTCAATTTTTTCTATAAATAATACCAAACATTTACCAACCACGATTCGAACATAAATGTTCTCTTGCAAAACACAAATTTCTCGGAAACCGTCGTTTCTACGAAATAAGTCACCAGAAATCATGACTGGTGTACTGGCACGTTTAAACAGGGGCCCTAACAAGCCATGTAGCCCTAATGATCAGTTGGTGAAATATCTAGATGTATTTAATTGGATTTCGTTATGTCTCAAAAGTGGCAGAGTGTTCGCAGGTGTAGTCCGCACGGAATATAGATGGTTAGTGATTTATGTTGGGCATTACGGAACTGGTGGTGCTGGAAGGAGCTTTAATTTGGATTACCAAAATCTTGATGAATGTGTAAAAAAAAAAGTCTTTTTTTTGGTTGGGACATCATCGAATAACTTCTCTCTTCTTCTTCTTCTTCTCTGGGCGGAGCGGGAGGATGTGTCAGACTCTTACTGACTAAAACCCACCCGTATTCCTTCCGTTGCCTGTGTTGCCAGGGGCTTCGGTAACCCTTTAGTACCTTCCCGCGACGACTTCGACCCCTGAGCTTGTTTCGCCTCGACCCCTGAGTTTGTTTCTCATTTCTTCTCAAGTGTAGTCCGATCGTAAATCTCGACTCCACCTAGATTTTTGATCTGTAGAATCTCTCACATCAAAAATTAAACATTGATGGTGGACGTGGTGGCCCAGCGAGCAGTGGTGCGCCAGTGGTCACGGCGCCGACTAACGAGTCGAAGTCGTGGGTTTGAACCTAGGCAGGCGCTTTACTTTGTGTAAATAATGTGTCATCACCACTGCTCTCAAAACGGTGGAGGAAAACATCGTGAGGAAACCGGCATGTCCTATAATCAAAAGAATTTTGAAGATATGTGACGTCTACCAACCCGCACTGGGCCTGCGTGGTAGATTACAGCCCACTCCCTCTCGAATAGAGGAGGCCTGTGTCCCAGCAGTGGGAACATTATAAGCTGATTATGCTAGCATCTTTCCTCTCGCTTTCTGGGAGCGATTTCGTGAAAAGGTACGGAAGTGTGTAGACAGGAAGTAAGTACTTTTTAATAGCATGGAACTAGTAAGTACTAATAGATTGTAAGTAGAGGGGGTCGAATTTCGCCCAGTGGGCGACCACTAGTCATCTGCCTAGCCTTTTCCCAACTATGTTGGGGTCGGCTTCCAGTCTTACCGGATATAGCTAAATACCAGTATTTTACAGGGAGCGACTGCCTATCTGACCTCCACAACCCGGTTACTGGGTAACACGATACCCCTTGGTTAAGACTGGTTGTCAGACTTACGAGCTTCTGACGAGCCGTAACGACTGTCAAAGATCTACAAATGACAGCCGGGACCAACGGCTTAACGTTCTTTCCGAGGCACGGAGGTGTCTTGGAATGTAAAGATGGTCACCCATCCACGGACCAACTGCGGCAAGCGTAGTTTAACCTGATCGATCGACCCGTGCGGCTGTTATTACTTAGCCACAAGCTGCTCAAGCCAAGTGGGCGACCACTAGTAATGAATAAAATTATTCGAATAAATATTTCAGTACTTAGCTTTTTTAAAATTCTCAGGTTAATCATTTCTGTCGCTGCTCAGTTGCTTATTACTAAGGTGAGATGTCAGATGTACATACATCATATGCGAATACTGTAAGGCTCGCTTGTTTTTTTTTTTATATGAGGCGTGTGAAAATGATCCTATTTACAGAATAAACAATTTAATTTCATTTGAACAATACTTCAGGGACAGTCTCAAAATTATGTAAAGATGGATTGAAAATAGATTTCAGATACAGGTACATTTCAGGAGGATTTCAGGTCTGTACCTGAAATCCTCCTGAAATGTACCTGTATCTTGCCAGAAAGTAACCGCAATTATTTATCAATATTACGCATTTTATTGAAGCACTTTTTTTTTTTTTTTGGTTGGGAATTCATCAAATAACTTCTCCCGCTCTGGGTGGAGCGGGAGGGTGTGACAGACTCTTACTGACTAAAACCCACCCGTATTCCTTCCTGTTGCCTGTGTTGCGGGGGCCTCGGTGACCCATTAGTACCTTCCCGCGACCCCGGCAGGCGTCGGCCCTAGTGGACCCCTACATTGTGCTGACGACATCTCTTTGAGGCGCGCGTGGAATATGACGCGCCGTCGACCCGGGCCTGATCCTTACCGGACGATAAGCTACCCATTGCTCACCGTCCGCAAGCCCACGCCTACGGTGGCCGGAAATGCGCCCGGGATTTCCGACGCCCAGGGCGTCTCCTGCTGCGGCTAGGGGCGAGAGAGCGCGAAACTTGCCTTTCCCTCAACCGTCCCGCCTCCTCCTTCGCGAGCATTATTGTTTCACAGAAGGAGGCGACGGCTGCCCATGCCCTCTCGCTCCGTACCATGGCCTGAACCAGGGTCGGACGCGAGAGATCTCTGCCGGCGATCGCCTCCACGAGGACACGGCAGTGCTCTGCCCAAGCCGGGCAGACCTCCACCGTATGCTCCACCGTGTATTGAAGCACTTTTGCTTCAATAAAATGCTTAAACAACCAATAATTTTATTGAAACGGGGTTGCTAAAAATAATGGAGATTTCAAAACACTTGTCAAACAGTGCAATATCTTTGCAGTTGACTATTTATAAACAAAAGTAGTTTTACCAAAAAAAAAAAACATAGACACGCCTTAGACACGTGTTTAGCAGTTGTTTAGCAAAAGTGATACCACAAAACTATGTTTAGCCGTTGTTTAGGTTTAGACGTTGTTTAAACAAGAACAACCTACTGTTCAACACGCGTTTATATTCACTATTACACTCGCCATATTGCTTTCTCTCAGTACGTAAATTGCAAAGAAAGAAAGAGAAAGAAAGAATACCTTTGATTATGCTGATTTTAATGATTTGAACGACATGGAATTAGTGGATAACTATCATGATCAAGTGTACCGAGTGCGAGTGAATCCTTTCGAATATTACAATTAATATAACTGCAGAAAACGGTACAGCAAAGCTTTCGGGAAAAAAAATGTTGTCCTAAAAACCATGCTATTCCACATGATTCTCGTGGTAGGTGCTTAGATCCTCAAATTCAAGTTATCCATTTTTTACATATTTTTCCGCATATCTCGGTGAAATGTTTAAGAAGTATTTTCTCACTTAAATTCAATTCAAACTAGCCTTGCCACCCAGTGTCAAAAGAAAGAACTGTCATTGAAAAGTACGTTCCGTTCCGTTGGTCATTTATAAAAATATTTTTACTTTTTTATGTAGATATACACCAGCCGTATGCTTACCAATGGCGGACTTATTAAGTTAATTAAATAGTGCTTACTATTATCAATTTTCCGACTTAGTTCTTCCGTACTAACAACTGAAACAAAAAAAAATCGATAGGAAAGAGAAAGGCTCAACAAATGAAATCTACTTAAAACGAAACGTTTCTTAGGATTGCCAAGTTAAAATAACGATACGATCATTAAAGCAGTGTTTTGCTAAATAAATGTCAAACATGTATGTGTGGTAAAATATTTTAAACACTCGTTTATGCAGTGTTAGTGTGGTAAGGTTTATTGTGTTTTTTTTTGTGGTAAGGCCCTTTAGTCTAAAATAAAATAAACAATTTTCATTTCTGTCTAAGTCTTGAAGTAATAAAAGAAACGGAAACACTTCCAGTTTAACTGAAATCTTTGACATAAAAGAAGGAATGAGTGCATCGCAAGCGCAGATCGCGCGACGTGGGAGGCTCAACACCGTTTCAATATTCTTTATAACACCTAAACACCCTGTTTTCCATTATTTATGGGCTAGGAAAATATGCTAACAAACGTCGTAGTGTTTGGAATAGATACCGGCTTTTCTAGAGTTTGAGTTTTAGAATTTAGCCTTAAAGTAGATGCTGTATTTAGTATTCAGATACCTATTCGGGGTTTGGTGACTGTTCCTATACCATCATCATCATCATCATTTCAGCCGAAAGACGTTCACTGCTGGACATAGGCCGGGGAGGCCTAGCAAGCACCGCCACTTCGGCTTTGTGCTTCCCGCATCCAGCGGATTCCTGCGGCCTTCACAAGGTCATCGGTCCATCTTGTAGGAGGCCTTCCAACGCTTCGTCTTCCGGTACGCGGTCGCCACTCCAGAACCTTTCGGCCCCATCGGCCATCTGTTCTACGAGCAATATTGTTGTTTCAATATTGGACATGAAAAGATAACAAGGTAGCCATAACCGATAGAGATAAGCTTAAGATTCACAAGATCTATAAAGCAATCTGTTGTTATTCAAAAGACATGCGTAGATCGACCTTGATCTACAAGGCACAGGACTCCAACAAACGTCCGATACTGAAGACCACGACCATTCAATTGAAAACAAACGCCAAGATGTCCCGTCAGTCTGAAATTAAAGAAAAAAAACCACTACAACTTTTGCCGCCGACACAAACCTACGTAAAACACCGCGAAGCTCGGCGACCGACGATAAATAAAAATAGCGGCCGTAGCATATTGCCTTATACGACGATGGAGCCCTCTTGTCACTTGGGACGGTACTTAAATCAGCTGCCAATGCGCTGCCAATGCACCTGTGGAAACGTCGATTATGCAAATGGTAGGGGCTCTTTTAACTAAACACCGCGCGGTGTTGCAAAACGTTCGATTCAAAAATTCCTTTAGATTTTTTTCTCCTGGATTTTGCTTCCACGGTTTTTATTTTCTGTAAGTCGTTAAAATGCGTCAATTATGCACCGTGCAGGTAAATTGCATTTTTAATTATTTTCGGTTAAATTACCGAAAATATTACGATAATTTGAGCTTGAATGGCACTGATTGTTATGTTATAAAAACGTTGTTAAAATGGCCAAATCTTAAAGGCAGACTTTCTCACAAAATAACCAGAAAGGAATTGTGAAAATTAAGCTAATCAAAATGAAATTATGCGCTGCGAACTCAGAATTAGGCACAAATTAACTGCCGTTCTAGTCATTCTTAAAGCTCATAATAATTAGGTATCAACTTAATTTTATTCCGGGGAAATTTTCGATAACGTAATTGGCACACAATTCGTTGGAAAACGACAATTGAATGGCGAGCGGTCCCAAAGAAACTGCAGAATCGTGGCTATATTAAATGAATTTTTTTCTTTTTACGTTTCGACAAATTTAGAGCATTTTTAAAGTAATGAAATAAAATGAACCATCAAATAACTCTTATACCATAGTGCATATCAATCAACTTATGAATTAGATTTTTTTAAAGGTATGAATTAGATTTTTTTAAAGGTAATGTAAGGTTAAGGTACTACGTTAAGGTCAAAATATAGTGTTACAGTTAAATTACAGCAATTTTTAATTTTCCATACAAACAGAAATTTCCAATGTTTTTTTTTTAATAGACATTTCGAAAATGTTTTCTACTAACATTTTAGACCTATATATCTTGCTTATGTGTGTGAAGTATCATTAAAATCGCTTCAGTCGCTTCAAAAAATAAGGACTGGAAAATTTGTATGAAATGCCGTACGGCGTAAGCGCTCATAAATATAATAATTAATCATCATATATAACTACCTACTGAGAATAACTTACTAGGAAAGTGCCTTCCTTTATTACAAATCTTTATTTTATTCGACCATGGAGTTTCTTGCCCGTTCTTCTCCATAGGTACCTACTACGCTTTGGAATTGGCAACCAGCTTCATTTCTAACTGACCGACTCTTTGACAATTCAAAAGTGCCTGTAAATGGTTTAATTGAAATAAATGCTTTGAGTTGAGTTTGAGTTTAAACAAAAAAACTCATTTTAAACGCACTAAAGTCCCGCTTTCTCGCTATTATCAAATAGAATTGCATTAATTTTACGATATCCTATACCATCTAATTCAGTCCGTTTAATAGTTCTGCCATTAGTGAAAAATAATAGCAATTGTACGGCCTTTAAACTGCACGGAATGCACTGTTTAAATGGTCCAAATGAACTTTAAATGCACTGTATTTTATGACATCTATTTCTTTATTAGAAGAATGATAATGTGTTTTATAAAGAGTTCCATCTGTGTTTACAGCCCTATCATTTAATTTATAGATGACTGTCATTAGATTCGTCTTTAGCCTATGTTTCGTTGATTATTCTTTTTATTGGTTCATATAAAGAAGTGACGCTTATAGGATGTTATCGACTGTAAAGTAGGGATGGCGATCTGAGATCGATTAACCGAAGAATCGATTTCTTGAAACAAAACATCGATTTTTCTAATAGATATTTAGTACGAAATAGATCCAGCGAATCGATATTTCACCCTAGAAAATCGATATTCAATTTTTCTGTTTTGATAAGAACATCAACCGTAAATTATTTACAATTAGTTGAATGTGTTGTTCATTTAACTACTCAAAAACTTCTTGCTAGATGGCTGTGTACTTAGTTTTCTTCGTCGCTCGTAAATAGGTAAAATAAATAAATAAAAAAATACGTTTGTATTACATATATTACTCGAAAAGCAAATCGAAATAAGATCGATTTCTGGAAAATCGATTTTAATCCATCCCTACTGTAAAGAGCGATAACACGGTTTTAAGTTTTATGTGTTTTGGAATTAGCTTGGAGACATCATTAAGTATCAATCTACAATACTCATTATCCGCTTTCTATCACGAAGGTCATCGTTGTTGGTTTGTTTGCCACTTGATACAATACACATTCATATTAAAATTTTAAACAGACATGATGTACTACATAAATTTACGAAAAGTCTTTTAAATTATAATTATTGAAATTATTGACTGTGAGATATAATCTAATAAACTAAAATTATATATTTTATAATGTAATGTGCCTAATCAATATTTTATAAAATTTCATTATGATTGTGATGTGCATGACTAATGACATAGATGTAATTTCATGCATGTACTAGAAATATTTGCACGACTGATAAGTCGAATATAGTGAGACTAAAATTATTTTACCATGTTATTACTGGCAAATAAATAAATTTCTTTCCATTTCGTTTCATTTCACATTTTTTACCAACATAAGGACCTTATTTGTTTATCCAATCTCAATACTCAATACTCAATATCTTTATTGCTTTACCATAATGTGTACTTAGGTGGTAACTATATAATTGAGATCATTATGGACCCTGTAGGGCACAGCAAGAGGGTAGCAGAGAGGAAGCTGCGTTTTAGGAGATTTAACTTTCATATAGAGAGTCTTGTCTAAGTTTTAACTCAGCAAGAAGCAGAATGATTAGATTAAGCATTCCATTACGCAGTTGGTCCACATTCTCCGTCGCTACACTATACAAGTAACGCAGTGTAGAACTCTGAACTTTTGATCCTGCTCCTTCGTACTCAGTTGCGAGTTACGAGTTAGATTTGGCTCTCGTACAAAATGCAAACAAAAGAGATTAGTTTCAGGATTGCGTTGTAGGCTACATTCACGTTATTGCTTTTAATGAAGTCTGAGTGGAACGTTCATTGCGGATACTGTGTAATCCTGGACGTATGAAATGGTCTTTCGGGGCTGAAAGTTTCTAAAAATGGGCAATTTCGGTGATTCGAACGTGGAGCGGATTACGATGATCCTGTATTATAATGGTGTATCTTAAGCGTTCGAGTATCCTACTTCGGTATTCAGAGCACGTAATGTGTAAGGAAGATAAGTTGGTGAACTATTTGTATTGTACGGTATATGTGAGATGGAAAGTATTGCGTGGTTAGACTAAGCTCTTGTGCGATGTTCAGTGGATATTTCACAAGCTTTTATTCGAAATCTTTAACACTATCAAAATTTATTAAAATATATTCTCTTCTTATTTATTTATTTAACAGTTTATGTACACACATATAAACAGACAAGAAGAAAGGAACAGAAAAATACGTACAAAGGTGATGCTTATTTCTAAAGAAATCTCTTCCAGCATACCTGTGATAGGACAGTAGACAAAGAGATATAGACACCGTGTGTAAGAGTAAAAGAGAAAACAAAATACATAAAAACAAAAAAAATACCTATTCACTCATTTAAATATACAATAAGAGAATATACTTACATAAATACATGCTTCTAAAATAAATATCACTAAAATACTTATATACTTATAATTAATATTATAAAATAATAAATACATAATATGCAACTATGGCAAAGTGGAAAGATAGTGTTCCTCTTCTCTTTTAACTATTCCTTATTTTTAACTAATTATTGTTTAGCCTTCTATTCTAGGCTTTGCTTAATTACATTCGCCTTATATCTACATAATAATATATTTAATTTATTTATGACTGACTCTAAAAATACGAAAATGTAGAATTACATTACCAAATTATCTAAAAGAAGATAAATTACATACATATTCACGCTTGAGTCTTCTTTTATATTAGATTCATCCTATGTTGTCCGAACATTAATCTTTATTAAGATAGACTAATTTAAATCACTCTTGTTCTAAACACGCCCAGCACCAGTTATCTACCGGCGAACAAAATGCGAGAACCAACAATTCATCAATCAAGACAAGGATATCTACTTAAAAACACATTAACTCACTTCCTTAAATACACAAACGTGACCAACAGGTGCCGAGGTAACTCTCTCAAAACTTATCTTCATTCCAACATAATTGTTATTAACGAATTTCAACATACGATAAGGCGCCTCAGCATTAAATTGTCAAGAAATCATTTAACTATCATTTATAACTTTAGATGTACTCAAAACTTATGCGGACAAAGTTCTAAGTGGTAAACCGAAATGTACAATTAGAACTTTGTCTCAATTAGTAAGGGTTAAACAAACGATATCTGATTATGCGTTGGTATATCTGGATTTAGGGCGGATGTACACGTTATGTGGGCCTGACACGGTGACGTCGTAATAATAGTTTGTAGGCTCGTTATAGAATAAAAACGGCATAGGTTATGCTTCGTTTACACCGGCCCCTACCATGTAGGTAGACACCGCCTATTAAACGATATATAGAGGATGTATTATAAAGCCCGATATCGTCTCACGGTTCGTAAATCTTGGGGTAATGCTTTCCATATAACGAGCTCTGTCCAAATTAATAGACACCGACTTTTATTGTATAGGTACGGCCCAAATTACTTAGCAAATAACTAAACTTAAAAAGTCCGATCATTATATTATTGTTGTCCTCCTTTTAATTTAGGTAAAAAACCTTTGAAATAAAACTCTTACAACAAACTGTTTTGTAAGGCGAAGTCCAGACATCGCTTAAATGAAAGTTAGGACCAAAAAGGCGTTAAAAAGAACCGTAAAATTCTAATCTCACTTTTATTCCCATTGTATAAAAGTAAGCACTTATTTAAAACCAATATAACAAGAAATAAGTATAAAATTAAGTTACCATTATAACCGTTCTTGAATGTAAATCGACGGCAAAGCGATCAAACTGAATATCTTATTCGCTCTTAAAGTCAATTTAAATATTTTATACTGAAGTTACGTTTGGGCCCGCCTAATGTCGGACGAGAGACGAAGAAAATTAAACTTGTTACTACATTACTGTAAGAACAGGTAACTTTTTAATTCCCCTAACAAAATTTTCATATTTTCCTTTGAGCGGGCCGTAATGAAATAAACAGAAGAAGAAAACAGAATGAACTGTCGTAGCATTTTTATAAGCACTTTATATTTACGACAGTAAACATCATGCAGTTTTGTGAATGTTTACTATACTGTCGTTACTCCAGAGACGTTCTATTTATTACGGTTAACTTAATAACACGAGTCTTTTGAAGTCGACGAAAGTTCTGTAAAATAAAGAGGTGGGCCCTTTACGACGCTCGTCACTGAGGACGTCAGATAATTAACAACTCCCAGATTTATTACGAGTTGAATTAGCTTTCAACGTTTCATATCATAATCCGAAGCGTTTTATTGTTCCGAGAGCGGCGGATTCTTCGACGATGGTAATTAATTACACGTAACACTGCTTAACGACAATTTTGAAGGAACTCTCAGTTGAGTACTTTGTATAATAAAGACAGGTATTAAGCAGGGCGTTCTGAAGTTTGTATTACATTGTGAGCCAATTTTGAGAGTAAATATTTTTAGAGTCTTTAAAATAATCAAGTTGAATAAGGAAGTCTATTCTGAGCTCTCTAAGGGTTTAGAAAGACACGTGCTTCGATAAATCTGTGTTGATAGATAGAGTTTCTAAAACTAGGTCAGATTTGAGCTATAATAAATCTACCTAAATATCTACGAAAACAAAAAATATGGCACGTAGTATTCAAGATAATATTAAATACTTTCCACATAAAAACCAGTACCGTCAAGTACATTTTTGCTTGCCTCGACAACTATTTTACGACCCAGAAGCTGGCCGTTGAAAAAACTGATAACGCACAAACATCCCGCAAAAACCATTCGGTGACGTAATAATTGTTACCTTCTTCATTACGACACGAAGTCCGGCCGAAAGATATAAAAAGTAAAGATATTGCAAGAAGGTTCTTCGCACAATATGTCAAAAGTAGCCCGTCATTGTTCTTCTGGTGTAGTGGACCAGTTATTGCGCCAGTGACAAAAGTCCTCTGCCAAAAACTCCAGAAACTGGTTGGCCATAAAAGTCACATGTTCGTTGGAGGCTTATTACCGCAATAACAATTTAAGGAAGCCGAAAGGGTGGCGCGGAATTCTACGGAAACTTTTGTTTGTGTCTCAGTCGCCCGAATTGTTTTATAAACAATGTTTACAACAGTAACTTTATGGTCCACTTGTTTTATCTCAGTTTTTCATTGCGACACTCTTCTCTAAAGTTATTGTTTGAACAATTTTGTTTAGTTGTTGTAACTCAGAAGCTTAGAAGTTTCACTTTTAGCGATCCATTTTGTGATTGGATACAAAAGATTTTGCTTTCATTTACGGTTTTACGATACTAGTGTTTCGCTTTTAAAATATTTTTGGGATAATAAAATTAAATGATGTGTAGCCGATGGGTTCTTTAAAAGTGAAATTCGTTGATGAATCATAGCTTAACTCCAACTTTGTTATGCGGAACACAAAGGAATAGCTATATATTTAAGAGGCCGACAACACCTAAAGCGCGGTCAATGTCGGACTGCATAGAAAAGAAAGAGAAGCGCGATGACACAACGCTGGTAATTTATTGCAAAATATGAAGCAATTATCGATTTACAAAAAAGCTATAGATTGTATAACAAAAATAAAACATTATTATGCTAACATGTTGCTTGTACAATAATCTGACAAAAAATCAGAATGATTGCATGTACTCGTATATTAGTATGGTTTTTAATCGTTAAAATATTTTTTTAGAGGTATCTTCGTGATTTTTTTCTATCGTATCAAATTAGTTATATTATCTTTTCAACACACTATCTACCTAGCATATATCCTTAAGAATATCATATATTTTTCGGATTTTGTTTACTGCAGTGGATCATATTTTTTAAGGCATTATAAAACTTATAAAAGTTGCGTTTAGGTCCTGTAGTCCCCTTAAGAGCGTTTACGCCGTACGGCATTTCATACAATTTTTCAACTCCTTATTTTCGAAACGACTGAACCGATTTTAATTAAACCTCATCTTCATAGGTCTAAAAAGTTAATAGAAAACATTTTCGAAAAAAAGTGTCCCAGATAAACTAGAGCAATTTTAAATAATCCATACAAACAGAAATTTCCAATTATCTTTTTAAATAAGATATGTCGTAAATGTTTTCTACTAACATTTTAGACCTATGTGCTTATGTGTGTGAAGTTTCATTAAAATCGGTTAAGTCATTACTAAAAATAAGGACTTGAAAATTTGTATGAATTGCCGTACGGCGTAAAGGAATTGTAATAAAAATTATACGATATTGGTGGAGCAATTGATAGCAGCTACTTGTGTAGGTGAGAATATATTCATGAAATAGCCGTCCTATTTATCAATACATTCCTACTTAAGGTATTGAATACTTTTATGAAGGCATAAAATGGAAATTGATATGACAGATGCGATGCTGAACAACTAACCACTAACACTATTAAATGTCAGCTTAACCTGTAAGATATAATTTACGATGGGACGTATCGGTCCTATCATCAGGTTTACGACGATACTTCATATTCTATATAAACTTAGCGCTAAGCTTATGACATATATGATTTCAATAAAACGATATTACACCTCGTTTACGTAATAATCACCTTGTTTTATGATTACTTGTAAAGGTGGTGGTTTGGTTTTTGTGAAGTCTAGATTCTAGCCAATTACTGCTATACTACAAGAAAATAGCTTAAGATTTGCATACTCACTTACTCAACATACTCACATACTCAAGTTCGTAAAACGTTAGTGCGCAACCATTTCACCAGGCGGTTCTTGGCAAAGCTCAGTAACGTGCTATTTGTTTCAGAAAACCCAGCAGTTTGCTCTGAAGGCAGATAGTTACAGTTTTGCAGTTGTATATGTCATATTTTTCTTCTTTTATTAGCTAAAAATCTTCTAACAGAATATTATGAGTGCCTATGAGGATAGCCTAAAACACACAGAGGTAAGTACCAGGGGCTCAAAAGTCGGAAGAGCATCGTGTGTCGTGACTGACTTTTGCCCTGAATATTTTACTTGGTGTGCCTGGCGGCGCCATCTCACCACACGAGACTCGTGTCTGAAATCGCTGACGTTGTTGTGCTATGCGAAAAGAATTCATCGTTTTGCAACGCCATGTCTTGCGAGTAAAGCTTTTTAGTAAATATCACTCGAGGTTGAATAAAATATGAGCTAGGAACCTCGGATTATCCAGTCGGTAAAATCTTGAAAATATAAAGAAATTCCAATGATGGTTCGTGATTTTGAACGATCGAACTGTAACTATTATTAGGTATACCTATTTGGGAATAAACTT
Source organism: Atethmia centrago (assembly GCA_905333075.3). Lineage (NCBI taxonomy): Eukaryota > Metazoa > Arthropoda > Insecta > Lepidoptera > Noctuidae > Atethmia > Atethmia centrago. The sequence continues at coordinate 12,759,775 of HG995382.1, forward strand.
CACAAACATGCGACAGAAAAAAAAAAAAAAAACTTTCTATAATATTTAAATCTGTAATAAATTCAGCTTAGATATTCCACCGCAACTCTTAAAGATCTAAAGTGAAAAATGATAAAAAGAATATCTAAATTCTTACCCAAAAGGAAAATTTTGAAGCAATTTTTAAATAATTCCAGAAATAGAAGTACCTAAGCTTACTGGATTTATTTCTTAAATCACACCTCTAGTTTAAATTTCAGTAGAATTTATTCATGAAATTGATACCAAAGCTTTTGATCCGTTTTTACACAAGGACATCTTTTCTCTTTTACTTGAAAAATATTTATTTAAAAATTAGAGTAGGTAGTCCGAGGCCGGGCGTTGCCTAAGATCACGTTTCATTTAAAATGAAAGTATTTTTTTAAGCGATAGGCAGTCGTAAGTCTCCATTTTACAAATCGTATATACCTACTGTAATATAGCGTATATTTAGCTAGTTTAATCATCGATTCCAATCTGTAAGGAACTACTCTAAATAACAGCTAATGAAAGGCCAGCCGACAAAGCATTTACGATGCCAGACCCGTTTTTAATTTACAAATTATGGGTGTATCGATTCAATATAACCTTGTTAATCAGTGCCGATGAATTGACCCACGAAAAAAAGTTCCCTGACTGTTATTTTAATGTGAAAATTGTTACATCAAGTTTGCGGCAAAGCAGCTGTACGCTTTAACAATGTTGGATTCCCATCCCAAATTATATGATGACGGCTTGTTAACTGTCCGAAAGTATTGCTATGAAAAAAACTTGGTACTGTCTGTGCTCGCCCTTGTAAATTAGGGGTCCGTTGAGCATAAAGTGGGGTCCAATTAAGGAATTTATAGTCCGAACGCGCTGTAAAACAATAAATTGTACAATGGCCCTTGACGGCATGGCCTATTAATTACGTGCACCAGTTTCCAGGGTCATTATGAGGGTGGGCTTGCAGCCATTTATTGATAAAGCCTGCGCAATATTATATGCTGATGTTTATTATTGGAATTACCGGGAAAGGAAACGCCTGAAGAGGTATATTGTTATTAGCAAAGTTTTGTTATTTATTTCTGTTCTTGTCTTTATTTTGAGAAAGTAATAGGTAAGTGTAGTCCTGTATACTGTGAGAATACTTTACCTGTTCGAACTGACATTGGTGCCGATTCCCTTGTTTACAAACTAAATTAAATTTAAGTTTAGTGCATCTTTTCCTTTTTATGTCTTTAAGAAAAGGACAGAAGATAAATTTTAGTTTAGTCCTGTCAAATTAATCGGCGCTTGACGTAAATTGACGTAATTTTAGTAGGCAAGTTTTTAATCACGTCTAAACTTGTATGGAGTAGTGCCAGGCGCTGATTAATTTGACAGGACTAAACTAAAATTTATCTTCTTTCCTCTTCTTAATGAAATACTCGTAGAAAGAAAAAGATGAATGAACTTAAATTTAGTTTAGTTTGTGAACAAGGGAATCGGCACCATTGTCAATTAGACAGATATAAATGTACCTAAGTAATATTATCAAGAACACTGAATTAATGTTTTAGGTAAATATTATTTATCACCTCTACTTATTGATTGACTCTGCTTCGACACAATTAAACTTAGTTACAATATAAGCATTTATGTAAAGAGCAAAATCATAACGACATGCGACTGTCTCGTTAATCTAGTGATCGCAAGTGATATTGCTGAGCAGGTTCTGGGTTCGATTTTCAGGTCGGGCAGAAAAAGAGATTGAATTGAAATGGAAATTTTCCATTAAAAATTTCTAAGTAGCAGCACGGAGTCTGGATTTGTGCCCGGTTGATGGCAATAGGCTCACGAAATAAACGTAACAGGTGAAATATGGGTGTCCTACGGGAAGTGCAGGCATGATGTATTTGTCACTTGCTGTACGTAAAGCAGTTGGTAAAACTGAAAACTGAAATAACACAGCACAGTAAAGTGTAAACTTTGTAACATTTTACATTGTGTAAGTAATAAACTTTAACACGGATATTGCTGGTACACGACTGAGTTTTATATTTTACGAGGTTTCAACACAATTCATACCTGCTGATTTCGTAAATTATAACATCTGATTATATTGATTCGTATACGTACCTAGGGATAGATAACTTCCATATGTACTAATAAGGGTGTGCCTTATTGGTACTTATAATGTAATGAATGAATGAATGGATGAATGAATGAATGAAATGCACCGACCCCAGCGTGGACCCCTAAAGCCTCATGTTTCATGGGAATACAGAGACCATTGCATTTCAAAGAGTAGACCGGGGGGCGCGGTAATAATCAAGAAGACCCTGCCCTTAGGACATGGAAGGATTATTAGAGCCGTTATTGGTACTTGTAATGTAAGTTTACTTATTTAAGCATTTTGATGAAAGAACCGCTACAGCATTTTTCAGATATATTTTTAAACGAGTCGTAGTAGACTGGAGGTTTCAACTCTACATTACAGATTGAAAACCTAATTGGTGCAATCATTTACAGACTCCAAATTAATTACAACTTAAAAAAGCTGCGAACTATGCAATACATATCAAAGAAGAAGATCAGAAAAAGGGGCTGATCTAGGAGTACAATAGCATACTTAATCAACCTGTAATGTTCCCTCTGCTGGGGCCATTATAGACTGGAGAGATGAGTAGGCCTCAGAGAGAAGGCCTGTGTCCATGGAGTGGGCTGTAAATGCTGTAATCCACCACGCTTGCCCGATGCGGATTAGTGGATGTCACGTGTTTTCGAACTAATGTTGGTTCTAGGACATGCCGGTTTCCTCACGTCAGAAGGGAAAGCATGGTAAAACAAAACTCTAACCATTCTACTTCCTGGAGATTATCTAAGCTATCATAAGACAGCTTACCTCTGCGATTGGTGTTATAGTGACACTAAGAAGAAGTGGTCAAACGAAGTTTCAATTTTAATTTCATTCCTTTTTAGCAATCTTAAAACTAATTTTACAATTAATAAGAAATAAAGGTTTAGACATTAGACGTCTCCAGATTGCTTTGCTCTTTAGCATAGGCCTCCCCCTGGATTTTCCAAAGTTCACAGTCGTGAGTTTTTCTTCTCCATGTCATTCCGCAGTAGTTTTCAAGTTATCGCGCAATAATTTGCCGATATCAGTCATTACCGGGTATACACCAGTACACCCGGTAATGACTGATATCGGCAAATTATTACTCCCACAGGGAGTGAGAGCAGTGGTGGCCCAGTGGTGACTTCCGTTTCGTAGGTCGTGAGTTCAAACCTAGGCAGGTACTTTACTTTGTGTAATTTTATAATATATTTCATCACCGCTGCTCTCAAAACGGTGAACGAAAACATAATGAGGAAACCGGCATGTCCTAGAATCAAAATTTCGAAGACTGGGTCCACGTGGTAGATTATGGCCCAGTCCCTCTCACAGAGAGCCTATGTTCCAGCAATGGGAACGTTGTAGGATATTTATGCTAATCAGTATCTACGACACCAATTTTGCCAGACTAGTTTAGAAGCTCCTACCACTCACAATTTATTCACCAAATATTGGTTTATTTATTTGCCAATGTCTGGGAAAACCTAACCAGCACAAATCGTCCTGTAACAATATTTGAAAATCTCGATAGGTACTAGTGCCAGTCATAACATATTAAATGTTTTCTTGGGACCATCGCCCGCGGCTATATCCTTATTAAGCAAATATTTTCTCATATTTATAAAGGATTTTGGTAGTCGATTAAAAATATTGATGGTGTATTTACATTATTAATAGGAGACGTATACTGTCCAAAAGTGTTGTAGGAAGTCAATAAAGGTTAAACTAACATGATCGATTATTTTTTTAACTCTGTAAAATCTCAGCCCTAGCCGATTTATGAAAGTCAAGAGTTATGCACTGTAATTTAAAACAAACCACCTTAGAATTAGTCAGATAGATATCCATACTAATGTAATAAATCTGTAGAGTTCGTTTATTTGTTTGAACGCGCTTCAAAGATTGCGATACAGTTCTTCTTGCATCTGATAGTCCAATTCTTGAGGATGGTTGTCATTTTATTTTTTTTAATTTAATATAAGGTATGTTATAGGCCATATAACATCGCGTTATGACCTTTAGAATCCGAGCAAAAAGAGAAAAATAGTAAAAAAGAACGATAAGATAAAATGAAATAATAGCGGGCGATGCGATGCTATAATTTATGTTAAAACAAGAAATTTCACGCGGACGAAGTCGCGAGAAGTTGGTCCTGCCGTGTCCAATACACATCGAAGGGTCGGTTCTCAAAGGAGTAGGATATCTACCTAGGAGTATATCTACGAAGGGGTATATATACCTAGTATATCTACCTAAGTCATGTCATCCAGCTCAGTAGACACAACTTCGAGAAAAATGACGGCAGGAGGACCCAGTTGGGCTGGGCAGCGTTTAGAAAACTATGTCAAGTCTTTCCGTTGCCTATCCCGCAATGTTTGTAGTCTTAGGTGTTCGACCAATGCGTCCTGCCCGTTATGACATACGGTGCCGTCGGGCGACTGACAGTCGAGCTGGTCCACAAATTTAAGGTCGTCCAGCGTGCTATAGAGCGTGCTATGCTCGGAGTTTCTTTGAAGGATAAAATCAGAAATTAAATTATCCGAAATAGAACTGGAGTTACCGATATAGCTTGCAGAGTAAGCAAGCTGAAGTGGCAGTGGGCTGGCCATGTTTGTCCAGGACCGATGGCCGGTGGAGCAGATGAGTCCTGGAGTGGAGACCGCGTATCGGCAAGCATAGTGTGGGACGCCCCCCAGCTAGAAGGATCGACGACCTTGAAAAGGTGTCTGGGATTGACTGGACGTGGAAAGCAGAGGACAGAGTTTTCTGGCGCAGCCTGGGAGTACCCTATGTCCAGCAGTGGACTGCAATAGGCTGAGTTGATTGAAGTTGCGGGCGAAAGCTAGTAAATAATATAAAAAGTAGTCAAATCTTTGCTCTAAAGTAACATTTTCAGATAGAATATAGGATGTATTATACAATCATACAAAGGTACTACGTACTCGTATTACCAGCTCTTCTCTACATCAATTCCAAATAAAATACCGCAAATGGAACTATTCAAGAACTTTTATGAGTATGCAACCGGTCCTGTCTGTCGTTTCAGCACCATGTTTTACATGATAACAATCATATTTATATCTCGGACAATCAAGATCGCAATCGCGCTCCGATTGTTAGACTAAACTGGCGGTAGGCTGCTATAAGGCACATAAATCTCTTTAATTTATATACCAAACATAATAAGGGGAAAATGTTATTCACAGCACTAGTGTCCGGCCATCTCACCAAGAGAGACGTAATTTATCACTTAGACTTTTACGTCTATAAAAGTAAATAAAGCTCATGAAATAGCAATAAATCGCCTTACAAAGAACGGCGATACATACTGCATGTCCCGGTAAAGTCTCTTTTGGTAAGATACGCTCAGACACGACCTTTGAATTATGTGTTGTTACGGCGATGTAGTGCTAAACGGTTACATAAATTACTGCAATGATTTGTGGTTAAGCAGTTTATGTGTCTAGTTTAGTCTATAAAGTGAAAAGAATGGGCATGGATTTTAAGACGTTGCGAAATGTTATGGTCGTTAAATATTGTTTTCAGGAAGTAAAGTTACTCTTTCAACATACATACATACACTCATGGAGCGGTGCTGGTCCAGCGGTAACCACCGCCACTTACGAGTTGTAAGTTGTAGGTTCGAACCCTGACAGGCGCTTTACTTTGGGTAAATTATTACATCACCACTGATAAAAAACGATGAAGAAAAACATCGTGATGAAACCGAAAATTCAAAGACATGTGACATCCGGCCCTGTTCTCACCGAGAAGAGGCCTGTGTCCCAGCAGTGGGAACATTATAGGCTGATTATGATAAACTCACGCCTTCTTCTCATGAGATTAGGCAGCAACTACAGAATGCCACCTGCTACAATCCTCACATACTCTTTCAACTAGCCTCAAACATCTCAAATACTCATCAGCATCATCCAAGTCGAAAGATTTCCATCGCTGGATACTGCATCAATCCGACTCACCTACCTATCAATCCTTTTGAATATTAGTTGCATACAATTAATTATGTATGTTCCGTGCGGTGCCGTAAAGAATAGCACCATCCCATTTCTTCCCGTGGGTGTCTTAAAAGGCGACTAAGGGACTACACTACTAGAGAATGGGCAGCAGCGTTCTCTATGCATTTTAACACCATACTGCGATCGCCAACCCGCCTGCCAAGCGTGGCGATTATGGCAAACCCTCCCTATTGGGAGAGGCCTATGTCCAGCAGTGGACGTCTATCGGCTGGAATGATGATGATGATGAAAATTAATTACTACATAATTACATGACTTCAATGTTAAAAACGTGCATAACTAATAGCATTCAAAAATTACATCCAGATGGATAATTTAATAACATATTTTCCTAGTGTCCAATAACATTAACCTGATTTTACCGAAACTGTTAATGAATCAATCGCTTCTAGCGAATAAATACATTATTTATTAGCTCTCAATGAAAACAAAGTAATTATTCCAATGTAATAACTCCCAATTTTAATTAATTATGATAGTCGCGCATCAAAAGCCAATTAACACTAAATATTTGTCAAGCACTTAATATAGAATGACGAGTTCTGTAAAAATATTTGTATAAATAGTAATCAATTAACGGTACATTTTCCTTTGATCGTTTTTTATCGATTCTTGTTTGCAATTGAACTCCAATTTTGCTGTAAAGTATACTTAGTGGTGATCAAAGCATTATTAAATTCGATGTTCGTCATTAAGACGCCAAGTGATTACGTGTTACAAGTAATCAATGAACGACAACTCCGAGAAAAACAAAATAGTCGTCGTTAAGAAATTTAATCGGCCGCACAGCCGATTTTAAATGATTACTTAACACTTCCCGACGGCACAGAAATCACACCTTTGAAGTTCAAATTAAGAGTTTCGTTTCCCTTACGACGGACGGCACCTCAGCGGTAAGGAATGACTAACAGACGCTAACAAGGTATCATTATAAGGATGTTCACCCCACAATGTTTTGTATCGATAGTTTTTTGCTCATTGTTTTTATTAACCGGTGATGGAGTACGATATAAAAGCGATAAGAATTGTTCGTAATGGCCAATCTACATGATGGCCCCGCCCACTAAATTAGAACAATAATAATCACTGTTTTTAAATTATCGTTAGCATTTAGCAGTCGCGAAGTTATAGTAATAAGTACGTCTATGTTTAGTCAAAATCAATCAAAAGTCATTTATTCAAACTAGGCTGAGAATCAGCACTTTTCGAACGTCAAAATTACATAAGACAGTCCCCCAAAACGCCCACCCTTCACCACTTCCTAGTGCTTTAGCTGGGAAGAAGAAGTGGTCAACAAACTCCCCAGCAGCAGTAGTTAACATCAAAATTTTCGGCCATTAATTTTTCAACACAATTTAATTTGTCCAAGAGCTTATTTAGAGTTATTGTGATCCTACAACTTAATTAAACGTCAGGAACACATAATGGATTTCTTTCGTGTATTTTATTCCATAAGCAATTCAAAGCTAATTTATTCAAAAACCACTGAATTATACAGAAGTTCCTTAATTCACGCAATGATTAAAAGTCGTAAAGACACGTAAATACTTAACGCAGGCAAATAATTATGTTTTATCGATTGCCATATCGATACCTTTTCCAACACTTGCAGTGTTTGGGCAGGTGGCGAAACACCCAGACAAAAGCAGTCGTATCATTATGTTGTCTTGTTACTGCGTTCGCGCATCCCAACCGGGCAGCGATATAATTCAAACACCGTAATGACATCGTGCATTAATGGCGTATTCCACCAAGAAACCCTCCCATGACTATCTAAAGTTAGACAACTTACGAAGAACTGTTATATACTCGTACTCGTAATTATGCAACTTAGAATTTTAATATCAATAATTCTGGTGTCTAATGTTCCAGACCTCTTGTCAAAGTCAGCCTTGGGTTGTTTCAATGTGAATGGAATCGATATAACTAAGTAGATTAACTTAAGGGCGGATTAGATTAACGTATTAGGTAATGCTCTTATGACCTTAAAAGAACCTCAAAGATTCAAGTTGATACTCATACTTGTTTGTCGCATCATTACTTAGAGAGTTGCTTCTTTTGAAAACTTTTGTTTTGCCTCCAGGCAGCGTATGCTTTCGTGAGTATGAGTTTTATTTAAATACGGCTGACATTAGAATTGTTAAAATGCTAGTGTTTACCGCATTTTCTGAAATACTTACCTAAACTTGGTAATCTCGACAACATTTTTTTCATTGCAACTGCAACGATCAGAGAAGCTCTATGATCAGCAGTGGAAGTTTAGGAACTGTTAACAATGAATGAATGATGATGATGATCTTTAAAACTTTATTATATGTGTAATATAGGTAAATACCAGGCCAGCTAAATTTATAATATTAATAACTTATTCACCAAAATAAGAACACGTATTACAAAATTGAATAATAACAACGTATACTAAATAATGGAAAAAACAAAGTTTGGCACCATCTGCATCCGAACTAGGTAGTATACCTGTATCTTGGATTACATTAATTAAGATAATCAGTACATAATTATTATCATTTTAATATGTCAACGACAATGAAAATAATATATAATTTATTCACCAAAATAATAACACGTATTACAAAATTGAATAATAACAATATACACTAAATAATGGCTTAAAGATTGTAATGTATGAAGTTTAGGACTATTTGCATCCGACCTAGGTGGTATACCTGTATCTCGGATTACATTAATTAAGATTATCATTACATATCTAATTATTATTATTTTGATATGTCAAACACAATCAAATAATATATAATGTATTCACCAAAATAAGAACACGTATTCAAAATTGAATTATAACAATATACACTAAATAATGGCTTAAACTTTGTAATATACAAAGTTTGGGACTATCTGCATCTGAACTAGGTGGTATACCTGTATCTCGGATTACATTTGATCTCCATAAATAAATTGTGTAATAGAAGCCATGTTTAAGTTTGTATGAATTATATAGATTGCCATGTAAGAATGTATGTATACCTATAACTATTATTGTACCTAGTACTAATTTAAACTCCATGCGTGAAACGTGGTGGGCGCGTCCTCTAACACATCGACTTCAGATACCGTTACTAGCGAATTATTCTCATACGATAGTGGTCTTGGTTTTTTGGAAGTTATGGGCGTGACGGCTATGTTATGCTCAAGAGCATCTTATTAAGCACGTTATCAAATTATATAAAATTATGTGTTTTAAAATTGCCAGTTCATATTTACATATAATATGTTTTTATGCTGCAAACTTCTAAATTAGTACTGATACAATTATTGTTATCCATCTATTAGGTCTCTCTAGATTAGACGCCGTATTTTGCCATATTAGACACGATTTTAAAACGTCGAAATTACCGTAAAAAAGCAAATGAATGACCTGGAAATGTATACCTTCGTTCTCGATACGATGAACTCATCAAAACAGAACATTTAAAAATTATCACATTAGTGAAGTCAGTCGATAATTACCATCTTCATCTATGGGCGTTCACATATACATCATTTGTGTTAAGATGTTACTTCGAATTACTGAGTTTAAAACACATCTATGTTAATCTACTCTAAGTCTCGAACTGTTAATTTAGAAGATCTGTTATCCGTAATAGATGTTCGTGAGATTTTGTTTTTGTACAATGCATTTATTGTGAAATCACGCCCTGGTGAGGAATTCAGAGGTGACAGGGGGCAAACACAAATTGCTATTTTGTGTCGTCCTAACTGTTGGACAGAATAACTGGCAAAATGCAGATGTATAATTCTCCTTCACCTAGGCCTTTGACCACGAGTTTACCATAGAGTATTCAAGTTTTCGACAAGGCTTGAAAAATATTTGTCGAAAACATTATCATGCAACTGAAATTGTCAAAAAGGTTCACAAATTCTTTTTGACAAGATTTCTATAAGTTTTGGATACAACTAGTCTTTACAACTTGCTCTAGGTGTAAACGTTAAACGAAGACAGTAGACACACCATGTATATATTTTATATCTGGATTCTGGGTGTAAACGGGGGGTGAAGAATACAGGTTTGATTTTATGTTTATGCAACAGAGCGAAGGTAAACTTGACATCTCGTCAGTTCGGGCACACACTTACAACAATTCAAAGGATGTATGTTACATCGCTAGAATTGGCATAGTGCAGTTGCACCTACCGTGGTTCCTTTCATAGAATCTAATGCCAGACCGCATGGCTTTAGATGTCGTTTTCTTAGTCAATCAAAATCGAAATCAAAATATTTTTATTTCACATAAACCTACATGGGCACTTATGAAACGTCAGAAGCTAGGTGCACGGTTCCAATTGATCGTTTCCTATGGAGAAGAGCCGGCAAGAAACTCCACGGTTACTCTTTTAAAAATAATTGGCTTTTACAATGTTTTCAAATTACAGTGTTGATAGGTATGGGAGGACAGTGTAGGCCTGTCGAGATGTACCAGGTACTTAACACAAAAAAAAAGAAAAACGTCTACAAAATATCTAGTCTATTAAGCCTACAACGTTCTCACATTCACAAGGTACACAAGAATCTATGTAAAATATTAATAAAATAATAAAAATAAAAACCTATTTAAACCAAATGATATGTTTGCCATTACAACAAGTCTGAAATCAAAATTGTAGGTATATAATGTCAAACAATGAAAATAAAGAAAAAAATAGTAAATCTGATATCCTCTATTTAGACACAGTAATCACTGCATTTGCTTCAGTGACTACGTAAGACAGAGATTCGTTGGAAACAGACTTATTCACATGCGGTACTGTCATTTTGGTGGATTTAGAGGCCTTCAATAAATGGAAATCAGAAAATAAATTGCTCATTCATTCAGTATTAACGATTGAAGTGTCCTAAAAATCGCTTCTTGCTATAGATAGTAATCAAGTTATTTTTCTCATATCCTTTCAAAAATTTGATTCCAACAACCATGTAGGTACATATAACCAAACTGGAATAGTGTTGACACAATATTCATTAATTAAAAAACAGAATCGTTTTCCAATTATCGTTAATATGACGATATATGACTCACGTTTAAATAGACTGCCCTCCATGATTTAGTCTACCAATTATATTTTTATTACTCGCACAATACAATTTATTACGACATTCAATATTTACAAACAAACTTACGAGAAATGTTTCGATAGAACCAGTTCTGTGGTTGAACTCGTTCCACCGAATCGTTCTAGCTCACGATTACTTAAAAACAACCTTACTGTAATTCGATATTTTATATTCGATAATAAAGATACGATTAAAATAGTGACTCGAGTAATTGATGCTACTCGAATAACGTTATTCGATAAGTGATCAGTATAGTCGAATAATATGTTTTCTATTATATTCATTTCTGTATGCTGAGAAGTCAATATATTGAAAGCGTATGAGGCATGTAAATGAATAATTGTATGGCTAGCTGAAGACAGATAAAATCTATACTTACACCATAATGTTATGACTTGTATCGTCGTCTACTTCTTTACAATCTACATTGTTGGATTTATATTAATATTTAACAAAGTCAAATTATTTATTGCAAATAGGCACATTTATGCACTTTTGAACCTCAAAATTTACAAATAATAGAATCAATTCTAGTCGCCCCTTCCAAAAGTAGTTTTGTATGGAGAAGAATGCCCATTCTTCAGAAACTCCACCGTTACTCTTTTAAAATGTTTTACAATATTTTTTATACATTAATTATATGATTATATGTGAAGATGACCTAGAACAAAATTACTATACCACATTAGGTAAAAATAATTAAACATGATATACATGGTACTCACATATTAACAAACATTGTAAAAGTATACGTGTTCCAAAAAATATACAGTAAGTGTGTGAGTTAAGGTGATCACAGAATGTAAAGTCAATGTCATAAAAATAATAAATTATACAATTAAAATAGGAACCAAGATTTTGTCTAGACTCTAGATTGTCCTAAAGCTGGACCAGCATGTTTCCAAGCATTCTTATCTTGGATATAATCCTCTAATATGTAATATACTTGTTTAAAAAGTGTACTTTTAACATGTGTACGAAGCGCGCGGAGGCGAGCGAGCGGTTCTTCTAAGTTGATCGCAGTTCAAACTCAAACTAAAAGCATTTATTTCAAATAAACCAATTACAGGCACTTTTGAATTGTCAAGGGGTCGGTCAGTCAAAAAGATGAATGAAGCTAGTTGCCCATTCCAAAGCGTAGTAGGTACCTATGGAGAAGAACGGGCAAGAAACTCCACGGACACTTAAAATCAACATATTATGGTTACAAAATAATTATTGTTTACATCATTTATTTTGAAATGATATATATGAGAACGATGCAAAACGTAAAAGATTAACAAAAAAAAAAAAAAAACAATTAAAATATTAAAATAAGTCGTGGCAGCTAGGAGATGACCAGTCTCTACTGACGGCGCCCGTTCACGAACATGACGCATGGATTAGCACTATTCAGCTCAACCATTTTGAAGGGAGCTAAATGATCCAACACAGGCGCCAACATCAGCGAGACATTAGAATGAGCACGACATACTACCAGTTACCAGTGCACATTCAAGTCAATGAAAGACGAATCCAGTAAATGGCAGCTGTATAATAGGTACATAGTACTCACATAACAATATGCTGTGCAACTGTACATTATTTGACTATTTAGTATTAGTATTTAGTATCAAACTTGCATGCGACGAACGCACCTTGCGCTAACGCAAGGTGCGTTCGTCGCATGCAAGTTTGATACCAATTTACAATTTGTCGGTTTGCCATAGATAGACATATAAAATAATGCTATACTGTTTATGCGTTCTACAGTTATTATAAACGACCGAAAAATAATGCGTTAAATGGTAAATGGTTTGTTGCAGTTCACTATTTTTCGATAGTTTATAATCTAGCTATATATAATATAAAAAAACAGTTCTCACAGTCGTACGGTGACATATATGTATATTATTAAAAACCGGCCAACTGCGAGTCGGACTCGCACATTAAGGGTTCCGTACCACCGTACAATATTTAATAAAAAAATGCCGTTATACACCCGTTTCTTGTATATACCCGTTTTAACTTTATTTATTTTTATTATTTGATGTTATAGCAGCAATAGAAATACATAATCTGTGAAAATTTTAACTGTCTACCTATTATGGTTCATGAGATACAGCCCGCTGACAGACAGACGGACGGACGGATGGACAGCGCAAGCTTAGTTGGGTTCCGTTTGGCACCTTTCGGGTACATAATAATGTTCTTACTGCTGGGACTCAGGCCTCCTCTCTGTGAGAGGGAGTGAGCCGTAATCCACCACGCGGGCTCAATGCGGGTTGGTAGATGTCACATGTCTTCGAATTTTTGGTTCTAGGACATGGCGGTTCCCTCACGATGTTTTCCTTCACCGTTTTGAGAGCAGTTGTGATGAAATCATTTACACAAAGTAAAGCGCCTGTCTGGGTTCGAACCTACGACCTACACTTGGAAGTCGCAGCCGTTATACTGGGTCACCACTGCTCTCTGCCCTTCGGGTACGGAACCCTAAAAATACAGTAAAACCCAGTCGTACCTGAAAAATTAACAGTTTTTGTAGCCCTTGTACTGATTGGAAAACTAATCAACTTTCGACAGAACGGTACTTCTGCTCAATTGTTTCACCAAACAATCGAGAGTCGATTGGTAAAAGAGTTTCCGAATCGCATCACTATTTTATTTTCTAACAATACATTTGCACATCTGTGTTAAGTTTATTTTATTGTTTTCGCTTTATTCATTGCCGATTTTTTATAATTATTACCTCTCTGACAATACGAATAATTATTTATTACCAAGCTGTAAACTGTATGGTTTAAGTGTGAATATTTTATCGTCATTTTTATCTCTCGTTTATCGTAGTTTTTTTGCGAGATTATGAAGCTGTATATTTTTTGAGTTTATGTCTGTCTATAATAATTTATAGAGATTAGTTTTAGTGTTTTATGGTCGTATAAAAATATTGAATGGATACATAGTTTACAGTAACTTTTGTTTTTTCTGTGTACGGTTTGGCATTAGTTACAAAACTGATCACTATTGACTATTGAAAGTGATTAATAATACTAATAATAATAATACTTTGAGAGTGAAATAAAATTATTATTATTATTATATTGAGGTAACGCTTTAACGATAAGTTTAATCCATACCATACACATACATAAACCATTTCACACACTGACCTGACACAAAAGACGATTATCTCTGAAATACCTACTGCAGACAGCAGAATTTGTATTTTGTGTGATCTCCAACCAAATTAAGAAGCTCGCACAACTAAAGCAGCCACTTAAAACATTACTAGAGTTATAGACTCTATAGCTACGCAACAGAAATTAAACTCCACAAACGGAGCGCCTTAAAATATAATTCCCGCGTAACAAAATAGGCGCGTTCAGACGATTATATTAAGAACTTAATTTTATCCCAGCACCTCAAGTTTTCCATAATAGGGGATTTACACGAGTCCATTTTTGCCGTGCGGCCTAGTCGTGCGACAACGTGGGTAAATACCAAATTGACAGCCGGTCTAGTCTGTAAAAATATCACCGTGAAAACTTAAGTGAAATGAGCTGTTATCTCACCTTTTGCAAAAGATTGGCACTATTGACAGGTCACTTCACCTAAATTTTTAGGGTGAGATCCTAACCGACAAGATAGTCTAACAAAATAATAATAGTAGAAATTGCAAAGACCATTGCATTGATTTGAATTGTATCGTAGGTTACAACTTGTGTCGCGCGACCACAAGCCGTTACTAAAATGGATTGTTTAAATGCGCAGTCGCAGGCGATCACTCGGAGGCGAAACGCTGCGCGCCGGGGCGTAACTCCGCTGCCGCGAGAAAACACGGCACAGCGACGAGCTCCGGCGGGATCTCATGGCGACATGGAGAGTGCGATTGTCGCAACCCAGTGCGGGGCACGCCACAATTGCGGCGATAAGTCCCCTCTTTGAGGAGTGGCTAAAGAAGCGCCACGGTGTCCTCACCTTCCACCTGACACAGGTCCTCACCAGACACGGCATCTTCGGGAGGTTCCTGTGAATGCAAATTTCACGTCCTCTCGCCCCTAGTCGCTGCAGGAGACGCCCTGGGCTTCGGGAATCCCAGGCGGATTTCCGGACACCGTAGGCGCGGGCTTGCGGACGGTGAGCAATCAAGAGATGTCGTCAGCACAAGTTTAGTGGTCCACTAGGGCCGATGCCTGCCGGGGTCGGGGGAGAGTCCGAAAGGCATACCGAGGCCCCTTTTATTTTTTTTTTTATCGTTTGGAAATCCTCATGGATGTCCTCCATCCTGGGGTAGGTGGAGGGGTCTGTCAGACTCTTACTGACTAAAACCACACGGGGTTATGCTACCTTTAGCCGGGGCGCTGGAGTGCTTGCGCATTTCGTCACGCTACCCCGGCTAGGCGTTGGTCCGCATTACTACATGCTGACCCCGTCATCCTCAGCAGCCGCATACGGCTGCATTTCCTCAAGAGAGGCACGCGTAGAACACGGCGCACCGCCGTCTCGGGCCTTTCACTGTTTAGGTAACAAACTCCCCAAGTCTGTTGCCTGCAGGCCTCTCCCCAAGGCGGCCGGAGATCGTTCCACACCCTCCGGCGCCCGGTGACTCTGCCACGGATTGGTAGGGAGGTCGTATCCTCCCTCTTCCTTTCCGTCGCCTCTTTCGCGACCATCTCTTCCTCGCAGAAGGAGGCGGTGGCGTCCCACGTGCTCTAACCTCTGAACACAGACAGGACCATGGCCGGAAGCGAGAGTGTATCCGCAGCACCAACCACCGCGACGAGGTCACGGCGCTGCACTGCCCACGCAGGGCATTCCTCAAAGGTGTGCCGCGCCGTGTCGTCGAGGCAGTTGCAATGGTAGCAACCGGGTGTCGGTTCCCGGCCTAAGCGGCACAGGTGCTTACCGAAGCATCCATGTCCGGACAATACCTGTGTTAGCCGGAAACTAAGGGTGCCATACCGTCTCTGCAGTCACTCCCTTACCACGGGTCTTACCGCCGCTATCGTGCCATGCCCCGCGCTGGATTCCGCAAGTCACTGTTCCCACTCCACCACTAGGGTCTGGCGGAGCTCAGCCCTGTACACCTCGACATGGCGAGGCATCAGGTGCTCGCCCCGCTCCAGCGTGTCCCGGCGCCACCGATATAGTGACGCTAGGATTTAGGCGTCAAGATCCCAGGGTGGTGATCCGGCCAAGAGGCTCGCCGCCTCAAAGAAGACCGTACGGTATCCTCTTATCACCCTGACGGCCATTGCTCTCTCGTCTACTCAGTATTGCAATGTTGCGGGCCGTCAGGTTGTCCGCCCACACAAGGGCTCCATAGAGTGCCATGGACCGTACGATACCGACATAGAGCCTCCGGCAGGAGGCATTTGGTGCCCCCAGATAAGGCCGCAATCGCGAGAGTGCATGATGATCGGGGAGCCAACCGCTGAAAATGCCGCCCGAAGTTCCACCGGTTATTGAGAGTGTATCCGCACCGAGTGTATATAACCGGAGATTGAAAACGAGTCCTAGGTACATACAGGTCCCTGGCAACACAGGCAATGGAAGGAATACGGGTGGGTTTTAGTCAGTATGAGTCTGACACACCCTCCCGCTCCGCCCAGAGCGGGAGAAGTTATTTGATAATTTACCACCCATAAAAAAAAGGCGATCGCTTGCCATTGAAAAGTTTTATTTGCATTTTATTTTTTTTTTTTTGGTATTGGTTTTTGCTACAAAAATAACCTAGTCTCTTGCGTATTCAGTCAACTGTGCAAATAGACCCCCGCTTTGCGGCTTTGTGGGGTGATATAGTAAGCCGCACGGAGAAAATCAACCCGTGTAAATCCCCCATAACATGTACGTATGAGAAGACAATTAAGAGAAAGTACTGTACCTTGTTAGAATTATTATGGTGAAGGTAATCTTATACGTGCATTGTATACTATGAGTTCTTGAAATATACATCTCTCGTAATTATCTCATTTGTATTTCTTGTGGCAAGGTTTCGTGTCGAATGAGTTATTTGCAATCTTGGAGATACCGTACCTGTTGCTTTATACCTACTATTAACGATGATTTCTGAGAAACGTACCTAGGTATCACAAACATAAAGCATTTCAACTGCACTATGGAAGGCCTCGCGAAGAGAGCACAGAGAGCACGACAAGATGTGAGGCATCGTTTGTGATGTGGCTCCACAGTCGCACTGTGGCTCATCGTTGTACCCCCATCTGGTTAAGTTGTACATGCAGCGGCCCACCTGACTCTTAGTCTGTTAAGACATTTCAAGTTGACCATGGCAGTTGGTGGCCCGTTGGAAGTTTTTCTGCAGGCTCAACATAATCAGCTGGTGAGGGATGTTTGAGCAACAGTTCAACAGGACCACATGTTTACGTTTCATAGGAATTTTCACTAGTTCTGCGGTACCTTCTCGTAGTAATTTTCCTTCTGTACAATATTCAACCCAGTCTCGTAATGAATTTCGTACTAGGATGTTTAATTTTGATGAAGTTTTGAGTTTCTTGAGCATAATAATATTTATAATGTAGGTATTGGGAGAATTTATAACTTTAATTCAATATACCCGCCGCCTAATGATATTGTAACACATAACATGACGCCTTAAAACCCCGAAGCGTTAGGCAGAGGTGTACCTATAGTAGGGTCCATCTATATTTCGCCAGTTATGTTTAAGACCCATGTTATAGGGGCAAGCCTATTGCCATCAACCGGACTCAAATCCAGACTCCGGGCTGCTACTGAGAAATTCCCGATGGACAAACCCAATAACAATTTGCCCCGCCCTGGGAGTTAAACCTAGGACCTCGTGCTCGACAGTAGCGTTAATTAATTATAAATTGTTAACTTCTAAAATGTTTTATCGTTCGCCACTTTAGGCCTACGTTTGTAGAAAAGGGAAGTCTTAAAGATAATTTTATTTATGTAGGTGTATGTAAAATACACTGTCTTATTTCATTAAAAGTTAATTCTGTAAATGTGACGGTCACTTTCATTTTAAAATAATTTAAAATCCATACACACATAACATCACGCCTTTTTTTCCTCGAAGGGTTGGACAGAGTAGGTACCTGTAGTACACCCACATTTCGCCAGTTATGTTTGTCCCATGTAACAGGGGGCGAGCCTATTGCCGTCAACCCGGCACAAATCTAGACTCCAGGCTGCTACTGAGAAATTCTAGATAGAAAAATCCAATAACACTTTGCCCGACCCGGGAATCGAACCCAGGACCTCATGCTCAGCAGTAGCGCTTGCGACCACGAGACCAACGAGACAGTCAGTAATTTAAAATATTCTTTTAAAATAAATAAATGTCGCGATTGCCCAGTGGTTAAGGCTTCACCTCTCGTGCACGAGGTTGTGTGTTCAAATCTGGGCAAGCATAATGGGACTTTTTCAATTCCTGTGTAATTTCTGGGTATATCTTGGACATTTTTGACATCGGTGAAGGAAAAACATTCAAATCAAATCAATAAAAATATTTTTATTTCACATAAACCTACACGGGCACTCATGAAACGTCACAAGCTAGGTGCACGGTTCCAATTGGTCGTTTCCTATGGAGAACAGCCGGCAAGAAACTCCACGGTTACTCTTTTAAAAATAATTGTCTTTTACAATGTTTTCAAATTACAGTGTTAATATGTCTGGGAGGACAGTGTAGGCCTGTCGAGATGTACCAGGTACATAACAAAAAAAAAAAGAAATAGGTCTACAAAATATCTAGTCTATTAAGCCTATAACGTTCTCACATTTACAAGGTACACAAGAATGTATGTAATATATTAATAAAAAAAATAAAAATAAAAACGTATTTAAACCAAATGACATGTTTGAAAAACTGTAGGTATATAATGACAAATAATGAAAATATTATGTCAAAAAGTATGTATAAAAATAATAATAATAAACATCGTAATTTGGGAACAGTTAATAGACATTTACATAGTTATGCCGTTTATGAGGTACCAGGGAAGCCACATGTGCAGAAGGAATTATTGCCAAACTTCCTTGTCTTCAACGTAGTCTTTAATCTTATAATATGCGTTTTTGATAAAGACACGTTTGATGTGGGTTTTGAACTTTCCATCGCTAAGTTCTGTAAATGACCTTGGCAACTTTGGGTATCACAATTTCATGTTTAATACGTGTATTATATCATTTATTTACATAACCAAATTACAAGATGATTATTAACATTAACTAAATTAAATTAAAACTAAGTTAGGCTTAAAAAAGGCCCTCGGGGCATTGTACCGAGGATGCTGGCGGCATTTCCTCGCTGAATTGCAATGCTGATGCGTTGCGCGAGAAAGCCGCCAGCTTTTCGGTCACCAGTTACATCAACTAGACGTTTCGCGATTTCCGCAAATAACTTATGCGCACTGGGACCCCACGGACCGAGGGTCTCGACGCCAAAGGGCACAAAGTTGTACTCTCTGCCACGTGTATTTATATTATGGAAATCATTTCTTGTTTTGAAAAGACATAAGTTTTTGCGAACATAATGGAATGAAATGAAATTGTTTATTCTGTAAATAGGATATCATAATCACTTTTAAACGTCATTTTAAAAAAAAATAATTAAAAAATAAGCTAGATGGAGTCGACATTTCCTATCTGACTACCCCTGAAATGAAATGGCGAAACAAACTCAAGGGTCAAAGTCTCTTTTAAAGTCGTGACATAATCATGTGAGGACCATGTAGATCCATGTCTGAAATAGTCTTTTAAGGAAAGAACCACACGAATTTGAGTGGACCTATCCAGTCAGTGCAAGCATTTGTCAGTTATCGTGTAGCTCAACTCAAAACATAAGGAAAGGACATTTAGGTATGCCGCGAAAGTACTCAAAATGCCAGACTATAATTAAAACTAAGAGAAAAAAAAACAAAAAGAAATAAATAAAAATGAGCCACATAGTGCTCACATTCACAATAATCAAAGTAATATAATACTTTTCAAGGTAAATAAATATTCACGTAATTTTGTTTATAATATTCATCAATGTCAATATGTATATATAGTTGTATATAATGACGATTTTGCATAATTAAAATGTCAAGTTTTACGGTTATAACACAAGGCTTATCTGAGCGAGCAGCTCAATCCCAAGCTTTTTTGTCTTCTAAATAATCAGAAATTTTATAGTACCCTTTTTTTGCAAAGTTTGGTTTTAATACAGCTTTTAAATCGTTTAATGGGTAAATGTCGAATATCAATAGGAAGTTTGTCATTGACCCATGAACGAGTTGCGTACTGTGTGGAGGCGAGTGTGAAGTACATTCGGACATTTTCTTAAAATTTGATATATTTTTGTGTACATACATAAGATTATCAAATATATATTGAGAGGCTACGGTCAGAATATCTATTGCTTTAAATTTTTCTCGAAGGGAATCTCTTGGACCTAGGTTGTAAATGGCCCGAACAGCCCTTTTTTGTAAAACAAAGACGCTATTAATGTCCGCACAGGTTCCCCAGAGAAGAATCCCATATTACATAAGACTATGAAACTAACTAAAATAAACAATTCTGGCCGTATCTACATTGGTTATCTGTCGATTTTTTTTAACAGCATAGGCGGCCGAACTAAGCCTTTCTGACAATTTTTCTATGTGTGGGCGCCATTGTAATTTAGCGTCAATAGTTATTCCAAGAAAAACTGTCAACTCAACAGGGTCCAAATCTATTCCATTAAGTTGAACATTGGTAGTTAGCTGCCTGACATTTGGCGTTGAAAATTTAATGAAATTTACAAAATTTAATGGCATACAAAATACTTTCTAAGATGTCGAGAAAGCAGAGTTAGTACATTAATTTCTTTGAATTTGTTTCTAAGGGACTCACGAGGACCCATTCTATAGACAGCGTGAATTGCCCTCTTTTGTAAAATAAAAATTAAATCTACATCAGCTGCCGATCCCCACAGCAGAACGCCATAATATAAGACATAATACTGTGGAAATAAGCAAATTATACTAGCCTAGCTGTGGCTATATCAGTCAACTGTCTAATTTTTCTTACTGCATATGCAGCTGAACTTATCTACCTGAAAGAGCTCTAATGTGGGTTCCCCATTGCAATTTCGAATCTACATTCAGAGGAAACCTGGACTTATAGTTAATACAAGTCTGAAATTGCCAACCCGTCTTGAGCAAGCGTGGTGATTACTGCACGTGCCAGGCTCTCTGTATGAAAAGAAGCCTTTGCCGTGACAATAATAGACTTTTTTTTTTGGGTGGGAAATTATCAAATAACTTCTCCCACTCTTGGCGGAGCGGGAGGCTGTATCAGACTCTTACTGACTAAAACCCACCCGTGTTCCTTACGTTGCCTGTGTTGCCAGGGGCCTCCGCATCCCTTTCGGACTTTCCCACGACCCCGGCAGGAGCGACAATAATGGGCTAGTATCCTAACTAATCTTTTAAACTAAATTTCACGCTAAAACGGCTGAAAGGATTTGGATGAAACCTGGCACATGGGTATACCATGATCTGAATTAGGACATAGTATACGTTTTATCCCGATATTCGCACGGAATCAAGACTTTTGCGGGTCAAACCATGGCGCAGCTAGTTATAACATAAATTAAACGAGTAGGTAGCAAGTACGGAATGTCGAGTCTCCATATAGCCATCTAGGTAGGTAATATTTACTAAAGTGTTCGTATAAAAGTTTAGATGACATCATTCAAAACATGCATTAAATTGATACCTATACTAAAACTTTTCTTAGTCATAAACTGACAAACGTGATCTATCGCTAATACTTTGTTGCAGCTAAAACTTCTTCACTTTAACTTTAGCTAAACGATGATGGAAATGTCTATGCGCGAAAACACTATATTTTGATGTTGCATTACAATAAAAAATACACGTGTAAAGGATATTCAGATATAAGCGATATCGTTGATCTAGTACTGCCTCGTTTAACTAGTGGCTGCAAGCTTCCTGGGTTTGATTCCCGGGTCGGGCAAAGTGTTATTGGGTTTTTCTATCTGGAATTTCTCAGTAGCAGCCCGGAGTCTGGATTTATGCCCAGTTGATGGCAAAAGGCTCGCCCCCTATTATATGGGACTTAAACATAACTGGCGAAATGTGGGTGTACTACAGGTACACCTCTGCCCAACCCTTCGGGGAAACAAGGCGTGATGTTATGTCATATCGCTGTCGAGCTCGGTAGCGATACTAGCGCAACAGGAATGTCGTTTGTATATCCGAATAGGCCTTAACTGGTACCTTAAAGGCTCCTACATACTGGCGCGACTTGGCGCGCGACGCGTCGCGACCTAAAGGCAAAGCTTGTAGCGCTACACGCGGTGTCTTTGTGTCGCGTCGCGTCGCGCGACAAGTCGCGCCAGTATGTAGGAGCCTTAACAAAAAGTTAATTTTAGCCCATACACTAGAGGGCAGAAAAACTCATTCAATTTCCGTGTGAACTAAATTAATGAGTTTTTCTGCCCTCTAGTGTATGGGCTAAAATTAACTTTGTATTATAATAACACACACGCCTTTTAGTATCATAGTAACACACAAAACACCGGACAAGTGCGAGTTGAACTCTCGTGGTGATGGTTTCGTCTAATGAACATGTTATATACCATGTTTTTATCTCAAGAACAAGCTTAACATTGTAGTTGAAAAACATGTTATCCCATTCATTCCAACTACAAATTTAAGTTTGTACGCACAATATTGAGATATTTATTATGTTATTTTAACACTATAGTCTTCCTGAAATATTATTACAGAAAACCTATAAGAAAGATAAATATGAAAGAAAGAAAGAAAGAAAAATAAGTTTAATTGTCACAGAAACACGTGCATACAACAAATCTAGAATAGGTAAACCGAAAAATAAAACAAAATACATATAATCACAAAACACAAATATTCGGCAGCTGCACGTCATGACCGTGACAAGAAGGCTTCCACTCAGCATGATGCTGTGCTATGGGGGCACACAGCACAGCGCTGATTTTCAGTGGTCACCCGAAACAGACGTACGGAATTCAAGTCAGGTTTAATGAGTTGTACGAGTACATATGTAGGAAACAAAATAAATAAAAAAAATAGTACTTAGAATATAATGCAACTATACAACCAATTATATGAATAAATATTATTAAATAACATAAAAAAATATCCGAGGATAATTTTTATAATATATTTAATGTACCCACATAAAAACATTTAATAACGCGAGAATATCCAATGTTTTGTCTCGCTCCCACCCTCACCTCCGCGGCGCCTGCACGCACGGTCACAATAATTATAATAAAGTACAGCTGCATTTTCCGATTGCGTCTATGAGCGTGATGACATACTGTGACTGTGAGTCACACCTCTTTTCTTAAATAACAACATAACTAATTATTTTAAAATTATAAAAAAAAATATTTGAAACCCTCTCAACAAAAGTTCTCTTATTTGATATGTCACACGGTAGGTGTAGTTTGCAAAACTTTTTTATTTTATTTTCTAATTTGCCCCCAAAAAGTGGTCCTCATATTCAAAATGTATTTATTTACATTACACGTCCGTGTTTTGGTCACAGAAATTCATATGTGTACCAAATTTCAACTCGGATTAAATCGGAGTGATCCTATAAGGGTTCCGTGTTTTCCTTTTGAGGTACGGAACCCTAAAAAACATGGGAAAATAAATAAATTAAAATCAGCCCATGTTGATCAAGAGCAAAAAGAAATAATGAAATAAACGTACCAATTTCATTTTAAGGAACAGAGCAATGTCAAAGGGCATAACAAATACTGTGATGTTTTTACTTGCAAAAACATACCTTTAAATAAAAACACAGTGTGCATATTTAGATTTACATATGTATGTAGACAACAAGACAATTTCCATCATGACCTGTAAAACAGAGTCATGATTTTCCCCATTTTTATTCACCTCAATATTGCCGTCAATATTGAGGTGAAGAATTTGGTTTAAGAAAGGAGGGCTTTGATCTGTATCAAAGCCTTCTTTTCCTTATAAATATTCAAGTATTTGTACATGTATCAGGTTGCCATAATTATGTCTGAACCTGGGCTTTTTATAAACACTTCTTGTTACATAAAACGAGCTATTTTACAAGCTTGTTATAGTGTTATTAAAATAGTTCTTTATGGACGTGTAGGCGGAATGGATTATTTGTGTAAACTAGTTTTGGGCCGCGGTGTCGTTCGAACGGATTATATTTCTAAATAGCACCTTAAGTAATAAGGTTATGATATAGTGATCTAGTTAAATTATGGTTAAATGTGTAGTTGTATTTAACTTATGTAATTTATTTTTAGAGATAACATTAGTTTTGACACTCTATGTCATCATTTTCTAACAGTGTAATTACTAGAAAAGTGCGAACACTTTTTCATTTAGCATCAGTTTGTGGTGACTTTGGCAATTTAGGTAATCATTTCACGATTAATTTGTGCAAAAGCAGTTGATGTTAACCTAACTGGTAGTTGTAAAGAAATAAAGTAAAAATAATTAACTTTTACAGTAAAAACACAAATAAACAAATGAATAAACAAGTATTTGTCGAACGGATGGATAGATTTCCTTATCATTTACAAAATTTATAAATCCCTTCTATCTTCTTAATTCCTTCAATCAATTTTCAACCAAATACATAGGTTATCAATACAAATAATAATAGAAAAAAAAATATCGGTAGTGTTTCTAATTTATGATCCAATTAGTTGTATAAAAACTTACAAGGATGATGAATAGAACATCAATCACAAATTGAATCGGCATTAATTTGGAATGTTCTGATATCATTAAAAAACCGGCCAAGTGCGTTTCGTACCACGCACAAGGAAGGGTTCCGTAGTCAGGATGAATTTATCCCAAAAACAAGCATAACATTGTAGTTGAAACACATGTCCTCCCATACATCGATATACGTCACGGTCAATTCTCCAACTACAAATGTAAGTTGGTCAACTATTACTCGTTAACTCGTAAAGCCTACTTAGCTGTGATAGTTTTCCTTTTCATTTCGTTCTATAATATATACTACTGCCATGATTTTTTTCACATATCCACAAGCAACCATTTAGCTGACGGGAGCGGAGACACTTAACTCTAACAAAAATTCTTTCCAAACAAACGATCCTTGAATAGAAAAGTGGTAGTCAAACATCCTCAATATTTTTGAATGGCCGATCCAATGATACCCCACACCATGAGATAGACGAGACAAAAATATCATCCCCACTTAACGTGTAAGGGAGGTATCCGAAAAAATGTAAGATTATTACGAAAAGATTTTATTTTACCGCTTTGTCGGCGTGATTAATATGTATACCTATGCCAAATTACAGCTCTCTAGTAGGTACTAAGATTCTCGGAGCTAAGCCAGAGACGGACGGATATTGCGAAACTTGTTGGCCATGGAACCCTAAAAAACGTTTCACAGAGCTATGATAAATAAGGATTTACTTGTTATAGTATATTATTTTACAACGTCATCTATGTGTTAAGTGAAATATTATGATGTAGTATTTTAATTATTATTTTGATATTTCAATGAATTTGTTTTGATTTACTATTTTAAGGTTAAGTTAAAAGCGTCACTTTACTCATAGAATTAAGATCGAAATTCGGAATGCAGAGTACTGAGTAGATTTTCTTTTGAAATGTTTTGAGCCTCTCAAAAATTAATTTCCAACGTGACATAATCTTATATTCAGTAGGCAGTACCTTCCTACCTACTTCAATGTTTCGAAGAAAGTGTTTCAGTATAATTAGTTTTTTTTTTTTATGTTTTAATATTTTTCCGGAGTGCTAATTAAATAATTTTTGCTTAATAAGCTACTTCTTGAATACTC
The DNA here is from genome assembly GCA_905333075.3 of Atethmia centrago. NCBI lineage: Eukaryota > Metazoa > Arthropoda > Insecta > Lepidoptera > Noctuidae > Atethmia > Atethmia centrago. Next base: position 12,785,826 of record HG995382.1, read on the forward strand.
CTAACAGCTGTAGGTATGACGTCATTTGGTATTCAATTAAAAATAAACATTTATAGACTGCCATCCTAGTTGATTACATCTTTTACAACAGTGATTATAAATTAATCAAGTGGAAGAGTTACACCTCGTTAGCATACAAAAAACGAGAGAATTAATTATTAATCATAGTTTTGACACCACATTAAAATAAATCGAATCGCTACTTGAAAACAAAATTGTTTTGTGTGCCCATATTTTTTGCATTGACTTGTAAACAGCTTTAGAATGCCTAATCTATTTTTATCTATATAAAAGAGTTTTTTTTTATTCTTAGCTCTCTCTCTGCCTAGCCTTTTCCCAAGTATATTAGGGCCAGCTTCCAGTCTGACCAAATGCAGCTGAATAACAGTATTTTACATGGAGCGACTGCCTATCTGAGTTCCATATCCCAGTTACTGGGTAACACGATACACGATCCCCTGGTAAGACTGGTAGTCAGACTTTTGGGCTTCTGACTACCGGTAACGACTGTCAAAGATCTATAAATGAATGACAGCCGGGACCAACAGCTTTAGCTTTCTGAGGCACGGAGTGGTCTCGATATGTAATGAATGGTCACCCATCCACGAACTGACCGCGGCAAGCGTAGCTTAACCTTCAGATCGAGCCGTGCAGCTCTTATTACAGCCATGAGCCCCTTTAAAAATCCTTAGTTACTACGGGTATAAAACTTCAAATTCTTACTACGAAAACTGCAGAAATACAGACATCTCACAGAATACACAAAGCAGATTCACCTAGCTACATTATCTATGCAATGTGCTCATAAACTTTTATTTCAATTGCAAACCTCTGAAAAGTGTTTCGACGTAAACGCTAGCTATTTGGAGAGGCACTTTAGAAAAAAAAACTTTTATAAAGTGTATTTCAGAATTCGCGACTGTGTTATCTTCAACGTAAATCTTAGAATTGATAAGACCTTTCAACTTTCGATAAAAATAATAACAAAAGACTTTTTATTGGAAGATGTGGTGGGACTTTGGCTGTATCTAAATCCAAAATGATGAAATATTTAGGCACAGAAGCAAATGAAAAGTTCCATCAGTTTTGTTACTTAAAGAAAGAAGACAGTGAATAAGTTAAAAAAACGCATCTTCAAAATTAACTACAAAATTAATATTTAATTTAAATAAGGAAAAAAAACAAAACAAAGTAACATTTACACGATGCAACCGTGACCTTGGGTTCGTCAAAATTTGCAGCAGTATATCTTCTTGTAGCACATACATACCAACATAGATTAGCGTAGTATTGTCTAGACACGTCTGTTTTACAACAATAATAGCATAATCAGCCTATAAAGTTCCCACTGCTGGGACACAGGCCGCCTATGGACACGGCCCACTGTCTCTCACGGAGGTGAGAGACAGTGGGCCGTAATCCACCACGCGGTCCCGGTGCGGGTTGGTAGATGTCACATGTCTTCCAATTGTTGGTACTAGGACATGCCGGTTTCCTCACGATGTTTCCCTTGGCCGTTTTGAGAGCAGTGGTGATAAAATAATTTACACAAAGTAAAGCGCCGGGTTCAAATCTACGACCTATAAACTCGTAAGTCGCGGGCGTTACCACTGGGCCTTCACTGCTCGCACAACTGCTCAACATCAATAATGATTAGAGCTACTCCTTATTCTCGAAAAAGCAACACTTTGGTTGAAGACCCTGTTTAACTGTAGATATAATCTCACGGATTGAAATCAATATAATCGGTACCTACTCTGCACACGGTTGACAACTGAGAAGATCACTGAAAATTTCCGATTTAAAAAAAAAAATATTGCCGATTGCAACCAAAACTATACTGTTATATCCATATACTTCAAACTGAAAGTGAGAAACGCATAAATAACATCTCGTTGCACGTCGTATCTCATGCAAGTATAAACTCAAAACATTCATAAAATGATCACGTGAGAAGAACCAACTTGGTCGCGATAGTCGATCCTGTGTTCCAGTTAGAAGACACAGTGCCTTTCGTGCTGCTTTAGAAAAGAAATTTGGGGCATTTGTTAAAATTTGAAGATGTTGATGGATCGAGGTGTGTATTGAGTAGATTTTTAAAACAAATCAATACATATATCAAAGAATTTGTATAAGAGCCCGATCACACCACAACCACACCACACCACACCACACCACAACGACAACACGTGGACGGGCGCTAATTTGTATAAAAGATAATAGTTTATTCTCATAGACAACATTTCGCCGCTAAAATCAACTGTGTGGCGATACCTACCACATCGCAGCCACAACGAAGCCACCAGTGAGACCGCGGACTAGCGGCCGGCCAAATCGAAAATAAAACGATCCGTCTGTCTGCCAACACTAGCCACAACGTAATCACAACACAACTGCAAGAAGATGCAGCGACAGCAGTGAGAGCAGTAGTGGCCCAGTGTATGTCGTGAGTTCGAACACAAGCAGGCACATTTCTTTGTGTAAACAATTTCATCACCACTGCTCTCAAAACGGTGTAGGAAAACATCGTGAGGAAACCGGCATGTCCTAGAACCAAAAATTCGAAGACATGTGATATCTACCAACCCGCACTGGGCCCGCGTGGTAGACAACAGCTCACTCCCTCTCGATGAGAGGAGGCCTGAGTCCCAGCAGTGGGAACATTATAGGCTGATTATGCAGACACTATTCACACGTAACCGCTGCTTGCTCACATTTTATGTTGTGATGTGGTGTGGTTGTGGTACCTACGTGTAAACGGGCCCTTATGAACATTTCAGGCATGCATTGCTTGGCCGTGGTACCCACATATCATTTGAAAATGTGGGATGCATTTTTTAACCTGCCTTCATAAAGCTCGTATCTAGGAGATCACTGTTATTAAACATTATGGTTAATTTTATTTATAATTGTGGTCGCAAGCGCTACTGCTGAGCATGAGGTCCTGGGTTCAATTCCCAGGCCGGACAAAAGTGTTATTGGATTTTTCCATCTGGAATTTGTCAGTAACAGCCTGGAGTCTGGATTTGTGTCCGGTTGATGGCAATAGGCTCGCCCCCTATTACATGGGACTTAAAAAACATAAGCGTCGAAATGTGGGTGTACTATAGGAGCACCTCTGCCTAACCCCTCGGGAAATACAGGCCTGATGTTATGTTTATAAATAATTGACTTACTTCTGCCCGTGACTAATGTTATAATGTTTCCTATGACACTCGACTATAATGTAGCTTCTCATTAAGGCGCTGACAAGAACCAATTGGCCAAAATAGGCTTCTCTTAAGAAAAAAAATGCCAAATCTGTATAGTTTGCGGTAGCGGAAAAAATATATGTTAATTTTGAATATATTTCCCAGAACTTGGTTGTTACCAAAACACGTTTTGAAAAAAATCTCGATACAAGCTAACGTTAAACTAACCTCTTACTTTGAGTTCTAATCGAAAATATCTGTATTAAATATCAACATACGTTACATATTTAATTAATAACAAGAACGTCTTATTTGAATGCAGGACTTGGTTGTTTTTTATTTTCGATTACTCAACTCAATTTTGAGTAAATACTATCTATTTACTCAAAATTGAGTTGAGTAATTGCTTCATATTTTGCAATAATTTACTAGCGTTGTGTCATCGCGCTTCTCTTTCTATTCTATGCAATATTATTTCTGACAGTGACCGTGGTTTAGGTGATGTCAGCGTCTTAACGAAAGAATTTTTGGAATCGGATCAGTAGTTCCGAAGATACTACTACATATAAACTGACAATTTTTTTATAATGTTAAGACCATTTATAATATTAAGAATATACTTACAACAAATAGTCAACATTCCACATAAACCGCGGGAAATAACAGACGAAACTTCACACAAAACAGGAGATTAAAGAACTCATCAATACTTCCCTTTCCCACAATAAAATGTGACTCGACTTTTATTCGATTACCGCTGGTTATCGAAAAGATATGTAGGAATTAAAGAAACTTTTATCTCTACCAATACCAATAAAATAATGCCGGATATTTCGATATGGGACATATTCTATGTGTGGCTAAGGATGTATTGGTATTCACCAATACCCTTCAATTGCACTTACCGTAAATTAATTGTCGTTTCAACGTTAATTTAATTTAAACAGAATATTCAGTATTAATTGTCGGTAGTGGTCAAATTAGTTCGATAGTGTCACACGCGATTTTACACCTTACTGTTCGGAGTTAAGATTGATTTTAAGATATTTTGAAACAGGAAACAAAGTCCCATTAATGTTTGCGTGTCCACCCTTTCTGGCCTCTTAACAGATATGTAAATAACAACAAATTACACCTCATTTAAACTCATTTTATTGTATATTTCGTAATTTTATTAATTAATTATTCGTATTTCCTCCTAACTATAGCAAGCTTTGCCTGAAATGATACATAAATTGTAACGGTATCAAAGCATGAAGATAACATAATGTTATCAAAATTAGAATTGTACAGTAATGTACTTTTTATGATAATTTCATTGCTCGATGAAAAGTACGATTAGAACTTTAATTAATGGGACATTTTTAATTGCTCAAAGTTATCTTTCGGCGTAACATCTGGTACGTGTATAAAGAACCTAAATTCAAGTCACAGTTTCGACTTACTAAATTAAAATATCTTTTGCCGATGTAGCCAACATTTTATAAAATAAAATATAACCCCACAATGCGTTTTTCTTTCTTCAAGAGTACTTTTATAACGCCACTGGTGCTTTACATTCTAAAGGCACCAGATATCGTTTATGAATAAAAGAAAACAATTTTGTCGTTATTATGCAACACAGGACCGCTAAAGTTCTTTGTTTCGCCCTTTATTTAGCAACAGTAGCCGAACCGGGCGCGCACTGTCAACTCTATTAAGAAAAAAAATATATAAAAAAAAGAAATTAAAAAACAAATTAAAAGCCGAGACTAGCGTCCCAGCCATTCAAGCGCGAATAAAAGTGTTTCATTAAAGTGTTGTTATTGATGGGGACCCGCGAGATGGCGTTTAATCAACAGCTGTACTGTTCGGACTCCTTTCGACTTTATTTTTAATTCGACTTAATTGCGAGACTTACGACTCCGTTTGGTAGAAGGACCAGAATGTTTTACGCTCCAAACGTTTATTGGAGTGCAAGGTTCGATCTTAATTACTAGTTTGTACGAGTATACAACCTCTGTGTGCTGTTTGTGCAGCCCAGACAATAGTTGCACAAGAATGTAATTGAAAGTTCCACCTTAATTTGTAACTACAATTTCAGTCAGTCTGAAGTCGAAACTGCGGATGTTCCCGATTATTTAAAATTATACTTTCGGCACTATTTGGTGCCATTTTTGTCTCAATTTACACATTGCGTTAAATTTGAAACGTGACTTGTGCTGGTAATGTAATTAGGGAAAGCTTACGGTACATTTTTTGATGTATGATCTACTGACGAGCAATTAGCCCCAAAGTTAATTGTAGGGCTGTCTCTCGCACTTTAAACACTGGTGTGCAATTATATTTTAAACATAAATTTTAGTAACTGGTGCCGAAGATTTATGACCGATTTTGTTTGTATTAAATTTAGTTTATTTTAACGTTTTAGTTGGCGTAAATTTATGGTAAATTTTATATTTACGGACAAAGTGGGGTGCAAGTTGTAGAACAAACAGCCTTAAGTCTTTATCGAATGCTTATTCATCGTCCTGGCAACAGCTGACAACCGAAATCGAGAAAAGGAGTTTTAAATAAAACTCTTACCAAAGAATTCCAACAGAAAGTTCATTCTTTTTTCAAAAAGCGGTCCCTGTTTCGCCAGCCCCGAATCCGATTCCGATTTCGATCATTAAAAACCGTACTATAGCCATAATACTTCATGTTTCGCGGTCCCGTGTTCTGCTACAGTGCGGTACGTATGCAGGGGCATTAAACAGGCTCTGTGGGCAAGCCGTGCATTCAGACATTAATTACGTAATTAAGTGAACGATTAAATCGATTGTTTAATACGTTTTGCGGGCGCTCGATTCGATAATTCGATTGTTCGGACCATCTTTGGAATAGGCGCTCGTGTTAAGCGAAGAGGTTGCAACAATTAGTAGATTTTGCTTCTAGCTAATTGTATTGGGATTGTAAGATAAGATTTTATCTGAAGGTTATTTTATCGGACCACTTGAGATAAATTATAGCAATGTTTGTGTGTTTGAAATGACATTCATTAACATATTATTATAGTTAATACACTTAAACTAATGAAAATACGCAGTTTTTCAAAATTCATACCGTTGTTTTCAGTTAATAAAAATTACTGTACTTAAACACATTGTGTAAACATTGCACAAAGAAGAATCTTCAATGTTACTAAACTGACCCATATGTATAATAGTCAAATTATAAACATGAAATGAAATTAGAAAGTGTTATTAACTTTGATTTCCAAAATAACACATAATAACAGTCGAATGTAACATGCAAATGTATGGACGATCCACGATCGCGTATTAAGTTTTGATAGAGACAACGTTATATTTGCAGACTACAAACAGCAACAAAAGTATTATAGACTTTAAGGCTTATAAATAAGGTTGCCGTTCCTATGATAATTGAAAGATCAATGGCAGAGTACCATGGTTATAATCGACGTAATATAATAAGTACGTACGCATGCACTTGCTCGGGCGTCCACCAAAATGATACACCATTACAAACTAATATCATATGATGCCAAAATAGTACGATAATGTACGAAAATCTAGCACAATCCCGTCAGTAATTGTACAAACCTTTGATCTTGGATTTGGGGTATTTTTAGGGTTCCGTACCTCAAAAGGTAAAAACGGAATCCTTTTAGGACCACTCGTGTGTCTGTCTGCTAGACCGATTAAGTTGAAATTTGGTACACATATCAATTTATGTGATCCAAACACGGACGTGTAACGTATAATAAATTTTGAATAGGGAGGTCACTTTTGAGGGAGAAATTAGAAAATTAAAAAATAAAGTTTTACTAACGGTACCATGTGACACAACAAATGTCAAAAGGCTTACTGTGAGAGACCAGATATATTTTTTTAAACTTAAGAGTTTTAAAGTTATTTATAAAAATAGATGAAAATTTACCGTATCCTTATCTCTGAAACTGCTGAGACGTATTTAAAAAAAAAATACAGAAAATAGTTCTATACTTAGATATTTACCATGTTATTTTATACTTAAATTTGCAGTTGAAATGTATGGAAGAACATGTTTTTCAACTACAACGTTAAGTTTTTTCTTGAGATAAATTCATCCCAACTACGGAACCCTTCATTGTGCGTGGTTCGACACGCAATTGGCTGGTTTTTTTACTTAATTTAATGTGCCAATAAAATAGACATAATTGTGATGATAATGTCTATGTGTGAGGCAAATAGTGCCATGCGTCCGTTGTTCGCCTTAGGCATTTTCATCACTTACTGATAGTAGGTACCAGACCAGTTAACAGCTCCCTCGGGCAAACAATAATTTCGTACCATACTATACAAATATGGCTCGAGAGATATATTATACTGGAATTATATTCGACGAAACATTTCGTGCGTAAGAAATAAAATTTAGATAGGTACACGATAACGTCGATAACTTCTGTTACGTCTAATCATGTACGAATCACCCCTGTTCATTCAGGTAAGCTGTATACGTAGATAACTCACCACCTTCACGAACAAAAAGTAGTATTTCAATTTTTATTTATGTTGTTTTTTGATATTTCGTCTCGCTGTCTGTGGTTTCGTGAAAAAGGACGGAAGTGTGTAACAGGAAGTGACAGGAAGTGAGCACTGAATAAGTAAGTACTTTTTAATAGCATGTACTTAGTAAGTTACTTACAATCTGTATAGCATGTACTCGTACCGTACGAGTACATGCTATACAGATTGTAAGTAAAGGATGGTCGAATTTCGACCAGTGGGCGACCACTAGTAATTAATAATTATTCGAATCAATATTTCAGTATTTAATTCTGAGGTTAATTTCTGTCGCTGCTCAGTTGCTTATTACCAAGGTGAGATGACACACCACATTTACCACATTTTAGGCGACTAATGTAAGGCTCGTTCGTTTTTTTCTTGTTTCTTTAGTTAGTGATTGCAAGGTTGTACAATGTAGGTAACGCTATTTGCCCAAAACCTACCTAAATCAAGCAGCAAAATTAATTGGTCAAGGATGGCTAATGAGACACAATTGATTTTCTATTGTTTGACTCCGAATCGGTGTCGCGCGGGGCTAAACAAGAGTGGATTCATCCAACTAACCGCAAAGTCGTACCAAAGAAAACGTGAGTATCCTTTTTAATATTTTAAAGGTATTCCTACAATTTCTGTCTCTAAATCTCTCAAATAATCACTTTATTCAAGTTGTAAAGTGAAGAGAGCCAAACAGGTTGCTCCCGCGATGGTCGCGGCAGTAATAGCTTGTTTTTACGACAGTTAGTGACAACACTAGTTATGCACTGTTATTAAATTGACACTTTATTGTCCTAGTTAATGGGTTCGAGGCGTGCTAAAACACCTGTCACTAAAAAATGAGAAAAGGCGGATTCTATTACATAGCTGAAATCTGACGGAAATTAAAGCCAGTTCGGCCATCAGATAAATCTGTCAATAATTTTCATTACCCAGCTATGTTTGAATCAGTTGTTCGAGGACTATAATAATTCTTCTAGATAAAATGTAATGTGTTCAAATTGAGAATAAATTATTTTTAAAACGCTAACGATCTTGGCGATTGACGAGATATGCGTTATCGCATCGACATTTTCGTCTTTTGTTTTCGATATTTAATCCGACCACCTCTGAGAATTTCGTAGCTCCACATCGAATGACCATAATAGACCTACATTTAGCTTAACAGGCCTTAAGCCTAGTGCACACGTGTTCAGTGCCAGCACAGGCGGTGTAACGTTGCATGGCGACAATAATTTAACGTCAACGGCACTTGCATTGAAACCGCACTACAATTTAAGAGCTGAGCAATAAGGGAGCCAGCATTGTCTGCCAAGTCTCAGGTTACCAGCATTCATGCACTACGCTTTATGTCTGCCTTAATCTAGTTTCTGGAAGGTTCTATTTGATTCCTTAGTTCTTGGACGGAGACCTACCGCGTGATGTATGGGGGTGTACATAATTTGTTTTTGAGTACAAAAGCTTGGAAGAACTTAAATCAATTTTGCGAACACTGTGTGGGAGCAGTCTATTTACTTTATTGTTACGTTCCTTTTAAGTGAAGCATATAATTTATTTGAGGTTTTTATTTACTTTAACTTAGTTTTATTCTTCTTTCTAGGAAATTGGCCTGACTTTTATTAGTTTTGAGCACATCCTACTCATCATCATCTGCCTTGCCTTTTCCTAACTATGTTGGGGTTGGCTTCCAGTCTCACCGGATATAGCTGAATACCAGTATTTTACATGGAGCGACTGCCTATTTGACCTCCACAACCCAGTTACTGGGTAACACGATACCCCTTTGGCGAGACTGGTTGTCAGACTTTCGAGTTTCAGACGACTGTCAAAGATCTGACAAATGACAGCCGGGACCAACTGCTTAACGTTCTTTCCGAGGCATGGAGGGGTCTTGGTATGTAAAGATGGTTATCCATCCACGGACCAACTGCGGCAAGCGTAGCTTAACCTGATCGATCGACCCGTGCGTCTGTTATTACTTAGCCACAAGCCCTTCCTTCCTTCCTTTGAGAACATCCCACTGTAGTCTATTTATTCTCGGCATCAGTACAAAAGTAAGAGTGGTAACCGCATAATTTCTATTTCTTTTGACCATCAGCTTCGCAAATCTGTGCCAAACAGATAACCACCATTTACAATTTAATACGAGCTTTCTAGGTAGCATTGCTATTCGCCAAGATATTTCATATTCTATCTTGTACTCTTCTCGCACCGCGACGAAGTTAATAAAACCTTGCCCAGTCCAATGACATGACATATTTGGCAAGTAATAGGTAACAACAATACAAGTCCACTTCATTTACATAACGTTACTGGCACGAAATCAACAAAAAAGGCACACAGAAAGAAACGAAAGAAAATTACTTTATGACATCACTCAAGCAAATAATTGTTGAGATATAGGCTACATTCCCAAACATGGGTAATTGAACCTTCACTGTCAACGACAATATAAGATAATTGTGCAGTTAGTAGCAGTTGTGTTACGTAATCAGAGAAGCGACGATGGCCATGGCTAAAAGGGGCACAGACGACCGACAAGACTCGGTCGGACCGACAAAACTCGGCGAAAGCATACCCATAGTTGTTCAAAATAAGCGTCGATAAAAAAAGTATTTTTAAGTCTGACAGTCTGCACCTAGAATAATAATTTGAATAAAAGATAATCCCTACTAATATTATAAATCCGAAAGTAACTCTTTCTGTCTGTCTGTTACCTTTCACGCCTAGATCACTGAACCGATCGTTATGGAAGGAAGATAGATAGCATGGGAATTGGAGAAGTTGGCTACTCACTTCATCCTGGATCGTAGACGATGATGATGTCGCGGGCAACAGCTGGTTATACGAAAATAAAAGAGTCCTGCCAGTGTGTGATACAGATTTGGTGGCATTCGAGCGCAAACTCTGACGGAATTTTGTTGACGGTCGGACTCAAATCGGTGACTGATAAAAATCGGTTGTCTACTCTAAAGCTAAGAGAAATGCGGTCAAGTACAAATTGTCTTTTCTTATTCGAATGCCTTAGAATTAGAACAGTTTAATTGCTCTAGATGGGATTAATGTGTTCGAAGTGAATTCTTTGTTCCGTACCGAGCGATAAGCCAATCGATTAATCTCATACCGTCATGAAGCCAAATTGGGTAGAACATTTGTTTTCATTGTGTTTTTGTCTTAAGATAAATATCTGTTAATTATGTTTGTTGAAAACTTTCCAACACTATTACTTTCTATGAGAGACTTTACTGGGAAAGATTTTACAAAGAGTCACAGTTGGTTGAAAAAAGAGGTATTTTTTTAAGTACTTCCTGTTATTTCCATAGTAAGCAATTGAATTGAATTGCCATCAAAAATATCACAAACTGCAATAAATCTTGCACTTAAATTTGTTCAATTGGATAAACAACAATCATTGTTTCAGAACTAAATAATTTACCAATTCGTTTCTCATCTTTCCTTCCATAATTATACCTAACCAAATGGACTATAATAGTGGGTCCGAATTAAAAGTATTTTTTTTAACATCACGCCTTGTTTCCCACGAAGGCTTGGGCAGAGGTGTACCTATAGTACACCCGCATTTCGCCAGTTATGTTTAAGTCCTATGTAATAGGGCGAGCCTATTGCCATCAACCGGGCACAAATCCAGACTCGGGCCTCTAACGGAGAAATTAATTTATCTTTTATTATAATAAAAATACGCCAAACAAAAAACTGCATCCGTTTCCTACATCTACGTCATTTGAAACCGTCTTATTAAGATAAACTTCAAGTCCGGCGCAGGCTGAACGTACAACTTTTGCTCTCTACAAGGTAGTCATTAGGGGCTTGTAATGCTCTCTCCTTGGTTAGATACATTCTTGCATTCACTGTCTGTATTTTTAGAGGCAACTTTTCCTCCTGTCTGAGTTTGCAATGGTGTTATGTGGTATGTAGATATATTTTGGGTTAGTGGTGATATTTGGTACCCGCTTTATGTTATTTTATTTGATTGAAATTTCATCACAATGTCTTTCAAAAATGATCTTTAATTCCCCTCCCTCCCTTTACGAATGTCAGAAATGGCTATCATGTTTTCTGCTGTAACAAAACAAAAATAACTACATAACATAACATAACATTACGCCTTGATTTCCCGAAGGGTTGGGCAGAGGTGTACCTATAGTACACCCACATTTCGCCAGTTATGTTTAAGTGTCCATGTAATACGGGGCGAGCTTAATGCCATCAACCTGGCACAAATCCAGACTCCGGGCTGCTACTGAGAAATTCCAGATAGAGAAACCCAATAACATTTTGCCCGACCCGGGAATCGAACCCAGGACCTCATGCTCAGCAGTAGGTTGCGCTTGCAACCATTAAACCAACGAGGCAGTCTAAAATAAGTAGTACTGTGATTATGCTTTTATTTTCTTACAACGCTTATTGTAGAGGGACTCTGAAGCTCAATTTTCAGCCCGGTTAAAAATTACTTGTGCATTAAAATAGAAAGTCAAGACTGCCTATGTGACCTCCACAACCCAGATACTGGGTAACACGATACCCCTTGGTAAGACTGGTTGTCAGGTTTTTGGGCTTCTGACGACCCGTAACGACTGTCAAATATCCACGAATGGCAGTCGGGACCAACGGCTTAACGTGCTTTCCGAGGCACGGAGGGGTCTTGGTATGTAAAGATGGTCACCCATCCACGGACGCGTAGCTTAACCTGATCGATCGACCCGTGCGGCTGTTATTACTTAGCCCCAAGCCTCGAAAAAAGCAGCCAATTGAAAGCCAATTGTATTACAGAACAAATAAATTAAATAAAATAAATAATTAAATAATAATAATTAAATATTCAGCTCAATGAACCGTCTTGGTTACAAGCATCCCTCCCTATTCGGTTTGGCGGTTTAGGAATCCGCAAAATTTCGAGTGTTGCTTCCCCAGCCTTTTTGTCGTCCACCCATAGCACGTCACGTCTCATAGGTAATGTCCTAAGGGCTTTGCCCACAAACTATGAGACTGCGGACTTGGAGGATACCAAGAATGCTTTTCAAATTGCTTGCCCGGGTAAAGAATTTCCAGACAACCTAAAATCTCAGAGGAGCTGGGATGATATTTATTGCGATTTAACATACAAATCGATTCGAGACTTTTGGCGGTCGGAACCAGAGAGGCCGGTCATTGGCTACATGCCCATCCTTCTCCATATACCGGTACCTTCCTGGATCCGACCTCGCTTCGTCTGGCGACTGGTCTGCGGCTTGGGGTCACGGTATGCACTCCACACACATGCCCTTGTTGCACGGACGTGGACCGACTGGCTCACCACGGACTTTGTTGTCAAAAAAGTGCAGGCCGCTTTTCAAGACATGCAACACTTAATGACATAATCCGCCGGTCTCTTGCCAGCATCAATGTGCCTGCTCTTCTTGAGCCGACTGGCATTGTCAGAGATGATGGCAAAAGACCTGATGGTGTGTCTTTGGTCCCGTGGAGTTTGGGACGGATGCTTGTGTGGGACGCTACCTGTGTAGACACACTGGCACCGTCCCACATCCAACGGACTACTTCTAAAGCGGGTGCAGCGGCAGAAAATGCCGAAAATCTGAAAGTTATTAAATATGGAGGCCTTGGCAGAGAGTACAACTTTGTGCCCTTTGGCGTCGAGACCCTCGGTCCGTGGGGTCCCAGTGCGCATAAGTTATTTGCGGAAATCGCGAAACGTCTAGTTGATGTAACTGGTGACCGAAAAGCTGGCGGCTTTCTCGCGCAACGCATCAGCATTGCAATTCAGCGCGGAAATGCCGCCAGCATCATCGGTACAATGCCCCGAGGGCCTTTTTTAAGCTTAACTTAGTTTTAATTTAATTTAGTTAATGTTAATAATCATCTTGTAATTTGGTTATGTAAATAAATATATTATTACAGAACTGATATACAAAAGATCAGCGGAGTAATTGCGTAACACACTTACAGTAGCAATGGCTTTCATTTTGACAGTTCAACGACATTCATTGCGTGATTTACATTGTTGAGCAAACAAATCTTTCGAACATATGCAGCAATGGATTAGCAATATCCTTCAAAATCATTCAGATTGTAGTTGGAAGTGTGTTACGCAATTAGAGTGCAGGATAGAGTAACAAGCTACTCCATATTCCACAACACACAAGGATTACCTCGCAACTCCCAGTAAGGATATCGGAACAAATTGTCCGTAATTTAGTTTTTTCTTCTCACGAGCAAAAATCTGAATAGAACTCGCGGTAACTTTAGGATTCAGCCGCGGTTTACTGCTCACGATATCAGGACTTGTTCGAGAAAATTGCTTATTTGAACTTATTTGAATCCATACCTCTATTTCCTGTTACCTCAGCGCTTTCACGATTCGTATTCTTAGGATGTAAAAGCTGTTTTACGTTCATACGTATGGGAAAACGATTTTATATAGTTTACTTGGTACCGAAAATGTTTGAGATGTTTCGTTTTAAATTTTTATGTTAACACTGTGTCGAAAATAGAGCATCTTATTAGCGTTATAGGTCTTTTCGATTTCGTTAATACCATTTCAAACTAAATTTTTAAAGAGAACTTTAAAAGATCTTCAGAGAGATTTTCTCTAATTTGAATTACTCATAAGTGCCTAGTTATAATAACTTTTAATACTCTATATCTTTAGTCAAATTCTTTTATATTTTATCAAACGACAAACAATGCAATAATTAACCTAATTTTATTTAAAGTTTAAAGTTAAAACCATTATAATTTACGTTACAAATTGTTTAACGGCAGTTAAATAAACGTTTTGTCTCGAGGCAAAGTGAAATTTAATTATGACCACTTACTAAATCATGTATGTAACAATAAAATTGCAACTTATATGAAACTTACTGCGCCCCGCAGTTTTACCCGCACAAGTCTTGATAGGGATAAAAAGTATCCTATGTTAGGACATAGGATACTTTTTATCCCTATCAAGACTAATGGTAAACCATGACCTGGGTTAGGACCCAGGTCATGGTTTACCCATGTGCCAAATTTCATCCAAAACCGTTCAGCAGTTTTAGCGTGAAAGCGTAACAAACAAACAAATTAGCAAAATTTATAATATTCGTTAGGATTAGGATAAGATTATAGGTGACTATAATCTATCTACAAGTTTATCTACAAGTCAGCATTACTGCACTGAACTGTAGCATAATCAGCCTTTAATGTTTCCATTGCTGGGACACAGGCCTCCTCTCTGTGAGAGAGAGTGGGCCGTAATTCACCACGCGGGCCCAGTGCGGGTTGGTAGGTGTCATATGTCTTTTGGTCTAGGACAGGCCGGTTTCTTAACGGTGTTTTCCTTCACCGTTTTGAGAGCAGTGGTGATGAAATAATTTACAAAAAGTAAAGCGCCTGCCTGAGTTCGAACCTACGACCTACAACTCGTAAGTCGAGGCCGTTACCACCGGGCCACCTCTGCTCCACTGAACTGTAATATGTTTAAATTATTATGCTCGTTTGAAATTGAAATTTTTGAATTCAATTTCAGAGCAGTCAGTTTTAATAATATTAAAATGTGTGAAATGGCAATTCAGAAATCGTAAGGTTGTTGGAAAATGAAACTTAGCAGAACTGTCTGGTTTTAATATAATTCTATGATGTATTCCCCGGCGAGTCAGGCAGACATTACGCCAGTTATGTTTAAGTCCCATGCAATAGGGTGCGAGCCTATTGCCATCAACCGGTCACAAATCCAGACTCCGGCCTGCTACAGAGAAATCCCCGATGGAAAGACCCAATAACAATTTGCCCGAGCCGTGAATCGACCCCTTGACCTCATGCTCAGCATTGGCCCATTAAAAAAAAATCTTATAATGCCAATATGCTGGTCTTCCCCCATAGTAGTTCACCCCTTTCTGTTTTCATTTATGCCCAATTTGTAATGAAAACCTCAAAGCCGTTTCGCAAGCGTTTCCGTGCATTTAAATACAATAATTGCCAAAATATCTTTATAATGTAAGAAATATAAAAGATCAAAGCTTGATGAAAAATTGTTACCTAAAAAGTAAAAAACAGTTTAAAAGAATTTGACGGCTGACTGCAACAGCTCTCAGATTTGAAAGCCGCATCTTATTCCTTCCTAATAATTTCTACGCCGGAAATTAAACGTTGCAAACCACAGCTAAACGGGAAACTTTAAAATTAAAACTGTTAAGTACACACTTTAGAGTATGAATTAGACGAACTTGTATTCGTTGTATTCCAAGCGCGCCACAAAGAGATGTCAGCACAAGTGTAGGAGTCCACTAGGGCCGATGCCTGCCGGCGTCACGTGGAAGTTCGAAAGGGTTACCGAGGCCCCTGGCAACACAGGCAACTGAAGGAATACGGGTGGGTTTTAGTCAGTAAGAGTCTGACACACCCTCCCGCTCCGCCCAGAGCGGGAGAAGTTATTTGATGATTTCCCACCCAAAAAAAAAAAAGACTAATTTCACAGTTTAGAGTGTCTAGACTCATCAGAAAATTGTGAAGGTTTTGCTAAATAATATGACACCTTATAAAGGGGTTTAAATAACTATAAGGTACTATATTTTTAGCAGTTGAAGTTTCAGGAGAGAAATAGTTATGACGACTACAGAAGACTTAAACTTTAAATCATGATCGTCATTACTTTCATCATTCAAATACAAGGCAGTGTATCTAGCAAAGTTAGAAAAAGAAAATGATATCTTTATGCTAGCTAATAAATGGCAATGTAGCAGAAGTAATAATCGTGACTTTGACAATTTCAATTTTAAATCTTGTTTTGTTCAGAATTCCTAGCACTCTATAGCCTAAATGATTACTTCAAGGTACTACCCCTTCCTTTCTTGACGAATTCCACGTTTATCTTGTAATCTTCAATGGGGCTGCAACCCTTTTCCCGATTGTACTTTTTACAGGAGTTTTGTACAAGCTTCGTTCGTTTGTACAGTACGAATTAGCAGACTCTCCCCTTTCAGCTTCGGGCTGACGCATTACCGTATACAGAAAAGGAAAACAAGTAAGTAAGTATAGATCATGGGGTGATTTGAACCCAAGAGAGTTATAACGAGGTTCTTGAACTCATTTTAGGGGGAAATACAATACTTTATGTATGACACCGATCCTAAAAAGTATTTAGTAGTCCATTGAAATAATTTCAAAAGATGTACATTATTCAGCAAAAAATACGCCCATGTTTTTGCATAGGTATTTACTCTTTTTGAATATAAACAGTTTGAGAACGTTATTTAATCAAAAATACATTTGTATCCAAATAAGTTCATCAATAGATCAGATATAAAGCGAAATGTATCAAATGTCAGACATTTATTAACATTGTTTGCCATTGTGTGACCTTATTTTGATTGAATCGAACTAAAAACTAAGTATTAATGGATGGTTTGTTTTTTGAAAACATTATTCGTAAAAGGCACAATGTGAAACTTTGCATAAAACAAATAACCTTTATATGATATGTCTGCGACCTACATAGGCCAGACAAATAAATACTTTCATATTATTTCAGTTTAACATACATACATAAACTGACGCCTTCTTCCCATGGGGTAGGCAGAAACTATAGAACGCCACCTGCTACGCTCCTTACATACTCCTTTTGCTTCGTTTACGTTCATACATCTGGTCATACACGCACGCCTGTTGCGAGTACTACGCACCTGACCTTTTTGAAGAACATCACTAATGAGGTCACTATATGTATATCTTCCCGGGTCGTTCCCTCCCGGCGTTTCCATTCACATCTGCTTTGTAAATACCTTTTATTAGTCGCCTTTCATTCATCCTCTCAACGTTACCAAACCATCGAAGCATACATACTCTTTTAAATGTCTGTCACTACATTTTCTTTTAAAGCGCACCGTTGCCTTATCACATTATTCCAGTTTAAATATCTCCAAAAAAGTTGTAAACATACTTCCAAGGCTTAAATAACTAGGTATCGCAGGATTCTTAAACGTAGGTAGTCATATAAAGTGTCTAGATATTATGTTTTAAAACTTCCAATACCTGCGTTATGAATTTATGATACACCAAACAGAAAACTATAAATAAAGAGATACACAAGCAACTATTCATTCAACAACAGAATCCAAGCTCATCCCAATAATAAACAAGCAATACTAAACAAATCACTAGTAGGAACAGTCGAACGGTAAACTAAATACCCCATACATTGCTAACCACCATCTGGATACGCCTATAGTACCCAGTTACATGTGAGTTGAGTAATTGGCGTCATAGTAATGCACAATAAACTTGCCAGGGTACACTGCACACAATAAATTCCAGTTTTACGTCTTTGATTAGCCCGGACTCAGGTTACTCCATGACCCTGCGTTCTGCGTTCAAATAGTAGAGAGTACTTACATTCGAAATGCCTTTACATAATGTTAGACCACCCTTTAAAGCAGATGTTTGTTTTACGATTTGTGTTGCCAAGCTCTTGCATTAAAGCGGGGTTTACATCATGAAACTTGTGTCATGAAACTTGTGTCGTGAAACAGAAACTTGACAGATCTGTACATTCAACTAATATCCTGTCATATAGAGAAAAGAAATCATTGTATTAATACATGAAGCGAAAACTTTGTAGGTACCCCTTTTTACGAAAATTACGCAGACGGAGGAGTATGAATTTTGGCACAGTTAAAGTTTATATGAAGGAGGAGTGCAGAAAGCTCATATTTTTAGGTATATAATATGCATTAGAAATAAATTAAATTAATAAAAAAACATTACACACACTACCATGCGTTTGACACACACACTACCATGCGTTTGATACACACACAGTACCAGGGCCTCATGACTTGAAGATAGATCGGTGACAGAAGTGACAGCTTGAGCATGGAATAAGTAAGTAATTTGTAATAGCATGGAATTAGTGTACTCATGGAATTAATAAGTACTATATAGATTATAAGTAGAGGGAGTCGAATAACAATTATTTCAGTCAACTATTCTGACACAGTTAATGACAGCGTATTGAATTCAATTTATCAACTTATAAAAAACCGGGTGTTTGTGTGAAACAGAAAAGTCAAGCTACTGTTTCACGACACTAGTTTCTTAATGTAAACCTCGCTTAAAGCCTTTAAATGCATTGCTATTAATACGAATTTTGAAACAAATATTTGTAATAATTTTAGTTTGAACGTTGTTGGTTTTGTTGTGTTAATGAGGTCATTTAATTAACATGAATGGGTATTCAATGCGTATTTTACAATGTAGTACAATCGAATAATATTATTAGACTACAAATAAAACTATTTAATTGTAATGGCACAATTATTTTGTAAGTGGACGTTACATATTTTGAAGTACAATCTGAATAACTTTTACCCTTTGTTTGTGTTAAACTACAATTTATAAAATCGTCAATTTATGTATTTTGTGATTTGTTGAATTCAAGATTACTCATACCTATTCGGAAATTAGAGACGGGCCAATTCTGATTACTATTATCTATATCTACATACATAATATAAATTAAAGTCCCCCTTTCTTGTCTGTCCGTGTGACCGCGTTGTGCTTCTAAACTACGGACTTTACGGTACGCCGTTACGTACTGTAAAATCCGTAAAAAAAATAAAAATTAAATCCATTGATTTTTTTTTTGATCCATTGGTTTTCACCATAATTTAGAGATATTTTTCCGAAAAGGTTTAAATATGAGTTAAATAAATTACCTAATATGAAACCTACATAAAATAAGAAATCTTGATGTTACGTCAAGTCGTAAAAACCGCGCGTAGAAGGGCGAGTCGCTAGTTTGAAATGAAAATACTTTTTTTTTTTACCACGAATTAATTTACTTACAATAGGTCCGCTGTTTCTTAAAAAAGTGTAACGGACGAAATGATTCCACAGAATTCGTTTCGCTTCTACTCTTGACGCCTCGCAGTCAACTATAATAAATGATCTAAAAATATTCCGGTACAATTCGACACCGCCTTTTGTATTAATACCATTATCAATTTGGCAAGCTTTAATATGGTGATTACAGCTATAATTTGAATTCGTCTCTGTAGGTTTCTTTATGATTTTTCATTCGATTTAATTATAATCATCTTATAATCAAACTAGCTGCGCCCCGCGATTTCACCCGCATAAGTCTCGATCCCGTGCGAATATCGGGATAAAAGTATCCTATGTTCTAATCCAAGTCATGCTCTACCCATGTTCCAAATTTCATCCAAATACGTTCAGCCATTTTAGCGTGAAAGCGTAACAAACAAACTCACTTTCGCATTTATAATATTAGTTAGGATTAGGATTATTCGAAGACGTGAATGTGCACCATTTTTATATTGTCATGGTATATTTTATAATAACATTTATTAATTTCTGGCCATAATTATTATACATAACCAGCCTATAATGTTCCCAGTGCTGGGACATAGGCCCCCTCTCTGTGAGAGGGAGTGGGCCGAAATCCACCACGCGGGCCCAGTGCGGGTTGGCAGATGTCACATGTCTTCGAATTTTTGGTTCTAGGACATGCCGGTTTCCTCACGATGTTTTCCTTCACCGTTTTGAGAGCAGTGGTGATGGAATAATTTACACAAAGTAAAGCGCCTCTTTGGGCTCGAACCTACGAGCTACAACTCGTAAGTCGCGGCCGTTACTACTGGACCACCACTGCTCTAATTATTATAGTCTTAATTATTCTAATAATGTTTAAAACATTAAATTTAATTTAATATTTTTGTATATTAATCAGTGTGTCAGTCACTAAATGAATGAGTAAGAAGTTAAGAACAGAAAACATTCATAAGCTTGAATGAAGACTTACTTATTCAGTTTAAATATGCTTTAAAATCAACATTATTTAAATAACATTAATTATTACTACAGTCTTTAGCTCGACTGTTAAAGGCTTTAGTTGACTAGGTGTAGACTAGGTATTAATTAAATCTGTTCTCGACAAAGGTGAGATCGCAACAGCTAACCAAGCAAACTATTTACATTTCTAATGGTCTATCATTTAAATAAAGAAAAAACCGGCCAAGTGCGAGTCGAACTCGCACACGAAGGGTTCCGTACCGTATGATCAAGCAAACAACGAATAAAAACACGTTTCTTGTATGGAGATCCTTTCAATTTTTATTTATATTCCTAATTTTATTTTTATTATTGTTATTATAGCGACAAAAGAAATATACAATCTGTGAAAATTCCAACTTTCTACCTATTACTTACCTAGTTCATGAGATAAAGCCCGCTGACAGACAGAGAAGGTTCCGTTTGGCACTCTTCGGATACGGAACTCTAAAAAAGTGAAACAGAACTCAGATTAGCATTTCATTATTGTGCATCGTAAGCAGTTATTCTTTAATGACAAACTGACAAACAAAACAGGAAAACAATGAACAAAAATAACTTTTTTTATTTTAATTTAAACTTGAAAGCTTTTGACTAACTACAGTCGACAACTCTAACTAGGTATCAACAAAATGAGTAGCGACACACAATCACACCCTCCCATACGTTTAACCGCGCGAAATAAAAAAAAAAGTAAAAAGGTACAATAAATTCGTCTGGCGTGTTTTCGGCCTGACCGGTGCGCCGGATGACATTGCTGTACTGTGATTAATTGTCGCAACGATTGAAACGGTCTAACCCCCCACTGGCAAACGAAATGGAATACTGTGAGCCGAATAGGACCTTTTTAATAACGGGCGCCAAAGAGAAACTAATTTATATGTAGGTATGTCTAATAATACTTTAAGACGCTGACAACACCTAAACCGCGGTCACTGTCGGATTGCATAGAAAAGAAAGAGAAGCGCGATGACAGAACGCTTGTAATTTATTGCAAAATATGAAGCAATTATCTATTTACTCAAAATTGAGTTGAGTAATCGAAAATAAAAAACAACCAAGTTCTGCATTCAAATAAGACGTTTTTGTTATTAATTAAATACGTAACGTATGTTGATATTTAATGTAGACATTTTGGATTAGAACTCAAGGTAAGAGGTTAGTTTAACGTTAGTTTGCATGGAGACTTTTTTTTTAAACGTGTTACCAAATAACAACCAAGATCTGGGAAATATGTTCAAAATTAACATATATTTTTTCAGCTACCACAAACTATACAGCTTTGGAAAAAAATGTTCTTAAGAGAAGCCTATTTTGCTCAATTGGGTCTTGTCAGCGCCTTAATGTTACAGTTGGTAAACGGTGGCGTAACAATGGGATTTGGATATGTTGGAGCAATGATATGGAAAATTGTTCACATTTAGCTTGACGCTACTTGATATGCAAAAGAAATTTCTAGTATAGTAGTTTAAAAGAAAATTGCAATCCCTAATTGGACGCTGGATTAAACTGAGGACACAGCCTTGGAACCAAATAAAAGTATGGAGAAAAAAAAATAAAATTAACGAACTATCACATTCAATAAGAATTTTTAATGAACACAAACGTATAAAATGATAATAAGCAATTTCGCACTCGGGTTAATTAGTCGTTACAGTCACAAAATCTAAAACGAAGAATGAAAATATAGTATATCGGTGATTTTAAATGCAATATAACAAGCGAATATTTTAAACTCAGCATGTAATCTCGCAAACAAGCGGGGAATTGGCACATTCAAACTTTATTTGACATGTTAACATCTCTTTAAACCGCGGTGCCGTCTGTTTTATCGAATAAAAATATTAAATGCTTTCAATAACATAGCGCGCCGTTGAGCGAACTTAGGGTTCACTAAGAAGCGGTGTGAGAAGCGCTAAGTCATCGGCATTCTCTTTTTATTCCAACTTTGTTAAACTTATAAGGGTTAATAAATGTTTGTAACAATTTGTCCATCCTCCAGTGTTGTTTTATTGTTTATTTATTTCACCTGTTTGCGTTTAATCACATATATTTATACAATAAATTCAAGATTATTTATTGTATTATTATTTCCGTTCTCCTATCTTATCTCCAGAAGTTACATAGAGTTGCAATACAAAAATTTGAATATAAAACTCGAATCTTTTCAGACAAAATTATATATTAAAAAATAAATACGGAACTTGTAATGCGTGTGGGATGATTCAGACTCGGCCCATTTCATTCTTATTTATGATACAGGTGAGTATAAATTAGTTCATTTAACAGAAACCCGCTCTTTAGGGGTCCTTACAAACAGGTCCAATCGGTTAATTTGTATCATTTTTTTCATCTTATTGTGTACGGAATGAGTTTGAAGTCCTTGACTCAACGAGGTGTAACTAAAGAATCGTATTTGTAACGAATCGATGTCCGGCGTTTCTCATGATCTTTGATGGCTACCTACACCTGCCTGGTTATCGTCGAAATCTCTAATTAAGTAATTGTGGCTTTTTAAGTATTGAGTTTTTTGCTTTAATGTGAACTGATGTTATTGTGAATTGTGACCTCGTTAATTTTAAGAATAGTTTCCTTTGCGTTTTTTGCTCGATTTGATGAGCTTTGTTGAGTGAGCTTTTAAAGGTGGAAGTTTTGCTGTTTTGAACGGTAGGTACGTTATAATTGGTTCGTTTTAAAGGCTTTGACAGTCTAGTTATTTAAGTAGAAATGGCTAAGTAATGGGCTAATAAAATTTAACAGTTCCATCGACACGAGAAAGAAGACATTTAGGAGACATATCATGATACTGAATAATATTTTGGTACACTAAACTAATGGTCTACGCTTCGTCTACGCAGACAACACACATAAAGTAGCATTAATTAATAAATAATTAATGCTACTTTATGTGTCTAAACAAACTCATGGATGCAATTTATGTAATCTTAGAAATTCTTTAAACCAATCTTAATATGCGTTTAAAACATTCCAAACATGTGAAAATTAACATCCAATAAATAAACAGCATACAATCTAGATATCTTGCGCCTCCAGCAAGTCACATAGGTATGAGGGCCTCAAGTCTGCTATTAGGTACAATAGTGTCAGAATGGTCTGTTCCGATCCACATTAATGACGCCATTATATTAGTAGATTACCAAACTTATCAAAATCAACAATTATAAAATCAATGATAGACCATTCTGACACTATTGTAAAATCATACTTGAGGCACTGGTCTCTAAACCCATCAAAGGTGATACTGCCAATCAAGATACCTTCACAACTTTCATTCCACGTCGAAAATAGTTCACTAATAGAAAATATTTAATAGAAACTTTATTTTAATTACACTTAGAACTGGTTCCCGTTTAAAACAAGCGCTGGCCGTGTTTTGTGTGAAGTTATCAAATAATCAACCTTATTGATGTATGGGCTACCGTCTAGCAATGATTTATAATGGCTTCCGACTAGGACATCATTCCTTTCCGATGATTTTCAATCACACCCGACGGTTCGTTAGCTCTCATATCTATGATCAGTCGTGCTTGGCCGTATGTTGTGATGGATGAGGCAGTTTATCGGTGTAACGAAAATAGCCATGGATATGTGTGGAGAAAATGTACTGGTGGTACTTTTATAAATTTCTTGTAATATTTTCAGGAATTAGGAAACCATATTTCGGAAAACGAAACTATAAAATACAATGATATTATTCTTGTTTATTTTCATAATTTGGAACAGCTTCGTTGGTTTGGTCATGTTGAGAGGATGAATGAAAGGCGACTAAAAAAAGGTATTTACAAGGCAGATGAGAGTGGAGGGGACGCCCCAGAAAGACATATAGTGACCTCATTAATGATGTTCTTCAAAAAGGTCAGGTGCGGAGTACTCGCAACCGGCGTGCGTGTATGACCAGATGTATGAACGTAAACGAAGCAAAAGGAGTATGTAAGGAGCGTAGCAGGTGGCGTTCTATAGTTTCTTGCTACCCCCAAAAGAAGTAGGCATGAGTTTATGTATGTATGTATGTATGTAACAGCTTCGTTTGTGACTTATTATAGCGCTCACAAGAGTGACTCAAGGACATAATTGTCGCGTGTAAAAAATTATCAAAGTCAGTCATTAATACATCAAGATAATAAAATTGGTTGATTAAGAACTTCGGCAAAACAAAAACACGAATCTTGTTGATATTATTCTGCAACGCCTCTTTGGCCGTCGTCGGTTTTTAACATCTAGTTCTTCGGAGAGTTTTGTCTACTTAAAGTTTTTATCATAAAAATGTAGTCGTATACAATGATATAGCAGAGGTATCTATATATCATTGGTCTCTGCTATATCATTGTATACGACTATAGGTTATACGCGCTCCACTAGAGGCACGTCAAAACTTGACTAATTAGCCAAGTTACATAAATCGTCTTGTCTCTTTTCGCTCCTGATAATTACGACATGCCATCCGCGTGACACATGACATTGTACTGTATTTGAAGATCAATTATTGATACTCTTTTGACTTATGATATCATTGGTCATATCCCATTTATTCTAACTTCATGCCTTCAAAACTATCTTTTACCGTTGGCAACATCAACAAGTGATACAAACACATGTAAATAAATTGAGATGAGCATTCCCGCGGTTGGCAGCACAATCTATCAGTAATTCACGTTGCATTATCAATCAACCGTTCTATGATTGATGAAATATTTTCATCGGTAGCCAGATAACTTGTCCGTTCCGAAGTTAATTAAGACTTCTACGTACCGAGTTCCTTACAATGATTTTTTTTTCTTGAGTAGGTAATAAGAATAGCGTCATATCTGATTGATAGAATTGTGTTCGTAATAAACAAAGATATTGTTGAATAATATAAATATTGTTCTTTAAATAAATTTGGGACTCATTAAAAGTTTCGATGGAATTTTCGAATGTATAATTATTCGAACTATAGTTGAGTTGAGTATTGTGAATTTCTGAACTGTGAAAATTCATGAAGAATTTCGCACAGATCATGGCTATGATAATAATTCGGCTTCAATAACATTTATGAATTGGCGCTGAAATAACATTTTACAGCTTTTAATTAAATAAGATCTTAATAAAATTATCAGAAAATCTGATTTGAGTCTGTAAATACTATTTGTAATCGGGTTTAACAATTCCAGTCAATGAAAATTAAACTATAAAACACGATTATGTTTGACTTTATAGACAGCAAGGTTGTTTAGGGAATACCGAAACTATAACCAACTAGAGATTGTTTATTATAGCGAAGTTTCCACCATAATTGAAATGATTTCCCTAGGAAATTACACTACTTACTTCTAAGCATGCAAAACCTTAAGCCATCGTTATTACAGTAGGTTTCAATTTAGGTAAACATTATTTAGGTAACACCGCGCACAATACACAAAGGTGTATTTGTGCACAGAATTTACACAACCATTTTGCCAGCTATGTTTCAAGTATGTCATTCCTAAAAATCATAACAACAACCCGCAACGACTGTCGTTGCGGGTTGTCGGAAGCCCGAAAGTGTGACAACCAGTCTAACCAAAGTCTGGCAACCCAGTAACTGGGTATGGAGGTCAGATGCAGTCGCTCTATGTAAAATACTGGTATTCAGCTATATCCGTTTAGGCGGGAAGCCGACCCCAACATAGTTGAGAAATTGCTAGGCAGATAATAATGTAATAGAGGTGAAAATTTTGTCTTAATTCAGAATCCAGGAATTTTCTAATGAAAAACCCTGCATGAAACTAAGGATCCCTAAACTCCGCAATCGTGCTTGCAACCACAAAACCAACGAGGAAGTATCAATTTAAATGACAATAAAACTTTCAACTTTTTTTTCTTTTACAGTTTTTATAACCTTCCTGCACGTGTCTAAGATAATATCTGTTATCGACCACAGCCAGTTTCGAGATCACGCTCAAAAGAATGTAGTTCTATTTATGAATTTAATTCAGACCAACAATATTTTGATCGTATCATTGTCCGCGAATTAGATAAATTAAAGTATTCTAATTTGATCTTTATCTACTTCATTATGGCTACTGTAATTTGAATGGGAATGTTTGCGTGTAAGGGAGGCAAGGGTTAAAAAGAGGAGGTAGGGTCTGGGAACAAATGCTGCAGTAACCCTTTCTTCTCGTTTATACACGCATACACAAAGCCCGTTTTTAGGGTTGCGTACCTCAAAAGGAAAAAAGGAACACCTATTGTCCGTCTGTCTGTCGGTCTCTCTGCCAAGACCCTTTATCTCGGGAACGCGCGGAGGTAACTGAGTTGAAATTAAAACCATATACTCAAGTTATCAGTCCGTTGAAGCTGTGAAAAAATAAAACTTCTAAGTTAATGTAAAAAAGATACGGCTGTTTATGCCGCAAAAAACGTATATTTCGACACTCTCAAGGGAATAAAAATGTATAGGGTACTTTACGTTGACCTAGAACTATGAAATTTGGCAAGTAATATCGTCTTATACTACAAGTACCTACAGGGAAACATCTGAAAACTATACATTTGTAATTAAATCATAAAAAATATAGCCTTTATTTAAAGTACTATTCTTTTATCAGTCACCACTTACAAATCTGGGTCAAATTTGATATTGAAGTAAAAACAACTTTGATTAGGTTACCTTACTAAGTTAGGTATTCAATGAACTGTTAGTTTGACAAAAATATAAGTAATTATAGGTTTTGGAAACTGAATTTCGGGAGAAGCTCGGAAAAAACTCGATTCATGAACTATTATTATAATGTGTACCTACAAATTTGTACGGAACCCTCGGTGGGCAAGTACGACTCGCACTTGTCCGGTTTTTTTATTTAGACGTGCATATTTTTTTTGTTTTACAAAGGGTATCAAAAAGGTTCTAAAGATAATTAAAGATAAATCCTCGACGGAGTTATTTTCAATAAGTCTCAAAGACACAAGACTTTTTCAGTTAGATTAGTTGAAAACTTTTGTATTATTCCCAAGAAAAATAATAACTAGTCTCCTTTTCCATAAAATAGCTAGAAAGAATTCACAGAAAATTTAATATTATATCATTCAGGAAAGTTAGGTATGTTTGGACTGACAAAAAGAATTCTGAAGAAAAATTCCACAAACTCAAATGAATATTAAAAATCTGTCTTTTTCGCGAAATTATATGTACAAAAAGATATACGAGTATTTTTGTCGAGAAAAAAGTGATATGAGTGTTCATTTAAGAACATCAGAAAATTAAATACTGGCTGAGATAGCAAATATTTGTTAAGCAATACGAGGAAAGCATTAGTTGCTATATTAAAGCCGCATGCTTCGTAAAGAGATTTCTAAATAAAGTTATAGATATCATTATTTATACATGTACCTTCAACAAAGTATCTCTCAGAAAAAAATACAGAAATAGCCAGTTGAAATATTGTCTTATTTGATATTATGTATATAAGATAGTTTGTCCACTTACAATTTAACCTCTATTTATAAACATAATTGTTAGCAAGGCAAAACCTGCTAGAAATATTTTATAAATTTCCATAAAAAAAAAATCAGACCATTTAATCACACATCACGCATCGATTCGTAGTCTTCGATTGAAAAAAAGTAACCGACCGAAACGATGACTGGCATCGAGTTCACGTCTCGATCGTACAAAAGGTCCGAATCGAATCGAACTGTTAGGCATTGTACTGACTACTCACTATTTGTATTCGGATTCTTTCGTAACATTCCATCACCAATGTCGCTGTCGACTGTTAAACTAATACCGCTAGTTCGAAGCAAAAAGTTCAAAGAGTAGTAACTAAAGCGTAGTGATCTAATGACACTGACGGCGCGGGCGCAAGAGCAAGAATGATTGTTGAAGAAAAAAACCGGCCGAGTGCGTGTCGGACCACGCACAATGAAGGTTCCGTAGTTGGGATTACTTGGGATGAATTTATCCCAAAAACAAACTTAACGTTGTAGTTGAAAAACATGTTCTCCCATACATCGATATACGTCACGTTCAACTCTCCAACTGCAAATTTAAGTTGGTCGTCTATTATCCGTTAACTTGTAAAGCCTACTTAGCTGTGATAGTTTTCCTTTTCATTTCACTATAATATGTAGGTACTACTGGGGGGAGACACTTGACTCTAACAAAAATTAGCACGTTAACGCTTAATATTACGCAAGCGGATCCTTGAAACGAAAATGGTGTTCACAGACCCGCAATATTTTTAAACGGCCTATCCAACAATACCCCCACCCTCACACCTTGGGATCGACGATAAAAATATCATCCCCACATTACCTCCAAGGGAGGTAAACCAAAAAAAAAATTTTTTTATATATTTTATTTTACCACGTTGTTGGCGTGATTAATACCTATGCCAAATTACAGCTTTCTAGTACTAAGCGTCTCTGAGTTATTAGGATAGACAGACAGACGGACATGGTGAAACTATAAGGGTCCCTTGTTTATACGGAACCCTAAAAACACGTGTACCTAGTAATAAGATTAGTATAGTAATTGTTTTTCAACAATTAGTAGGATAGTTTTGTATTCCCGCTCTGCATTAGATTACTGTTAGCAGTGTGAAACTGTCATTTCACCTACTCTTCTGAAGTATATGTAAACAAATAGGAAGGTTCAGTAAAACATTACGGTTTCTTTTAAAATCAATCAATCATGCAATACATTGAGAACTTCCGACCGCTTCATCATCCAACATAATAAATTTGTTCCCTCACTAACAGACTTCTGCAATTACAAACTGCTAGACGGTACAGTTAGGCAAATATATTTTAGAACAAGCGGTGTGTGCGGTCACTGCGACTTGTGTATACGAGTCGGTCCGAGGACGCTTCATCGCAACCGCTCCCCACAACTTTCTGAACTGATCCCAACTTGTAACCATTAGAAGACCTGTTAAATGCTGAGGGTACGATTATGCAAACTGCTATGTACCGTTGATATTTAGTTTGGAACATAATAGCTATTAAGTTAGATGTTAATATGTTATTTTGATTAAGTTACCCTATTGTGAGGATCCCTCCTGATGGTGGCGTCGACGGAGATAATACAGTTACGGTCGGCTACGCTTCAGTGGCGTCAAGTTTGAGTTTCATCCTTATTGCTAATGTGGATGATCATGATTGTTTAATAGTTGGATGATACACGCTATGTAACTGACTGAGGACTTACTGGGACTACATTCAAAAATTAACTGAGCAAAGTTGAGGCAAGTTGGGCAAGAAAAACGTAGTGGCTTACGTAGTTCTGAAAACTCAGATTTTTTATATGATGATTGCGAATACGAGTACATGACGTATGGTTTGTGTAAATAAACAATGTACTAATAATGAACTATGTATGTAACGTCTTCCAACCTAGCCGGTCACCGTGGAAGTTTACGACCAAAACCCTCCAAAGAAACAAACCATTGTAACAGGGAGTAAAAATATTAATAAAGTCTCACCCAATGCAGATTGCAACATTTAACATTAGGTGCTTACCGTCATACGAGGTCTTATTAGAACCAGATGAATCGATAAAATACATTAAGTATGACGGAATAGTAGTCTCGGAAATGAGACGACTAGGCACCAAAATAGATGAAAATGAGATCTTTATATTATGCTACGTAAGAAAATATGGAATAGGCTTCATAATAACCAAATCACATAAAAACAACGTAGAAAGCTTCACTGGTATGACAAAACATGTCGCTGTATTAAACATGAATGAAGACTACGAGTATATGAAGGCTATATGATCATCAACATATAAGTATATGTACCAACAGAAGCGGCATGCGTGCACGAAGTAGAAGAATTATACAAATCTGTCGACAAAACATTAGAAACCACACAAGACTATTATACTAATGAGAGACTTTAATGCGAAGATCGGAGTTCCCAAGAAGGAAGAATACCTGATTATGAAACAATTTGGTTACGGCAAAAGGAACGACGTAGGACAGAAACTTGTGGATTTCGCATAAGAACACAAACTAACAATAATAAATACATGTCTCAGAAAAAAGCTAAACAGAAGATGGGCATGGAGATCTCCAAATGACGAATACAAAAATGAAATAGATTATCTATTGTCCAACCAATCGAGAATATTCCAGGACATTGTGACTATGAGTCTAAACTACCCGTCATACCATAGGACAATCAGAACAACAGTAAAATTAACCAATCAAAAGAAAAGCATTCTACAAGTTATTCAAAAAATACATAAAAAAGACTAATTACATACAAAATATCATAAAAAAATATCTACAGCAACTGAGTTTTATAAAAAAAAAATACTATGATAAGATTCAATGAACCACAATTCAAACTAGGCATACCAGCGAAGAAAACATCAAAACAATAGATGAAACTGAGATTATTGAGGCAATAAAATATTAAAACTAGGTAAATCCCCCGGATCAGATAACATCACGAACGAAGCATTGAAGACAGCACACGCAATCTTGGTCACACCACTAGCTGAACTACATATTCAAAATGTTATTAAAAAAATCTGAAACACCTATAGAATGGTCCGAATCAATCAAAAGTTTTGCATCTTTAACTCATCTTCCAATACGTTGGAGAACAATTTCGTGAAATTACGTCCCCTTGTGTCACCCCTCGACGCAGGGGGATATGCTCAGTTTGCTGATCCTGAGTTCGGACGGTCATTGTCGTATTTTCATAAAGATATCTCAGCAATTGGATGTATCGCCAGACGACTTGGCATCGTAGCAGAAACTTCAAAACAGACCAGGTCTCGATTGAGTCAAATTCCTTCTCATAGTCCACAAATGCGGATGTGGATGTGGGCTATGGTACTGTATCCTCCTCGAAACCTGGCTCCGGTGGCTGAAACTCGTCGAGTCTTCTCGATAGACGATTCGTAACGACTCTTGAAAGTAACATGTGACTAAGGAGCGAAATGGGTCTGTAATTCTTTAAAAGGGTCTTATCACCCTTTTAAAAAAAGAGAACGACCACACTCCTTTGCCACCGGCTCGATTCAGGGGTTATAGTGTCCTCCCTCTCTCCTTCACCAAATCCTAGAATATGCCACCTTATTTTTCCGACCTCTTCTTCTAGCTACACTAGGTGTTCGTCGAGCCGTAACGTGAGTCCGTTGTACATTGCCAAGGTCAGTTGCATTTGGCGGCCATTCGTAACCCCGGGATTCTTCGCAACTCATTTTTTTCTACCACCTTGCCGTTACCGTGATCGCCACTAAAATCACGAATAGCAAAGCGGCCGGGAACTGGGGGCCGTGGTTGAATTTGGCTTGCCATTTGGAGAGTTCGCCCATATTCGCCACGCTAGGCATGTGGGTTGGCGATTGCAGATCGCAGCTTCTCGCACTAGTGACGCTGCTGCCTATCTGTACCATTTAGCTGCGGAGTTTTGATTTATACCGCCATTTGTCGGTTGTCAGAGCCTTGTTTGTTATTCAGCAGGGTGCACCACGAGCAGGTGAAGGTGAATTGGGGCACTGAGGTGGTAAGTGTGCCCCCTTACACCCACTCCAAAAACAAATAAGAACAAATAGTGGAGTCTAAAAGAAACTTATAAAATACTCGTAACAAGTCAATAAGTATAAAAAATAAGATCATGAACGACCGTTTTTTTTTTTTTGGTTAGAAGTTATCAAATAACATCTCCCGCTCGGGGTGGAGCGGTAGCTTATGTCAGACTCTTACTGACTAAAACCCACCCGTATTCCTTCTGTTGTTGCCTGTGTTGCCATGGGCCTCGGTAACTCTTTTGGACTTTCACGCGACCCCGGCAGACATCGGCCCTAGTGGACCCCTATAGACACTTGTGCTGACATCTCTTTGAGGCGCGCGTGGAACACAACAGGCCATCGACCCGGGCCTGGTCCTTCGACTCGGACGGCGTGCTACCCATTGCTCACCGTCCGCAAGCTCGGGCCTTTGGTGGCCGGATAGCCCGGGATTCCCGACGCCTTGGGCGTCTCTTGTGGCGGCTTAGGGCGAGAAGGCGCGATGTTAGACGTGGAAATGAATGAACAAAACCAAGCACAAAATCACCACCTGCCAGCGAGAACTGGAGCCACATGAGAATTTCCTCTATGCTGGAGTAAAACACGCTCAAGATAAAAAAAAAATACTAGCCAAGTGCGTATCGGAACACGCACAATTAAGGGTTCCGTGGTTCGGATGAACTTACCTAAGAACAAACTTAACATTCTAATTGAAAAACATGTTGCCCTATACATTCCAACTGCAAATGTAAGTTTTTAAACACAACATTGAGTGATTTATCACGTTATTTTAAGATCATAAGCTTCTTATAGGTTTTACTGTCATCTATAAGTAAAGAACTATTCTGTGTATTTTTTTCAAAATTTTAGATTAGGCAGTTTCAGAAATAATTTTTATCTGTGGACAATTTTTATCCCGTACAGTTTGCAAAACATTTTTTTTTTAATTTTCCCGCGTAAGTGAACCCCGTATTCAAAATTCATGTCACAGAAATTCATATGTGTAATAGGTTTCAACTTAATCGATCCAGTAGATTCGGGCAGACAGACAGACACACGAGTGATCCTATATGGGTATCGTTTTTTCCTTTTATGGTACGGAACCCTAAATACTAACAAAACTATTTTTTTATTAAATTATTCTAAGATAACCTTAATGGGTTTTCTTATTTTAGATGAATTAATTTAAATTACACGATTATACGAATACACGATTTTCATATTTCTAGTAGGTATAATGCAAGAAATAAAAGACATTTTTTTGCATGTAATTTTAACGTAGGATTTTCGTTTTAATTAAAACTTTAAACTTCACATGTGAATGAAGCTTGTTTAATCTAAGAAACAGAACATAATCATCTTCATTAAAACTAATTAACTATTCAATATTTATTCAAAGCACGAATATATTGGAACTCGTATTTGGTTACTGCAATTTCCAAGTTTTAAGTCAGTGCCTCAATTTTTTAATTATACGCTAATTCCATGGCGAGGCTTCTTAATTAATATCCAATAAGCTAAAAGTTTTTACAAGTCTAGAAAGTTCGTGATGTATTAAATTTTGGGATTAGATTGTAGCTGATATTGATAATATAAATTCATAAATTAAATTGTAGTTTCGCTGAACTTGTGTAAGAAGACTTCGATTATTGATGGTTAAAGAATGATTTAAATACATATTTAGATTTCATATTTAATTGGATTTTGTTTTAAGGCCCGTGCAGTATTTTTTTTTTTTTGAGCGTGGGAAATCCTCAAATAACTTCTCCCGCTCTGGGCGGAGCGGGAGGGTGTGTCAGACTCTTACTGACTAAAACCCACCCGTATTCCTTCCTGTTGCCTGTGTTGCCAGGGGACTCGGTGACCCATAAGTACCTTCCCGCGACCCCGGCAGGCATCGGCCCTAGTGGACCCCTACATTTGTGCTGACATCTCTTTGAGGCGCGCGTGGAATACGACGCAGTCTGGGGCGATATTGAAGGTGTGACAGGCATATTGCTGCCTGTCGTGCCCGCGATATCGCGCTAGTCTGCTCGAGCCTTTAACCACATTATTTATTTTGTCTTTGATACACTTCGCTTATATTATTTTTTAGCTGCGTCGTCAAACACATTCTTTCGTAGACAATCAATTGATCTTTCTCCGTCATCTTAATTCGCATGAATTCATTACATTGTTCCATAAAAATCGTTTTTATTTAAGCCATTGAAATGTCTTTGTAATCTTGTAATGCTAATTCAATCTTTGTCGGCCCTCAGTATTGTCTTTTATCTTAACTGAGATTATCTCTGTTTCGGAAGATTGGTTCGGTACTTTACCTGTTTACTCTACCTTTTGTAATTTTAACGAGTTTATTTGTAACAAAAGTAACGTTAAATAACTTTGTGTTAACGGTTGTCGAAATCTCCTTTCAGTCTTTGGATCGGACTTTTATTTGATTTGTTCTATCTATGCCCAAGGACGCTTGAACGGAAAATCTCGCCTTTATCTGATTCAAAATTCTCAAATATTTGTCACTGTAGCTCATTAATTAAAATTTCTTTATCGCGTTTTTAAAGCTGTGATAATCAAAAGTTATAAAATTGGTCATTAAAGATACTGATAAGATAAATAATTGTGTACTTCCATGTTTTATATCACATGGGGTCGCCACCTAAAGCCCACTGAAATATTCTATTAATTAGAATTAATATAGATTTTATATCTGTCTACGTTTTCTTGTAGCAAGTCACATTTTTAAATAAAACTGTCGTTAAAACCTTTGAATTTGTAAGGTTACGAAAGAACATAGATTTGTATTAAAGAGGCAAGAGAGCAAGTCAAAGTAAATGGAAATCAAAACAATTAAAGAATAAATTGATTTCTCCTAAAGAAGCTTTTGGTAAAAATAGGTAGACGAACCTGCCTAACAATGTTTCAAAGATTTATACAAGGAAAAAAAAGGTAATCATTCGACAGATTCCGATAAATCGTTATGCTAGTGAGAGATATTCTATATATCGCGCTAAGCGAGTCTTGCGTCCCGCTGAGTGTGGTATAATTTGCCTGCACGGCGCTATACGGATGGCGCCGAGTAAATAGATCTACCACGAAACGAGAGAAACTTTAGTCGCAACCGCACTATTCGCCAAACATTGCTCTGGATCTACAGTCGTCATGCTAAAACTAAGGAGTTGCGGTCAAAAAGCCGCAATGAAAACTAAAATCTAACATCGAAACTCGGTCTTTATACTCACATAGTAGGAACTCTGAAGACGCATGAGGTTAGGGCAACCGCGCACTAAATGAAATTCCATAGCCACCGTCACACGCAAGATAGACAAAAGCAATGGGAACTGCAATTGAAAAATGCCTTTGTCTCAAATTCAATCAAAATGCTATGTAACTAGGCTGTACCTACTACCTGTAATAAAGAGTAAAACTTTGCTTTTTCGTTTTTAAAATACTTTGTTATGCTCCGCTTGTTTCGGTAGAAGTTTGCCTGTATTTTAGTTGAAAAAACTTGAAAGAGCACGTACAGTAACAGTATATTTTTCAGAGTTAGGGCTTAAAGTTACAGGCATTACAGACGTGATAGACAGATGATAAAGCAGTCTTCATGTCTTCAGTCTTCAGCCTTAAGTTCTGAGTTGAGCTGCACGATTACTGACAAATGCGTGCACTGACTGGACAGGTCACTCAATTTGTGTGGTTCTTTCCTCAAAAGGACCATTTCAGACACCAATTTGCATGGCCTTCACATGATGAAGATTATGTCTGGACTTTGGCCGACACAAACTCAAAGGTCACAGTCTCCTTGACTGTGACCTTTGAGTTTGTGTCGGCCTTTCTTCTCAGAGTAGTCAGATAGGAAACGCCGACCTCATCTAGCTTTATTTTAAAAATATGATTAACGTGTAAAAGTGTTTGTACAAACCTACTTACAGAAAATAAATCATTTATCATTTATGTAATAATAATAAAAGTGTGTGTGTGTGTGAGTCTTCAAAATGGTTGAGCTGAATGGTGCTGATTCATGTGTCATATTCGTGAACGGACGCCGTCAGTTGGGACTGGTCAACTTTTAGTTGCCTCGGCTTATTTTTAATTATTTTATTTTTTAATTGTTTTTCTTTTTCTTTTAATTTGTTGTACTATGTTTTTTTTACATCGTCCTCACATTTAGTTATAAATTCAACATTATTTATTTAACAATATAATTTAACTGCTCTCAAAGCGGTGACGGAAAGCATCGTGAGGAAACCGGCATGTCCTAGAACCAAAAATTTGAAAACATGTGTCATCTATCACTGGCCCCGCGTGGTGGATTACGGCCCACTCTCTCTCACAGAGAGGAGGCCTGTGTCCTAGCAGTGGGAACATTATGCGCTGATTATGTATGTATGTATAATTTAAAAGTGTCCATGGAGTTTCTTGCCCGTTCTTCTCCATAGGTAGATTCTACGCTTTGGAATGGGCAACTAACTTCATATTTCTAACTGACCGACTCCTTAACAAATCAAAAGTGCTTGTAAATGGTTTAATTGAAATAAATGCTTTGAATTTGAGTTGAGTTTGTGTTCCACAACCAGCCAAGATAAACTGCGATCACCAAACGTTTGATAGCCATGATTAATGCTTTGCGTAGCAGTTTTAGAAGGCTCATTTTCAGAATTTGGGAGGATTAATCCGAATCTTCTTAACTCACATTGTGGATTTAGGCATGTTTTTGAATTAGAGTACTGAAAACAGATATATTCAAATAACCCTTTGTGTCTGAGGGCACGTGTAAAATGGAGTGGCTTAACCCTATCAAGTGAGGTGTCACTAGATAGATTTTTTTCAAAGTGGACGGTTTTATGTTCATGAATTAATTGAGATTTATAAGTCCTTAGAGTCATTAGCAATGTGTCACCACTCAGTGACTTTTAATTATTCGATCTGTAAAACTGAAAAGTTTCTGAATATTTATGATGGAACGAGTGAAAAGGTTTTAACTTTGACTACTGATTTTCTATTCAAGAGCATTAGAAATCAGCCAATATACATAATATTGGCTGATTTTCATTAGTCGATAAGTCGGTCGCTATACAGTGTGCGGGGACTCTGCGGGGCTACTGACTAATAAAAGTCATAAGTCGATAACATAGTCGGCACACAGTCTGCGGGGATTTCCCGTAGCGGGCCTACCGGCCAATGAAATTAATCGGTCGGTAAAAAACATGCGGAGACTCACACTCTATGAAAATTATCAATGAAAAGGTGCATTCATTCAAAGCAACTGCCAAACGTGCGGTGAAAGCTCTCCGTATACCGCAATCGTTCCCTATTGACTAATGAAAACGGTTCTCCAAATACGGGCCCGATGGCATACGTTACAGAAATCTCTTGCACCCCGCATACGAAGACTATCGACCAATGAAAATGAGCCGTAAAGGATGTTGTGAAATAAATCAAAAGAAAAGACAGCCTGCCTGTGGTTAAGCATGTAGACTAAAAGATAATTTATTATCATGAATATTCTTCAGAATCGATTTATTGTGCTATCCTAAACGATAACTAAACACAAATTAATTTCCAACTTGCTCCAGAATTTAATAAAATAGTGCTAATTTATGTGACGTTTATTCACTTTTGGATCAATCTGCAAAAATAAAACGTTCATAAAATAAAATTTACATATAAATGGTGATCACATTATGTCAGTCATCGTTAGAAACTTTGCTTTTTATGATATCAATGACTTGCTCTAATAATTTTTTTGTGTTTTAGGTAGATTTGTAAATCTTTTTTTAAATTAATTCATGTGGATTGATTTATCCAAGTTCTACTCACTTCATACGTTAAATTCAATTTTAATTTTTGCATAACGTTCAATCAATGTCACTCTTATTTTAATGGCTTCAAAAGGTATCATCTTAATTAGATTGTTTTCATCTGATTCGCTGTTGGTACCTACAATTTTTAATTCCCAGGTTGAGCTAAGTTTTACCAGTTGGATTCTAATGTCAAGAAATCATACGTAGCAGCCTTATTTACATAGTATGAATGGCAATTGATGATTATTCAAATCACTATCCTTGGATAACTAGGGATTAAACAAAATCAGAGGTCTCCTTAGGTAGGAAAAATCAGGTACATATGCGTTACTCTTGCAGGTATTGAAAGGCAAAAAATAAAAGTCATAATAGAACGTGGACCTTCAAACCCTCATTGCTTTATCTAATGTACTAAATTTGTTACAGCAACTCGTTACAAGAATCATCTCTAATAAACAGTTTATTTATTTTCATATGTATGGCTCGCCGAATAAAATTTAAAGCCTTGAACAACTGTATTTTCTATATGAGCGTAGTACTTTTAAATTATTCTGAACACGTGTCGACACAAATTTTCTGAATGTCAGAGCTCTAAAGATTTACATAAAACTGAAGACTTGTTCTAGATCATTTTGCAAAGACTATAACTAAAAGTAGGGGTAGCATGATCGTGAGAATTATATTATTCATTATATTAAAACTACTACTTTCATTTAAGATCATAATATTAGCTACCATAATTTGGATTTATTACAAGAGGTTGAAAGGTCATGATTCTATTCCACAAATATCACAACAGATAAATATATAAAATTAAATATATGTTTTTATTCTTTATGAAAAATAACCAGGATCTTAATAATATATTGAAATCTAACTTATAAGACTAATAAGCAATTTTAATCAAACTTAATTTTTTACGTGATTGTTATTTTAAAACTTAAAATAGTGTTGATTGTACTTTACACAAGTCCGTTCCACTTTCTTAGTCTAATATAATAATATAAACACAATTATTTGTAAGCTTAAAACACTACACTAAGGGCCTTATCACACTATCGATTTGCGAGCGGCTGCGGGGCGGGGCGGGCGCGCAGCGAATGCGTCGCGAACACGCCGCGGCTGCACTGCGAAGACGTCGCGGACGCGTGGCAAATTAGCAACGTTTTCGTCGCATGTTTGTAGCAAGTTTACGACATACAATACACTCAGTAACAATATGGATTCCGATGAGGAGTTACTGCTGTTGGTTTTGTTACTTCGAAGACGCCGGAGACGAAAACGAAAGCGTCGATGACTCTACTATTCGCGGCGATCTCGTTGCGCGTCTGCAACGAATTCGCTGCGTATGCGCCGCGTGTCCGTTGCGCGCCCGCTCCGCTATGAGGACGCTCGCAATCCGCTAGTATGATAAGGCCCTAACAGTAACTCAAAAGGTTTTGTTCGTTTTAGTCTTCGCACTACATTTGTTTGGTCTAACAGCTGGATTGCCTCGGTGTTCACATGTCGGTGGAGTCGGAGGAAATAAATTAAATCATTAAGGCTCGTGTCGACTAGCGCGATATCGCGGATGCAACAGGCAGCAATACGCCTGTCGCGCCTGCGATATCGCCCCAGTCTGCTAAACCTTTTATGCACAAAAGTGTGCACAGCAGATTAGTACCTAATTTTTTTAGCTTAAAACATATAAAATGTATATTCCTTATAAATACGAAGTACCTAGACAAACGAAATATGATTTTATTTGTTTTCGCAGTTATTTACTTAAATCACACAGTGTGGTGTAGACCTAACTATACCGTCATGGCGGCTTGTTAAAAAGATGCGTAGATACGTGAGCCTTCTTAGTAACGAGTTAGATCAAAAGCTAAATAATTGTTTCGTACGCAGTACACTTCTTCACGCTGTGGCGCTTTTCTTCAGTTTCGAAAATTCATATCTGCATGATATTAGCAATATTTTCAGGTCACTGCACCATATAAAAGTGACTTAAGTGTACAACTTGCCAGATGAGCTTTTTAAGACTTTCGAAGTCTCGAGAC
Organism: Atethmia centrago; assembly: GCA_905333075.3. Classification (NCBI taxonomy): domain Eukaryota; kingdom Metazoa; phylum Arthropoda; class Insecta; order Lepidoptera; family Noctuidae; genus Atethmia; species Atethmia centrago. Next base: position 12,825,729 of record HG995382.1, read on the forward strand.
TTCGGCCGTTTATTCTACAATCTACGTTTTAGTTCCATTGATTTTTCAGTATTATATTTTAGGGTTACCTATAGGTAACTGTACAATAAAAAAGAAACCGGCTAGGTGCGTGTCGGACAACGCACAATGAATGGTTCCGTAGTTGGGAATGTTATGATGAATTTATCCCACAAACAAACTTAACATTGTAGTCGAAACACATGTTCTCCCATACATCGATATACGTCACGGTCAATTCTCCAACTGCAAATTTAAGTTGGTCGACTATTACCTACTCGTTAACTTGTAAAGACTATTTAGCTGTGATAGTTTACCTTTTCATTCATGATTCTTTTCACATCTCCATTAACAACCATTTAACTGGCAGCGGGGGGACGGGACACACTTGACTCTAACAAAAATTAGCACTTTGAACCTTAATATTATGCAAACGGATTCTTAAATCGAAAAATGGTGTTCACAGACCCGTATTCTTTTTGAACGGCCTATCCACCCATCCAACGATACTCCACATCATGGGATAGACGAGAACAAAACTATCATCTCTACATTACGTGCAAGAGAGACACCCTATCAAAATGTCTTTTTCAAGATTATGTTTTACCACTTTATCAGCGTGATTAATATGTACACCTACGCAAAATTCCGTCAAATTTCTAGTACTAATCGTCTCTGAGGTACAGCGGGGATAAACAGATAGACAGACGGACATGGCAAAACTATAAGGGTTTCCTACCCTTATAGTTTCACCATGTCCGTCTGTCTGTCTGTCTGTTTACTACGGAACCCTAAAAACGGAATCCTTTAAACCTTAATTCTTTGATTATTTTTGGAAAAAGAACCTACAGTTAATCCTAATTTTGCAAACAGCTTATACGATTATATTTTATTGCATTATTTGTATCCTAGAGGATAATCTAGCTTGAAAACACGTGCCTTTGTTTGAATTATAAGAAAAGAAAAATAAAAAACTGTAGCTTTGGTAGCCATTGGCATAAAAGACACCTTGTCCCTAGACTTGTCCACAAATTCCCACCCACCATTGACATTTTTAAAAAAGAACAAAAAAGATCAAAAACTGCTTCATAATTGGCACAAAAGATGGCGTATCGCAGAAAAGATCGTTCGAACACAGAGCTCTTTATCTTTTTTCGAGATTAATATTTTTGTTAGTCATTTTTTATTCGCAGTTCGTAAGTTTCTTTTTTTATCTGTCTCATAGTTTCGTCGGGAATTGTGAATAGGAAATGCATGGAAACGGTTGGTTTATTTGGAATTCTTATGGCACTTATGGAACGGTTGGTTGATGTAGAATGATTATAATGGCATTTATGCATTTTAGTTTATTTTCAGCTGCTTATTTATTAATGATTATATATATAATCATATTTTTTTTTCCTTTTTTAGATACAGGTTATGAAAAATCTCCCTCCTCCAAATTGAATTCCGCTAAATTTAGTATACGTATTTATTTAGGTACTGTAATTTACTATGCTTAGTAACACGTTACCAAATATTTTACAAAACATCGACTCCACTCTCTGTCTTTTCGAAAAAACAAGGTTTCTTTTTTTGGTTATGAACACCGCTTATAGTGATAATGTTTGCTACCAGGGGCCCTACCATCAACATTAAAAAAACTTGCCAAGTACATGACAGGTCAACTTAGCAGGTTAACCTGACAGGTTTTCTAGTTGTACCATAAGCATTTCCGTCTGACCTGCAATGTATCAACTTCAGACCTGCTACGTTATCGCTGGCCATATTATAAACAAACGTTCGGAAATACTTTTTCGCAATATTACCGGTTTTACGGTTTTAATAAAGTAGATCAAATTAATTTAATAACAGTTTATAATGATCAGAAGAATTCTAAAAAACTATGTTTCGTAGCAAAAATTCTTATTTAACACGATTAGGACGTTCGAGACCCTTTTAGATACTTAACGAACGGTAAGGTACCTACTTGAAAATCTTACCAAAGTTATTGCTATTTTCGAACGAAAACAATTTCTTGAGTGTCAAATATATTGTCAACACCACAAAACTGTACGAGGTCATTTGTGATCATACTGTATTTAATTGTTCTTATGATAATTAGTGCGATAAATAGATGTATTATTTTAGTACAAACCTTAACCTCTATCGACAAATCTATTGATTTTGTGGTGCGTGGCATGAAAGCTCGTAGCTCATTGCAATGTTCAAGTAATAGTTCTTTGGTGAGCCTATACCGTTTGACAAACATGCCATCCTGCAAGTCAAAGGGTTTTATCATGCGTCTCATAACTTGCCTTTGGATTTTAGCTATATGTTTTACACTGTTAGTATCATCAACTTCTTCAAGAAACTCAAAAATTTCATTTTGGTCACACATCTAAAATAAACGACAAAGAGATTCTTTTGTGTGTTGTCTATAATGTTAAATAACGCCGCAATAGTATTGTATTCACAAATTAACACGTCCTTCCGTTGTTTATTTTAAATTAAGGAAAACAGTTCAATAAAAGTTAGTTTTACACGGCTGCTTAATATGACTGCAGGGCAGTTCAGTTGTCAAGGTTTTACATGTCAAAAAGGACTTGATGTTACAGCATAAGGCAGGTCAGACCAATGAAATGGTGTCACGTGACTACTGACCGGCTTTGGTCACGTGATCGCTGGCTCGCCTGTTATTTGACGTGTTCATAGTACAAAATAGCCCGACAGTTCACTTTACGTCGAAAATTGACCTGCTATAAGAGTTCATGGTAGGCCCCCTGAGAGCGTGGGTGCGTTTTGGATCCCGGCACGTGAAATATTGCGAGACATCCCCTGTCACATATCTGCCTTATAAACTCGAAAAAATATACCCAAGAAGAGGACACAGTATACAAAATTATACAAGAAAGAAAAAGGCATAAATAGCCCGCGGTAAGAAAGAAGCGTTGTTAATTGCTTTGATTAGATTTCAAGGATTTTAATATAGTAATTCACGCGCTTTGTCAAGTTTCATATGTTTTGATTTCGTACGGTGCCAGCTTGATAAAATACGATTTTTCTTATTCAATGGCCATGTTTACCCTTCCCGGGTTTGGGTCATTGTGTATTATAGCCGATGTAGTATTGTTGGTAGCCGTGACTGTCAACACTGAGGTCAAATAAAAAATGTTAAGACGGAAATATTTCGCACCTACCAAGCTTCCTTCAGGAAGTTTACTTTGTAACTTTTTAACACTGCATACGTTTTTCTTTGTATTTTTGGATTTATGGAACATTTTAGCTACCGTTGAGAATATTTTGATCCGAAACAAATCGGGATTAGGTTTTTTGATGCCGTAGATTTGATGAAAAATTGTTTCCTACATTTGTTAAAGCCCCGTGTAGGTATAAACGGATGTCATGCATTTTTTAAATTTTGTATAAATCACATTGTCAGTTTAGCCGTATGGTCCCCATCTCCAACCAGTAAGTAGTGAAATTTTTAGTCATGGAAATTAGATTAGGTATCAGCGTCCTGTCCTGTGAACATTTCACCATATACCTACCATATTTAAAGTTTGATGTTTATTTTATTCTATCGTTGGTTAGTTCATTCTTTGCTACCTTTTTTTGCAACGAAAACGGGACTATCCCAATGATTAAATTATAGCATGATTACATTCATCTTTAAAAAAATCCAAGATTATATTAATAACTATAACAGCGTAAATACTCATAAATACACGAGCACGTAGCTCAAACGCAATTTCTATGCTAACAAGGATACGCGCGTTATCGTATTTGTACCGCTATCTGGGTGCAAAACACACGGGGTGAATATTTTACACATTTTGTTTTACGTCTCTACGTATTCACGGTAAATAAACATTTCCTTGAGATTTTTATTTACTATATTTTTTTTCGCGGAGTGACGAAACACGCTCTTGAAATCTCGAGTGCTCTAACAAGGCACTTGAGATTTGGTTCATAGTTTTCGATAAGGGATCGTGATAATGTCAGGATATTTTGGGATGAAATGTGAGTTTCTAAAGATATGGAACAATATATTCCCTATATGACGTGGTTTATTTTGGAGTTGTTTAGTTCACTCATCAGTCATCAATTACCATCCGTCACTTTTTTAGGTTGGTTCCTCGTTGTCGTAACGAAATCTAAACATAAATAATATACATAATATAATAAACATAATCTAAACATAGATGACGCGTATTTCCTACTAGCTTTTGCCCTTCGCTTTTGAGCTTCGCCCGCGTGTGTGTCGGAAAATATCCCACGGGAACACACTACCGGGATTAAAAGCCCTATGTGTTAAATCAGGTTATAAACTATCTGTGTGCCAAATTTCATCATAATCCGTTCAGCCGTTTTTGCGCCAATCCGAAATTTATATCCAGATAAACAAACAAACGGATAAATAATCTAAAAACGACTATTTTTGACATTAGACTCCTTCCAACAGTCAACACCTCATAGAAAATACTTCTTCCAAAAATATTCTACGTCCAGTTTTGACTTCGTTACTATTTTATTGTATGTAGCATAATCTAATCAGCCTATATTGTTCCCACTGCTGAAACACAGGCCTCCTCTCTTCGAGAAGGAGTGGCTGTAATCTTCTACGCGTGCCCAGTTCGTATTCGAAGACATGGGACATGTACCAGCCCAGCGGGTTGGTAGATGTCCCATGTCTTCGAATTTTTGGTTCTAGGACATGCCTGTTTCCTCACGATGTTTTCCTTTATCGTTTTGAGAGCAGTGGTGATGAAATTATTTACACAAAGAACTCGTAAGTCGGGGCCGTTATCACTGAGCCACCACTGCTCACTGGGCCACCAGTGCTCTCTCCCCTCCACTCTTATTATATGTATATCAATTAAACAATCTAGAATTATGTCACTGTAATTTATTATAACCTTGACTTAAAACCGGCTGATGGCAATAGGCTCGCACCCTATTACATGGGACTTTAAAATGTGGGGTACTACAGGTATACCTCTGCCCAACCCTCCGGGGAAACAAGGCGTGATGTAAATTTATGTGGACTTAAAATAAAGATTATTTCACATGAAGCATGGCCGTTTTTACCAACGTGTTTTGCATGTAGGCACCTAGTAGTTACTTAGATTGTTTATTAAGCCTTCTGTTAGTATTTATCTTAGAAACTATAGATATATTCTAACAAGAAGATATTCTTGCCCAGTGTACCACTAAAATTTTCTGTCATGATACTCGTATGTCTTTGACCACAAAGGTTTTCAGTTCAAAGCCGACAGATTATTTCTTGCGTTGCGTATTCTAAGTACCCACAGCCTATATAACTCGTCCCTTTATCTTATCCTTACAGAGTTTTCTGATAACACAATTTATGTTCCAAATGTTATCGGATTTATAATATAAAGCATTTAAATTACGTAAAGTTTCCAACAAATCTTACACAATCTCGAAATACAGAAATGTACTGTTTCTTTATGTTTTCAAACTCTGCTTTTGATCTCGTATTTTATTTTCTGTTGGAGCTTCTAAAACATGTCTTTACGGAAATTAAACTTTGCTGAAACTTGTTGTATGAGGATTTCAGAAATTACGCTTAAGGTTTTCAGAAGTTTTCAATGCGTAATTTTAGATTAAGCTTTCCTAAAGTGTCTAAGCAGCACAGAACATGATCACATCGATGATGGGATTTAAATTGTATACATCCGACCAATTTAAAGGGTTTTCTCAGGAGCAAATTCGTCAAATTTAATTTATAGGTACTGTCCAATAATATCAGCACAGAACCGGCCGAAGTGGCGGTGCTTTGGGGGGGGGGGGGGGGGGGGCTATGTCCAGCAGTGGACGTCTTTCGACTGAATTGATGAACAATATCAGCTGGTTTCAATATAAAAGTAACAACAATGACTCACAATAAAACTGATAGCCTCTACACCTAAACAACAGTTCTCGACCAAGGGAGGATGAGACACAGGTAAACAAAAAAGCGGTTGCCTATTTATAAGAAAAATAGACAAACTCGACCGTTCGGCCGATCGTAAAATTGATCGGCACAAACAATTTTCATCGTACACCGACGTGTGCATTCATCAAAAAACATAAATACCTACAGTGGGTAAGGAGATACCCTTACGGCGAATATAAGCGAAAACGATTCATCATTATTCATTCCTTCAGCTGACAGATTGTGATGTGAAACACTTCGGAGTAATAACTTTAACACGCTTCGGCGTCTCCTTGATAGATGTTTTTTGAAATAACGAAATGTTAACATGTGTTTTTTTAGATACACGCGGTAATTACGTCATCGCTACGTATGAGCTTTTGTCTCAGATCGTGATGAATGATATTCCTGTTGTGACAGCCACGGACAAACACACGAATATTTTTTTATGAATATACGCAGAGATCGTAAAGTGTTGGTTTACAGAGATATTGTTTTTAAAATAATCGTAAATTATTACGTGTAGCTCTTTTAGAGGCTGAAAAGTGATTTAGTATTAAATAGGACTTCTAAAAGTTGGTTGATAAAAGTCTTTTGATATAGAAATGATTTGAAACAATGTCTTTGATGGACACTTTTCAAGTACCTTTGTATGTTCGGTAAAAATTCTTAAATATATAAGCTTAATGTAAACATAAGTAGTTGCGAGGTCGAGAACTATCAAAGCCAAAATAACCTTTTGTGGAGGCCAAAATAACCTTTTGTGCAAGAAGTAAGCAGATAACTGTTATTAATTCGTTTATAGGAACAAGGAGTTCCTTTTTTTAAGTAGAACTAGGCGAGCATGGTGATGCAAATTCAACGTATTGGAAATAATGTCTAACAAAGCAGGCCTGATGTCTCTGCAATACCAACCCTAACCACATTATGATGTTATCAGTACGCATTATATCAACCCCATAGGTCTTAACGGAGGGAACAGGGTCGGTTATTCTAAGTCGTGAACCATGTGCCAAGTCTATGGGGTACTGTTTGTCTCTAACCCTATAGCATACCCAGTAATTAATTATGTTTTATGCCCAATTCTCGTACTTGAAAGAGTTCAAATTGTCAAAAATGTAGATAAATTACAGATTTTTTGACAGATTGAGAGATTTAGTTTAGAATGGGAACATTAAAAAAATACGTTTGCAATATAGTTATTAGGTATATAATAGAAACTGTATCGTTCGACTTTACTCATTACAAGATAGATACTATATCGCACCAAAACAACATCGTCAACACTAAAATCCATATCTCCTAAAACTTTTATCTTAAAAAGAATAAGCCCGCCCTCCACTATCAAAATTAATCACAAACTATTAATTTATCTCACGTCAACCATTAAGAGTCAGCTAAGTGACAAAAGAAAAACACGGATGCCGGCAAGGCATCTGTCTTTTCATAGTCAACTTAACTAAAAGGATTAAAATGATATCTTCCGTCGTCTGACAGCCAGTGTGGTCTGCCAAGCGTTAACAGAAAACCTCTTTTGTTAAAGAATTTTGTTACCTTAAGCTTTTAATACCTTTATGCCATTGCTTTTTAATTTTAGCATTTCATAAAAGGGTTGGTTTTAATCCCTATTACGTGTACTTTGAAAACGTTTTCGATGTCTTTTGTTAGATTTTTAGTTTCTATTCTTATTGCGGTAAGTTAATTTCGATTTCTTTGAGAAATGAAAAGTTTTTTATATTCATAATGGAATTAAAAAAGGTTATGTGCATCTTTGAAATCCTATTAAATTATATAACGTTATGGTTTTTGTCGTAGATGGGCTGACACAAAATATTGAAACTTCGAAGGGGCTTACATGTCACTTCCGCTGCGACACTAAAAACAAAAGAAAAACTTACCTAAAGTGTCGACTTGAGTGTGACTCATAGTCACAAGATTCTTAAGCCAGGCAAATTAATCAGAAATGGCACACCATAAACCACAACATCCTAAAACTAGGCTTCCTCAGGTATTTCATAATTTCTGGGAAGTCTTAATAGGGTATTAAATCGATCGCGTTAAGGCACGTGAATTATTCCATAACTTAGAAGGTTTCGGCTGTTAACTCACCGAATTTCTCACAGTGACCGGAATTTTGAGCAAAAAGTTGTAGTGCATAATTATTGAGCATTTTTAAGGCCGCGGCAGATATTAATAGCAATATTTTATTTTATCAAAGTAAATAAAAACTTACAAGTAACTACAAATTCCTATCTACATTCATATTTACAATCTCGGGGACCAGTAACAAAACGCAATAGGTATGATAAATATAAAATTCAGTTCAACTTCTCAAAGCAGCTGATGCCTGTATTCATTCAAAGTTGCGGTTTCAGAGACGCACAGTCGATCGCTTAAAGCTCCGAAAAAAATTATTTATTGTAATAAGTCGTCGTGAGCACTCGCCACCGCTCGGCTCATCTCGCCCGCTCCGCACCCCTCTACCGAGCGTATACTCGACTCGACTGCAATGGCTCTACCAAAATTTAGTCGACTGGTAGCAGCGTCTGGGCACGGTCGCGCCACACGACGCTCTGAACGGACTTACGTTACGGTGAAAACACGCTTATCACTTACGCGATACGAAATTGAGTTACGGACTTTACTGAATACAACCAGTTAAATTGTATTCAGAAAACATTTCTAATAAAACTACAGTGAATATTGGACGTTTCGTTAAAACTGATGTGGACAGTTCATGTGAAAATTTTGTTTACGTTTCGAAGGACGCTAAATCACCGGATTGTGAATTGATATTGACGCATCATGAACATTATCTCAACAAGGACTATAAATTGAAACCGAAATAGTGTTCATAAATTGATGGATACTACACATCCGGCAAGGGGACGCAATACGCGAACGCCGACGGAAAAAACATGACACTGAGCCTATCGTGTCTTGTTTTCTTTCTTCCTTGATATTGAATTTTCCCCATGATGGCTCAACAGAAAACTTTTTCAAGAAATCGTCTTTGCCAAATACTGTTTTGGTTCATCATCGGCCTGAATGTGGCTGACCAGAGCTCCTTGCCACTGAAGTATGAAGCACCTGATGACTGCCAGTGGTGGCTGAGAGGCCCCAATGATGCACATGAAGTTTCCCTCACGTGTAAACTACGCACAATAAACAGTGAATTCGACACAACTAACTTCAGTGTTATTCCTTCAGAACATACCACCTCCTTAAGAATAGAGTGTAATGAAGAAATGATGTATAAAAGCTCCCTTGATGATCGGAGTTTTGCACATCTAGTGAAACTACGTGAACTTGTTTTAGATAACTGTAAAATTGGAAGATGGCCGCCTGGCGTACTCTCCGGCTTGAGAGACCTCCGAAATTTAACGATTCGAACGAAAAACACAGAGTGGGCCGCTATGAGCTTAGAGATAGCATCAGAAAGCTTTACGGCTGTTCGACAGTTGGAAAAGTTGGATCTCAGTTTTAATAACATCTGGTCGTTTCCCGAAAACTTGTTCTGCCCGTTAACTAACTTAGTGTATTTGAATGTGTCTTCGAATCGTCTACAAGATGTAAGTGATTTAGGATTCAGAGAGCGAGCAATGCATCAAGCACTGATTAGTGAACAGGATGGGCCAGCTCCCTCGGCGCCTTCTATGTCACATGCAACCTGCTCATTAGATATTGAGGTACTAGACGCTTCCAGCAATCACTTCGTGCTAATGCCAGAAAACGGATTTATGGCTCTTCGTAGACTCAAAGAACTGCACATTCACGACAACGAAATATCAATGGTTGCTGACAAAGCCTTATCTGGATTGAAACAGCTGCAGATAATTGATCTTTCAAATAACAAAATAGTCGCTCTTCCGCAAGATCTGTTCAAAGATAGTAGACCGGTCATCAAAGAAATATACTTACAAAACAATTCTATAAGTGTGCTTTCACCAAGCCTGTTCGCCAACCTAGATCAGCTGTTGGCGTTGGATTTATCTAATAACCATTTAACAAGTACTTGGATTAATGAGAATACTTTCACCGGTCTTATAAGAATGGTTCTGTTGAACTTATCAAACAATAGATTAACGAAGCTGGATCCCAAGATTTTCAAAGATTTATACACATTACAAATACTTAACGTTCAACATAACATGTTGGAGAGCATTGCTGCTGACACATTTGCCCCAATGAATAATCTGCACACGTTGATCCTATCATACAACAAGATATCTCATATCGATGCCTACGCACTCAATGGTCTGTATGTGCTGTCTCTACTATCTATAGACAATAATCATCTCGAAGAACTCCATCCAGAAGCATTCAGAAATACGTCCTCCCTGCAGGATTTGAATTTAAATGGGAATCGTTTAAAGAAAGTACCAATAGCGCTAAGAAATATGCGTTTACTAAGGACTCTTGATCTAGGAGAGAATCAGATAACTTCACTGGAGGAACCCGGCTTCGTCGGTTTGCATAACGTATATGGACTTCGTCTAATCGGAAATAAGATAGAAAACATAAGTAAAGATGTGTTTACAGATTTACCGTCCCTACAAATTTTAAATCTGGCACGTAATAAGTTGAAGCACATCGATATGAATGCTTTCGAAACGTTATCAACTTTACAAGCTATAAGGTTGGACGCCAACCAACTCACAGAAATCCAAGGCCTGTTTGTAAATATCCCATCTCTGTTGTGGCTAAATGTATCAGATAACCAAATAGAATGGTTTGATTACACTGTTATACCTTCGGGACTTCAGTGGTTGGATCTTCATAGTAATAATATCAAGGAACTAGGAAACAACTACCGCATGGATAAAGAATTGCGCTTGCAAACACTAGACGCAAGTTTCAACAAAATGACAAAAATCTCGGCTTTTTCAATTCCCAGCAGTGTAGAGTTGCTGTTCCTGAATGATAATCAAATTACACAAGTTGAAGCTCAAACTTTTGTTGGAAAAACCAATTTAACGAGAGTCGATTTGTATGCAAATCAGATAACTAGTATGGATCTCAATGCGCTTCGTCTAACTCCGGTCGATCCGGGACGGCCGCTACCCGAATTTTATATCGGTGGAAACCCGTTTCAGTGCGACTGTACTATGGAGTGGCTACAACGCATAAACAAACTGGACCATCTTAGACAACATCCACGTGTTATGGACTTGGAGAGCATATATTGTAAATTATTATACAATCGTGAAAGGACTTATATTCCGCTTATCGAAGCGGAATCATCTCAGTTTTTGTGTACATATAAAACGCACTGTTTTACGCTGTGTCATTGTTGTGATTTTGACGCCTGTGATTGTGAAATGACGTGCCCATCGAACTGTACGTGTTATCATGACCAACCTTGGTCGGCGAATATTGTGGACTGTTCTGCTGCCGGGTATTCGGAAATACCCAGTAGTATACCTATGGACGCTACTGAACTATATTTAGACGGTAATAACTTTGGTGGTTTAACGAGTCATGCTTTTATTGGACGTAAGAACTTAAAAATATTGTACGCTAATAATTCTAACATTGACGCCCTGTATAATAATACGTTTAGTGGACTAAAACGCTTAACAACATTGCATTTAGAAAAGAACAATATAAAAGAGTTGCTAGGTTTCGAATTGTCGCCTCTGGAGAATTTGCGCGAGTTGCATCTACAAGACAATAAAATACACTATATCGATAATCGAACCTTCATGGAGTTGAGGCATTTAGAAGTGTTGCGCTTGGAAGGAAATAACATTTACGGCTTCGCGGTGTGGCAGTTCACGATGAATCCATATTTGGTAGAGATAAGTCTTTCGCGGAACCTTTGGTCGTGCGATTGTCAGTACATACATAAATTTCGCACTTGGTTCAAAAATAACCTAGGAAAAGTGGAAGATGCTCTTAAGATCACGTGTGTATTCGATAACGTAACAAATGCTGTAGGACCACTGATGGCCGATTTTAATTCAACAATATGCACGAGCCACGTGGGAGGAAGCTCATCCATAATCGAGAACCAAGTAATTAATGATTATCTGCCTCTGCTGCTAATATCTCTGTGCGTGTTCATTACTAGCTCGGCATTAATATGTGGCGTATTTTATTGGCGGCGCGAGCTTCGAGTCTGGATTTACTACCACTGTGGATTCAGAATGTGCTACAAAAGTACAGCTTTTGACGATGAAGCCGACAAAGATCGCCTCTTTGACGCCTACATAAGTTATAGCGTGAAAGACGAAGCATTCGTCGCTCAAATGTTAGCGCCTGGCCTAGAATCCACCGACCCAAGTTTCCGGCTCTGTCTACATTACCGGGACTTTAACGCTTCGGCATACGTGGCGGACACAATAATAGAAGCCGTAGAGTCATCTAAAAGAACGATAATAGTCCTGTCAAAAAATTTCATCAACAACGAATGGTGTCGTTTCGAATTTAAGACGGCACTCCACGAAGTACTGAAAGAGAGACGAAGAAGACTGATAATAATATTGCTAGGTGAGCTACCGAATAGGGACATTGATCCGGAGCTAAGGTTGTGTTTGAAAGCGAACACCTGTATAGAGTGGGGTGATCGACAATTTTGGCAAAAGTTGAGATTCGCGATGCCCGACTTGCGGAAGTGTCAGTATCACCGGTCGACAGTGAATATTTACGCGTCGGTGTCTCCGGTGGGGGCCGGGCGGGCGCCGGCGCCGCCCCCTCCGCCGCCGCCGGGGAAGCTCCCCCCCCTGCTCGGCGACGGGCTGGCCCTGCCGACCAGCGTGCACACGCGCGACGTGCACCCCCACCGCATGCCGCCGCAAGCGCAGCTCTGGGCGTAGCGTATGCTCCAACGCAGGTAAACAGACACTGACTTTACTTGCAACGCTTAAGCGTATTAGTCCAATAAAATGGTGATAATTAATCTTAGGTTGTTCCACATTATATTTATTGTATAGCATAAGAATTACGAAGCCTGATACGACTTGCATTTATTTGTATAGAGTAGGCCGCTAGTTTTAGTTTATGTTGTTACGGAATAATTTCCTGATTTCTGCGATAGTAATTTATAGATTACGGAAAATCCGATGTAAATATTGATACCTATTTGTTAAAAATATTTCATTGACTATAAATAATATTCGGATCGCTTAAATATTATACTATAATGCCAAAGTTTAAAACTTATAGCTATGTACAGATGCATTTATTATTATAGTTTTTTTAGAACAATCATTGTCACTAAAGAGTCTGTAAATATTATGATTTTGTATATAAAACTGTAAATACGCAAAACAATTATGATATAAAAAACGAAAACAAGAAATACACATTTTTAAAATTTTATTTCCTTTTGTTTCATTTATTGTGTTACCTTATATGTTCAGACATTTCATTTTGGTTTTTATTGATTTAGTACAATGAATATCAAGCATCTTCAGTTCCCGATGAAGACCTAACACAGTTGCATACACTTGCCAAGTCTAAAGTACTCATCGGTATGTTAAAATGGAATTAGGTTCAAACACTAACTCACGCAATATGCAAACATATTGGAAATTGAAAGTCACTCTAGCAAAGTTTAGTGCGGGTAAATGGTACCCCGAGTTCTACGCTCCGTATATACACTTCGCCGCTGAAGTTCAGTACATTCATGAATAGGTTCAAGTACTTACTCAACTAGGAAAATTACCACAGAATAATTCACTCAATTTCAGTTTCGGTTCTCAATAATATAACTTAAATTACACATAGTTCCAAGGCAGAACTGATATGAAATATAGCAAAATATGCTTGTAAGTATGGTTTTCTAATAAAAAAAAAGGATTTGGAATAAAAGAAAGTTACATTCAAACACTTGAAAATACAAGAAGAAGAAAATCTAACAAAGAAGAACTAATTTAAGATAATGACAATAATACTGAAAAATAGAAAGAATCTGTATGATTCTTCCTTACCGCATCTGGCAATCATGAAGGCATTACATAAATTACACCTTTTAGCCCCTCGAAGTTATTCAATAAAGAAATGTCTTGTTTGCAACGAAAAAAGTCTACTTAAAGAAAAAACGATGAAAGAACTTGTCTTAAAAGTAGATAGGAATTATTTTAGAACTTCCTACCTTAACTAATTCAATTTGACTTTCAAGTTGAGCAAAAAAGGGAATAAGAAAGTTGGGGATGTCGAATTTATCGGACCTAATAAGTAATGTAGAAAGAAAGAAATAATGTATGTGGTTATTAAAGACGCTAAGTGACTAATGATAGACATTCATTTTGCTATATTTATTGCGTTAGTAAGTAACCGCAGACTAAAATGACGTGATGTTTATTTGAAATAACGCATCGTAAAATGTGCATATCAATTACATTACAATTTGCGCTCTGCATTTGTTCAATACAAAACATTCTGACAGAGAAGCACTTACACGAATGTAATAAAGATTTTTTATTTGTTATTAGACAGACATTTATATTGTTTGTAAATTAACACTTCACATTACCTTCTTGCTGAATCACCAATGTACTATACCAAGCTATGACAGGTTGAAGTGATAACATATTAAAATCCGATAATCTCTAACCACGTAAGTAGACATCTAGCGATATCAACCTGCTATTGAACCGAAGTATAGCAATAATGCATTAACAGTGACAAATTGTTATCCAGAGGGGATAATAGAAAACCGTTTATCTGATTCAGCTGACCCACCGTTAACTGTACACAATTTCAAAGTAGGTCAGGTACTAAAGGATAAAATTGTGAACGAACTATCAACACTTATTAGCTACTTCATGATATGATAATCATGATTATAAAAATACCAATTACTGAATAGCACTCATATTTAATAGGCTGACTAATTTACTTGGAATGGTTCCCAAAGCACTATAATCACTTCATAGTTATAGGTTATTATAATCTATTAATCGTAAAATTATGAGCACCTAAAAATTATGAACATATCTCTCTTCAAAGCATCTTTCCTTGAATCATCATCATCTACCTAGCCTTTTCCTAACTATGTTGGGGTCAGCTTCCAGACTAACCAGTATTTTACATGGAGCGACTGCCTATCTGAGCTCCACAACCCAGTTACTGAGTAACACGATAACCCTTGGTAAGACTGGCTATCAAACTTTCGTGCTTCTGACTTCCAGTAACGACTGTCAAAGATCTACAAATGACAGCCGGGACCAACGGCTTAACGTGCTTTCCGAAGCACGGAGAGGTCTTGGTATGTAAAGATGGTCACCCATCCACGGACCAACCACGGCAAGCGTAGCTTAACCTTATCCATCGACCCATGCGGCTGTTACTTAGCCACAAGCCCCTCGCATATTTCCTTGAATATATTCCCTAAAAAGCTCCAGAAAGCTCTTTCACACTTTCCACTATAAAACACTTTTCTATCGAATATTCATACGAAGATGCTCAATGTTAACTTGTAGAGGCGTGTCACAACCACGTCTCCATTATCCACACAATCTCCATAGATTACCGTCGTCGCCATTATCATACACTATAAGTAGCAAGTCGCCCTTTGACTCGTCAGACCATTCTCTTCCCATTATGTACATACACGCAGCGATAAATTCTCATATTTTCCACCCCACGACGCCAACTTATATTTCCCCTGCTACTACTAACGGCATCTAGTCGTCAACTCATGAAACTCCTATTATCTGTTTGCGGACGAATCAAAACGAAATCAACATCAGTTATTTTTGTCGTTCGCACCCTTATCAAAGGCCGTATGGGTCAGTTTAGGGAATGCCAAACGTTCTGGATTTATAAGGATAGTGTTTTGTATGTCCCAATCTCTCTCTAGACACCTGTCGCTCTTTTATCGGCTTTTTTATATTTGTAAATAGAAATATGTTTTTATTTCCATTTGATTAAATATAAAATGACAAAATAAGGCATTTTTTTTCGTTGTGTTTATAACATTTCCTTTGTTCTAACTTTAGTGTGACTCGACAAACATCTTTACTTCCAAAAATTTAGCTCACACATTTTTTCAGTAACTAAAACATACGTAAGTTACTCATTTGTAACTTATTTATTTCACTATTTGTCACTTGTTTAGGTACTTTATTAGTTGCAGGTACAAGTAAAACTCCCTTTTCCGAAGCAATATCTATCTCCTCGAGTCAACGAAATCTGGTGTCGCTACTCCCTGTAGAAGTAATGGGAAAACTTATTTGCTACTGTGGCCAATGTGCCGAGCAAATTTATGATACGTAGAAGTCTATATGACAAGTTAATGTGGACTAACCTTTTGTGGAGGGTCACAATTGTTTGATATTTGTTTGATTCTCCATCAGTTAAAATCTTAAAAGAGGTAATTTAAAATCTAGTGTTCTATTTAATGGGTTTGAAAACACATTTAGATCTTGTTTAGCATAATTAGATCGGATCGACGATTTAAATATTTTGTGGAAATTTTCGAGTTTTTCTTATAAATTCCAGTCGTTCCGGTCATTTATTCTCGATACATAAAATTGTCATGCATCGTTTTGTGTTGGGTTGAGCTTAGAAAACCAGTCTTCTCCATGATCCTTAGGTATACCTACACAAAATTTACTAAAACTAATGTAGTCTATAAGCCAGCATTGCCTACTTGCTTACATAACTGAACAAAAACCCTAGCACGGAAATATTTAGAACGAAATCTATAAGTATACGAAAGGTATGCAAATTAAATGACGTTATCAGATTCTCTCACTAATCATATTTCAGGGGGTGTCCTATCCGACGGACAAGGGCGTCAATGCACGTCCGAAACTTTAAACTAAACAATAGACGTGTGTATACTAATAATTTAATCCAATATTTCGAGACCAGCACCGGACACAGCACCGTAATGGAATTAGTTTTGTAATTAACTTACTTTATCGTTAAAAGGGGATACTCAGTACTATCTGCGCTGAAAATTCAAGTCCCATACGTTGTTTGTATGTTGAAATGGAAATTACGGAACCACCAGTATTTACTAAAGTTAAGAGGGGCAAAGGTTTAATCTGTTTGTGGTACTATTACACATAAATACGACCGAACATTATATGTATTAAGGGATGGTTCTGCTGTCACGCAAATGGGGGCTATGGAAACAATTCGTTTTATAAATTCGTGTTAGATTTTGTGTTGAAAATGTAATTTTAAATGTCGTTATGTAGGGTAAAGAGTTCAGGCTCCCAGCTTTTGTTTTAATTGAATACCAGAATTTTCAAACTGTCATTAGTTTAGTTCACTTTGAGGTAAAATGGCTCCGATGCTGATTCAGCTAACGAGTTTTGGTTAAGTTTAGAATGGATCAAAATAAGTTTTGTGTAATAAAGTTAGTGAATTTCCGTTAGCTACGAGTATAACATTGACACAGATTTCTGAAAGCAATAATATTTCAAACAGTCATCATGTTTAAAATAAGTTTGCCCTACTTACAATATTTATTTGAAATTGAAGTACTTACCTCGTACGAATAAATAACCAATAGTAAATCAATTGTCGAAAATAATGTTTCGATAACTCTATGAAAAGATTTCATATGTTATGGAACACGACCATGAAAGAAAACAAGACAAAATACATACTACTAAAATAGAACATGAGAAAGGGCCGAATTTAAAACTATCCTCAATGGAAGATGAATGTGTAGTAGTGATGGATTCTTTTCTTTTAAATGCCATCGAAATCAGATTTCAGAGCCATTATTTAACATTTGATCAAAACGATTGCGTTGATAATTCATTTGTTTTGAATGTTCTTCTAAATTAAATTCATCATCGACGTCTATTGACGAATTTCAAGAAAAACTTGTCAAAGTCTTATGACATCATACCATCGTCTTCTAAAGTGAATTGTATGTACGATTTGTTCTCTCATTTTCATTCCTACATTATAGTAAAAAAATAAATTTGTTTCGATATGAAAATAAACAGCAAATCTACATAATCAGCTTCGAATATATCAAAGCAAAAACTGGAATCAAACACTTATCACAAAGAAGATCCCATCAACAAACCTAATACGAGCACATTCCTTTGAAGTACGTCTAATGTCATTTGAAATAACTTTGTATTTCTTAATACGGAAAGATATTAACTTACTTAAATATGTAGGCCTAACAAAGGAGCCATCTGCTGAAAAATGCCATGTGGTATGACAAAAGACGCATGCGCAATTTAATAGCATCCTAGTAAAAGCAACGGATCCCTTTGAATATAGTCTAAATACACAAGTATGGAAAAAAATGTACGTTGTCATTCGATAATCCTTTAAGCACTAGAGATGTCACCGGCAAAGATCAGCTTTCGTCCAACGGTAGGTTTGCGTAACTCAATACGTTTATAACAGACGGCATTCATGTTTGTGATGAAACATAAATCTTAATGAGAACGTAATAAGATCTATTATTGGTTGTTGATGAAACGTCAACCACAGACCACAGAATGAGGACAATCGAGGACAAAAAGCATCAGATAATATGCCATCCTTTAATCACATGCACTGTTGCCCCTGAAAAAGTATTTGGTAGTTCGAAGCATTCGTATTTATTCGTTAACAAATCTATTTTGGACCATCTATTTGTGCATTTACAACCGGCTTACAACATACTCTCGAGTAGAATTTGTTGTCAAAATGTTAAAACTTCGCTTCGGATTGTAAACGGTCGGGTGTCGTGTTCTAAATTTGTATCGTTTCAAAGAATGTTTAGGGCGCGTTCAGTAATTCAATATATCTCTGGTACTGTTAATTTCACTGAGAATGCCGTGATCTCGTGCACTTTTTAGTGTCGTTAATTCAATCTGGAACTTGGTAAAGAATTTGAATAGAGTGTCGGCCATGGGAACTTTCGGAGCGCAGTAAATAGCTCCACAGAGACCCCGTCATTATAGTGAGTTCATTTCGAGTTTCCCAACATTTAATTTAGATGACACTTTACCATCCTTCCGATAATAAATCCCGTGAGCGCTTTATCAACGCAATTAAAATAAAAGTGTTCGCAAAATATCCTACAGAATTTAGCACCAATCATTAAAATTCGCCAGTTTAATGTAGTAAATATTGTTTAATTGCTCAGTAACTGTATTTCAAACAAATGGTTCATTATGTTCTTCAATTCTCTAGTGTATATATCTTTTGAATTGGAGTGTCAATATAAATCACAACACTTCTAAAACAAAGCGAAATATTAGTCGAACATTTTACACAAATTATATAAACAAAATTACAATTCTAAACCTTCCAAATATTAATTGAGTCGACTACCAACTGAACTGGAGCCGTATTAAATTTACACCACACGGGTATTATCAAATTAGACTATGAATCAAAACGCCCCAAGTGTATGTTCCGACCTTTATTTGCGTAGTAGTCGGTTTATGAATAGCATATTACTGAAAGCCTATCCCAAGCGGGGGTATATGGTTTAGATAACCCAGAGACGGCGGTTACCAGAACCGAGTGCCAATAATTGACTATCAAACTTGATATATAGCTTTCTCGGCGGCTTGACGTCGATAGTTGGATGAGTTATAGCCGGTCTTGGTCCTAGGGGAACGCGAGACATTTTGTTAAGTCGCACAAAGTCGTTCTTTAGCTGCGCTGGACTAATCATAACATTTCAGTTAGGTTTATGTATGAGCTTAACGTCTTTTCCCGTCGTAACTTTTCGATCCGCATGTTTCATGTTTGTGGCAGGATTACTATTGACGTGACTAGTGATGTTCACGTTGAAACTGAAGTAACAGTTGGACTATTTTCGTGATAAAATTGTACTTCACTCGCTTCAAAATTCATAATCTCACAAAGGAAGGATCCTAAATCACAACACTCATTAGACTTAACATAAATTATTCAGTTGCATAACAAATGTATATCTGTAAAGCACGATCGGTACGTAACACATGTTAACACGGGTCTCGTTCATTAAATATTGAGGATGACGTTATAATTTACAATGAGTCCGCATTGCTTAAGCTTCGTGTTATGAAAATTTAATCAAAGTTCGCAGCCCCAAGTGTATCGGTACGGTTACAGTTTAATGGGTTCCATAGCGTTTCTGCGCCAGTTATTTGCATCGCCGACTTGTTTTGATCACAAAAGTTTTGTTATATTGCTATTTGATTTGAAAATACAGCTCCGTGGAACCAATTTTTTTCCAAAACAATTGTAACTGAGCTGATTTTTTTTGCGCAATGTTTTGTATTCTAGTTGCTGTAAAATATCTGTGCGTATTATATTTTACTTGTTATAAAATACCTGAGCGTGAATTTTAGATTTATTTGTAAATGCAAAACATAGCGTTATTGGTGTCTTGCAGACATTATTTATTCAGAGAAAAATCGTTTCTATATCTTATTTCTTTTAGTCGTCTATCATTTGGGTAGGTAATGTATTCCATTTTTCTTTGAATTCTCTATTCGTAGAAAGCTCAACGACACAAAATAGAAATAAGGTTTTTCTTATATTTTATTGGTTGAGATAAAATAGATCAGTCTTTAAGGTCATCAAAAGTACAATGACCCAAACATTCCCAAAAGGAGTAAAAACAAAACCTCGCGTCACCACTGACATCTGCTTCATCATTAGAGTAAAAAAGCAAACTTAAAAAATGACTGAAGTATTCATTAATTTTAGTTTGTCATAGACTACTAATTTGTAAGATATACTGCCGGCTACTAATAACTTTGTATCCGGGAACACATCAATTAAATATTAGAACTCTTTGGACTTTCCTCGTATATGGACTCCGCAAACGTATTTATGTGTCATTTAACACCAATAACGGCTGGAATATCATCAGTGTAAAGTCAAAACATTTCATTATAATTTATGTGACAAACTTGTCGTGTAAAACGTTGGGTGTGGTCCAACTAATTTGAGAATTTCTAAATGTGTATTAATATAACGGTCTAATAACAATAAATAAACGTTAAATTAAAGTATTTCGGTACGTTTTTAAGTTCATTTGTTAACTTACATGTAAAAATGGTTCAAAGTTCAAACATCATAATAAAATACATTGTAGTAACTACACAGAAAACAAAATCAACTTATAAAACGATATTTTTGACAAAAAGAAAACAGGTGGAAATAACTATGATATGCTTTAAAAAAATACCAGAAAAGGTTTTACTGTCGCTATACACAAAACCGCTGCCGAGGAGGCTAAAAAAAAAAACACAAAGCTCTAAAAAATTCAGCTCTCCAACAGAATTGCCAGTCAAATGACTTTTACTTTTTCTTCGTAATGCACCATTGCAATATTTCAACCATATAAAAGCCGTTATAGCTGCAATTGGCTTTAAGAGATCTATGAGTCGACTTAAATTGTACTCACTCGGCTAAAAATAGAGGTTTCTCACTAACCTTTTCGCTTAATAATCCTTCGCATTTAATAAGTACCAACTAACGTTATTAATATATATAAAATTATTGCTCATGTTGTTTATTAAAAACCTGTAGATATTATAAGCAAATTTTTTGGTCATAACGCAATTATTACTAAATCTATTATCAATTACATAGCGTAACTTAATATATATCACGTAAAAAATCTACAATTCTGTGTAACGTTAACGGTATGCTATCAAAATCATACTTTTTTTTTTCGTTGCAAATTATCAAATAACTTCTCCCGCTTTGAGCGGAGTGGTAGTCTTACTGACTAAAATCTACCCGTGTGCCTTCCGGTGCCTGTGTTGCCAGGGGCCTCGGTAACCCTTTCGGACTTTCCCGCGATCCCTGCAGGCATCGGCCCTAGTGTACCCCTTTTTTTTTTTTTTGAGGTTGGGAAATCATCAAATAACTTCTCCCGCTCTGGGCGGAGCGGGAGGGTGTGTCAGACTCTTACTGACTAAAACCCACCCGTATTCCTTCTTGTTGCCTGTGTAGCGGGGGCCTCGGTGACCCATAAGTACCTTCCCGCGACCCCGGCAGGCATCGGCCCTAGTGGACCCCTACTATGTGCTGACGACATCTCTTTGAGGCGCGCGTGGAATACAACGCGCCATCGACCCAGGCCTGGTCCTTACCGGACGGTGAGCTACCCATTGCTCGCCGTCCGCAAGCCCGCGCCTACGGTGGCCGGAAATCCGCCCGGGATTCCCGACGCCCTGGGCGTCTCCTGCGGCGGCTAGGGGCGAGAGGGCGCGAAACTTGCCTTTCCCTCAACCGTCCCGCCTCCTGGCTGACGCTGAGCTGACGGCTGCCCGTGCCCTCTCGCTCCGTACCATGGCCTGAACCAGGGCTGGACGCGAAAGGTCTCTGCCGCCGATCGCCTCCACGAGGACACGGCGGTGCTCTGCCCAAGCCGGGCAGACCTCCACCGTATGCTCCACCGTGTCCTCCGGGCGATCCACACAGTGGTGACACCCGGACGTTTCCTCCCGCCTTATCCGACACAGGAACTTCCCGAAGCTGCCATGTCCGGTGAGGACCTGCGTCACGCGGAAGGTGAGGACGCCGTGGCGCCTCTCCAGCCACTCCTCAAAGAGGGGACTTATCGCCGCAATCGTGGCGTGCCCAGCACTGGGTTGCGACAACCGTACTTTCCATGACGCCATGAGATCCCGCCGGAGCTCCGTCCGCTGTGCCGCGATTTCTCGCGGCAGCGGACTTACGCCCCGGCGTTTCGCCTCCTCGCGCCACTCCCATACGTGCGCCAGGACTTTTGCCTCCAGATCCCATGGCGGCAATCCGGCAAGGAGGCTCGCTGCCTCACAGGAGACCGTGCGGTATCCTCGGACCATCCGGATGGCCATGACCCTTTGGGCCGCGCTCAACCGGCGGGCTGGCCGCAGCGCCAGAGAGCGCGCCCATACCTAGTGTACCCCTACACTTGTGCTGACATCTGACATATGAGGCGCGTGTGGAACACAACGCGCCATTGACCAGGGTCTGGTCCTTATCGGACGGCGAGC
Organism: Atethmia centrago; assembly: GCA_905333075.3. Classification (NCBI taxonomy): domain Eukaryota; kingdom Metazoa; phylum Arthropoda; class Insecta; order Lepidoptera; family Noctuidae; genus Atethmia; species Atethmia centrago. Next base: position 12,848,550 of record HG995382.1, read on the forward strand.
TACCCGTTGCTCACCGTCCGCAAGCCCGCGCCTACGGTGGCCGGAAATCCCGACGCCCAGGGCGTCTCCAGCGGAGGCTAGGGGCGAGAGGGCGCAAAATTTGCCTTTTCCTCAACCGTCCCGCCTCCGGATGTGACGGCTGCCCATGCCTCCTCACTCAGTACCATAGCCTGGACCAGAGCCGGACGCGAGAGATCTCCGCCGCCGATCACCTCCACGAGGTCAAAATCACAAAATCATACTTGTAATTTTTGTTGTGCGTTATATCTAGGGAAAAAGCGACGATTAATCATTGTTACAGGTACTGAGCCTTGGCGACGACTGCTAAACTATCTCTATTGATCCGTACATAATATAAGTGGTCGATCATTATCGGTTTAGTTGTCTCCTTATTCCTTTTTCTTTCCGATTTCAAACTTCTTGTTCATAAATCTCCACTTTACTCTTCTCTTTCTGTCTTGTCAGTATTCTATTTACTTCGTGTTCTACCTCCTTCTGTCATCGCGTTTATTTTTTCCTTCTAATGTTGCTTAAAATAAGGCTTCCTATAGGTAACTTCATAAAGTCATATTTTGCTATCATATAAAGCAAAATTAATGCATTTTTTACCGGCCTTAAGTCTTCTACTGGACATAATTATGGGTTTTTTTATAATTATACTTATTTAAGATTAAATTCGATACATATGACCAGCATGATTACCGAGATACGGAAGAAAAGAAAGACCAATTGACAGATTACTTTTATATAGAAAGATATAGGTAAATTCAACTGCACGTTGGAGATAAAACTTTGACCTTGAGCTGGCCGAGCGTAGTACGTAGTTTCAATAGAATAAGAGGCCAACTTGTACTGGTTTTGTTGTCATTGACGTGTGGACGACTTTACCATTACCTTTTTTTATTTATTTCAATACCAATTAATAAATTGTATTAATTAAAAACTAAAACTAGGTACTGTCGCCAGCACATCAAGTTACCACAAACTGTCAAATTTCTCCAAATGATTTTAAACCTTAAAATGTTCACGGTTAAGTTCATAATCGAATGGAAAAATTTGACAGTTTGTGGTAACTTGTTGTGCTGGCGACTGTACATGAAAACATATAACTTAAAAAAAAACGGTTAAATGAGTGACAGGTTTTAAGTTCAGGTACGTTAACACCGATTCAAATGTCAAGAAAAGAAAAAAAGATTTCATTAAATTTGGTTACATTAACACCGATAAAAATGTCAAGAAGAAAAACAAACAAAATACATGTCAAAATACATATGTCTGCTGGGGAGTTTGTTGCGCCACTTCTTCTCAGCTAAAGGACTAGGAAGTGGTTAAGGGCGGTCGTTTTTGGGGGACTGTCTTATATAATTTTGACGGTCGAAAAGTTCTGAATCTCAGCCTGGTAAAAAAAAATAAAATAATATAATACTAAATAAAAAAACAAGTATAAATGACTTTTGATTTTATAATAAAGAATAAAAAAGTTAGCAGTCTTCGCAGTCCTCACTCAGACAAACACATCACTTAGAAACTCATCAAGTGTATGTATAATTTCATTCTTCATAGAGTAGACATAAAGTGCTATTTTACGCGTGCTAATGATGGAATAATCAATAGACTGATAACGTCTATATCGTCCTCATCAAAACCTGTTCAAATTACAAGTGTAATGTTGGTTGATGAATTTCAATATAAACGTTCAAGAAAGTCAGTCTAGACACGTTTAGCATTTAAGGTACTCACTCCATTTTAGGCACAGGTTTGATTGCTACCAATCAACTTTACTCTCACGTTCCAATCTGTTTCTGCAAATAAAGAGATTGTGTGGCAAAAAAGATCTGTAAAGGCTTCGGAGTTAAAAAAATATCCAGATATCTGTAGGCACACAGTACTTAAACCTTTCAGGAGTCGATATTTAGTAGAATCTAGAACTTTATGGTAACTTCAATATGAAACTAAATTCGATTTGATACTAAATTGACTATAGAAATGTTATTTGCACGTTAATGAAACCTTACCTTACTTTAAGTTATTAAATAAAACCTTCTTATTCAATTACTTAAGTATTCATTAAGTTGCAAATAAAATTAACTATAAAAAGTCAATTTAGAATTCAATCGGTTCGTTTTATTATCTGAAAAAACTTATCGTTCTGGATAAGTTTTTGAAAAAAACAAATTACTTTCAAGTAATTTGATTTTTTACAGTATAATCGTTTTACAGTTTCAAAATCTCTTAAAAAATCGCAATGATCAGATCATTGCAACGTTTTTAAATTAGTAGACTTAGGCCCTAGTTGTCCTATTTTAACTCCCAATCGCAGTACAAAGTACAACTCGTACCTATTTGAACTAGGGTTAGTGCAATTCAGGACGAACAGATTAGTTTGGAGGTCGATTCCATCTAACGAGAGGGCCCGCTACGTTACCCAATTAAATTATCTCTACATTGGGTGTGAACTAGGGCTCCTATAGGCAACAATCATTTCAGAACATATCATCAACAATCTCTCAAGTTCACTTAATATCGATCTTTTGATAAACGCTATAAATTGATGACATTGCCGTTATCACGAAACTTGGTAGACGGAATGGTGATCGCAGTAAGTAAAAATTATAAGTCGGAGGAAACTGCTGCTTATGCTCCTCATATTATTATTACATTAGATGTTTAACGAAACTCACTGATAGAAATAAGGAGGTCAATTTTCCGCAAGAAATGACACGATTAACAATTCAGGCATAGCATTACTCTCAAATTCCCATTCCAGACATTTGGACCATTTCAGACATGGATCTACATGGTCCTCACATAATCTGACCAAGTTTATATCTAGACTTTAAAAGAGACTTTGACCCTTTTTTTTGGGTGGGAAATCATCAAATAACTTCTCCCGCTCTGGCTGGAGCGGGAGGGTGTGTCTCTTACTGACTAAAACCCACCCGTATTCCTTCCGTTGCCTGTGTTACCAGGGCCTGGGTGACCCTTTAGTACCCCCGCGACCGCGGCAGGATGACTTTGACCCTTGAGTTTGTTTCGCCATTTCTTCTCAGGGGTTCTCAGATAGAACCCCTGAGATAGGAAATGTCCACTTCATCTAACTTATTTTTTTTTTATATGACTTGTAAAAGAAAAGTGATCCTGATATCCTATTTACAGAATAAACAATTTCATTTCATTTAATTTCGTTTAATTTCATTTCATTCAATTATTTCTGAGCGAAGCATGTTTAAATACTGTAAGTGACTTACTCCATTCGGTGATATCGGTAGATCTGCCTCCTCTAAGGTCGAATAAACCGACATAGAAATAAGATACTGTTTAAACACAAAAAAGAAATAAGTTCCTTTAATACCTGAGATCGTCAACAGCGATAAAATGGAAACGAGAATCCTTTCTTGATATCGGTGAAATACGCGTATGTGTTTTGTTTTGCTGGTAGTCCTTTCTTAAAACCGGTGAAGCTACTCAATGTTATACTTACTTGAACTTCTTTGACATAAATCTACTTAATATTCATTTGTTTATCGCTCTTTAACAACACGCGTAGGCAGGACTGGCACGAGGGAACACCTAATACCAATTTGTCAAAACGCCATTATGAAGCCAGACAACACTTCCAAACTAAGCCGCGGGCAAAAACTAGTATTTTACATAAAGTACCAAACTTTCTCTTAGGTGTTCTCAACCAAATTATTACTGAATAGTTTCCAACCTCATTATGCAGCGTTAAAAATATTTACTACTAAAGCTGGAAACATGTTAGCACCTGGTCTACCCAATGTGTCAAGTAAAGTTCTTAGTGGTCATAAATACACAGCAAAAGTTGTGTTTTCTATCGCCCGAGGTCAAATTTAATTATCATGTGTACGATGAATATTCTCATACATTTGAATATGACGCCTACAGATACATATAAATCAACGCGGTGCCGCTGCCATATTTCAACGAGCAACTTAAACAATAGTTAAAATAATAGTGTCGATGCTCAAGAATAATTATTTAGGCACTTTTAAATAAATCAATGAATAAATTAGAGGCTGCTATTATGCTTGATTTAGATGACAGCTCATCTGTTACGAACAAATTGCGTTTAGAGCTTTTAGTTTTCGAGGAAGTATATTTATATTCGATAAAAAATTAACTGTCTAGAGTCAGTCTTCGTTGAGAAAATGCACTATTTTCAACATTTTAATATCGACATTGATAGATCAGCTGACATGAAGCAAGGACTTTTAAACCCTAGCAAACTATGCCCTGGGCGTCAGGAATCCCGGGCGGATTTCCGGCCACCGTAGGCGCGGACTTGCGGACGGTACCCATTGCTCAATGCTCAATGGGTAGCTACCCATTGCTCAATGCTCAATGGGTAGCTACCCATTGCTCAATGCTCAATGGGTAGCTACCCATTGCTCAATGGATAGCTCGCCGTCCGATAAGGACCACCACGCGCGCCTCAAACAGATGTCATCAGCACAAGTGTCCACTAGGGCCGATGCCTGCCGGGGTCGCGGGAAGGTACGAAAAGGTTACCGAGGACCCTGGCAACACAGGCAACAGAAGGAACACGGGTGGGAGAAGTTATTTGATAATTTCCCAACAAAAAAAAAGAATACCCTAGCGAACTACCTGAATATTCTGTAAAAGACTTTCTCTACGAAATATTATCGCATTTGCTCCATAGTGCCAACACGACCCACTAAACTAATAAGCTTTATATTCTGAAGGGCTTATCCTAAAATCACAAACCTGCTTTCAACACGTTATCATTGTAATGCTGTATTCTCCTAAAACGAATGAAAATTCAATTCCAGAGCTATTTGTAAGCGTACCGACCGATATTCGATGGCGCGATTACTACAACTCTTGATGTGAATATTTAACCGAAGTGGGATGTTCGAATTTATACATGAATTCTAGCAAAGCTATTATCGATACTTAGGTATATACGTACCCCAATTTGGCCCACTCGTATATCTACGTAGGCAGAGGTATCTAATCTTTCGTCTAACGAGGAAAAAGACAAGCTTATCGATATACATAGCCTACTTCAAGCTTCCGCAAAAAATGTCCTAATCAATACCACAACATTTTTACGCATAATCTGGTAATTCAGAAACGCCTTGACTTTAGCATTCCTTTGTATCCCTGTGACTAAGATAGGATCTTGAAAATCAGCAGTAGAGCAGTATGGGCAAAAAAAATAAAAAAGATGACAGAGATAAAATTCTAGCTAATGTCGATTATACCGATGTGTGTCTTCAAATAAAACTACCCAGTAATTCTATAACTGAATTGGGGCGATCAGGACCAGCCATTTACGAGTCGCCCGATCACGCCTCAGTGGATAATAGCGCTTAGCTATCGACTCTGGAATATTTTACGATTCTTTTTATTTATACGTGATTCTATTACATATTAGCAGTAATAAAACTATGGAGTATTATTGCCCTCGAGATAAATTCAGGCTTTTTTTCTCTTGAGCTAAGTACTAGCCATAACATTTGAGTATATACGAGTATATAATAATATTTTTACCCGACTGCCTCAGGAGGGTAATGTTTTTCGAGAGTATGTATGTATGTCTATTTCTTTGGCACGCTCTGTAGCCTAAACGGCTTGATGGATTTTAACATATGAGGTGTCTTTCGATTCGTCTTAATTGTGGGAGTGACATAGGCTATATAATATTAATAAATTGCATCTGCAAATACAAAAAAAAGGAGGGGAAGTTTTTTTTTTTACCTACTTAATTGCAACAATATTGGTATCAAATAAAAGCTAGTAATGAGTAATTTTCAAATATATATATTAATAAAACTAAAAAGCTTGAAATAAAATAAATTATTGAAAAAACAAAAAACCCGACTGCAAAAACACATAACTGAAAAGGGAAAAACAAGCATTATAATCTATATATTTTTGGTCTTGCAGGCGGGGACAATCAAAAGTTACACCATATTTCAGGTTATTCGACTGTTTTTTCAATAATTTATTTTATTTATATCGATGTATGAGATGTGGTAGATGCTAATTTGTTTTTCTTTCAAATGATTTTGTTTTATAATTGTCGTAGCTGTCATGAGATGCGGTGATACACTTCACCTGCGAGTAACTCGTTAAACAGATTCTAGTAAACACCCACCTATCTTCATAAATAACGGTTAGACAAAGCGAAGAATTCCACTAAAACATTCAAAGGGATGGCTCTTTAATTCATTGAGTGTAGCGACCAATAAAAAATAAAATTACCGAAGTTTTGTTTTAAGAGACCCACAAAAAGAGCTAGCGACGGCTTTAACTTTTTATTTCTCCAGTAAGGCACGGTAATTAAGAGGAGGTCTGCTAGTTTCAACGTAGTGGCTCCTAAACGTAGTCCCGACTGACATTAAAGCAGAGGGAATGGTGCTGTAATCCAGAGATATAGAAGTCTTCTAGAAATACCTAGGAGCTAAGTGTTGGGGTTAACGAACGCGCGCACATAGCGTGAAAAGTTTTTATATCTAGAACGATTGCTTCGCACGTGTATAAGTTGCCAGTGTATAATTTTGCGTAATAAGTAGGTAAGTTTTTGTAACGCCTTGTTAGATGGGTTGTATGCAGTGATTGAGATGTTTATATTAACACGAACATTGTAAGACGGAACAACAATTAAATATCCATTATAAGCAATTTGATGTTAGCGTATTCTGCCGCTTTACTTTTACCGAGGTTGATGAGCGTTACAACTAAGTACCGGTCCGTAAAGTAATGAAGAAGCCATCATTGTACCAATCACTTGACTATTACACTTTTAAAAGAAGAAAAAAACAGTCAAATATTGTTACTGTTCTACTTACTACCTATGCCTGGAAAAATACTGAAAACTGTATTGGGTCCTAAACGCTTTGTTAGGTTAGACCAAAGCCCTTTTCCGAGTTAACTATAAATATAACTGAACCAAGTATCCAAGTGAAAGCTTGACTAGATAAAAACTATGATAACAAAAGAGAAAACTTTTATATATTTCCATTCCAAAATCTTACACCAAAGAAGTTATTCGAAGATCGTATCCAGTAACTTTGCATCAACAGTTTTATCCTCCGGGACTCCAACCGTATAAGGATTAGGAATTCGTGCGGATTTGCTTAAAGGGGAAGGCGGGGAAAATTGAGAATTGTTTTCTCTACCACACAGTGAGCAAAGCGAGACCCTGAGACCGAAATGTTAGATGCGCGAACATTTAGTGTAATTATGGTTCTCTTTAGTTTAATCTACCCTTTTGTGCATTATATCCTTGTAAAGAGTACATTAAATGTAAATACTGGGTGTTATGTTTAAGCACTTTGGGAGGGTTGGATTAATTTTATTATTGACAGGTATCTAATCTATTTTTGACGCCCTTATTTTCGCATATTTTTATGATTTTTGAATTACTAAATATCTAAGTAATAAAAACACTTTTACTTATGCCAAGTCAGTGTATAACACTTTCACACTCAAATCACACTTTCAAAAAGGAAAAACCATAACATTTAATAACATTGTCAAAACACAAAATAAAGCGACCAGCAACAACATCAAATCTACTTAGGTACTCCAAAAAACCTCATTCAAACAGTCCATTCCAAATTGGAAGAACCTTTCATCATACGAGCTTCCAATCCTAAAAGCACATTTCCAAATTTGTTTATTTCACGAACTGATAATTAAGGGGATTTTAGATCCTCGTTGCAAATTGACTCTCATTTTTAACAAGCGTGTCGTATTTCAGCGTTAATTAGGCCTGGTTTTCCGACTTTATTACGTGATGCGTGTAACTCAGAATAAACAGGTACCTACAGAAGGTCAGCTTCATTACACAACGAGCATAAAAGCACGCACACATAGACACGCCTCTGGGTACAGTGAGGGCGAATGCACTCGAGTCGCGACCGTCATTTGTTTGAGATTGACGTACGTCGCATCTGTGTGGCGTGCGCTTGTTTTCGTCCGTTGCATAAAACTGGTCTTCTGTACCCATCTATTTAGTGCTTGTAGCAACCATACTCGGCCCTAATGTGATTTACTATAATAACAAACATTTTATTGCGGCATTACATACGCCCTGAAATGTAACCTTTGCTCGTAAAAAGGATCTGTTTGTAAGAATGGCTCGTGATCTGTTGGTGTTAGGGAAACGGTTCCTTAATTAGCCCTTGTAGCTATAAAAGGAACGTTAAATGGGAATAAGATTGAACAACAAGCCATAAGAAACATTGATGTTGTGTTTACCTTTTCTAATAATATTAACGTTGACTTTGAAATAGTCATTAGAAATATATATTTTTAATCAAATTACAAGATGGTTATTAGCATTAACTAAATGAAATGAAAACTATGATAAACCTAAAAAATCCCTCGAGGCATTGTACCCAGGATGCTGGCGGCATTTCCTCGCTGAATTGCAATGCGGATGCGTTGCGCGAGAAAGCCGCCAGCTTTTCGGTCACCAGTTACATCAACTAGACGTTTCGCGATTACCGCAAATAACTTATGCGCACTGCTGGGACACCACAGACCGAAGGTCTCGACGCCAAAGCTGTACTCTCTGCCAAGGCCTCTATATTTAATAATAGTCATTAGTTAGTTTTTGTTCAATATGACATACCTAGTACGTCACAAAAAAATATGGAATGAATATACGAGTAGTAAATTAGATATATTTTTATTAAAACTCAGTAAATCTGGGCCGTAGAAAATACCTCATATTCTGGCAATATTACTGAGCTCTACGAAAGCATTCTCTAGACAAGACGAATCTAAAAAACAAATGAGGATTGATTTAGAAGAGCTACTTCAAATTAACAGCTCTGTCACAAGTGTATGAGCTATTATCTTGTTAATTCGATATTCAAGCACCCACAAAAAGTAGTTCACGAGTAATTGACACCTACTGCCGCATAAGTGTCCTCAAGTACTCTAATAACTGAAGTAGTTCATCTTCTGAGATATAAGAGAAACCTCAACCTACATGATACTTCGTCATACATGATCATTGAAATAAGCAAATACACAAACAATTGAACCGTCATTGATGCTTTCGATTACAATTTGGATCAAAGAACTGCAGTATTTTGCTACAGCATAATTGTTTCCTAACCCAATCTGGAAATTTAATAGTTTTGAAAACTATGCTTCTATTTACACTAATTATAATCTATCTATCAATCAATCAATCAATCAATCAAAGACTTTAAATTTAGGCCTCAAAAACTGCTACACCACCACTTTACGTATACTTTTGGAGAAATTACATTCTTGACCGCACATTATACTTGATCGAATGTTTTATACCGAAATAATATGCTAATTATTTAGTTGTGTGTATCTTAATAAGAGCATTAATAAGAGCAGTGGTGGCCCAAGGTGGTTCGAACTCAGACAGGCGCTTTACTTTGTGTAAATTATTTCATCACCACTGCTCTCAAAACGGTGAAGGAAAACATCGTGTGGAAACCGGCATGTCCTAGAGCCAAAAATTCGAAGACATGTGACATCTACCAACCCGCACTGGGCCCGCGTGGTGGATTACGGCCCACTCACTCTCACAGAGAGGAGGCCTGTGTCCCAGCAGTGGGAACATTATAGGCTGATAATGTGTATGTGTGAATCTTTTATACTGAAAAAATATGCAAATTATTTAGTTGTGTGTATCTTAATAAGAACATTAAGGCGCTGACAAGACCCAATTGACCAAAATTTATTTCTCTTAAGAAAAAAAATTTCCAAATGTGTATAGTTTGTGGTTTGTTTTTGGGAAATATGTTCAAAATTACAAGCGTTGTGTCATCACGCTTCTCTTTCTTTTCTATGCAATCTGACAGTGACCGCCGTTTAGGTGTTGTCAGCGTCTTAATAAGAGCAGTGGTGGCCCAGTGGTAACGGCCGCGACTTACAAGTTGTACGTCGTAGGTTCGAATCCTGACAGGCGCTGTACTTTGTGTCAATTATTTCACCACCACTGCTCTCAAAACGGTGAAGGAAAACATCGTGAGGAAACCGGCATGTCCTAGAACCAAAAATTCGAAGACGTGACAACTACCAACCCGCACTGGCCCCGCGTGGTGGATTACGGCCCACTCCCTCTCACAGAGAGGAGGCCTGTTTCCCAGCAGTGGGAACAATATAGGCTGATTATGTGTGTGTCTTAATCAATACGGTACCTAAATTCAGTTTATTATTGCACGGTTCTTCGTCTTCAAAATAGCTCACCACTTATCGTACAGAATCTGCAAATAATCTCACCACTGTCAAGTTACAAGAGCAACATGCCACGTCTAATTAGTTTCCTTTTATTTCAGCAGTTCAGATCAGTCGCGCGAGTAATGGAGTATATTTGTAGCTTACGTTCACCGATTTATTGAGGCTAGTTTTAGCTTTGGATGTAAACCAGGTATTTATTGGTTAGTGTCCATTGTTAAAGCTGATGTCAGAAGAGTAGAAGATGCTTCTCCTTATATAATAAGAGTGGGGCAGATACATTTCCAATATTACTTTTTTCTACGAGGCCAGGAATTAAAGACGGATTGAAAATTTGTTATAGGTACAGGAAGGTATTTTTAGGGTACCATATCTCAAAAGAAAAAATAGAACTCATAAAGGATCACTTCGTTGTCCGTCTGTCTGTCTGCCAGTCTGTCAAAACCCTTTTTCTCAAGAATGCGTAGAGGTATTAAGTTGAAATTAATATCAAATACGCAGGTCTACGGTCCCTTGAAGCTCTAAAAATATCAAGCTTCTAAGTCAACGCAACAAAAAAATACGGCGATTTATGCGATATATTTTAATACCCCATGGGAAGAAGGCGTGAGTGTATGTATGTATGTATTTTGATACTCGCAAATAAATCAAATAAATCAAATTTGGCAAGAAGCAAGGTCTCACAGCACAAGTAAAGAAAAAAGTCCGAAAATCATTAATTTGTAATTTTATCATATAAAAAATATTTTTTTTGCGATTACAAATTTACATTTGCAGTTGGAAAATTGACCGTGATGTTTATCTATGTATGGAAGAAAATGTTTTTCAACTACAATGTTAAGTTTGTTTTTGGGATAAATTCATCCCAACTACGGTACTCTTCGTTGTGCGTGGTCCGTCCCGCACTTCGCCGGTCTTTTTCTTCTGTCATGCTTTGATATATTTCATAACACCGCATGAAGATTGCACCCGTTCTGTAAAACCATATGGAGCGGTTAATATGATTCAGATGCTATTCTAATTCGGTATACGATTAGCACAAACTTTCTCATCTAGGAACTGCAGACTTATAGTGTGGCCATTAGTGCTGTGCACTCCCTGAGGTATGTGCGGCGAGGTGGGAGGCGAAGAAAAAAGTGCATGAGTTCACATGAGATCGATACATGTCGGACAGATCTTACGATATCAGTTTTCATTTCTAAGGCAAGACTTGTGGCGGGACGATGGTCGGAGGCTATCTATCTGTAATATATTATACTTACTTAGTTGATTAAAATGTAACCCAAATATACTCATATTTTATTAAAAATATGCAGGTGATAAATAAGAACTAAACTTATAATTCAAAGCAAGACTTGTTTTATTCAACATTTTTTGTATTTACAAACAATTATATATTCTAACGAAAATTATTCTAACATAGATTCTGTTTCAACTTCATCTAAAAATGACAGTCTTCATATCACGAGATAACGCACGACCCATCTTTGAATATTTATCTCATGTGCGTCTGACATAGACAGTCCGATACAGATAACACTACCTGCCGCCACGAACGTTGACGGCGCACTGACAGAGCAGCGCAGCAGCCGATTCTCCCCCCCGTCTCGCCGCGCGCATACCTCAGGGAGTGCACAGCACTAATGGCCACACTATAGCATGACGCTTTCTATTTCTTCGAAGGATAGACACGGCTCTTTCTATACAAAGTGACATTTCGTTTCTCCTTTTTTGACATTGCACTGTGGAAATGCTTCTACATAAAAAAGGACCTAGACAAAGATCGTTAGAAACGAAAGACAAAATGACAGATTGTAGAAGGATTTCTACGGTGAGATGTCAAAAATTGAGACACGAAATGTCACTTTGTATAGAAAGAGCCGTGTCTATTCTTCGATGAAATAGAAAGCGTCATGCTAAGCCTGCAGTACTCCCTACAGAAACGAACTACCTAGGTACCTTGTTTTATTAATGGACGTTGCCTGGTGGCGAAGTCTAAAACCAGATGTCTGATCATAATAATATTACAAAACAAACATGACGCACTCCTAAGATCCCTTTCTCAGCAAAACGACAATATTGTAAACAATGAAACAGAAACAACTTTCATTTTTACAACGTTTACTACAACTTTATGAGAACGAACCTTTATTTTTATGATATTGTTACAAAAAAAAAGTCGAAAGTAAAAACAATCTGCATACAGGAAATCCCTAAGAACCGAAGGCCATACGAAACAATTTAGTTCAAAGTGATTTTTTTCTCCACTGTTCGTAACTTTAATGTCGGGAGTTTAGAATTGAATCGAAGGAAGAAAGGAAGTTCTGGCTGAATCGTAGATTTTTACGATACTGTGATGTCGTTCATTTGGTGAGTAGGAAAAATCTAAAAACTAGCCAAGTGCGTGTGGGATCACGCACAATGAAGAGTTCCATATTTGGGGTGAATTTATCGGAAGAACAAACTCAACATTGTTGTTGAAAAACATGTTCCGCGATGCATTCCAACTGCAAATGTAAGTTTGTACGCATAATATTGAGGGTTCTTAAAGGTATTCCAGTAATCTATAAGTACGGAACTATTGTCTGTATTTTTTTTTTATTTTGGCTCAGCCGTTTCGGAGAATAGGGTGGCCCAATGGTCAATTTTCGTCTATTTTCTTTAAACACTTAAAAAAAGAACAATTTTAAAATTATGAAAATTACATTTGAAGTCCTCATAACAAGTCTTTCCATTTGATATGCCACAAACTACACGTTCACGTTCTGGTCACATAAATTCACATGTTTACCAAATTTCAACTTAGTCGGTCCAGTAGATTCGAAGCAAATCAGCTATGACAGACGGACAGATAGACACACGAGTGATCCTATAAGGGTTCCGTTTTTTCGTTTTGAGGTACGTTCCCCTAAAAACTTTAAAAGTACCTAAATGACAGCTAAAAATGTGAACTTGGTCTCTCTGGTGTAAGTAATTTAGATATCTTGTCATTGTGTCAAAATGATTTTCTTTTCGGCAATCTCTTACTAACCTGAAAATAAATTTGATTGACCATAAAGGAAAGGGCATGCAAGTTTTTAAAATTACTTCGATTGTGTCTTTAATATGACCTATTTTCTTTTGGAAATAATCATGAAGCCATCAACAATAATTTACTAAACTTACAAAACGGTTGTTAAAATAACAAAAGCGATCCGCTTTCGTTCTCTTCCTTGGGTAAATTAGTTTTCAAGGGAACCGAACTCTCAATGTCGTATTTTATTCTGCCGAAGGATCGGTGGTTATAAACGAAAGTTTGGACGCCCGATATTAATATTTATTACCTCCAATGTTTATACGAAACACTTTCTTTGTCAGGTTATAAATAGTCTTTATTTTATGTCGGCCACCCGTCAAACAATATAACTAAAAAAGGCGGGAGTTTTACGATCACTGCTAGTCTGGTCAGGCGCCACATTCGACCGTTTACGGATAACATTATTGGTAGTAACCAAAGTTTGTTTGCCTCTGCGCACGTTTAAAGGCGCCGCTGTAAATATTAATTTCCTAATTAATAACAGCTGTGTCGCTACTACATAATTTTATGGCCATTTAAAAGGTAACAATCTTCGTAACACAGGGTGGGTGTAAGGCAACACGTTCATGTAATTTCCACCAGCATTTGCGCCGATTTATTGACCGAATATTTTCACTATACCTCAAATTATAACAAAATATGACGTTTTGTAAGTTAAAAGCAATTTAGAACATAAAATGCTTACAAAAAATCATTTTTCTGAACCACTAATGGGAGGACATTATCCGAAAACCGTTTTTGTGCGAATACGAGTGAAATTTACTGGGGAAATTTTAGGAAAACGCACAAGGACTTATCTTTATGTACATTTTTATGTATTTTTCAACAAAATGTTATCGGCCAACAGTTAACCGAGGCCTTTAATGTGACGGTATTTTTCTGCGTTATCGCCAAAAGTATATAAAGTAATTTCGAAGAATTATGAAAGCGTTCGCGGTCGTCGGTTTTAGGAAAGAATAATAAACAAAAAAGTTTGATGAGAATACCGTACACATTACTAGATTTATTGCGGCATTATTTCGACGAACTTTACGAGTTATGTAATCTCAACAGAGGAATTTGTGACGACGCTTGGATGACAAAACTTTTGCGATCTAAAAAAATCCTGTAAACATACTAACACGGGCCGCATACGAAGTGAAAAGTTGGTCAAACAAACCTATATCCGGTAAAAATATAGGCCTACCTACTTTATCTAAACAAATGGCGTCGCGTTTCTCACAAAAATCGTTTAGGCAATTTGTTTAAATTACTTTCCTATGCTAATCTCCGCCGTGTTGCGAATATATTCTAAAAGAAAAAGAAACGGTATGGAGGCGTTCGCGATCGTCGCATCTCTGCCTCAAATGATGCATGTTGTGGAAGCCGGATATCTTATAGAAAAACAAGATACTGCAAGCTATTACACGTTTTACGTCGTAAATAATTGTCTTAGCTCAGTAAATAAAATAAGTGTGTAAGCCTGGGCCGAGCTGCTATCTGATGAGAATGGGACGCAGCAAAAGACGGGGAAAATGGTGTTTAAAAGGCGCGATAGGGAACAACCTCGGAGGAGCATAAGTTTTGCGGCGTGTTAAAAGATAATGAGTTCGGATACAGTATATAAGAAAGATGTTGCGTACGCCTTTGTAAGGAGACATTATTTTCTTATCTCAAGAATAGCTAAGTCTCCGTATATTTTAACGCACCTAGGAAGGACGTAAGGATTCGTAATTTATGTTCGCACGGGACAAAGTTTAAAACCAAAGATTTATCTTCTGTTACTTAAGTAGATAACGGCTTGGAGTTGTTAAAGGTCAAATACGGATTGGATTATAAAGTACCCGAATCAAGATTGAGTTTCGGAAGTTTGTATACCCTTGATTACCTTTTCGTTGTAAGATTCAGTATTCACGACCAATTGCTGTTATTCAAAAGGTTCATTTACATTGACAGGTTTTGTGAGATATTTTTGGTGACTTTTCACTATCTACGGAGTTCTGGGGGTACCAGAATTTTGGTATTGCTTAGTTTGTCTATCTTTGAGTATATATTCAGCAATACCTACACATTTAACTCCCAAGTCTAAGCTAATTAGTAACACATTTTTGTAATAATTGTATTTGTCTTCAATTCATTGAGTTAATCACCACCAATTCTCAAACAACGGAAACCAAACCCAATTAGCATATATCTACATTGAAAAATTACAAAAATCGCAATCCATCAATGCCAGTTTGCGCGTTTTAAAACGTTTTCAATTAAAGCATAATGATCGACGCATACTTGTTCTCTTGATGAAATGTGAACACCCACGTTAGGTCATACGTACTGTTATACACACGATTACGTATAAGATTCATGTGTGTATGAAACGCGTTGGCGGACAAGTAAATAAACTTAATCATTCATGTGATCGGCCCATCGATGTAACACGTTGGGCCAGTGAGCTAAAGTTTGCTTTGCGTTTGCTCCTGTTGGGACAGGGGGGGTAACCATCACCTCTTATAGCAGTATTATTATAATATTACTTCACAGTGGGAAAGTGATGGAGCTATACAGGACTTATAGCTCCATCTCTTTCTCACGCTGAAAAAATTAGGATTCTTAATGTCTCTCTTCATAAAGTCACAAAAAGAGTCCCACATCATCATCATCTGCCTAGCCTTTTCCCAACTACGTTGGGGTTGGCTTCCAGTCTAAACGGATACAGTTGAATACCAGTATTTTACATGGAGCGACTGCCTATCTGACCTCCACAACCCAGTTCCGGGTAATACGATACCCCTTGGTAATACTGGTTGTCACACTTTCGGGCTTCTGACGACCCGTAACGACTGTCAAAGATCCACGAATGACAGCCGGGACCAACGGCTTAACGTGCTTTCCGAGGCACGGCGGGTCTTGGTAAGTAAAGATGGTCACCCATCTACGGACCAACCTGATCGATTGACCCGTGCGGCTGTTATTACTTAGCCACAAGCCCCTCATAAGAGTCTCACATACCTACCTAATATTCGTTAATTATTAGAAAAAAAGGTTTTCGTCTCTTCCGTTAACTTCAGCTATTAGGCCATAATACTTGCTAGAGTTATTCAACTCAAAAGAGAGAGGCTGAAGTCTTGAATACGGTGTCAGCGTAGCCATGCCGCTCCCGCTATTGTCTCGTTCCCACAGTCGAAGGACGAAGACTTAGATCCGATTTAGATTAAGACTTAGTTAGATCCCTAGCAGGAATGGTAACCGGTGACACGAATAGATAAGTCCCGAATGTCACTTTGACAGAACATTATCTGCCCTTGCAAGCATGCCCTACTTCCTCTGACAGTCAAATATAGCTAAGTAATTGAGTACTTAAGATCTAAATTACAATTACCCCAAATTTACCTACGTCCAATATTTTAATTGGAATTTGTGTGGTGAGAGCCGAAATACCGCTTGGCGCTGCCTTATCGATATTAACAAACGATATGAGAGTACCGAGATTTTATCTTAGATACTTCCTGCTCAGCAATCGAAAAAACATGTTCGAAGTTCGATTAGCTTACAATCTAATCGAATACGAAGGAATGGTTAAATGGATTAAGTTATTATTATTAGATACACATGATTTAAGATGATTTGTCTATCTGACTAGATGTCTCATTAATAAGGTTATCATTATTTCGACTGTATTAATCTCAAATAGAAATTTCATATACACCTATTTGACAATCTATAAAAGCCGATTTTTACGATTTAAAAAGACATTGCATAAAATTTTCACACCTTGACCATTCGAAAGAGCAAATAAAATTCAATTGTATTGACAAACGACTGCGCAAACAACGGCAGAGGCAACAGAAAAGAACTAAATCTTAATTTACTTTATCCAATCTGAAGAGAAAATAAACGTATCCACTACGTACAAGATGAATCACAAGAGCAAACAAATCTAAGTACGTTAAAGCAGTTTGCGCTAGAAAACGAACGCGATCTAATCTCAGATCTGGCGATTGAGGTAGCGGACTTGGCAATGCATCACCTGGCTTCCGTTGTGCAACGATCTTGATTCTTCCAAATGTACCTCCCACGTACACGCGTGAGTGATGTCGCCATTCACAAAAGACCTGCTGCGTACCCCCATGCCTTTATAAACCCTTTCCAGCCGTGGGTTTGTCAATGGATAATAGGAGATCTGCTTATGCTGGTAGCAACACGTCCTATGTCGGGATGCTTGACGTTATACTGATAAAATGGACCGCTGTCCGTTTAACACCTATTTCGGCTACTGGTTGGCGCATCTAGATTTTCATTGTTTTATCGGGTATTTTTATGAAGTTACTTTCATTATTTATTGCGTTCATTGTATATTTTATGCACAATAAAACGTTTATTGCACGCTCCTTGTCGGGTGTTGTCAGAGGTTCGTAAAAAATGTTTTTTGTATCGTTGAATACTGGTGTCCACTAGATTTCTATTCAAATCGGCTACCCTTTTAAGATATAATATATAAGAATATATTATTTATAATCTTGATAAAAACATTCAGCCGCATGCAGGTTATCTATGCATAATGCGTGGGCGCACAGATCATCCATCGCTGGATGGAATGGATGAATAAAAACGAAGATCTATCTTTTGCTTACGACTGTAACGAAACGACACGTAGTTTTTTAGCCATTGACCCCTGGTTTATGTCACAATAAGCGTCAGGCAAAAATGTCTTGATACGCCAGGACTTGAGTATGTAGCAAACGTTTTATTTAAGACGCTGACAACACCTAAACCACGGTCACTGTAACATTGCATAGAAAAGAAAGAGAAGCGCGATGACACAACGCTTGTAATTTACTGCAGAATATGAAGCAATTATCTATTTACTCAAAATTGAGTTGAGTAATCGAAAATAAAAAACAACCAAGTTCTGCATTCAAATAAGACGTTCTTGTTATTATTTAAATACGTAAGGTACGTTGATATTTATGCAGATATTTTGGATTAGAACTCAAGGTAAGAGGTTAGTTTAACGTTAGTTTGTATCGATATTTTTTTATCAAAACGTGTTTTGGTAACAACCAAGTTCTAGGAAATATGTTCAAAATTAACATATATTTTTTCCGCTACTACAAACTATACAGATATGGCATTTTTGTTTTCTTAAGAGAAGCCTATTTTAGTCAATTGGGTCTTGTCAGCGCCTTAATGTTAGATGATAAAACCCATCCCAGCCATGAAATAACAAGTATCCAATATTATGTCACTATGTAACACGTCCTCACACTCGGAATAAAAGAAAACATTAAATGTAATACATCCGAAAAGCTCCGACACAAAAAGAAATCCTATCATATCAAAACAACCATAAAACACCTATGTAAAAAAGTCCTTTACATATCCCAGCTATCAATACCGTTCGAGTCCCAAATACCTTCGCATAAGCAGATAATAGATAATTTAGATAACAAGAAAAAGCTATTCGACGGGTGCTACTACCAAATAAATGGTGAATAATACTCACATATTCAATGTACTCACAGTTATTTTCGAGGAGAAAGAGTTTCGGCTAGAGTAGTGGTGTGCTGGATACAACTTTATGTTTCCGCTATAGACATGAAGGTTTCAACATTACCGTTGCCAATTTACCCAACTCGACCGACATTAAAATACACCATTTGGCAAGCTATAGACGCCCAAAATATAGAGAGCATATCTCTCAACTGAATATAAAGTTTGCTATTTTGTCAACACTAGTGTTACTACCGGATTTGGCAAGGGAATACGATTTTGAATTCCGATAATATTTTGTTTACGAAAAGGCCTCAGAGTTCCGAATTGAATTTAAAGTATGGGGTTTCTTTCCGTTAGGGGTAAAGTTAGTTCGGATACAACACGAATTGTTTTTGTTACTTATTTGAGTTTATCAGTTTATTTTAGTAGTTTTTGTTCCGTTAGCGAAATGGTTAGTATGTAAAAAGCAACACTAAAAGCTTTCATTCTTAATAAAATAAAGAAATAAATGTTTGTGGATACAAAAGATTAAAGCATAGTACCGATAATTATGCACCACTCAACTTCGATGGCGGGATAAGAGCCAATAATGAAGTGCTACTTAAATACTGAAGCACAAAGTCGGGATAAGTGAGATAAATACTGCTGAAAAAATCCTTTTTTCTCCAAGGTTTGTGCGATATTCCTGTAAGTAACTGTCAATACTCAGCAAATAAGTGAATAGGAGATACAAACAGCTCCGAATACGCATAAAATAGCGCTGTCTGTCTTCATCGGTAAACAATATTTTACGTAAATGGTAGACGTATTCGTATTAACGATATATTGTGGAGGTAGCTCTACAAAACTCTCGCTTGGTCGAGCAACGTGAGAGGCATATTTACATTTTTTTTTTCAATTCATTGCCCGACATGTTTGGTGGATGGATGAGCCCTGCCGACATTTTGTGACATTAGGCTCCATTGATTTTGAATGTGTCGTACCCCGACCAACCCGCTCTTTTAAATAGATAAGCAAATGAATTGGAAGACCTTTGTGTTGGTTATAAACGTTGTGATATAAAAAGTAAAATGTTTTGAGCTCGTATAATTTTAACATAATGTTCAAGTGTTTGGGCCAGGCTGAATTTTGATAGAGCTTGAGTAATGTGTACTGTCATGGTAGGTGAGAGGATAAAAAATAAAGTGCTTTTAAGTGAACATTGTGTAGGGTTATAAATAACAGTAAATATTTAGGTTACAGAACTTACTTTGCAAGCGTGTTTCGTGTTTGAAAACACTTGAAGTAGGTATACTATAGTGTCATATTGTAATTATGATTCCAATTTGCTACGCACCCTTCCCATTAGTTGTTAACAAAACAACACACAATAAAGCAGATGGATGTCATTTTCTACCGTAAACAAATGAATGTCGCCTTATTACGAGACGTCTACAACTAATAAATGGATTCAACGTTCCTAATTAAACACGTCTTAATTTTGGCTCCCTGCACCTAATTTTAAAAGGGATTGTAGAATATTTTTGGCAATTAAGCCTCTGGTATTATTAAAGAAGTCCGTGGAGTGAAAAATTAATTAAAATTTAAGCTTTCAGTTCTCTCCCTACGCGTCAGTCGCAGAATAAAGGGCTGCAAGCACACATTTCAGTGGGCAACTAAAGATCAACCGTGTTAGATAATTTGAATGAGCTTATGCGGTATGAGCGGATTTAAATTTAATTTTTGTTCAGGTGTATTCGATATGTGATAGGATTCACTCTACTGCATTTGTATGAAAAGAAGACGTAGATACATGATTTTAATAAAATGTTGTATTCTGTCAGACATGTTCGTGCAGCATTATGTGAATATTTTATTAAATAGAAAAGCGAATAGAAAAATACCTTCTTTTGTTTAATAATACAAAAAAAAAACTTTTTGTGCAGATCAAATGAAATTCATGATCAAATGGAATACAGAATGGAATACTATCAAAGAACAGCTGTAACACAAAACTAATTCTATCCATTACAGTTATGATGTACGAAAACATCTCTAAAGAAATAACTATACCTGAGAAGATATTAAATTACATGCAGCATGTAAGGCAAGGAGTATCTCCCAGCGGTGCATTTTTCATAGAAAATTGAATGAAACGCGGTTGGCGTTGGAACAATAAAATATTTTTGAAAGACTGGTAGTGGAAGTTTCACTGCAGACATACTGTTTGAATATCTTTATTAATGTCATTAATTTTAAAATTGTGAAAATAATACTTTTTTTCTCATATCAACACGTACTATGAGCATAGCTTGTAATATGCTGTGGTGAACAAAGTAACATTCATCAAGGTTGTAGTAGGGCAGACTACGTAAAAAAAAAGTATCACCACCCGCGATGATTCTTGATTTTTGTAAGAATTTTAATTTGAGTCGAAAAGAACTAAATGATTTTCGTACTCTCTGTGCAATAATACCTGCACAATACGTGTCTGAGTTCTGGTTGAAAATTATTTAGATTTATATGGAATCATCGATCGATACAGAGACTAATAATTTAATAAACTTGCTTTCTACGACATAAACACTACACCATTCGACATTAAAATTTACTAGCACCCTCTCGTTGAACACCGTCCCTTTATCAAGAGAACAATAATTGCATTCAAAATCAAAGATGTTCACTCAGATAGTCTGTGGGTATTTTCATTAATTAAGGACCAACATGCGCCGAGCAACAATTAAGAGGACCGATTGTTGATAAGCTCGAATCGAGTTGATAGTCAGCCATTGAATCGAGATAGCACTTTGTTAAACTGTAGGAAGCTTCACACCTTATTAAGGCACTGTTATTGGCGATGTTTGTACGCGAATGTTTTATGGCTGTGGTGTAAATTGGGATCAGTTTTTGAAGCTAATTTTGGTAGTAGCTTTAGTTTTTTGTATTTTCGAATTTTCGATGAAGTCTTTAAGTCAACGTGTGTTAAACTACGGTTTCCTAGTAGAACGGTAGCACCACATAACGTCGCGGGAAGGTACTAAATGGTCACCGAGGCCCCTGGCAACACAGGCAACGGAAGGAATACGGGTGGGTTGTAGTCAGTAAGAGTCTGACACACCCTCCCGCTCCGCCCAGAGCGGGAAAAGTTATTTGATGATTTCCCACCCAAAAAAAAAGAGCGCCACATAACGGCCGCAGTGACGACTGTTATGAAAATGATGGCAGCGGGGGACTTCGCGTTGTCAAAAAACGCTCGCTAGGAAATCACAACTTACTTTCATAAACAATATTTCAGTGACGTCATTCGTCGGTAAATTGTGGACGCTATGTGGCGGCCACCACTTTTTTTTTGGGTTGGGAAATTATCAAATAACTTCTCCCGCTCTGGGCAGAGCGGGAGGGTGTGTCAGACTCTTACTGACTAAAACCCACCCGTGTTCCTTCCGTTACCTGTGTTGCCAGGGGCCTCGGTAAGCCTTTCGGACTTTCCCGCGACCCTGGCAAGCATCGGCACCAGAGGACCCCTACACTTGTGCTGACATCTCTTTGAGGCGCGCGTGGAACACAACGCGTCGTCGAACCGGGCCTGGTCCTTATCGGACGGCGTAAAATGCGCGGCGCGAATGGGTAGCTCCCATTGCTCACCGTCCCACAGTGTACCGCGTAGAACATGCTAGGTGGACAATATTATTTTATGATATTTAACGATGCTTTTATATATAAGTAGTCATATTGAGGCATTATTAATCATTTTAAGTATGATTTTGTAATAAAAAACAAAAAAAAATATATAAAAACAGAAAATTTTATTTAAAAATAATAAACAAACAACAAAATTGCATTAAATAAATAAATACCTACTATACAAATTAACTTAACCTAAACCTAATCATCAGAATCATCATCAAAATTTTCTGGTGAATCGTCATCATTTTGCGGCAATGTGCGACAATATGATGACGTTTCCGGTCCTGATGCTACTATGGTCGGGCTTACAATTAACTTTAATACCTCTGCACATATTTTTTCCGGCTTTTTTTGGAGAATTTCACGAAGGCTATTGATCAAAGGGTCAGATGTTATTATTAACATAGACAGCAAGTCTCTATTCGTGGCAACACGTGAGCACTTGCGGGTCTTATACTCCCTAAATCTGCGGCAATCTTTGTTACGTGCTTCTTGAGCCTCTTCGGAAAGCTGCCCAATTGGAAGCAATGCCGCTTTAATAACCTCAGTACTGTGTACTAATATTTTATGTACAGTAGCAGGCATATAGTACCACGAATAGAGACTAAGGTAATGTCTTCTAGTTTCAAGACGAAATTTATTAAATTCAACAAAGTTTATTTCGAACCCAGAAGACAATGTCCTCAAAATAACATCAAATTGTTTGATAATAGTAACATCCAAACCTGTGATTTGAGTGCTCATCTCAGCATTCTTAAAAAAGCGACGGGCTATGTTTCCATCATTGGAAGAACCAAATCCTGGCTTTGGTTTATCTACAATGAGTCCCATCTCGTTCCTGAATTTCAACTTGATTTCTTCGGAACGAACCTTGATATCAGCTTTGTCTTCGTCGCTTCTAGCCTGCCATTTCTTAATATTCAACTTGTAGCTGATATGTAAAAGGCATTCAGAGCAACGAATCCAAGCATGAAGTGTAGATAAACCAAAGCCAAAATGTTCCTGATTGCTGTTAAACTTCGCGGGGTCATCGTTCATCGTCTTGGGGGTGGCACCACAGATGAAACACTTTTGAGATGAACGAGTTTCCGTTAAGGCGTTACATACCTTTCCGTCCGTCATTGTCAGAAGAAGTTCGTGTTTCACAGAGATTTGAGAATCACCAAAGTTGATGTGTTGGAAGAAGAGAATTAATTTCTTCCAACAATCTATTTGTCTCCGCTAACGCGAAGTCGTTCGTTTCCTTAGCAAATATAAATTTGATTGGGCGACAATACATAGTTGATGAAGGCCGAGGATTTTGCCAAATAATTTTGGGCCCATCATATAACTTAAGGGGAACGAAAGAAAATACGAAAAGAAATTCGTCCGTATCTTCAGTGTTCTCAAATTTCTGTTTGTATGTGCTGTGCCCAGAACTTCCATCACATCCCCATTTACTAACAAGTGTAAACGTTGAACTTGTTGGGAGGACACTGCTGATAACTTCATTCTGTGCTAATAATAGACGTTCCGCTGTTTTATTTAATAAGGCTTGCAAATTTATTTCAGCACGAGTTTCTGTTATAGCAATGTGCTCCTCTGCAGGGTAACAGGCCTGTTTGGATTTTACTACACTAAAATATGACGGAAACACATTATGTCCTGCCATTATGGACCACTTCCTAGTTTGTTTGTAAGCATGTGTTGTTGACTTAGAATCTATATAGTATGCTACGGCTTCGTCACTACTTAACTGCGTAGGATTAACGGAACTGGTATTTTTTTACTTAATAATATTATCTGGGCTCTCACTAATGTCTCTAATCACATGGGCAACTTTTCTTTGCCCTGCTGAACGCATAGCAATTTCGGCAGCAGTCACTAATTCACTGGCACTTCGAGATTCTACGAGATCCACGACTCGACGTTTCATCGTCTTAAACGACGATTCCTCGAAATCTTTGCGAGGTCTCCCTGCAGATGTCATAGCCTCACTCGATGTCGAAGGTTGTGAGGCTAAAGTACTCACAGTAAACTGTATGTCTCCTTCATCCAGCCAAGTCTTATTTGTAATTAAAAAACGCTCCTTCGATTTTCCCGAAGCCAACCATTTGGCTCCAATCTTAGTAGAAAAGTTGGATATTTTCAACTTTATTTCTCTTTGGCTGCTTTCAGTAATGTCACCAAAGTGAAATCTTGAAGAAAGATAGTCATAAATCCGCGACCTTTTATCATTCTTCGTGTGTTTCAACCACTCTTCAAAAAAGGCTACCCTTGAAATAGAGTAAACTTGTTCTGAAAAAAAAAAGAAAAAAATATGTTGTACTAAAGTGTGCTGAATAATATGTGTATTTTTACAAACTACACAGTTATACCTACAATATATCTAAAAACTAGCCCGAATAGAGGCGAATCAATGTATTTCCTGAACGAAAGTTTTCTTTATGAAAAAAATTAGGCTAATGTTTATGCATCAAGTTAAAAAAATGCTAAAAATTCATTTTAATAGATTCTGATAAAAATAATATATTAAATAATAGTACATACCCTCGGTGTTAATATCCATCACAAAAAAAATTCACAATATCACTATAAACCACTATGAGATGTGCACAAAAGTGTCGCTAAATTGCAACCGATTGACCGGAACGCTTGCATTAAACTCATTACCTGACTTCTGAACTCTATGACTCATTAGTTAAGCATTTGAAAAACAACTTTTTCGCGGAATTTGAAGTTTGGGGGTGTTGTTTGTGTTATGCAATTAAGATTTCCTGGAAATGAAAACTTGAATTTTGTCCACCTAGCATGGCCGCCTGGGATTCTCGACGCTCAGGGCGTCTCCTACGACGGCTAGAGAGAGGGCGCGAAATTTGTCTCTCCCTCACCCATCCCGCCTCCTACTTCGCGAGCTTAGATTACTGCTTCGCAGAAGGAGATGACAGCTGCCCATGCCCTCTCGCTCCTTACCATGGCGTCTTCTAGAAAATTGTGAGTTCAGGCATAGTCATTTTCAGGGTTAATAGGAATCAATAGGCTTTTCCGGAATGTGTTTGGAGTATTTAAACAATACAATTGTTATTGAGACACTGATAGGTTGTTATTCAGATGGGTACACACATTTATTAGTATATATTTTAAGCCTAAACTGTGCATAATCAGCCTATAATGTCCCCACTGCTAGGACACAGGCCTCCTTTCTGAGAGGGAATGAGCCGAAATCCACCACGCGGGCCCAGTGCGGGTTGGTCCATCCACCAGATGTCACATGTCTTTGAATTTTGAATACAGTCTTGTTTCAGTTTGAGTTTTTAGTAGTAGTATTTATGCTACAGTAAGGCAATGGCCTAAAGGCGATAGACATCCAACTAAAGGAAAAACCCATAATCTAGTCCCTCCTAAAAAAAAACAGTCTATCACAGACTAGAATTATAAGCTAAACAAACACAAACAAAGCCCATCTTTCAGTTATCTCTATTTACATTCAATCTTCTCATCTTAAAAGGATATGTACAATATTTGAACACGTTTTGTCCATTATAACATAGAAATAATTTACTGAAACTAGTACGAAAACCTTCAGATTTCGCCATCACTAATTATGAGAATAGGGTAGTAAATTAAATCGCGGAGCGGGAAACATTCCAAAGTAAAAAAAATATCAGTAGACCAAGTTTTAAAAATCAATCTATCTGCCTAGCCGACCCCAACATAGTTGGGAAAGGGCCCAACTATGTTGGGGTCGTTCCAGTCTAATCGGATGCATCAGAATACAAATACTTTACATGGAGCGACTGCCTATCTGACCTCCACAAATTAGTAGCTGGGTAATACGATACTCCTTGGTAAGACTGGTTGTCAGAATTTGGGCTTCTGACGACCCCTAATGACTGTCAAAGATCCACGAATGCCAACCGGTACCAGCAGCTTAACGTGCTTTCCGAGGCACGGAGGAGTCTCGGTATGTAAAGATGGTCACCCATCCACGGACCAACCCCTGAAAGTGTAGCTTGATATGATGGATCGACCCGTACGGCTGTTATTACTTAGCCACGAGCGCACCAAGTTTTTAAATTTACTATTAAAAATACTAACAGTTTGGGGTAATACCTACTTTCTATCTGGCTGAGATTGGTTTTGTTTTTAAACCATTGCATAAAATCTACGCACTTTTCGGTGCATCCACTGAATTGATTGGAAAGGCTGCAATTGTTAGATTTCTGCCCTTGTGACGGGAATTCATACGTTTGTATGTAAAATGATTGTACGTCCGACTTACTGTAGGAGCTTCCTCTTCCTGGTCGTATAAAATTACATAAGTTTACGTATAAAATAAACTTCAATATAGTTCATGAATTTGCTTAATATCGTAAAGCGATAGTCGCCGTCACTAGACTTATAGTAACACGCTCAGTTTACCAAGTCATTCAGTGCAGCCGCAACCGGTGTATAGTATCAGACCTTTGTGGACTGCTACAATACAATTTAGACCCTGTTCTCTGAGATTTAAGACGCAATCTTGCATGGTGTTTTATATGAGAGTGAGCTTTTAATAAAGTGGTGCTTCTGTGCTTATCTGTATAGTGCTCTAAGAACCGCAGTTGATATACCGCAGCTCGTCCAACCGCTGATAGTGGAAACTTAGGGTAAAATTAATAGCAGTTCATTGTTCTAAATATGTAGTCGACGGTACTTTAAGCATAATGTTGGCTACTTAATACTGGTTTGTTGTATTATGATGTTAAGTTCCTCATTATTTTTGGCTTGTTTTTCAAATTAATGCTAGCACCGACATATTTATTCTTGCTCGTCAAAGTATCTAGACAACTAAACAATATACAGGGTCAAATTAAATTAGCTAACTCCGCAGATCTGATGGGCATCGAAATCTAAACACGATAAAGTCGTATTTTAAGTACATACGTGCACTACCAGGCAGTCATTAAACCCAAAAAAACATCAAATCATTTTTAGGGTTCCGTACCTCAAAAGGAAAAAATCCGAACCCTTATAAGATCACTTCGTTGCCCGTCTGTCTGTCAGTCTGTTAAAACCCTTATTCTCAGGATTGCGTGTAAGTATCAAGTCGAAATTTATACACAGTCCCTTGGACCTCCAAAATAACAAGCTTCTAAGTCAACGCAATAAAAAATACGGCCATTTATGCGACATGTTTTGATACTCGGAAATAAATCAAAACCTATAGAGTACTTCCCGTGGACCTCACAAAACATGAAGTAAAAAGTCCGAAAATCGTTAATTTGTAGTTTTATCACACAAAAATAAAACGGAATACAAACTTACATTTGCAGTTGGAGAATTGACCGTGGCGTATATGTATGGGAGAACATGTTTCTCAACTACGATGTTAAGTTTGTGTTTGGGATAAATTCGTCCCAACTGCGGAACCCTTCATTGTGCGAACCCTTAATCTATAAGTATAGAACTATTTTTTTTTCAGAATTTTAATCTCAGTAGTTTCAGAGATGAGAAAATGACTATTCCCGGGAATAGGTAGTAAATTTTCATAAAATTTCTTCAATAACTAAAAACTGACTGTTTTAAAATTATAAAAAATATATATTGGAGACCCTCACAGTAAGCCTTTTTTATTTAATGTGTCATACTGTACAGTTTGTAAAACTTTTTTTGTTAATTTTCTTATTTGATTTGTACCCCAAAAGCAACCCCCATATTAAAAATCTATTTATTTACGGTACACGTCCATGTTTGGGTCACAGAAAATCATATTATGTGTACCAAAATTCTACTTTATCGGTCCAGTAGATACAGAGCAAATCAGCGGTGACAGATGGACAGATAGACAGACACACGAGTGATCCTATATGGTTTCCTCCTTTTGCGATACGGAACCCTGAAAAACATAAAGTTTTGAAACATCTCAGCATCTGTGGTGCTAATTTCCAAGTGGAGGTAGATGATTCATAACCGTCATCCCATTGTTATTCCTAACTTCACTGTTATTAGTTGAGTCAAAGTATAGATTAAGTGTCACAAAATATATTAGCTTGTTTAATAAAAACGAATTCTTGAGACTCATTCCCCAAGTATAATGAGGCATTCCTCGAGTGCTCTTACTGAAGAAATCGCTGAAGCATTTTTCTTTTGCTCAGTCATGTTTTTCAGTTGGTTCTTGCTCAATTTAGTTCTGAAGCGTTAGTCATGTGAAGTTACGATATAAATAACTAGCTGCGCCCCTCGGTTTCACCCGGGAGTTATGCGAAAATAAAAAAAAATGTTCTATACGTAAATATTTCTTTATTAAATCTTTTAAAAGTACTCTCCACTAGCCTCTATACAAAGTATAATTCGTCTGAACCAGTTTTCGAAACACTTTTTCCAGTCCGCCGCAGACACCTCGTTTACAGCCAGCTCGAACGCTGACAGCGCATCTTCCGGCGACGAAAATTGTATCCCTTTGAGCTGAATTTTTATGTTCGGGAATAAAAAAAGTCACATGGTGCTAGGTCAGGGTTGTAAGAAGGGAGACCCAGGAGTTTGACCGGCGTGCTGTTCAGGAAGTCCCTCGTTTTGAGCGTGGTGTACGAAGGCACGTTGTCGTGGTGGAGCAGTAACCCGCGGAGCCCTGTGTTTGGTCGCTTGGTGCTCACAACAGAGAAAACTTCTACCAAGATTTGCAAGTATACCGTTCAGCGTTGATGCTTCTTTGGTTCCGTAAAGGAATTGACACCAAGTAGCCCGTCAAATTGAAAAAGCTCGCGATCAAAATCTTCCCCCCGCTTCTAAAACGCTTCACTTTGGTAGGTGTTGATTCGTTTTGAAACACCCAAACCGTCGCTGGCGCTTCTCTTCTGGATCGTATTGATGAGTCTTGTAATGATGTAAACACGCCGAGACGAGCCTGCTTCAAATTTGTTTATCATATCACTGCAAAATTCCACCCGGGCCTGCTTCTGAGCATCGGTGAGGTTGTGTGGCACCCAGCGTGAAAAATCCTTAATCATTTCATCCTCCTCAAGCGAAGATGCACATGTAGAATTTCGTGAAAGCTTCCCGATCTAACCTGCAATATGTGCTGAATCTCTTGATACGTAACTCGCCTATTGTCATGGATTAAATTTTTCAGTGCTAGCACGTTTTTTTCCGTAACTGCCGTCAAAGGGCGACCACTTCTTTCTTCATCCCCCAAAGTTAGTCGACCGCGCTTGAATTCGTTATACCAACGATACACGGTTGCCTTAGAAGGGCCATCATCCATAAATACCATTTGAAGTCTATCGTACGATTCGTCCGGTTTCAGGCGACACTTGAAATCGTAAAAAATCGTAGTGCGAAAATGTTCCAGGCGCAGATCCATATGTTAATGAGACACGATAATTTTAATTAGCTAGCAAACAATGTGGAGGGAAATTTTGAAATTGGAACGTACCTAGTTTAACTTACAAATAATCATATTTTCTAAATAGATTATAACTGGCCAGTCTCTCATACATAACAAACTTTTTTCGCAATACTTACTGAGTGGCCTGGTTGTTTAGTATGGTGATTATTTATTTAAAGAATTATGGAAGACTTAAAAACTAAATAAAAAGAAAACCATAGTAATTGGCTTACTGTCGAAGCCAATTACAAATCTTCGCATGTAGAATTAGACTGGAAATATGGTGAGCATACAACAGTAACACGTAATAATAGGTACATATTATTACTTAATTGTCTAAAACTATTTGGTTTACATTATAAGGAAAAAAAATAAAAAGGTTAATCGCACGAATTTTTGTTAGCTATTTGAAAAAAAATGAGGCTTAACAATAGAATAGAATACTCTTTATTATGTACACCATAAAAATTACAGATACAAATTTTTAAATTTTACAAGGTGTGACATAATGGGCGGTCTTATCGCTAAAAGCGGTCTTTTACAGACAACCTTAAGCACCTTCTAGCTGCCGCGAGAAATCGCGGCACAGCGGACGGAGCTCCGGCGGGATCTCATGGCGTCATGGAAAGTACGGTTGTCGCAACCCAGTGCTGGGCACGCCACGATTGCGGCGATAAGTCCCCTCTTTAAGGAGTGGCTGGAGAGGCGCCATGGCGTCCTCACCTTCCGCTTGACGCAGGTCCTCACCGGACACGGCGGCATCGGGAGGTTCCTGTGTCGGATAAGGTGGGAGGAAACGTCCGGGTGTCACCACTGTGTGGATCGCCCGGAGGACACGGTGGAGCATATGGTGGAGGTCTGCCCGGCTTGGGCAGAGCACCGCCGTGTCCTCGTGGAGGCGATCGGCGACAGAGACCTCTCGCGTCCGGCCCTGGTTCAGGCCATGGTACGGAGCGAGAGGGCATGGGCAGCTGTCACCTCCTTCTGCGAAGCAGTAAAGCTCGCGAAGGAGGAGGCGGGACGGTTGAGGGAAAGGCAAGTTTCGCGCCCTCTCGCCCCTAGCCGCCGCAGAAGACGCCCAGGGCGTCGGGAATCCCAGGCGGATTTCCGGCCACCGTAGGCGCGGGCTTGCGGACGGTGAGCAATGGGTAGCTCACCGTCCGGTAAGGAAAAGGCACGGGTCGACGGCACGTTGTATTCCACGCGCGCCTCAAAGAGATGTCGTCAGCACATAGGTAGGGGTCCACTAGGGCCGATGCCTGCCGGGGTCGCGGGAAGGTACTTAGGGGTCACCGAGGCCCCCGCAACACAGGCAACAGGAAGGAATACGGGTGGGTTTTAGTCAGTAAGAGTCTGACACACCCTCCCGCTCCGCCCAGAGCGGGAGAAGTGATTTGATAATTTCCCACAATCAAAAAAAAAAAAGCACCTTCTAGCTGACGTCACACTAGTCGTAAAGAGATCCAAGTCATGCTGCTTACATATTTCATTTAACTGTTTGCTTACACGCACAATATAACTACATATTATCATACCTACCAAATATACTTTAAAAAAATCATAAAAATCGGTCCAGCCGTTACGGAAGAGTGCGACCACAAACACCGTGACACGAGATTTTTATGTATTTCAATTTTATGGTAGATAATTGATGACCTCGTTGGTCTAGTGGTCGCAAGCACTACTGCAACGCATTAGGTCCTGGGTTCGATTCCCAGGTTGGGCAGAGTGATTGAGTTTCTTTATCAGGAATTTCTCAGTTGCAACCCGGAGTCGATTTGTGGAGTGGATTTGTACTCGGTTGATGGAAATAGGCTCGCCGCCTATGAGATGGGATTTACACGTAACTGACAAAATGTTGGTGTGCAGGTACACCCCTGCCTGACCCTTCGATGATTACAGGGATGATGTTATGTGTTATAGATGATTCTAAGAATATAATTATGCAGTGAAAGTACGCTTTTTTGTGAGTACACGGAAAAAAAGGATCTCTTCAGCGAAGAATATCAATGGTCTCAGAAAAATTGTTTTAATCCAAGTAAATATTTTCCTAACGTAAGTAAATGTACTCAGTTCTAGAAAACCCGTTTACTCAAATTAAGAATAATAAATACTTGGTTTTTATTCTTGACTTAAGCAAATATTTTTGATTCAATACTATAATAATCTTAATTGAAGAAAATATTCTACGAGAGAAATAATATTCTTAAAATTAAACTTAGTAATTCTTCATTTAATGTCTTCGAAGAAGACAATACAACTAAAAAATTTTACTTCATTCAAGAATATATTATTTTCCCCATAAATTAATCAATATTTGTCTTGACCAAAAGGATATTGTCTTAGTTTAAGACATCCTTTTTTTCCGTGTAGGTACACTAAAGAACCTCAGCCATTCGCAATAGTACTTTCCTTAATTCTCGAATCAGCACAATTATTTTTACGACCCCAAAGAAATTTTCCATTACGAAATCTCCGACAGAATTCTAAAATGCTTCAAATCTAAAACAAAAGAGCTTCGCAAGCAGTTTACGATTAAGGCCAGCAGCTTAACCCTTCCCGACTTCACTCCCCTTAAACAACGTGGAAGTTTAACGAAAAAGTCGACGTTTAAACGCGCTATTTAACCCTCGCGGTAATCGGAACACAAACAATGGCGGAGTGAAATAATGTCGAATTCCGTCCGACAAATTAGGCGACCTTTTTAGGCGGCGGTGGTGGGTGCTTAAAATAACAAAAAGAACTTTTATTCGGATGTTATTTCTGCTGCCGAGTTCAGCGGTACAATTTCGGTTGAAGCTATGATGAGAAAAGTCGAATTCGTTTTGAGTAACTCGTTAAGTCCTTATGGTAGCACCTGGTTCGGTTTAAGTATAGTACTTTGAGATTGTTTCATAAAATAATAAATGTTCATCCAGAAATGTTTTTTCGGATGTTTACAGTATTTTTATGTAACCCCAGGCGATCTTTGTATCGGTTGTTAATTCTGATGATTTTTTAACGAGCGGAGGATCGAAATATTTTAATGCCTTCTTTGTTTAAAATTGAAAAATGTTATCGAACTTTTTTGAAAACTGTGCAAAAATTTTGTTCACAGAACCATGGTTATATAGTATTCATCATTTTATTTTTACATTCAAATTATGTAGGTAAGTAAATATGTTTTCTGCCGTAAATACCAAAAACATTATTTTTATTCAACAGGTTCATAGCCACTGAAATAAAAAAATATAAGAAAATGTATAAGTTTAATGAAAACTTCTTATGATTTTACCTAGCTCTTTTCAGTTTTATTTACTGGTTTCTAGAGTTTTGGCGTATTGCCAAAGGCTCACAGCAAGCACATGGCATTTCTTTAATTCTTAGTAGTTACTAGTTTAGGAGAGCGACTTTCGTTTGTTTTCTGCTACCTTAGAGAAGGCCAACGAGGTCAATAATTGAATACTAGCAAAGATTGTAGCCATAGTCAATCTTACAAATATTTTAAGTTATTTTTGACACTGACAGGAGAAAAAAAACGTACCCTTTTCAGGAAGCCCGCAGGTTTCGCACTCTCAGTAAACGTTCGTAGATACCAACAAAAAATATGATTTTCTGTAATAATAACTGATACACGTATCCAAAAGTTCATAAACATGTTACATATTCGACCCTAAAAGTATAAACCACGTGTAAAATACAATCTCTTTTTTATATCTACGCCACTCGGTACGTGAACACGTAGACCTAAATATAAAAATACTGCTTACATAAGGTATCCACTTTTCATATTTATGTGATAAAAACATTAGGTCCAATTGGATATCCCTATTTGGGGCGAGAGGAATAGATGTTTTTATACAGGGTGGCCCGAGAAACGAGGTCTAAACCAAATTTTAGAAGCGCATCTCTCCAAGGGCTTCACGATACATCCCCATGTATGTTCAGCGATTATTTATAGTTTAGGAGTTAGACGGTTTTTAATATTTTTAGGGAAATTCTCACTTTAGATTTTTTTGTTTTTCTCTTTCTGTGTCGCATTTTTTGGTATTTTTTTTTAAATTATAATTACTCAAATTATCGTCTACGATCGATAAAATACTATCTGTCTAAACATCACCCATAGTTACTAAAATTTAAAACTTCCACGGACTAAAGCAACACAAAAAGTAAGTACTTTTCGGGACATTAATTGTAGAAATTGGAGTTTGAACATGGTAGGTAAGGCAGAAAATAATTTTTTAGGGTTCCGTAATAAACAAGAAACCCTTATAGTTTCACCATGTCCGTCTGTCTGTCCGTCTGTCTGTCCCCGGCTTAGCTCAGAGACTTAGAACTAGAAAGCTGTAATTTGGCATATGTATACATATTAATCACGCCGAGAAAGTGGTGAAACCAAATCATCAAAAAAAAAATATCATCCTCAATTGTCGTGTAAATTGGGGATGATATTTTTTTTCTCGTCTATCCCATGGTGTGGGGTATTGTTGGAAAGGCCGTTCAAAAATATTGCGGATCTGCCTGTAAAACCCATTATTCGATTCAGGGATCCGTTTGGGTAGTATGATCACGTTTCTAACTTACGCAAGAGACTCAAGTGGCTCCCTATTCGACTTCGCAGGAACTCTTGGATATTGTACCTGCTATTTAACCTCCTTCACAATCCTAAAACTCCTTCCTATCTGCGAGAGCGATTTTCCTACGTCTGTCCTTCATATGCGCCTTGCAGGTCGCGTGCTCGCCATTCCACCGACTTCTACTCTTACTCCTTCTCTGTGCACGCGGTGCCGTTGTGGAATTTACTTCCGCCTGACGTTAGGGACTGACAAACTGTATGTATGTATATATGATAGTATATTCCCATATTATTTGTTTTGAGAATTGTTTCGTTTTTATGTATTCTATTTTCTCTTCTACTCTTACACACGTTGTCTACGTCTCTTTATATCTACTATTTTTACTAAGAGATTTTGTAGAAATAAGCATTACCTTTGTACGTACTTTTCTGTTCTTTCCTTTTTGTCTTTTTCTATGTGTGTACATGAATGGTTGAATAAATAAATAAATAATATTAAGCTTTTAAGTAATTTGTTACAGTCAAGCTCCCCAGACCGGGGGGGGTCTGCCAGCTAAATGGTTGTTTTTGCAACTTTTTCGCGCAAATATCTCCACCCTGCCATGTGAAAAAAAATCATGAAAACTCGTGGTACATATAACGAAATTAAAAGGAAATCTCTCAGAGCTAAGTAGGCTGTACACGTTAACGAGTAACAGTCGACCAACTTACATTTGCAGTTGGAGAAATGACCGTAACGTATATCGATGTATGTGAGAACATGTTTTTAGTTTGTTTTTGGGATAAATACATCCCAACTACGGAACCATTCATTGTGTTTGATCCGACACGAACTTGGCCGGTCTTTTTTAGTTGATAGTACTAAAGTATCGTATGTATGCCCGCTTGGAGTACCTAATACCTAATTCATTTTTCATGTAGGAAGTAAATGAAAAATGGATCCTTATATCCGATTAAAACTACTTTGGGATTATTGCCACCCTTCTTTTTTCTTTCTTCACCCTGTATATCGTAACCGCCCCGAATACGTTTTGAGATATTACACGCGCTGCTGATATGAAAGGAGTTGTCATTGTATAAGTAACGTAATTCTCGGAAAATACACAGCTTGATTTGATTTTGGCTTGGAGGAAATATAAAGCTCTAGTTTACTAAACGTAGACGCTAAACAAGACATTGTATTACAAACCAAGAAAGATAAGATTTCAGGCAGCATAAAAATATCTCCCTAAACCGTTTATCTTCAAAACACCCTTTAACCACCCGGCTTTGTAAGAAAATATCTAATTACCGGCTGAGCCTTAAAGACATCCGAGTGAAAAAGATCCGCCAGTGTTATAAAGAAAAATACATTGGAGTTTTTTTTAGCTGAAGTGCAAAATTGGAAAACCATGTTACAAAGAATATCGGTGGCAATTTCCCGCGATACTCGAACTTTATTGGTAAGATATGAGGGTCCAAAACCATTTTTCAGATATTAATTCCTAACAATCGTAAAAGTTACTTTCATGGTAGTCCTAAAAAGTTATTGCCGCTTTACTGGAAAATATACTTTCTATGGACTTTATCTTGTATTCGCTTTGTCTACAAACAGGGATTTAGATTGCCATAACAATAAAGAAATAACAGTTTCGTGTGGATAATGTTTATTCTGTTAGAAACTCTCGCGATTTGTTCAAAAACATTGTTGGATGGTAGTAGCAAGCGGGTCTGCGTAGGTACGAGTATACTTATAAATCTATAGGCCGCAGGAACGAGGAACTCGCAAGAATCCATGTAATGTAATCAGATATGTGAACAAAGGTTGGAGTGTACTTGCACATAATGTAGAGGTAAAATACAAACTTGCGTATATCGTTTCTACACTGGCTTACTTAGAGACACTACAGGATACATTAACATTGCCAGCGAGCTTTCCAGTATCGTCTGTCGGTTGAGGTTAACTTTGGAGCTTAATTTCTTTTTACGATGCGTTTTATTCATTTAAACACTACACATATTTGTTTTTTTTTTAATCGCCGCTAAGGAATGCAAAAATGTTATATTTCATACGTAACCGACATACTCTTTCCTACCAATGCAATCCGATTCAAACTCCGAGCACAGAAATTATTTCCAACTTTTTTCCGGTGCGCGCGCGGCGATTGCGTGAGGTTTTATAATACAAGTTTGATGATATCTTTTTATTTTTTATTTTGTAGTCGTAACAAGTCGACAACAAGCCGAATCGAGACAATAAAGCATCTTTCAAGGCTGATGAGTCGAGAGTAATGATTATTGCTTACGGTTGTTGATCCGGGTGCTTCTGGCCAGTTGTGTCTGTAATTTTAGAGAGTACAATGGTGTTTTCAATCTTTTGTATCTATAACTCTGTTTTGGCGGCTCTATTGTCTACTGATGTGACAAGTAAGAGTTTAATCGTCATCTTTTTTTTCAATTAGGTTTTAATTCTTCAATAAAATTATGGAATGACACAGTAAAATTTCTCATAAAGTGCCTAATTTGTTTCTTTACCAAAATTAATATGAAGAACATTTTTTTTTATTCTTAACATTTTTAGAGCAACATTGTAGTGGATTTCATTGATACTTCAGACACTGACACTATAAAATATACGACAGTTTTTACGTCCAACTATTCATAAAATCATATTGTTTTTTTGCGGTCAAGAACCAATACACCACCATTCATTCATACATTTGCACAATCGTAAATATCCAGCGATCACACGTCGACTTGATGTAGCACCGGCTACCTGCGCGTACGCATACAGATTAGTGCCGTAGTAATGGCGGGTTGGATGTTACGCTATATTACTTTAATCGTCATCAACACGCGTAGCGTTGGAGAAATAAGTTGGGTTGGGTTGATTTTCTATAAATGTATATTGAATTTCTGGAAACTTCTATAGAAATACATATTATGTTTGGTAGCATCCAACAGTGGTGGATTCTAATCATTAAACCTTACTTTTTCTTTCCGGTAGTTAGCTACCTGTCTCCAATTTGCAGCTATATTAACTTTATTCTGTATCATCATCATCATCATTTCAGCCGAAAGACGTCCACTGCTGGACATAGGCCTCCCCCAAAGGGGGGGGGGGGGTCCATAATCGCCAGGCTTGGCAGGCGGGTTGGCGATCGCAGTATGGTGTTAATATGCATAGAGAACGCTGCTGCCCATTCTCTAGTAAGTCCCTTAGTCGCCTTTTACGACACCCACGGGAAGAAATGGGATGGTACTATTCTCTACGTCCGGCACCACACGGACTTGATTCTTGATTCACGGATTCTGTATATCTTCGGAAATTTCAACAGTTTGGTCTCGTCACCACACCACATAATTTACATTAATTTATTTTGGTATCATCATACATAAACAGAAAGTTTGACTATTATTTTTTAGGCAGGTATACCCAATATTATATTCTATTCATAAATCTTCTCTCGTTAATCTTTTGAACTAGACTCCATCTTATAATGCTGACGTTACTCTGGCCTTCGTCCGTCAAAAGTTATACTTGATTGCGTTACATAAGTCATCATCATCATCAAATTTTGTGAATCTGTCGTAAGGAGGGGACGGACCGGTTATTAGGGTTCCGTAATTGTGACAGAAATTGCCGGGAACCCTCGTAGAATTCCTTAATGATGTCAAAATATTTACCGGTTACCGTAACAATGTCCCGCGAAATTTTGTTACTATCGTTTTAAAGAGGAAGTCGAAATAAGCGAGGGTCAAAGTATTGCCGTACGTAAGTACATTTTATATTTTTTACAGGCAGCGCCAATGGGCCAAAGCACATTAAGACGAGAACACAGGGCATTTACCAAAATGTGTGCTTGATTATAAAGTGTGCACACGTTGCGTTGATATTTACGAGCTCAGGCTTTTTCACTTGAAGACACGGAGGCAACTTATTATATATTAAATAAGTTGACGTATCGAAAAAAGCAAAATCGAATATCAGGCGATATTACATCAAACAAAAGATAACCCTAATAATCGCTCTCCACGCAATACTCGTATAAAAACTATGGCAGAACCTTTTTCTTGTTGAACTTTCTTAAACAAGTTTCGATCTATTCCAAGTGAATCATGATTGATGTTCTGCCGACGACGCACGGCAGAGCATAATGCTACTAAAATTAGAAGTTCGCTTAGTTAGTTACAGTTCTCGACTGATGAGTTTCAAAGTATAGGCAAGTGGCCTCGAAAATTCCTCATGGGTAACTTGATACTCATGGTGGACTTGCTATGTATTTTTTTTTATTAAATGCTTAGATTTAATTTCAGAATAATGATAGATTACCTACAATACTTAGAATAATGGAAACATCTTCGAATTACAAGAGTTTCCTGAAACGAATGCAGGGGGACTCAGCACACATGTGACGAGCAGCTTTAGAAGTAATTTCGAAAGATTGTTTTCGCAAAACAAAAGTCCTAGGCATCAACTTTATTAAATCAGTTAGTTCAATCACTAACCTTTTTTTGGCGTTTACTAGTAAATTAAATAGTAAATTACATAAATTTAATAGTAAATTACATGGTCCAAAATGTTGTACTTAAATTTAACGCACTTGAAACACAAAACTAACCCATCATTTGAATTGTAAACCTGCTTGCAGAAAATGCAGATGTCCACATGTCTTTTATAGTATCTTCCTGAACAGTAATTAGTAATTCAAATTTTAAAATTGTGCACCGCTCTGAAAACACCACATTATGATAAAAAGTCTTTAACAAAGGCAAAACGTGAAATTACGTATTCAGAGCCGCTAATTTTTCAAGGTTCTTTCTTGCACATTTCAATACGAACCTTCGAAACTGCATGCCTGAGGCGCTACGTATTAAAAACAACGTTGGAATCTGTAATGATTACAGAACTTTAACTTGAAACTTGGAATCCGAAGTTTTTTGCATTTTATAGCGTACAATTTAGCAAACTAATGGCGTGATTGGTACAAGGGAAGTGGGATCCCGTGCGGTTAAACTCCAATTATTGCGCTGAGAGCTTTATTAGTTCGCTCTTTATTTTTTTCAAGCTTCCCTTCAGATTTTCTGCATTCTCTAAATAATATAATAGCATGTTGTTTTCAAGTAAAGAGCCTTTTAGCAAAATTACTGGGTACAATCATATTTCAGGTAAATACTGATAAACTCATTCAAGTTACTGCAGTCATCCATCAGCCTACATAAACGTCATCGAAAATAACGGCACATACTATTAATAAAACGAATCCATAGGTATATAAGTGAGTTAGAATTTAATTTGAATATCTCATTTATTCACATGAATTTAATATTTTGATCAGTAGGTGGTAAAATACATGCATTAATAACAACTCTCGCATATACTTAAAAAAAATATTTTACTTGTGGCTGTTGAATGGGAAAAAGCATATCACAATAACTTGTCTTAAGAATGTTGCATCAATTCAGAACATTATTTTCTGACACTAGTTAAATAGTCAATTCCATCCATCATTGACCGGAACTGTTCAATATTCAATGGGAATAAGTAAGACCGAGCACATTGTATTCAAAACTACAAAGAACCGCTTCAAGAGTAGTAAAAATTTTCTATTACAACGTTGAATCGTAAAATGTCACTGTACAATAAGAGATCAATCATTTGAGACAAGGTCCTCTCCAGTTGTGGTTGGATGTGAAAAATAATATCTACAGGGTGACCCACTTCGAGAGATTTGCATTCAAGCTGAGTCGCGGTGTAATTTATCATCCATCACACGCCAGCAAAAAATATTGTGGAATATCTATATAGAGTTTTAGTTTGTCGCTTCAACTTAGGTACTGCGTCAGCTGAGTGTGTAGAATTAAGTTTTTAGTCGATTCAACAACTGCTCCACTTCTACTTGTTATCTTTCAAGGAACTGCGAGTGTATGTTTGTCTACTCCACTCCATGTTGCGGATAAGAAAAAGTTTGAATGTGAGACGTTGCTACCTTTATCTACCATTTTTGTTGAGCGTGAGTTTTTTATTTGAACCAACACAATAATTTTACCCTCTATTATAATGTAAAAAGAGATAACTAGTTGCAACTTTGCAACTTGCAACTTTTGCAGTTAATTAGCACTTTATCTATTGTTTTCACTTCACAAAGCTCAATCAGGATCAGTCAATTGGAATGCAAAGAGAACAAAAACCAAACAAAAAACATTCAC
This sequence comes from Atethmia centrago, assembly GCA_905333075.3. NCBI lineage: Eukaryota > Metazoa > Arthropoda > Insecta > Lepidoptera > Noctuidae > Atethmia > Atethmia centrago. Next base: position 12,889,068 of record HG995382.1, read on the forward strand.
AAAATACCACTGATATTTTATTCACCATATTTGCTCCAGGACGAAATATTCAAATTGGATTTTAATAAAACGAATATTTAATTATTTAAATAATTCAAATGTTTTCACCTGTTATTATGTAAATTGGGTTAAATTCGACATTTGAGCCGATTTACATTCATTATTGTATCGAATTTGGTTGTCAAGTTATTACATGCGATGTGATTAGTATTATCATAATAACGAGTCTTTAATAAAATATGAGCATCATAGGTCGAGTTAACATTACAGTCAAGTTTTTAATCTAATTACGCCATATTAAGAAATAAATTAACATTAATTCTCATCAAATTCTATTTCTTTGAATCGTTGCATTAAAATAGGTCAATATTTTCATTTGAAAACTTATTCTAAAATCAGTATTTATGACGTCCAAAGAGATCAATAAATTAATACATGACAATGCGTAGAATTCTCTCCGAGATCGGTCTGTGTAATAAATAATTCATAAATATGTTTTTATTAATTAATAATGAAGTGGCCGCCTGAATTATGTACGAGAAAAACCTTTTGATATCAGTATGGTATACAACTCAATTCTTATGATTCATATTTCTTACATCGCTATTGTTTGGTGGACATTCTCTGATGCATGATATTCGACTAAGAATTTAATAATTGGACGTTTGTCCTGCAGCTATGAGAAAAACAAATTAGTATATTTTGTTTATCCTCCCTTGGGGCTGCGCTTAATATTGAGGGCGTTGGTCCTGATTTCAGGCAATTTTGTTATTACCTTTTAAACAAAACAGAACATCGCAAACAAAATTATTTTCTTGGATAAAACAAGTACTAGCATCGATATTACAAGCAAGAATAATAACATCGTATGAGTTATAATCACGGAATTTCAAAGTATTTTTTTATTACATTTCAGTGTACCTACTGTATTTTATGAACAAAACATTCTATGAAGCTTTCCTTCATTTGATATTACCCGCTATACCACAGTGTTGTCTTAATAACTTGGAAGTAACGCTTTTTCACATGAAACGAGTACAATCTGTTTATTGCCTACGTGTGAGGCTATTTCGTATAACTAGATAAGGTAAACCTGCTTAACGTTGCCGTACCTTCCTATGTCGGTATTTCCTATTCATCAACACACTGCTTTGAGCATCTCCGCTCTTGTGATGTAATTATGTACCTAGGTACCTAATATTAAGTAGAGAATTAATGGGTTCTAAGCTACGTACCCGCAATAATGTCATATTAGGATAAATTCGTAAAAAAAAGCACGCAAAATGCTGTTCTGATTCTGCAGTTTTTTTTTGGCGCAGCGATGGCACACACTATTGTTGTAAAATATATATTTTTTTATTCTGTTGTTTTTATTTTATGTTTTACGAACTGTGTCCAAATAAACGTTATTCTTTCTTTCTTTCTTTAGTTCTTAAAAACGGTAAAAGACATGTTGGCGAGTGTGATAACAAATTATATCTTTGTTAATTGCTCTTTGAATTCTATTAGGTACGTACATCAATTCTGTTGATGGCTGAATTGAAAAGTAACTTTTAGTAGGTACTTAATATAAAAAAAAAAACTTTTTATAAAAAAACAACAACTGATTTCCAAAAGAAATACTACAATAAATGAATGAAATGCACCGACCCTAGCGTGGTTAAACCAGACTCGATTGCTCGAATAAACCCAGAGATTCGCACTAGTCCCTGGAGCCTCGTGTTTCATGGGACTGCAGAGACCATTGCATATCAAAGAGTAGACCAGGGGCGCGGTAATAGTCAGGAAGATGTGCCCTTAGGATAGGAAGGATTATTAGAGCCTACCGGATATGCATCCTAGAGTAAGCAATAGAATAGTGGAGAGACGTAATTTATCTATGAGAGGATCTTTTAACAACGTCGTCGCCAGATTGGCTTAGTTCCAGTTGCTTTTTCGACTCTTTTCTGTGTGACTGCTATGCTGTGTTGCACGTTGCTATTTCCAATGTCTTCATCTGAGGTCTCGCTACTATCCGTTTCTGATTTCTTGTAAATCACGCTAGCAGCCTTCCTAATCTTATCTCGATCTTTAGCCGTCTCCATCCAAAAGTTGATTTCCTTGTCGAAGTAAGTCATGTCTTGCGGTGAAAAATGATTTTAATCTCGGAAGTCGGTGTCTTTGGTTTTGTATTTTCGCTTTTTGCCAGCGACTTCCGAAATGAAAGTAATTTTTCACTATGTAGTGTTTTTTTCTGGACGGAGGACCTCGTGGCTAAATAAAAACAGCCGCAAGGGTCAATCCAGCAGTTTAAGCTACGCTTGCCAGAGTTGCTCCGTGGATGGGTGACCATCTCTACATACCGAGACTCCTCCATGCCTCGAAAAGCACGTTAAGCCGTTAGTCCCGACTCTCATTCGTTGATCTTTGACAGTCAATACGGGTCGACAGAATCCCGAAAGTCTTACCAAGGGGTATCCTATTGACGGAGCTCCGGCGGGATCTCATGGCGTCATGGAAAGTACGGTTGTCGCAACCCAGTGCTGGGCACGCCACGATTGCGGCGATAAGTCCCCTCTTTGAGGAGTGGCTGGAGAGGCGCCACGGCGTCCTCACCTTCCGCCTGACGCAGGTCCTCACCGGACACGGCAGCTTCGGGAGGTTCCTGTGTCGGATAAGGCGGGAGGAAACGTCCTGGTGTCACCACTGTGTGGATCGCCTGGAGGACATGGTGGAGCATACGGTGGAGGTCTGCCCGGCTTGGGCAGAGCACCGCCGTGTCCTCGTGGAGGCGATCGGCGGCAGAGACCTCTCGCGTCCGGCCCTGGTTCAGGCCATGGTACGGAGCGAGAGGGCATGGGCAGCCGTCACCTCCTTCTGCGAAGCAGTAATGCTCGCGAAGGAGGAGGCGGGACGGTTGAGGGAAAGGCACGTTTCGCGCCCTCTCGCCCCTAGCCGCCGCATGAGACGCCCTGGGCGTCGGGAATCTCGGGCGGATTTCCAGCCACCGTAGGCGCGGGCTTGCGGACGGTGAGCAATGGGTAGCTCACCGTCCGGTAAGGACCAGGCCCGGGTCGACGGCGCGTCGTATTCCACGCGCGCCTCAAAGAGATGTCGTCAGCACAAAAGTAGGGGTCCACTAGGGCCGACGCCTGCCGGGGTCCCGGGAAGGTACTTATGGGTCACCGAGGCCCCTGGCAACACAGGCAACAGGAAGGAATACGGGTGGGTTTTAGTCAGTAAGAGTCTGACACACCCTCCCGCTCCGCCCAGAGCGGGAGAAGTTATTTGATGATTTCCCACCCACAAAAAAAAAAAAAAATATTGTCCGTATCCTATTGGTTATAATGATTTCCCACCCAAAAACAAAGGAGTATCCTATTACACAGTTACTGGGTTGTGGAGGTCAGATATGCAATCGCTCCATGTAAGATACAAGCATTCAGCTGCATCCACTTAGACTGGAAGCCGACTCCAACATAGTTGCGAAAAAGGCTAGGAGAAAGAAGTGTTTTTTTTTTTGGAAGCCGGTGTTTTCTTTTTATTAAGTTTTTTTTCACTGTTTAGTTGTGGGACCTACCCCACACAAATTCTAATACCTAATGGTATGTTATGTAAATAACAGTGACAGGAAGTTATTATAACAGAATCCACATACACTATTTGGGAAAAATATGTATTATTAAAGCTAAGTCAAAAACTACCCAACCAAAGTTAATACAAAAAACATGGGACCACCGCGCAATCTTTCTCTACAAAATGAAAAAAAAATGACGAAAATATCGATGGACACTTATTAAAAGAAAACGTACAGCCTAACATATAACCTCCTCGTTTTTTGAAGTCGATTAAAAAAACTATGTAGGTGTGCTATCTTTATTTTAATTTAGTTCTAGAATCACAACGGCATCGAAAGTAATTGCAAACAAGACTTATGATCGGCTGATCATAAGTCTTGTTTCCAATTACTTTCCACATTTTGTCACGTTAATATTAGCCTTGTTTCGTGAGATAAAACTAATAATTAGCTTCAATACTGCCTACACGAGGAGAAAATAGGATAGAAATATCTATACTAAGAAATAAAAGAATCATCTTCGTGTTTATACATAAAATGGCCAACTGTGAAAAGTTACGAGGTTTTTAAGTTTCTTTTTTACGAAATACTTACTGTTGTGGTTGTTATTTATCTTTTATATGGTTGTATGTTTGTAAATATTCGTGTTAAACATCTGTTTTTAGATATTTCAACTGGTTTAAGATAAGTATGCTAATATCTTTGTCAGTCTGCCTTACATATTCTACCGTGGAGTTTTGAGAAAATAATAATATGTATAAAACATCATTATGTAATTTTCTGAACGGGTATGTTTTCACTCATCAAATGAATACCTACATGATGAAAATTATGTATGTTCGTTCGTTATGTTCAGGAATTCAAAGAATTCGAACATATTTCCCACAATTTAATATTTTGAAACAAACTGGATTCATTCCGCGTCACAAATATTATTTCAAAAAAATATTAACGAACAAAACCAAGCATCGCCAGGTTCAAATCTAGATCAGCTCGTGGACCAATCGTCTCGATATAATCAGACTCACGTATCGTTCGGGCCATTTGCTGATTCATAGAAACAACGTATCGATACGAGTGAAGTCGTACGCGAAAGTTATGGAAAGAAACTCAATTGACCCCTCCTGATCCTGTTATTCTGATCATCTAATACTGGCTTAGATATGAGGGATGGTGATTATTATAAATATCTATGTTAAAAGTTGCTTTTTTTATGCAATAGTTTATGTTACCTTCAAGTAGTTATACTGTACAACACGTAATTAAAAAATTAACATATATTGGATTTCTGAAGTGTAGAATCGTGTACAAAGCTGTGAGTTTGCAAAACTTTTTTAAAAATTTTCATATGTGCCTCCCAAAAACGACCACCATATTCAAAGTTTATTCATTTTCGTTAGACGTGATTGGGTCCCAGAAATTCATATTGCAGCGTAACCTCCGCCTTTGCAACCTTTTTGATTCCCAACTGGCCTTCAAATAAATTTCATAATCTTTCTGGTTTTTTTTAATTTGAATTTGACTGGTTGAACGCGTCATGTTTTTTTGATAGAAGAGCAGTCGCCAGAAAAATATTACAAGAGAATGGAAAGGATTATAATTTCGAAACAAAAAACCTAAATCCTCAAGTCATATTAATTCAGTAATTTATCGTGATGAACTGGTCATAATAAATACGACGGTGGAAGAAAGGGGGTTGAAGTTTAATCTAGTTAGGTGTTAAATTTTCACGGAAAGGGTGTAATGCTCTGTTTGTAGATTCAGTTTTGAGTTCCGGCCGGAGTCCGGACGACTCGGGATCGTGCGAGCACTTTCTACCGCGCTCGCTTGCAGCTAGTAGCACAGCGTTCAGCATCACACTACAGATCCTCGACTGCTCCCAACCTTCGCAGCATCGGCGGCTCAACCGCGGCGCGACGCCTGTTTTAGGCGAAGATTCCCAGTTTCAATTTGATTCGACTTCGCTGTTCCCGATCCGCATAGATGCTCGTTGTTCTATTTATTATTTTCTACGCTAATGTGCTTAGCTTACCGTAATATACTTAGTATTAGCTTGATTAATAAAATAAAATAGGGCTAATTCGGCCGGGGGAACATGAGTCTGGTTGTACGTGTTATCAGTGGACACGAAGCGTAGGTGATTGTACAATTACGGCATGGTTTCGTAAACCAAAGTTAAATTACTTATTTAATAACCCTTAAGTTACCCTCGATATCTCATTACTGTAATACGAACCTTATTGTAATAGCTCAGCGACTCTCAACTCACTTTTTTTACCTGTGCTGTATTTTTTGTCCAAACATTTCATATTTTTAGATAATCAAAAATCTCAATCTTTATCAAACATGAATTTTCTCTGCTCAGTTATTCCTTCAGAAGGTTCTGTATGTCAACATCATACATTTGTCTACTAGTTTCCAACTTTTTATTACATACATTTAATTGGGTCTGTAAGTTGAAACGCTCTTTCCTAAGATTAATGTTACACTTATAAAACATTATCTATGTTTTCAAGAGTTTCTTGTAATTTTTAATAATTTTAGTGATTTTAATAAACTTCTTAATTTTATTATGACTTGTTAGGATAGGACATCTTCCCTAGTTAGGTCTATGGTGACGGTGGACTTTTCACTCTCCAGTCCGGATACACTACCAACCAGCTCGTTGAAAAGGTTATTGGTGTTGGCAACCCGATCGCTTAATTTCAGAGAATTGATGGTGGATATTGTGTTGTGTGCCTTGCACAATTCCGCTTCAAGGCCTGATATGCGTTTCAGTACCTGGGTGAAGTGAGCTTGAAGTGAGCTGTCTATATTGTGAATCCCTAGCATCAGGCGAAAACAGCTCACATCACGCTCACTTCACCTAAGTTTCCACGGTGAGACTTTTACAAAATAGCACTGCTGGTCGTGAGTGTCACTGTACTGATAGAAGTCTGACACTAGTTGACGGAGATGATGACGCTAGTCAAGCATGTCCATGTGCTGGGTGTAAAGTTCTAAAATCTGGCCCTCGAGTTGAGTGTTTCTGTCATTTACCCTCTGGACTTCAATCTCGCTATCCTCTCTTTCCTGCAGCAGCTGGTTGGAAAGATTTTTTGATGCTTCCAGCTCCTTGAGTGCAACATTCAGTTTTTCATTCATGTCAGGAACTGTGACTCCGCGGGTCATTATATTTACAAATTTCCACCTGGAATGTGACAAGGATCAGCTGAGTCTATGAGTTGAGAACTTCAGAAGATACTCGTAAGACAGTTAGCAAGAATTAAATAAAAAACAAAAGAAGTTAACATATTTTCATAACCTTTTCTTAAACTTAACTTATTTTGTTATTTTATTTATTTAGAACTTACCACAATTTTTATTATTTGTAGGAAGACTATTACTTATGATATTGGCATTTAAATTAATTACTGGGCTAGCTTATTTCTACTAAGAAAGTTATGGACATACAGGGGTAACCTTAGAGGTAAGAAAGTTTCATCCATTTCACAACACTATTGGTTTATAATAAAAGTAAATAGCAAATTAAGAATACATTTGTGTAAAGTAAAGCTTGTAGTGTATGTTCTATGTCTGGGGCAACTGTTTTCGTCGTCGATTTTGCTTCCACAATATGTCAATCAAAAGGAGACAGAAACGGTGACAGTGTGTACTGGACGCAGCTCACAACTCTGAGCCGTGTTTACAGGTGTTGTATAGTGTGTAAATATAACTACAATAATGAGAAAAGAAATTACTCCCCGGGTTCGATGACTTCAAATTCGCAATTCAAACGTTAACAGCCGGTAGATGACATATCGAAATATCGATTATTGTGTCATTGTGATATCACATAATAATCGATATTTAAAAAACACGGCACAAATACTGAGTGACACTTTTTACTTACATTCTAAGGTAAAGAATAGATTTTACGCAAAATAAACACAATTAATTAATAATTTAAAATAATTTAAGTACGACCTCGTTTTTCACGACCTGTCACAAGAGTTGCCAGCGCGCAAAAAAAAGAATTATAATAATACAATATAATTTCGGATGTTTTTTTATGAATGAACTTCTTATACCTGACCTGGACATTAATCTCGCTATATTAAAATAACATAACATCCCGCCTGTATTCCCTGAAGGGTTAAGCAGAGGTATGCCTATAGTCACACCCACATTTTTGTTTTAAGTCCCATGTAATAGGGGGCCAAATTCCAGATGGAAAAACCCAATAACACTTTGTCCGACTCGGGAATCGAACCCAGGACCTCGTGTTCAGCATTAACGCTTGCGACCACTAGACCAACGAGGCAGTCGCCATAATAATTATGTGATTAGATTAGATTCGGAGCAAATTTTCTGGAACAGACGGACGTTTTTTTCTTTCTGACGTACCGAATCTTAAAAAGATCAAATGATAGAAGTGGTCAAATACTATACCTAGCCAAACGACTGTTTCTAAGGGGGTGAAGTTTGGATTTGGGAGCTAATCTCCAAAATACTCATCCGGTTTAAAATAATATTTCTTTGATAGAAAGCTACACTATTGTCCAATGCCATAGGATATATTTTATGGTATCGTTGGCTTCCACGCAGACGGAGTCTCCGGCAGAAGCTGTTGAAACCGTCAGACTCTTCATACAGAAGCCTGTTTTTTTCGAAGGGTTAGGTAGAGCTGTACCTATACTACCCCATATTTGGTCAGTTTAGTGTATTGGGGGCGAGCATATTGCTATCAACCAAGTACGGGCACAAAAGTTAGTTTGTAAAGGGTCCATAATTTCCGACGTTTGGCTCCCGAACTGTAACGGGCAGAAGCTGCCTTGAAGCGGCTCCTGCCCAATCTAGGGGGTCCAAACGCCTCCTGCTGGAGGCTCTACGTGGGGGTCGTGCGGTCCATGGCCCTTTACGGGACTCCTGTATGGGCGCGTTCCCTGGCGCTGCGGCCAGCCCGCCGGTTGAGCGCGGCTTAAACGGTCATGGCCATCCGGCTGGTCCGGGGATATCGCACGGTCTCCTGTGAGGCAGCGAGCCTCCTTGCCGGATTGCCGCCATGGGATCTGGAGGCAAAACTCCTCGCGCACGTATGGTGCGAGGAGGCGAAACGCCGAGGCGTAAATCCACTGCCGCTAGAAATCGCGGCACAGCGGACGGAGCTCTGGCGGGATCTAATAGTGACATGGAAATTACGGTTATCGCAACCCAGTGCTGGGCACGCCACGATTGCGGCGATAAGTCCCCTATTTGAGGAGTGGCTAGAGAGGCGCCACGGCGTCCTGACCTTCCGCTTGACACAGGTCCTCACCGGACACGGCAGCTTCGGGAGGAAACGCCCGGGTGTCACCACTGTGTGGATCGCCCGGAGGTCACGGTGGAGCATACGGTGGAAGTCTGCCCAGCTTGGGCAGAGCACCGCCGTGTCCTCGTGGAGGCAATCGGCGGCAGAGATCTCTCTGGTTCAGGCCATGGTATGGAGTGAGAGGGCATGGGCAGCCGTCACATCCTTCTGCGAAGCAGTAATGCTCGCGAAGGAGGAGACGGGACGGTTGAGGGAAAGGCAAATTTCGCGCCCTCTCGCCCCTAGCCGCCGCAGGAGACGCCCTGGGCGTCGGGAATCCCGGGCAGATTTCCGGCCACCGTAGGCGCGGGCTTGCGGACGGTTAGCAATGGGTAGCTCACCGTCCGGTAGGGACCAGGCCCGGGTCGACGGCGCGTCGTATTCCCCACTACCCCTTTTTTTTTTTGGATGGGAAATCATCAAGTAACTTCTCCCGCTCTGGGCGGAGCGGGAGGGTGTGTCGGACTCTTACTGACTAAAACCCACCCGTATTCCTTCCCGCAACCCCGGCAGGCATCGGCCCTAGTGGACCCCTACATTTGTGCTGACGACATATCTTTGAGGCGCGCGTGCAACACGACGCGCCGTCGACCCACTGGGTTGCGACAACCGGACTCTCCAAGTCGCCATGAAATCCCGCCGGAGCTCCGTCCGCTGTGCCGCAAATTTTTCGCGGCAGCGGAGTTACGCCCCGGCATTTCGCCTCCTCGCGCCACTCCCATACGTGCGCGAGGAGTTGGTACTACCCCTGCAGTTTGTTAAATACTTTTATCAATTTATATAATATTGTATAGACAATGGTATAAAGATAAAGTAATTTTAAGTTGAATGTCATATACATGCTGCCTGAAGCTTACATAGCTACTCTGCATTTACAAGTAGGTAAACGTCGATTTTTGCAAAAAAATACTATAGTGCGCGCGGAACTAGTTGGCCACGCCTTAGGTATGTGAGCGGTGGGACGGAGAGGCGGGGGCGCTTGCTGTCATTACTCAGTGCGGCGCCGTACTTCGCGACGGCAACACGCGTTGAAAGTTCTGGCTAGTTCAGATAAAACGCACATTTTTTTATTTGTGGGTCATCAAATAACTTCTCCCGCTCTGGGCGCAACGGCAGGGTGTGTCAGACTCTTACTGACTAAAATCCACCCGTATTCCTTCAGTTGCCCGTGTTGCCAGGGGCCTCGGTAACCCTTTGGTACCTTCACATGAGATTGCAATAGCGAGAAAAAACAAAGAGAAAAGACAATCTAAGGAAATAATATTTAAAGTGCATACGTTTTAAAAAAAACGGAAAACCGGTGTCAATAGTTTAGAAAATAAAACTGATGCGAATATACACAAATTAGTAGTTATTATTAGTCAGAATAATTTCATATACTTAATTTGTTTTTGGTTTATGTTACTATTAATTACAATATAATTACATAGGTACAATATACACTTCTAAAAGTTCAATTGTTTTTTATTTATTCTTTTCAATAATTGAACAATTATTGTTCACGATATCTCGAGATTGTTCATCACTGTCTAATCTCATGTGCGTTGCGAGCAGTAGGCAACCCGCCCCCTCACCCCTGTCGCCAGCTAAGGCGCGGCCAGTTCCGCGCGCACTAAAACAAAAAAAATACCAAAAATACGACCAAACCAGTTAGGTGACAAAATTATGAAATAACATTAACCACCTAAATAAAAACACGCTCCGTTTAATCATGTAAAAACATGACCATTTCCTAAGAAAATTAATGTATTTTTAATAATCATTAATATGCATTAATTACTACGTGTCGACATATCTTTTGACCATTAAGTTCAATCATGCCAAAAACTTACTGATTATTACATCGAAAGAGGATGTAAACATCATTAACGTTTTAAAATATTCTTTAAAATATTCCGGTACGGCCATTCATTGATATTGCTTTAACTAGCTATTGATAAGCATAACGACTTCGTAATTAATTTAAAAATGTATATTAAATATTGTTTTTAGTAACAGCAGCTACGTTGGTGATTGTTCAAGTTATTTAAGTAAGTGTACAAAATCAAAATCAATCAAAATCAAAAGTCATTTATTCAAATTAGGCTGAGAATCAGCACTTTTCGAACGTCAAAATTACATAAGAGAGTCCCAAAAAACGCCTACCCTTCACCACTTCCTAGTGCTTTAGCTGGGAAGAAGAAGTGGCGCAACAATAGTATGCTTAAATAATTCACACAACGCTAAAACATTAAATTATTAGGCATATGTCAGCTAGCACACCACTATACCAACAACAAAAAAAAAACATCGTATCATACAATCTTTTAACTAAGTGATTTAACTGCCGCTCCAGTCTATTGGTCGCAAGCACTAATGCTGGGCATGAAGTCGAGGGTCGAACCCTCCTTGTTGGCAAAACCTTGTTGGGTTTTTTCATCAGGAATTTCTCAGTAACAGCCAGGAGTCTGGACTTGTGCCCGGTTGATGGCCGCAGGCTCGCCCCTCACACTACAATTGCGGCGATAAGTCTCCTCTTTGAGGAGTGGCTAGAGAGGCGCCACGGCGTCCTCACCTTCCGCCTGACGCAGGTCCTCATCGGACACGGCAGCTTCGGGAGGTTCCTGGGTCGGATAAGGCGGGAGGAAACGCCCGGGTCTCACCACTGTGTGGATCGGCCGGAGGACACGGTGAAGCATACGGTGGAGGTCTGCCCGGCTTGGGCAGAGCACCGCCGCCGTGTCCTCGTGGAGGCATTACGTGGGACTTAAACATAACTGGCGACATTTGGGTGTACTATATAATATTATATACACTTCTACCTAACCCTTCGGGAGAAACAGGCGTGATGTTATGTTTAAATTTGTAAATACAAATTACTGATACATTGTTACAGTTATTTGTAAATACAAATTACTGTAACAATGTATCTTGATGAGAGAAATAAACTGTATTATTATTATTATGTTAAGATCTGTAGAAAAAATATTATGTTCCATTATTCTTGCTGAAAGCAATAGCAATTTATCCTTTATTATTTTGGTGACAAGCTCAACTTTTTTGTCCAGAGCTGAGCGAAATATAATTTTCAAAATAAAAATAAAAAAAATAAAAAACAGACTAAAATAAACTCAGAAGCATGTAAACAGCCTTACACAGTATTTTAGTTGAAAAACACAAAAACATGTAGCTGTTACTCGGACCTGACGTGTGAACAGCACGAGAACGTGAGATAATCACGGCGAAGTTGAATGCAAAAATGTTACAAATTATATTGTAGCACGATTTTTTGTTTGAGATGAGTTAATCATGAAGTTCAACGAACCTTTTTTGGTTTACTAGAATAATAAACTACGTAGGTACATAGCATTATTTTGATTCTAACTAGTCTAATCTCCAGTACTTACTGAAGACACTTAACACACTTAATATATTATACGTTTAATGATTATTATTATATTATGCTTTCAACAATATACGATTTCAGACATTGGTGTTATGGTGTTATCTTTATATCGGGACACATTGCCATAATCCCCAATTCTACGTATCCCGAAAAATCTAGACTTTCTGATGGCAAGTTCAATTGTAATACCTACATATATTATTCTATTACCACCGACACATTCCAATAGGCGTGTCAGTTCTCCAACTAACGAAAGCTTTTTCAAAATCACTGCAATCACTTGGCGCCAGGGCGTTACTTCAAAACCACGCATGTACGAGTATATGTTTCCAGTCAAATTATCTACACAATCAACAAGAATCACGTAGACCCACGATGTAAATCCAAGCGGTTAGCCCAACCAGTCATGTAGGGTTGTTTGTCTCACACTCGTTTCTTAGGAATATTTCTTCAGTTTTCAAATTGCAAACAAGTATAGTGTCAAAACTACATGAATCTTTATACGTTTCATCGTCCAAAAATTCTGACACATCCCAATTAATTAGACCAAGCCTATTAACTGTTCAGCAATTTGAAACAGTCTCCTCCCTTCACCGGTCGAGATCACTACGTCAACGCCGGCTGTCGCCGAAAACGAGCGCTGAGGCTCTGTCTCGCATAGAGTTGCAGCATTATGCTGAGCGATGGCCGTTTTGCGTGGATGTGACGCATATTTTCCCCCAACTTGTTCTTTTTTGTGTTTTTTGTTCCTACGTTTCCTAATTAGCGAGCCAGTATTTTATGATAGCAGCCCTGTATATATATACACATATACAGATGAGATAGAGATGCTAAAATAACAGTTAGGGCAATCGTTGTGCAATCTCGTCTCCCGTGAAATATGAGAGACCTGTTAGTTTTATTGTGTACTTCTGGATAAAGATCTGCGTACCGTGTTGTCTAGTTTCCCTAATTAGTGTTTCTGTGAATGTTAGCAGCATGTTTTACTCGTAGATGTGATTTTACTGTTGCATACCTTTATTGTCTCTGGAACATGGTTTCATATAAAACATCACATCTAACTTTAAATAATTACAATAATGAATTGGCGATTTTATAAGATTTATTGAGCCTAGTGGTGTGACCTTCGGACTGCCAAGTCATAGGTCTCGAGTTCGAGACCAAGGCACGCACTTCTGACTTTTTGGATTCATGTGCGTGTTGTATAATTATCACTTGCTGAAAAAACGGTGAAGGAAAACATCGTGATGCCTGAGAGATATTTCTCGACGGAATATGAAGCCAAGTCAGAGGCCCATGGGCGGCAGAAGTCGCGGGAAGGTACTAAAGGGTTATCGAGGCCCTTGGCAACACAGGCAACGGAAGGAATACGGGTGGGTTTTAGTTAGTAAGAGTCTGTCACACCCTCCCGCTCCCCCCAGAGTGGGAGAAGTTATTTAATGATTTTCCACCCAAAAAAAAAATGAGTGGCAAAAACTCTGACACCAGATTAGTACGAACCACACGAAAAAGACAGAAGAGTTGACTAAAAATAATTTTTCGTTCGATACTGACAAATAAAATTATACGAGTATCTGCCATAAGTAAACTCGTAAAACTGAATTTTAATTATAATCGTGTTAAGAGATTTCCGATTATAAAGCATAAATATTTGCTTTAATCAAGTAAATAATACCGAAAAATCGGTATAAATTAATTGTCACATTTAATTCTGCTATGATATTCAGCGTTTCATGCCGTAGAACTTTAAATATCATGGGATATATCGACTCAATACATTTAACACTAATTATCAGATACAAACCAATAAAATGAGTGAGCTTATTACTGTCTTAACAATAGCGACCGCTGCACCATAAATTAATTTAAATAAATCCAGTGCGAGAAATTAGAAGCCAATTTCTCGAACACTAATAATTTTGTTACAATACAATTTATTGCCAAGTCATGTGTTTGTTTTGTCTACGAATTAGTTGTCTGATTTGTTGTTTGAGATTGCGTACCTTGTGTGGCTTATCGGGCTTGTGACTAAGTAATAACAGCCGCATGGGTCGATCGATCAGGTTAAACTACGCTTGCCGCGGTTGGTCCGTGGATGGACCATCTTTACATACTAAAAACCCTCCGTGCCGCCCCGTTGGTCCCGGCTGTTATTTGTTGATCTGTGACAGTTGTTACGGGTCGTCAGAAGCCCGAAAGTCTAACAACCAGTATTACCAAGGGGTATCGTGTTACCCAGTCACTGGGTTGTGGACGTCAGATAGGCAGTCGCTCCATGTAAAATACTAGTATTCAGCTACATACGGTTAGACTGGAAGCCGACTCCAACATAGTTGGAAAAAGGCTAGGCATGTGATGAGTTGCGTACCTTGCATTGTTCTATAGGTACATAGAACATAATTATAAGCAACTCGACCTACTGAAAATTCAAGCGTTGCTGTAATGAACCTCTGTTACCTATACGAGTATATTTGTCCTTATCAAAAACGCATATTATAAGATTAAAGACTACGTTGAAGACAAGGAAGTTTGGCAATAATTCCTTCTGTACATGTGGCTTCCGTGGTACCTCATAAACGGCATAACTATGTAAATGTCTATTAACTGCTCCAAATTACGATGTTTATTTTTTAAACTTACTTTTGACATACTACTTTCATTATTTGACATTATATACCTACAATTTTGATATCAAACTATTTATTAGTGGCTTTTGTGGACAAGATATTAATATCTTGTCCACAAAACCTAAATGAATTAATTAATTCAGACTTGTTGTAATAGCAAACATGTCATTTGGTTAAAATAGGTTTTTATTTTTATTATTTTATTAATATTTTACATAGATTCTTATGTATTTTATGAATGTGAGAACGTTGTAGGCTTAATAGACTAGATTTGTAGACCATTTATTTTTTGTTAAGTAACTGGTACTTCTTGACAGGCCTACACTGTCCTCCCATACCTATTAAAATCACAGTGGATTTGAAAACATTGTAAAAGCCAATTATTTTTAAAAGAGTAACTGTGGTGTTTTTTGCCGGCTCTTCTCCATAGGAAACGACCAATTGGAACCGTGCACCTAGCTTCTGACGTTTCATAAGTGCCCATGTAAGGTTTATTCGAAATAAAAATATTTTGATTTGATTTTTCACTAATTAACTGTTGATTTCGTTTTGTTGGTTAATTTCGTGTATATATAAAAATATTATTTCATAATATTGAGTTAATTTGTATTCAAAGTCATTTTATTTTTAAATTACTTTTGATAGGTATTGTGGTTAAAATAAAATATAGTACGAGTATCATTACAGATATATTATAACACAAAGCATAGGGTGGGTACCTAACAGACAATTATGGGACAAAATTTATGACATTTCTATTTTAAAAAAAAGTTGCAAATGGCATTAAAATACACAATTAGTACACCAGAGATGTCTTTTAACAAAAGAGCAGCTGATTGTTATAATTCACTTACACTCAGAGCCAGCCTGTCGTTCATAACTCGTTAACACTATTGTTTCTTTGTCAACCTCCTTTCCAATGCTATTTCCATTAATCGTTAACTTTACGATCATAATATCTGACACAGTTAATAAATCTGGATGTCTTGTTATTCAGAGGCAGCAGTTGCAAATGACACAATTCGAAGAAGTTTTCATAACAGAAAACCCTTTGTTAAGAGTTTTAAAGTAAAACTTCCTACTGTAAGCAATTGATAAGCAGAAAAATGCTAATCAAGGAAAATTGCACAGTTCATCTGATTAGATATTTCACGGACGAAAGCATTTGTAGATCCATTCCTTTTTTTGCAGGGATCGATCGACATCAAACAAACTGCGGAGACTGCAGACGTAATTATGTGATAATAAGCAAGCTTTAGCTATTAAACTGAACAGAGCCCTCACTTAACAAATTAAACACTGTCCAATACGCTATAAAGCCCATAAGCCGACAATCACCAGCCACCTTATAACGCAAAACATCAAAGTACTGAAGTCACCGATCTATCTACAGCCAACAAATTAATATACAAAACCTGATGCTGCAAAGCTAAAAATACTGGAATCAAAGGGGCTGAACAAGCAAACGAAGATCATTCTATTTATATTAATGTCACGGGCGTGAGGAAGCGTTTAAATCCAGTCATTAATTATTGTCACGGGTAAGACAAAATAGATAATACATTCTCTATTTGTTACCCTCTGCGTGCTTCTAAAGAGCAGGACGAAAGAAATAACAAGGAAATAAGTAGTGCTCAAGACCTACAGATTGATGATATAGCAGCGTTGAAAAAACGTGCCCTTAAAATTATGAATGGATTCCTTAAGGGGTTTTGTCTCTAAATGAGTTTTTCGGTAATGACGTAACTCTCACACGTGATAGAATGAAGGGACATTAAATATCATTTTGTCAAGCTTCATAATTTATGGAATAGGGTTTTTATTAGTATGAACTATGGCAGCTATTTACAAATTTTTATTACTCATTAGAATATGTCGTGTTATTGTTTATGGTTCCTGTGGATATAAATAGTTAGGTTGTTAACGTTTCGATACTAATTTTGAAACACCTAGTTGGGGGCGATCTTTTACTCGACGTGTATCATTATCATTTGCTATAGAACAAATCATTGCATGTAATTGTATGTTTAAATCGATACATCGTTCGAAACGAGTGGATTTTAAAAGGTGCTCGTGATATATTTCGTTTCCAATAATATCGTATTGCGATACGAAAATAATCCGGTTTATTACATTTACTTACATCGACGCATTGTTCAAGTTTTAAATTTTAAGGCTCCTACATACTGGCGCGACTTGTCGCGCGACGCGTCGCGACACAAAGGCACCGCTTGTAGCGCTACACGCGGTGTCTTTGTGTCGCGTCGCGCCGCGCGACAAGTCGCGCCAGTATGTAGGAGCCTTTATTCCCTGAAAAATTGTTTAAACTTTGGAAGGAAAAAAAACATTTATATTTAATGTTATTCATTATTGTGCCGATTATCGAAAGCTGATAGATAAGTTATATTCTCAGATAGCCACGCAAAGCAAAACAGTTTTAAACGAATTGTAATTACGAGTATCATAAATGTAATTAAAGAATGGAGGCGGTCTGTTTCTTTGTGAATTAACAGTAATCAATTAAAACAAATTTATTGCTCCTTGTTAATACAAGTTCAGGCTCCAAATAAAAACTTGGAGCGGCTTGTTATAGTTTCCATGATAAATATTATGTTTTGGAAACCAGTTCTGGCTATCTTACTTTTAATTAGTACCATTCATTTTGTAAGTAAGGTGCTAAAATGATAAATTACAGAAATGACTGTTAAAAAAATACCGTATATTTTATCCAATATAATAAACCTAAGCTTTGTAGAAGTTAAAGTTTTTGCTGGCCACAAATAAGAAGAAGAAAACAAATTTGATGCAATTATTAAACCGACTACAGTCGATACCGAAAACACATTAGCCCGAGATCATCCAGTGATTAAGCGTGGAGGGAATGAAACAAAAAGTCAGGCAACACTTACTAACCGAGTCGGCAAGATCGCAATAAATCTTTCCCTTCCCATACAGTCATACAATCACGTCGGGTTCTATAGACAAGAGTGTTATAATTAAGTTAAACTCGGCGTACTTACATATTGCTTACACGTTTTGACGTTCCTTTTTGTTATGCATGAGCTTTTGTTTTTATTTCTTATTGTGTCAGTCTAATACAGACTTTATTAATACATAAAAGTGGCGAAGGTAACAATATTTACATTCACTATAGCGTCTACCGACATGAATAACTACTATTGTTCCTTCGACATTTTCAACACTAAAGATCTTAATTTTTGTGATACTCTCAGGATTAGAAAGACCTATAGAGTATTCTCACTAGCCACCAAAGCATAATTACAATACAATCCATCAACACAATGTATCATCATTTTGTCCGTATGTATCATTACAGTGAACCGTGGCCGAACACAGATGGTGTTTTGGTGCGGGTGGTTAGCAAAACAACAAAAAAACTAAAACATTACTGAACAACTAATAATGCAGCTTGTATACTCGCCGATCTCGCATCTGCTCTTTTTGTGGACCGTACCAGGGAAGTTGGCTAATTAATTTTGGCTACCACACAGTGAGCCGTTAATTGATTCGTCTTACTAATAAAGAAGTTATAACAAATCTATTAGTGTTAGGAAATAAGGGATTATGAAAAGAAATAAGTTTGCCACGCTACGTGAAGGTATTTTTCTTTGGCAGTTTAGTTACATTTAGGTAATCATAAACATGGTCTTGAATACCTTGAAGACCCTTATAAATAATGAGTTTCAGAAGCAACCACTAGGGTAATTCATTTTCCTCAATTATTTATGAACTTGTGTGAGAACTGATTCATTTTAATTATCATTCACTACAAATCGGTATCTAAGATAAATTATTCCCATTGGAACTTTATTTTAAATACATCCTTTTATTTTCTACAATATTGCTTCACCTTCTCAAGTACCTCTTGGGGTCCAAGGAGTAGATAGAACGTAGTATGCCTTGAATAAATTATTTCCTCTCCACGCTAAGTGGTCACTGCACAATGAGAGATAGATGACATCTTTTAGTGAATTCACGTTAATTTTGTCTTGTAATATTATTTCTATAAAGAGCTTCGTGATATCTTTCACATCCTTTGAAGTTCAGTGTTTAGATCCATCATTATAATTGCCGTTGGCTTCCATAATCCAGTTTGTTTGATACACGGAAATGTATAATGATATTCGTGTTATTATATTGTGAGACTTGTTATTCGGTTTCGTATAATATAGTGATTTGTCAATTTTCTCACAAAGACTGTTTAGCATGTTGCGATTTGTTCGAGTTTACTTGTAACACTTTTGTCAATAAAATGTTTCGAGAGTGCTGTAATTAGGTAACTGCCACTCATGCACACGTACCGCGTTTTATTGGCACTCCATTATTTCACCGATTTCATCACTTACGGTTTTTATGCAATTCTTTGTTACATTTTGTGGCTACTCTCAAGCTTCTTGAATAGTTATTGCAGACGTTTTATTTTATTGCCAACGTCATCGACATCCCAAATGATTTATGGACTCGAAATTCTGACTGCACGGTCCCCGAGACTGCGGAGTCTTTCATATATATATTTTTTCTTTTGAAATGCGGTAACTCTGTGAGCATTTAACGCTGATTAAACTGTAAAATTACGAACGCAACGGCCTTTGTGACAGATGCGGCTCCAAATAATAACATTATACACACACGTACAAAGTTTCGAGGTAGCAGTGTCATGCGGCTGGCCCTTTGTAGCTAACAGAATCCACTTATAGGACAAAGAATACAATGGAGATCTTTGGCAAATTGTAGAATATACACCTAATTATTTGCTTTCAAGTGTGACGGTGCGTTAAGATCCTCGACCCGACAAGGCGGTGCTCAAGGCTTATGAAAACATGTACTCGTAACAATAAGTATCCAATGGCGCGGTATTGTGATAGGTGGCTGCACATTTTTTGCGTACTATCATATCGTCGGTTTTCTCTTTAAAATGATGGACTCTACATCACTCACACACTAACTTGGACGATACAAGGAACTTAATTTATATTATTTTTAATGTTTTACGAAAAAGTTTGAGCTCTATCTAACGCCTTCAAAGCACTTAATATGTTAATGATCTCCATAAATGACTTAGATTTGGTATAAAATATGAGATAGTGATGTAAAAAAAATATAGCGTGTGATTTATTTTAAGCACTTGGCAGACCATACGTTTTCTAATAATAACATGAAGATATTGTTATATTTTATATAAGAAGGAGGATCAAAATAAAGAAGCCAATTCAATAGGCCCAATCAATTATAATTTTTACAACCCCACCCATTCTTCACATCCCTAAGTAGTTAATATTATGAAATATTACCCAGCTATCGATTCGACGCCACCTCTGGTTGAGCATTGGACTTTTTTTATAAGTTTCGCTTTTTATTTTGGTGAATTTTATAAAAATGTATGAATGGCCCCTCCGCCCCTTTCTCGCTCGAGAGCCGATTGTTTTGTCAGCGCTACACCTGGACGCAAACAAATGCGCGCACGCATAACGGTCGGTCGGTGATCCAAGATGGCGACCAGCTTTTGACGAGATTTTTTGTAATAAACCACTTTCTTTCTCGACATTGTTAACGTGTTAAATAAATGTAATATTTGTAAATGTTTCACAGCGATTTTTTACGATGTTAAAGCTCAGCGAAAATAAGTCAATGTGTTAGAGCAATATTTTTCACAAACAATGTGATGAACCCTTTTAGCCCTAAACAAAAGAATCGTACATAATATTGTTCAACATAACATTTTGAATTTACGTTTTCATTAAAAGGAGTCCCGTAATTAACTCGTAAATCAGATGTTTATCACCCTTAGAATTAACTTTGTGATATAAAATCTGAATGTGTGCGAAACGTTAACAGTTCATTTTGATTGTTTCATTTCACTCCCGGATTTGAATTAATTACTTAGAAACGTAATTTCAACGATACAGTAATCGAAAATCCAAATTATATAATTGCAAAACGGTCCACTTTGATTGGTTTTGAAAAATTCACACACACACACACCGCTTTGATATACCAGAGAATAAAAGAATAAAATACGAAGTGTTCTCCAAGGAGATTTGAATGAAAATACGAGTGATACAATACATCCGACTTAAATCTATCGTCTACCTTGGATGTCGGTTTCAGTATTCCGTACGACATACATAATTCATCGACATCAAGTAAAACCAACATTTTATTATGTCACTCCCAGCCCATTAATCTTGTCACCAATTTTATAAATTTGCTGTCACATCCACGTACTATCACAATTTATTTAAAAAATTATAGCTCGTTTGTTGCCGTACTCAAACCTTATGATTAAACATTCAACTTTATTAGTATACCCGAAATTAGTTAGGAAATACATTAATTGTTGTTCCAATCAACATTACTTTTTAAGTTCCCAACTCGAAAGTATTAGTTTGTGGAAAAAATGAAGCGTCATCACTCGTTTAGATATTGTTAATGTATTCCTCGTTTCGAACTGGATTATTAATTATAATAGGATCGTTTTACATAATTTACTGATTAGAAATAAGTTAAATTTATACAGGGTTCTCTGTTTTATCCGTGTCGTAAATTTCATTTGGTTAACATCAAGTTCGGACGATACGTTTTTTTAATTAAATCTCAGTTCGTTAGTTTGATTGGAATGTGTTCGTAAATCTCCATGCTTTTATTGGTGCTTTGACATTACTAGCGAACACGATAATGTTGTAAATTCTATTTTCGTCTTACGGAAGCTGATATTATATTTCCATATAAATGTTAATAGGTACGTCAGATCTGTTCGTTTTAGTAGAATATTACCGAGCATGTACTCATTAAAAACTTGTTTTTGTACTGCTAATGAAAATCAAGTGTCCATAAAATAATAAGTAATAAAACAAATTCGTAACGCGATGAGAAAAAAATATTTTATAAACTGTATTGCTTGATGGAAAAGGGGTTTTTAGTAGGTACTAACAGTAATCAAAAAGAAATGTGAGAAAATGTCAGTTACCTGCTGAACATGATCTTCTTCCTTTAGATATTTCTATCCTTAATATTCACATAAGACAAAAGCTTGGAACCTATTAGAATGGACATAAAACGTGCCACTATTCCAAGTGTCATCTCATTTAAATGCTAATTTTTAATTTCAAGACCATGCACAATCACGAAGTCCATACCTTTTAATTAGGCACAACAGTAATCAGCTTATATTTTGGCTAATTAAGAATATTTATGAAGGTATTTACCATTTGTGAGTTTATCTTGACGGTTGGTTCCACCAAAACCGTAGGGACAGCTTACCGAGACTAGTTGGGGTCTACCAAGCTTACTAATGCCAATTTAATTGGCAGATCGATACTGTTCTAAAATTTACTCTTATCAATACTAACTACGTTTAAAAGCGTTTTGTGGTTGTTTACTTTGTAATCTTGTTACGTATTGGTTAGGTTATTCTTCATTGTAAAGCCTCCTTAATTCTCCAATTTATTCCAAGGTTGTATGAATGATAGAAGCCTAATTCTATGCTGACATTCTAAAGACTTCATGGAATCATTGTTTCTTGGAATTCACCCCATTCTCTCTACACCAAAATTGTGTCCACAATTAGGAATCGGTTGTCTTTTTATTTCTAGCATGACGGCTCCTGCAGACTGGCGCGATATGTCGCGCGACGCGACGCCAGTAGAACAATTTCTATGAAAACTTCATGGAAACTGTTCTATCGATGTCGCGTCGCGCGACAAGTCGCGCCAGTCTGTACGAGCCTTTATACAATAGTTAAGTTACCTAAGATTACTTAGTTTTAATAACATGTATCCTGTCTTCCTAATTTCGGCCACTATAGTGACTTAAAGTGATTAATGAGTTATTAAAATGAGTCTAAAAATAATATAAGCTCTTCAAGCGAAGATCGTGACATTTCGTTCAACCACCCTAGGCTTAGAAGCCCTTTCTAAAATAACTAGGATTTCATCAAAATTAGAAGAATGTTTTTCTTTATTATACCTTCTCCAGCAGCATTATTATTTTCCCACTAACTTGTATTACGTTTAAGGCCCTCATCGATTTATAAAGCAATCAGCAGTAAATTGAATACAGAACTAATTTTGTTGTTAAAATTATTTCTCTTATACAGGCTCGTTTTTTTTTTATAAATAATGTCAATTACCATATCAACCACCATATATATATTTGTATAATAAGGCAACATATCGTAACAAAGCATTTTTTAGTCTATTCTAAAAACATCTTCTATAAAGGTGGACAAAATTTAGTTTCAAAGAATTATGAAATGAAAGAGAAACTAGCGACAAACTATTATACGTTGCGTGTCACAAATTGTGACGAAGCATTTCTTTTATTTTCGTAAAGGCAATATTAAAACAATTTTATCATAATTTCCTTAACGGGAATGAATGCGAGGCTTACGTAAGCGAAGATTAGCACGAATTGACCTCCGGCGATCGAAGTAAGGTGTTCCAAATATAGAACCATAATAACATAATACGCCCTGTCACGTAGGTACTATACATACGCACACTACATATTCCTATAGTTTCATATTGTCAGGGGTCAAGTCGAAAGTTGCAACATCTGCAAAATTGTTTTTGGTAGAAGTTCTCGTCGTTCTATATTTGCAGTTTTGATATTCAGTATGCGTAGAATAATGCAATATAAGGTGGAATAAAAACAGCTACCAGATTTTTCAGCTTTGCGAAAAGTTGAATATTATGCTTTATTATTTTATTTAAAACTATCTCCATCTGCAGTAATTTTCAACTAGTTGCCATCATTAATCATTCTCTTTTGTTGTATTATTTTCGGATTAATTTCAATTGCAGCTTCATCATGGATTGGACCAGCTATGGTGATTATTTCCATGTCCATTATGCTTTCACTCGCCATACAGTAATCATCAATTCAAAATTTCTTCAGAACCTTCACTGTTATTCCATATATCTTCAGGATTTAGCTTCTTACAATAACCGCCTGAAGCGATGACGTGACGTACATACATACATGACAATAAAATACGGTAAATAACCTTCTAACATGTGGTTTTAAGTATCCCCCTTCAACACTTTATTTTTATCCTTCACACATGTGACTGGTGCTACTGTCAAATTAGCTTTTTATTGTCCGTCCTAATCTCCTAATAAATCCAAACAGACGCTTTACAAGATTTTTTTAGTACCGAAACTTTTTTCAACAATGTGGTTACTATTTGTTTTGCTGTCATCATTGAGTCACTATCTTTTACGTTTACTTTTTTCCTCTTATTTATCAATTTATGTGATGGTGTTTCTATTTCAGTCTAGTTTGAAATTATTGTATTTTTCCTGCAATAGTGCAAACATACAATTACACTTATTAAAGTCTTCGAAACAGTCTTTGTATATAACAGTACTAGAACGACGACTTTCTACTAACTGTTCTATATGAAGTTTGTTTCATTCTTCTTATCTGTAATGGAAAAGCGTCATTATGACGTCATAATGACGCTTTTCTAATGAAGTACATTACAGACAAGAAGAATGAAACTGGCCATTAAAGTGCTGAGGTTGAACTCTGATGTTCCTATTTATAAATGGTTACTATTTTAGCACTGAAATCAGTAACGACCGCGCCGTCAAAAATAACGTGCTTCGCGTAAATCGTATCATTGCTTGAACATAAGGTGGTGATTTGTGCTAGTAACCTGACTTGTGTTTATACTGGACTGCTTAAGTATTAGAATCGTTTTTATCGTTAAGATGTTGTGGTTGCCATTATATTACTTGTAGACTTATATCAAAGCTTCTAAAAACAAATGAATAATCGTTGTTTTAACTTGACTGAACTTTTACATTAATTAAATTGTTTACCATTCTGTTTCATGGAGTGACCTGTGCGGGTGTGGCTTTAGTATTATTTATTTATTTAAACTTCTCGCACACAATTCACAATTAGGTACAAAGGCAGACTTAATGCCTTAGCCATTCTCTACCAGTCAACCAAGGGTGGTGAAGAGATAAGATGGCAGATGCTCTGAGAGGAAATAAAAATAATAAAAATATTAAAAGATAACATAATAGATTAAATAGAGATACAGAAATACATAAATAGGTTACAAACTTATAATACCAACACATACATATTTACTACAATATACCTACATTATATATATATATATATATATATATATATACATACAAATTCAAGGAAAACAGAAACATCATTGAGATGACTCTACGCTATTTGTTTGGAAAATAACCCTGCAATTTCCGCTTAAATGCATACCGACTGGTAGCCATCTTGATATCAAGAGGAAGCGCATTCCAAATAAGAATGGAATGAATATGAAAGGAAGAATGAACAAAGTCAGAAGTATGAGAAGGACAGAGTAGAAGAAGATTGTTTGAAGAACGCAGACTTTTAGCGTGCGAAGAACATAGATATTGGAAGTGAGACATAAGATAAGGAGGGAGAGTTGAGAAGGGAGAAAAGAGTGGTCAAAGCGCGCAAGCTTCTTCTTTGGCGAATGGACATCCATTTGAGCTCAGATATGTAGCTCGAAACATGGTCATATTTCCTTAGATTGAATATGAACCGGATACCATTGTTGAGTAGTCTGTCGACCTTATCCAGCAAAACCGCGTTCAAATCAAAGTAGCACACGTCACCATAGTCGATGATAGGGATTATATATTTACAATAGGTACTAGCAAAGTCCTTAAGAAGGTTCTCTCAGGATACCTAATATATTTTTTTTAAACATCAGGCCATAGATTTGTATTTAATATTATAAACGGCAAACTTTTTATAAGAACTATCATCACATTGTGAAAATCAAATATAATAGACGCCCACGTTGACGCGCATAATTCTTGTATAATAGTAATATGTCAGTTTTCTATAGCACCATAAAATGTTAGTTTATTAGCGTCTTGTGTCATCGATGATGAAAGCGATGCTTTTGTTAAACACTCCTCAATCTCTATGTCACTCACACAGTCCTACCAGTTTTGGTAGAAAAATGCATACATTTTCGTTAAACTTCATAATTTTTATTTAAAAAATGAGGTCGCCAAAAAATTTCATACATCTCGTAACATACAAAAGATAATTTCTATTTAAAAAAATACTTAAAACAAACATCCATACTTTCCCGACTTCGGGCTCATTCGGGCTGGTTCGATAACCTCCGTCCATTACTTACATCTGTTTGGTCATTGCCGATCTTCGGCGACCCTTTCATCTCCCTGTCCAAGTCATTATCGTTAGATTCGACAACTCTACGTGTCTAGCAGGTGCCAATTTTCTACCTAAGTCCTCAGAGAGGCAAAACACGTTAATTGAGTTTGAAACTGGAAAACTGTAAGCAAAACTTCCCGAATATGTTTTAGACTGGAAACGAGTTTATATTAGTTTTGGAAATTGGGTCGGTATCTGTTTCAGGTGAATGATTTTTGAAGGAGATAATATTATAATTTTAAATAATGGTAACCTAAATAACAATAAGTACCTACCTAAGCATCTTACTGAAATTTGTAATGAAATACCAGTTCTTTAAAGACTTTTCTTCTTCATATTATCAATAAATTTGAGAGGCGAAGAAATATTTATGTTGAAAATACTGTCTATACTCATCGCCCCATACTCTTTGCAATCGGACGCCTCAACAAGCGTGATCTTGCGCACGCGATACACCAAAATTTGTTCCAGACACATACAAAGGCGGCGACCGGCGAACATCTCACAATAAAACTAAAACCTCTCGAGGAATTCTATCGTGGCGACAAATAAACGCATTATAATGATTCTTTGTGCTTATTAATTCATATTACACGGCCGTTTAGAACTCTTGACGGGGTGACAAAAGATGGTCGCTGGTCGGCCACAAGAGCAATGGATCGGAGCGAACTGAATATAATAAATTACAGCGTCTATGCTTCAAGATGCGTAGATAGTACGTGCATATACCTACGTGGAGTTTTTGTTCATTTTTCTCTCGTGGAACGCGTTTATTTGTGTGCCAGAGCAATTTATCTTGCGATACGAGCGGCGTATGAATGAGTAAGCTTATGGTTATCGAAACGTATGAATTGTCGCTAGAGTGCGTGCCTATTTTTTATTTAGTAATACGAGTAGTACTTCAAAAACCCGCTTCGATTGAGTGTAGCCAGTGGCGTGTATTTCATAAAGACAGAAAGACACTGCCTACCCTACCTAACTCAGATAAATATTTATAATCTTGTTAAGACATCTAATATTATTTTATCTACGAGTAACAAAAAATCTTAATTCATATTTCAGCGCCACCTTTCAAGTGTCGGGTAATATCGATACAGAGTAGCCAGCTCGTTCGTACAATTTGACGTAATTTCGCATTGCGCTGCGGTAACGCCGCTGAGTGCCACGGGAAAGACACAAACTATTCGCGGCTAAATGTGTATATGTGTGCTCTCGTGATCATACAGATTTAATAGGTGTGCGTTCCTATAGATACGAGACACACAATGTCACAAATACCGCGCAGAGTAGCCACTGGCTTGTTTACAACACGACAAATTACGAACAAATTACCAAAGTTTTCCGATCCGAAGTTAGCTATGCAACTATTTTAAAAAGTAGCATTGTTTCATTAAATTTTCGCTACATAGAGTACCATTTTTTGTCGTATTTTTTATACTGAGTCGAGCCGCCATTATTTTGTTTATTTTGATAGCTTTGCTAACAGTTATTAAAGATTTTAACGTTGATAATAGTGTGAAAAATGAATAAAATTCACTGTGAAAGTTGTTCAGGTGGTGTGTGTACAGAGAAAATAAAAAAATATGCGTTTTCAAAACTATCTTTTGGTGACAAAAAACAAGTGATCGTGAAAGGTCGTTGTACTTAATTAATACAAACTAAAGGTAAAGTCAATCGTAAATTCAATACAAAACAATAGGATTCATATTATTGGTTCACAGGTTGCATACACAGTAATCGGTTGTTCTGCTTCCCTTGTCTACTATTTTCAAACAATAAAACCTTAACCGTCTGGAACGACACCGGTTACACCGATATTCATCATTTTCCTACGGCAGCAAAAAACACGATCAATCTGAAAAACACTTAGAAGCTTCGCTTAAATATCACACCTTTGGAAAAAATCCCAAGGACAGCGACGACTTACAGATCTGTCCATGATCTCAATAGAAAAAAACCTGCTTACGGATATGAAACGGCTTCCTAACTTTTACGATTCCATATTGCAGACTTTCTTACAGAAAGATAGACGTGCAGATTTAATATAAATAAAATTAAATCTTAAAATAAGTTTGTAGGTAGAACCTTAGATTTTATTTTATTTTCATTTGAGTCAACCGACACGAAAAGAAGAAGTTTTTCAAAAACTGGCTGAAAGGTCACCCCGAATATCCGTAAATTGATATGTTGAAATCAGTCAATCGTTAAAGGATATTTGAGGTGGCAATTACCTACATCATTATTAAACCGACAAGACGACGAAACAAAACCAGCATGCAGTATTTTTGGTAAGATGGTTTTTTCTGCCTACCCTGTCTAAAAACTCATTTACTGGCCTATAAAAATGTGCCATATTTTTTTTTTACAAAAATGTATCCAAATGTAATAGAAAGATCTTCAATCACTATGTCAATTTAAGTGATCATCAAAGTAAGATACAAAATAACAAATTTATTATTAGCTTTTCTAACTTAGAAATTGCTTTTAAAACTTTTCCATTACGCAGAGTACTTCTTTGTTCTCACCGTCCAGTTCATCAAAACTAATTTTCGATACAACATTCTACCGGTCTGAATAAATTCTCCGAGGAGTATCTTCAAAAGATATCAGTCGCAAATCAAACTGAGCAAAATTCCGATCACGAGTCGCGAATTTTCTTGTACTTCAATAGCTCACATCAAAGTTTCTTTATGTCTCCTCTACCCTTGTCAATTGTCTATTCTGTACCATATCTTTCCTTCCACGCTTATAAAATTCTGAACGTGCGTGTGTTGAGCATCTTTGGTAATGGCGAAATTTCGAAAATAGAACTTGTAATGTAACCTAGTTTTTGATACTTTGTGTAAGCCTCTTATTTTATTTTGTGGGTGACGGATCATTCCCTGTTGTGTATGATAAAAATAGGTTTGTTTGTCTCACAACTGAATTTATCACACATATTGTACGGCATTCTATTCACTTTTTAACGTCGATTCATGAGCAAACAAAAAAAAAATCATGCATTTTTACATGTTCAATACACATCG
The DNA here is from genome assembly GCA_905333075.3 of Atethmia centrago. Classification (NCBI taxonomy): domain Eukaryota; kingdom Metazoa; phylum Arthropoda; class Insecta; order Lepidoptera; family Noctuidae; genus Atethmia; species Atethmia centrago. The sequence continues at coordinate 12,918,205 of HG995382.1, forward strand.
TCAAATTCTTTGATAAAAAACCGGCCAATTACGTGTCGTACTTAATTAAATTATAAATTAAGGCTCCTACATACAGGCGCGACTTGTCGCGCGACGCGTCGCGACACAAAGGCACCGCTTGTAGCGCTACACGCGGTGTCTTTGTGTCGCGTCGCGTCGCGCGACAAGTCGCGCCAGTATGTAGGAGCCTTTATGTTATTTCTGTAAGTAGGTTTGCATAAAAACGTCAATCATATTTAAAAAAAGTGGCCAAGTGCGTGTCGGTCCACGCACAATGAAGGGTTCCGTAGTTGGGAAGTTGGGACGAATTTATATCAAAACCAAACTTAACATTGTAGTTGAAAAACATGTTCTCCCATACATCGATATATGCCATGGACAATTCTCCAACTGCAAATTTAAGTTGGTATTACTCGTTAACCTGTAAAGCCCACTTAGCCGTGATAGTTTTCCTTTTAATTTCATTATATGTACTACTGCTATGAATTTTTTTACTTGACTCTTATAAAAATATGAACTTTAATGCTTAATAATATACACTCACACACCATGGGGTAGACGAGAAAAAAACTATCATCCCCACGTTATGTGCAAGGGAGGTGTACCTTAAAAAAATATTTTTCAAGATTTTATTCTAGCACTATATCGGCGTGATTATATATGTATACATCATCAGCCTATAATGTTCCCACTGCGGGACACAGGCCTCCTCTCTGTGAGAGGGAGTGGGCCGTAATCCACCACCCACCACGCGGGCCCAGTGCGGGTTGGTAGATGTCACATGTCTTCGAATTTTTGGTTCTAGGGCATGCCGGTTTCCTCACGATGTTTTCCTTCACCGTTCACCGTGATTAATATGTATATCTATGCCAAATTACAGCTTTCTAGTACTAAGCGTCTTTGAGCTATAGCGGGGAAAAACAGACAGACAGACGGACATGGCGAAACTACAAGGGTTCCTTGTTTACTATGGAACCCTAAAAACAAGCCAAGTGCGTGTCGGACCACACACACTGAAGGGTTCCGTAGTTGGGATGAATTTGTCCCAAGAACCATATAAATTCCATCTGCAAATGTAAGTTTCTACGCACAATATAGAGTGACTTTTTTTATTGAGGGTGCGAAATCATCAAATAACTTCTCCCGCTCTGGGCGGAGCGGGAGGGTGTGTCAGACTCTTACTGACTAAAACCCACCCGTATTCCTTCCTGTTGCCTGTGTTGCGGGGGCCTCGGTGACCCATAAGTACCTTCCCGCGACCCCGGCAGGCATCGGCCCTAGTGGACCCCTACCTATGCGCTGACGACATCTCTTCCATGTTATTTTTAGACCATATACTTTTTATAGGTTTTCCGAAATCTATAAGTATATAACTATCCTCTGTATTTTATAAAAAAATGTAGGCTCAGCAGTTTCAGAGATAACGGGGGAATGCTCAATATATAATTACATATATATTTTCTATAATAACTTTAAAAAAAGAACTAATTTAAAATTATAAAAAAGAAATATTTGATATCCCCATAGCAAGTCCTTTTATTTGATATGTCACACACGGTACGGTTTGCAAATCCTTTTTTTTTCAGTCTTCCCCCAACACTGAACCCCGGATTCAAAATTCATTTATTTACGTTACACAGTCGTGGTTGGGTCACAGAAATTCATATGTGTCCAAATTTCAACTTTATCGGTCCAGTAGATTTGGAGCAAATCGGGTGTGACAGACAGACACAAGAGTAATCCTATAAGGGTTCCGTTTATTACTTCTTAGGTACGAAACCCTAAATATGATTGAATAGTAATATCGATCTACGTCTTTGTATTGGAATATTATTAGTTCGAAATCATTCGAAATACTAAATCTGCCAATAAACGGGTTTTAGTTATGTTTGTGATTTATTGAGCCGTAAATATCACGATTTAGACATGTTGCTAAAGCGAAAATATTGAGAAAATATAGCTCGCCAAACGTTATTATGGATAAATCCAAATATAGGCATGCATACATGAGTAAGTAACTAACGAGGACCGTACCCATTTACATGATAAAATAATTTTGATTAACGGCTTTTTGAGTATTTACACATACAAATTATAGTTGTCTAAAAGAGCTTTATAAAAGTTGTTGATGTGCCAAAAATTCAACTGAATAATGTTGTACGGGAAATGATGTTAGAACCGGTTTAAAAACATCTACATTTTTGTTGTAGGTCCGTAAACTCTTCAATAGGGTCTTACACCCATTTTTGAAAAGTGTCTTAATTAAATTCTATAGTGCTAATATGCCAAAAAAAAAATCACAAAATTTTTATTCAATCGATAAGTGCCATAAAAATTCATTTAAAATTTTACATTTTCAAATTTCGCGCGTAGGTTGACGAAAACGCTGGACGCAGTGGACGCCATGTTGCTCTGTGGTCATGACGTCACTGGGCTATGAAAACAAATGCGCTGATCTTTGTATGATAATTGACACGTTTTTGTTAACATAGCTGCATGACGTAATAACATGGCGACTACTATTTCATGGTGGTTTTTAACAGATTAGAAAAACTGAAAACGTTGAATTCAATTTTAAAATGTATTTTGTTATTTTATGAACTAAAACTAACATTTTCTAAATAATATATTTATAGATTTTTCTCGTATACATATAGTAAAATACCATATTGCAGCAAGTAAATAAAATATGACAGCTTCTTGGTCACAGTTACGCTGTATACAGCCAATATAATACAAGCTTACCCAGATTTAATATTCCAACCGGGTCACAAATTTTTACTCTTTCATATCCCAGTATAATAAAAGCCCAAGAAGCTAAGGCGTGTCTCTTTTGACTTTTGTGTTTCCTCAGTAATTCAACAATGTCTACAATACATATTTGTCAAAGGCAGAACGCGTAGGCACTTAGAAAACATTGAAACAGGTACCCCACTCTTTATATTCAGTAGAGTTTCATTCCATATTCTAAAATTATGCGTTCAGATATTCGAAAACGGAATACAAAACGGTTTCGGTGCGTTCCTCTTTACTTTATGGACTTGTAATAATTTATTTTTTCCGAATATTTGCATCAGAAAGCTTTAAGGTTGTTGGTCATTTTTTATGCTTTAACTGTAACCTTTTGGTTCGGAATAGCTGCTTTTGGTAGGTATTGAGTAAAACTAAAATGTTTAGATAAATAAGCAAGATAAACTTTGGAGTCCAAAAAGGTTACCAAGGCCCCAGGTACACAGGCAACGGAAGGAACATGGGTGGGTTTTAGTCACTAAGAGTCTGACACACCCTCCCGCTCCACCCAGAGCGAAGTTATTTGATAATTTCCCAACCAAAAAAAAAAAGATAAACTTTGGAAGAAGTTGAATCGTTATTCATGCTTAGTAATGTTTATCTGCTTGGAAGACCAAAAGCAGCGTAATTCTGGCAAAATTGGTCCATTTCCAATACAGGCGAAGTGTTGTGGTTTTCGGTTTGCTAATTCTCAGTACATACTACTCAAAAAGCAATAATCACTTCCCATTTAGGAATATCGTTCATCGGCGTTATATTTGTCATGTGTCTGTCTTTTCAGGGAATTCGCATGCCATGTATTTGAATACTAAACTAAAGCTAATTTCAGATGTATCTACATTACCTAATTACACAAAAGCTAATAAACTTTCTTCACTAGATAAACCGAGACATTAAATCTTCCACATATCTCATACATTTAGACGGCCCACGTCCCAAGACACATATTAATTACAGCGAAGCTTATCGCATAATAAAACTAAAGTACTGCTCTAACTACCACATACATTATTTTGATCTAGCACCTTTATCAGTAGTAGGACCAACCATTTTTAGGGTTCCGTACCCAGAGGGTGCCTATTACTAAGACTCCATTCTGCGTCCTTCCGTCTGTCTGTCACAGTGCTATCTTTTGAACCGTAATAGGTAGACACATGAAATTTTCAGAGTGTGTGTAGTACACACTCCACACTCCACACTCCTGTATATAGCCGCTGTAACAACATATAATAAAAAATTACATAAATAAAAAAATTATAGTAGATTATGCATCAAGGGGATAAAGCAGTGCCTTATGTCGCGGGCACCGTATTGAATACCGCGAGGGAGTTAAGACAAGAATCCTGGAGTGCAGCGAGGGATTCAATCCCGCCGAAGACGAAGGCATCTTTATCCCCGAGGAGAATACTCTACTTTTCACACCATCTACAAGACAATAAAAAGCAATAGTCCTAGAATCGAAGTATTTATTAAAATTACAATTACAGTTAGTAGACCTATTTAGTGTTTTTATTAGAGGGGCGTAGAGCTTGATACCATTCCACAACTCGTAAGTATTCTCCACGGACTACAAATGACCGTTCTTTCTTTGATTTTGTATCTGGCAAATTTACCAGCAACAAATTAACTGAATATTTTTCGATATTTTCGATTTTAATGTTTAAGAGTTAGTAAGGTTAGTAGGTAGGAAGGTAAGTTAAGTACTTTAGTGTATTAATTCTTATGTATTAAAGTTATAAACTTTCTTAGATTTGATTGACACATATAATTGTTATAATATACATATAAACCTAACCAACGCTAACAATTATATTTAACTTAGATAGAGCGCAGAAATCTCGACGTTTTGACATGTCGAAGTATCACATCAGTAGATCGCACACAAGCGATCGATGCAAGACGGGTTGTAGGTATAGTAAGTATGTAGATATTTTAGTTACTAAAAGTTCAATCATTAGTTAGGTACTTACTTTTGTGGCAAGAAAGCTGTGGTCAGGGGCTTCATTTAGAAACGTTTCCACATTATGAGCTGTGAAAACTTTTGATTTGTTAGCACGATGTCCTTTCCGATTTCCTTTTTAAAAATGCCATTGATTTGGTGTATGTATTAATTTGAGTAATTATGTTTGATGCTTATTGTAGACCTGAGCATGGAATAGATGCACCATAGGCTACTCGGCTTCTTTGTACATGATACACGCTTGAAGTAGCCTAAAAACACTGATTCAGATACAGACTTTAGACCCTTTATAGTTTTCCATTTGTAAAAATAGTCGTAGGGGGCCGGTTTGCCGGCAATGGGTAGCTCACCGTCCGGTAAGGACCAGGCCCGGGTCGACGCCGCGTTGTAGTCCACGCGCGCCTCAAAGAGATGTCATCAGCACATAGGTAGGGGTCCTCTAGGGCCGATGCCAAACGGGGTCGCGGGAAGGTACTTATGGGTCACCGAGGCCCCCGCAACACAGGCAACAGGAAGGAATACGGGTGGGTTTTAGTCAGTAAGAGTCTGACACACCCTCCCGCTCCATTTCCCACCCTCAAAAAAAAAAAAAAAGGGGGCCGGATTCATGTACGATTCCTTGGAGTAGATTGTTTGCAAAGCCAATGGCTTCGGATTTAATATACTCCGGAGTCAAATCACTATCGTCACTAAACATTTTTTAAGAACTTGTAGTTTAATTTGTTGAGCAACAAAGCGATTTGCCGTATTCGCACCTTTACCGACTTCAAAAAAGGAGGTTGTTTTATGTTGTGTTCTATCTTTCTTGTATTTATGTTCTACTAGTGAAAGCCAGTTTGATTTTCGAACAATGGGGTTAAAAACTGAAAGCTCGTTATAGGTGGCAGCACAGTAGTCCGTCTACAAACCGCCATTGTTTTTTTTTTTATGGTTACTTTAGTTTCGATCACAAAATATCCGAAAACTTAATAAATATGTATGTGACTTTTTTTTTTTTTTTTTGAGGGTGGGAAATCATCAAATAACTTCTCCCGCTCTGGGCGGAGCGGGAGGGTGTGTCAGACTCTTACTGACTAAAACCCACCCGTATTCCTTCCTGTTGCCTGTGTTGCGGGGGCCTCGGTGACCCATAAGTACCTTCCCGCGACCCCAGCAGGCATCGGCCCTAGTGGACCCCTACTTTATGCTGACGACATCTCTTTGAGGCGCGCGTGGAATACGACGCGCCGTCGACCCGGGCCTGGTCCTTACCGGACGGTGAGCTACCCATTGCTCACCGTCCGCAAGCCCGCGCCTACGGTGGCCGGAAATCCGCCCGGGATTCCCGACGCCCTGGGCGTCTCCTGCGGCGGCTAGGGGCGAGAGGGCGCGAAACGTGCCTTTCCCTCAACCGTCCCGCCTCCTCCTTCGCGAGCATTACTGCTTCGCAGAAGGAGGTGACGGCTGCCCATGCCCTCTCGCTCCGTACCATGGCCTGAACCAGGGCCGGACGCGAGAGGTCTCTGCCGCCGATCGCCTCCACGAGGACACGGCGGTGCTCTGCCCAAGCCGGGCAGATCTCCACCGTATGCTCCACCGTGTCCTCCGGGCGATCCACACAGTGGTGACACCCGGACGTTTCCTCCCGCCTTATCCGACACAGGAACCTCCCGAAACTGCCGTGTCCGGTGAGGACCTGCGTCAGGCGGAAGGTGAGGACGCCGTGGCGCCTCTCCAGCCACTCCTCAAAGAGGGGACTTATCGCCGCAATTGTGGCGTGCCCAGCACTGGGTTGCGACAACCGTACTTTCCATGACGCCATGAGATCCCGCCGGAGCTCCGTCCGCTGTGCCGCGATTTCTCGCGGCAGCGGACTTACGCCCCGGCGTTTAGCCTCCTCGCGCCACTCCCATACGTGCGCGAGGACTTTTGCCTCCAGATCCCATGGCGGCAATCCGGCAAGGAGGCTCGCTGCCTCACAGGAGATCGTGCGGTATCCTCGGACCATCCGGATGGCCATGACCCTTTGGGCCGCGCTCAACCGGCGGGCTGGCCGCAGCGCCAGAGAGCGCGCCCATACAGGTGCCCCGTAGAGGGCCATGGACCGCACGACCCCCGCGTAGAGCCTCCGGCAGGAGGCGTTTGGACCCCCTAGATTGGGCAGGAGCCGCTTTAATGCAGCGCCCGCCCGCTCCAGTTTGGGAGCCAAACGTCGGAAATGCTCCACGAAGTTCCACCGGCTGTCGAGGACGAGTCCCAGGTACTTCATCGTCGACTCGACGCCGATAGAAACCCCTCCTACCGTTATTTGGGACCCCAACGGTGGCGCGTTCCGAGGACCATGAAAACACATGGCCTCGGACTTGTGCAGGGCCACCTCGAGTCCCAATTGCCGGATCCTTTCGACGATTGTCGCAACCCCGCGTGCCGCTAATTCGGCCGCCGCCTGGTGCGACCTCCCCTGCGCCAGGACCAACGTGTCGTCAGCGTAGCACACTACGCTGACGCCGCTAGGGAGGTCGGCGCGCAGCACCCAGTCGTATCCGATGTCCCACAGATGCGGCCCCAGGACCGATCCCTGTGGGACACCGCACGACATCTCTTGCCGGTTCCACACTCCCTGGTGACCGGGGTAGATGACGGCCCTGTCCGTCAAATATCATGTATGTGACTTGGAGTGTATCACTAATAAAAGACGAGCTTAGAACCGGGGAAGCGTCTACCACTGGTAAAAAAGCAGCTAAAGTGAATAAATTGTGAATTTTTAATGAGTTTTAGGTTATTTTGTGTTTATTGCGTTTATGTTCTTCTTTTTTTGTTGAAGACTGGCGTACGACAGAAATAACCTGATTAGAGTTGAAAACCAACTCGAGGATGACCTTCCTGACTGAAAAACTTCAGAGATGTTAATTTAGATCATTGTTCACTCATCTATTATGACACAAAAACACACATACACCTTTACTATAATTTACATAATAACACATCACAAGTGCCTATAGGTACAGAAAACAGACTTAGTTCTCTTAAAAGCATCACCCGTATACGAATTTCTCCCATAAAAGTCTTCAGGTTTCAAAAGGATATCACATGTCATAGTTTCAACGAAATATCGGGATTCCGTTCTTTTTTTTCGAGAGTTTTCTTTCACAGCTTTCGTCTTTTAACATCTTTGGCAAATATATGGGTCCCCGTATTTTTGCAGTGAACCGCTGCGCAACGGGCATATTAATTAATTATGCATAAAAGAAGTTGCTTGTTTACAAAACATATGGATAGTGACAGCTAGCTGCCAAATTCTTAGACGTTGGATAGTAGCGACATCTGAAGTGAGCAAGTGGTAGTTTTTATACTCAATTAGTTTTCAATTTCAATCTCAATTAGTTTCAAGTATTTTTTCTCAATGTTAAATGCATGGAATTAGTATGTAGTGCGGTAAATACTAGTGTTTACATGCGATTTTTACTTTAGGTTCCAAATTCAAATCACATTAATGACCGGCGGGTCATAATGAAATCTAGTACAATATTAGATAATGCCCGGCTAGACCCCAAGTCTTTAATGACTTACTTTAGGTTAGGTTTTCATGACATATAATTTAACATCGTCGAGCAGGTAGTGTGAAAACGTGTTTTTTCGGCGTTTTTGCTCGTAGTGTTAAATATTGTACAGTGGTAGGGAACCCTTCGTGTACGAGTCCGACTCGCACTTGGCCGCTTTTTTATTAGAATAATCACACAGTTCACGCCACGAATAACGATAGAGCAGACACATAATTTTCGGTCGTCAAAACAATAAATTGACCTATTTATTGCCAGTTCTTCGTGATAAGACAAAACTTTCAGGTCATTAACACCAGGAGATAAGGACAGTTTTAGGATATTAGTAAAAAATATCGTGAAGAAAGATTCCACTTTAAACAAAGCAACAAAATAACGAGATATATTTTGGACCTTAGAAGAAAAACCATCCGGTTTAGAATCTGAAGACAAGCTAGCGAATCTTTGGAAATATCTTTATTTAACTCTGCAGGAAAGTCAAGTCTAAGAGTAATCAAGAGCAGCTAATTGCATAATGAAGTAGATCTTAGAGCTGAGCTACAACTTACATTACATAAAGCACATGAAAATCTGTTAGAAGGTTCATCACTAAATGACAAATTGACAATCTAGCAATTATTAATAAAACAGCTCCTTCCATTCTATAGTATAGCTTCTAAAATATCCCTAATAAGCGTTTTTTTTTCCTAGTGTGACGTAATAATCATGTGTCCTTTTCACCTGATATAACACTACTTATCGCCTTCAGGATATCCTCGAATAAAACACGGTGGGCTATTTTCTAATCTGAGTAATGTTCTTGCACCCATTCCCACATTGGTACCTATTAGCAGCCGATACATGGATTTTTACTTTGATTCTCAATTCGAAATCAATACAGTTGTCGCACGGTAGCTGAGAATCTTTATTCTGATATCGAACCGGTCTTACATTGATAAAAATACAAGAAATAAGAATATATATCACCATACGCGTTACGGTCACAATATATTTCATTTTAATCTCAAGCATCACGGATATGCCTGCTCCAATACAGGCTCGCCCATACATTAATCAAAAATTTCGGATAAGATACCTACCAACATTCTTGGTGGTTCTAAGATACACTAATAAAATGATATACGACGTTATCAGGTTGTTAGTTATTACCATAACATGACAAGTCCATTACGGCGTAGTGGACACATGTATGAGGTATTGCTGGGTAAAACGTATTTCTACGTAATATTATTCATGACGTCACTCAGTGTTAGGAACTCGTATCGTCGAGTCATCGCTTCTAAATTTGTTATACTTGACGCGCTTCGACGAATTTTGATCTTGGAGATAAGAAGCTTAGTAATTAGTTACGTATTTAAGTACATGTCATATATAACTACGAGTAGTATAACAGCCTTGTTTTTTTATAGGAAGATGTCGTACAAGCTTTGATATCCATGCAACTGTCATCAAATATGTTTTAATTCTGAAATGGTGGCTTATAGATATGGAAGAAGAAGTCATACTGCACCTACCTCTTGGGATAAATAAAAACAGGAGATGGTATGGAGGATAATGATAATCTAACCAACCTACTGATTCATTAACTTTCTTTTGATTTAAACGATCGTTCGTCTCACTTAAAATCCTTTTAGGAATCATGATTAACAACTTTTGTTTTATTTCATGGATAAATTAATAAAACAAGACATAAAATATCCATAAAATTCAATTTTTATCAAAATTATGAACCAAAAGCGTCAACGAATTAAGTTTTTTGTGTGAAATTGATTTGCATTTATGATGTCATCTTACAATGTTGTTATCTTGAATTTTTAGGCGTTGTTCCAAAAATTAAGTAATGTGTGACTTTAGCTTATCTCTTCGTTATTAATAGAAGTTAATGACCAATATATCAATGCAAATATTCTGGGCTTTTTCCTTGCTAAGATTAATGTTCAATCATTTTTCGTTTTTTTTTGTTCACGGGCAAAACCGACTAATATTTGTGTATTTTTGTTCATCAATTATTTTGCAAAGTAGGTTAATTAAAGCAATAAACGATGACCTAAATGGCCAAAATAATGCGTATTGAAGTTGCATATTGTTTTCTTATTTTGAAGAACAGTTATGGTAAAACCCTGGAGCCTGTTGATGGCAATAGGCTCGCCCCCTATTACACGGGACTTAAACATAACTGGCGAAATATGGGTGTACTATAGGTACACCTCTGCCTAACCTGTCGAGGAAACAAGGCGCAATGTTATGTTATGTTATGTAAAAAACGTCTGGGTTTCTAACATCACATCAACTAAGTACTCAGAATAAGATGTACAAGTCTCGTAACTGGTAAGAGAACAACCTATCATCAATTTGTACACAATAGTTGCCTCTAGACCTGACAAGGTTCTACTACGTGACCAAGTTGGGCGATTCACCTGGTGTCTATGGTAATAATTGGTCCCTAGCATTCTCCGTAGCGGTATAAGAGAGCGAAGTGTATATAGACTGTTCCGAAAGTTTATGATGAAAATGTAAACAAATGAATCAGAAAATGTACCTTTTTTTTTTTTTTGGGGTGGGAAATCATCAAATAACTTCTCCCGCTCTGGGCGGAGCGGGAGGGTGTGTCAGACTTTTACTGACTAAAACCCACCCGTATTCCTTCCTGTTGCCTGTGTTGCCAGGGGCCTCGGTGACCCATAAGTACCTTCCCGCGACCCCGACAGGCATCGGCCCTAGTGGACCCCTACTTTTGTGCTGACGACATAGAAAACGTACCTGCGGTTGCCATTTTGTAATGCCACTTACAAATTTAGTGCTTTGATATGATTATTTGAAAATTTTAACCCGAAATTCTAATTTTAAGTCACCTTAAAGATGTTTTCATTTTACTATTGAGGTTAATTTTACAACCTCAATTTTCGTCGACGTGTCATTAATTAAAATTTAATAACGTTATTCAAACAATAAATGTTTAAAATAGTCGTGAGATACAAAGTTGAAACCTTCAAATACAAATTAATGTGTTACTAATTCCTTTTTGTGAGTGAATCTGTAACTTAACAGGATTTGTTTACAATTATAAGAGATACTTTTGGAACACACTATAGGGGTTTGCACATACTTCGTAGATCATGTAAATGACAAATGATTGTACTTCTGTAAGTAGGTTTGTACAAAAGCTTCACACGTTAATCATATTTTAAAAACTAGATGAGGTCGTCGTTTCCTATCTGACTACTCTGTGAAGAAAGGCCGAAACAAACGCGGAGGTCATAGTCTCTTTTCAAGTCCAGACATAATCAGATCAGATCACGTGAAGACCATGTAGATTAGTGTCTGAAATGGTCATTTGATGAAAGAACTGCACAGATTGAGTAGATAGCTCCACTCCACTCCATTCAGTGCACGCATTTTTGTCAGTAATCGTGCAGCTCAACTCAGTACTTAAGGAGCTCAACGATTCGACGAACAATACTAAAGAAAATACATTTGGATAGGCCGCAAAAAGTACTCAAACTGCTAGACCATCATTAAAACTAACTAAGAGAAAATGTTCTTAGGTAGGTATATAAAGGCTCCTACATACTGGCGTGACTTGTCGCGCGACGCGACGCGACACAAAGACACCGCGTGTAGCGCTACAAGCGGTGCCTTTGTGTCGCGACGCGTCACGCGACAAGTCGCGCCAGTATGTAGGAGCCTTAAAGGGTCAAATTAAATTCGTTAGGGAAACTCCGCAGACATACTGGATATCAATAGCTAAACATGATAAAGAAAAAAAAAATAATTTAATGATTTTTTTCGAGGTGTTTCAAACTACAGTGTTGTTAAAATATCTATTTAAATATACCTAATGGGTATCGATATCTAAATACAACAAAACGAAAAAAAAACAGATTTCTCAACTCATAGTTTAAGTGACAATAATACCAGTGGTCGCCAGACCCAGGCCCACCGGGTCGACGGCGCGTTGTATTCCACGCGCGCCTCAAAGAGATGTCGTCAGCACATATGTAGGGGTCCACTAGGGCCGATGCCTGCTGGGGTCGCGGGAAAGTACTAATGGGTCACCGAGGCCCCTGGCAACACAGGCAACAGGAAGGAATACGGGTGGTTTTAGTCAGTAAGAGTCTGACACACCCTCGCGCTCCGCCCAGAGCGGGAGAAGTTATTTGATGATATCTCACCCAAAAAAAAGTCATCAAATCTTTCAAATGTTAATTTTGTCGTGTATACACATCACGTTTTCGGAGTTTCGCTAGTTAATTATGTATATATATATATATATATAAGCATACTCAATATCCAGGTTACTGACGAATGACTTTTTAGTGACGTGTATAGCGATTTTCGTTGTCCATTTTTACTAAGATTTTAGTTTCTGATAGTATCATGATTATTTTAGAAATTTCTTCATATTTAAACAAAATTCATGATAGGTTTTTATCACGGAACTATAGACATTTTCATCCGCGTATTTTCTTGTGTTGGTAAATGAATAATTGATGAGCTACGATAAGCACTTAATTCAACGAATGTCTGTCTGAAAAGGGGTGGTCCTTTTTATAAATTTAATTTAAATCAGTTTAAATTTGAAACTCGAAACAACAAGAAATGTATCCGTAATTACACGCTAACCGGTACAAAGCAAAAGTCATTTCCTTCTTTTGAGCGATCGTTGCCGTATCTAAATCGTGTTAAGATTATCTGCTTTTTCTAACAATCTACAAAAAATAACATTCAAAATTGAACAGATTAACCCTAAAATCTAAAATGATCCGCGTTTTATAGACGCTTGAAAATTCAATTCACTATTCCTAAATTAAGTTTTATTCCATAGTTACTAATATTCAAAAGGCACCTCATCTACCCAACTTCTTTCATCTATCGTCTTTTTTCCCTCGAACGATAAAAGTAAATTGAATCATTTGTAACCTGAAAACTTCGGAGGTAGCGAGGACAGAAAAGCTATGTATAGCGATATTATGTAACACCGTGTAAAGCGTACGCGCTAAGCTCAACGTTTCAACAATCATGGTTAATAGCAACATTGTGGCAAACGTAATTTTAAATTATCCTCTTTATTGCTCATATAATCCATGGAGCGTGAATCTACCGCTCGTATATTAGCTCGGGCTTGGATCATAAAGGTACTACGCGAAACCGTATATCTCTCTTACGAACGAGTTTTTTGCCGTTTGTTTTTACGCAATAACCTCACATTACGTGTTATCTCCGCGGCCGGTTCCACGCCGCGGCTTCACTCATTTATTGTATTATAAATTTAGTGGGAGGAGCCATCGCCGCGGTACCGACCTTCCCACTTCGTGATGCGTACGGTCGCAGGAATAAGACGGCGATACGCGTAATAAAGCGACACGAAATAAAACGAATGAGAGAGATGCCATCCATTATTTTAAACTTCACTAGGATAGAAAAATAGGGGTCGATCGAAGGCTTCCCCTCATTAATAAGCTATTAGATTACGCGATGTCGCACCGGCCGATTGGTAGGCCGTAGGGAATCCTAATAAACGCTTCCCCCCACTTCCAGTTCGATGGTTGATCGAGATTCAAAAGAAACCCCGCTTTGAACGCGTACGAAACAAAACGGGCGCTCTAAAAAGACCCCGCTCTAATTCTCTTTACCATCTCCAATTTCAATTGCTCCTTCAGAAATTTGAATGTAGGGAGGGACAAAGTTTTGTCACGTAGGGTCGCCGGTATAGAAATCTCCTGTGTACATACAATGCGGGTTCGGCCTCATAGGTACCCCATTAACGAGAGTGCCCGAGAGGCGAGGACCATATCACATCTAAAGATCAGATTGACAATAGTCAAGAAAAATAGAGCTAGTTTTACGAGCCGCTCTGTTATTAAACATTTTAAATAAAAACGTTTTATGTTGCGACCGTTTTTTGCTGGTCCTATTCAGTATATAAAGAACTATAAGTCCAAAACCCTTTGGTCGAGCAACGCACACAAACAAGTAAACTTTTTGTCACCAGATCTGCCCATGTGTATGTGTGTTTTGTGGATATTTTTGTCCCCTTTAGTGCTGCTTTTTGATACCGATCATTTTTTGTGCGCCCATTATTACCGAGCATTGTGCGAAGGTTTAGTTCGGATAAGATCTTTGATATGTCACCGAAGTCTGAACTGATTTTTTATTTATCAAAAGGAGTAACCTTTTTAGTAGATTACAAAAACATATCGTGAGAAACATATGCAGCATTAAGATATCGCGAGGTCAATAAAAAGTCACGCAATATATAAAAAAATCATTTTGTTTGATCCAAGAAATCCAAGCGCCGATTTTTTATGTCTTATCTCTGTAAATTGGCATCCCTTTGAAGAGTCATTCACTCGATATTACAAGCGTCACATCGACTATCAATCATTTCAGATTACGCCACGAATCGAACCATCCACATGAATAACCATAAAATTGCATATTCAGCACCGAGAAAAGATAGATTCGGAGTAAGTAGTGCAGAAACATTCGCAACACTGTTGAATCATTTACGTACAGTCACTTGAAAATTTTTCATCGGTGGAATAAAAATTGCACTTATATTCAAGACAAAAGATTGGTACTCAATGTCGTTACCGCGAGAGCTCTTTCAGTAAAGAGCGAGCTTTACAGAAAGAAATAATAAAAGGCAACTGAACGAACGTTTTGTGACTACGGTATTTCTGAAATCTCTTATTTGAAAGGTATCAAAAATCGCTGAGTTGTCAGAACAATGGACCAGGCTAATACTATTTACTCGTTCCGTCCAAGCTTGGATTTTATTTGAAAGATTTGCCAGCCGATGGTTTGTAATGATAACATTATCGTAAATTTTATTCAATTCCACTCACGTTCAAGCAACGTTATTATAGTTTTATCTTATAGCTTCATAAAAATGAAAGTAGGCTTGCGTCTTTAATCATTACTTTACGATCAACAATAAGTATTTTCATTTTTATCTTTATTAAGAAAACCATTTTAGTGTTCTTTTCATTGCCAACAAAAAAGCCTCAAGGACGTTTTGTAGATAGAGAGCAATTAGTTTCCCTATAGCATTATTCGTCGAAGCTCATACAAAATTCAGGGATTACCTTCTTTCTCTTGTATTTCAACGATCGAAGGAAAGTCCTGACTTTCCTATTGCATGTCCACTTTCATCGTCCCACCGGAGAAATGTTGTAATTCGATGTAATTTCCTTTGGAGAGCAGCTACTGTGTTGAGTCTACGAGCTCTTGAGTGGTACCAAGGAGCATTTTGTATCCGATTACACGTCCGCAAGGCTGGTTGATTGTTTGGCGTCTCTCGCTTTATTTACACACTGTGATGTTTTCCCTTTAGTGGTTCGGGAATCTCGAATTACTAAATACAGAATCTAAACAAACTAAAATGTGTCTACAGAATTTGAACAGTAACTGTCTCAAATGTAGGTAAAACTTCAATGTTTCCAAGTGAACTACGTCCATGGGTTGTGTTGTTTACATTTTCTGAGGAGTATACTCAAGCTGATTACTGATTTCTCACTTCAAAATCAATTTTGAAACAGGTAAACAAAAGACAAACAAAGGAAAAAAAAATAACCTATAAGTAATATAATTTGAACTTAAAAGCAATAACAATAAAAAAGCAATCGCATATTAGAAAGCATTTACATGGCGTGCTTAAAATTGTTTTATTTTCCATTAGGTATGTAATATCGAACTCCTGTATTGTTTTTAAGCACAACTTTGACATGGAGATTTTATTTAAAATGCCTGATTTTATGGGTATCATAAAACCTGGTCCACGGCGACAGGCATATAAGATAGACATGGAACATCACCATACGTTGTTGGATTTCGGTAATGGAAATTTTATAGGGCAGTTTTCTCTTGATAATTTCGTAGTTATTTTAAGAAAGTTCGAAGTCTGGTAGACTATAAAAGTAAATAGAGACTCGTTAAATATTTTGAATGAAAGTCATCCAATGGTATCCTGATGAACTATAAAATTATTTATTGTTTAGATTTCTTCATTATTCTCGTAATATTCATCAAAGTTTCAGAAAGACGTTGATACTTTATCTCGATTATTTTAGGGGAATTGTTGAAGTTTATCTTCCCTTTCGTTGAATCTCATCACATCAATGGTTTGCTAAATTTCTGGCAACAGCTGCCGATCTCGTCTTAGATTGTGCAAAATTTAAGCCGCGTTGCAGTGCCATATTGAATTTCGTTTGCGCTCGATTGAAAGTGTTTTTTTAGTGTCCCAGTCGACTGTCGCCTTAGTTTCCTTTAGTGTCTCGAATTACATGGTAGCGTCTTTGTGGTGTTGTAACTTTAGAGAGCCGACAGTAGGTGCCGTTCATTCATATCGGTTTACCGCCATTTTTTTTAATCTGATTTCGAAATGGCTACTTAGCAATTGTTGGTGGGCGTAGTCCTGGGCGTACTTAAGTCAAGTTTACGGTGTCTTAAGTTAAAACGCTATAAATTTCGTAAACTGGGGCGTAACTTTATTAGTCCATGAATTCTGAATAATTTTGTAACGAATTCCTATTTGAAGTAGTAAATTTCTTACAAGGTAATTTTTTTAACTCTAGTGTTGTTTTAATGCTGAAGTTTCGATCTGAATAAAACGAACAACTACTACTTGTCTCATAAAATATTAAAAAAAAAACAGGAAAGAATCCATTCGCGGTTTCTTCACAAACAAAATAAAAATCAAATCAACGCTAAATTAACTTCTGAAAATTCGTCTCAAATAACAATCACGGCTGTAGGTAAGACAGCTGATGCATTAAAAGACAATATTTGATCTTCGATACATAATAAAAGATTGTAAACATTGTGAGCAATTACTGCCGCCGAACATGTTTGCTTAGGACTAAGAAATTGGAGTGTCTTCAAGCGTGCGGATGTATTTGAAGTATCTACGCACATAAGAACCACTGCACATTGTAGACATTCGGCCGAGATTTTGATAAGGGTTTGGACTGTAGGCGACACTCATGTGTTTGCGTGACAAATGAGTGTAGAAATAGAGTATTCAAATGCGAAGTTCATTTGCGGGTGGAATAGAATCTTAGTAGCCATATAGACAATTGAAAACAGCTATCGTAGATTTTAGGAACTGCCGGTCTATTCTGTACAAATCTCACCATGAAACCTTAGGTGAAGTGAACGTGAAGTGAGCTCTAATTCCGCCATAAGCCAGGGATGACACTATTGACAGCTCACTTCACTTAAGTTTTCACGGTGTTATTATTACAGAATAGCACTGCTGTTCTATGTTAGACAGTAACAATTGTGGTTTATTAGAAAATAATGAAGTTTCAGCAAAACGGAAGTGCTTCGAGTACCTGACCATGTTTTGCAAATCAGCCTTCATTTGACAGTTGAGATTGGACTTTACAGGCAATTTTAATACCCTCAAAGGCTTCAACGCCACAATTGATTTTGACATATATCCCTTTCAAGCTCACTTTACAACACTCGTATGGGTTTTTTAATAACATTCGTCCGATAAAAATCTCCGGTATATGAAGTATCTACATATATACGCTTCTACCATTCTACCACATTCTATCAACCGCCTAGGGTCTATGTAAACAGAGGCACTCGTAGTTATTGATGTGAGACAATAACGTATCGGAACAATCATAGGATATAATGTGTTTGATTTATTAAACACTGCTCGAGGCTCTATAGATATATATCACATGGTCCCGTTTGAATTGATGGGTGTGATATCATTGTTATTGTTTCAAAATGTATAATGATATGCAGGGCGATTGTTTTCTTTTTTTTAGGGTTCTGTACGTCAAAAGGTAAAAACGGAACCCTTATAGGGTCACTCGTGTGTCTGTCTGTCTGTCCGTCTGTCACAGCCAATTTGCTCCGAATCTACTGAACCGATTAAGTTGAACTTTGGTACACATTTGAATTTCAAAGTGTACACCGTGTGGCGCATCAAATGAAAAGACTTATTATGAGGATTTCAAATATATTTATTTATAATGTTAAAATAATTAGTTCTAAAGTTATTAAAAAAATAGATGTAAATTGACCATTGACCTTATCTCTGAAACCAATGAGCCTAAAATGTTGTAAAAAAATACAGATAATAGTTCTTTACTTATGGATTACAGGAAAATGGTCTTAAAATAGCATGGTAAATCTCAATATTGAGCGTACAAACATACATTTGCAGTTGGAATGTATTAGGGAACATTTTTTTCAACTACAATATGTTGTCTGTTCTTGGTATAAATTCATCCCAACTACAGAACCCTTTATTTTTTTGTGGCCGACACGCACTTGGTCGGTTTTATCCTTCCTGTTATAATCTTTCTGATGGGTACGAGATGTAGGTACTGCAGCTTTGCACAGATCGTATCGGCTTGACATTGTATTGGAATACGATTTGCTACTAAGCGAGAGTCAGTACGTACTCAGAATTTTGTTTGGTAGTTTTATCCGGCATCACTATTCTTTTATCTTGTAATTCAAACTTTCATTCCATTTTATTAAACATTTCCCAAAGATATTAATTAATCCGTAATTTGCCATAGCTCCGAAGACAACTGATAATATTAGGTAGATACCCGTTTATTAGCATTATACAAACATTAACTGCTTCTCTAAAGGATATCATTATTTACTTTAATGCAGACAGAAAGTGCTGCAAATGAGAAAAAAGAAGAGGAGGAAACAAAGGGAAAAAATATTTTACTTTTTTATTCGATCTCTTAGCGCTACCGCACAATCCTTTTACGTTTACTTTGTTTAATATAACTACCTTCTTCGAACATTATAAGGAACACAAAGAATACTAATACGGAGGTAATATAAAAACCTGTGTTTATTCTTCTTAAGCAGTGGAAGTTGGAATATTAAGATAGTATTTCTTACTTTTATGGTTTGCATCGTTTCTATGGTTCCAGCTTGTGTATATATAGTAGAATTTTCCGTAGCACCTATTATGTATCTAAAGAATAATATCTTTATGCTGTTACGTTTCATATGCCAACCTTCACTGCCCAAAAAATATTATTTTATTTTAAATCAAAGCTTACATATAGTTTTTCCATCATGACAAATTAATTTATAAGACGTTACCCTCTAGTTTTTACAGTGTAACTTCTTAAAAATAAATTAAAAAGAAATTTTAGTTTTCCTCATATTCCAATATTTTTCTATACAAAAACAACTTTCGTACTTACACAAAATAAGCCAAACACCAAGGAGAAAACGTTAATATCATCACTGTCCCTTCTTGTATCCCACAAAAGATTATGAGATGGTACCTAGACACAATTTGATCTAACTGTAATATCTTGGGAACAAACCGCTCCCCAAACGTAACTGCGGAACATTTCTAGGTATCCATTATGTTATATCTCATAGTAATTTTTGCGTTTTCATTTTCACGAAATTGGTCCCAAGGAAATCGAGTTTGTGTCTCTTCTACCCGCAATCCGCATCTGCACAGAATAGCTCGATAGTACCGAAACAGGAGACAACAGATTGAAACGTGTTTCCTTCGCAAAAACGTCGCAAGCGCCCGGAAGTTTCAGGATTAATTATTAAAGAAAACGCGTCCTTATCTTCTCTGAAGAGAGTTGGTTTTGGGGTGCAAGTTCCAGATTCGTTAGCGAAAGTAGACAAAATGCAATCTACGAGTATTCTGGTAGGAGGTACACGCCAGATGTTGCGGTCTGCGAATTTCGACGTAACTAAAAGCTTCGCTCCGAGTTAAGGGGTCTCTTATACGTTGATACAAATTCGCGTTTAGATTATTGTTGACGTAAAGGTACGTTAATATTCGGCCAGTTTTCTTCATATACCTATCAAACTTGTTTTTATTTCTACTACTCTTTCTTCATTTCATTGTTTTCTCCAACTTATAACCCTTATATAAATTGACATTTTCTAAGTTCAGAGGAGCGTCATGTTAGGATATTTTGCCAAAATGTCTGCTTTGTGACGGTTTCACCATCTTTAAGAAGAAGAGAGATTTTTGAAACAAAAATGTGACTCGAACCCACTCTTAAAAAAAAAAACATCTATTGTCGACGTTAGCAAAATGTTATCACTACTTCTTTGCCATATCAACATAAGTAGGTACTTCAATAAAACAAGAAATTTTACTTTTACTACAGTCGATTCAACCAACCACGTTAATGTCTTCAGACAGCTATAAAGAATAATTTTATTGGTAATAACAAAAGGAATAATTGGAATAATAATAAAAGGAATTTTCTAGAAATTCCTTTTGTTATTATTCCAATTATTTTACCAACGTAAGCTCTGAATGGAAATATTTTCTTTATCGAAAATACAACATTAATATATACTATTACTAGCAACCCGCTCCTGCTTCGCACGGTTGACAAAACCACGAGATTTCATTATTATATATAAGTTTAACAGTACACATAATCCTCTCGGAATAAATTCTCTAAATGATGGTAAAAACCGTATCAAATTCGGTTGCGTAGTTTAGAAGAACTACGCATTCGCACACACAGCCACGAACAGAGACTTTTATAATATGTATAGATATAGATTATCTTCCTGCCTACTTATTAATTCCTTTTTGCATTGTTGCCTAACACTTCGTTCTTTTTCTTTCCATGTTCACGCTGACGCTGACGTAACGCACCGATCCGATAATGAAAACAGGTCAGTACACCATTTTTCCGCTTCGTTTTGTCTGAAGGCATCTTTAAAGTGTCAGTCATTTAATCAACCGACTACTTCAATGATATAATCGGTTGATTAAATGTTCGTGAACATGGTCCTAAAACAGGATGCGAAATTCTAAGTTTTGACTGTTAGTAGTGAAAATTACAAAATAATTTATTATATTTTTTGTAATTTTTGGTCATTTGGTCATTTGTGCATGTAATTCTTAATTCTGTTGTCTGATTAATTCCTCTACCTACACATCTCTGCTTTACATAGGTACATTTTAATTTTATTAAAAGCATAGAAACTTACTAAATTCAGTTCCTTTCGTACTTATTTGAAAGAATATAGATGCTAAGCCTAGGACCATAATTTGGCGTGGAATTGGCGGAGAGCCAATTTGGTTTCCGCAGGGGGCGCTCTACTGTGGACGCCATCATGCGCGTGCGAGCCCTGACGACGGGGAATGCTGTTGCCCAGGGTGAGGTCGTCTTGGCGGTGTCTCTAGACATCGCCAATGCCTTTAATACCCTGCCCTGGAGTTGCATCAGGGAGGCACTCCGGTACCACCGGATGCCGACCTACCTCTGTCGTGTGGTCGAGGCCTATTTGACGGACAGGGCCGTCATATACCCCGGTCACCAGGGAGTGTGGAACCGGCAAGAGATGTTGTGCGGTGTCCCACAGGGATCGGTCCTGGAGCCGCATCTGTGGGACAGCGGATACGACTGGTTGCTGCGGGCCGACCTCCCTAGTGGCGTCAGCGTAGTGTGCTACGCTGACGACACGTTGGTCCTGGCGCAGGGGAGGTCGCACCAGGCAGCGGCTGAAGTAGCAGCACGCGGGGTTGCGACAATCGTCGAAAGGATCCGGCAATTGGGACTCGAGGTGGCCCTGCACAAGTCCAAGGCCATGTGTTTTCATGGTCCTCGGAACGCGCCACCGTTGGGGTCCCAAATAACGGTAGGAGGGGTTTCCATCGGCATCGAGTCGACGATGAAGTACCTGGGACTCGTCCTCGACAGCCGGTGGAACTTCGTGGAGCATTTCCGACGTTTGGCTCCCAAACTGGAGCGGGCGGGCGATGCATTGAAGCGGCTCCTGCCCATTCTAGGGGGTCCAAACACCTCCTGCCGGAGGCTCTACGCGGGGGTCGTGCGGTCCATGGCCCTCTATGGGGCTCCTGTTTGGTCGCGCTCTCTGGCGCTGCGGCCAGCCCGCCGGTTGAGCGCGGCCCAAAGGGTCATGGCCATCCGGATGGTCCGGGGATACCGCACGGTCTCCTGTGAGGCAGCGAGCCTCCTTGCCGGATTGCCGCCATGAGATCTGGAGGCAAAAGTCCTCGCGCACGTATGGGAGCGGCGCGAGGAGGCGAAACGCCGGGGCGTAAGTCCGCTGCCGCGAGAAATCGCGGCACAGCGGACGGAGCTCCGGCGGCATCATGGCGTCATGGAAAGTACGGTTGTCGCAACCCAGTGCTGGGCACGCCATGATTGCGGCGATAAGTCCCCTCTTTGAAGAGTGGCTAGAGAGGCGCCACGGCGTCCTCACCTTCCGCCTGACGCTGGTCCTCACCGGACATGGCAGTTTCGGGAGGTTCCTGTGTCGGATAAGGCGGGAGGAAACGTCCGGGTGTCACCACTGTGTAGATCGCCCGGAGGACACGGTGGAGCATACGGTGGAGGTCTGCCCGGCTTGGGCAGAGCACCGCCGTGTCCTCGTGGAGGCGATCGGCGGCAGAGACCTCTCGCGTCCGGCCCTGGTTCAGGCCATGGTACGGAGCGAGAGGGCATGGGCAGCCTTCACCTCCTTCTGCGAAGCAATAATGCTCGCGAAGGAGGAGGCGGGACGGTTGAGGGAAAGGCAAGTTTCGCGCCCTCTCGCCCCTAGCCGCCGCAGAATACGCCCAGGGCGTCGGGAATCCCGGGCGGATTTCCGGCCACCGTAGGCGCGGACTTGCGGACGGTGAGCAATGGGTAGCTCACCGTCCGGTAAGGACCAGGCGGGTCGATGGCGCGTTGTATTCCACGCGCGCCTCAAAGAGATTTCGTCAGCACATAGGTAGGGGTCCACTAGGGCCGATGCCTGCCGGGGTCGCGGGTAGGTACTTATGGGTCACCGAGGCCCCTGGCAACACGGGCAACTGAAGGAATACGGGTGTATTTTAGTCAGTAAGAGTCTGACACACCCTGCCGCTCCGCTCAGAGCGGGAGAAGTTATTTGGTGATTTCCCACCCTCAAAAAAAAAAGGACCATAATTTGGAACAGTTTGTTTTAGGACCATATTCACGAACATTTAATCAAGCGATTATATCCTTGTAATAACTGACATTTACCGCACATGCTCAATTAATTCCCCCTATTTACCTACTAAAAATTTCAAGAAAATACGAGTTATTTAATACATAGCGATAAAAAAACTATAATAAGTACGTAATCAAATCCATTTAAAACCACTATATTTGTTATAGCAGAAGTTCAATGAGCAAATTACTTTGATATTCTTGTTCCGTATATTCCTTTGTAAGCCAGCTGTATTGTAGTTTAACAAAACCATTGCCCAGGTACCCAACCCACCAATTACCGGGTATTGTCAAAAAAATCTCGGAGACATTTTTGAACATGTCATTCACATGACTGCGAAGTCTATTACTGATATAAAACCTATTGCCATTCGATTATCGCTTTTATCGTTTCCGGATCAAAGGAGACGACATCACAGGTTGTAAGCAAATAATGTTTGTCGTAACACTCAAAAACTTTTGTGCGTTGGTCCTCCAGTCTGTCACATATCCTTCCTATTGTGATATTTAGTTCAATAGCTTTGAATCCATAGACTTTTTTTTAATCCATATCAAAGAGTTCTGTTTACACCTGCTTTATTCAGTAGTGTTTACCTAGGACTATACGTCTAAGATGAAAGCTCATAATAGACTGCGGCTGTGGCCCGCTCGCGACTTACCGTTTCGTAGTTATAACTTCGAAATTACTTAAGAGACTTTAATTAATCTGAACATGTAATGAAGCAGTACGTAGGTTTGTAATTATGAAAATTGTGGCAGAATCTGTCAGTGAGTTTTGGAGTTATAATTAACCTTAGACATTGAGGATATTATGAGGACTTGATGACATATTCATAGTTGACTATCGGAATAATAGCGTTTCGCTCGTGTATGTAATATGTTGGAGAATGTGCTATGGAAAATTAATTGCGCGAGAATCTTACAAAGTCAAAGTCAAATTATTTATTTCAAACCAGCTGCTGCCCGGGGCTTCGCCCGCGTGACTTTTTCTTAAATAAAATTAGCCTAAGTTACTCCTTAATACATCAGCTATCTGCCAGTGAGTGTCCCGTCAAAATCGGTCCAGCCATTTCAGAGATTAGCCGGAACAAACAGACAGACAGACAGATAGAAATGTTATTTTGGTATATTACTATGTGCCGTGTAGACATCCATATGTATTTAGTAAAAAGCAGTTAGTTTAATATTACAAAAAGACACTCCAATTGTATTTACCTGTAACATTCAAAAGTGCCTTTTATGTGCCTGCCTTGGCACATAAAAGGCACTTTTGAACGTCAAAATGAAAATAGAATTGATTTTAGTGGCCGTTCCAAAAGGTAGTGTCGAATGGGCAAGAAACTCCACCGTTACTCTTTTTAAATGTTTTACAATATTTCATACTAATTTAATTATTTAATTATATGTGAAGACGATGCACCTAGAATAAAATTACTAAAGCACAATAGCTAAAAATAATTAAAAATGAAGAAATGACAGATAAATTAATTATGTGATAGATACATGGTGCTCACATATTTTACAAACATTGTAAAATTATATGTTTTCGTAAAATGTTTAAAGTGTTTGAGTTAAAGTAATCACAGAACGTAAAATCAATAGCATAATCAGCCTATAATGTTCCCACTGCTGGGACACTGGACACACACTCACACACAATCAATGTCATAAAAATAATAAATTAAACAATTAAAACAGCAACCAGTTTGATTTTGTCTAGACTCTAGATCGTCCTATGGAGCTGGAATGGCATGTTTCCAAGCATTCTTAGCTTGTATATAATCCCCTAATTATTTTTAATATGCTTGTATGAATGAAATTAAAAAAAAAAACTGATACTAAATGTACACTCTGTGTGTACATTTAGTATCAGTTTTTTTTTTCATTTTGTTGCAATATATCACAAGGTATTTTGTTGTAACATTTAACACAGTACTCCATTAAAGATGTATGTACTTTAGATAATCTGAAAAATGGTTGATCTATTTTAACTCTATTCTTTCTATTATAATTATGTATATCACATATTTTATTAAAAAGATGTAGATTATTTCTTAAACTCAAACTCAAAGCATTTATTTCAAATAAAGCTTAATACAGGCACTTTTAAATTATCAAGGGGTTGGTCAGTCAGAAGATATAGCTAGTTGCCTATTCCAAAGCATAGTAGGTTCCTATGGAGAAGAACGGGCAAGAAACTCCACGGACACTCTTTTAAATTAAAATATTATTACAAAAATATTGGTAACATCATTCATGTTGAAATTATACATGTGAGAACAATGTAGAAAGACGTGCACGTTAAAAGTGTCCGGAATAAAATGATAAAAACAATTGAAATATTAAAATAAGCCGTGGCAGCTAAGAAATGACCAGTCCCTACTGGCTACGCCCGTTCACGAACATGAAGCATAGATCAGCACCACTCAGCTCAACCATTTTGAGGGGAACTCAATGATCCAACACACACGCCACCACCAGCGAGACATTTGAGTAAGCATGACATACTCTCAGCCGCCAGGGCACATTCAAGTCAGTTAAAGACGTACTCAGTAAATGGTAGCTTTATAGTAGGTACCAAGTGCTCACACATGTACCATGTAATTATACAATACTAAGATAATTAATTTATACAATGCAAAGATAGTGTTTATGATCTTCAGCAGCTCCACCAAATATTTTTTAATGCTAATCAATTAGTTTATGCGCACTTGTGGAGCTGGAAGCAAAAGTCCTCGCGCACGTATGGGAGTGGCGCGAGAAGGCGAAACGCAGGGGCGTAACTCCGCTGCCGCGAGAAATCGCGGCACGGCAAACGGAGCTCCGGCGGGATCTCACGGCTACATGGAAAGTACGGTTGTCGCAACCCAATGCTGGGCACGCCACAATTGCGGCGATAAGTCCCCACTTTGAGGAGTGGCAAGAGAGGCGCCACGGCGTCCTCACCTTCCGCCTGACGCAGGTCCTCACCGGGTACGGCAGCTTCGGGAGGTTCCTGTGTCGGATAAGGCGGGAGGAAACGCCCGGGTGTCACCACTGTGTGGATCGCGCGGAGGACACGGTGGAGCATACGGTGGAGGTCTGCCCGGCTTGGGCAGAGCACCGCCGTGTCCTCGTGGAGGCGATCGGCGGCAGAGATCTCTCGCGTCCGGCCCTATGTCAGGCCATGGTACGGAGCGAGAGGGCTTGGGCAGCCGTCACCTCCTTCTGCGAAGCAGTAATGCTCACGAAGGAGGAGGCGGGACGGTTGAGGGAAAGGAAAATTTCGCGCCCTATCGCCCCTAGCCGCCGCAGGAGATGCCTTGGGCATCGGGAATCCCGGGTGGATTTCCGGTCACCGCAGGCGCGAGCTTGCGGACGGTGAGCAATGGGTAGCTCCCGGTCCGGTAAGGACCAGGCCCGGGTCGACGGCGTGATGTATTCCACACGCGCCTCAAAGAGATGTCGTCAGCACAAGTATAGGGATCCACTAGGGCCGATGCCTGCCAGGGTCGCGGGAAGGTACTAAAGGGTTACCGAGGCCCCTGGCAACACAGGCAACGGAAGGATTACGGGTGGGTTTTAGTCAGTAAGAGTCTGACACACCCTCCCGCTCCACCCAGAGCGGGAGAAGCTATTTGATGATTACCCACCCAAAAAAAAAAAAAATACATACATAAATGTTCATAGATAAATTGGTAAGGTACCGTCATAATACTGGTATTAATCTTTTAAAATAGTTCCCTAAGAGAATCGCGACGACGTACGTAGATTATAAATGGCTCTCATGGTTCTTTTGCAAAATAAAGATGGATTCAATGTCAGCAGTCCGACCCCACAGTAAACGATATCATCATCTCCTACATCATCATCAGCCCATAGTAGTCCACTGCTGGACAAAGGCCTCTCCAATTCAAATCAAACCAAATCAAACCTTTTTATTATGGGTATAGGTTATACATACAGATGTATGTTAGGTAAATTACAGATCCATTATGTTCTGCCTAATACTCGTAGGCATACAATAATAAATTATGTCAACATGTAGTATAAAAAATTTAGTTATCACGTATAAAGCAAATCTTACAAAAATTATTAGTGATAGATTGTAGCAGGTACTTATTATTAAGAAAATCTTGGATCGTGTAGTAGGCTTTTTCAATTAAAAAGTTACGCAATTTATATTTAAATAGTGGGAGTTCCTCGGTGTATAAAATGTGTACAGATATTTTATTGTAAATATTAGATGCCATTCCAAAAAAACTTTTGCCCAGAAGAGCAGTTCTATGTGGTATACTAGATATTTTAAGTGTATATCTTTTTGATTTTAGTTCACCGAATAGATTTTTATTTATTTTAACAAATACTGTAACTTCATTGATAAATATAATAAGCTGATGGAAAGGTCAAAATTTTAAACTCTTTAAAATATAGATCGCAAGAACTGCAATTGCACGCCGTTCAGCTCGATTCTCGGCAACTCTCATCCAGCTGCTACCGCTGCTACAGTAAATGATATAATGCTGTGGAAGTAGCTAAAATAGACCACTAAAATAGCGAGTAAGTTCCTAAAAATATAACTTCTGATGATCCAACCAAAATATTTTAAAATATTTCCAAGTAAGGTTGTTATGAGCATGTATGTGTTAAAACAGTTTGTAAATATTTTATTGCATTTTTCATTCAATTCAATTAAGTAACTTCAATTATCTTCTACATAATCTTTCCAGCGATGTTCAGTTGAATAATTTACTTAGTGCAGATAATGTAGTATTCAATTATGTAACTACTAATCCTGACCTAATTAATTCTACAGTGTACGATAAGCATTGTATTTAAGTAATTACATGTGGAGTACATGAAACTAATTTTAATGTTGTAGCTTACTAACGTAATATTACCGTACTAATAGTTTCAAAACAGTGGTTTCGGCTAATAGGCACAGGCACTGACGACAATCTGAAAACTGACTTGATTGAAGCAATATTATTAGCTACAGCTAATATTATTGCTTCAATCAAGTCAGTTTTCAATAACCTGTAAAAGGTGAATGGTATGAACAATTATGTTAGCATGATCATTTTTTAAATTAGATAGTTTATGGAAGCATAATTGCTTCAACGCCTTTTACGGAAAATTATCCACATAAATGAAAAAGGCAGGGGTTTAATGTTAAAACAGATATAAAGTCACGCCCATATAATCTTAAAATTGTAACATCTACCGCTCCTATAATGAAAAAGAACACAAGACGATACTTTACAAAATCTGCCAATATTTTGTTATTTACGCTCCCAATATTGAAGATAATATCTGAACTTAACATGGAGTTTAGATTCCACGCCTAGACTCGTTGAGGCCAAGGATGAGGTCACACTGAAGACGAATAGCGTGTTAGTCCCTCTGAGGTCCTTTAGTACCTAGAAATCCTATTTTATTAATTCATCAGACAAGCGACTTCATTTCTGGCAAGCTAAGTTGATGGTGTCCGGTGGTAATTTACAGTCGATTTAGACAGCCTATTATAATAAATGTACCACCTTTAAAATATAAGTCAGACTTTTTACTAGCCTACACATGACTCCTAATCAAAACTCTTAATTCTAATATAATCTTCTATCAAATCTCAAACCATGGCCTCTATGTGACTTTGATTAGCCAATAACAACAACGAACATACGAATTAGCAGCAAATTTACTAGCGAGAGATTAAGCACGAAAGCAAAATGTTTCTTCTGGACAATAGCTACTGCGGTTTGCTAATAGTTTACTCGCCCGCAGTGGGACCACTTCTTTAGTCTCGGACACAATTCAGAACTTCGTAAGGCTTTATAATCAAGGTTACTCTTTGTTCTCTATCTAATATTGATAAAAGCCAGTTGATTAAAACAAGTTAATTTACAGCTACGAGCTTTACTAAACTTAGATCAACGTGCGTTAAGCTTTTAAGAAATTGAATAAATGAATGAATGTATTCATTTATTTACAATTAGGTACAAAGGCCTCAGGCATTCTCTACCAGTCAACCAAGGGTGGTGAAGAGATAAGATGGCAGGTGTTCTGAGAGGAAATAATAATAATGAAAAATATTAAAAGATAACATATTAGATTATAAATAAAATAGATACAGAAAAAATAGGGTACAAACTTATAATGCAAATACATACATACATATATACCTACATTATATATATACACACAAATTCAAGGAAAAGCGCTACATAATTGAGTTGACTCTATGCTAATTGTTTAGAAAATATTTGATATTACTGCTTAAATGCATACCGACTGGTCGCCGTCCCGATATCAAGGGGAAGCGCATTCCAGAGAAGAATGGACTGAATATGAAAGGAATAACGGACAAAGTCAGAATTATGAGATGGACAAAGTAGAAGAAGATTGTTGGAAGAACGCAGATTCTTAGCGTGTAAAGGACATAGATATTGGAAGTGAGACATAAGATAAAAAGGAGTAGAGGGAGAGTTGAGAAGGGAGAAAAGAATGACCAAGGCGCGCAAGCTTCTTCTTTGACGAATGGACATCCATTTGAGCTCAGACCTCTAGCTCGACACATGGTCATATTTCCTTAGACTGAATATGAACCGGATACTATTGTTGAATAGTCTGTCGAGCTTATCCAGCAAAACCGCATTAAAGTCAAAGTAACACACGTCACCATAGTCGATGATAGGGAAAATCAAAGTCTGCACAAGCATAGTCTTCGTATTTGCAAGCAAAAAGCTTCTTAGACGATACAGGGATCGCAGAGTACCGTTGACCCTTTGACAAGCACTAGACACCTGGCGTTGCCAGCCCAGCGTTAAGTCAAGATGCAAACCGAGTTCTTTAACCGTAGGGGTAATGGGTATGACAGTACCATTAAAAATAAGAGAAGGAATAGAGCTAAGTGCCACCCTACCCATCATGCGCGAGCTTCCAATTACAATAACCTAACACGTTGAGGGGTTTACTGACACCCCAAAACTATAAGACCCCTTTTGATAGAGTCTAAGTCTCGGTTTACATCTGCTATAGCGTCCGATAAACCTTCTACCCGCTCAGCTGTATACAATTGAAGATCATCAGCATAAAGATGATTCTAACATCGAAGACAGTGAGTTATAAAATTAATAAAGATGGAGAATAACAATGGAGAAAGATTACCGCCTTGTGGAACACCAGCATTTAGAACGCCAACTCGATGAGCTCTCATCAACGCGAACCGACTGCTGACACTGCTGATTAATTGTCGATGACAAATTGTACTTAGGTATTGTAATTTAAGGCGATCTGTCTTTTAAACAATATTTTGTATTTATTAGCTTTTGGATTTTTCTTTTGCTAATTAGCTAATTAGCAATAGAAAATCATCATTAAAATATTTTCTTAAGCAACAGTGACTTTTTTGTTGACTTATTTAAATCAAGAATAATATTTTATAGTTTCTGTCTCCGATCTTATGATAGTTTGTTTTATGATAAGTATGATAGATAACATTAAGATTCTCGGTAATATATTGTGAAATTGTTATCCCTATGTTCATGTCTTATTATTAGCTAGGTAAACAAGCGCACATAATATAAGTAATAATAATAATAGTCTTTATTTTTCAAAAACTTGAGTACCTACAGGTTAACTTAAATACTACATAACGAGTGACAGATAGAAAAGTTATAATGGATAGCGGAGCAAAACCCAGTTCCGTGCTAGGAATTAACCTGTGTTACGGACACTTTTTTACTTTTTTTTTTAATCATCAAATAATTGGCCCTAGTGGACCCCTACATATGTGCTGACGAAATCTCTTGCGCGCATGGAAAACAACGCGCCGTCGACCTGGGCCTGGTCCTTAACGGACGGTGAGCTACCCATTGCTCGACGCCCAGGGCGTTTCCTGCGGCGGCTAGGGGCGAGAGGGCGCGAAATTTGCCTTTCCCTCAACCGTCCCGCCTCCTCCTTCGCGAGCATTACTGCTTCGCAGAAGGAGGTGACGGCTGCCCATGCCCTCTCGCTCCGTACCATGGCCTGAACCAGGGCCGCCCGCGAGAGATCTCTGCCACCGATCGCCTCCACGAGGACACGGCGGTGCTCTGCCCAAGCCGGGCAGACCTCCACCGTATGCTCTACCGTGTCCTCCGGGTGATCCATACAGTGGTGACACCCGGGCGTTTCCTCCCGCCTTATCCGACACAGGAACCTCCCGAAGCTGCCGTGCGCCCCTGCGTTTCGCCTTCTCGCGCCACTCCCATACGTGCGCGAGGACTTTTGCTTCCTGCTCCACAAGTGCGCATAAACTAAAACTAGCATTAAAAAATATTTGGTGGAGCTGCTGAAGATCATAGATCCCATGGCGGCAATCCGGCAAGGAGGCTCGTTGCCTCACAGGAGACCGTGCGGTATGCCCTGAACATCCGGCCATGACCCTTTGGGCCGCGCTCAACCGGCGGGCTGGCCGCAGCGCCAGAGAGCGCGCTCATACAGGAGCCCTGTAGAGGGCCATGGACCGCATGACCCCCGCGTAGAGCCTACGGCAGGAGGCGTTTGGACCCCCTGGATTGGGCAGGAACCGCTTCAATGCAGCGCCCGCCCGCTCCAGTTTGGGAGTCAAACGTCTGAAATGCTCCACGAAGTTCCACCGGCTGTCGAGGACGAGTCCCAGGTACTTCATCGTCGACTCGATGCCGATAGAAACCCCTCCTACCGTTATTTGGGACCCCAACGGTGGCGCGTTCCGAGGACCATAAAAACACATTGCCTCGGACTTGTGCAGGGCCACCTCGAGTTCCAATTGGCGGATCCTTTCGACGATTGTTGCAACCCCGCGTGCCGCTACTTCGGCCGCCGCCTGGTGCGACCTCCTCTGCGCCAGGACCAACGTGTCGTCAGAGTAGCACACTACGCTGACGCTGCTAGCGAGGTTGGCGCGCAGCACCCAGTCGTATCCGATGTTCCACAGATGCGGCCCCAGGACCGATAACTGTGGGACACCGCACAATATCTCTTGCCGGTTCCACACTCCCTGGTGACCAAGGTAGATGACGGCCCTGTCCGTCAGATAGGCCTCGACCACACGACAGAGGTGGGGCGGCATCCGGTGGTACCGGAGTGCCTCCCTGATGCAACTCCAGGGCAGGGTATTAAAGGCATTGGCGATGTCTAGAGACACCGCCAAGACGACCCCACCTTGGGCAACAGCATTCCCCGTCGTCAGGGCTCGCACGTGCATGATGGCGTCCACCGTAGAGCGCCCTCTGCGGAAACCAAACTGGCTCTCCGCCAAATCCGGCCCCACCCGCACCAACTGGCCGACGAGGCGGTCTGCAATGACTCTTTCAAAGAGCTTGCCCACCTCGTCGAGTAGCACGATGGGCCGATAAGCGGACGGAGAGTCCGCAGGGCGCCCTGCCTTCTTTATGAGGACCAGTTTCCCTGTCTTCCAATGAAGCGGGAACTGGCCCCTCTCCAAGCATGCGCTTAGGAGCCCCCTAAGTCGAGGCCCGATGTTACGGACACTGGGGCCGCTCCATCATCTCACTAAAAACATTACCACAAACGTCTGCAGTAAGCAAAATTATTGAATTACTGGATTCCCAATTTAGGCATGCCTGTATATAAGTAAATAAAACAATAAGTAAATTAAAATAAAAAAAATCAGACACCACTCCGATACTTAAACATTACTCGCATAACTAAAGAAAAGAGAAAACCCTAACGTCTACTTATTATACAACTTCTCCTTTGCGTAATTATAAAATTTAGCTTTCCACACTAACACACTAACAAGAAAATAATTATTTTTATAATTTACTTACAACAAAGGAATATAAGTAGACAATTGATCATCTGTTCCCCCCTGGTCATTTGTGGAACCTTGCTGTTTCGAAGAATACTCACAAACCAAGGCAAGTAATATACAATTTTCAGTGGAGAAAACGATCTAAATACTCTACAATTAAGTCCCAATTAACATTACTAATAATTTTGTTTGCTTTGTAACTACAATTCGCTGATTCGTCCGACGCAAGAATTATACGATGTTATCCTTTATTTAATTTATGCAAATTGTCAGGTAGGTACATACTTATTGCGTAACGAAAATTGCTATTTCTGTAATGATGTATTGAAAGTACTTTCGCAAAGATGGTTGAGTTGTTTAACAAGCTAATGTGGTGCATTTAGCACAGATTTAATGTCTGTGGAAATATATCCACGTTTCTTTTTTTTTAATTAGGTATTTCCCTATCGTGTTTGTTGGATAACTTAATTAGATACATTCTTACGGCGCAAGCGCTACTGCTGAGAATAAGGTCCTGGGTTCGGTTCCCAAGTCGGGTAAAGTCTTATTGGGTTTTTCCATCAGAAGTTTCTCAGTAGCAGCCCGGAGTCTGGATTTATGCCCGGTTGGTGGCAAAAGGCTCGCCGCATATTACATAAGACTTAAAAATAACTGTCGAAATGGGGTTGAACCAACCGTAGGATCCTACACCTCTGCCGATCCCTTTGGGGAAAACAGGTGTAATATTATGTTTTACTTATGGTAATGGAAAGAAATAATGTAGAAAAGTATAATAGACTACTTATAGCATAACAAGATGTAGATATTTTAACTAGGTTTTCAACATTTCATTCTACGAAATTCGTGGTGAACACCCAGCCAATCAAGTATAATATAAACCTTAAGGATCGTTCAGTGGTTGCATTAAAACAATATCATTCAGAAAGAGCAAGACATAACACACCATCTGTATCCCAAAACTTTGCAATCCTGGTTATATATATTAATATAATAAGTATTATTGTCCTAGAAATCTACGTATGGAAAAATCTCACTGTATCTTTGTAGGTATAATCTAGTAAGATCTTAATAAGACTTTATGCATCTAATGTTCAAAGATAACTGACATAATTCACACGAGCTGAACGCGAAACGGAATGAATAAGAACCAAGAATAATAACAGTGTAAAACATAAAACGGGTTTAGCATGAAGGTGTAATCGCTTGCTACTTAATAACTTTCAAGTTTAATAACCATGCTATACGAGTAAGATTATATGGTGAGGAATGTGTTAGTTTTTTCTTCAGGAATGAATGTACACTGTGCACGAGCTGTGGTTGTGGAATATACTTCCACCTGACATTAGGGACTGCCAAGCCTAAACCGCGGTCACTGTCAGACTGCATAGAAAAGAAAGAGAAACGCGATGACACAACGCTTGTAATTTATTGCAAAATTTGAAGCAATTATCTATTTACTTAAAATAATAATAATCATAAAAAAAAATAGTAATCGAAAACAAAAAACGACCAAGTTCTGCATTTTAATAAGACGTTCTTGTTATTAATTAAATACGTAACGTACGTCGATATTTAATACAGATATTTTGGATTGGAACTCAAGGTAAAAGGTTAGTTTAACGTTAATTTGTATCGAGATTATTTTTTTTTTCAAAATGTGTTTTGGTAACTAAGTTCTGAGAAATGTGTTCAAAATTAACATATTTTTTTCCGCTACGACATACTTTACAGATTTGGCTACTTTTTTCCCTAAGACAAGCCTATTTTGATAATTTGCCTCTTGTCAGCGCCTTAAATCATGAGTGAAAAAACACTTTTGTCTTCATTATATGTAATTCATCTACATCATCTACCTAGCCTTTTCCCAACTATGTTGGGGTCAGCTTCCAGTCTTACCGGCTTACAGCTGAATACCAGTACTTTACATGGAGCGACTGCCTATCTGACGTCCACAACCCAGTTACTGGGTAGCACGATACCCCTTGGTAAGACTGGTTGTCAGACTTTCGAGCTTCTGACGACCCGTAACGACTGTAAAAGATCTACAAATGACAGCCGAGACCAACAGCTTAACGTGCTTTCCGAGGCACGGAGGGGTCTTGGTATGTAAAGATGGTCACCCATCCACGGACCAACCGCGGCAACGTAGCTTAACCTGATCGATCGACCCGTGCGGCTGTTATTAGTTAGCCACAAGCCCCTCCCCTGTTAAATTACATTCTAATTAATTATTATTATTCCAGTGATATTTATTTAAGCATAAAAACCTAACAGAATAATGTTTCTAGTTTTCCTCTAAATCGCAATCAGTGCCGCTCATATTGCAATAAAATAAATTATTGAAAAAACAAAAAACCCGACTCCAAAAACACGTAACTGAAAAGGGAAAAACAAGCATTATAATCTATATATTTTTGTTCTTGCAGGCGGGGGGGACGACAATCAAAAGTTACACCATATTTCAGGTTATTCGACTGTCCCCGCCTGCAAGACCAAAAATATATAGATTATAATGCTTGTTTTTCCCTTTTCAGTTATGTGTTTTTGCAGTCGGGTTTTTTGTTTTTTTAATAATTTATTTTATTTCAAGTTTTTTAGTTTTATTAATATATATATTTGAAAATTACTCATTACTAGCTTTTATTTGATACCAATATTGTTGCAATTAATTTTAAAAAAACATCCCCTCCTTTTTTTTGTATTTGCAGATGCAATTTATAAATATTATATAGCCTATGTCACTCCCACAATTAAGACGAATCAAAAGACACCTCATATGTTAAAATCCATCAAGCCGTTTAGGCTACAGAGCGTGCCAAAGAAATAGACATACATACATATATACATACATACATACATACATACATACATACATACATACATACTCTCGAAAAACATTACCCTCCTGAGGCAGTCGGGTAAAAATACGCGACATTCCACTTTTTTTTTTTTTTTGAGGGTGGGAAATCATCAAATAACTTCTCCCGCTTTGGGCGGAGCGGGAGGGTGTGTCAGACTCTTACTAACTAAAACCCACCCGTATTCCTTCCTGTTGCCTGTGTTGCGGGGGCCTCGGTGACCCATAAGTACCTTCCCGCGACCCCGGCAGGCATCGGCCCTAGTGGACCCCTACTTTGTGCTGACGACATCTCTTTGAGGCGCGCGTGGAATACGACGCGCCGTCGACCCGGGCCCGGTCCTTACCGGACGGTGAGCTGCCCATTGCTCACCGTCCGCAAGCCCGCGCCTACGGTGGCCGGAAATCCGCCCGGGATTCCCGACGCCCTGGGCGTCTCCTGCGGTGGCTAGGGGCGAGAGGGCGCGAAACGTGCCTTTCCCTCAACCGTCCTGCCTCCTCCTTCGCGAGCATTACTGCTTCGCAGAAGGAGGTGACGGCTGCCCATGCCCTCTCGCTCCGTACCATGGCCTGAACCAGGGCCGGACGCGAGAGGTCTCTGCCGCCGATCGCCTCCACGAGGACACGGCGGTGCTCTGCCCAAGCCGGGCAGACCTCCACCGTATGCTCCACCGTGTCCTCCGGGCGATCCACACAGTGGTGACACCCGGGCGACATTCCACTGGAAGCAGTGGAATGTCACATATTTTTGACAGTCATGTTTGAAAGTAGAAATGTCAATTATAAGCGCTTTTGTTTTCTTTTTGGCAACTTAGTCGGTGTCGACTATTCTGCCAGTATCAATTACCCATCTTAAAGTAGATGAGTATTAATTTAAATATACTTAGGTTAGGCTTTTATGCCGCCAAAGTGATGTCAGATATTTTCGATCACAACTAGGTAAGTATCACATTCTTCTGAATGTAACTGAGTAGGCAGATATTGATGATGCAAGACATGTCCGTTAATATTGCATGACCACATATTTTTGAAGCCGGTGCAGCATCATACATTTTGGCGTCGCTGGACTCGCCTGATAGTTTTGGTGTTCCTTCGATGTCACATATTAGTGCTGCCACTTATATGTGCCTTCCAAAAAGTATCACATATATTTGATCTCGTATATGAATTATATAATCAGATATTATTGCCGAGCTGTTCATAGTAATATATTTATGCTAGTGACTTTACAAGTATTAGTAAGTCGGTAACCGTGTTAGATTCGGGATTTATATGCATAGTTTTGATGTTTTGATGCAATACTCTTTGACGAAATAGTAATTTAATAATACCCTAGAATAGCTGGCTGTCCATTCACTCGTAAAAGACCAATATCGGGCCACAACTCAACATTTCTTATCAGATGTTCTGCATATTATATAAGAATATGCACATTGCCCAGCACACATTGATTTAAAACTAAAACAAAAGCAATGAGTTGGACTTCCGTCATTTCTTTTAACCCAAGTCCTTCTCAATATTCATGTCTTACTAGTCCAGTCATTTGTAAATGTCGTACTTACTCAGCATACAATGGCCGCCACCTCGGCTCACATGTCGGATCCCTCACTAATTAAAAAAAGACTGACGAATAAGACCGGCGATTTTTATCGCTCGCCGAATCATACATTCAAAGAAACTACGTAGGCGTTGTCTATCTTGCTTCCTTTTCTTACGCCCCAAAATTTGAATAATTTTGTCTCCTTCTAAAATATTATACTGTATTTCATCCATTCATTAAATCAGCCAGTAATTGTTTATAATTATAATTCATTAAATTTTGGAAGTATCTCGTTGCTGCTTTTTCCTTCTGATACGGTAATCGCTGTGAGAATTTTTGATAGTTTACCTCCAACAGATGAGATTAACTGTGACAAAAAAGTCAAATTGATGTTACTTTTATGAGTGGAGCCCCAAATTGTACTCCAGCTATAAAGAAATTGTGTCCATATTGAGGTTCGTGAGCAGCAAATGTAATTTGGCCCTTGTCCAGTGGTTAGACGTCGTAAATTGAAATCAAGAGCTCGACAATGTTTTTGTTTGAACATTACTGGTTTTGAAGATAACGCTTTTTACGGTCTTAATTATTATTATGGCCGTGGTGAAGACCAGGCTTGTGAAGGCGTGATAATTATCATAATTGTTATTCATTTCTTAGAAGACGCCAGAATTTATGTGAACTGTCGTCTTGGCAGCGGCGATGTATCTTCTACATTAAAAATAAGACAAATATTAGTTCTAGCCGTTTGTTGTAATTTGTTACTCGGAGCCTCGCCGGCAATTACTCGGCGAAATGTGACGTGAAAAGATAATTAAAACAGTCTGTATTTACGTTTTAGGCGGTCTGTTCTGTAACAGACCGCTTAAAACGTAAGTTAACAGACTGTTTTAAACTGACTGACTGTTTTGACTGTTTTGTTATAATAATTAGTTCTACTTAAATTCGTAAGTACCTTTACGAACTTAAGTAGAACTAATTATTTATTGTTTGCCAAACCTTGCTAATACAAAACTAAATCAATCTTTAATCTTATTTAGAAGTTAAATAAGATTATGCTACGGAAGATAGAGAAATCTAGTAAATCAGGCTTAACATGAATGCGAAATCTAGGCGAAACATTGCTTTGAAATGCTGCCAGAGTATCTAATTCACGATTCACAAGCTAATCTCTGAATCTAAGAAAACATGAAGCGTTACCTAGTGAGTTCTAAGAGATGGGTTCACCATTGAAATACTGTATATGAAAACAGTTTAATTATGAGGGACTCATAGAAAACATTTTCATAATCTTAATCTTTCTCTTGTAAAAAAATCTGAATCTTGTTCTGGCTGATATTAATAAATTCCTAAAACATAGTTAAAATTAAAAAAAATGGTAACTACAGCATACACACCATACCAAACCATATCAAAGAAAAGCTATACTCTCTAGCAACAATACATAACACACATCAATTTCAAATTCATCAATGCAATAATTAACACACAGGACCTTAGAAGCTCTCCCTGTCATTACCTATATCAAGCAGACTAATTCATGATGCTTGTCTCGTTCCTAAAAGGACCGACGTCGAAGACCAAGCAAGGATACTGTAACACATCTCCTTAATAACATCGTAAGCTTATTAATATGCATAACACAAGGATAAATCGTGAACTAACTATCACCAATAGAGACGAGAGTAATTTTAGTTTGAAACTTAGTAATGAATTCAGAATCTTAGTACACAGTTTATTGTGGTATGGCAGTTGGTTTAATTTATTCTGTGTTTACTTCAGTATCGGTTTGTGTGTTGGTATGTATCGTTTGGTATATAATATTGTTCCTTTGGGAATTTATAATAACTATGTCAGCTGTTATGCTTGCCCAGGCAATACATAACTTAAATTCCTATTTGGGGAATAATCATTTTGTGTATTTTTATCGTGTCATTCATTGACTACATGAAGACAACATCCAATGTTGACAAACTAGCTAGAGGGGAAAGGTAACGTCCCATTTGACGACCATTTTTACCATGTACTCAATCAGTGAACTACAACTCCGATATTTGGAAAGAAGTCTTTTAACAACTGTAGATGTCAAAAAATAACATGGCAACAATCTAAGTCTAATTGGAATCCCTTTTCGTGTTTTCTCAAAAGTATCTAGAAAGTTTGTCAGACGTAAAACAAAGCTAGCAACATCGGCTAGCCTATTAACCGGAGGCTGCTGCTACCAATGTCTGTTCATTTTGACTTGTTTGTCGAAGAGATTATTAGTTCAGCAAATCATTACTTTCAGACGAGTGGTTTGTTAGCAAACTTTGCTGTATCTAATACATTATATTAGTAAACCGTATTGAATTTAGATTGAGGAAAGCTGTAATAACCAGCATTCCTCAATCTAAATTCAATACGGCTCTTGATTAGCAAGAAATTATGTTTCTGAATCTATACCTATTTGATTCGGGTCTTGTAAATTTTCAATTTAACCTCTGTATTCGTCACGACTTTCAATCTTAACGAATTTGATCGATAAAATACGTATTATGTTGTCAAGTTTCATTGTAAAACTTATAAATTCACGTTATTTAATCACAAAAGCTTGCTGCACGTCAGTAATCACGCGAATTATCTCATAACATATGGCGTTATAACAATCCTAAATCGCCTTTGGATCTTGTTTGTTCTTTGACTAAGCTATAATTAGGCGGTATCTTGTTAGCCCCAATCCTGCTCAGGCTTTCAAATTAAAAGGGAATTGTCAGTTCGGCCCGGCTGACTTCGACCGCAACTTACAGTTATTAACGATTCCGGTACAGAAAATATTTTACTTCCACGTTCTTATTAAAACTTGTTTTCGGCCCTTTCTGTTCTATCTTCACGGATCGTTGCGGGAATAGTGTGGATACGACTGTTCAATCAACTCAGCCTATAACAGTCCACTGCTGGACATAGGCCTCTGATATGTCTGTTACTATTATTAAATTATTTATGTTATAAATTCTACTTTTTATGAAATATGTTTTTGTTTTTTTATTGTTTGATTTATGTTATTATACGTAGGTTTAGTAAAAAACTGTTTAAAATACTTTTGAGTCTATTAAACAAACATTGACTCTATTACTCTAATAATATAGTGTAATCTTTACACAATCCAAGCAATAAAAATGATTTACACGCCTATTTGTCAATACTTTTGTCCGTGACTTTGAATAAAAGTGCGACTCAGGTGTGGCAAAGTGATTTCGTAAAGCTATTAATTCTACTTTTGACACAAACTGTTATATTTATCTTATAATATTAAACTTAAGGAATTGTAATACCTTATTAATATTTTATTGTCACATTAATCTATTCCAACGGTTGCTCAAGCCTAATTTATTTTTACGGAGTAAATACCTACAACGGTAAAACGGAAATTGCTGGAAGAATTATTCTTCGGAAAGGAACATTTTTACAGTTTTTGGTTAAATGTTGCTTTGATTTGTCTACCTTTTTTCTGGTTGTCTGGTGTCAGTCGTCATAATTAATTCGCTTTATTTAAGCTGCTTTTTGTTTTCTAGCTTATTCCGGATAACTTAACGTTCCCATAGAAATCACTGTCAATTATTTTACAACCCACTGTTAAATTAATCACTGGTAAAACTCTGCCACATATGAAAATATTGTAGTAAATTCTGAAGCAAATTCTTTTCATTAAGGAGGCTTGTGGCTAAGTAATAACAGCCGCACGGTTCGATCGATCAGGTTAAGCTACGCTTGCCGCGGTTGGTCCGTGGATGGGTGACCTTCTTTACATACCAAGACTCCTTCGTGCCTCGGAAAGCACGTTAAGCCATTGGTCCCGGCTGTCATTTGTAGATCTTGACAGTCTGACAACCAGTCTTACCAAGGGGTATCGTGTTGCCCAGTAACTGGGTTGTGTGGTCAGATAGGCAGTCACTCTATGAAAAACACTGGTATTCAGCTGCATCCGGTTAGAATGGAAGCCGACCCCAACATAGTTGAGCAAAAGCTAGGCCGATGATGATTCTTTTCATTAAGTTCTAATTGTTGGATCATTCTTTAGCCAAAGCTAAAGAATGATCCAATAATTAGAACTTATTATACAATTAGAATATACAAAAATTAGATCCAACATTCAACGTTGAATGGCAATGCTTATTCTTTGGAATAAGCTTTGCCATTCAACGTGGTAATGCTGCCAGTCTTCTGGGTACTTTTCCAGACGAGTACTTCGACGACTAAGTGTCTTTTTGTTTTTATTTGTTTAATTAGTTAGTCATTGTAAATAGTTAGTTGTGTTATATATTGTGTAAGTCATCATCTGCCTAGTCTTTTCCCAACTATGTTGGGGTCGGCTTCCAGTCTTACCGAATACAGCTGAATACCAGTATTTTACATGGAGCGACTGCCTATCTGACCTTCACACCCCAGTTACTGGGTAACACGATACCCCTTGGTAAGACTGGTTGTCAGACTTTCGAGCTTCGACGACTGTCAAAGATCTACAAATGACAGCCGGGACCAACGGCTTAACGTGCTTTCCGAGGCACGGAGGGGTTTTGGTATGTAATGATGGTCACCCATCCACGGACCAACCGCGGAAAGCGTAGCTTAACCTGATCGATTGAACCGTGCGGCAGTTATTACTTAGCCACAAGCCCCAGTGTAAGTGTTGTGTAAGTGATGAACTTAAATATAACTTTGAGTAAAAAAATCGCCATCCCGTCATAAGAAAGCGTGGTGTTCCCTGCTCGTGTACTCCATATGAGAAGAAGTCTTTGCCCTGCAGTGGGACAATAATAGGCTGGTATTATTATCTCTTTTATTTATGTTCACATCTTATTAAATATTTATTTTTAAATATAAAAAAATATATATGATTATTATAAAGAAATAAAATAAATAAAAACTAAAGTCATATCCACACTATCGCCACACTATGTAATTTTATTTTTTGGGCTCTGGCTAACCCATATTCGTGTGGCGTCGTTACCCGTCGGCGCGAGGGCGCACAATTATGTAATTATGTGTTAGGAGATCTGTTTTTATCACGTCCACCCTTGTCTATCGAATGATAATTGACCTCTTGTTGTGAACGTAATTCCGAGCCATTACACTAAAGTAGTTTGAAAAAAGTTATTTCACCCATATGGCCTAGTCTTTAGAATGAGTTTTTGGATTTGTATTTTCACACGTTAGTAGTGTTAAGATGTGGCTGCAGTAACCGACGACGAAGTCGTGACAAAGGTGTTTAATTAAGTACATGTACAAACAGTAATATCACACTTTGATCATCAATAACATTACCATACATTGTTGTAATACATATTTTAGTTGGGGCTTGAGGCTAAGTAATAACAGCCGCACGGGACCATCGATCAGGTTAAGACGCTGACAACACCTAAACCGCGGTCCCTGTCAGATTGCATAGAACAGAAAGAGAAGCGCGATGAGACAACGCTTGTAATTTATTGCAAAATATGAAGTAATTATCTATTTACTCAAAATTGAGTTGAGTAATCGAAAATAAAAAACAACCAAGTTCTGTATTCAAATAAGACGTTCGTGTTATTAATTAAATACGTAACGTATGTTCATATTTGATACAGATATTTTGCATTAGAACTCAATGTAAGAGGTTAGTTTAACGTTAGTTTGTATCGAGATTTTATTTTCAAAACGTCTTTGGTAACAACCAAGTTCTGGGAAATATGTTCAAAATTAACATATATTTTTTCCGCTACCACAAACTATACAGATTTGGCAATTTTTTTTCTTAAGAGAAGCCTATTTTTGTCAATTGGGTCTTGTCAGCCCCTTAAGCTACGTTTGCCGCGGTTGGTCCGTAGATGGATCTTTACATACCAAGACCCTTCGTGCCTCGGAAAGCACGTTAAGCCGTTGGTCCCGGCTGTCATTTGTAGGTCTTGGACAGTCGTTACGGGTCGTCAGAAGCCCGGAAGTCTAACAACCAGTCTTACCAAG
Organism: Atethmia centrago; assembly: GCA_905333075.3. Taxonomy (NCBI): domain Eukaryota; kingdom Metazoa; phylum Arthropoda; class Insecta; order Lepidoptera; family Noctuidae; genus Atethmia; species Atethmia centrago. Next base: position 12,961,611 of record HG995382.1, read on the forward strand.
GGGTATCTTGTTGCCCAGTAACTGGGTTGTGGAGGTCAGATAGGCAGTCGCTCCATGTAAAATACTGGTATTCATCTGCATCCTGTTAGACTGGAAGCCGACCCCAACAAAGTTGGGAAAAGGCTCGGCAGATGATGATGTTGAAATATTTTTTTAATTGTAGAACCTGTTTTATAATTAAATTATTAACATAAAAACCTTTTATTCATTTTTTTTATACATTACAGGCCAACAATATGTAAGCATCAAGGATATATATATATATATTATGTGCAACATTTTAATAAACATGTAAACCTTCTCGCTTGTTTCCTGTAGGAATTTCGGAATTGGACAACAGTTTTTATTGCTCAGCCCCTTCGTAGACGTCGCACGTGATTTATTCCCTATTTGATTCCCGGGAGCATGCGTACGCGTAAACATGTAAACATCGTGAAAAAAAAGTGCTTTTCTTATTTTTTTTGCTTGTGTTAAATAACATATTTATAAGAAAATTGCTTTATCAAATATTCTTAAGAGTTTGGTCATGAAAATAAAATCTGATTAAAGGCGAACGGCAGGCTTGTATGGGACTTTCGTACAGCTAATAAAATATCGTGTTTTGCGATATGTTTTGTTTTAATTGGTAGTTAATACGATGGACAAGCCCTTTTTAAATTCTTGGATTTTTAGAACTTGGTACTTAAAAGTTATAACCAGTTTTATTTTTTAAGGTTAAGTACTAGTGTATCAATGTAGATTGTTACTTAGAAGCACATACACATTGTTTCGGTAATAAAGTATATGTTCTAGATTGCTTGTCGCTATTTTTGTAGTGTATTACTTACTATCAAGTAGGTAAATTGAGATTAGGATCGCACCTACTCAGCGGAGTGCATTAAGAGATACCTATGTCCAGCAGCTGACTGCAACAGTTTGATAATGATGAAGTCCTGATGGGGATTTAAGTGTAGGTAAATAAAACAATACAGTTAATAGTTTTTTTTTTAAGTACATTTATTTTATTTACAATTAATTAATTCGTAAATTATTTCATCTAGGAAGGGGGCAGGTCGGGTAACACCCTCATGTCGAACATAGCATAAATACCAACATAACTGCGTTTAGTTTACGACTAAATTACGTGTAGTTATTTAAATCTTTTTTTTAATATTATTAATTAATCCGAACTTCTAAAAATATTACACTTACATGAAAATAAATGGCTTAGTTGCCTTAATATGTGGTACAAATTCTATAACAAAACAACAAAAAAAGTAAGCTGTACGAAATCTGCCGTTCACCTTTATCTAGCTGTCATCATTTCGACTTTTTAATCTAGCTAGTATCATGGCTCTTTTTTTTTATGGAACTCTGTTTTTTAAAAACACAAGATTGTTTTACTTTTAAAACCTATCATGATTAAGCCAAATCCAATTTTTTAAACCCAAATAAAACAATAAATTGCAATACGTCCATATGTGAAAGCATAAATTAAATCTTCCTCAAAATAATAAAAGGAAAAAAAAATTGAGTCGTTAACTCGAAAATTGTACGTCGCATATCTTTCAACACCAGGAAGGCATGTTTTAAAGGAGGTTTCGGTCTTAAAGGAGGGTTTTCGCTAATTTCTGTGAGGGCACGAGGTAATTTCGGTGACCATATGGCGTTAACAATAGGGCAGGGTCAATAACATGTATCCATCAGTTCGTCCCACTTGCTCGCGATGACCTAACGATCGTTTGTTAGAATTGTATAGAGTTGTTGCTATGGAGTGTGATGAGGAACTAGTGTGACTGTGAGAATTAAAGTGATGTATTTATTTGAATATTCAGTATTATTGAAAAGTTTCATTCTTGACCCATGTTTGTGGGAAAAATAATATCATTGCATTTTCATCAAAAGATCAATAGGGAGTTAATGGAATAATTGAAAAGTATGTTTATAAAGAACTCAATTTATATTTAGAAGTGAATAATATTCTTTGCGACGAACAAAAAGGATTTTGGAAAAACAAAACAATTGACATGGCTATTTATGACTTTTTGCATATGTTATGACAAATATGAATAAAAACACTCCAGTGTATGCGATAATTTGTGACATGACCCAGGAATTTGATTATGTGCACCATAATATTTTACTAAAAGAGCTTGATGCTTACGGGGTAAGAGAAAATGTCTTGAAGCTCTTAAAGTCGTACCTACACAACATAAATCAAATAACGGAAATAAGCAGAATTTATATACTTTATATACCAAAAGAAAATAAATATTTTTATCGGATGAACGTAATGTTATATACGGAGTTCCACAAGGAAGTGTACTAGGACCACCGCTTTCTACACTTTACATTAATGACTTTCCAATGGCAATCAAACATCCTATTACACTATCCACAGATGACAGTACAATAACGATACCAATGGGACATAAATAATGTATTAAAATAAACTATAGAATGGTTAGAGAATAATAATTTTAAATTATTTTTTGTATAAGGCTATCATTATGCATTTTAGCCAGCGCGCATTGACTCTTTCCAATCTTGACATAACATACAATGACATAGTAAAACATTTTTTTTCTGGAGACCACCGAGTGGTGACCGTTGTCACTTTTTACAAAGTATCTGGTATTATCATCTCTATACATTTCCTCCCTCCTTATAAACTCCATTACAGCAGGTCCAATCAAAATATCATTTTTTACGATATAAATTCGACCGGACACGGCTCATACTCGAATTTAAATGACTTACAAAGTTGTTATAATAACAGATGATCATCTATATAGGATATTATAATCATTGTTTATTATAAACGGACTTTGGCTTGTGGTTTCGTCACATTCCAAGTATTTGGATGTTTATTAGATTTTTTGGCATTAAATATCTGAGGTCTCTTAATTATTTCGAGAAAGCATATTCCGATTCTCTCCGCAATTTTTATTGAAATATGAAAAAATACACGCATTATTACCTACATGTGACAATGAAAAATGGATGTTCCCGAGAAAAAAGTGGAGTGTACCTACGTATTATCAAATAGCGAACCCGCACTTAAAAGTCGGTAGAATAGTTGCAAAGAAAAACAGTGTTTCGTAAAGCCATTTAACATCACAGGGATACCAGGGGTCCCTAGATTCAATCGAGATCTAAATTGCTTATGTCCTTTTCCGTGATGTAAGTTTCCTCTGACCAAAGTACCGTTGCCATCCTGCCCGCGGTTATTGAAGAACAAAAACTATCTTACCTATTAGGTTAGCAATAATTAATTGATTAAATCTTATCAATTTTAAATCAATCAATCAGTTCACACATATATTCAATACTAATTATTGAATATGTGTGAACTTAAAGAATTAATAACTTACATCACGGAAAAGAACATAGGCAATTTTGATCTCGATTGAATCTAGGGACCCCTGGTATCCCTGTGTTGTTAAATGACTTTATGATATTTCTCAAATAACGAAAATATGGAGTATGTTATTTTCCTTGTACATACAAGGTGTCGTTTTGCATTGTCGTCAAATTTCAGGAGGCTGCTATGAAAAACATATATAATCAAATAAAATTACGATACCTGCTCAATAATTAATACATACTTGTTTTTTAGTTATTTAAGTTTGACAGTATTTTAGGATACACCACTTGCTCAGAACAGAATCACCCCGTTGCGTATGCGGTAGTCTGTGTTTAAAAGGGCAGTTACAGTGCAGTATCAAACGGGCCGCGTTTTAACATGCGTGTCCCACATATGCCGATTTCCGAAAATTGCAAAAAAAGACCCTTCTTATTTTATTATTGATTCGTGTCGAGAATCATTAGCATAGTCACCTCCTTGAATTTGATGAGGATGCAAAACGACACCTTGTATAACGACATAATGCTTACCTTGGTTTAGACTTTGAGCTCTTTGGGTAAGGCCAGGACTAGGATAACATTATAAAGATTGGAGAACTTGGAATCTGATTTTATTATAACATACCCGAGTATCCTACTAAAAGCTACTTGTTTTTATTAGTGCCTACGGGTAAAAATAGTTGCGTCCTATCGAATCGCAATCATACGGTCAAACAAACGCTCACGCATCACAAAGCAAACCAATAATACTACAGGTACTGATTATTTAGTTGAATTGAAGGCTAACGTTTGTTAATTCGGCCACAGCGTCATTTAGCATTAATTTAACCTAATTAATATGCCTAAAATACTGAGGTTTGATTGGTAATTAATGTGTTTGTTTCAAACGTTATTAGTTTCAAAATGTTTACGAAAACCAGCATTGTGTACATGTATGCTCGTGTTTGGATGTTAAATGGATTTGCTATGTTATTTGAGTGGTAATGAGGAATTGTTTATGTATGCACTCATGTATGAAAGTATAGCGATGGTTAAAATTCTCATATTTAAGTGATATCTGTAAGTATCTGATGATGCAGAAACCATGTTGTGACTTCAAGACTTAGTATCTATTGAGTACAGTAAGCCGCGCGTCAGTGGTAACGAAACAAGTACATATAAGTTGACCTGTTATTCTTTTGAAACTCCATACTACGCTAGACCAGGTCAAGGTCGAAGTCTTACCACCGACGTGCCATCGACTGTAGCTAGATATGTTTGTTAAGCTAGATACAGTATCTCAATTTTGAACTCGCAGTCACATCCGTACGTACTCGGTACCCTTAATAACGTTTGAAAAAGCCAATTTTCGTGTACAAACGTAATATTTACGGAAACTGTGTCGATCATGGAAATGAAAAAAATCGATGGAGCCTTCTTCCATCTCAATCAGATCCATATTTGATACAACTCAAACGAATATCCAACCACGACTAGAGGTTCGATGCAATAGATCGAACCGAGTTTCAATAACTATAAACTGGATGCAGTTGGTCTGACTGAACACACAGGCCGAAATTGATTAAAACAGAACTTGGCGAAGTAGATAAATATCATGGAATGTACTGCATATGACAGGTGTTTGACATCTTCCTGCACAAGCAACGCCTTCATTTACGTTAACTTAGAGCTATGCTGGACTGTAGTACAACCACGAGCAGAAATACCCTGACACTAACGTAAGATTCAAAGCAATTATCTCCTAAAATATTAATAGATATTTTATGGTTTTAAGAACATAGTATGATCGAAACCATACAATTACGAAATAGGTCTTTTCTCAAAGTAGAAATTTTAAGTCATGAAAAAAACGCATTATCATGAACAAATCATTAAAATCATCAGTAAATACCTTCAAATTTGTTACTGTCACGAATCATAGTTTGATGATCAAAATTTGATCAACTAGGTACTACCTGACCTACCTACAAATTGCATTTTTATTTTAAGAAAATTTCAATTCTCGTGCTACCCTGGCGTTTTTGCCTTAACCGATTATTGCTGAATAAGATCTTCCATAGATGTACGTTGTATGATGGACGGTGGATCGGGAAATTTCCATAAACTCTGCAGTTGGCAGCTAGATTTGTGTTCGCAGTTTGTTTGTTGTGCGTATTTGTTCTTCATTTAGTATGTCATACCAATATCATCCATTGATATTGGTATATTATATATTATATGGCAAACATTTCTTGAAACTGGAATGCTTATTTCTGCTTGACACTTGTCTTATCAGTGTAACATTTTGTCGATCATATTTTGTGCAAGACTCAAACTCTTTTAACTTTCCTAAAAATTGCCTTCAACTATACTATTTTAAATCTTCGCCCAAATTGCGTAACACACTCAAAATCACAATCTGAATGATTTTGAAGTATATTGCTAATCCATTGCTTCATATGTTCGAAAAATTTTCTTGCTCAACAATGTAAATAAAGCAATAAATGTTGAACTGTCTAAATGAAACCCATTGCTACTGATAGTAAGTTACGAAATTACCCCGCAGATCTGTGTACTTTATTTCATGTCTATTTACCCAACTGCCCCAAAAGGAGGGTAATGTTTTTCGAGAGTATGTATGTATGTAAGTATGTATGTATGTATGTATATTTCTTTGGCACGCTCTGTAGCCTAAACGGCTTGATGGATTTTAACATAAAAGCTGTCGTTAGATTCGTCTTAATTGTGGGAGTGACGTAGGCCGTATATATGCTGGGGAGATTGTCCCACCACTTCTTCTTCCCCGCTAAAGCACTAGGAAGTGGTGAAGGGCAGGCATTTTTGGGGGACTGTCTTATGTAACTTTGACGTTCGAAAGTCATTTATTCAAACTAGGCTGAAAATCAGCAGATTTTCAGCCTAGTTTGAATAAATGACTTTTGATTTTGATTCTGATTTTGATTTATAAATTGCATCTGCAAGTACAAAAAAAACTCTCGCGTCCGGCCCTGGTTCAGGCCATGGTATGGAGCGAGAGGGCATGGGCAGCCGTCACCTCCTTCTGCGAAGCAGTAATGCTCGCGAAGGAGGAGGCGGGACGATTGAGGGAAAGGCATGTTTCGCGCCCTCTCGCCCCTAGCCGCCGCAGGAGACGCCCTGGACGTCGGGAATCCCGGACGGATTTCCGGCCACCGAAGGCGCGGGCTTGCGGACGGTGAGCAATGGGTAGCTCACCGTCCGGTAAGGACCAGGCCCGGGTCGACGGCGCGTCGTATTCCACGCGCGCCTCAAAGAGATGTCGCCAGCACAATGTAGGGGTCCGCTAGGGCCCATGCCTGCCGGGGTCGCGGGAAGGTACTAATGGGTCACCGAGGCCCCTGGCAATACAGGCAACAAGAAGGAATACGGGTGGGTTTTATTCAGTAAGAGTCTGACACACCCTCCCGCTCCGCCCAGAGCGGGAGAAGTTTATTGATGATTTCCCATCCACAAAAAAAAAGTACAAATAAAAAGGGATGGATAGGTATTTTTTATTTTTATTTTTAACAATATTGATATCAAATAATAGCTAGTAACTCATTCAATCAATAACTTTTTCATATATATTAATAAAACTAAAAAGCTTTAAATAAAACAAATTGTTTAAAAAATAAAAAACCCGACTGCTAAAACACATAACTGAAAAGAGAAAAACAAGCAGTCTATAGAATTTTGGTATCGCAGGCAGGACAATAACCTGAAATATGGTGTAACTTTTGTTTGTCCCCGACGATACCAAAATTCTAGAGATTATAATGCTTGTTTTTCTCTTTTCAGGTATGTGTTTTAGCAGTCGGGTTTTTTAATTTTTAAATAATTTGTTTTTTGTTTTCCCTTTGCCTCAATATCCTCAGTTTGTCTGAATCACACGTATCATAATGTAGTAATTAGAGCCGAACAGTTAAATTCGGCTACAAACAATGTAACTTAGGTAGGTATTTGAGTAGGTATTTAGCAGTAATTTAACTGAAACGAGGGAGAGGATTTGTTTGTAATATACATGGTTAAAACTATGGCTAAATGTTACTTAATCGGTTAGATATACATCCTCTTATATTAATTAAATTCTTAATTCGTGAAACGTGAAATTTTTCAAATGAGTGTCCGTGGAGTTTCTTGCCCGTTCTTCTCCATATGAACCTACTACGCTTTGGAATGGGTAACTAGCTTCATCTTTCTGACTGACGAACCCCTTGACAATTCAAAAGTGCCTGTATTTGGTTTATTTGAAATATGCTTTGAGTATGAGTTTCACATTCGCGGCCCGAATGATTTTCATTAGGATTGAATACAAAACACATAATAGAAGCTTGTACAAAAAGAACACAAAAATCAGCTATAAAATAATATAATACACGGAACGCAAAATCTCTACTTAAAAATAGAACGTCGGAGTCTAATACTCGAATAAATCCTATCTAACAAGAACAAAAGGCAAACCTCAGAGGGGGAACACCCGAGTAATCCTCCGTCTTTATAAAAATAATGCAAGCACAATATTATTTTGCTAGGTTAGATATAACTACGGATATACAAGTATAGAGTGGTAGAATATGAAATGTCTAGCGGTTACAACCCAAATTCGTGTACCTCAAAATATTCATAGAGGTTATTCTCTCGAGGAATCGGTGCGTCTTGATGAATTGTTCACAAAGAGATATTTATGAAAATGTTTGTGTTTTTGTCCCTTATTTTTGTGTTGTCCCTAGAGTAATGACTGGTACAATTTTATGATATTTTTAGATAGATTCATCTTATTTTGATTTATTCGGTACCTACAATTTATTCGACCAAATCTGTCTTTAAGAAAGCGATCGAGAGCGAGTTGGACTCGCGCATGAAGGGTTCCGTACCACCGTACAATATACTTTAACACCACGTATTTTTGAAGGAGACAGCCTTTGTTTTTTTTATTTGTTGAAACGGATTTTTTTTTGTTATAGTAGTACACACTCTATGGTTTAGAGTGTCTACCTATTACGGTTCAAAAGCCCTATGATAGATGGACGGCCGGACGGACGGACAGGCGGACAGACTGTGGTGCCTTAGTAAAATTGGGTCCCGTTGGTACGCTTTGGGTACGGAATCCTAAAAACGAAGTTATCCAGCTGTTTTAAAAAAATCCTATCTATTAAACTCCTTTTATATATACTGGTGACCATAGAAAAACAAATATTACCGAGAAATAAACAAATCGGGAATATGAAATAATGCACTGAACTGTGCGTCAGCGAGTCACTTTATGAAATTACTAACTGCGCCCCGGTTTCACTCGCATAAGTCTCGATCCCCTAAGAACATCGAGATGAAAAGTATCCTATGATCTAACCCAGGTCATGGCCTACCCATGTGCCAAATTCCATCTAAATCCGTTCAGCTGTTTTAGCATGAAAGCGTAACAAACAAACTCACTTTCGCATTTATAATATTAGTAGTTACGAGTACAACTAACGATAATATTAGTAGTCAGAACTACTAATATTATAGATGCGAAAGTAAAAAATGTTTGAAAAATGTTGGGGTGCGGAAGTAATTAGATAGTTCTTTGGAACAACTAATATACCACTATTTAAAACGGAATATTTACCATGTATTTTGTTTTTAAAAACAAGGTAAATATTCCGTTACTCCGGTTATTCCGGTTTATTTTATTTATATATAGGTTATAATTAACTTTTGTAGTGAAAATAACCATTAGGAAGTCCCTCCAATCAAAAATCCGATGACCAAAAAAAATTATATAATTGTAAAACCTGTATACCTACCAAGTTTCGTCCAGATCGGTTGTAAAATACGACCTGTAGAGGAGTACCAACAAAATGACAGAGGAAAACAAATTTTGCCAGATTTGAAGCAGAGAATCTTCGCTCGCTCGATAAAAGGTGGCCATCAATCCCTACCTCGTAGTTAAAGGGCCGATTTTACTGTTAGAAATCGAAAAGTGAGCAATTTACTCCATTTTGAGGAGCTATTCTTGTCATCACGCCGAAGATCCTCATCAGAGTTCCACCAAATTTCTATAAGACCAAATAAAAGTAACTATCTTTCAAATTAAAAATAACTATCGAAATCGGATCTAATAAGGCGGAGATATCCAGTCCTTTTTGGAGGAAGTACCCCTTCCAAATAAAGGACGTTTCTGGGAAAGGTGACGAGAACGCACGAACAATGCAGTTATAACCCCATTTTGGAGGGTCTTCTCTTAACCGCCTCGTTGGTCTAGTGGTCGCAAGCACTACTGCTGAGCATGTATAGGTTCGATTTCCGGTTCGGACAAAGTGTTATTGGGTTTTCGATCTAGAATTTCTCAGTAGCCCGCAGTCTAGATTTTATCCCGGTTGATGGCAATAAGCTCGACCCTATTACATGCCGTAAACACCGTTGACTTTGGCCATTCAAATGCGCGTAACGCTCACGCCACGCTGCCGTTCGGTTTCAAATATATTTATTTTCAGTAACGAAAATATTAATATTCTAAAATCTGAGATATAATTATAGATAATTCTCTCTCTCATACAAAATATCATGAAAATATCATAATTAGTTTGAAAGTAATATCGGCTTTATGCGTTGGGTAGACATTACTTCCTGAATTTATTTCATAAAGGATTTTAATACAATACTTAAAAATTCATTTACAAAATTGATTTCATTATTTCAAGGCGTAACAACAGATTTAAAAGTCACTAAAATCATACAGCCTTGGCCAAAAGTATTGAGCACCCATGACATCTTTCAGTTTTATGAGGAGTATCAAATAGAAATAAAACAAAACATATTATATAGGTTTATTTTACTATTTATTAATTGAAAATTAATATTTTGTGGGTCCACCCTTTGCCTTAATTACGGCAGAAATTATTTTTGGTAAAGAGCTAACAAGATTTTTACAGTCTTCAGCGCATTCTAGGCGCAGGTAGCGTTTCAAATCTTCTCTGTTGTTAATTGTGTGGCGCCTAACTCTACGCTTTAATAAACCCCATAAATTTCCTGCGGGGTTCAGATCTGGCGACTGGGCAGGCCAGTCAAGAAGCTCTGTGTTATTTTCCCGGAACCATGTCATAGTGCGGGCAGATTTGTGGCATGGCGCGTTATCCTGCTGGAATTTAACACCATCCATGTTCGTGTCGCCAAAAAGTTTCGTGAATGAAGGCAGCAACACAATTTCTAGTACATTTATGTACTAAGTAGAGTCCATGCGACCCTCACACACGAACAATTCGCCAACTCCAGAATCGGTCATGCAACCCCAGACCATTATGCTGCCGCCGCCGTGCTTTACGGTTGGGATCACACACTCTGGCTTAAATTCTTCGCCCACCCGGCGACGCACAAAGGTCACACATAGTGTACCAAAAATCTGCAATAAAGAGAAAAATATTGAGTTCCGGAAAAAAAAAACAACTTCATCTATGCGTTTGGTTTTTAAACCATTTTATATAATTTTATTAGGGCATGAAATTGACTTATTCACCTCAAAGTTTGATTCGTCTGACCACACAACATTTGATCACTCTTCAGCGGTGAAAGTTCGGTGTTTTTAAGGCCCATTTATACCGAGCTTTTTGTTTTTGTTGTTGTCGGAGAGTCATGACTTCTTCCTAGCTTTACAGTCTTTCAGACCAGCTTCCTGAAGTCTTCTACGAGTAGTTCGAGCAGAAATTGATTTATTAATTTGTTCTGACAACTCAGCAGCGAGCTCTGACGATGTTTTTTCCTATTTCTTAACGACTCTCTCAGTAACTGTCGGTCCTGACAGTCTGTGGTGATGCGTTTGCGCCCGGTTCTCGGTCTATTTTGATGTGATCCGGTAGCAGAGAATCGCTTAATAGCATATTGCATGGATCGGCGCGAAGATTTCACAGTTTTTGGAAATCTCTACAAGTGATTTGCCTTGCTCATGCAGAAGCTGTATCTGCACACGGTTTTGTAAAGAATGTTCGTTTCGTTTTGGCATTTTACAACGATAATACTTAAAACTTTGAAATAAAATACCAAAGGCGCACTAGATCACTGGATGTGTTCACAATGAGCGATGGTAGCGAACTGATAAATAAATACAAAAATTGTAAAAGACACATTTTATTGCACCTAGGTGTTGTATTGCTAGCTGCGGCTTGGGTCATTGTTTTTAAATCTTTGTAGATGACCGACAAAAGAATATTTCAACAGTAGATATGGTTTTCTCCCATACTTACCGTGAACGAGCAAAATTTGTACGGTGCTCAATACTTTTGGCCAAGGCTGTATATCTGCGCCTTAAATATAACCGGCCAAATGTGGGTGTACTATGGATACACCTCTGCCCAACCCTTCGGGGAACACAGGCGTTATGTTATGTGCTTCCGCAAAGAAATTACGTAATTTTAAAAAGAAAAACTGTGGCCACAAAAAACGCGTTGTCTCGTAGCTAAGCAGAGGTCAGAGATCCCGAGGACCGGAACGAACTTAACGAATACATAATTCACGACGCTTCCGATGTTGTAAATATTGAAAGGATTTTTTTATGTTGCCCTGAATTATCTTTGATATCTTTTATGGAACGCGTAGTTTATGGCAGGTCAGGTAAAAATATATTCGGGTCAAGCTGAATTTTATTTCGCAGAATATTGTTTATTAAAAGCTCTGAAATGCCATTATATTTTACGAGAAACATTGCATACTTTTAAACAATTAAAGATAAAAGTTATTTCGTAAAACATAATTTTTTTTTAGGAAATGATTAAGTATGCCACCTTTTTTTTTTTTTTTGAAGTTGGGAAATCATCAAATAACTTCTCCCGCTCTGGGCGGAGCGGGAGGGTGTGTCAGACTCTTACTGACTAAAACCCACCCGTATTCCTTCCTGTTGCCTGTGTTGCGGGGGCCTCGGTGACCCATAAGTACCTTCCCGCGACAAGTATGCCACCTGTGCTCTAAAAATTAAATGACTTTTGAAATAAATTTTCAGTACTACGGTACAGGTACAAACCAGAAGAACATCTGAACAAATCGATAATTAAGTCGTAATCTTACCAACATAAATCTCAGCCTCCGCCGCCGTCTCGGAAACGCATAAAACTCTCGTTTAATTTACCGTCATAGATAATTATACAATTGCAAATTATTCTAACCGTGCTAGGCCTCACGTTGGCACCGAGCCGTTGTTTATCTTTAATCACCCTTACTTTTTCCCTTTCACCCCTTTCTGGTACCCTGTAGCGCTGGGATTAGGGTACCTAAATTACGGTCGAGCCGCCGGATAAAAAAGGAAAATAAAATCTGACAAGTAAAAATAAATTGTTGGTTGTTTAATTAAATCAGGGGATACTTAATTGTTGGCGCTAAGTATAGCCGAGGCTACCCTTATCTGAAAACCCTGTTTCAGATGTAATAAAGCTTTACAACGCTCATTTTTGGAATTGTAAATAATTAGAAGTGAAATTAGGGTTGACAGTTATATCCATTACGATTATCTTTAATTCTTTATTTTAATTTATTTTAGGAGGTTGAAATATTTAAAAAATACACAAAATTGTTTGTTTAATTTTTCATTTACAGGCACGTCCTCTTCAGAAACACGCTAGCCTTAGGTGGAGTTTCGATCCACAGTTCTTGCAAACCGAAACACAATTCGACAAGCACCACATTTGAGACGCTGCAGGAATGATGTGAAGTAACACTTTTATTTCCGCCGTCATACAACTTCTGACAACAGCAAAAAAATTTCATTCAAAATTCAATACATCCGTAACAAGCAAACAAATTCTCAGATCTGGCGATAAGACCTCTGCATTTGCAAACGGTTTAAAGAAAATTTTCCAAGCTAAACACTCTAAAGAGGCTTCCCATTCAAGATCGAGATATCTCCGTCAACACCAAAGGCGTGGACACCCCACTGGATACGGAATTATGCGGCCTCACGCAGCAGGATTCTATAACCCTTCCAACCTAACTCATGATTTCGCTTATCTCGTGTCGGGATCGGTGAATTTAAATACGATTTTGGCGGGCTCACCCCGACATTACGCGTTTTGCTTGTACACGCAAATTTAGGGGCCCCACGGTAATGTCTTGAGGTGTTTCGAATTGTTTGAGTTTCTTTCAAAGAGATTTTAAGCAGATAGGGATGGATTTCTTTTCTTTGCGCTTATAATACAAAAATAAAAGGGAGTTACGGGAAAGGTTTTAATACTGAATTGTTACGTAATGGGGACTACATTTCAAACTCATAGGGTAGATTAGAAGGGAAGATTATTCTTCGAAATATTCAGAGTAGAATATTAAAGTTGCTCTCAAAGGAACTCAAAAACCAAGATGTGACAGATTTTCGTCTTTATATGGGGTATAAAATATGTAGAGTAATATAAAGTACACAAACTTTTATTGGTAAATCTTTCTATGCATTCATATTTTGATCCTGCTTTGAATATGAAAGGCGAACATAAAATGCATCAGCTGTTTATTGCCGTCCAAGCTGTGAGACTCAACGCAGGAAAATGGGCTATTTAATGGCTGTATGCGAAAGCAAGCCAACGTATATTATTGTGAACTTTAACTTTAGACCCCGATGTGAATATTGGGCTATAACTCACATTGACGTATGAGAATGGAGTGGTATAACAATTTGCCAATATACGTAAACTGAAGTGGGTACTATTGTTTATGTTTACAGAAGGGCTAAAGAAGAACTAAAGTTATGTGCATTTCATGCGTACAGATAGATTACAGGAGAATCTATAAGAAGTCTATGGTATTCATAACAACATGGTAAATCTCTTAATATTGTGCGTACAAACTTATTTTTTCAGTTGGAATGTATCGGAGAACTTGTTTTTGAACTACAATGTTAAATTTGTTCTTGGGATAAATTCATGCCAACCACAAAACCCTTCCATTGTGCGTGGTCTGACATGCACTTGGGTGATTTTTTTATAACCTATACTGTCCTTCTGCTGGGCAAAGGGCTCCCCCATATTTTTCCACAACCTACACAAAATTAATCATCATAATGATTATAGTTGATTTTATGGAATTCGCATCATGCATAGTTATAATATATATTCGAACTTAAATTCAAACACAAAGCATTTTTTCAAAAATAATTCAATTCTATATATATCTAATTAATTAATAAAAATAACTAAAACTATGGACAAACTAAAATAGGGCGTCGAAAAATTCATCCACGTCGCTGTCGACTGGTAATGTACCCAAGAGACTGGCGACATTGCCACGTTGTATGGCAATGCTTAACCTCCAGCCATGGTAAAAGCCAGCACTTGGGTCACGGGAAGTGTCAACCAGCCGTCTGGAGATTTCCTTGAAAAGTCCATGAGCACTTGGACCCCACGGCCCGAGGGTTTCAACCCCAAACGGCTCGAAAATATAATTAACAACTAGGTTATTATACTTACGCCGCTTGAGGTTCTCTGCAGCCGCAGCAGCAGCGCCAACATAGCACGCCGTGCCAGGAAGATGGGATGGCGCAAGAGTATCGATACACGTTGCATCCTACACTAAAGGCCTACCCACCTTCCATGGAAATAAAGACATGCCGTCTGGTCTCTTGCCATCGTCGCGTGCCAGGCCATTGGGTTCTAATACAGCTGGAACGCCGGTGGTGACAAGAGCTCATCGGATGATGTCATCAATGTTCGCGTGCCGCGCTAAGCGACTCGCACTTCGGCTGCAAGACAGGCCGTGGTGTCCGAGACTGTTGACAGCTTCGCCCCAGTGACAGCGATGAGGAGAACAACATGGAGCTATTTTTTTCAAATAAACCAAATACAGGCACTTTTGAATTGTCAAGGGGTCGGACAGTCAGAAAGATGAAGCTACATAATTGCCCGTTCCATCGAATAAGGTCTATCCTTTTTTTTACCCAGATTTCATATAAGAAGATGCTACCTACCTACATCAAGAGTAGTTTATAAGTTTATGCTCTGGCTGGAGTTTATACCCCTTAATTTATTGACACACCCACAAGTCTGGTGACGCAGACGACAACCTCCTAAGTTGACCTACGAGGTGAAATTAATAAAATTGTTAGATTTATTTATTTAAATTTAACATAAAACGGCCAAGGCCAATTGCATACGTTAAAGTATACAACTACTCGACAGTCATACGCTCATCTCACAATACTCTAGACATAAATGGCACTAGGGGACCAATTCATCGAAGCGGATTATTAAGCGGTTATGAAACGTACCCCTAATAATATATTTATGAATCAATGATGTCATAGTGCAATCTGTGCACATGGCAATTTTCAAATATAATATTACCAATAGTTAACCTAAAAATTCAAAACCGTAACGGTCCAATAATTATAGATATGAATATGCATCGCACTGTGTAGGTACAATTTTCATACCGGGTCATTATGACCCGTTATAAATTTTAAAAGCACGGCACTGTGTCAACTTTTAACGTTAATTGTCGCATGTAATAAAATTTTAATGAACCCATTGAGGAATGGAATCGGTTGGTTTTTATTATTCAATTATCGCCCGTATGAACAATATCTGGGGCGGCACGATGACATGATTTTTGTATTCATGAAGAGTCCTTTCATACTCCATTATTTTCTGGGTCTTTTTGCAGAAGTGATATGATATAGCCTCCGTGTATTGTTTGCCTTGATTGCTCAATAAATCCTCGAACAGTTCTTATTTAGAGTTCGATTCAAAGCGTTATTGGGTTTTCTATCTGGAATTTCTAAGTAGAGTCCAGAGTCTGGATTTGTGCAATAGTTCTGGCAATGGTCTCACCCCCTATAAATGAAAAATGATTTTATTTCGGTAAGTAGGTTTGTACAAAAACTTTTACAAATCAATCATATTTTTAAGAACTAGATGAGGTCGACGTTTCCTATCTGACTAACCTGAAAAGAAAGGCCGAAAAAGGCCAAACTCAGAGGTCACAGTCTCTTTTAAAGTCCAGACATAATCTTGGTCAGACCAGGTAGATTGGTGTCTGATATGGTATTTTGTGGAAAGAACCACACAGATTGAGTGGACCTATCCAGTTAGTGCAAACATTTGTCAGTAATCGTGCAGCTCAACTCAACTTAAGGGGTTCAACGATTCGACAAACAATACCAAAGAAATAAAATTTTAGTAGGCCACATAAATTACTCAAGCTGCCAGACCACGATTAAAACAACTAACTGAGATAGACAAAATATCTTTACATTCACAATAGTTAAAATAATATAAATAATATAATACTTTACAAAGTATATATTCATGTCCTCATCTACGTATATAAAAATTCAGACATAATCGTGGTTAGATCATTTGAGGATCATGTAGATTGGTGTCTGAAATGGTCTTTTGAGGAAAGAACCACACAGATTTGAGTGGACCTGTCCAATCAGTACACGCATTTGTAAGTAAATGTGTAGCTCAGAACTTCAGGAGCTCAACGACTCGACGAACAAAACAAAACAAAGGACATTTGGGTAGAAATAAAGTACTCCAACTGCCAGATTATCATTAAAACTAACTGAGAAAAAGATGAATTAAAAAATATATGATCCACATAGTCTTCCATATAAATGTCATGTAAATCAATAAAAATAAAAATGTTAGTAACAATTCCAAGATAGTATAAAATAGTTTGTTACTTGGGGCCTTGGGGTAGGCATTCACTGCCTACCCCAAGTAGGAGTAGCTTAATAAATCCCAAGCCTTTTTTGTCATCCAAGTAATCTTTAACTTTATAGAAACCTTTTTGACGGGGTTTCTGTTTAATAAATGATTTAAATTTATTGAGGCTCAGTTCTATAACATGGCTTGGGAGTTTGTTGTAAAAACGTTTACTTTAGCACTTAAATGAATTACTAATTTTTGGCCTAGAGAGAGTCTAGTCTTTTTTTTCTGGGTGGGAAATCATGAAATAACTTCTCCCGCTCTGGGCGGAGCGGGAGGGTGTGTCAGACTCTTACTGACTAAAACCCTCCCGTGTTCCTTCCGTTGCCTGTATTGCGGGGGCCTCGATGACTCTTTAGTACCTTCCCGCGACCCCGGCAGTGGAGCTTAGTCTTGATCACAATAAGTAAGTCTTTGTTTCTAGTATTTATGCTATGAAAGTCGCTGTGCTTAGAATATAGATTAATATTCTTTTTGACATAAATCTGGTTCTCATATACCTACATATTGAGATGCGACTGTCATTATGTTTATTTCCTTAAATCTATCCCTCAGTGAATGCCTACAACATAGGTTATAAATTGCTCGAATGGCTCGTTTCTGCAGCACAAATATAGCCTGCATGTCGGCTGCATTTCCCCACAGCAAAATGTCGTTGGAAATAACGAAAATATACTAATCGAGCTGTTTCTAAATCAGTCAAATGACGGATTTTATAGGCCGCGTAGGCCACAGAGCTTAGCCGCTTCGAAAATTTGGTTATACGTCCCGATGTTATGCGCCCCACTGTAGCTTCGAGTCCAAAGTAATACCTAAGAATACACTGGTGTCCACAAGATCCAATTCCACCCCATTTACACATAGTACATTTACGTACGTTACTTGTACGTTTTAGTACTTTGATTGCTTAACGTTAGGTGTCAGAAATCTAATACATTTTGTCTTTTTCTCGTTTAAAAGTATATTATTAACACAAAACCAATGTATTATTTTAGAGAGAGTATTATTAACGTCGTCAGTAACTGTCTGTTGTTGTTTACGACTAAATAAAAGAGACGTGTCATTTGCAAATAACACTATTTTATGACTGTACTTTATAAGGCAAGGTAGGTCATTAATATACAAGGTGTCGTTTTGCATCCTCGTCAAATTCAAGGAGGTAACTATGCTAATGATTACTGATACTGGAATATATAAATGATTTATTTTCTGTAAGTAGGTTTGTACAAACACTTTTACACGTCAATTATATTTTTAAAATAAAGCTAGATGAGGTCGGCGTTTCCTGTCTGACTACTCTGAGAAGAAAGGCCGAAACAAACTCGGAGGTCACAGCCTCCTTTAAAGTCCAGACATAATCTTGGTCAGATCATGTGAAGGCCATGTAGATTGGTGTCTGAAATGGTCCTTTTGAGGAAAGAACCACACTACAAAGAAATCAAAAACTGTGGCAACATTTAAATCCTTTTTAATAACTGTATTGTTAATATTAAAGGGTGTATTCACTATTACGCATTCCCAAGTCGTTATTTTTTAATTTGACTATTTTTAATTTCTTGAGCATAAATATCGACACTGAGCTTTGCTACAAACTTGTTTAAATAATTTAGAATTATATAGTTCTTAACATATTGATATAATTCTTTACTTTTATGATAATATCTTTCTTGATACAGTTCGAAAAGTTTGATTCTACTATTAAATATCCCTTTAGTTGCTCATTCACCAAAGGTTGCAGAACCATTAAACTGAGATTTGCTTGGGTATAAATTTTGAGGTGAATTCTGTATAATACATGGAAAAAAGGAATTGTACAGTTCATTGGGATCATCGCTAAGGCAAGTAGGGTAATTTACTATTAAATTTAATTTGTTTTTAAAGCTCGCCAAGCGACCTGCAATTTTTGGCACTACAGTAATACCTCTCTTAGCCACTTTTTGTATCTTGCTTACTAATTATCCACAGTGATCAAAATCCAGTTGACTTATAATTTTTTTATTAATAGGTAATAAATGATAAATGATTTTATTTCTGTAAGTAGGTTTTTACAAACACTTTTACACGTCAAACATTTTTTTTTAAACTAGATGAGGTATATAATAGTAATATGTCAATAAATATATTATCTAAACATTTTGCTGAGGTGGCGGTTATTCTAGTAGGCTCTAAAAACAAATGACTAAGGTTATATGACTGAAATACATTTTTAATTATATAAATGTATATTATTACAATAGGTTATTGTGTGTACACACACCAAATTGAATAATTTAAACAAAAGACCCAACGGGGTTTATTATAATCGTGCTATTAAAGCCATTATAATGTGTATATGATGAGGTTCTGTTGACCGATATAGGCACATCGATGAGTCCTCTAATAAATTGACATTAATATCACCGCATACAATATGTGTTGTATTCTTTAATATATAAAATATCAATGTTGTTAAAGTTCATGCATACTTCAATTTCAAGGTCTCTTCTCAACATACCTTGAATATTTTGGTGTACCAGGTTAACTGTGTTAGAACTTATTCTGACATTTTGATGATTTGGACTATTATTTAAATTTAAATTATCTCAATTAATTATTTATGTAAGAGGTTTTCTCTATTATATCAATTTCTAATTGAAATTAATGTCTGCTTATGTAGCCAAGTTCAATAACTTGGCTACACAAGCAGACATTAATTTAATGCTGAATCAATGAAAATGTCAGTTAACTGCTCAGTAGATTCAACAGTTTTATTAGCCGATTTCTTGGCTGATAAATCAATATACAAAAAGTATATTTGTCTATTTAAAATATTGGTAAATACAATTTGTATTTAGTCACATATAAATTTTTACTAACATAAGTTACTCGTAGTGTCATAAAAAATATTATTGTTTCATGTCACATTGTCTATCATTATATTTAATTTGTACCTAAAATTATTTTATCTCTGTGGCAAACTGTTACTATAAGGAAATATAAACATGACAATCTGTCTTAAATCTAGCTTAAATAAATAATAATAATGTAATGAAGCAGACAGTCCTGATTCACATTTTTTCTGTTACTAATTAATATTACCAATATTGTATACTGGTGGAAATTTAAACTAATAATCTTTGTCACTAGGTCAACATAACTTAAGCCAAGCATACAATAATTAGTAACTGACTTTCTCTTGCAAATATTTGATAATAACTAGCCCACGTCTTTCCCAATTTCACCACTAAATATCACAATACCACTATTTATTTGGGTTTCTACACAGTTAAGAGTTTTTACATTAACTTTATTTGTTTTAGGGCAACCATCAGAGATATAACCTTGTTGTAATGAAGTATCAATAGCATAGCCGGTGAAGGTTTTTTTTGGATGGGAAATTATCATTTAATAACTTCTGGAATAATCGGAAATTATAAAATAATTATCAAATAACTTAAGGGCTGATGATTGGACAAGCTGTTGTTGGTCAATGATTTTGATCGCTCACAGGAACACGTACTTGCACTCGCTAATCAGTCACTCATCACCAGCATGTATTCCCTCATTTGCATTTCTAATATTTTATTTATATATTTAATACTTTAAGCACACAAATGTACAGAGGCGGACTTAATGCCATAGGTATTTTCTACCAGTCAACCTACACAGATACACAGACACAGATTTTGTAGTTATTTGTCATAGATATTAATTTTTGGTAAAATTATTTCAAAATTGTAATTTTGTGTGGCATTTTCATATTGTAAAGTATCGTTTTTACATTTTTGAGTACAAACACAGGGCCGGACACGAGACCTCTCGCGTCCGGCCCTGGTTCAGGCCATGGTACGGAGCGAGAGGGCATGGGCAGCCGTCACCTCCTTTTTCGAAGCAGTAAAGCTCGCGAAGTAGGAGGCGGGACGGTTGAGAGAAAGGCAAGTGTCGCGCCCTCTCGCCCCTAGCCGCCGCAGGAGACGCCCAGAGCGTCGGGAATCCCGGGCGGATTTCCGGCCACCGAAGGCGCGGGCTTGTGGATGGTGAGCAATGGGTAGCTCACCGTCCGGTAAGGACCAGGCCCGGGTCGACGGCGCGTCGTATTCCACGCGCGCCTCAAAGATGTCGTCAGCACAATGTGGGGTCCGCTAGTGCCGATGCCTGCCGGGGTCGCGGGAAGGTACTAATGGGTCACCGAGGCCCCTGGCAATACAGGCAACAAGAAGGAATACGGGTGGGTTTTAGTCAGTAAGAGTCTGACACACGCTCCCGTTCCGCCCAGAGCGGGAGAAGTTTTTTGATGATTTCCCATCCACAAAAAAAAAAAGTACAAAAAAAAAGGGATGGATAGGTTTTTTTATTTTTTATTTTAACAATATAGATATCAAATAATAGCTAGTAACTCATTAAATCAATAACTTTTTCATATATATTAATAAAACTAAAAAGCTTGAAATAAAACAAATTATTAAATTATATGGCCTGAACCAGGGCCGGACGCGAGAGATCTCTGCCGCCGATCGCCTCCACGAGGACACGGCGGTGCTCTGCCGAGGCCGGGCAGAACTCCACCGTATGCTCCACCGTGTCCTCCAGGCGATCCACGCAGTGGTGACACCCGGACGTTTCCTCCCGCCTTATCCAACACAGGAACCTCCCGAAACTGCCGTGTCCGGTGAGGACCTGCGTCAGGCGGAAGGTGAGGACGCCGTGGCGCCTCTCTAGCCAGTCCTCAAAGAGGGGACTTATCGCCGCAATCGTGGCGTGCCCAGCACTGGGTTGCGACATTTGACCACCCTTGTCGTGTTATAGATTTAATGTTATCTTTGCATATCAGATTTACAGTGAACGTTGGTTAAATGTCAATTGCTGCAGAAACCATACTTGGGGCAACGACAGGCTTTGGTTCAACGAGGCAGTGATGTTATGTTGAGTGCATTCTAATTGTGAAACTTTATTGTTTGCCTCATAAAGCTGTCTTTCTAATGTCTGTATGCGGTTAAGAGCAAGCTCATATTGAGAAATGCACTAGTCGAACCCGTCTACAATGAGCTGGAGCCTGTCCCGAGCATTAGTGGTTTCAGTGTGTTGTATATATAACTGAGCCATTTCCGATTTCATGTTTTGTTCCTTTTTAATAAGTTCATTACTTCCCTTTCGTTGTCATCAGCTTCCCTCGTCAATCGGTCGCACAACTTCTTAGAAGCCTTGAGTTCGCTCAAACCCTGGCTGAGTTTTGCCTCTTCCTGGTGAGCATAGAGTTGACGGGCCATAATCATCAATAAAAAAGGAGTCAAATAGAAAATTACGAATAAAATTACGATAAAGTTGAACATTTTAGTCAAATACAGAAGAAGTTGTGTCACCTTTGATGAAGGTTATGTTTATGTTTTAGTAAGTGAATTTAAAGATGATTTTACTTGTTCAAATGTGTTTAAACCAGTAACAAGTGGGATTATTGAAGGAAAACGTTCTATAATAAACAATTGCAATCATTTTGTACTTGTTTAAGAATGACAATCCAAGTTGACAATTCATCCTCGTAAAGGCGATCGGCGGCAGAGACCTCTCGCGTCCGGCCCTGGTTCAGGCCATGGTACGGAGCGAGAGGGCATGGGCAGCCGTCACCTCCTTCTGCGAAGCAGTAATGCTGGCGAAGTAGGAGGCGGGACGGTTGAGAGATAGGCAAGTGTCGCGCCCTCTCGCCCCTAGCCGCCGCAGGAGACGCCCAGAGCGTCGGGAATCCCGGGCGGATTTCCGGCCACCGTAGGCGCGGGCTTGCGGACGGTGAGCAATGGGTAGCTCACCGTCCGGTAAGGACCAGGCCCGGGTCGACGGCGCGTTTTATTCTACGCGCGCCTCAAAGAGATGTCGTCAGCACATAGGTAGGGGTCCGATAGAGGCCGATGCCTGCCGGGGTCGCGGGAAGGTACTTATGGGTCACCGAGGCCCCCGCAATACAGGCAACAGGAAGGAATACGGGTGGGTTTTAGTCAGTAAGAGTCTGACACACCCTCCCACTCCACCCAGAGCGGGAGAAGTTACTTGATGATTTCCCATCCTCAAAAAAAAAAAAAGTTGACAATTCAAGCTGTTACCGAACCACATTAGTTATCTTTAAACCACATAAAACGTTGTTTTTGTAAGTAATACACTAAGTGTAGGTCACACGTGTGTATCACAAGTGTAGGTAATTACTAAAATATCTAATTCTTAAAATAAAATTACGGGACCAAATTTAAATCAGCTGTTAGCTTTAGTTTTGCCACAGAAAAACATATGGGTCTTAAACATAACTGGCAAAATGTGAATGTACTATAGGTACACCTCTGCTATGGTTTAAAAAACCTTTTAGTACTTACCTATCTACTGTTTAAGATTTTTGTTTTCTCTTGTACACCGCATATTGGAATCGACCAACATTTTACCCTTTTTTTTGTTTAATAAAAACCGTATTAAGGCTTCTACATACTGGCGCGACGTGTCGCGCGACGCGACGCGACACAAAGACACCGCGTGTAGCGCTACAAGCGGTGCCTTTGTGTCGCGACGCGTCGCGCGACAAGTCGCGCCAGTATGTAGGAGCCTTTATGAATAACACAAGAAAAATAAACATTGAGTCAAACCCTATTGATTTTAACTGGAGTCGTTTGAAGTCCACAGAGTCGAGATAAACCACTCTAAATTTTCTACAACATGCAAAAAATCCTACCAAATTCGGCACATCCAAAAATGACGAGACATTAAAACTTTAAATGTTTTAAAAGTCAAGAGGAATATTCTAAGAACGACAAGCTCGTTCCTGTTATGGCTATAAAACATTTTATTTCCATCGACTGTCATACCCGTAGTAGTTTATGTGAGTTTAGGCGCGTATTATTTATAGGCACTGTTCCATTTATCTTGCAAAGCTTGTAAAATAAAACGAATGATATTAAGTTAACTTTTTGATGTTTCGATTTTTAAGTGCCATTTGTGTCTATTTATTTCGTGATGCATTTTTGGGTTAAAGTGGTTTGGAATTTGAATTTCATAAACTTATTGGCTTGCCTTTTAGCTGTTGTATGAAGAAATTGTGCGTCAAAAACAATGCCTTGCCCAAAATAACCTTATTTTGATGGAAATAAATTTCCTAAAAGGCAGATCTCTATCTTTTTTCCCTATGGAACAATTCCCGTCGGGATGTTATACCGGGTACAATAAAGGTATAATATACGAAGCTCACCAATCTACATATAGGTAATATTAATTCAACAAAGCATGTTTAAATTACGAGTATAATTAAAAATTAAATATGAATTATGTGTAGCGCACAACAATTTTGTGGATGCATGGATTTATACGAATTTGTAGATGAGTCTGTTTAAAGCTCATTATCGACATCCTTAATAACTTTTGCCCTAATTATGGGGACATAAAGTGATTGAAATTCCGACAGTCCAACAGGAAATTTTCGTTAAAATTATATGCATATTTTAAGAGCACAAACAAAGGAATATTCATTATTTCTCACAATACAATTTTCGCGGATGTTTAAAAATGTAAATTTTATCTTGTCATGAATTTCTGAAAAGAATAATGAGGCGGCCAAAAAGCACAGTTGTGCAAATCGATCATAAAATCAATAATTGTCCTAGACAAAGCCGATACCAGTGGAGCGCATCCATAACAAATATCGATATATCACACTTTGCCGATAATTGAAACATAGAAAACATTTCACGGTGACCATTTAGTACCAACCTGCTACTAACAGTTGCAAGTAATGCTCCAACCATTACAACCGCATCAATATATGTCAAAAGTACGGGAATAATAAAAAAATATAATAAATATCGTACGCTTGAGCTGAATTAGTAAGAAGAGTTCCGTACAGTTACATAAAATATTACAATGTTTTAATGTGATCTCCTGTGTGACAAAAATTGCCAACATTTTCAGTATTTCAGTCATTTTCGGTATTTTAATTTCAATCAGAATGACAAAAAGGCTTATCACGTAAACTTAAAAAATATGTTTCTTGAATTATTTCACCTTGGAACATAAATACACAATAGTCTGATACTAGACACGCATTTCTAAACAATTTTTTATTTCCACATTAAAAGAGAAGCTTGAGTGTTTCGAATAAGGGTTACATTTCTCAGAAATACCTTTGCAAAAAAGGAGCACTCCGCTTTAGGCATAAAGGCTTCATGTACTAACACATGTATCAAGTAACGCTGAAATAATAAAATAGTTAGTAAAAAGGAATTCTCTGAACAGCAGAACTCACTTTAAAATAAACATGCAAGTTTATATTCAGGAGATACAAGTAAAAACAATTTCTACAAAGGGTATATTGCTAGCTTCCACAACACAAAATAAATTTAGTCAGAAAAGATGAATTTATTATAATAGTGATAAAGAAAATATTCACTTTTTTACTATCAAATTCCAGTCAAAGTTTTGATTACAAACAAAATATAATAAAATTTATTTACTCTCTGCTTTCTTATCTTTTGGAAAACTCATTACGTTTGCTCACATCGGTGGGTTTTTTATATCATTTTTCGACGGAACCCTAATAACAGGCGAGGAGTACGTTACGATGTTGAGGATCGGAATACGGTAAATGATGCCATTAAGTTCAATAATATACCGTGAGGGAATGACAATGTTGGTAGATATGAAAGATTTGTAGGGAGCCGCCGCTGTTTGTTGTTTACTCATACTATACATGTGTAGGGTTAACGTATTTATTTTTTTAGAACGGTTGCTGTTTTGTGGGTTTTTTTTTTTGAAAATATTTTTGGTTTTTTTTTTGCTCACGCAATCCAACACCCTGTGTACTGAGGATTTGCTTTAACTTTTTAGAAACCATTTTAACATTAAATTTGCTTTCGGAAGGTTTGTCATTTATTTTGCTTCGTAAGTTTTCAATCATTTTTGGTAAGCTTATATCAGTAATATAATAATATTCAGTTACTAGAAAATGTTATTATTATAATAATATAAATATAATGCCACAGTGTTAATCTGACATGATTCACGCCACATAGTTGCAAATAAGCGATTAAAACAAATATTATCTATTTTTAACAATATCTACATTTTATAATGTGATATGAAAAACTAACTTGTGCTTGTGGCTAAGTAATAACAGCCGCATGGGTCGATCGATCAGGTTAAGCTACGCTTACCGCGGTTGGTCCGTGGATGGGTGACCGTATTTACATACCAAGACCCCTCCGTGCCTCGGAAAGCACGTTAAGCCGTTGGTCACGGCTGTCATTTGTAGATCTTTGACAGTCGTTACGGGTCGTCAGAAGCTCGAAAGTCTGATAACCAGCCTTACCAAGGGGCATCGTGTTACCCAGTAACTGGGTTGTGGAGGTCAGAGAGGCAGTCGCTCCATGTAGGTAAAATACTGGTATTCAGCTTTATCCGGTAAGTCTGGAAGCCGACCCCAACATAGTTGGGAAAAGGCTAGGCAGATGGTGATGATGTGATGATTGGCCTGTATAATTTAAGTAAAACTAATCACAATAGCTAAAATGATGTGATAACAGATTCACTGTTCCGAGGTCTTATTTCAAGCTGTTTAATAAAGAACCATGAATTGAAAACTGGATTTTATCTCCCATCTCATTCAGTTAAGCAGTTGATTTATTATCAGTTCGCATCCTGCGCAATATCCCGGATTTAAATGCATCCTGATTCCTCATTGCCTCTCAATTATTTTCGCCTGATAACTTCTGCGAAATTAATCGAAAAATAATACTCCTGTTTCGTTAACTTTATTTTATTGTGGAATATTGTGGACTCGTAATGATCCCTTTTTAATGACCTGTAGGTACTTACAGGGTTATCTTATTATTCCGAAATAATTACGATTGGTCAATGAGTACAGTTACCACAAAAAATGAAAACATAAAGTTATAATACAAAATTCTAAATAGGTAGCTGACTTTATATTAGCTTTGGTAAATAATTTTAGTATGTATGTACATGTTATGTAAAAATGTGAAATCAAATAAAATATATCTAAAATAGTGCATGCTTTACGTTTGAAGAAGCATAGATAAATTGGATAATAAGTTTTTCCCATATCATCAGAAAACTTAACAAGAAAAGATAAAACAATTTTTCACATCAGAAAACCTACGTAAGGGACTTGAGTGCCCACTCAATGTAGACTTTTACTGTGACTCAGTCGACTGAAAGAAATCTGGACCTAATAATAGCAAGAACCAATATCCAATCATTGAGCCGATCGTAAAGAGTAAACGAAAGCTTAGACGGATTCGTATCGGATTCACTTTGACATAGCTTAATTTACTTATATTACTTAAATCTCATTTGAACTATAAATCTGACGGTGTGTCTTGGATTCGTAGGTTCAAGTGTCAAAAAACAGATATATTTTATAACTTGCCTTTATATGGTTTTTTTTGGGTGGGAAATTATCAAATAACTTCTCCCGCTCTGGGTGGAGCGGGAGGGTGTGTCAGACTCTTACTGACTAAAACCCACCCATATTCCTTCCGTTGCCTGAGTTGCCAGGGGCCTCGGTAACCCTGTAGTACCTTCCCGCGACCCCGGCACCCGCCTTTATATGGCTGTGTTGGCTTTCTGTGCTAAATATTGGATGCTCGCAAGACTGAAACTTTTATCAGTGATAGAACAAATTAATAAAACAGGTGCTTCACCACTTTAACACGTAGGATATACCTACGTGTTAAAGTGGATTCATTCATTTTGGATATTATTAAAAAAACTTACCATAAAACATAACATCACGCCTTGTTTCCCCGAAGGGTTGGGCAGAGGTGTACCTGTAGTACACCCACATTTCGCCAGTGATTTTTCAGTCCCACGTAATAGGGGGCGAGCCTATTGCCATCAACCGGGCACAAAACCAGACTCCGTAAAAAAACATCGTATAAAGAAAACAGTGCAATTAAAAAAATATGATTGGAGTAGTCGCGGAATAGGTAATTTACTTCAAAAAGAAAAAAGGTTTACGAGAAAACTTACGGAACATCAGAAGGTAAAATTTTTGTTACGTATTTGGTTTCGGAGACCGCGTATCGATTTCAATCGGCCTCTAGATGCGCGTTCATAGAGATGACCCCAAGTTCGCCCGGTACCGGGGCCTAGTTTCTTAAAAAAAAAAACAAAATGTTTGCTAAAATAAAATCTACAAGTAAGTTATAAAATCGATAAGCTAGTACGATGGTTTAGAATAAAGGCTCCTACATACTGGCGCGACTTGTCGCGCGACGCGTCGCGACACAAATGCACCGCTTGTAGCGCTACACGTGGTGTCTTTGTGTCGCGTCGGGCCTTAAGCCACTCCTTACAAACTGCATCCAGTGGCTCGATCGACCGTAGGCGACATGCCGTACAGCCAACTGGACCCTCAAGCGTTGCTCGCCTTGATAGCCTCACAGGCAACACACCGAGACATACACTTCGGTGTCGAACTCCAAGTAACCGGGTGGTAAAATGAACCTGGTCGGTATACAAGTACCCCTGTCGGACATGCCTTCGTCAAATAAGAAATGTGTTAGACCAGAGAAAAAGAAGAGACGTTGAGAAAAGGGTGAGAAACATGCCATGGAATGTGTACCATAAGACAAAAGAATCTCGCAGCAATCGAAACCGCACTGAATTCAATAATCGATTGGAAAGATTTGTAACTGTATTACAGAATTCAATAAACTAGCTGGTAATTTCACATTGTACACCAACATTTTTTTCAGCGACTTGTTCCAATAGCTATTTTTTCACGACTGACTTGTTTCGATGAAAAAATTGACAACCTTTTTAAGTCATATTCAAATAAGAAAATATATGAATAAAAAAAGAGGACAGCTAGAATACTGATAGATTTAGACCGCAGAAGTTCAACGCTTCAGTAGGTAACTGTCATTTCTTTTCCATTTCTTTTAAAACAAGTAACTTCGCATTAATTTTAATTTTTGCAATGAATAAGGCAACGGTGACCTTTTGTCCTTTTTATAGAAGAGTATGAAGGAAAGGTCATAAAAGAAAACATATAGTAGCTTATATCTCCACCTACGTAGTATTTACTATTGCCAATCGGCAGCAGGGACTAACTATGTAAGTACCTATAATTATTATTTGTTGTTCCAATTAATGTACTAACAAGCTGTAAATCAAAGCAACGAGCGTGACCAACACATGTACCTGGTGAACTACATAAATCTGTACAAATACACGATGGCACACTGATTAGCTAAGTAACGGAATAGGATTACCAGCTCAACAATACAAATCTATTTACCAAACAACGACCAAACGAGAGGCGAAATATGAAATAATATTTGAGGGACCCGCACGTTCCCATCACAAACATTGGGTTGTTATGACAAAAAGCTCTTTACTGCAAAATAAATAAAGGCCCAAATTAACTAGTATATTTTATCATTATTACAATATATTTAAACTAAGGTTCGGGGCCACTAGTCACTGTTAAGCTTAAGCCGGTTACGGCCCTCCCTATTTTCTGATGGAGATTTATGTCAGGGGATCAAAAGTTTCCAACCCGCACACTATAGCACGGAATCTTTTACAAGCGTATATGTGTGTGCGCAACGCGTTCACGAGGTACGCTCGTTTGCAAATTTTGTTTCGGAAATATTATTTCGCTATTTATGAACGATTCGCTGTCAGTTATAATAAATAAATAGCAGTTGAAACATGGCCGCTGCTCTAGTAACGTTCACGGTTGAGATAATAAAAATATATGTAACTTATGTAGTGGTCGTAACGTTTCGTTCGTTTCATAACTGTTGGTAATTCATTTTCTCATTAAATGTTTAGTTTTAGTGATAGGCGGGTGACGGCGGGAGGTTTACGAGACGCGATTTACGATGGCATGAAGTGTTGTGCGCGACAGTACGTACGGTGCAATGTAGTACGTGCTTGCCAATGCCATTAATAATTTTACTGGAAGGCGCCCAAGCGCGTATCACTGCCAAGCAAGACGCATAAGTTTATATTACAGCCTATCTGTACAAAATTTGCAGATCAGTAGCAGCAAAATTGGGTCACAACTATTGGTATGAATTTGTAGTTAAGAATTCCATTGTAAATTTTACACATCCAACAAAAACCTTGTTTTCCTCAATCCATGGGGATTACTCTCTAAGTCCGTCAACGGAGACACGGGCCCGTCCGAAAGTAATGATCCGTCAAAACAAGTGACAAATTCAATTTTTCGAACGGGCACAAACACATCGCGTGTAAGGACAACTGTCAAATCGTGTTGTCATTTATTCTCAGTTCGGGCTCCGAAGTAATATTACGTCCGTAGGTGATACGGAGTAGGCCGTACCTTCGGCCGAAACTAGGATTCAGTGCTTAGAGAGTAGGCCCTATTTTTTTTTTGGTTCGGAAATAACTTCTCCCGCTCTGGGTGGAGCGGCAGGGTGTGTCAGAGTCTTACTGACTTAAACCCTCTCCTGTTCCTTCCATTGCCTGCGTTGCCAGGGTCCACGGTATCCCTTTCGGCCTTTCCCGCGACCCCGGCAAAGCCTTCTGATCCGAACTCACAAACATTCAGAAAAAAATATATTTTATTCCGAATCGACAACTTAGTTTAGGATAAATATCCGACACACGTCTCATTCCGTGACCTTTCCAGCAGCTTTAAGGTCGTGTCGCCGTCAGTTTTTGCACGTGTCCTAACTTGGTGGCACATCCCCACGTATTTACTCACTGTTTGGTGCTATTTATTTATTTATGTGCTCTTTAATGATTGGGGGCGCTTTGATTTCGACGTATTAAAACGACACGAAGGCCTATTATTGTTTTTTTGTGTGATGTATGTGTGTTTTTCTTTTGTTCGCTTTTTATTGTGAGTCACTGGAGGATAGTTGGATGTTCATAAAATATGTAGCTTTGTACGGAATACTTACGTGTTAGTCTTGTACTTGTTTGAAGCAAAAAAGGTTTTGTGAAACTTGGATACCTGCTGTCGTGCCTATTACGAAAACAAATTTGAAGCTAATTGATTTTTTTCTTTGACGCGAAAGACTTTCTACCTATGTGGTGAAATAAACTAAAACCTACTACCATTATATCCATAGTCAAAGTCTGTCATGGTCTAACACTATTCTTTATTACAAAAATGAAATAATATTGATCTCAGTAATTACTAATTATCTATTAATAAACTCGTTTTTGCATGACTGAGTAACAAAAATCCAAACATTCAACTTCCACATTTATAATATTAGTAGGATGCTATAATCATTTATATTCTATAGGTAGATAAAAAATATTTATTTATGATCATATTTTATTGAAAAAAAAAATATTTTATAAGTAGTACTCAGATTATAGAATAGAAGCAGATAGACCGCGTGGAACACCAAGAGTACACATCATAATCAGCCTATAATGTTCCCACTGCTGGGACACAGGCCTCCTCTTATCGAGAGGGAGTGGGCTGTAATCCGCCACGCGGGCCAAGTGCGGGTTGCTAGATGTCATATGTCTTTGAATTTTTGTTTCTAGGACATGCCGGTTTCCTCACGACGTTTTCCTTCACCGTTTTGAGAGCAGTGGTAATTAAATTATTTACACAAAGAAATGTGCCTGCTTGGGTTCGAACCCACGACATACAACTCGTAAGTCGGGGCCGTTACCACTGGGCCACCACTGCTCTGCACCGAGAGTGCGGCCAACAAATCAAATACAAATTCAGTGTTTTATTTATTGCCTTTTTTGGTTGGTAGGTTTGTATGTATATAAATAAGTATGTACGTGTAAGTATGTATGTCCATTTGTATGTGTCTTCGTAACTAACTACTTAATGGATTGTCTCTAATAAGAATTATGTACATCAGTCGATTCGCTATATCATGGGATATTTATGACGTAACATAAAGTTAATATAGCTACCAAACACAATAAATTGTCTCAAAATATAAATATATCGCAAATTTATCGTTTATTACCAAGATACATTTGCGATATTTTTAAGGGTGTTGTTAATTTGACGTATAGTGTTAATAAAAAATGTATTTAATTACCAGATTCACTTTATGTTTATCAATGTATGTATGATCAATGTGTGTCTTCTCTGCGTTTTTCTGAGATAATCAATTATTTATTATTTATTTGATTTATTTAAAAATTATGGGTAATTTTTTCATTATCCTGGCAACTGTATACGCACATAAAGGCACGTGTTCTTATAGTTTTGTCACGTGGCTGTCACGCACACCTATCTACAAACGTGCCTCTCAGGGTATTTTACTATATACGAGAAAAAATCTATAAATAGATTATTGAGATAGTTTCGATTGAGAAAAGGAGTCGGAAAATGTTAGTTCTAGTTCATAAAATAACAAAAAAAAAATTAAAATTCAATTCAACGTTTTCAGTTTTTCTAATCTGTTAAAAAACACCATGAAATAGTAACCGCCATGTTATTACGTCATACGGCTGTGTAAACTAAAACGAGTCAACTGTCAACTGATAGTTAGACAATAGATCAGTGCATTTGTTTACATAGCCAAGTGACGTCATGACCACAGAGCAACATGGCATCCACTGCATCCAGCGTTTTCGTCAAGCTACGCGCGAAATTTTAAAATCTAAAAATTAAATGCATTTTTATGGCACTCGATCGATTGAATAAATATTTTGTGATTTTTTTTGGGGCATATTAGCACTATAGAATTTAATTAAGACACTTTTCAAAAATGGGTGTAAGACCCTATTGTTCTATACCATCTGCTTCTATTCTATAATCTGAAAATTATTAATAGTTTGTAATTTTATTAATTTTTATCCTGTTGCTGAGTCCCAACAGGGTCCATAATTTGTACCTAGCTATAAATAAGACTTTCTTGATTTACTTTACTTTGTCTTATATATCACGGAACATCTGTTATACATCATGGAACGCAGTATTTGAATATGAAAAACACAGTCGGTCATTCAAATTTATATGACGAACTAAACTAATGTTAAACTCAAAACTTTCCTTCTATTTTCATACAAATAAATCACGCAAGCAACTCAAAACTCGAAATGTTTTTACGAAATTACTTTTTGACTGACATAAATGTTATTCTTTCTGCTAGTTAGTGAGCTACGTAAATATGGTGCTGTCGACAGTATTTGGAAACTTTACACTGAAAAATAGCAGAGACGTTTCACGAACCAATTTATTTCGAACGAAAATAGTCTGAAGTTCTTACTGGCAGTTGTTTAGGATGATACGTTGTGTGTGATTTAGCATTGGTGACATAAATCTTCATCAAAATCATGTCTGGAGCCGGAGAACAGTTCCTGCTGTGTTTGTTTTCGTTTTGTTACGATACGAGATCGTTTGTTTATGTAAGGATTTTTTGTTATGTAGGTACAAGTTAGTTGAGCTGATAAAGTCTTATGTGTACAATCATGAAGGCTTCTACATACTGGCACGACTTGTCGCGCGACGCGTCGCGACACAAAGGCACCGCTTGTAGCGCTACACGCGGTGTCTTTGTGTCGCGTCGCGCCAGTATGTAGGAGCCTTGATAGTGAGGATGATGTAGGTATTCCAAAAGGTCTTTCTGAAAATCTATGAAGCAATTGATCTTACTAAAATAAGTTTGTATTGGTACGAACTTTATAAAAATAACCTTTACCAAGTTTATAGGCTTTATCTTTGAATTTAAACGCCAAAATAAATATAAGAAGAACTGTTGGTTTCCATTTGGATATTTTTCTCGTATCGTAGGAACAGCAATGGGCACATTGCGCTATGATACGAAGCAAGACATAACTCACCAATACAGCTAGTTATGGTACAATAAATTCATTTGGTCAGTTAACTTATATTTGCTATCACACGTAGGTACAGTGATACACCTACCCACTACCTATTGTCTTTATCCTACCGTTTCTTATGAAAAACCAAAGAAACCTAGTACACTATGACACTAAAACTGTATTTCAATTAGATAAAATCAATAGAAAACTATTTGGTAGGGACCTAGTTTAAGAAATTCACGTTTTCGCTGTAACTAAATTAATGATGATAAAGGCGTGCGCAGACGACGGATTTTTGTCCACGGACTTTTTTGTCCGCGATGATAAAAAGTATGGAAATTTATGCAATAACGCACACGTATGACAAATAGACTGTCAGGATTTCCATACGTTTTATCGTCGCGGACAAACTGTCCGCGGGCAAAAGTCCCTCGTCTGCGCAGGCCTTAAACAGAACTCTTTGTCACGTGCTCAAATACTCGTTTACAGCTAGTTTTTGATAAAGTGTGTTCAAATTATGTAGACCTACTAACTTTAAATACACCGGTGAGAAATGGGTTACTGCGGTGTTTCTAGGTTTCTGGGCAACAAAGTGAGAGACAATATTTATGCACAATCTGATAAAGTCATTCAGAAGGCTAGCATTCAAGTGTAAAGGTAAATGAACAAACATTAATCAATGTGAAATCTTTAGTGTCCAAACCACTTCAAGATAGATAAATCGAGTTTTTTTTTCATTGTGCACTAACAAGACAATCAAAACCTAAGTTAGATTCTGTGAGGACGAAATGTTCGTGATAAAGAATACGCCATTTCCTCGGTTATTCCACAATTAAGGCGCTGACAAGACCCAATTGACCAAAATAGGCTTCTCTCACAATTAAGGCGCTGACAAGACCCAATTGACCAAAATAGGCTTCTCTCACAATTAAGGCGCTGACAAGACCCAATTGACCAAAATAGGCTTCTCTTGAGAAAAAATTGCCAAATCTGTATACTTTAAGGTAGCTGAAAAAGTATAAATGTTAATTTTGAACATATTTCCCAGAACTTGTTTGTTACCAAACAACGTTTTAAAAAAAATCTCGATACAGACTAACGTTAAACTAACCTCTTACCTTGAGTTCTAATCCAAAATATCTGTTGATACGTAACGTATTTTGATATATTAAATATCAACATACGTTACGTATTTAATTAATGACAAGAACGTCTTATTTGAATGCAGAACTTGGTTTTTTTTTATTTTCGATTACTCAAGTCAATTTTGAGTAAATTGATAATCGCTTCATATGTTTCAATACAATACAAGCGTTGTGTCATCGCGCTTCTCTTTCTTTTCTATGCAATCTGCCAGTGACCGCGGTTTAGGTGTTGTCAGCGTCTTAAGTAAAGAAAATCAAGAATGACGTAAGAAAGAAAATTAGCAGCATCTTTCTATTAAGTATTCACCAAGATACCACAGTAACCAATCCATTTTTCAAACACAGTAATTAGAGCAAGGTCTCATGACTGAACAAATCTACCTATAGCCAAATAACCTAAATATATCAGACATCGGATCAGTGTAATCCAGGTCATCAATTTATACTATAAATAAATAATTTATAATAGGCCGACCATTCAGCATTGTTTCAGCAATCGATTCCCACCAGCGGTGACTATACATATTTGATTCGCATATGTATGTAGGTGTTTAAGCACACAATCCCGGATTACGCTCATACAAAGCCACAGCAGTATTACCAACGTTGTTTCTTCATAGCTATAATCTGTAAGGACAAAAGCTAGGCTATATTTTCATCAAAAATTCTTTGTTAA
Organism: Atethmia centrago; assembly: GCA_905333075.3. NCBI lineage: Eukaryota > Metazoa > Arthropoda > Insecta > Lepidoptera > Noctuidae > Atethmia > Atethmia centrago. Next base: position 12,997,184 of record HG995382.1, read on the forward strand.
TTACTTCATTTCAGTATTTTATTTTTGTCAGCAATAGTTCTATGAACTGGGACTAGGTATTACGTTTTCCAATTTCTGGAAGCGTTATTATTGGAACTGAGTTCCCTCTTGCTCTTTAAAACCACCCACCTACTCAGAATTATATTCTCTCTTTCGCTCGGTCTCACTCTCTACTTTCTCTTTATTCAGAATTTTCCAATTCAAATAAATTAAATTATCTATAAAATCTTATTCATTGTACAATTTCCTAGAAGGAAGCTTTTCTTTTTCCTGATGAAGGAAATTGCAATCTAAAATTCGAGGAAATTGATCAGCTCTCTTGACCTTATTAAGTAAATTATTCTGGAGTATATTAGGAACTACGTGGAAGCAAGTAAAAAGCTTTTGTTATACTCATAATTGACTCTTGTCGTAATTAATGTCAATTTTGGCATTATTCATCTTAAACAGTTCAAAGGAAAACGTATCTAAACCTAGGACCTTATTAAATTATAATACTTTTTAAGGACCATTAGTACCTCAAATTTAACTAGACATAATAAGGTTCATAATGTGTACACGGACTAAAATTATATTATCATTTTCTAAATTAAACAAGCCAAAATAATTGTTGATAATAATCTACTATGAGTGTGCTTTTGAATTAGCATGTTCGGTTACAATGACAAGCCCGCCTCGATAGACTGGAATTAAGCTAGCTCGGATCTCTGAATATTGTCAGCAAGGATTATCCTTATTATCCTTGCAGGCATGTCCTTATGAAGACACTTTGTATAATTACAAAGTGCCTATATTGAAAATTTAAAACCAATTACGATTAAAAACAAGCTTGTTGTTTCATAAATTAATAACATAATTAGCAAAGTTAAAGAGATTAAAGGGTGTGATTTGTATTGTAAGAATGAGGAGCAGTGTCGTAAGGCACTATGAGATAAGACATTATGATAATAAGAGAAACGAAAAACCGAGAAAACATTATTATCAAAAGGTTTTGTGCGAAAGTTTGATGGATGTATTCAAAAAGGGGATAAATTCCGAAATGACGGCTGATATAAATGAATGGAAGAAGATGTTCTCCGCGGGCCTCAATATATTGGAATAAAGGTGTAAGGATTAAGTTGGTATCATATGAAGAAATTTTACATACTTATAACTATAAACTGTAAATCGATTACAACGACGTCGATCTATTGCCTGACCCATATAAAACAATGAGAAACATACCTTTACCTTTAACATTCAATTCTGTATCTTCCCAACTTACCGAGGCTCCAAATACTAAAGGCCCTTAACTATTGAATCTGTTAACTATACATTATAATGATATACGTTGGGAACACTATGAGTTTCCGCCAGGACCTCAGCCAGTACTCAACGTGCTCAGTACACCGTAATTGAATCACAATATGCCGCCGACAGCTAGAGTTAATACTAATGTACATAGATAACTAGATGTAACTTATGATGATATAGGTAAAGATAGCGTTGAATGCTAACTTGATAATGGGAATAACGAAGTTTAAGTTGTATAATTTGAAAGAGATGATGATGACCTTGTAGGTGTGGAAGCATGTAAAAGTGTACGAAATATCTTCAAGCAATTAAGGGTTGTAATTCATAAGGATGACCAAACAAGCAAATATCAAAATTGTAAATTCCCATTCGGACTCAATAAAAGCGACAATGTAATGAAAAAAAGAATAAAGTAAATAAAAAATAATTGCTACACAAGTAAAACAAACGAGTCGGTTTCAATGATCAACTCGGAAACCAACTCATGCTACTACATAGATTGTATCACAGTAATTGTCGTTATACGCGATCGTTTGCATGAAATAATGCTTAATTTCAATTCCGTATGCATTAAGTACATGTAAACTTGTATGGAGCATTGCCAATAAACTTCGATACTGATCGTTACGGTCCCGCCGACCGCGAGCATTACCGGGGTGCATCGATGACTCCCTTGTATTGATTATGCTAATTTTATTATCGAAATTCATTCGTCACGCTTGCTTCGAACGCTTTTTTCGAATAATTCAATCGTAGACTACGTCAATATTAACATACGGGACGAAAATAAAACTCATTCGGTCGCGCGCTGGGGTAGATTTTGCTTACCACTATCTGCGAGTAAGTTTACACAAATGTTAACATTATCTGAAGATTTCTCAGAGAATGTTGTCATAAAAGTGAAACACGATGTAGTACAATATGAGAACATATTGTGGTGAATGTTGAGAAAAATTTGATTTGATGTAGAATTTCCGTTACCGCGAAAGCTGTAGTAAAATTTACGATCATGTTTACCTTACTCGGATGTAAGTTTGTTTATCATAGAAAATCGAAGGGAATCGTGCATCCCCGGGCAATGAAAGCGGATAATTCTGTTTGTATACCAACAGCCGATAAAACTTGAACGTGAAATAAAATTTTGTTTGGTAATAAGTTAATAAAACATACGTCTTCTGCGTCATTGTTTGCTATCCATACACATTTCCGTGTAACAACATCTTTACGTTTGTCTTTGGTGGGAATTTATAGATGCTGTTGTTGTTTTAAGGAATAATCATCATTCCCTATCTGTTAATCATCAGGAATTTGTCTGCTACTATTTGGTCTCTCAAATTCCTCGTGGTCATTACAACTTTTTGTTTTTAACTCGAGTTATTTCAAATGGAGTTTTGTAAAAGAGATTATATCTTCATTAACTAATCATAGCAACGTATATTTAAAACTGGCTTAGATGTATCGAAACTAACGTGGTAATGATGAAGATAAATTTACACGTATGTCACGGGCTAACCGACTTTAATTTTGAACGTTGTTGCGTGTAGCCCGCTCCTTAATCTGTGCTCCATTAACAAGAACCATTAATCATAGTTTTAATAACAATTTAACCCCAACTAGATTAATATATCTTCATTTATTCACATGCTTGAGCGCAGCGAGTTGAAGTTATCAAACTTTTATCATTCAAATTTCACTGAACTCGTTACATAGAATATCGAAGCCGCAACCAATGCGTCCATTCTCTTCTGCATGTCGTTTCTATTATAATGAATTCAAGTGCAACTGTTACAAATGTAGGATTCGGCTTTTGTTGTTTACCCATTGTGTACAATTAAACGTGGAAAGATGTAATAATCTCGACTGTGTCATTGTGTTTTTTAACCGAACAGAGACACATGCGGGGTCATAATAAATAATAAGTGCGGTGCTGCAACGCGTACATTCAGTCATTCATGCCTCACAATGAATTGAATTGAATGTCAAGTTTAAACGTAGGGTTGTTCCAAACTTAGTAAAGCGTGTGTCGTGTGCGCAACGATGACTAAAATTCGGGGTGTACCATACCATTATTATTTATTACAGTATAATATTTTGCTGCAGTCCACCGTTTATAGGACGTTATTTTTTATGAATTATATTTTATTAACGGGCATAACGGGTCATTATATTGCATTGAAATGATGGGGTTGTAAGTAATTCATTACCACTGTTTGTTATTCTCACGGTCATGTTTATTTAATGAGAACAATAGCAGACTCGTCGCAATTAATGTTCTTTTATTTTTTCTCGTATTGTTAAGAAACAATGTTTTACATTGCAAAAATAATCTCACATTACTTTGTACCTTTCTAATAAATAATTTTGTAAATAGACACTTCAGACGACACTAACTCCACATTAATACAAACTCAATAGGAATATCGTCCATTTAGCTGCCCAATTTAGTAGCGGTTGATGACAGTTTGAAACTTTGCGGGCCTAAATTGAAAGCTGGACCAAACCAAATATCAAAATGAGATTTGGTAGCAGCTGTTATTTCACGTTCACACACGAAATGTAGCAACTCCTATAATTATAACGCCAAACAAAACACATAAGCAGCTACAGTACATAATTAACCGACGATCACAAACCCCGCTGCTCTAATCGCACTTAATAATGTAACAGTTAATTGGCTGAACAACCTCACGAAGCAAATTACTAGTCTAAAATTACCACAGTTCCATAGTAGGGGGGAATATCACAGCATGTAAATCGATTGTATCGAATATTTCGAATAGCAGAAACGTCTCCCGGGGTCTGAGCACAAAATTATAGGTTTGGCCCGAAGCTATTTAGAGCTGTAATGTAACTGTATTTGCTAATAAGTCGTGTCAATTGTCGAATTGAATTCTCACAATACCGCCATATGCTGAGAATATGACCCTGAGGGAGATTCGTTCAGTAAATTTTTGCCCAAAGAACTTTAGTTAAACGATTATTTATTTAATATCGACTGTAACAACTTTGTACATGTTGAAATCGAGTTTTGTAACTTCCTTCATAAACTGATTGTAATTATAAATTGAGAAAGTTTGGAGAGTGTAACGTACTAAATTGAGCTACTTATAGCTACTCAATCATTTCTTGTATTGGATACACGCAATGTTATAAATTGGTATCATCAACATTATCCGTATATCTACTTTACGGAGTAAATATAACTAAAACTAAATGCTTTAATGCATCAGTAGTAAAGCATTTAGTTTTTATTAACCTATTGACCGCCACGTCAAAAAAGCAAAGACGTGGCCTCGGCGCCAAGCTACGAATTAATCCTTAAAATCTGTCATGTAGTCGTGACCGTGGCGTGCTGGGCACATTTTTCTCTGTCATCTATACATGACTGTGGCGGTCAAAAGTTTAAAAAACAAATTGCTTGCAAGAATAAACCGTAAAGTGGTTAAATCGCATACTCTCGCTTATCTATCTACGAACAAAACAATCAAGTCTGCAATTTGAGGCCGTCAAGAGAGGACGGGGTTGCGTAGCAGCACGGTTCGGGTAGATTGTCGTGGTGGGGGTCTACCTCTCTCCGAACCGAACTCTTGCCGAGTTCCACAACTCCCTTGCGGAGTTGAGAGACGTCGTCGTCGGGTTTGGTTCCCTCCCCGTGTTCGTCCTCGGGGACTTCAATGCCAAGAATTTGGCTTGGGGTTCCCGGTTAACGGACACACGGGGCAGGATGGTGGAGGACTGGGCTCTGGAGACAGGCCTGGTCGTCCTACACCGGGGTTCTGTCCCCACGTGTGTGCGGATGCGGGGTGAATCAGTGGTGGACATCTCGTTCGCCAGCCCCGCTCTGTCGCCGCGTGTAGTTGACTGGCGTGTCATAGAGGGGGTGGAGACCTATTCCGATCACCGGTATATCCGGTTCGACGTCTCCGCCCAGACCTCGGACGCGCCGGTCCGACGGGCCCCGAGTGGTCCGCGGTGGGCGCTGAAGCAGCTGGACCGGGAGCTCTTCCTGGAAGCCTCGATCGTGCAGGCCTGGGTGTCACCACCGGACAGGCCTGCCGACATCAACGACGAGGCGGAGTGGTTCCGGGAGGCCATGTCCGACATATGTGACGTGGCAATGCCCCGGGTCCAGCCTGGACGTGCCTCGCGCCAGGTGTACTGGTGGTCGCAGGAGCTGACGGCTCTGCGCACTGCGTGCGTGGCTGCGCGACGCCGGTACACCAGGCACCGCAGGCTCCGTATCAAACCTCCGGATACGGAAGCCATTCAGGCGGAGCTATACGAGGGGTACAGAGCAGCGAAGACCGCCCTCCAAGCGGAGATCCTGCGGGCCAGGGGGTTGGCCCGCGAGGAGTCGCTGGGGACTCTAGACAGGGACCCGTGGGGACGCCCGTACAAGGTGGTGCGGGATAAACTCCGCCCATGGGCTCCCCCGCTAACGCAGAGTCTCCGGCCCCAGCTTATGGAGGACGTGGTGAGCGCTCTGTTCCCTTCGCGAGGGGAACACTCCTCCCCGCCTATGGCTCCGCCTACTGCGGTGCCTGATGCGGACCACACCGCCGACGACGACGACGATGCTCCGGAGGTGACCGAGGGAGAAATGAGAGCGGCGGTACGCAGGCTTAATGCCAAAAATACCGCCCCAGGACCCGACGGCTTACCTGGGAAGGCCTGGGTCCTGGCCTTGGAGGCTCTCGGGCCTCGACTTAGGGGGCTCCTAAGCGCATGCATGGAGAGGGGCCAGTTCCCGCTTCGCTGGAAGACGGGGAAACTGGTCCTCATAAGGAAGGCAGGGCGCCCTGCGGAATCTCCGTCCGCTTATCGGCCCATCGTGCTACTCGACGAGGTGGGCAAGCTCTTTGAAAGAGTAATTGCAGACCGCCTCGTCGGCCAGCTGGTGCGGGTGGGGCCGGATTTGGCGGAGAGCCAGTTTGGTTTCCGCAGAGGGCGCTCTACGGTGGACGCCATCATGCGTGTGCGAGCCCTGACGACGGGGAATGCTGTTGCCCAGGGTGGGGTCGTCTTGGCGGTGTCCCTAGACATCGCCAATGCCTTCAATACCCTGCCCTGGAGTTGCATCAGGGAGGCACTCCGGTATCACCGGATGCCGACCTACCTCTGTCGTGTGGTCGAGGCCTATTTGACGGACAGGGCCGTCATCTACCCCGGTCACCAGGGAGTGTGGAACCGGCAAGAGATGTCGTGCGGTGTCCCACAGGGATCGGTCCTGGGGCCGCATCTGTGGGACATCGGATACGACTGGGTGCTGCGCGCCGACCTCCCTAGCGGCGTCAGCGTAGTGTGCTACGCTGACGACACGTTGGTCCTGGCCCAGGGGAGGTCGCACCAGGCGGCGGCCGAATTAGCGGCACGCGGGGTTGCGACAATCGTCGAAAGGATCCGGCAATTGGGACTCGAGGTGGCCCTGCACAAGTCCGAGGCCATGTGTTTTCATGGTCCTCGGAACGCGCCACCGTTGGGGTCCCAAATAACGGTAGGAGGGGTTTCTATCGGCGTCGAGTCGACGATGAAGTACTTGGGACTCGTTCTCGACAGCCGGTGGAACTTCGTGGAGCATTTCCGACGTTTGGCTCCCAAACTGGAGCGGGCGGGCGCTGCATTGAAGCGGCTCCTGCCCAATCTAGGGGGTCCAAACGCCTCCTGCCGGAGGCTCTACGCGGGGGTCGTGCGGTCCATGGCCCTCTACGGGGCACCTGTATGGGCGCGCTCTCTGGCGCTGTGGCCAGCCCGCCGGTTGAGCGCGGCCCAAAGGGTCATGGCCATCCGGATGGTCCGAGGATACCGCACGGTCTCCTGTGAGGCAGCGAGCCTCCTTGCCGGATTGCCGCCATGGGATCTGGAGGCAAAAGTCCTCGCGCACGTATGGGAGTGGCGCGAGGAGGCGAAACGCCGAGGCGTAAGCCCGCTGACGCGAGAAATCGCGGCACAGCGGACGGAGCTCCGGCGGGATCTCATGGCGTCATGGAAAGTACGGTTGTTGCAACCCAGTGCTGGGCACGCCACGATTGCGGCGATAAGTCCCCTCTTTAAGGAGTGGCTGGAGAGGCGCCACGGCGTCCTCACCTTCCGCGTGACGCAGGTCCTCACCGGACACGGCAGCTTCGGGAGGTTCCTGTGTCGGATAAGGCGGGAGGAAACGTCCGGGTGTCACCACTGTGTGGATCGCCTGGAGGACACGGTGGAGCATACGGTGGAGGTCTGCCCGGCTTGGGCAGAGCACCGCCGTGTCCTCGTGTAGGCGATCGGCGGCAGAGACCTCTCGCGTCCGGCCCTGGTTCAGGCCATGGTACGGAGCGAGAGGGCATGGGCAGCCGTCACCTCCTTCTGCGAAGCAGTAATGCTCGCAAAGGAGGAGGCGGGACGGTTGAGGGAAAGGCAAGTTTCGCGCCCTCTCGCCCCTAGCCGCCGCAGGAGACGCCCTGGGCGTCGGGAATCCCGGGCGGATTTCCGGCCACCGTAGGCGCGGGCTTGCGGACGGTGAGCAATGGGTAGCTCACCGTCCGGTAAGGATCAGGCCCGGGTCGACGGCGCGTCGTATTCCACGCGCGCCTCAAAGAGATGTCGTCAGCACAAAAGTAGGGGTCCACTAGGGCCGATGCCTGCCGGGGTCGCGGGAAGGTACTTATGGGTCACCGAGGCCCCCGCAACACAGGCAACAGGAAGGAATACGGGTGGGTTTTAGTCAGAAAGAGTCTGACACACCCTCCCGCTCCGCCCAGAGCGGGAGAAGTTATTTGATGATTTCCCACCCAAAAAAAAAAAAAAAAGTCTGCAATTTACTATGAACGAAAACTCAGGAAAGTAATACATGCAGACATATGCTTACGGTCTATTATATCCACGCCAAGGCTCTAATGTCTTACTTCCTCCAAATATCTCAATTGGAGCATTTCATTAAACCTCAGTTTTGCAGTTACGCACACTACATTTGATGTGTCGTGATTGTAGTAACGCTCTACAACTGTATGTGTGTGCATGTGCGTGAGGCCCCACGCACTACGGGCACCCCTCGCGTTTCATTAAATACGTTTCCGCATATCACGCACTATGTCATTTCCTTTTATAGACACGTGCGTATTGCATTATCGATATCGATAAACGGCGAATTAAAAATAATCATAACATTATTATGAAATAATATATTAACCAATAAAAGCGTTATTTATGAGCTCTATTTTAAACAATACGTGCTTTAAAATAATCAATTTGTGCGTTGTTGCGTACTAGAAACAAGCAATAACATAGAAATCGATTATTTTAACGCGCATATTTCTGAAAATGACCCACATGCACGTCATGCCTCATGCATTTTCTTACCTAGAAATAATGTTCTACTTGAAATTTATTGTTTCAAAATTGTTTGAATTAAAGTGCAAGCTAGTTTTTTAAAGATTGTGTTTAAAGTTTTTCACTGTTTTACATTTTATGTAAAACAGTGAAACACTTTTAAATATCTTTTTCAAGGGAAAAAATAGCACCCTGCAGTTTTGTAGGCACGGAGCCAACAACCAACGCTATTGGCTCATTTAACTTCAAGTAGTAGAATTTAAATGTCGATGTTTTTTTCAGAAGTTACCTAACAACCAAAATAAAATAAAATTTTAGTTATCGATAACATTTTAATCGATTAAACTTTCAACCCGACCCTCACACATAACCATGGGAAGCTATTTGCGGATTCAATCAAATCCACAGAATGGTAATATTATTAGCTCGAAACATTTATTTGCCATCGGAGTTAATTCGTTTCGACCAACTTCGTTAATGAAAATCAAACGTCAAAGTTCGGTAATGGAAACATGTGAGAACATTCTACCGACGGTTTTATTCGCCGGTAGCAAGCAGTATGAACAGCAATCATGCCAACCCCATTTATTAAAACTTTACGTTGATTTATGAATATTGAACTTAAAACACTCTTTTACGTTGTCCCGTAAGTTGTGCTCTAAGTAATGTCATGAATAGTTTTCTGGTTTCCTTGCACCTATTAAAATTTATGGTAACACACTTTTTGAATTCTGAAATTAACAATATTGCCACAAAAAATACATAATATAACCTATCTTTAACAGTAACGACTGTTAAAGATAGGTCATATTGTGTATTTTATGATAGTCAGAACCCCAAAAGTGATATTGACAACCAGTCTTACTAATAATATGGGTATTATTAGTCTTACTAATAATATGGGTATCGTACTGGTTTATGGAGGTCAGATAGGCAATCGCTCCATATACAAAATACAGCTGCATCCAGTGAGACTAGAAGCCGACCCATAGTTGGATAACGGCTAGGCAGATAATGGTTTTAAATCTTTCCTGCTTAACCTGTTATTGTTGACGCTTTATTTACTTATCTTTAAATCTGGATTTTTTCCTTTGTTTAGTCATGGGCATCACAATCATTCACTGGTCCACTTCTAAATATGCGTCCAATGCTACTACATTAACCTCTACCAAAAATTTGACTAACAATACACAGATCACTTCTACAAACACACTCTTGGGATCATTACTTTAAGGTTTTCGAACAGGTTTCTAATCTTTGTGCCGATCATCCACGACGATGTAAACAAGTGCCATTCGGTGGTCGTTATGCTCTATACGTTACGACAAGCAGTGGATTATGATCTGATTTGTGTACATATTTCTCTTTCATGCGTCGCGACTATCGATGTTTGCTTTAATAACTTCAACTACCACGAGATTTCAAGCAACTTTGATTTAACAAAGTGGCCTTCTTTCAATATATCTAGTCTAGTCTGCATGTCAAAGGTGAGATTAAATAAATACTTATCCGTTGTACAAGGTGGAGACGACATTACGATAGTAAATTACACCGTGTATAACGAATTACGTTCCCAGTCTCCATACAAAAAGTCAATCAAATATATCCAATAGTTTAGTCACTACTCGTATAACTCGTAGGCTGATTGGTAAAACCCATAGTAGGCCCACTATTTATAATCTTTGAAAAAATCGCTGCAGGAGCAGAAGATCTCGGCGCAAATATAACAACCTTATTGGGAGCTATATGTTTGAGCCGGGGCCTTGGGGTCAAAGGGTCAAAGGGCATGGCCTTCCGGCGATACCGCACGGTCTCCGGTTGCCGCCATGGGATCTGGAGGCAAAAGTCTACGCACGCGTATGGGAGTGGCGCGAGGAGGCGAAACGCCGGGACATAACTCCGCTGCCGCGAGAAATCACGGCGCGGCAGACAGAGCTCCGGCGGGATCGCATGGCGACATGGAGAGTGCGATTGTCGCAACCCAGTGCTGGACACGCCACAATTGCGGCAATAAGTCCCCTCTTTGAGGAGTGACTAGAGAGGCACCACGGCCACCTTCAACCTGACGCAGGTCTTCACAGGACATGGCAGCTTCGGAAGGTTCTTGTGTCGGATAAGGCGGGAGAAAACACCCGGGTATCACTACTGTGTGGATCGCCCGGAGGACACGGTGGAGCATACGGTGGAGGTCTGCCCAAGCCGGGCAGACCTCCACCGTATACTCCTCCTCGTGGAGGCGTCCGGCCCTGTTTCAGGCCATGATACGGAGCGAGAGGGCATGGGCAGCCGTCACCTACTTCTGCGAAGCAGTAATGCTCGCAAAGGAGGAGGCGGGACGGTTGGTTACACACCCAAAAAAAAAGAGTCTTCACGTGACCAGAGGGCTGACCTTTTTTTAGCCCAAAGAATCAGCATCCAACGTAGCAATGCTGCCAGCGTTTTGGGCACTTTTCCCATTGACAGCGATACGGACGAATTTTTTGATGCCCAATGAGCTTTTCCGCCATTTCCTTTTTGTTATTTGTATTTTAAACTTGTACATTTTGTAGGTATTTTTTAAGATTATTATATTAAATAGGTTATATTAAACATTACCATTAAACATCACATAATTAAGTTTAAACTTAGCATTTTTTTATGGTTTCAAAATACTAATGCGTAGGAGTATTTTCAAAAAAATGCATGTGGAGATCCACATGATGAATATTCAAAATGGTGATACCTATCTATCTAACACAACGGCAAAATTGCACTATCACATATATCAAAAACTAAAAGCTACGCCCATCTGTCCATGTTTAAAGTTTCCTCTAATCCCCGGGTGAAATATAAATAAAGTTTCAAAATTAGGGTCCAAACTTCAAACAATACGTATATTTCGTCACCGATCTCGGTTACCATAGCGATTACACACGCCCAAACAACATTATCATCCCTATATCAGTAACCGTTCTTGCGTATAACACTATCGGGGGTTGTCCGTACCACAACGAGACTTTACAATGCGTTTATCTATTCACTAAATTGGTTACCATACAGATTTCGGGAATTGTTTAAAATTGTGTTCCCAGGACTTTGATTAGTATGGGTTGGCAATTCACTCCCCCGTTTCGACAACCCTGTTTCGACCGTGTGAGGATTACGCACTGTTCGACGCGTTTAATACGTAATTACAATTTCGCTTAATGATTTTTCGTGGGTCGGTTATTCGTTTGAGCTAGATCGTTGAGCGCCAGGAATTTAATTGGATTCAGTGATCGATTTGTGGATAGTAAAGGAGTAATTAAACTTTAATACCGTCGGCTTGTTTGTTTATCTTGTGTACTAACTCTTAGTACTTCTGTTTCAATTAATATCTCGTCGTTCCTAGTATTAAACTCAAACTTTATCTTCTATACGTTCATGCAATGCGTTGCTTTGAATAACAGAATTCATTTCCTATATTCTGACACTAATGAAGAATTTCTGTATTATTTTTTAACAGCTGAATTTAACGTGTTCCAAAGTGTGTAAATTTATTACTCTCAAGTCATCATTTTCATGGTCAGGGTGCATTATTCACAGTTTTGAAACAACCAACAGCCGCACGGGTGTGCGGCTGTTGGTACTTTATACCACTCCGTGTAGGGAACAGGGAGCAAAAAAATTGTTCAATGAACGACGACTAAAAGTATCTGAAAAGATTCAGCTATTTATAACAGATCGACATTTAAGATTTTTTTTATAAAAAAAACATCTATAAATATGCAGCCACTTGTTACTCCACGAGTTATTAATAAATATCGAGTTACGAACGAAATCCGATCCGTAAGTCAACCGAAGCTACGTTTTCTTTATAATCCTCTCAAATATAAATGTCTCCATAAACAGTACATTAAATCGTAACCTATCATCTTCAACCTTTTAAAACATATTATTTAAATTATAATAATATGACCAAAGCTATTACTTAAGCCAATAACTCGTTCGTTAATAAGATGTAACATTTGTACGATAATCAGGAATTAATTCAGATGTTTGAATTGCCTTAAATCCCAGTTTATAGGCCTATAAAATACACTTTGATAATTAATAAAGTTTATTACGTATCTGTAACAATGTAGGATGTAGAAATCATAGAAAGGTGGATTCGGACGGATCGTAAAAATGTTGAGACTGGTTTTATAGCTTCATGATTTGAGAATGTATAAGGCGTCGGTGCTAATTGGAACGACGGAGACCACCAAAGGAGATTCGTCTTAATTCAAAATTGAGTTCATGTTAATTTATGTGACATAAGTTTTAGATAAGATTGTTATCTTTATTTATCTAGCTACATAAGTGTACATAGACAGAAAAGTTTTAGGTATTCAAGTAGGTGTTTACGTGCGAAATATTTTGTACAACATTTATTAGCTTTTAGCTACCTTCTACAATGTCTGATAATGGAATATTAAGTGGATTGTCTATTGTAATTCGGGATTATTCTCAATAATATTAGGTTAATCATACGAACCGTTATGCTCATGGCGTAGCAAAGTTTTCGGAAGTTCTTTGACCGAATTATGTGACAACAACAAAAAAACCAAATAAATTATATTTAATGTCACAAGAATCAAAGGTGCAGTTTCAATACTGCTTAGACTACCTTTTTATATCTTTTTAACGTTCGGATTGGTGGCCTCTAGTTGATGACAAATTATGATGGTCGTTTAAAAAGTGAATGTTCTTTCATGGGTATCATTAATAATAATAATTATATAAATATAATAATTAATCATTATAATAATAATAATAATAATAATAATATCCTCACCGCCGTATCTCTACGTTGACATCGTGGTGGGGCTTGCGCGTTCCAAACTCTAGGTCTGTGCCGGTAGAGTTTACTTTGCCGGAACAGGTCTGGGGTAAGGAGCCAGACCAAGAGAGATACAGAAACCCGCAGGGCAGCATGTGGCGAGCTGTTGGGCAGTAGCGACCCCACGGACCCTATCTCCCGGGAGACGTCTTGTTCCTCATCCCTAGCTTGCCTTTATTGGCCGGCTGGAGTGAACACTGACGAGGAATAGAGCTCCCACCTCATTCTTGCCTTTATTGGCCGGCTTGAGTGGAGATTCGCAAGAGCAAACGTGCTCGGAGGAAGGAAGTATTTCAGCAAGTTGCTGGTAGGGGTCTTGACCGTACTTCCGGGATTGTCCTGATAGCCGTGGAATACCTCTCCACTCCTCACAAGCACCCCAGGACATGTTGCCCCCTCGTCACTACGACACTATGTGCTAGCTACCGTTTTCGGGGGCCCATTATTGAGTGTGCAAGTCACCCCCTGCCATTTTATCTGTGTATTTTATATAGAACATTGGTCAGGCAGGAGCCATAGTCTTTCCATAGTTCTAGATAACCAGTTCACTTTAGCCACCCAAGCCCATAATCCAATATCTTTGTTTCCATATTCTGCAATAGCCTTACACCAACCGGGGGTTGTTCTTGGGCTCACTTGCATAGTGTGAACAGGGATAATCGTCGGTTGGTATCTCATTTCATTAAAAAAACGTCTAAGGGCGGTTGCCTCTGCGGGTTGGCTCCGGCCCCTCGTACGCCTTCCAAAGGTCCGGGACCCCAGGGTACCGAGATATGTAAGGACATAATAATATAATAATAATAATAATAATAATAATAATAATAATAACTGGTGACCGAAAAGCTGGCGGCTTTCTCGCGCGACGCATCAGCATTGCAATTCAGCGAGGAAATGCCGCCAGCATCCTCGGTACAATGCCCCTAGGGCCTTTTTTAAGCTTAACTTAGTTTTAATTTAATTTAGTTAATGTTAATAACCATCTTGTAATTTGGTTATGTAAATAAATATAATATATAATAATTATATTTATATTTTTATATTCATATTTATACGGTATAATCATTCCGTAAAAATATGAATACTGATTCACACCATTTCACATATAAAATCACGCCTGTAATCCTCTAAGGGCTAGGCAGAGGTATACCTACCTGAAGTTCACCCACGTTTGTCTGCTATGTTTAAGTCCCATGTATTAGGGCGCGAGCCTATTGCCATCAACTGGGCAAAAATCCAGACACTGCTGCTACTGAGAAATTCCTGATGGAAAAACCCAGTAACTGTTTGCCCGGCTCAGTGGTAGTGCTTGCGTTGCGTTCAAGTTTACAATTTTAAGCAAACTTTACAATTTTATGTAGTAACTTGTTGTTATAACAGAATAGTTACACATGAATGCTACAGTTTTCAGAAGCATAAAGACTAGGGCAGACTGGCGCGATATCACGGGCGCGACATACTTTCCAGAAGTTTTCATAGAAATTGTGATACTAGTATCACGTCGCGCCTGTCTGCAGGAGCCTTAATTGTGGACTTGGACTATTTACCTACGCAAAGCAATGTCATAATTAATTAATTATACAAAAAGGAGGATCACTATAATATCTTGGGGCTCTAAAGATTACGAAGTGGTCTTAAAGAAACTCAGCGTTTTAGACTAAAAGCGGGCTTTTTCGCTTAGGCTAGTTTACTTAGGTCTTAGATTAGCATAAAGGGCAGTTTGCTGATGAGTGGGAATGATATCTGAGACATAGGTATATATTTCATTTTCTTGATGAGTTAGGGTTCCTAATTCTGTCTATAGTTTTCATACAAGGCAAACATTTTTTTTTTTTATCTAATTTCAAATTCTAATATATTAGAGTTATTAAACTCTTAATCAAATTATCTTTAGGGTGTTAGCGTGTTTGTACTTTGCGAACTTAACAACTTAAATGTCTGAAATAACTTTCAAAATATAAGTAGGTAAAGTAGGTAATTTTAATCACGAGATAGCTCCAAGTCTCGCTTCGGTTCAATATTTACATGCACGAAACGAGTTCCGTACAGTCAATATTAGGCTTGCCATACAAATGAATACATTCTGACACAATGGGGCTTCCATTTTGACCGCTGCGTTTATGTTTGCACAGACAATTCTCGCTTCACTGGCTTATACCACCGAGTATTAATGTTGTGGTGGTTTCTTTATTTTATGCTAGCCTGGTACTGTCGGAAGTTATTTAGAAAAGCTCTTTATTAGTAAGTTATGACTGTGCGTTTATTTAACTGTATCCTCCTAAAGTGTATGTTCTGTACATATTCTTGACTCATTTTACTAAGCAAAACTTCTGTTTATTCTT
This sequence comes from Atethmia centrago, assembly GCA_905333075.3. Lineage (NCBI taxonomy): Eukaryota > Metazoa > Arthropoda > Insecta > Lepidoptera > Noctuidae > Atethmia > Atethmia centrago. Next base: position 13,012,964 of record HG995382.1, read on the forward strand.
AACTAACGACATCTAGTGATTTCTGTTGGAACTGAAACAGTAATATGCTCGGACCCCGGCCGAGTCTGCTGTCATAAATCATGATCCATTCAAATGGCGGTCTGACCATTAAATTGTAACTTAACCGCACTGACACGAGTAAGCTACTACCTATTCAGTTATACATTGAAGATTTTGTTATAAGATGATGTTGCATTACCAAATAACTCATGAACAGTAGGTAAGTATGAATAAAAGAAAACTTTAGCGAAATGAAGAGGCATCACTAGATATGGCAACGGACATAGATGAGTAGGCTGATGAAGAAGACATAATAGACGTAGGAGGGACATAAACAAAATAAAATAAAAAATAACTGTCTAAAACTGACATGCGCACAGACGGTAAGCATACAAATATTACCAGAGTCAACTCTACCACTCATAATAACAACATCGAATGAAACCATAAACTACTTACCCACTAATAATAAAATAAAATATATTTACTAACTAAGAGCACAAACTGTAACTCAATAATCTGGAGTCATAAATGTTCACGCGAGCGTTAAGATGAGGTGTTAACTGATCTAGTTAGAAGTTTAACTAAAGCAGGTGCTGCAAAGTACAGAGTTGTTGGTACAAGTAATCAAACTGCTGTGCCAGTGCCATCACGCTTAGCTGCACTCTAATTGGTTGATAATTTATGAATATTAAAACTTCCCAATTTGTTAACGCCCTCAGCGTTGAAAGAAAAGCAATTATTTTTATACTAGTTTTCGTGTTAGCACCATCTCTACTTTACTTAATATTTCTATTAGATGGTCATGCATTTGTTATTTTCTCACAGGAAATTTGTCATTACTTACCAGACCTTAGCTTGAAGACACTTGAAGTTGACATTCCAAGTTATGATATTAATAACAGTACGATCCCGACTTATGAAATTTAATAGTGCCTGAATCAAAACGTAGGTTCAGTTGAGGGAGTCTTAGAGTATTCAAATCATAGGAATAACTCACAATATTATGACAATTCTTGTCAAGCCTGAGTCAGTAGTCCAATTGTAATCATAGAGCTAGCGAACATAACTCTGACGTAAGATTCGGGAACCAACAGCGTGTTGTTAAAATATTACCGCGAATGCCACAAGGGACTATTCTCGGATTCATTTATTAATGAACGCTTTCCAAGGTAGGAAACAATAACAACAACAATAATTATTAACCACTCGCGACAACTTTGGAGAAATATTATTCATCCGAATTTATAATTGCACAACTTTTTGAATGTAAAATTAGCTACTCGACGCGATTATTACCAACATTTGTTGTAATAAGCAATTGAAATGAGAAATTAGTTGCATACCCATTAACATAATATTCCTATTAGTCGTAATATTGTAATAATGGCAGCGCCGTCACCTCCTTCTGCGAAGCAGTAATGCTCGCAAAGGAGGAGGCGGGACGGTTGAGGGAAAGGCAAGTTTCGCGCCCTCTCGCCCCTAGCCGCCGCAGGAGACGCCCAGGGCGTCGGGAATCCCGGGCGGATTTCCGGCCACCGTAGGCGCGGGCTTGCGGACGGTGAGCAATGGGTAGCTCACCGTCCGGTAAGGACCAGGCCCGGGTCGACGGCGCGTCGTATTCCACGCGCGCCTCAAAGAGATGTCGTCAGCACAAAAGTAGGGGTCCACTAGGGCCGATGCCTGCCGGGGTCGCGGAAAGGTACTTATGGGTCACCGAGGCCCCCGCAACACAGGCAACAGGAAGGAATACGGGTGGGTTTTAGTCAGTAAGAGTCTGACACACCCTCCCGCTCCGCCCAGAGCGGGAGAAGTTATTTGATGATTTCCCACCCTAAAAAAAAAAAAAAAAAAAGGGTTCATATTCATACAAATATGGAGATCACTGATACATGACTCATGCAATAAATATTTGAATGGAATGGGCCGCAATTGGATAAATTAGCTATATTTACATAATCAGCCTATAATGTTCCCACTGCTGGGACACAGGCCTCATCTCCGTGAGAGGGAGTGGGCCGTAATCTGCCACGCGGGCTCAGTGCGGGTTGGCAGATGTCACATGTCTTCGAATCGGTTCTAGGACATGCCGGTTTCCTCACGATGTTTTCCTTCACCGTTTTGAGAGAAGTGGTGATGAAATAATTTACCCAAAGTAAAGCACCTGTCAGGGTTTGAACCTACGGCCTCCAACTCATAAGTCGCGGCCGTTACCACTGCTCTCAGTGTTATTTAATTGATTTTTTATTAATTGACAACAAAATACAAGAGCAGTGTGTCTAACTGTTTAAAAAATAAAAGCTAATCCATGCAGTCTATTGTTAATTATAGATTAATTGCTCTTATAAAATTCAATTCATAAAAAACCGGCCAAGTGCGTGTCGGACCACGCACAATGAAGGGTTCCGTCATAATCCCAACTGGAATTAATTTATTCTAAAAACAAACATAGTAGTTGAAAAAAATGTTCTCCCATACATCGATATGTAACGTCACGGTCAATTCTCGAACTGCAAATGTAGGTTGGTCGACTATTGCTCGTTAACTTGTAGAGCCTACTTAGATATGATAGTTTTCCTTTTAACTTCGTTATATAAAGTACTGCCATGATTTTTTTCACATATCTATCTATAAACAACCATTTAGCTGGCAGCCCCCCAGCTAAATGGTGGGCTTTCTTGAGTCTAAAAAAGAATAGCACATTAAAGTTTAATATTACGCAAACGGTCCCCTGAATCGAAATATGGTTTTCACAGACCCGCAATATATTTGAACGGCCTATCCAACGATACCCCACACCATGGGATAGATGAGAAAAAGCCTAAACACATTTTTTTTTTTACTTTATTTTACTACCTTGTCGGCGTGATTAACACGTATACCCATGCCAAATTACAGCTTTCTAGTACTATGAGTCTCTGAGCTAATCTGGAGACAGACAGACAGACGGACGTGGCACAACTATAAGGTTCCTGGTTGACTACGAGACCCTTAAAAGCAGCTGCAACATCTCTCGTATACCCGATATCACTTTCATACCTCGATATTTATGTAGACGGATTAAAAAAGGTTTCCATCATACGAGCATAATATTATTATTCCTCACAGTTCCTCAGAACTTAGGGTGAAGCTATTACTCATCTTTTTCCCGCGTCGAGGGCTCGTTTTTATTGCTAGACGTGAAAAATACCAGAAATTTCATCCGGTCCGCTCAAAGTGGCCGGATTAATTCAGAAGGCACTTATTTCAAATTGGATTTCGCTCGAGCCCACGACTTTGGCGTCTGCCTCGCGTCGCCTTCATTTCCTTTTAATAGTGTCCGACTTGTTCTCTCTATTGGTCTCCTTTCTTGTCAATTATGTACCAATTGATTGGCACAAAACGTTCATTTGATAACATAATATTTGGCATTTAAAGGCATAATAATGACAAACAAACAAATCTATCATAGGAGTCGCTCAATATTGACGCCTCTAAATTTTCAATTGAATGAACAATCATTCCTTTACATAATGTGATGAATCCTTCAATAACGATTGATGTGTTATATCGATAATATCAAATCTGTCCATCCGAGTAACACTAAATTGTTGAGTGATACGGACATCTGTTAATCTTATGTCTGTGGCCACTGGACCGCGATGGCCGACTATACCCAAGGGCGTGAAGGGTAATCGGTCAAAAGATACGGTTCCATCCCAATCTATCACACTCCAATAATGTACCTACCCTACTTTATTCGCATCAAATAATACACAACGGATAGTCAAAAGTACAAAAATATCGATACCACAAATGTGTAGCAAAAATTGTAGCAAAAATTGTGCGGTTTTATAAATGTTAAAATACTTCACCCCTCTCTTCATAAGATACAACAAGGTTATGCTGTAAAGTAAACACTACGTTACTCGTAGGCTCATCTCATAAAGTATGTCAAGAACGTTGACCTCAGCCCTATAAGGGTCCTCTTTAGAACAACATGCTTTACCTAAGGTAAAGATAAATAACGCTTCTGTTTATTCAAGTGCCCGTAGGTGGCACTTGAAGGAGCGAATACATTAACTTTTCATTGCATTTCAACATAAATAATTCGACTGCTTCGAGTCGGGCGACTCTTTAGCGTTTGTTTCACTGGCTAGGTAAATTGACTGCTGCAGGATACACAAGTGGATGGTTACAATGCGTTACTAAGTCTGGCTACGCCTTTGTTTTGTCCAAACATGTTTCAATTGTTACTGCATGTAAATGCTGTTCTCGATTACCATTAAGAGCAGGCACAGTTACAACAGCGATGTTGAAAGTCAGCTTCGAATACTGTAAACGTTAATTGGACGTGGAACAAGACACAACTAAAGTGACTCATTAAAATGTCATACTAGAGGACCAACGGATATTTCGAAATTTTTCCCTTTAGTTTAAGCGACAGCTAGTTAATATTTCCGTAATGTTCCAAAAAGGTAATGTCATTTAGCATTTCAAAGTAACAATTACCATTGTTTCACTTAAAAATAAAATGAAACCCATTTTGCTTTGTCATTTTGTTAATTACAGAACAGACAATATTTTAAATCGCCTTTGATTAAAATACTTCAAACAATGTATTCGTTAACGCTTGAATATTTTGTGATCAGAGCAGCGTAAAAATAGATTTTAGTTTTTTAAACAACATTGTTTTTAAGCAACCCATTAGCAACCTGGGCCCTAATTCACTATGACCACTTCATTATCAGCCTATGATGTTCCCACTCCTGGGACACAGGCATCTTCTTGGTGAGGATCACTTAATGATTCCTTCAGTCAGTTCAGTCAGTTCCTTATCTTATCACGACATCTGCTACTATCGTATTCTCTATGACACAATGAACGAAATCGCGCGAAATGAACGCGAAGATGGCGTGGTTTGAACTGTCAAAATACCATGCTTGAAAACCGTACAGATTCGGTATAGTTTCGATTAGAGGAAGATTGTGTTCGGGTAATTCAGCAAATTTTTAATTATTGAGAAAAGTAACAATAGTTTTTCGTATACCTTTGTGTATCGTAATACACAAAGGTCATGCTTTATGTACTTATAAACTATTGTTGAAAATGCTTTCTAATATGCTTTTTGTTGATGACGCAAACGCTTAACAGCCCGAGATCGAACGAAAACATGCATCTTTCGTACTGAAATAAACGTAAATACAAATAAATCAATAAAGGTTATGAAACTCCAACTAGTAAAAATTAGTATAAAAAATAGTGTAGATGGCAATTAATTAATACTTACGATTATTCCCTTCAATCACCAAATGGTCTAATCTGTTATTGTTGGTAATATATTATTTAAAAATCTACAACAAAATAATGTACATGGTAAACTCACTCGGATAGCTTTTGAAAACAGATGAAGAGACAGTACACACGGCTACATATAAGCTGACCTCTCATTCTATGGAAATCCTATACAATGCGATATCAGCCTAGACTAGAAATTTTTAGCTTGATATGTAGCCGTGTGTACATACGTTCAAAAGCATTAGTCTCATTTTATACTGCTGTCAAAATACAGTATTGTAATTGTATTTTTTTGTTAAATAAAAATGTGCCATAAGGTTTATAATGTCATAATAAATAATAAAATATAATAAAAATCGATTCATTAGGAATTATTGATGTTCAAAATGGCGTATTTGCAATTACTGTCAAATTGATCAAATACTGTCGAACAAAACTTCAAAACGCACGCGTCATTTGATTATATTAATGTGCCATAGACAATTTGTCTTGGAGCGCACAGAATATGACCTTTTGATTTCTTGCCGTTACATGGGTTATTGACTACAAGACACGTTATTGACGTGGTTTGCACGTGGTAAGGTATAAGTGGGGAATAATAATTAACATACAGAATTGGGACCCTTATACAATGAAAAATAAAGATCACTGCTAAGCGAAATCTGAGGTAAAATAACTGAAAGGACTGTTAATTTGCTGCCGCCGTATTAAATACAAATTAGGTACTTATGTTATGTATCTGTTGGGTAGCTCGCCGTCCGATAAGGACCAGGCCCGTGTCCACGCGCGCCTCAAAGAGATGTCAGCACAAGTGTAGGGGTCCGCTAGGGCCAATGCCTGCCGGGGTCGCGGGAAAGTCCGAAAGAAATACCGTGGTCTCAGGCAACACACAGGCAACGGAAGGATCACGGGTGGGTTTTAGTCAGTAAGAGTCTGACACACCCTAACGCTCCGCCCAGAGCGGAAAAGTTATTTGATAATTTCCCACACAAAAAAAAGGTACCTATGTCAAAAATGTTGTGAATAAATGTTTGATATTAATATTATTTGTGTATTTATTCTCGTTTTACCTCTTTTAAATGATACTCACCCCAATATGATATTATAAAAAATCTGTTCCTAAATCCTGAATTTTCCTGAATTAAATTATTCAATCACAAACAATCACCCAAGTATGAATGTGTAATAATCCCCAAATTTTTCGTCAGTTAATATAATAAATTTTCTCAGTTGTATCATTATTCATTACTAATCCGACAGAGAAAGTTTGTTCAATGAGTGTAATCATTCTAATTTGTATTTTTTTTTCTATTTTCCAGTGCATCTTCGGAGCGCACTGCGTACACCTGGCTCCCAGACACCAGGATCGAGTTCTGTTCGCCATACAGTCGGCGAAAGAGCTCCAACTCAACAGTCTACGAGAGCGACTGATGGTACGAGGGTTTCGACCAACTCGAAGAGGCTTTGCTTTGATCACGGACACTTAAAGTGCGAAACCCTGTACTATGAAACTTTTGAGTGACATCACGAAAAATCTTCTCTAGAATTTGACGTTGTGCACCGTTTTTCCTACGAAAATACTTTTTATGTTACCACTATCGATACAAATAGATCTAGTCATTGTACATAGTTATTCTTTTTTTAAATATCTTGATAACAATTTTTATGCCATCCATTATGTAATTAGATTCAGAGCAGTGATTTAAATGTTTAAGTAACAAAGCAATCCTTTTGTTGCATTTACAAATAATGTGCACTAATTCTCAAGAATGTAAAAACAATGAAACACGATGTAGATAAAAGAATCTAATCTTTGAATGAACGTATCTTCAACTCCGAGTGCGATAAAATAAGTTTCACTTTAAGTAGCAATAGCAATATTGCAAGTGGATATCCATACGATTGATTCAACGGCAGATAAGAGTTTTGCGAAGTTCTCGATGAAATCTTTGCGGAATATGGAATATTTTTGCTCATAAATTTGCTAATATAACGCGTCTACTTCAACTGGGGCTCGATGAGAAAACGTGAAAACTTCCTCTTGCTTGCCGAAAATGAATATTTATGACGGGCAACGAGTAATGCGCCATTTATGGACAAAGTTGGAATGTTCGTCTACTTATCGAACGTAACTGAATCGCGAAATTACAAATACTTAGGTACTAGAATTTGGTATCTGTTACATATACGTAAATGTTAATTTGGGTACGAGCGGAATTTAATGTAGAAAGTATGTGCTCATTATTTTTAATACTCAATTGCTTTTTTGTTATTTTGGAGTTTAATTCTTGCTTTGGTTATAACAAAACATGCGACTTGATGTAAAAAGTATCATATTTCTAAGTAATTGATTTAATATCATGTTAAGCTATATCTAAATTAAACTTTGTCGACAAGTTTCTAATTATTAAAGTCATATTAATTACTATTAAATATTCCTATATCTACAAAATACGAATTTTCATAAATGTAACTACGAGTATGTCATTAAGGTACAATTTCATGTAAAAGGTTGATGTAAGATATATGACACCATTGATTGTTACAATAGATAGTTATTATGTAAGAGTAGGTAGGTAATTGAGATTCGCTGTGATTTATTTATTTATTTTTCTAAGTATTTGCATTAAATTAGTATTTATTTACGCTACATTTAGCATAGGTATAAAAAGTTTGTCATAAGATTTATTTTTATAATGTAGAATTCCCAGGTTTCATAAACACACGATCCAACGTATGAATAATATTGTACAAACTATTATTTATTATGTAAATATTCTAAATTAGTCATAAATTTTGACTTTTAAGAATCTTGTTTTTGGTAATACGTAAGTCGTATTTTTATCATGGAATGATATAAAAGGCGTGGAAGTTATGAATTGGTGAAAAGAGTATGCAAATTGTTGGTTATGTAAAATTAATTTGGTTTAGAGATTTTTTTTTTGTATTTGACAAGGATGTGTACAGCTTTAGTTCTTATATTATACCTTCTTAAGGCTCGCGCAGACTGGAGCAATAAAGCGGCCGCGACAGGCATAGGTATTGCTGTCTGTCGCGCCCGCGATATCGCGCTAGTCTGCACGAGCCTTTTTTATAACTCCTTTCATAAAATTCCAAGGCCTGGGATTTTTCTATTTATCTTTAATCTTTTCTGTATACATTCTTGAGTACCTACCATAACATCATTGTTATATTTTTATATCGATAGCTGTACTTTATCTTCTCAAACAATATTAGCTCTAAAATCTGTCTTAACTCATTATTGTTATAGATACTATAAGATCTACATACTCATCAATTTAGTTAATACGCGACAAAATCAAACTGCTTAAAGATAGATGTAAGAATGTAAACAAAAGATCCCACAAAATAAAAAAATGTGAAATATAAAAAAAATCTTTGTTCAAATCGCACGTTAAAATAGCTGTAATAATGAAGGGTGAATGTTTTGTGAATAAAGTCCTGTGTGCAGTTAGGTTGAATGGGGCTATACGGCATCGTGCCCTGGCCAACTTCCAAAGTGCGATGATTCTGGCGTTGATAACATTTGCAGCTCTCATATCATTAACAGAAGAAGTGTTAAGTCCTACTTTCGTATACTGTTACTTATAATACTCTGGAATAATGTAATTGTCAAATTATCAGTCAAAAGCAACAAGATAATTACAAACGCACATGAGATTTTATTCACAATGATACATTTTTTTTTTAATAATCTTAACTACAGTCCGGCCATCGAGAGACTGCATTCGTGACACCTGTCAGTTGGACAATTTCTAGTGAATAGTTAATAGTAATTGTCCAAAAGGACAAAAGTTAAGTAGTTGTGTTAAGGATCAAATTCGCAAAACACATATTCGTTAGTATAAAACTGACAGGGGTCAAGAACGCCTGCCGGGGTCGCGGGAAAGTTCGAAGGGGATATCGTGGACCCTGGGAAACAAGCAATGGAAGGAACACGGGTGGTTTTTAGTTAATAAGAGTCTGACACACCCTCCTGCTCCACCCAGAGCGAGAGAAGTTATTCGATAACATGCCACCCAAAAAAAAAATGGGTCAAGAACGCATTCTCTCGACGCGCGGCCGGACTGTAAAGCCATAACTCAAAGGTAAAAATAGAAACTTTGATATTGTCGCGGACATCTACCTTTTGTATATACGTATAGCACAAATTAAACTTTAACTTATTATAATAATTTATTTTGACCTCTTAATGCTGATCTGTTAATTTGTATCTAATGATTTTCCTAATGAAAAGCTCTGTATTCATTGAACGGGTCGTATCATCTAAAATAAACCTGTTAATTATATCCTGAAATAAATGAGTATTATTGCCTGAAAATGGTTCATTAAGAAGCCCATTTCAGCCTGTAAAACTGAAAATCCACCGTAATTAATCATTGTAATTGGGTTTGCTTCATATCACTTTAGAAAAAGTCAAATCAAATCAACTCAGCCTATCGCAGTCCACTGCTGGACATAGGCCCCTCCTAGGATGTACCACAACATCTTGTCCTTTGCCTTCCGCATCCAGTCTATCCCAGCCACCTTCTCAAGGTCGTCGGTCCATCTAGCTGGTGGGCATCTCACAATAAGCTTACCGATACGCAATCTCCACTTCAGGACTCGGCTGCTCACCGGACACGGCTGCTTCCAGAGGTTCCTGTTCCGGATAAGGCGGGAGAAAACGCCGGTGTGTCACCATTGTGTGGATCGCCCGGAGGACACGTGGAGCATACGGTGGAGATCTGCCCAGCTTGGGCGGGGCACCGCCATGTCCTCGTGGAAGCGATCGGCGCCGGTGATCTCTCGCGTCCGGCCCTGGTCTAGGCCATGGCATACCATGGAGACTGGCGAGATGGCATGGGAAGCCGTCACCTCCTTTTGCGAAGCAGTAACGCTCGCGAATGAGGAGGCGAAACGGGTTAGGGAGAGGCAAATTTCGCACCGTCACGCCCCTAGCCACCGCAGGAGACGCCCTGGGCGTCGGGAATCTCAGGCCGATTCCCGGCAGCCGTAGGCGTGGGCTTGCGGACGGTGAGCAATGGGTAGCTCGCTGTCCGATCAGTAACAAGCCGGGTCGACGGCGCGTTGTGTTCCACGCACGCCTCTAAGAGATGTCAGCACAACTGTAGGAGTCCGCTAGGGCCGATGCCTTGCGGGGTCGCGGGAAAGTCCGAAAGTGGCCGTGGCCTCTGGCAACACACAGGAAACGGAAGGAACACGGACGGGTTTTAGTCAGTAATAGTCTGACACACCCTCCCGGTCCCTCCAGATCGGGAGAAATTATTTGATAATTATCCACACAAAAAAAAGGACTCGTCTGCGACAAACATGGCCAGCCCACTGCCACTTCAGTTTTCTTACTCTGCAAGCTATGTAGGTTCTTTTCCGGATAACTGAATTTCTGATTTTATCCTTCAAAGAAACTCCGAGCATAGCCTGCTCCGAAAGAGTAAAAAATTATAATTCCCAAAGGAAACTAATCAAGTGTGGTATAAATTCATGACCAACCACAGAGCATAGGATTACAGCACTAATTACCGTGACTTCCTTCGCAATTCTGTTTCATTCGAAACGCAGACCTCGTTAATCTTTCCCGTGCTTAACTAGATGCGTAAAGGCAGTTACCGTTTTCCACCTAAGCGGCACAATTAAACACTGTGTCGTTATTTTGGTTTATTTTCAAAGTAGTATTATTGCGTCTTGAATCGGAATTGGGGAAGTTTTTGTGAGGTGCCATACAAGGAGCAAGTTCGGAACGAATCGATCTACGTGTTTCGTATTACAGAAGCTTTGATTCGGTGGATTGGATGGGCTTATATTATATGAAGCCAGTGGTGAATTTTCTTATAAAACCTCACGCTTATACGTAAGTATTTGAAATTAATGAAATACTGAAATATTAAATCTTGACTTCTACAAAAAAAAAAACAAACAAATTACCTACACTGATCAGCACTGTAAATTATAATTGTCAAAATCTGAAGATCATGATGATTGATTTTCCCATAATGTTAGATCAAATAGATAGGCATTCAAATTGAGTTAAATGAGAAGCTTTAAAACTGCACTGGCATGATATACTTACCTGCATACTTTAGATGCAACATAACAATTATTACGTGGACTGATTAATTGTTACTGTTCCATTCTAAATCGCAAAACACGAGAGTAGAGTAGTGTCTAAGAGTAGACATGTCACACGCTATGCGCCATGCGACTGCGATAGTTTGGCGACTAGACCCAATAGGCTGCGACTGACAATTTTCATATAATTTGTGCAAAGCTCCACACACTTGACGTCAACTTGCAGAGTCGCAACGTCAGGCTAGGAGAATCGCACGTTCTTGCTACTTGTCGCAGAGACTTAACGCACACCCGGGAACGGTCGCATGCGCCATCTCTTTCAAATACTTAAAAAAAAAAACCGGCCAAGTACGTGTCGAACCACGCTCAATGAAGGGTTCGATTACTTAGAATGAATTTATCCCAAAAACAAACATAACATTGTAATTGAAAAACATGTTCTCCCTTACATCGATATACGTCACGGACAATTCTCCAACTGCAAATGTCCGCCGCCGATCGCCACCATGAGGACACGGCGGTGCTCTGCCCAAGCCGGGCAGACCTCCACCGTATGCTCCACCGTGTCCTCCGGACAATCCACACAGCGGTGACACCCAGGCGTTTCATCACGCCTTATTCGGATAAGGTGGGGGAAACGCTATGTCAGCACAGGAACCTCCCGAAGCAGGCAGGCCCTACCTCCTAAATGGAGACACTTGACTCTAACAAAAATTTGCACTTTAAAACTTAATATTACGCAAACGGATGCCTGAATCGAAAAATGGTTTTCACAGACCTCTATATTTTTGAACGGCCTATCCAACGATACTCCATACCATGGGATAGGCAAGAAAGAAAATATCATATCGACTTTACGTGCAAGGGTACGTAAAGTCGGTATGATACGTACCGGTACGGTACGGTACGGTACGGTATTTTACCACTTTGGCGGCGTGATTAATATGTATTTTCATACCAAGTTACAGCTTTCTAGTATTAAGAATATCTAAACTAAGCCGCGGGCAGACTGACAGACAGGCGAAACTGTAAGGTTCCTTGTTGAATACGGAGCCCTAATGATCGCTTTCTGCATGACATCTGTCGTAACGACTAGTGGCAGACGTAAACGATAGCACTACGTCTAGTTGCAGCGACAAGACGCAGATGCAAACGACAACTCTGCGTCTAGTTTTAGCGACTAGAAGCAGCAACATGACGCACAGTTTGTGCTGGCACTTAACTAGTTCTAAACTTCATTATCAATTAAAAGCTTGTCAACATACAACATAAAGCGTTTCAATCGTAAGCGTCATGGTCACGAACCGTATTGAAAACTTCCACCTGAGTTTATTTGAGTTATTCGATTACTGAATCCGACTCAGGAAGTCTGAAGATGGCATTAATGCTGTGAAGTTTTTGTTTGGACACCGGTGGTCGTATGTGGAACGGTAAGTTGATGTGAGTATAAACGAATAGAAAGTTTATTATTATCTTGAGTCTTTGGGAAGTAAAAACTGGTGTGCTTGTTAAAGGACGAGCTTTGATAGTTGGTACAGTGAAGAAAATTATTTTTTAAACAAATTTGCCCTACGTCAATTTGCCGTGTTATAACCACATGATACAACTGTCAAAATGACAGCCTTGATTTGAATATACGGATACTTTAGGTCTCATCCATTGTAATGCCGAAAGTACGCCATGAACAGGAGTTCTAAGACGCCCATATCCAAGAAATCGAGTTACATTATGGCTTCAAAAGTCAATGTAGTACGTATTTTTCTGTTCCTTTCTTCTTGTCTGTTTATATGTGTGTAAATAAACTGTTAAATAAATATAGTGATACGAGGGCGGGTCAATAAGTCCGTGACTTTTGGAATAAAACAGATTTTTTGATAAAAAAATAATTTTATTTTTCAACGTAGTCTCCCTTGAGCTCTATACACTTTGTCCAACGCTTCTCCAATTTTTTTATCCCTTCCAAAAAAAGTGATTTGTCGAGGTCCTCAAAATATGCCTTTGTTTGCGAGATGACTTCATCATTGGAGTCAAATCTTTTTCCACCAAGCCATTTCTTCAGGTTTCGGAACAAGAAGTAGTCGCTTGGAGCCAAATCTGGAGAATAGGGCGGATGAGGGAGCAATCCATAGCCCAATTCATGGATTTTTGCCATGGCAACTGCACATGTGTGCACCCTTGCATTGTCTTGGTGGAAAAGAACTTTTTTCTTGGCCAAATGAGGTCGGTTTTTTTTCAAATCGTCATTGAATCGGTCCAATAAATTGGCATAATATTACCCATTGATTGTTCTTCCCTTTTGAAGGTAGTCAATGTGGATTATCCCGCGTGCATCCCAAAAAACAGTCGCCATAACTTTATTGGCTGACAAACCCACCTTGGCCTTCTTCGGCGCCGATTCACCCTTAGAAACCCACTGTTTTGACTGTTGTTTGGTCTCTGGTGTGTTGTGATGGATCCATGTTTCGTCCACGGTTACAAAACGGCGCAAAAACTCCTCCATATTGCGATTAAACAACGCCAAACCTTCCTGTGAAGTTGTTACACGATTGCGTTTGTGGTCGACTGTGAGCAAACGCGGCACCCATCTTGCGGAAAGCTTTCTCATGCCCAAGTGATCATTCAAAATTGAAACCACTGAGCCATGCGAGATCCCTACGGCTTCCACAATCTCTCGCACTTTCAATCTTCGGTCGGCCAACACCATATCGTGAATTTATTCGATTGTTTCGGGTGTAGAGACCTCAACTGGGCGTCCAGGACGTTCGGCATCTTCAGTGCTTGTACGGCCACAACGAAATTCAGTAAACCACTTTTTTACCATTGAAATCGATGGTGCAGAGTCCCCATAGTATTTATCAAGCTTAGCCTTGGTCTCGGTAATGGTTTTTTTTCGCAAGAAATAATGCTTAATAAGCACACGAAATTCACTTTTTTCCATTTTCTCCTCAAATTAGTGAGTAGTCTGATAAAAATAGCTGTCAAACACAAACTAACTGACGCAGCAAGTTTAAATTTTGACAGGAGTCAACTGACAGATGCCTGTTGACAGGAGCAGTGTTGCTGTTTCAGTAAAGAGGTCAGAAATTCAAAAAGTCACGGACTTATTGTCACCCGCCCTCGTACATCATTATAATAATCACAGACTAGCAAAATACCAAGTAATTATTATACAACATAGACAGTTCATCAACAATTTCCATACAATTACCATTGACATGTTTATTAACGACTACTTCCTCTTAACATGCTAAAGTACACAGAGAACATAATGAGACTGTTTAATACAGTAGCAACTAATGAGTTTGGTACTTTTTAGTGTCAATGACACTAAAAACATTATTAGAGCTACTCCGGAAATGATTCGAAAGTTTGGGAAACGTAACGTACCTATTAATTATCAATTTCCTGTGAATTTGTTGATACGAGGAGTCTCCCATTCTTCCCGGAGGTATGATACTAATACGAGATTTTTTATGAGGCAGTCTTCTAGAAAACAAAAGTAATGCTAAAGGATGCATGTGTAAGAGTTTGGAAACTATTATGGGGAGATTATGGCAGTCTGGTTGCAGGTTCGATTCCCGTACTGAAGAAATATTCGTATGGCTCTAGGTGATCTTGCATCAATGTGAGATTACATGTATGAGATAACGTTTAAAAAATACTATTATACAAGGTGTCGTTTTGCATCCTCGTCACATTCAAGGAGGTAACTATGCTAATGATTCTCGACAAGAATCAATCATAAAGTAAGTAGGTAATTTTTTTTTCTAATTTTTGGAAATCGGCTTATGTAAGACACGCATGTTAAAACGCGGTCCGTGTGATACCACACTGTAACTGCCCTTTTACACACACACTACCGCATACGCAACGGGGTGATTCTGTTCTGTGAAAGTGGTTTATTCTAAAATACTTTCAAACTTAAGTATCGTAATTTTATTTGATTATGTATGTCTTTCATAGCAGCCTCCTAAAACAAATCGCCACCATGTATGTTTGTGCAGCTATTACATACGACAACTATTTTCAGAGAAAAAAAAATATGCTCTTAGAGCTCATTAAAAGTCTGAAATCGACAGCTGTAAGATTCCAAATTAAAGATTTGGAAATTAACTGAACATAACGTTTATAATCACTGATCATGATAGTGATTATAAGCGTTATTTCGTTAAATTTTATTTAAGTTTTTACAGTGTCGTTATAACTGTTTATCACATTTTAATCACAAAGAATGTATGCTACTGACTAAAACATCAATTAATTACACAAGAATCTACAGAAAATATCTGTGAATCAGTAATTTGTAATACATTATAGGTTTCTCTGCTACCAGAGAGTTAGATAACGAAAGATAACATACCAAACAGTAGTATGGTACATTCAAATACATAGTAAAAGAACGTGAGACATTTTATTTCATATCATTTTGGTACTTAAGAGAGGAAACGATCTGCAATGTCACACAATAAAAATGGACTACCGGACTTATTTACAGACTTATGCGCTTCAAAAATGCTTAACGGTAGTATGTTAGATATTTGATCGATCAGACCTACCAGGGTTACGAACGTTAGAAACCAATTCTCACGCCAAAGTCAATAACTCGAAAAATTTGTAAACAAATCTCAACAATAGAGTAGCGTGTGGATCTTCATTTCATAATCGATTCCGGTGTAAGCAATTTGAAACCTTCACCCACCGAGATATGGTCGTTATTAACAACAAACATAACATTAAAATTTCTGGCTACCACATCGTATTGACTTTGCCTTTGTAAACACTAATAGGAAATTCAAAAGTGGGAACCAGTTGAGATGAAACAGTGAATATGTTAATTTTGTTAGTAGAATGTCTGGAGGGTGGAATTTTTAATTCTCCTACATCCTCGTCTGATAATGTTGACCTGCTTGTTCTATTTGCATATGAAAAAAATATTTACTCATGAATGAAATATGGAAGAAATAAAACCTCTCTAGGTATTAAACGCAGAATTCCTGCTGCAGATTTTGATTCAAAATAAACCTAACTACCTCCATAATACGACAAACAGAGACATATTTTTCGCTAATCTCTGATATACATTCGGATTATAAACACATATAATCCAGTTTTTATCCTCAAGACATACACCCACGTGGATGTTATGGAATTTTAAGAGACTGCCTTTGAAAAGGCATTTGGCATAAGGAAAGCAATAAATAAACACTTTACCAAGTCATGTTTATTTATCAAGAACATTTCCTCCAACACTTAGCATTTCAAACGGCTTATCTCATAGAAATATTCTCTTGGATTTAAGTTTCACGTATGAATTCTTATCAATACGTTGAGCAAACTACCTCGTTACATTGAGTACTCAGATTCAAAGAGACACTTCTCATAGTATATATAACCTTTTAGCTCTACAGAAATGGAGGTAATGTCATTTTAAATTCAAATATCCGCGTAATTTCGTGAATGTAAGTCCACACTCCGTAGTGACTTAACGATTCAGGTCAGCCCACACTGAAAGCATTTTGTAAGGCATCATAAATGGTCCTGTATCTTGAATTATACATTTAATCCAATTGATAAGGCACAGTAGAATTGTGTTAAAGATATTAATTATCAAGCAAATGCGTTAAATTCCGTTTAACCCATGCCTGGAGTCAAAAAGTTACACGATATGCCTGGTGGGTCTGTCAGACCCGGATTTTTAACTTGTTATTTTTCAATTATTTTTTTATAAATAGGTTATTATTATGTGTAGGTTATGTTTTTACTAGGGGTGTTTATTAGGAGTTCAAATAAATAAATATTACAAATCAACAACAAATTAATTATTTTTCTAATTAAACTCTGGCACTCAACAAAATGACTTTGTTACTTTTATAACATAAATTACTTATTAAAAACTAAAGAGATGTCAATCAGACTATATAAAATATAAGGCACTTCCATGCACTTATAAATAACTATAGAATATTCAGTTTTCGTCACTTCTATCAATATTTTTTTTTTTGGTACGGAAACAAATTGCAGATTAAAAAATTGCATGCCAGACATAAGTGACTCTTACCGGTCTCACAGATATATTGTGTTCCGCGGAGGGCGAGCGTTTCATAACGGCCAGCTACTGAGTGTGGTTAGGTGCGATATTCAAATTTGAATGAAAAACAACGGTTTATGAACAGACGTGGGTCTAACAGACCCTACCAGGCATACCGAGGGTTAAAGTCAAGCTTCAAGTCAAGCGAAAAGGCAAGCTTTAAGTCAAGCAATGCTACTAATATTTTCCGTTGCAATAAATAAAACTGCACCTTTGCGTAAGTTTACTCTATTTTATGCACCTTACAGAATGATTTTAGTTAACTTATTAAAGCCACCAGTAAGAGAAGGTTATTAAGTCAAAACAAACAGAATTTGTGAGTTACCTTCGAACATACTGTTTACTGATTTCCTATAATATACTTCCAACTCTAAACTCATCGTGTTCACATCCTACCGCCAAAGAAACACAAACACATCATATTGACACTTTATTAAACCTCAACTTAACGAACGCATTTGAGATCCTACTTAAAGCTCCACTTAGTAACAAGGTGACTTCACAGCACCCATTGCCACCTGATAGTGATAGTCGTTCAATGCGTGCTATTGCAGGCGCCCGCGCATTCACTGCGAATAATCAAAAGATAAATCACTTCGCAGGAGATATTGATAAATATTAAATGGTGGAGACGGTTTGTTTGTTGCTTTTTCGTTATCTTCTGGCCACGAATGAATTGAATTTGGAAAACTACAACAAAATAGCGGATCTATTAATAAAGCTAGTTAAAAGTTAATTAAAGAAACCCAATGGCATATTATATTAAAATTACACGCCCCTGAGTGTCTGTCTTGTCTTTTTAACATAAGACAGATATTCCAGAGCAATCTAATAAAACCATTAAATATTGTGCTGAGAACCTGTCAGTTAAAAATCAAAGCGTGACACGTCGGAATTATAACACGAAGTTTTTGAACCAGAAAAACGCAGTCAAGGGTCACTTCATTCATCAAAAAACACAAACCAATAAAATAGCTGATCACTCTTCTCAAAACTGGCGTCAAGCACTACCCCCGACACGGACTAGTCTCGTCTAAACGCTCCGTACGTTCCGCCCACACCGCATTGTATGTAAAATTGTGTGCACATGTTCGTCGAGCCTCGTTGTAACTGGATCGCACATACATGGCCTGGGACGTACCGTTTTTGGTTAGGCCAGTTCATTGATTTCATGTCTTTTGTGCTATAGCCGCTTCTATGACAACAACTCATTGTATTTGGTTTCCATGACAAGGTGTTAGGATTTCTGGTTTGTCCGTCTTTCATAACACAATTTCCGTTTTATGAAAATTAACGTTCAGAAAATGCTCATATATCTAATACCCTGGTTCTAAAGTCTATTAAATCAACTGTACAAAACTATTAAATTATCAGGTACTAGCTGCACCCCGCGGTTTCACTCGTATAAGTCTCGATCCCGTGAGAATATTGGGATAAAAGGTGTCCTATGTCCTAATCCAGGTTATGGTCTACCCATGTGCCAAATGTCATCAAAATCCGTTCAGCCGTTTTAGCGTGAAAGCGTAACAAACAAACTCACTTTCGCATTTATTATATTAGTTAGGATAAGTCTCTACAAAATGCTCATTAATTTAGCAGCCCTCTGCGTGGTGACCCAGTGGTAACGGCCCCCACTTTACGAGTTCTAGGTCGTGGGTTCGAACTTAAGCAGGCACATTTCTTTGTGTAAACAGTTTCATCACCACTGCTCACAAAATGGCGGAGGAAACCATCGTGAGAAAACCGGCATTTCCTAGAACCAAAAATTCGAAGACATGTGACATCTATCAACCCGCACTGGGCCCGCTTGGTAAATTACAGCCCACTCCCTCTCGATGAGAGGAGGCCTGTGTCCCAGCAGTGGGACCATTACAGGCTGATTATGCATGATTATGCAACCCTCTGCGTCCAATGGTCTTGAAACATCTCATAAAGATCAGTTACATTCTGACGTCATCCTTGAATTTCCCATTTATATTAATTTGATCGTAAATGTCTACAATAATGATAACAATAAAATATCAATATCGTTTCCGATAAAAATGTTAAGTGCCGTAAACGAGTAAAAGTGCGTAAGTTTATCTAATTCAGATCAAATGAAATGTTGGATGCTGTTTTATTTACTGTTAAGAGAGACAATTTTAGATAAAATACGTTTAACATGAGAAAAAATATAAAGAGTTTGATAGCCGTTAATCGATATTTTTGTTTGTGTATTTTATGTTTAATCAACATATAAAAAGACTTTTGTTTTATTACATTTACCTAAAAAATTATGGTGTTTAACTGGTTGAAGTTTATCAGAAGTTTATCTTTATTTATACATCTGAATCTTAGAATCCCACCATAACCCATAGAATGTGCGTATGGGTATATAAAAAATACTAAATAATAAAAAGATTTTCTAATAGATAAATCTGTACAAGTAAGTAAAATTGAAGTGTCTGTTTGAATGTCAAAATAACAGCTTTTGATTGCTTGGATGTACCGCATAATAGCATTTTTTTTTAATTGTCTGTCTCTTTGTTCCGGCTAATCGACTTTCACTGGCAGATAGCTAATGTTACAAGAAGTAACTTAGCCTACTTTTAATTTAGAAAAACCACGCAGACGAAGCCGCGGGTTGCAGCTAGTGCAAAAATATAAATTGAAAGCTATCAGCTGCCATTTGAGCAGTGGTGGCCCAGTGGTAACGGCCGCGACTTACGAGTTGTAAGTAGGTCGTAGGTTCGAACCCAGACAGACGCTTTACTTTGTGTAAATTATTTCATCACCACTGCTCTCAAACCGGTGAAGGAAAACATCGTGAGGAAACCGGCATGTCCTAGAACCAAAAATTCGAAGACATGTGACATCTACCTACCCGCACTGGGCCCGCGTGGTGGATTACGGCCCATTCCCTCTCACAGAGAGGAGGCCTGTGTCCCAGCAGTGGGAACATTATAGGCTGATTATGTGAGCTGCCATTTTGTTTAGCTCACCTGGATTTCATATAAGTACTGTTTGTTGATTTTTACGATCGCCATCAACAGATTAGCGGTTGATATCATATTTTTTCTCCCACTCAGATTAGCAAGAAAACGAATACACAACCTATCAAAAAGCCGTAATGCAAGCCAAATGATAAAAGCTTATCTCTTACTTCGGTTTTCCACTTACACTTACTTTTAAAAGCAATAGACATTACTGCCTTATCACATAACATACGGTGGTGGCGTTTGAATCTTTAACGCTGTGAACCGTCCAATGGCAAACTTTAGAAGTATCGTTGCACTTACCAAGTAAGGATAGTATGAAATAGTGTTCTTCTTCGGTATGTACCGGATGCGCTGCGGTACTTTATACTGATAGCCGCATATTTCATATTGTGTATTGTTGCTCTCCGATACAAATATAGGAAACTTGAAAACATCACTTATGTTAGTTGTGTGGAATTAGTTTTGATAGTTCGCGGTGTTCTATGCGTGCTTTCGGGTTGTTTCATATTAGGTAAGAAAGTTGTAGAACATTTTCTGAAATTGGTGATACATAAAGTGTGACTTCAGAGGGGCTTGTGGCTAAGTAATAACAGCCGTACGGGTCTGGTTAAGCCGTCGGTCATTCAGGTTGCCGCAGTTGGTCCTGGGATGGACCATCTTTACAAACCAAGACCCCTCCGTGCCTCGGAAAGCACGCTAAGCCGTTGATCCCGGCTGTCATTTGTAGATTTTTGACAGTTGTTACGTGTCGTCAGAAGCCCGAAAGTCTGACAAGTCTTACCAAGGGATATCGTGTTACCCAGCAACTAGGTTGCTGAGTTCAGATAGGCAGTCGCTCCATGTAAAATACTGTAATAATAATGTATTCAGCTGTATCCAGTCAGACTGGACCGACCGCAACATAGTTGGGAAAAGGCTAGGCAGATGATGATGATACAGTGTGACTTAAAAAACACGAGGTGATTATTTGTTGAATACTGCTTGGTTCCTCTCCACGCAATAGAAGACGTATTTTTTTTTTTTTTTGAGGCTGGGAAATCTTCAAATAACTTCTCCCGTTCTGGGCGGAGCGGGAGGGTGTGTCAGACTCTTACTGACTAAAACCCACCCGTATTCCTTCCTGTTGCCTGTGTTGCGGGGGCCTCGGTGACCCATAAGTACCTTCCCGCGACCCCGGCAGGCAATAGAAGAGGTCTGGGGTGATAAAATACAGCTGAAGTACCTAAGTAATGCCGCTGTATTTAAAACAGAAGAATAAATAAAACATCAAATATTTATAGAAAGTCAACTAACCTAACATTTATTTCCGTTAGAAGAAAAAAGTAAAAGCGGTAATAAAATCCTGGACCAAAGGTCTTCCACGTAACCCTTCACCACATAAAAACTATAAACTTTTTAGTATCTTAAATAAGAAAAGGTTTCCCGTGTGTTTCATGTTAATAGATAAGAAAAACTATACAACTGGCTCTCGACATCTGCTCTAACATTATCGGGTTCTGATAAAATCGTATCAAAGAAGATAGCGACACGACAAAGGCAGCGCTTAACAGTGTCAGAGGTGAAGATCGTGTATAGGTAAACAGTTCTCAAACTAAACGTCATTACCATATCAAATACATTCTAAACGTAAAAGCATTAAGTCTTCTATCTCGCTCTAAAGCTATATGTTAGACAGGAAGAGTGATATTCATTGATGCGAGTAATGCATACATTTGCATACGGTGGTACAGAGCCGGTGTGAGATTTGCATACAAGTGCGCGAGTGACAGATTTCGGTCACATCAATGTTGATTCCCTTACTAACGGTGTTTGGCAACAAAACACTCGAACTATTGTTCATGCTTTTATTCTTCACTGCAGGGATACTAGGTGATATTCTGAAACTAT
This sequence comes from Atethmia centrago, assembly GCA_905333075.3. Taxonomy (NCBI): domain Eukaryota; kingdom Metazoa; phylum Arthropoda; class Insecta; order Lepidoptera; family Noctuidae; genus Atethmia; species Atethmia centrago. The sequence goes on from HG995382.1 coordinate 13,035,284, forward strand.
TATTGTTTTCAATTTCAAAAACAAACTCACTTGTTTTCAAAGTACGAGTACGTTAGTAATGTACGTAGTAAGTAAAGTTTAAATACGGTGCAGGTCTGCCCGGCTTGGGCACAGCAGCGCCGTTTCCTCGTTGAGGCGATCGGCGGCGGAGATCTCTCACGTCCGGCCCTGGTTCAGGCCATGGTACGGAGCGAGAGGGCATGGGCAGCCGTCACCTCCTTCTGCGCGCAGTAATGCTCGCGAAAAACGCGAGGAAAAGGAAAATTTCGCACCTCTCGCCTCTAGCCGCCGCAGGAGACGCCCTGGGCGTTTGGAATCCCAGGCAGATTTCCAGCCACGCTTGTGCTGACGACATCTCTTAGAGGCACTAGGCCCGATGCACGATGCCTGCCTGGGTCGCGGGAAAGTACAAAAGGGTTACCGAGGCCCCTGGCAATACAGGCAATGGAAGGAACACGGGAGGGTTTTAATTAGTAAGAGTCTGACACACCCTCCCTCCCGCTCCGCTCAGAGCGGAGAAGATATTTGAAGTTGTTTTATAAATTTCCACCAAAAAAAAGAGGTCAAATTTCAATGATATTTATTTCTGTAAGCAGCTACACGTCTAAAAGATATTTTTTTAAACTAGATGAGGTCGGTTTTCTTCTTTAGAGTCTTGCTTCGGGGGCAAAAATATGAATAGCAATACCTACCTTTCATTACTTTCGCGTAATGAAATTTTTTACTAACTTATCATAACATCAAGCCTTGTTTCCCCGAAGGGTTGGGCAGAGGTGTACCTATAGTACATCCACAGTTCGCCAGTCGTGTGTGCTGTGTCAATTAGTACTATTTTTTGGATTAAAGTAATAAAAATCAAAGTTGTTTAACACAATTAAATGTACATAATTGTATTTAAGTGTAACACAAAACCAAAAAAAAATCTATCTGGGATTACGAAAATGCAAGCGCAAAAATATAAAAGCATTTAATGTATAATTTCTAAGCCTGCTTCGCGAAAACGCTCGCTGTGGTTCGACACTGTTGGAGAAACAGACAATAGATATGCTAATTTTAAGTGGTCCCCACGAACACCTTCATTTTCGAATAGGTTCATTACACGTGTAATGCTTCTGACCAAATCCTTTGGCCTATCGGAGATCACCCGCATTTCGCCAGTTATGTTTCAGTCCCATGTAATAGGGGGCGAGCCTATTGCACAAATTCTGACTCCAGGCTGAGAAATTGCAGATAGAAAAACCCAATGATACTTTGCCCGATCTGGGAATCGAACCAAGGACCATGCTCGGCAGTATATCTCCCAAAGTCATTAATTTTTTTTAATTATTTTATTCAGAGTGCTAACGAGCCATAATAAAAATGTTAAATTGCTGACCTTGTAGCAATAATCAAAATTTTCTTCACAGACGTATTTTTCTTCAAGAAAAATGGACTCAATTCGTAGAAGCAGCTGGTATGAAATGGAAATCTATCGACGAAAAACTTTGACAAAAGACTATGATTAAAAATCTGAGCTCAATTGATTGATGAAATTCAATTGACATCATAAGGTCTTTCTCTAAAAAAGAATATTGGGCCATCGCAAAAATGTTAAGAACGATTTTCTGTTCGGAAATATGGAAATGAATTTCGGCGGTAATTAATGATTACTTTGATTTCTATCCTCATTTTGTGGAAATTCGAAGATATCAAATAGTGTTTTAAGTATTTTCCAGAATTTCCAGCTACCTCCGCCTAAGGTTGAAGTATTGAGTAAATTGTATAAAGTAATGTCACATTAGAACAAAGTGTCCCAAGTGAAGACTGAATAAATTAACGGCATTAAATCATAAAATACGCGGATGGGTGTTACTATTACACCTCTGCCTAACTCTTCGGGAATTCTCCATCGTCGACTTTATTTCTGTCGCCTGACATAGACTAAGGTCAAGAGCAAACCCATCACAAACAAAAAAAAAAAAAAAAAATTACAGGCGTGATGTTATGTTATGTTATGTAAATAATAAATAATCATTTTCAGTATAATTATATCAGCTTATATATATATTATATAATATAAAATATAATACATTATTATATCAGCTTAAGCAGTATTTTTATTGCTACTTTACGCATTTTTCTTCATTATATATTTAACGATGGTTTATGCGCGTTACCTGTGCCTACTTTTTATCCGTAATATTTCAACGTAAAAATCATCAGCATCCGTATTCCGTATCCTCAGAATTCGAATCGAGTCGCGTATGAGTTATCGGAACAAATAGTAAACCGGTACGAGCCCCAGGTCACGCATCAGTCACAGGATGGCAGCCTCGTACGTCATCTGTCAAAACTCTAACGTTACGGTTTAATGGATTATTGAATACGCCCGTTTTCAATCAACAAACGGACGCTTTTTTGCGGTGAATCGTGTCACAAATTTTTGTTGTATGATTTGTTATTCTTAGTGAAGTGTGGGCGGTATGTTATGCTTAATTGTTATGATTGATGCTTCATTGGATATGTAGGTTTGGTTCGGTACAGCAATTTGTGTAATGGCTGGACACTATGTGGGTATGTTTGTTGTGTAAATAAACTGCCAATAGTGATAGGCGTATGTACCTGTGATGTTGTTTTTAGCGTAGGGGTGGTTTAACTTAATGATATTATGTCAAAAATATGGACAAAATTTTCTCCTTGTGCTCAAATAATAAGATACCTATGTAAGTAGGTAGTTTGACGTCACCATTAATGTCGCCAAAAAACGCTATTTTTCTTTTTATAGACTTGCAATTAAAGAAAGAAAGAAAAATATTTTTTTTGGGATACGCACGTATTTCCTACAGCAATAAAAAGTAACAAAATAAAGACAACAAAAAGAAGACCTGTGCAAGGCCAAAAAGGCTCCTATCTCAGCATGATCCTGCGATAAGAAAAAACAAGTACCACAGCGCTGGTATTCGTCTCGGCTGATGATAAGCGGTCGATGCTTGTCTAGAAGTAACTTTATCATTTGAGACTCAAAGACCAATATTTCCTATCTATCGTTCATGGTTTTGTAAACCACGTTAAACAGAGTCTAGTTAACAGGTTATAGGACAGGGTAACTGCATTACAAGATGATCGAATGCTCCAGATTTATGCAGATGGTATTCAATATGAATACGTTGAATACAAGCTTTGTGCAGGACTGTTTCACGTTCCAACTGTTCACTTGGTAGATATATATCTGAATTGGAATTGGTATTTCTCTAACAATGAGTCAAGGATATGTTAGCTACACACTGGTTTCTCTCAACACATTTTCCTTGTATTGCAACATGCCTGCTACCATCACGCCTATGCTTCGACGGTTAGGCAGAAGTGAATATTTCATACTTTTATCAGATATGTTTTAAGTCCCTTTTTTTTGGATGGGTAATTATCAAATAACTTCAGACTCAGACTCTTACTGACTAAAACCTACCCGTGTTCCTTCCATTGCCTGTGTTGCCAGGAGCCTCGGTAACCCTTTCGGACTTTCCCGCGGTCCCTGCAGGCATCGGCCCTGGTGGACCCCTACACTTGTGCTGACATCTCTTTGAGGCGCGCGTGGAACACAACGCGCCTCGACCCGGGCCTGATCCTTATCGGACGACGAGCTACCCATTGCTCGCCGTTCGAAAGCCCGCGCATACAGTGGCCGGAAATCCGCCTAGGATTCCCGACGCCCAGGGCGTCTCCTTGCCTCGCGCCAGGTGTACTGGTGGTCGCAGGAGCTGACGGCTCTGTGCGCTGCGTGCGCTGCCACGCGCCGCCGGTACACCAGGCACCGCAGGCTCCGTATTCGACCTCCGGATACGGTAGCCATTCAGGCGGAGCTGTTTGAGGGGTACAGAGCGGTGAAGACAGCCCTCCAAGCGGAGATCCTGCGGGCCAGGGGTTCGGCCCGAAATGAAGCGCTGGGGACTCTGAACAGGGACCCGTGGGGACGCCCGTACAAAGTAGTACGGGATAAACTCCGCCAATGGGCTCCCCCGCTGACGCAGAGTCTCCGGCCCCAGCTTGTGGAGGATGTGGTGAGCGCTCTGTTCCCTTCGCGAGGGGAACACACCGCCCCGCCCATGGCTCCACCTACTGCGATGCGCGATGCGGACTACAACGCCAACGACGACGAAGAATATGCTCCGGAGGTGACCGAGAGATGAGAGTAGCGGTACGTAGGCTGAATGCCAAAAATACCACCCTAGGACCCGACGGCTTACCTGGGAAAGCCTGGGTCCTGGCCTTGGAGGCTCTTGGGCCTCGACTAAGGGGGCTCCTAAGCGCATGCTTGGAGAGCGGCCAGTTCCCACTTCGTTGGAAGACGGGGAAACTGGTCCTCATAAAGAAGGCAGGGTGCCCTGCAGACTCTCCGTCCGCTTATCGGCCCATCGTGCTGCTCGATGAGGTGGGCAAGCTCTTTGAAAGAGTCATTGTAGACCGCCTTGTCGGCCAGCTGGTGCGGGTGGGGCCGGATTTGGCGGAGAGCCAGTTTGGTTTCCGCAGGTGAACGCCATCTTGCACGTGCGAGCCCTCACGACGGGGAATGCTGTTGCCCAGGGTGGGGTCGTCTTGGCGGTGTCTCTAGACATCGCCAATGCCTTTAATACCCTGCCCTAGAGTTGCCCTAGAGGCACTCCGGTACCACCGGATGGCCGACCTACCTCTGTCGTGTGGTCGAGGCTTATCTGACGGACAGGGCCGTCATCTACCCCGGTCACCAGGGAGTGTGGAACCGGCAAGAGATGTCGTGTGGTGTCCCACAGGGATCAGTCCTGGGGCCGCATCTGCGGGACATCGGATACGACTGGGTGCTGCGGGCCGAACTCATTAGCGGCATCAGCGTGGTGTGCTACGCTGACGACACGTTGGTCCTGGCGCATGGGAGGTCGCACCAGGCGGCGGCCGAAGTAGTGGCACGCGGGGTTGTGACAATCTTCAAAAGGATCCGGCAATTGGGACTCTAGGTGGCCCTGCACAAGTCCGAGGCCATGTGTTTTCAGGGCCCTCGGAACGCGCCACCGTCGGGATTCCAAATACCGGTAGGAGGGGTTTACATCGCTGTCGAGTCGACGATGATGTACCTGGGACTCGTCCTCGTCAGCCAGTGGAACTTCGTCGAGCATTTCCGACGTTTGGCTCCCAAACTGGAGCGGGCAGGTGCTGCATTGAAGCGGCTCCTGCCCAATCTAGGAGGTTTAAACGCCTTCTGCCGGAGGCTCTACGCAGGGGTCATGCGGTCCATGGCCCTTTACGGGGCTCCTGTGTGGGCGCGATCCCTGGCGCTGCGGCCAGCCCACCGGTTGAGCGCGGTCCAAAGGGTCATGGCCATCCAGCTGGTCTGGGGATACCACACGGTCTCCTGTGAGGCAGCGAGCCTCCTTACCGGATTGCCGCCGTGGGATCTGGAAGCAAAAGTCCTCGTGCACGTATGGGAATGGCGCGTGGAGGCGAAACGCCGGGGCGTAACTCCGCTGCCGCGACAAATCGCGGCACAGTGAACGGAGCTCCGGCGAGATCTCATGGCGACATGGAGAGTACGGTTGTCGCAACCCAGTGCTGGGCACGCCACGATTGCGGCGATAAGTCCCCTCTTTGAGGAGTGGCTAGAAAGGCGCCACGGCGTCCTCACCTTCCGCCTGACGCAGGTCCTCACCGGACACGGCAGCTTCGGGAGGTTCCTGTGTCGGATACGGCGGGAGGAAACGCCCGGGTGTCATCATTGTGTAGGTCACCCGGAAAACACGGTGGAGCATACGGTGGAGGTCTGCCCGGCTTGGGCAGAGCACCGCCGTTTCCTCGTTGAGGCGATCGGCGGCAGAGATCTCTCGCGTCTAGCCAGGCCATGCACCAGCCGTCACCTCCTTCTGCGAAACAGTAATGCTCGCGAAGGAGGAGGCGGGACGGTTGAGGGAAAGGCAAGTTTCGCGCCCTCTCGCCCCTAGCCGCCGCAGGAGATGCCCTGGGCGTCGGGAATCCCGGGCGGATTTCCGGCCACCGTAGGCGCGGGCTTGCGGACGGTGAGCAATGCGTAGCTCACCGTCTGGTAAGGACCAGGCCCGGGTCGACGGCGCGTTGTATTCCACGCGTGCCTCAAAGAGATGTCGTCAGCACAAGTGTAGGTATCCACTAGGGCCGATGCCTGCGGGAAGGTACTAAAGGGTTATCGAGGCCCCTGGCAACACAGGTAACAGGAAGGAATACGGGTGGGTTTTAGTCAGTAAGAGTCTGACACACCCTCCCGCTCCGCCCAGAGCGGGAGAAGTTATTTGATGATTTCACACCAAAAAAAAAGGGCGTCTCCTGCGACGTTTTAAGTCCCTTGATAGGCGACCCTATTATTGCCATTGGCTTACGAATACTGAGAATTTCTTAATGGAAAACCTAAATGACACATTGACTGAACCTGGAATGGAAACCCTATATAACTTAATGTAAATGTGAAGTGTGACTATGTAGGTCATTGTTTAATTTTGTTTTATTCTCAGTTAGTTTTTAACATGTTCTGGCAGTTTGAGTATTTTTTGCAGCCTAGCCAAATGTCCTTTCTTTTGGTATTGTTCGTTGAATCGTGCACTGACTGGACAGATCCACTCAATATGTGTGGATATTTCATCAAAAGACCATTTCAGACACCTATCTACATGGTGTTCACATGATCTGACCAAGATTATGTCTGGATTTAATGAGACTGTGACCTCTGAGTTTGTTTCGGCCTTTCTTCTCTGAGTAGTCAGATAGGAAACGCCAACCTCATCTAGTTTTAAAAAATATGTTTGACGTGTAAAAAGTGTTTGTACAAACCTACTTACAGAAATAAAATAATTTTATCATTTAGGGAGCCACTTTTCATTGCATGCGATGTGGGAAGCAGTGTGTAATCGACGGCACTTTGCATGATAGTATCAATTCCTAAAATATGTAGTTTTCTGTTTCTGTAAAAGGAACACCCTGGTGTACTTAAAATCAGTTAAGCCTTTTGAAACAAAGAATAAACTCTAAAACTTCTTGATTCGTTTCTTCAAAAACACACATGTATTCGCATTCCTTTTAAGACAGTCCCACAACGCTGCAAAGCTGTTTAAGGTATTTAAAGTGTTTCTCACAACAATGGAAGCACAACAGTGCTCCAGAAACGGACTTATATTATTAAAATAATAACTCCCACGTATTCGGATATTCGCGGCTCAATCGCCTCCGATAGCACGTAACCAGTCGAAGATGAGCTGCATAACTGAGGAACAAAGAGATGAATAAGAGAATCGTTGAGGTCAAGTGTTAGTGGTCGTTTTATCCAACCCACGCACGCTGCTTTATTGGTCGGAATTGCCCCTAAACGTTACCAATGAGGCGTTTGTTGTTGTATATTTACGGCACCTTCAGACTTGCATAGTGAGAGACCCCGCACCGACATAATAAAGCGCAAGATATATGAGGGCCTGCTCCTCATCATTGTTGAGTAACAACGGTTTATTCAAGAAATTGGAAGTCTTTTACCCAATTCAATGAAAGAATTTCGTTTTATACTCTACTCAGACATGTACTTGTACCGCTTAACATCGGTATTCAAATTACAAAACGTTTTGTTTAATGTTTTCCATAACACGGTAGAAGTATTTAGAAACGTTTTTTGAACGAAATTACTTTCGAAAAGAAATGTACAACAAAAACAAACACTGTGTTTACCAAGCGTCGAAACCAGGATAAACGTAAAATAACAGCAGTAAATTAAGGAAAGATTAATATTTTGCTCTTTTTTTGTATTATGTACTAGATGCGCCACGCGGTTTTACCCGCATCAGTTTTGACACCGTGGGTATATCGGGATAAAAAGTATCCTATGTGTTATTCCTGGTTATAAACTATCTGTGTGCCAAATTTCATCCAAATCCGTTCAGTACTTTTTGCGTGAAAGATTAGTCTTGACTTGAATGTGCCCTGGCGGCTGGGAGTATGTCGTGCTCACTCTAATGTCTCGCTGATGCTGGATCATTTAGCTCCCTTCAAAATGGTTGAGCTGAATGGTGCTGATCCACGCGTCATGTTCGTGAACGGGCGCCGCCGTCAGTAGAGACTGGTCATCTCTTAGCGGCTTATTTTAAATTTAATTTTTGAATTGCTTTTTTTTTGTTGTAATTTTTTTATTACGGACGCTTTTACGTTTTGCATCGTTCTCACATGTATAATTTCAAAATGAATGATGTAAACAATATTTTGTAACCATAATACGTTGATTTAAAAGAGTGTCCGTGGAGTTTCTTGCCCGTTCTTCTCCATAGGTACCTACTACGCTTTGGAATGGGCAACTAGCTTCATCTTTCTGACTGACTGACCGAACCCTTGACAATTCAAAAGTGCCTGTAATTTAAGTTTATTTGAAATAAATGCTTTGAGTTTGAGTAACAAACATCCATCCATCCATCCATCCGTCCTTACAAACTTTCGCATTTATAATATTAGTAGGATTATTTGGAGTAGGACAGTTTTAATTAACTGGGGATTTCTCAGGTTTACTACGATTTCTTTTTTTTTTTTTTTGAGGGTGGGAAATCATCAAATAACTTCTCCCGCTCTGGGCGGAGCGGGAGGGTGTGTCAGACTCTTACTGACTAAAACCCACCCGTATTCCTTCCTGTTGCCTGTGTTGCCAGGGGCCTCGGTGACCCATAAGTACCTTCCCGCGACCCCGGCAGGCATCGGCCCTAGTGGACCCCTACTTTTATGCTGACGACATCTCTTTGAGGCGCGCGTTGAATACGACGCGCCGTCGACCCGGGCCTGGTCCTTACCGGACGGTGAGCTACCCATTGTTCACCGTCCGCAAGCCCGCGCCTACGGTGGCTGGAAATCCGCCCGAGATTCCCGACGCCCAGAGCGTCTCCTGCGGCAGCTAGGGGGCTCCTTCGCGAGCATTACTGCTTCGCAGAAGGAGGTGACGGCTGCCCATGCCCTCTCGCTCCGTACCATGGCCTGAACCAGGGCCGGACGCGAGAGGTCTCTGCCGCCGATCGCCTCCACGAGGAGGCGATCCACACAGGCGATCCACACAGTGGTGACACCCGGACGTTTCCTCCCGCCTTATCCGACACAGGAACCTCCCGAAGCTGCCGTGTCTGGTGAGGACCTGCGTCAGGCGGAAGGTGAGGACGCCGTGGCGCCTCTCCAGCCACTCCTCAAAGAGGGGACTTATCGCCGCAATCGTGGCGTGCCCAGCACTGGGTTGCGACAACCGTACTTTCCATGACGCCATGAGATCCCGCTGGAGCTCCGTCCGCTGTGCCGCGATTTATCGCGGCAGCGGACTTACGCCCCGGCGTTTCGCCTCCTTGCGCCACTCCCATACGTGCGCGAGGACATTTGCCTCCAGATCCCATGGCGGCAATCCGGCAAGGAGGCTCGCTGCCTCACAAGAGACCGTGCGGTATCCTCGGACCATCCGGATGGCCATGACCCTTTGGGCCGCGCTCAACCGGCGGGCTGGCCGCAGTGCCAGACAGGAGCCCCGTAGAGGGCCATGGACCGCACGACCCCCGCGTAGAGCCTCCGGCAGGATGCGTTTGGACCCCCTAGATTGGAGGTTTACTACGATACGACTGAAGTTGTACACTTGAAATAAGTAAGAGACATAAATGTCTACCGACGCGATAGAATCGACTTATACCATCATCCAATGTACTAATAATTATCATCTCTACAAAAACAATATGAATTAATACTAATAGGTAAGTGTTTTTACCCGTTTAATAAAAAAAAACCGGCTAAGTGCGTCACGCACAATAAAGGGTTCCGTAGTTGGGATGAATTTATCCCAAGAATAAACTTAAAATTGTAGTTGAAAAACATGTTCCCTCATACATTTCAAGTACAACTAGTTTCGGAGATAAGGGGAGACTGGTCAATTTTCTTCTTTTTTCTTAAATAACTTTAATACTAATTATTTTGTAATTATACAACCAAAATTGAAATCCTCATAACAAGTCCTTTCATTTGTTATGTCACAGGGTACAGTTTGCAAAACTCTTTTTTTGAATTTTCTAATTTCCCCCCAAAAGTGAACCCCATATTCAAAATTAATGTATTTATGTTACACGTTCGTGATTGGGTTACATAAATTCATATGTGTACCAAATTTCAACTCCATCAGTCCAGTAGATGCGAAGCAAATCGCCTGTGACAGACGGACAAACAGACACACGAGTGATCCATATAAGGGTTTATTTTTTCCTTTTGAGGTACGGAACCCTAAAAACAGTATAAAAAAGTATCTCAGAAAGCGTAAAGCATATCAGAAAATAAAATGTGGCAAAATAGAACCCTTTGAGCGTTCTGTTTTGCATTTGGTGTTTCGCTTTAGGAAAACAAAGTTTCAAAGCCCAAATTATAATTAGTCACGTAGTTTCCATACTAATTTGTATAAATATAGAGAAACCTGCTAAACTCAAACTCGTGTAGACAGGCAACTTTGATATTAACCCTACCACCTACCCCATCAGATTTTACAAGAAGTTGGGTTAAATAAACTTTACCTAAAATTGCCAAGGGTTAAATTTATACCTAAATGCTCTGGAATTAAAGCCATTGCGCTGATTTTAGGCTAAACCATAGACGAGTGATTACTCCTGGGAAACATATTACAGCTATATGCCAGATTAAAATTTTTGATTAGAAAATTAGAATTAAAACAGCGCAAGGAAAAGTTAATTAAAATTAATGAACTTTTAGGTGTAGTTTTTAAAATGGAATTTTAAACTGTATTTTTTACTGGACACAATTTTTAATTTTCCATTTTTTTTGTTGTTTTACGAACCTAAATGGAGCTGATTTAGTAAATTTCCCTAGATAGAATATACTATATTTTTGCAATAGAACCTAGGTAGGTACTAAACATGAGTCGTAGATATTTCATTAATCATAAAATTCCAAGACACACAATCCCGCCAATGTTTGCCTATACTTGATACATAAAAGAGCATATTAAAATTTATTAGAAAACACTGTCGACTAACGTAAACAAAACCAGGGGGGACGTTAATGTAAAACTATTTGATGTTCATACTCCTTTGAGCTGAATATTTGTTTATGTAGTTCACAGTGTATTGATAGCTTTGGGACGAAAGGACGTAAGGGACGCAAGCCCTAATGTCCCTTACACCCTTTGTGCCCCAAGATATCGATATATTTTAAGGAACAGTCCCTTGTTGAGGGCCTCCTTCTGTGGGTACGAATCGATGTTTGCACAATTTAGAGTGTTTATTATCCCTCTTGAGTGTTTGTGCGAATACGGATTTAAAGTACATACTTTAAGTAGATGTAGATCAAATTTTAGAATGCATTTGCGTTAATGATAGAATCGCGGATTTGGGTAATGGACGATGGTATCTGAATTAATTCCTTTTATTTTTAGGTATAATTACGCTCGTAAATACACATGCAAATAACCAACTTACAATTCCCAGCCCTCCGGGGCAAGTAAATAATATTAATTTTAAACGGACAATTAAATATTATCTTACAATTAATCGAGTTGAGTACCTAGCACATGTCGTAGTAGTAAAAATGTAGGTATGTCATAAGTCTGGGTATAAAACATAGATAAGAATACCTCCTTTTAAATATACATAACATTACGTTGTTGTTTTTCCAAAAAGGGCTTAGGCAGAGGTGTACCTATAGTACACCCACAATTCACCAATTATGTTTAAGTCAATTTAAACATAATAACAAAAAGCTAAATAGCTTAGGTATATAAATCGTTAAATCAACCAGCTGATCATCTAGGTAACTAAATGAGCTTGTTATTAATAAATTCATAACTATTTAAGTATACAAATATTGTTAGAAAAACGACTAGGTTATGTTTTCCAAAATTTTATATTTTGTATTAATTTATTAAATTATTTGTTTAATATTTATGTGATACCAAATCATAATTGTCTAAATATTTACTGTCAAGTACTGAATAAACTTTATTATCGGAAATAGTAAAAACATTTTTTTATATTTCCGGTATGTATTATATTATAAACAACAATACAAAAAGTAACTTCACGCATGTAATTCCCGAATGGTTAGGCAGAGGTGTAGGTACCTTTAACAGTACACCCACATTTCGCCAGTTATATAAATAAGTACCGTCAGGAAAAACAGCAATCCGCTGATCGAAAACACCATGCCCTCACCCTAACTAACACATCGCAATTATTAAGACTGGCTGATAGCGGATTCACATCGCTCCCCAGTTGCTTCATGTTTACATTACCGTTGCTATGGTAACTTTGTTTACTAATTGTCCGCCGGTGCGATAGCTACACGGATTCGGAGGCGAATCCGGAATTCCGGGAGCGCAAATATCACGAGGCTTCCCGATTCACACTGATGATCAATATGGACTGAGTTTTACGTTTCGATTATTATTTCGGTACTACAATTTTCCGATTTTTCCGAGAACGTATGTAGTAGGAGTTTTTGGGGATGTCCTATTCAGTTTTTAGTTTGTTTGATTTTTAGGAGGAAGTCCTATTTTATGTGAGCCGTGATCGTTTTGATGAATAGCTGTTTGTTTTTCATCCAGTGAAACAAATGAATATTATTCCCTATTAGAAAGTTATGATTTTTCTATTTGACAATTCGACTGACGTGCATTGAAATAATCTGTTATTCGCTTTAATAAAGGAAGTATCACTTAATTGCAGACGACTTCTAACTAACTTTTTTATTCCATCACAAAAATACATTCAGATTCCCATGTAACCGACACACAACTAAATTACAAGGCTTAAGCCCAACTCTATTCAATTCTGAGTTTGCACTAATTATCTGCTTATGCATCGGACTGCCGACGGCTTTTTCAAACCGGCCTTAATTTTCGCGACAGACTGTCCGATGTCGAATGTGTCAGTCCGTGACGTGCCGTGACGTTCGGCTGCTTTGATGTGCCTCCGGCCTGCACACGGCAAGTACGGCATAAAAAAGTATAATTTATTCTTCAGTGTTGGCGTCGATGGTATGTATTTTTGAAATAATTTCGACTGCGAATTTGAAAAGTATGGGAAATGTAGGGTTTAGGGTTTTACAAGAGCGCATTAATTAGGAAATATAAAAAAAAATAAAGTATTCTGGTGGTTTAGTCATTGGTTTGCGACACGACAAAAAGGAATGGAAAATTTTGTTAATAATAAATGATCATCATTTCAGCCGAAAGACGACCACTGCTGGACATAGGCCTCCCCCAAGCACCGCCACTTCGACCGGTTTTGTGCTTCCCGCATCCAGCGGATTCCTGCGGCCTTCACAAGGTCATCGGTCCACCTTGTAGGACGCCTTCCAACGCTACGTCTTCCGGTACGCGGTCGCCATTCCAGAACCTTTCGGCCCCATCGGCCTTCTGTTCTGCGAGCAATGTGCCCTGCCCACTGCCACTTAAGTTTGGCAATTCTTCGGGCTATGTCGGTGACCTTGGTTCGCCTACGGATCTCTTCATTTCTGATTCGATCACGTAGGGAAACTCCAAGCATAGCCCTCTCCATTGCCCTTTGAGTGACTTTTAGCTTTTTTATAAGGCCCATTGTAAGCGACCACGTTTCAGTGTCATAGGTCATCAACACTTTTACACGTCAAACATATTTTTTTAAACTAGATGAGGTGCGTTTCCTATCTGACTACTGTGAGAAGAAAGGCCGAAACAAACTCAGAGGTCACAGTCTCTTTTAAAGTCCAGACATAATCTTGGTCAGATCATGTGAAGATCATGTCGATTGGTGTCTGAAATGGTCTTTTGATGAAAGAAGCACACAGATTGAGTGGACCTGTCCAGCCAGTGCACGCATTTGTCAGTAGTTGTGCAGCTCGACTCACAATTAAAGGAGCTCAACGATTCAACGAACAATACCAAAGAAAGGACATTTGGCTAGGCCGCAAAAAATACTCAAAACTGCCAGACCATGTTAAAAACTAACTGAGAATAAAACAAAATTAAACAATGACCCACATAGTCTTCACATTTACAATGTAAATATTCATGTCAAATAAAATTCATCAATGTCAATGTGTATATCCAGACATAATCTTGGTCAGATAATTTGAGGACCATGTAGGTTGGTGTCCGAAATGGTATTTTGAGGAAAGACCACATAGATTTGAGTGGACCTGTCCAGTCAGTGCGCGCATTTGTCAGTTATCATGCAGCTCAACTCAAAACTTAAGGAGCTCAATGATTTGACGAACAATACCAAAGAAAAGACATTTGGGTAGGCCGCATAAAGTACTCAAACTGCCACACCATCATTAAAACTAACTAAGAGAGAAAAAAAAACAAACAATGACTTTTTTCCTCAATATAATCTTTAATAGTATAAAAGGCTTTCAGGCACAGTTTCTGTTTTATAAAACATTTGAATTTATTAAGGTTTAGTTCTTGAATGTGGCTAGGAAGTTTATTATAAAAACGTATACATTGGCATCTAAACAAGCTGCCAATTTTTTTGAGCCTGGTTGTAGAAACAACAAATTTGTGTTTGTTCCTAGTATTTACATTATGGATATCACTGTATTTTTTAAACAAATTAATATTTTTATGTGCGTACAAAAGATTTTCATAAATATACTGAGAAGCTACAGTCATTATATTAATCTCTTTAAATTTGTCTCTGAGGGAGTATCCGGGACTTAATTTATAAATTGAACGGATTGCCCTTTTTTACCCGACTGCCCCAGAAGGAGGGTAATGTTTTTCGACAGTATGTATGTATGTATGTATGTATGTATGTATGTATGTATGTATGTCTATTTCTTTGGCACGCTCTGTAGCCTAAACGGCTTGATGGATTTTAACACAAGAGGTGTCGTTAGATTCGTTTTCATTGTGGGAATGACATAGGCTATATAATTTTTATATAATGCATCTGCAAATACAACAAAAAGGGAGTGAAACGTTTTTTTTTTAATAAATTACAATAATATTGATATCAAATAAAAGCTAGGAATGAGTCAATTCCATATTATATGTATTAATAAAACTAAAAAGTTTGAAATAAAACAAATTATTTAAAAAACAAAAAACCCGACTGCAAAAACACATACCTAACTGAAAAGAGAAAAACAAGCATTAGAAGCTATAGAAATTTGGTATCGCAGGCGGGGACAAACCAATAACCTGAAATATGGTGTAATTTTTGTTTGTCTCCGCCTGTGATACCAAATTTCTATAGCTTCTAATGCTTGTTTTCTCTTTTCAGTTAGGTATGTGTTTTTGCAGTCCGGTTTTTTGTTTTTTAAATAATTTATTTTTTGTAAAACAAGAATTGTCTGAATATCGGCGGCATTTCCCCATAACAGAATACCGTACGACATTACACTATGAAAATAACTAAAGCATACTAAACGGGCTGTGTCTAAATCCGCTAAATCACGAATTTTTATATCGGCGTATGCAGAGCTAAGCTTTTTTGACAATTTATCTATATTTGAAGCTTGGCATCCAAAGTTATGCCTAAGAACACAGCGGTATCTTCGGGGTTCCACTCTTCACCCTTTATGAGAACACTAGTTTTTACTTGTCTAACATGATGTTTCTATTTATCACAATGTGAGTTTTCAGTAAGTATCTCTTTTAAATCGTTCAAGCCCATTCTAAAGCTGATATGTCCTAAAAACATAACTTATCATCTTTTATCTAAAGGTTGCACAGTATTATTAACTTGACAAATTTTTCATACCCCTGTCAAAGCTAAAATAGCTCGTAACCCTTTCACGCAAGGTCCACCTCTGTGAATACTCGTATATGTTTGAAAAAAAGCACACCTCGGCATCCAGAGGGCTCGTTACAAAAGAATGTCCAAAACGCCTCAGCTGTCTGAGCGACGAAATGCAATAATTGAAGGAAAAACTCACTGAAATATTGTGTAATTATATTTGGCCGCTGACAATTTATCTGGACGAGCAAAAACTTATCTGGTGTAAAGATTGACAGCGCATTGGCGTCATTTCGTCTTTTCCATGGAAGCGACGCCGACTGGATGACTTAAATAGTTATCGGGCCACAAGCGTCTCCAGTTTTTACGCTTTTAGATTTATTTATTTTTATTAAATTACCCGCCTCGTTTGTTTAAAATTGCTTTGAAAAACTATAACTTATTTTTACTATCAAGTCAATTCATCATTTGCTTGCATGTCCACTGCAGAGAAAAAATAAGTATGCCTACTTTTCATTACCACAACTTCGGTCTCTCTAAAAGCCTACCTATAAAGCCTCGTATTCATTGTAAACATAGTTGCACAACAGTTGCTCAACACCAAAGTTTTCAACATCACGATGTTTTCGCTCGCCGAGCGGCAAGTCTTCAGCATGGCGTGATCAACTCCGCAACACAAATGTTGACTGCAACATGTTGACAGCAATTCAGCAACATGTTTATGCAACCATGTTTTTAATGTGACTACGGGGCTTAAGTCGTTAAAATATTGTTGATTATGAATTTATATCTAAATACCTAATATGGGGTGTTAGGACGTTGAGAAAACTATTGTACATCCAAATTTTGGAAGTTTCCCTCACCCATATTGGTAGTGTTACAAAACGTAGAACAATGTTAAAGCCCCAAACTTGCTCTTACGCAACTGTTATCAAACCTAAAGCAAATCCCAACAACGTCTTCGTATCGACTTTCGTCACAAACCACAAATATCATGTTTTCCTACAACTTTTGGAACTTGAACAGTAAAGAACTTGATTAATTGCCCCTTTAAATCGTATTCAAGCATGTTTTTGTCAAGATGGCGACTAGGTACAAGCAGTGACATGTTTCATGCGTCAAATGTTAGGACAAACTTACGCCCACCGAACGACGCGTGCCCACCGCGTCCATTTGGGCAATAAAAGTCCTAAATCAAATAATATATTTTTTACGTTATTGAAAATGTCCCACACGATGTGTAAATACTCGTAATGTGTGTAGTATGAGTGTTGGTTTAAGATGATTTCAGTAGCAATTAAAATCATGTTTGTATAAATAGTTTCTTATTGAAAATTGAAAATTATTGAGAAAACCTTATTTTATTTTCGACCTTTTTAGACTTAGGGGTACCATCGCTTTACAAAGAGTCTGAATAAATAAAAAAATCACATGTTAATCAAATTGCTATGTATACCTAGTGATTTAGTTAAAACAACATGGTTTCTTGGGTTTCATTTCCAGAACAACATTTTGTTTTCTACTAGTTGTCCCGACAGAGGTTGTCCTGTCAAAATTTCAATAATTCATACAATAATACATACAAAATGCCCATATAAAACAGGGCTTTCAGTTTTTCCCGAATTTGAACATTTTCCGGGAGACTTTTACATTTTTTATTTCCGAGCCGTTTTCAAGTGATGTGCTTATTACCAACGGACAGCATTTCATTTTTATTATTTTCTATTAATTTCATATCGGGAATGACTGACTTACACAATTTATTTTTTACGATCTGCGTAAAATGTTAATTTATTTTTATTCTAAAAGCTTCGCATATACCTGTCTACCTACAGTGCACTGCACTTGCATTTGATCAAATTTCTAAATAGTAGAATCTAAAATATATGTCAGACGGTGAGAATATTGTAATTTTATTTATTAAACACCAGCATGGAACTTTAAATGGATACTCTGGGGAATTTAATTGAAAAATTTCTTTACCAACAAATATAAAAATCGGTATTTTCGGAAGTTGGTAGATAAATGATGATTTTATATTAGACGTATTGTACCACTTTTTAATTAGAAAGTGAAAGTTATGATAAGGTCACAATACCCCAGATAATCTTGGAAAAAAAAACCTGGTTAAAATTATGTTTCAAGTAATACCTACATTGGTACGAGGGCGGGTCAATAAGTCCGTGACTTTTGGAATAAAACACAGATTTTTTGATAAAAAAATAATTTTATTTTTCAACGTAGTCTCCCTTGAGCTCTATACACTTTGTCCAACGCTTCTCCAATTTTTTTATCCCTTCCAAAAAAAAATGATTTGTCGAGGTCCTCAAAATAGGCCTTTGTTTGCGAGATGACTTCATCATTGGAGTCAAATCTTTTTCCACCAAGCCATTTCTTCAGGTTTGGGAACAAGAAGTAGTCGCTCGGAGCCAAATCTGGAGAATAGGGCGGATGAGGGAGCAATTCATAGCCCAATTCATGGATTTTTGCCATGGCAACTGCACATGTGTGCACCCTTGCATTGTCTTGGTGGAAAAGAACTTTTTTCTTGGCCAAATGAGGTCGGTTTTTTTCAAATCGTCATTGAATCGGTCCAATAAATTGGCATAATATTCCCCATTGATTGTTCTTCCCTTTTGAAGGTAGTCAATGTGGATTATCCCGCGTGCATCCCAAAAAACAGTCGCCATAACTTTATTGGCTGACAAACCCACCTTGGCCTTCTTCGGCGCCGATTCACCCTTAGAAACCCACTGTTTTGACTGTTGTTTGGTCTCTGGTGTGTTGTGATGGATCCATGTTTCGTCCACGGTTACAAAACGGCGCAAAAACTCCTCCATATTGCGATTAAACAACGCCAAACCTTCCTGTGAAGTTGTTACACGATTGCGTTTGTGGTCGACTGTGAGCAAACGCGGCACCCATCTTGCGGAAAGCTTTCTCATGCCCAAGTGATCATTCAAAATTGAAACCACTGAGCCATGCGAGATCCCTACGGCTTCCACAATCTTTCGCACTTTCAATCTTCGGTCGGCCAACACCATATCGTGAATTTTTTCGATTGTTTCGGGTGTAGAGACCTCAACTGGGCGTCCAGGACGTTCGGCATCTTCAGTGCTTGTACGGCCACAACGAAATTCAGTAAACCACTTTTTTACCATTGAAATCGATGGTGCAGAGTCCCCATAGTATTTATCAAGCTTAGCCTTGGTCGCGGTAATGGTTTTTTTTCGCAAGAAATAATGCTTAATAAGCACACGAAATTCACTTTTTTCCATTTTCTTCTCAAATTAGTGAGTAGTCTGATAAAAATAGCTGTCAAACACAAACTAACTGACGCAGCAAGTTTAAATTTTGACAGGAGTCAACTGACAGATGCCTGTTGACAGGAGCAGTGTTGCTGTTTCAGTAAAGAGGTCAGAAATTCAAAAAGTCACGGACTTATTGACCCGCCCTCGTATTAAAACTAATCACTATAGATAGACCAATTCTGGGCAAAGAATAGGAATCTTAACACTGTGACCAAATATAGGAGAAAATAAACTCCAATTTGTCATACGCTATCAAATGGGTCACTAATAAAATACAACGCATATTTGCCCTATATAATAACTTGAAAAAATCAATCGTTTCCCAACGTATTGCAAGCGTCTACTCACATAGGCAAACCTGCTAAGAAAATTTCAATAGGATTAATGATTTACAGCGTTTCGCGATAAGTCGACGTTCAAATTAAGTCGAGACCCAAACATTCACCAATTGAACTTCCTTACTTGCTTTATTATTATTCCCTTTACTGCTTCTCCAATACGAAATTGCGAATAACTATTTCGGTGACGATATTCCCTTGCCCACTTGGACTTGAATTTATAGAGGTCTATCCAATACTTACTGGTGATACCGTTTTAGATAGAATTTAAGCGAGTCCTTATATTATTTGTGGAAGTGTGCCTTATGTTTGAATTGAACTTGGATTTGCTCGAGTTTAGTGGGGCTTTAAACTATTACAAGTTTAACTGCATCTACTGGTGGCTTTAGATCTACCAGTTTATGTTTATTGTTGCAATATTGTGGATTAAGACCCCATAAATTGGAACGATAAAATTTGAATAATTTTCATCAATATCTTACTTCTTTCAAAAACTATTCTCAACGCTGGCTTGTATCATTACAATATCCATAATCGTTCGTAATTTGTATAATCATCTCTTTGATTGTGCCTTGCCAATAGAGAATACAATCCCGGGCATCTGCAACATTCCCGGGATTCATGATCTCGTGATTATCCCGGGATTCGACCATAATGTTGAAAATGGACTGAAATATGGATAAACTTATGTATTATTTTATTTTTTTTTTTGTATTCCGAAAATGCAAGCGCAGAAATATAAAAGCATCTAATGTTTCATGTCCAAGCCTTTTTTTTAGCTGGGAAATTATCAAATAACTCCTCCCGCTCTGGGCGGAGCGGGAGGTTGTGTCGGACTCTTACTGACTAAAAGCCACCCGTGTCCCTTCCGTTGCCTGTGTTGCCAGAGGCCTCGGTAACCCTTTTGTACCTTCCCGCGACTCATTTCCAAGCTTGCTTCTTAGTTTATTGCTAATTTAAGCAGCAGCTGAAAACACTCGCTCAGGTTCTACACTGTTGGAGGAACAGACAATAGATATTTATATGCTAATTTTAAGTGATATCCACGAACACCTCCATTTTCAAATAGCTTCATTTCACGTTTAGACATGAAATGAAGCTATTTGCCTCATAGATCTTTTGACCAAATTCTTTGTCCCATTATCTCGAAGCAAATAGGAGTAACTCTGTTATACGGTGTGTTGTACCGATTTGTATGTTTTTTGTCGAAATAATGTGCCCTTAATGAAATCTAAATAAGCTTATAGTCAAGGCCCAAAAAAACCGGGATTACCCTTATTCAATCCCGGGATTTTAGGACTACAAACAGTTTGTGATCCTGGGAGCCGGGATCCCGGGACTGTATTCATTCATTGCAAATAACCATAGATTGATTCTTTTAACGTTCTTCTTGTCAAACATCGAAGTTGGATCATTCACTAGAGTTCAATCCGACTTCCTAGATTAAGTCTGTCAAGAAAAATTCCTAATTCTCTCAACCAAACAAAAGATACACGTAAAATAAATTCAACAAAATATTCGTGGGCATCTACTTAATTTCATCCATATTCATCCAACCCCATTACCGTGAAACATACTAAATCATGGCAGGCATTAGCAAGCATTATAAAGTAAAGCCCCGTATCAGCGTTTACCGATGTCCCTTTACGGGAGGTCGGTGTTAGCATCAAACATCTTTAGGTAACCCAGTTTGTTGTGTTAAAACTTCTATTCGCATCCCCTACCATAAGAATTGCGATAGAGTATTTAATATTCATGTATTCAGAGAAGACGAAGTGACAAACATTTTATTTTACTATGAAATTACTAGTGACTGTCAAGCGTTTGTTCAAAAGAACTTTATGAATATTGTTGGTACAATGTAGCTCAAAATAAACGAAATCATGCTGCATGTTTGGAAAAATTGAAATGCTTTACAAGAAAAACATCTAACTGAAGATTTTTCATGTCTATAATAGACAAAGATTTCTGTAAAGCCATTTAACCTCTAAGATTGCTCTTATTATATTTTCCATAAACAAAATTCTACAAAGCCGCTAAGTAGGTACCAATGGTAGGCGCCATGAATGCTAACAGGCCGACCGCAAACGGGTCAATGGAGCCCTTTGATCCAAGCTCTCACCTGTCTTCCTTGAGTGCCCTGGTCTTTCGCAGACTAGACACTTTAACCTCTACTCAAGCCAGCCTATAGCATAGGGGCATGGTTACTTTATCTCTATGCAACACACAATATACAGAGTAGGCGTAGGTATAATGGAAACGTCTTACGTAAGCCTCGTTGACGTGCTATGGCCTAGATCGGAAATCTAGTACCTATAACTTTGTTGTGGATATTTTTAATACCGTCGGAAACAAGATTTAGGGAATAACTAATAAATTACTTTGTAAAAATAAATCTAATATTTTCGCCAAAATTGCCTATGTGGCTAGATTGGAAATGTTGATCGTTTAATAAATAATGGGTTACATAAAATAGTGTGGGGACGCATTTGAATATAAGTGCTTTTTCACGCCGAAACGTCACCATGTTGAATAATTATAACAGATGTTACATAAAATATTAAAATACTTTAATAGAACGTCATAAAAATAAAAGCTTATAACTATGAATCTTAGTAATCCGGTGTGAAAGGAAAATCATAACAGTTTGATATAATTTATTAATCACGAGTGTTGGGAATAAACGTGACAAAATAAAACAGATCAAGAGTAGGACAACGTTATCGTTTTGAACATTATTTTTTTCCTTTTTAATCTGAGAAATGCTTTTGTAAAAATATTTTGTGAATATGTTCAATGAGCGACCGATAAAAAGGGGTGTTTGTATTTTGTGGGTCCGGTCTCGATTTGAATCATAATAGTGTTTGAAATTTATTTGCTCGTAAAACGGGAGTGTTACCGGGTTGGCTTGTGACAAAGGCGGTTTTATCGCGGCCGGTGAGCGATCGTAAATTTTACTTCGGCTGTCAAAACATAGTGTGGTGCAAGCCTTATTCCTGTGGAGTGCTCCGATACACACTCAGTGAATCATATTAAAATTTAGTGCTTAGTATATAGCCTATCAGATTTTATGTGGTACAAAAAATAAGTAAATTACGACAGGTTATAAAAATATTATATTTCCCGTGTGGTCCGTAGCTAAAAATAGGTCTCGATGGTGGAAGACAAAACAATGTTATCAGTAATAATATGATACCTTTGTATTGATATTGATAAAGTAGTAGTAAATAATATCACTATCATTATCCACACCTCTCTTTTCTTGTGCCAAATCCCCACGCTCCTGTGTCTGCCTCATCCAGGTTTAGCCCGCGATAGTATTAATTTCGTCTGCCCATGTCATCGCCGGACGACTGATACCTTGTCTTCCAGACCTTGGACGCCTCTTGTTCACAGGTTCACTCCACCTGTCATCACTACGCCTTGCCAGGACGGTGTCCTGCTCAGCTCCACTTGAGTTCCATAATACGTAAATAATACACGTCAATCATTTTATATTGTTAGCAAAATATACATATACATATACATATACATATATAATTATACTAATATACATAAACTTACCTAACCAATAAAAAAGCAATAAAATAAAGAAGTAGCTTTGAAATATTCTAGTGCTTAACGCTTGAATCAGTTACGATGACAAGTCAAAATAATAGGGCAATAAAAATATCGTAGTCAGACGTCTCAAGTTACGAATATGAGACCGTTGATCCGAAAAGACATCGAATATCGATATTTTTGCAAACTCGGGATATTTATGAACACTTTAAAAGCAATAAAATTTGATATTTCAAATTGTTTTCTTATAAACGTAAGCGGTAAATCATAAAATATGACACAACAGGTACCATTTGGAACAACGTTATAAGAAAACGGGGTACAATAAGCAATTTGAGTTGGCGTAAAAGGGACCGTTCTTGTCCTAATTTAGTACAATCATTATGCATATTGTATGCCCCACTTGGCTTTGTTTCTCGATAAACAGTGGTCGTTTTCCCAGAGTTTTCCCTTTTCCCGCTTTTTTATTATTAAGAGGCCGCATTTACCTGCGGATGTAAGTTCCTGCTGTACAGTCGGAACCACAAAAGGTACAATTCCGTTTTCAGAACCTGTTCCTTTATTTAATATGTAATCTTATGTTCAAGTTCAATGAAAGGACGTATATATCCTTGTTACGATTTCTGTTCCGTTTATTTCAATTGTTTAATTAACTGATTAGAAATACAGAAAAAAGGTATCTGAATAAAAATAAATAACTATTTCAGTTTCCCTACATTTTCATCCAAGACAATTTATCATTACTCAAAGAGCTTAAACAAATTCTTAGTCGAAAAAAACACAATAATGTTAAGATTCCTTCGACGCGAACACAAAAAGAGTAAAAGATCTTTCCTTTTTCCCCTAGTTAAACAAACAAATTATTCTGTTTTTGATTGTACAAAGATTCTGTAGAGCTCGGGCATCGTTCTCAATATTGTCTTGGTAATAGGCAAGATGCTTTCCCAGCCATATTCCGGATCCCGCCGAAATAAAATTAGCCTTAGGGTAATAAATTCAAATCACAGCTCACCGTAATTTCAGCCTCCTTTTTCACAAGAAGATATTCGTTGTGGAATCCTTAATTCAGTTTCGTTTCGCTATTGTGGTTCCTTTGGCTGTCATTTCTCGCTTTGTGTCTTGTATTTTTTGTCAGAAAACGACCGGAAAAATCTTTAATGAATGTTAAATACTTTGAAGATCAAAAGTAAAAAATTGGGGAATCTTTAATAATGGCAAGTTATTGTTATAAAACTTTTGTTCGTAGTTGTACCTTGTAGAAACCCTTTCGCTCTTTTGTAGAGACTAAAACACGATTGTTTTGGGTCAGTTCTGTTTACTCACCAACATTTTATTTATAAAAGATGAAAAACTTTCATATTCGGAAGGGAGAATGAATAAATGAATTTACTGTGTTAAAAGGTTATTTTTAAATTGGTCAATATATTTTCTGATTTCCATTAAATTTGAATTTCCAAAATTTTAAATACGATAAGAAATCGAACATGAAAATAGGAAGAGACTCATGGTTGAATCAAATTAATGTTCAAACGTCCTTAAACCACAAATATTTATCGAAAATCTTTGGCAAGAAGCTATGAGTCATACTACCCTAAGACCCACTATTTCATTTGATGACAAGCTAGAAACACTAATTTATGCAATTTCATGGTTACAGTTATTAATCATAATCTTAACGTATGAGTGTGCCAGCGACATCCGTCGAAGTTTAAGCGCAATCGATATCTATATGTTACTGGCAAAATATGATTCCAGTTAATCTTGGATGAAACTAATTTTAATGCGGAACGCATTTAAAATTAGAATATTGTGTAGTGTGTCAAGCGCCCGTAAACTGCTGCGATTAGTTGTTTTTTTTATCAACAGCCAATCGCAACAGTTTACGCGCGCTTGTCACATTGATTTTACGATAATTTTTGTTTAAAAAACTGGCTCATACTCTATCCTAAATAAATGTATTTAATCATGTTTCTTACTTTAAAAGCGTCGGTATGTCAATGTAATTCAGTGTTTATATTTGCTTGTAGAGCTAAATAGTGTCATTGAGGCTAGGTGGATGGTACGCTACCTGTAATATTATTAGTTTTATCTATGATAAGAAGTCTGATTTTGAATAGTCGTGCCTTTTTCAAAGAAACGTGACTAAACTGCGACTATTAAGAATATGCGGTCGCTTAATAGGTACCACATTATAAAACTCAAATGAACTAACGTGGAATAATGTACATACATACACATACATAAACTCACGTCTTCTTCCCATGGGGGTAGGCAGAAACTATAGAACGCTACCTGCTACGCTCCTTACATACTCCTTTTGCTTCATTTACGTACATACATCTGGTCATACACGCACGCCGGTCGCGAGTACTATGCACCTGATCTTTTTGAAGAACATCATTAACGAGGTCACTAAATATCTTTCTGGGGCGTCCCCTCCATTTCCACTCACATCTTCCTTGTAAATACTTTTTGTTAGTCGCCTTTCATTCATTCTCTCAACATGACCAAACCATCTAAGCATACTCTTTTCAATTTTTGTCACTACATCTTCCTTTAAACCGCACCGTTGTCTTATCCTTATCGTTGACTTATAATGTAGTCGTTTTTATCCATTAAATTAGAAATTGTAGGAGTGATTATTTAATCCAAGCTACATGACAAATCCGTAACAGACAGGAAAAGTTTACATATCAGGACAAATCACATTAACAAAGGCGAAACTAGTTTATCCAGTTTGGACGAACCACGAGTAGCTAGAATAAACTAACTTATCCGAAAATCAGATTTGCCCGGCAACCGCTACATAAATATCAGCGCCATCTACTGGAATTCTTGCGAGATGCATTAATCATTCGGGTTCTCCATTACCGACAATGTTTGTTCTAACTTGCCAACTACGGAACTCCATATTAGATTGTACCCATCAGCTATTGGTTCCACGATGTGTTTACGTTTTGCTGAATAGGCTGTTATTAAGTGAATACGTGTCTGCATTCAGATTTGATATTGCGAATGAAAACGTCAGTGATTCAGGATGTCAGTGTATATGATATGGAAAAAAGAGAGTCAAAAATATCAGATTTTTTTGTTAAAAAATAAAACCAATCAAGGAAAAATGGTCCAGTGAAAATTAAAATATATCAAAAGAGAATAAAAAAACATTAACTTCAGTGAAACATGAATAATTGAAGAGGACTAATCTTAATCAGTAGGTAGATACTCAATTTCGACGAGAATTTAAAACTAATTTGTAACACTAGCGCGATCTCGTAGCTACGGAAAATGGAAATTCAATATCCACCCTTTTCATCAACTCGTAGTTGTAAACAAACTAGCTTTAGAAATCGTTTTTAATCAAAACATTTAACAGAAATTCGTTGGATTCAAATATATAATAAAACATACTTTCATTGAGATAATATTTTGTTCTGGCAATCATAGCTGAATGGATGGACCTCAAATAGACCAAAAAATGATAATAACGAACCTAAAGGCGTCAAAACATCGTGGCTCACGAGTAGTATAGATTTATGTACATACTTATGTACTTATACGGTTCCGTATACACGAGGGATGGTCAACACGTGACAAGCATGATAAATGAGAAGTTCGGGATCATGCCTCTGGGGACCCCCTTTGGCTGAAAGCGGCTGTACGGAAAGAAACCTAGCAACATCCAAAAAAACGTACAAAAAACTAAACCTTATTCTTTATTACACAAAACATGTTTTACAGTACGAAGAAGTTAAAGTTAAAACTCCATAAAAATTCAGAAGCTACCACGAATTAGTGTTGCAAAAAGTAACTAAAGTGGATGACCGCGACACCAAAATAGATCTTGTGATCAACGTGGTAAGATTTCAATTGGTTTGTGGGTTTCCGCATAAAAATGTTGGCTCTCGTAGATCAGAAAGCAAAATGTAGAATCCGAGACAGAGTCAAGTCAAAGGCGGGTGTGAGTGTAAGCACAGAATATTTTTAGTAAACCTAAACTAAGTGGCCCGACGGAATAAATCATGCAATTTTGTGATATTCGGCAACAACATTCATCGACCAACTATTTGGTAGTAAATTTTGCGTAAAATCAGTAGGTACATAATCTTATTGGTATTAGGGCGAACTAAGGCAGATTCAGACTCTAGAGAGGTTTAGGTATACCGAGGCCCCTGGCAACACAGGCAACGGAAGGAAAACGGGTGAGTTTTAGTCAGTAAGAGACTGACACACCCTCCCATTCCGCACAGAGCGGGAGAAGTTATTTGATAATTTCCCACCCAAAAAAAAGAGGGGTTTAGTTTTATATGTTTATATTGTCAAACTGATTTCTTGAGATTCAAGACAGTTTTCTTTTACAAGTAATAAAACGATAATAGGCTTCTTGTTCTTTTTCTTGGCTTGAATACAAAACGCATTTTTTTTAACTTTAACTTAGATTTTCATACAAAATTGCTACATTCTATCAAAGTCACTACGACATACTATTCGATGCCGATATATTTTTTATCATCCTTATAAAAATATTATGAGTACTATGGTGTAGGTTCATTAACATTTTCGATGTTAGATGTAAGTAATGAGAAAATATCCGTAAACCATTACTTATTTTACGGCATATCCTAAAACCATTTGCAAAAAGAAAAATAAACTAAACGCGTTGCTCTTGGTCAGTTCGTTGCACCTACCCCCAATATTTGGTTAGAGCACATAGGTAATGTTTTGAAAGCAAACCTATAAAGTGCAATGGACCCGACAGATACACCTTGTACACGTTGCAGATATGTTAAGACATAAAATGGTATTATTTGTCGATTCGGAACACCTTCGTCGTATTTACTTTGTACTGGGACAGAACTTACAAATGTGGGTGTAACGTTTGAATGTCTTTTGCTTGTGGTTTGGATTGTTTTCTTCACGTTATGGATAATATTTAAATGATTGTAAAGCTTATTTGCCATCAGACTTAGTTCACAATTTTGAACATATATTACGCATATTACATGTAATATTTCCTATCACTACTAAAAAAATACCGTTTTTTTCCTTCATAAATGCTATTCATTATATTCAAGATTAATATGTCCCTGTGTAAAGCTATAAGATATAAAAACAGACAATTTCCAAGAAACATTAATAAGAACTTTCATTAAAACTCTTCACAACAAATAGACAAAGTTATTGAAAAAATTCAATATTTCGGGCTATTTCGAAATTGGCTAACTCGGAAAATCATTTAGATTCTAAACGCGTTACGGTCCCGAGGCTTGAAAATATTGGCTCTGCAAGCAATAAGCGGTATGGCTGCAGAATAGTAGGCGATCGTTATAAGGAGTTATACGACCGTTTTGGACAGACGCCTTTGTCCATGTGGTCTTTGGAACACAGTATGGGAATTTCTCTTGTTGTGTCCTGCTTACATACGTTGCTCGCACTATATCGATATTATTTCGAGCTGCTTACACTGTACTGATGGTTTTAAAATATCAAATATGTCTACGTAAATACAGACCACTTGACATTATTAAACATTTTGTTTGAACACGTATTTAACAAAATACCTGTTTATAGATTCATAAAAGTTATTTGAGAGAAAATTTGCCAGACTCGTCGTTTTAAAGCTTTTTGATTAACCGTTTCAAACCCAACGCCAGAGAATTCACAAATTATATTTATTAGAAAAGTCAAACATTTCCTTTTCTTTGGGGCAAATTATTTACCGTTTTTATGACGGCCCCTAAAAAAAGTACCAGGTAACGTTCATGAAAATAGTTTCTACAAAATTGCGAGCCTTTAAATGATGTTCACAAAAAAGGACCAGACACAAAGGAGGCCGTTGTGTATTGAAAAAGAAATAATCTCTCTTAATTGCGGCTCGGTTTTTGATCCATGACTCCGGTAATCGAAAAGGGTCCGTCGATTTTTCCCTCATAAGACGAACCCTTTGAAAATGACCCGCATTTGGCAAAAAATATCTTTGCATTCAGAGGCGTCGCGTCCGGCGTCCTTCCTTTCACCGTCCGTGGTTGATTGCGTTCGACCCGTGAGTAATACCCACTTTGTGCCCAATAAAAGTTTTCCTCCCTTCGTCGATATTGGAAACAATGGCTTTGACTCACAATTTTTCTGTCGCAGCCGAGGCAGCGACGGAAACGGTTGGGATTATACCGTTCTTTTGATTTGAGGGTAAACGTGATATCGTTTCAAATGAGCCACCCCGATTCGAGTGCTTCGATCTGATTATTTATCAATGTTTTTGTATGAGAAGTTGTTGTGTACATTACCCGGCCTATATAGAAAACCTTCAAAAAATAAAAGCCTTTGTATTTTTAGCTAAGCTTTGTTCTTCAAATATTCTATTATAACTTAATTTTGAAACAAGAAGTGTCTTATCTTTTTAACAAAATATTATTATCAAATACACGAAACATTTTCAACAAAGCTCTTCAACAGAAATATACGAGCATGTTTCACATATATGGCCTCGTAAACACAAAACATTTGACAGAACAAAACCCAGCATGGAAAGATAATGTTGATACCGAAAGGCATAAATTTTTACCGGTCGATTAAACAATGGCCAAGGCGAAGCATCCTCAAATTAGACAAAGGCGGTATTAATACGGAAGCCATTAAATTGAGATAAGCAGCAAGGCAGATTGGGCGGCGCCCTTCGCTTGGTATTAGCCCGTGAGTCCTGATAAGTGAGAGACGGGGGTTTTGCGGGAAATGTCATAGATCAATGACGGGAAAGAATCGACGCTTGTAATTTTATAGCGTTGGGACGTGCGGGCTTTCCGGGTTGTTTTGTTTCGGTGAGATTATGTAAACAAGTCTGAACGTGGAAACATAAACAAGCGGGTATTCAACGAAAGGATTGTGAATTGCTGAAATGTTTATGTTGGAAAGTTAATATACATAATTATAATATTAAATTAGATTAGTGAATAGTTTTATTTTGTTTTTATGTATTTTGTTTTCTCTTTTACCTTACACACGTTGTCTACATCTCTATGTCTACTGTCCTATTCAGGTATGCTGGAAGAGATTTCATTAGAAATAAGCATCACCTTTGTACGTATTTTTCTGTTCCTTTCTTCTTGTCTGTTTATATGTGTGTACATAAACTGTTAAATAAATAAATAAATAAATATAGTCCTCCTTATCGATTTCGATAACGGTGACTCTTTGAAATTATTATTTCGTAGCGTGTGAAGAAGTTTTTTTGTTGTGAAGTTTTTTTCTCCTTTACCGTCTTTTTACATAACGGTATCTCTAATTCTCGACTGTTTGCTTTAAGAGTTTCCCACATCTACAAACCTATTTCTTATTACAGCACCACAGTCTCAATAAAAATGCAATCACTGCAACTATCTGCAATCAATAATTAATTTAATCTATGTATAGCGTATTGGTGGTAGGGTCTCTATGTCGCTAGTAATTGGAACGCCGCCGGGACCCGGTTTGTCGTCCGACAATCAACACGACGTGATACGAAATCCGATGCGTTCGCTTCAGATTACTGAGCAGTAATCATTGTCATGGACCAATCATAGAGCTTTAACTTGGTGTAAATGTGACTTTATCTAAGTATTTATTGGCTGGTGGGAAAATTTTGAATTTTCGCCCGCGTGATATGTAAACCCTGATTTATCGATTTGGACTGATTGATATAGGGGTGCAACGGAATAGATCGAAGTTTTATGCATGAGCTCGGTAAAAGATATCATCCAAACATAAACAGTATCTTTCATGTATTTTTCAAATGAATGATTAAAGGCTCGTGCAGACTGGGGCGATATCGCGCTAGTCTACACGAGCTTTTAAATTCTTAACAACTGCGTGTACAACAGGTACACGCAGTTGTCGCCAGCTAAAATAAAATTCCAATTTATGTTTTAAAAACAGCGATGTTTTCGTGCAAATATTTCTCAGCCTATATTATTATATAACTAAACAATACTAATTCCATTTAAAAGCTTTCAGATTTATTATTTAGCTAGCTCCCAAAGGGATGGCGTGATTACTTTAACTTGCTTTAAAACATGGGGTAAAAATTATATTGAACCTAATTTCCGTATCATGAGTACAGAGTACAAAGTAAATATTTTTACATCACCAGCCTATTAACCATGTTTGTTCACGCGATATTACAAGATATTCTATTTCACGAAGTCCGTTCGGCTTTGATTGTAGTAGTGACGTATCCCGACAAGCGCGCTTGTGTGTGTAAAAGTAGGTAACGTTAGCAAAAAAATCTGATATATATTCAAGTCGAGATTTAATAATCTAAATAAAATTTTGGTTTTAAAAGTACGAGTATATACATTTTGTAAATAAATTAGATTAGGTTGCAATAAATACAAAAATATTAAGAATATGTAGTGTAGGCATTTAATTAAGCATTGGTGTTACAGAATGGAAACGAAACAAGTAGGACTATTCAGTATTTTCAATCACTATCAGATAAATTTTCGATTTCCGATTCCGTTTTGCTGTCGTCAGAATCATCTTGTACATTGATTATAAATTCAAAATCGAGATCAAAATATTTCAAGTAGTCTTTTTCAATTTTTTCAACATGAGCACAAGTTTTTTTCCACGTTTCACTGCTAACTTGGCCCAAACTTTCATTGATCAGTCTTTCCGTATTCGTCATGTTTTGCTCGATATTTTTAGATGCGACATAATTTTTAACGATCCCCCAAATATTCTCAATCGCATTTAATTCTGGGTGATAAGGGGGGAGGCGTAAGACATCAAAACCCTTGCTTTTTATAAAATCGTCAATCTTGTAGATTACGTGTTGGGCTTTGTACTTCTTTATTGTATCGTACAATTCCAATTTAAGAAGAGATTCATCAAATGCTGATCCCTGAGCCATTGCTGCATATTGGCTTTCTTTGTAGATTGCGTCGGTAGTCGTTCAGCCCGTGTGTTGTGATAAGATGCATTGTCTAAGACAATGACAGAGCGCGGAAGTAAATTGGGTAGCAACTTTTCATTTAGCCATTTTACATAGTTATCATAGCTCATATTTGAATGATAATCACCAGCTGTTGAGTTGGCCTTATAAACCAAGGAAGCATTTTCAATAAAACCATCCTTGGTTCCCGCGTGCACTAAAATAAAGCGAGTGCCTGTGCTAATTTTTTTTAAAAACGGAGTTCTTTTTTTTTTGCCCAGGTGTTGTTTCGCACGTGTGTCGAAAGGACGTAGCTCTCATCGGTGTAGACAATGGGCCGACTTTGAGAGCGGTACTCTGTTATTTTTTTTTAATATTTTAAACGCCACATTTGTATATCATGACGCTCCGTCAAGACTTTACGGTTGTTCTCTGTTTTGCGCCA
Organism: Atethmia centrago; assembly: GCA_905333075.3. Lineage (NCBI taxonomy): Eukaryota > Metazoa > Arthropoda > Insecta > Lepidoptera > Noctuidae > Atethmia > Atethmia centrago. The sequence continues at coordinate 13,067,530 of HG995382.1, forward strand.
CTTTTTTTTTTTTTTTTTGGTGGGAAATCATCAAATAACTTCTCCCGCTCTGGGCGGAGCGGGAGGGTGTGTCAGACTCTTACTGACTAAAACCCACCCGTATTCCTTCCTGTTGCCTGTGTTGCGGGGGCCTCGGTGACCCATAAGTACCTTCCCGCGACCCCGGCAGGCATCGGCCCTAGTGGACCCCTACTTTATGCTGACGACATCTCTTTGAGGCGCGCGTGGAATACGACGCGCCGTCGACCCGGGCCTGGTCCTTACCGGACGGTGAGCTACCCATTGCTCACCGTCCGCAAGCCCGCGCCTACGGTGGCTGGAAATCCGCCCGAGATTCCCGACGCCCAGGGCGTCTCCTGCGGCGGCTAGGGGCGAGAGGGCGCGAAACGTGCCTTTCCCTCAACCGTCCCGCCTCCTCCTTCGCGAGCATTACTGCTTCGCAGAAGGAGGTGACGGCTGCCCATGCCCTCTCGCTCCGTACCATGGCCTGAACCAGGGCCGGACGCGAGAGGTCTCTGCCGCTGATCGCCTCCACGAGGACACGACGGTGCTCTGCCCATGCCGGGCAGACCTCCACCGTATGCTCCACCGTGTCCTCCGGGCGATCCACACAGTGGTGACACCCGGACGTTTCCTCCCGCCTTATCCGACACAGGAACCCGAAGCTGCCGTGTCCGGTGAGGACCTGCGTCAGGCGGAAGGTGAGGACGCCGTGGCGCCTCTCCAGCCACTCCTCAAAGAGGGGACTTATCGCCGCAATCGTGGCGTGCCCAGCACTGGGTTGCGACAACCGTACTTTCCATGACGCCATGAGATCCCGCCGGAGCTCCGTCCGCTGTGCCGCAATTTCTCGCGGCAGCGGACTAACGCCCCGGCGTTTCGCCTCCTCGCGCCACTCCCATACGTGCGCGAGGGCTTTTGCCTCCAGATCCCATGGCGGCAATCCGGCAAGGAGGCTCGCTGCCTCACAGGAGACCGTGCGGTATCCCCGGACCATCCGGATGGCCATGACCCTTTGGGCCGCGCTCAACCGGCGAGCTGGCCGCAGCGCCAGAGAGCGCGCCCATACAGGAGCCCCGTAGAGGGCCATGGACCGCACGACCCCCGCGTAGAGCCTCTGGCAGGAGGCGTTTGGACCCCCTAGATTGGGCAGTAGCCGCTTCAATGCAGCGCCCGCCCGCTCCAGTTTGGGAGCCAAACGTCGGAAATGCTCCACGAAGTTCCACCGGCTGTCGAGGACGAGTCCCAGGTACTTCATCGTCGACTCGACACCGATAGAAACCCCTCCTACCGTTATTTGGGACCCCAACGGTGGCGCGTTCCGAGGACCATGAAAACACATGGCCTCGGACTTGTGCAGGGCCACCTCGAGTCCCAATTGCCGGATCCTTTCGACGATTGTCGCAACCCCGCGTGCCGCTAATTCGGCCGCCGCCTGGTGCGACCTCCCCTGCGCCAGGACCAACGTGTCGTCAGCGTAGCACACTACGCTGACGCCGCTAGGGAGGTCGGCGCGCAGCACCCAGTCGTATCCGATGTCCCACAGATGCGGCCCCAGGACCGATCCCTGTGGGACACCGCACGACATCTCTTGCCGGTTCCACACTCCCTGGTGACCGGGGTAGATGACGGCCCTGTCCGTCAAATAGGCCTCGACCACACGACAGAGGTAGGTCGGCATCCGGTGATACCGGAGTGCCTCCCTGATGCAACTCCAGGGCAGGGTATTGAAGGCATTGGCGATGTCTAGAGACACCGCCAAGACGACCCCACCCTGGGCAACAGCATTCCCCGTCGTCAGGGCTCGCACTTGTAACCTAATTTCAACAGTAACTTGCGAACAGTTTCTAAACAACCTTCGAATCCGATTTTTTCATTCAATGCTGTTCTTAACTTAGCTAATGTTGGAATTTCTTTATGGACAATGTGGAAATCTTGTACAGTACTGCGAACCACATCGGCTGTAAAATTATCTATATCCACTTTATTATCTCGCTTTCTCCTTTTCTTCATAGGTGAAGTGAATTTTGATGAAGTGGATGGCAATTCCTTCTCTTCTTTTAATATCCTTTGAACTGTTTTTTGGCTCTTCAGCTGTACGGCGTGTAATGTCTCGTAAATGAGACAAATCACAGTTGAGTTCCATTAATGATTTTGTAAATTCATATTCTTCTCGCAGAAAATGATAAACACTAGCTATCATGTTTCGACCCTAAAACAAAATGTAATCAAAATAATTAAGTAATATAAACATTTTATAACACAAAAAAACATTCATTTTATAAATACTTCTATTGCTATATTAAGTATCTTTGTATAACATTTTAATTGAAAACGTATAAATAAATATTACCTCACTATGGACAACTCTTCTTCGTTTTGTTGCCATGCTGACCTTACTCCGTGAAACAATTTGGCGCGAACTAAAAACCACTACTGATCCGGACCGTGTCCCGATCGACACTGAGCGCTCTCGAGGTTACGCACACAAAAACAATGTGCATGTGCACGCTTGACAACATTCATAGCCAAACGGACTTCGTGACATAGAACATCTTGTACTGGCCCACAATATTATGTTAACTTTCGTCCAATTTGGGGGGTTGAAAAGTAAAAAGGTTACATGGAATGAATGGAATAAATTATTAAAACTAGTAAAGTGCGTAAGAAGCTCGCATGAATTAAGATTTTAGTTTGTAATTTGGAATTTATGTCGATTCTCGAGTACATCGATAATGCAATGTCTTGAATTAGTGATTGCAAAATGAAATATTCAAAGAAAATTAATCAAATCTTCGGGTTTCAATTAATCTCTTAGTCTTGAAGCCAATCAGACTAATTGCAAATGACTTTGCTTAAGTTCATAGCTCGCCCTTTAAAAAAGGCTTTTGTAGTCAGTTATTTTTAAGAACTTTATCATTTTGCGTATTTTGATACCTTTTTTGATTTTTGGGTGGAAAATTATCAAATAACTTCTCCCGCTCTGGGTGGAGCGAGAGGGTGTGTCAGACTCTAACTGACTAAAACCCACCCGTGTTCCTTCCGTGGCCTGTGTGGCCAGAGGCCTCGGTAACCCTTTCGTACTTTCCCGCGACCCCGGCAGATTTTGATACCTAAAGGAAAATTACGTTCCAAATAAGTTTTGTATGATTATAATCCAACAAAAATAAATTCAGTAAAGCCACCTCATGTGGATAAACTTAAATCTTCGCTATACATATTTCGCTGACCGGTTTTATTTAGTAATTTATAAAAAACATCCCTGTAAGCCCAATATAATTTACGTACGTAACATGTAGCCCCAAAACAGTACGTTTAAAAATTAATAGCGCATTAAAACGTTTGTTAGTATAACATTTATAAAATTCTAAATTACGACCCTCGTTAATACCCCAGAGTACAGAGCATCATAATTTATTTACCTTCACATAAAAATTAAAATGTTTATTGTATAATTTCCCGTAACAGCCCATTTTTAATGAACTGCGATTCCTATATTATTACAAAAAAATACGTGTTTTATAAAAAAATCACCAATTAGGCACAAAATCAGAATCAATCAGAGTATTCGTTAATGGACTTTTTTCCTGAGGGAGTCCTGTAGGTTTTTTTCTACAGCAATACAGCTCTTGAATTGTTTTCTTTTACTGTCTATTGATTTGAACGTACCATGGGGCTTGCAAATAGAGAGCACAAAAAATGTTAATTAAACGTAAGTACCTATCTCAGAAACTAGACTTCGACCATTAACGAGAGCTTAGCAAGGCATTCACTAGTGTTTGTTATAACTGGTAGCTTACACGCCTGTTCCTTGTTGTATTGCATGATAATCTCTCATCGCGCACTTGGCAGTAGATACAAATGCTTCGTTGGCAAGCAGCCTGTTATATTGGACTACACACAGTAGTGTTAACCGCATGCAATCTGATCCTCAGCTACATTTTCACACTACACACTGTTCGAAATGGTCCACGTTTCCCCACAATCACAAAAGTCAGCGAAGTTGTCGTTTGCACGCATCCTCAAAACCCTTTTACCCTCAAACTTCGCAACACGTACGTGCGCAGAAAATATACAAATATGACAATACTCCGTGTTGTGTTTTCCTTTAATCTCTTGATCAAAATGGAAATTTTAACGCGCCGCATCGCGCTTCATTAAACATTCATTTTTTTTTTTCTACCGCTCCCCTTTGTATAGCGAGGTAATTATCATTTTTGAGTAGAGAGAGAAAATTAGCAAACATAGTTATTTATTTACAATATAAGGTACCTACTACAGTAATTTCCCCTCGAACTTTTTCCTCACAATCTATAATGAATACAATTTGAGGGTCGCCATCATGCCAAACATGTGGGGAATTTTTCCTCAAGGTCTCTCATCCGTGTTTCTCTGCCGAAACGACCTTTTACCCCTTACCTTATTCTCGTGTGACCCTAATTATCAATAACTTGTACCGCTAAAGCTTTCCTTACAAGGGTTAATAATTACTGGGATGTCATGAGAGCGGCACTTTAAAGAGAAGAGCGTATAATGACAAGTTGCAAAATCATCGCCCACAAGCATTGGGTATCCTATTTTACGCAAACGCCTTTTACGACGTACGCGCGACACGCTATTTACGCGTTTTAGGTTGTCTACATTCGTTCGCAAGTGAGAATACAAACGGGTAATGAATTGTTTGATAGTGACAAGTGACGTCAGATGTCATGTTGAATGCCAGCTGTCAGCACGTTATAAATCAATCATGCGCTGTTTAATATAATGAGCGAATTATGTGATGTCCTTTAACTGGATAATTATTATGTGTGTCTGGCTTAAATGTAAATCTTCGTTTTAAATAGTATCTAAAACGAAGATTAAGCGACGAGAGAGCAAGCGACTGATTTTGTATTCACTGTTAGGGTCGAAGTTTTTTCGTCTATATCTTTTTAATTATATTTTTTTATTTTATTTATTAATAGGTTAGCCTACAATTGTTTACACATTTCATTTAATTTAAAAATACACGATATACGTGTATAAGTGCAACAATCACTCACAGGCTAACACCACATGCACTATATATTTGAATTTTAATTTTTTATTACTGCAATTACTACAATTAATCGAAAACAAATTATGGCTGATTAAAAATAATGTAAAAACAAATATACCATGCACATTAAGAATCGAATTAAATTAATTTAAAAAAGAGAAATTATATTATTAAGATTGGTAACAGAATAGCAGATAAATAAATAAATTAAACTAAGATTATCTAATTAATTTACATGGGGGTATATTTATTTACATAACCAAATTACAAGATGATTATTAACATTAACTAAATTAAATTAAAACTAAGTTAAGCTTAAAAAAGGCCCTCGGGGCATTGTACCGAGGATGCTGGCGTTAATTTATTATTTACGTTTTATTTATTATTAATTTTAATTATATTTATAAAATTTAATTTATTATTAATTCATTAATTTACATTAGATAATAAATTAAAAGTTAATTAAAAATTTAATTAAATAACGTTAAATAAATATTTAAATTAATAAATTGCCAATTCAGATTATGCCTCAGTTGTGCGAGTAGCATTTAATAATTAATTCACAAAATTTTTCTATGCCACTACCGCTGTTTAAGATTTTTTTTTAAATCAATTTATAGGTAGTACTCAACATTTTTTACTGCAACTTATTAGCGACATAAAGCCACATGTTATTACCTACTCTATTCCACAGATGACACTAGTGAATATTTAAATACTTTCTCCATCTCCTTTGAGAGTGTCAAGTTGAGACCTATGAGCCGGGGCAGTCACAAGATGGCGTCAAGTCCTCCACATCAATAATCCGTCACATCTTCTACTCAAACAAGGAGACAGTACTAGGTAATGCACTTTGAGTTTACGTCGGGTTCTGACACGCGGTTTATAATTACAATAATTTTATTAAAAAAGTATTTTATTTTTATAAGTTACTAGCTGCGCCCCGCGGTTTCACCCGCGTTAATCTCGATCCCATGGTAATATCGGTATGAAAAATAGATGTTAGCCGATTCTCAGACCTACTCAATATGCTCACAAAATTTCATGAGAATCGGTCAAGCCGTTTCGGAGGAGTACGGGAACGAACATTGTGACACGAGAATTTTATATATAAGATTTCACACATCTATTTATTTATTATTATTATTTATTTCTGTATCTATCCGTGACATCACAGCGGGCCCTACCAGAATACCAGCGCTGCGACATTTATTTTTACAAAGTGTCGCAGCATTATGCTGAGATTTAAGAGCCTTTTGGCCTCGTACAGGATTTGACTTTTGTGTTTATTTTCATTTTACTTTATTTTTATTTTTACCCAAAGGGTAAAACGGGACCGTATTACTAAGACTCCGCTGTCCGTCTGTCACCAGGCTGCATCTCATGAACCGTGATAGTTAGACAGTTGAAATTTTCACAGTTGATGTATTTCTGTTGCCGCTATAATAACAAATACTAAAAATAGAATAACATAAATACTTAAGGGGGCTCCCATATAACAGACATGATTTTTTGCCGATTTTATAGATAATGGTACGGTTATCTATAAAATCGGCAAAAAATCATGTCTGTTATATGGGAGCCCCCTTAAGTATTTATGTTATTCTATTTTTTAGTTTAATTTGTGATCTCCTGTGCGAGTTCTTTATTTCTTTCTCCCCCACTCATATCAGTCCAATATTTGTTCATTCACCTGTACCAAGTTGCACACCACATGTAATGCCCGGCGGGGTTGCGGTACGCGGGGTGTGTGTCAACAAATCGCACGCACAATGTTTTGTAGCCGACCACCCGTATCTGTCCGTGTTTGTTTATTATGCCCCCACGAACGATGGACTCGTTTTATAGCCTTTAGAAATAACTGTAGCAGACGCCAACGAATTTTCTATTTCGCGTTACGACTTCCTTGGTGGGAGTTGTTTAATTTTAGATTTTAATGTTTTTGGGCAGAAATGTTTAGTGACTTATTTTATAGCAGGTAAGCTTTAATGTCAAACTTAACTTGTTTTTTGTTTTTTATATTTTGATTTTTTTTTATGCAAAAAATTAAGGTACCTAGGAGATATTGGGAAAAAGTATACGAAAATAAACTTAAACCGTACCGATTTATGTCTTTTATCTCTGGCAACAACCATCAGAATATGTCTAGTGGTTTAGCGGTGAACACGTAGCAAACAGACAGACAAACCTACTTTCAGGTTATTAATAATAATGTTAATAATTATTCTGCCTAGCCTTTTCCCAACTATGTTGTAGTCGGCTTCCAGTCTAACCGGATGTAGCTGAATATCAATGTTTTACATAAAGTGACTGCCTATCTGACTTCCACAAATCAGTTACTGGGTAACCCGACACACCTTGGCAACACTGGTTGCCAGACTTTCGGGCTTCTGAATACCCGTAACGACTGTCAAAGATCTACGAATGACAGCCGGGACCAACGGCTTAACGTACTTTCCAAGGCATGGTAGGATTTCAATGGTCACCCATCCACAACCGACCGTGGCAAGCGTAGCTTAACCTTCGATCGACCCATGTGGCTCGATTTAGCCACGAATGATGTTAATAATATGATAGAAAAAGTATGATTTTAAAGCTCTATTATTACGGCAAATAGGGACAAAACAAAAACTAGCGTTTTTAACACAAAACCCTCGATACCTAAACTAATACTTGTAACCCCACTACAACTTACAAGCGAATAAAACATTTATTTGCTAACTACTGACGCCCCCTACAACCAGCACCCAACATCTGACTTGAAACTGTTTATCTACAACTCCGATTGAGTTTCCTAAGTCTACAATTAACGTTATACAACATGTATGTTTGTCCCGCCCGCATGTAAAACTACACATCCGAATTTTCCGGTCTAGGAAACCCTTTGTGAGTTTATTAAAACGTAGATACTCGTCAATCTATTTATAACGAAATGTTCAACAAACACGCTGATTGCCATTTATTTAGAAACTGGATTTACAGGGGCAAACGAACTCTCATTGTTCTATATTCACTGTAATCAATTTATATTAAACTTCGTACTGGCTAATTGAATTTTTGATGAGGGGAATTTAAAGGAGTAGTGAGCTGTTTTATGAGAGATGAATCTGTAGGTTCATTAAGAGTTCTTTGTAAAACTAAGATTTATTTAAATAGTTTTAATTTCGTTTATTTATCAACTCCTTTACGCGCTGTGTGTACATTTATCTAGGTACCTATTTCTTTTTACACGATTACTTGAAATGTGATCATATGGACTGGATAGGTCCACTCAATCTGTGTGGTTCTTTCTTCAAAATACCATTTCAGACACCAATCTACATGGGCTTCGCATGATCTGACCAAGATTATGTCTGGAATTTAAAAGAGACTGTGACCTCTGAGCTTGTTTCGGCCTTTCTTCTCAGAGTAGTCAGATAGGAAACGCCGAGCTCATATAGTTTTTATTTCTAAATATGATTGACGTGTAAAAGTGTTTGTACAAACCTACTTACAGAAAAGAAAATCATTCCATCATTTCATTTCATTTCATCATTTCATTTCATTATTTCATTTCATCATTTCATTTCATCATTTCATTTCATCATTTCATTTCATATGAAATTTTTTGTTTTTTTTTTCAGTGCTGTCGGGTCTTTTATTTTTATAGGCTCGCTATATATTACAATAACTGGCAAAATGTACTCACATTTACTAATGGTTGACCTCTGCCCACCGCTTCGGGGAAACAAGGCGTGATGATATATATTTTTATGTGTGTTTTTTATTCTTTTAAAGGGTTGTACCTACCTAATACCTCATCTAGTTTAAAAAAAATATTTTTGATGTGTAAAAGTGTTTGTAAAAACCTACTTACAGAAATAAAATCATTTATCATTTATCAATAGACTTTTTATGCCACGTTTTTTAACTTTATTAAAAATAATCTTGTTTAAGTTTAGTTCATGAAAAACCATACATACCTTTCTTTCTAATCTAACATTAAAACACGTAACAGACATATACCTAACGGAGTCAGTAGTTACAATTAGTGCCAACTGCCAATGCACTGCGTGAAATCACGTTCTTCACAATCACTACAACGAGCAGTCGTTGGGCGAAATTGCCTTAATCACCATTCTTGCTAGTCGAATCGGTGAGCTGTGTTATTTACTACACTAGTCCCGTCTATGTTTTACACATTCTGTTGCTCACTGTTGTACATATGTGTTCGATTTGTAAAGTTTAGAGATAGGCTTTTGTTTTTATTAAAAAAAAACCGTTGCGTCACTTATTGCGTTGATCAGGAGCCATATTTTTACCCGACTGCCCCAGAAGGAGGGTAATGTTTTTCGAGAGTATGTATGTATGTCTATTTCTTTGGCACGCTCTGTAGCCTAAACGGCTTGATGGATTTTAACACAAGTTTTCGTTAGATTCGTCTTCATTGTGGGAGTGACATAGGCTATATAACTTTTATATATTGCATCTGCAAATAGAAAAAAAGGGAGGGAAACGTTTATTTTTAAATAAATTACAACAATATTGATATCAAATAAAAGCTAGTAATGAGTCAATTCCATATCTATATTAATAAAACTAAAAAGCTTGAAATAAAACAAATTATTTAAAAAACAAAAAACCCGACTGCTTTATTATAATCTATAGAATTTTGTCAACGCAGGCGGTGGGGGACAAACAAAAGTTACACCATATTTCAGGATATTGGTTTGTGCCTGCCATGACAACATTCTATAGATTATAATGCTTGTTTTTTTCTTTTCAGTTATGTGTTTTAGCAGTCGGGTTTTTTGTTTTTTAAATAATTTGTTTTATTTAATAATGATTTTGTCTATCTATCGTACCAATATATTATGATTTTATCAGCTGTTTGATGCTGTTTATCACACTCACCACACACAATACTAGTTCAATTATTATTATTATAACTAAACAATGAAACAAATTAGACGCATTCGACCGGAATATTAATTTGTTAATCAATTTAATATTGGCATACAAATGATAAATCACAGGATTTATTCAATGCAAATTTTAATATTCTACTCTACAATCGATGTACATTCGAAATTCAATACTAACTAATTATGATTGCTTCATTAGATGTTTTTGGTAAATGTTTACAAGCGTTTTAAGGGAAATTGAACATCAATTTTCCAAGCGGGCACATCGCGCCAGCGCGATGTGTTTATCAAAATATCCAAATTAATCAAATAGATTTTGATATTACGGTAAAAATATACTATATCCACGTGTATAATCTGATATATTTTGCTTCATATAGGTAGGTAGGTACCCGACACACGTTGTCTGGTATAATTAGAAGCTCACTATTCAATATTATTTTAGTCTTAGATATTAATCTATAACATTGCTAATTAAGGTAATACAGTTTGAACTCTGCCTACGTACTTATGAAACCTCTAGTAACCCTTTAAAAAAGTAAAGGGCAATTTAGTAAAGGACAAAGCCCTGTTTTGAAACAATGTCAAAATCTTCAAAGAAAATTCGTAATGGATACTTATTACTTATGTTTTCGTAACCCGATTCCACACTCAAATAATTTCAACTGATATTTTCACAAACTCACGAAGAACTTGTATTTTGAAATCTTATAAAATCCGCCTAGTTGAGAACTTTCTTATCCGAACTCAACAGCTCTCGAGTCCCTGCGACAAATCTGAGTTACGGAGTTTTTAAGTCTTCTTGTTTACTTTTCCTTTCAGGTTGTTAATGTTTTGTCGTGATTAAATTGAAACTCTTAATTTGAATCAACGAGATTCAATGATCATCTTATAACAAGTTATATCAACTCTTTTTCGCTTTGAATCTGTCGTTTTTGATCTTCATTTTCTTCGTCTCGGACGGATATGATTTTGAGTACGGTTGACGGAATAAAGTTTTATCTAATCATACAGTTTCCACGCAGATTATTAATCAAGTTTCTTTCTGTTATTGAATTTTCAGTCGTAATCTTTTTTACAACAGTCTGCCTTGTACTTAAACAGATCTGATTTTGTGTGATAGGATTTCAACTTGCTTAAAAACTGTCGCATCCGCGGATAAGTTCCACAGAACAGCACTAAGTCAAGCTAGTGCAAAATGAAGTGCTACTAACACATTTTATTAACACAAGTTTTGTTTATATTAAAATATGTATGTTTAGATTAAGGGATTTTTCTATGTTGCCTGTGTCGCCTGAAATAAATTGGATTATTATTATTTAAAACAATCTCTCAAAATGTACGTTAGTGGCTTTCACGATCTTTATTAAACACGTACCTACCTGGTATCTGAAGTCTTGATTTCCCTAAAAATCACTTTACAAAGTTGTTCGAATCGTTTCTTACCGCATTAGGGATTACATACTCTTCCCCGTAAAGCTCAATATGTGTTTTAAAATAATTTTTATCTCGGCTTACTTAAATGCAAAATAGACTGGGCCACAAAGAAAGCGGGTCGGTTATAAAAAAATACGACAACTATTAAAATATTTGACCAATCCTTTTAAAATAAAAACTAACTAAAATTTTATTTCATTACAAATACAAGGTGTCTTATTTTATTATTGACTAGATGCGCACCGCAGTTTCACCCGCATAAGTTTTGACCCCGTAAATATATCGGGATAAAAAGTAGCCTATGTGTTATTCCTGGTTATAAACTATCTGTGTGCCAAATTTCATCCAAGTCCGTTCAGTACTTTTTGCGTGAAAGAGTAACAAACATCGATCCATCCATACTTACAAACTTTCGCATTTATAATATTAGTAGGATTCGTGTCGAGAATCATTAGCATAGTTACCTCCTTCAATTTGACGAGGATGCAAAACGACACCTTGTATAGAAAAAAGTAAAACCTCTTTATTTATTTTTAGTGATTGTATTAAAAACCATAAATAAAAAATAAAGACGATTTTTACAATTTGAACAAGTTGGAAACCATTTATTCCTGGTTATAAACTATCTGTGTGCCAAATTTCATCCAAGTCCGTTCAGTACTTTTTGCGTGAAAGAGTAACAAACATCGATCCATCCATACTTACAAACTTTCGCATTTATAATATTAGTAGGATTCGTGTCGAGAATCATTAGCATAGTTACCTCCTTCAATTTGACGAGGATGCAAAACGACACCTTGTATAGAAAAAAGTAAAACCCCTTTATTTATTTTTAGTGATTGTATTAAAAACCATAAATAAAAAATAAAGACGATTTTTACAATTTGAACAAGTTGGAAACCATTTATTTCTGATTATAAACATGGCTTTTCTTGTGCAGAAATGCATTATTCTGATCAAATTCAATTATAAACATGCCACTAACCCCTGAAGAGTGTATCAGAATTCTGACAATGCTTGAAGACGGGCGCAGTCAACGTTATACAGCGAGATCTGCGAGTGTGTCGCTGTCAACCGTTCAAAGAGTGCTCCAGCGATTTGAAAAGACTGAATTTCAATATTCGCAGACCAGGAACAGGCCGAACAAGGTGCACGACAGCGCGGAAAGATCGATATATGGTATCAACAATGTTGAGAAATAGATAGCAAACGACTGTTGTAGTCAAAAATCACCTACGTGCTGGAGGGAGCAATCAAAGCACGTGTTCAGTGAGGCAGCGTCTTGGTGAAGTAAACTTGAACCATTTAGACCTGCAAATGGTCCAAAACTCGAATGTGAATATCGAAATTCAAGGCTGAGACGTACGCTAGAGAACACATGAATTGGACTCTGGATGACTGGTTAAGAGTAATGTTTTCGGACTAGTCGAGGTTCATGATATGCTCGCACGAAGGGAGGCAAAGAGTCTACAGAAGACCAGGAGAGCGCTATATGGTTATAGCTTGCATTATGACATTGAATTAAGCACTATAAAATTGTCTATAATACAGTCTTTATTTCATAAAGATTCTCCAATATTTTGGAAGTTGTTGAGGTTTGTTGAGGTTTTTGTTACCCATCCGCTTTCTTTGCGGCCCTGTGTAGTATTAACTTCGTATAATTTGGAATTTCTTATCTACCCAGACGACGTAGTCACTGGCGACAATTCAGCGAATTCAAATGTTAAAGATGTTTCAGACAAAGTCGTACGTGTTCGCCTTGAAGTTTTTTGTTTCCATTGAGCTATACAAAATGAAATTGGTGAAACTAATTGACATGAAATAATTGCACATTATTTCGAATGCGAGCACGCAAAAATATTCCTTCAATGGTTCCAGAAGAGTCACACGCAATTAATACACGTTTCGAAGGTTAATTGAATAAAATGAACAATGATATCAAAATAAACACCGTTTAATTGGCACCAATTGTTGAAAGCAGAATAAAACAGGCACAAGTTTCCAATGCCGATGATTTAACTGACCATCGTTTTATTTTTTTGTTAAATATTCACAGAGGTAATGAAAAACATGTAGTTTTTTTTATTATTAAACTCTTTATGTTCTTCGCAGATTAGCTGAAGTATTTAATAGATACAATACAAATAAAATTCCTAACCCTAACCTAAAATATTTGCTAAGTCAATCTCAATCTGAGCTCTAATGAGATTAAAATCAAATAAGCACATAAACCGCAATATTTTCGCGTCTATCTGACGGTACTCTTAAATTCAAACAGACTGGTCGTCTCTATTGTTTGTCAGTGGAACCTTTTTGTGAAGATTTCCCATGGGAAGGGGTCGCGGTGGACGATCCACGTCACTTGTCCTCCAACGCTGAAAGGAATATGCAAACAGATTTGCAAAAAAGAATCTCTTTTTCTGGAAAATTATTAATGGACGTATGCTTTAAGTTACGTAATATAAGGTTGTGGTGCATGAAATATGAAGTTGGGCTAAAGACTTCATTGTTCTCTTCAATTATCTGTTATGAAAATGTGATTTGAGTAAAATAAAAAATAATTTTAGTTTTTTCTGTTTGTATAACCTTTTCGATATCGTTTTAAATGAAATTATAATAAATATTACCCAGTAGATAATATTCTATCTTAGAATAACTGCAACAAAACAAACATAATTCTCAACAGTATAAATTTAAATATCCGTACAATAATTATTAGCATAACAATTTCTACGCAAAGCACGTAACTCAGTACAAAAAGATGGGAGCTTCTAAGATAAACATTGGATACATAAACAAGAGACAATTACTGAAGCATCTAATGAATAGGCATTAAACGACACGCTGTTGAATGAGCGGCGAACACAAAGAGAAGCTCTGAGTAACTAACATGCCGATACACCTCGCTCGTAATAATCGTACAGTTCGCTGCAAACAATTAACGCATTTCCTCTATCATTACAGGGAACTAAAGAAACAGACGATGGTATCTCAACGGAAAAATGCCAGTTGCTTTCGTTGAGAAAATTTGTTACAATGAAATCTTCATCATCATCTGAACGTATAGAACACGATACCTACTTAAAACCGTTATACCAAATTTGTACATTGAGTTAGCTCCCCCATTTCACCAAAAACACAATAATTATCCAAGACGTTATTTATGTTTCTTTCTTTGGTACACCAAGTTTTACTACCAAAAATTCTTTAAATTCCTCACTTGACATTTCTTCGCCTTTTGAAATACAGGGGAGACACGTGTACTGACATCAACAAAATTGGACCGTGCGAAACAGGTACAACTTCGGAGCAACAATGTGGTGAATACAATCCGTATTTTCAAAAATTAGCACCATTCCTGTATGTCTGTAAACATCTTCAAAACTTTTGTGTGAATCTTTACATTTTACAAATTCACTACTAATATTCCAACTATATTTTTTTATTTTTCTATTCCTTTTTCTAGTTCTTCTACATCTGCTATGGTCTATCGATGAGCAATTATTTGTCTAGCAGCTACTTGATACCCGGTCCGGGGAACTTAACGTGCTTGCTTGCCTGTTTTTGCCGGCGGCACTACTTTTAAGGATAGTTGCCCTTCATTAGGTCAGACGTGAGCCTATTATTGGCAGACGGTTTAAATGTGTCGTAATTTGCCTGTGCTTAACCAAGTGCCTGCATTGCCAGTTTGTTGTAGTCATTTAAGTTTATTTGCGATTCAATTTATTTTAATTGTGTTGGTTTTATATTTTACTGTTTATGAAAACTTTGAATTGATGAGTCATATTTGTATGCAGAAAGTAGATATGTACTTGTGGAATTCAACTTACATTGCACAGTAAAAAAGTGTTTGAAAAAGAAAAAAAGTTGCGTCTTCAAACATTTTCAAATATTCAGATTAAATAGACGAAAATTTATTAAACTAAATCCCTCTTTTTGGAAGAAAACATCAAGAAAGGCAAAGAAAACGGCAGTCCTCACACAATGACCACAACTCCTAATTTAAAACCACCTTGAAAGCAAACTACTAAAGCCGAAAAACATAAAAATGGCGAAAAGTGCTCTGAACGTAAATGTAACTTTAGATCGTACAAACGACTCTAGTCCATTGAAAACGCATTTCCATCCGGAAGTGGTACCGGCTATATCGTCGCATCGTTCGCGTCTTTGCAAATGTTCACTCAAATATCCCTACACTATCTACCACACACGTACGATGGACTTCACGTACAGGTCTAAACGTTTTTATATCTTACAGAAAACCATACAATATAAAATTCTATTTTTGTAGGGACTAAGTCCAAAATCGATTGAACAAAGTCGGACTTAAATTGTTTTAACGGAGATCCGTGAATAGGATTCTCCAACTAACACAAGCAGAAAGCGGTGGACTATTCCAGGAATTTGTTTGACGTTACCATCGGGCTTCCGGTATTTTTTACGATGTCTTTTTACAGGATCCTTGGAAGCACTGACACTGGCTCTTTATTGCGATTTGTTTAAACAGAGGATAATTAAACCTTGGAATGAATGACTCGGTACTTTTAATCCAGCAATTCTTTCCTACTTATTGTCCTTTTTTGCGAGAGCTCTTTTTATGAGAAGACAATGGTCCTCGCTTGTTAAATAGTTAAGAGCGACTTATTAATCAACTCTGTCGTTTAATTAGCGTCAGGCAGCGTTCAAAAGTTCTTTTGTCAAAGCGTAGCGGACAATAAAAATGTACTTGTATTCTTTTCGTACAACAAAAAATTGGACTGCGTATAGATCTCTCAAAGGCGTTTGAATCTTTGGTCATTAAATAGCGTCCAGATTATCTAGTTGTACTTTATTACTAATCAACTACGTTTCGTGTAAATCACGTGCACCTTAATGTTTCGAAAATCCATAAATTTTCGTAGCAATAATTTACGAAGAAAATCAACGCAGCCCTAAGAAGATATAAATCTTGTTTTGTTGAAAGTAAACGCTTTAACTACGCCAGTAAGTCAGGTGGGAACATAAAATATTTACCGCTCGAGTAGAACTAAAGTATTTAGCGGCAAAGAGTAACATGTCGGATTTCTTACAGCCCCTACGTTCATTTTTCTTTTTCTCCCGGTTGTTAGTTCTAGTACAGGGCTTTGAAATTTTAAAGGGGCTTGGTTTAGCCGTGGCTGTAAAGCAGAAAATTGTTGTGAGGCGTTATAGTTGAGTTTAAGTGAGGTTTAGAGTTAGTACCTAGTATTTCATTCCTTCGTTTTATTCTCCTTTCATTATATAAGATAATGATGAATCATAAATTGTTTTAATTATAATTTAATAGACGAAAAGACATTAACACTAGTGATCATAACAAGGGTTCCTTTTACTCCTTTTGAGGTACGGAACCCGAAAAAGATAAATGAAGGTGATCACATCATAGAAAAGTTTACGAAATATTTTTAATAATTATTTATCTTTATCGTACGTTTTCATACAAAAATACTTAAAAGTTACATGCACTTGCACATGCGTTATGCATACAAATTAGATTCACATCACGATTAGTTTATGTAAAAAAATAATTTTGTGTTAAAATTAACACATTTTTCTATAAAATAAATCGGTTACATGTACACTTTGAATACAAATTCAAAACACGCAAGAAATAAGTACGTAAAGCTAGTTATTTTTTTTAAAGCCATGGGTGGTCACGATTCGTTACCGGGAAACGATTTTACAAATCACTAGGTTCGAAATATAAACAAACAATTTAACTAAAGTTCAACACGCTAAGTTAACTATTTCTTACTATGGTCAATGTACGGAAACGGATAAACGTTAATTGGAATAACTATAAGAAACGATGAACCTTACTTATCTCATTTCCGTAACACAATGCTACGGATATTTAACATTTTCGAGTATTAGAGGAAGCGATCAAATACTTTACTTCTGAATGTAACGGTTTCTTTAAACCGTTAGCCTTAAGTTTTCGTATTGTGACTTAGTTGGTGAATGACTGCGTTTTCCGATTATAATTATATATAACATCACATCATCAAGCCTTATGTCGCCGAAAGGTTGGGCAGAGGTGTACCTATAGTACACCCACATTTCACCAGTTATGTTTAAGTCCCATGTAATAGGGCGCGATCCTATTGCCATGAATCTAGCATAAATTCAGACCCCGGAGCTGCTAGTGAGAAATTCCAGATTAAAAAAGCTTAATAACTCTCTGCCCGACTCGAGAATCGACCCCAACACTTCGTGCTCAGCAGTGGCGCTTGCGACTACTAGAAAATTATATATTAGAACCATATGCACCGATTTACACGCTTTCGCAGATCAAACATTCCACGTCTCCATTAATACCATCAGACAATCTGGAGCTAGCGAAACTCTCAATAGATTTATTATTTTAAGGGGACTACAGGACCTAAACGCAACTTTTATAAGTTTTATAATGCCTCAAAGTATATGATCCACTGCAGTAAACAAAATCAGAAAAATATATGATATTCTGAAGGATATATACTAGGTAGATAGTGTGTTGAAAACATAATATAACTAATTTGATACGATAGAAAATCACGAAGATACCTTCAAAAAATTTCTTTTAAAGATTAAAAACCATACTAATATACATGCAATCATTCTGATTTTTTGTCAGATTATTCTACAAGTAATATATGAGCTTAATAGTGTTTTATTTTTTTTATACAATCTAGCTTATAGCTTTTTTGTAAATCGATTATTGCTTCATATTTTGCAATAAATTACCAGCGTTGTGTCATCACGCTTCTCTTTCTTTTCTATGCAGTCCGACAGAGACCACGCTTTAGGTGTAGTCGGCCTCATAATTGCAATTGAGATATATTGATTGAGATTGCTGATTGAGTTAGGAAATTAGTAAATATTGATTAAGTTAGGATAGGCGCATTTATCGCATTCGGTTTTTCCTGTAATGGTAGATGTAAGAAGATAAATAAATAAATTTTTCACACCAATTAAACGCTCTCAGAACAGCAAGTAGTCCGAATTGTCACACATGACAGGTACAAGAAAGTATTCTACCAATACATTGTGGTTAATCAAGAATAAGACTCACGCAGACAGGCGCGACGCGTCTCTGGTGGAACAATTTAGGAAAAGTTCATGGTAATTGTTCTGCCGGAGTAGCGTCGCGCCTGTGATATCCTGACGTGATCATGTTTAAAAAACAATTTAGTACAGACGATTAATATACGATATTGTGGATATCTGAAATTAATTTTCACCTACCCGCTTTATATTTCTAGCGCGATCCATTCTAGATTTAATATTAATTCCCAATCTTCTTTCAATTTTCATATATTATTCAATCTAATGGCTGATTAAAAGATTTAACACGATGAATGGATGCATTGACCGACCGGTCATGACATCGGCTGGAATGCTTTTAGAATATAGTAAAATCACTGTTTCATAAATAAATCCCAATCCCGAAGGTAGAGTGACAACCTTAGTAACTGACGATATTAAGTACATACAACCAGAAGCTTACACGGATCTAGAAACTGAATATGTAGTTGATAGTGACCACACAACCAGGGGGCCAACCATCACCTCTTATAGCAGTATTATTTCAATATTACTTCAGCGTGAGAAAGAGATGGAGCTATAAGTCCTGTACAGCTCCATCACTTTTCCACTGTGAAGTAATATTATAATAATACTGCTATAAGAGGTGATAGTTGGCCCCCAGTTTGTTCAAACAACATGGATTCCTCTAACCATAAGCCAGTAACAAGGAACAATGTGTAATAACCATTTCTGTTTTTTAAAGCTAAGATAGGTAAATGTTTAAAACATTTTTACTTCCAAAGACCTTATAAAACGATTCATAACATGTCTAAACGGCTTCATATTCCCACTTCTATCCCACGAACGATCATTCTCCGATAATCTCAGACCAAAACAAAAACGATATATCAAAGTATTTTTCCTTTTGCAATTTAAATTCAACGCAAAGCTACAGGGAGAATTGTACTCTAAAATAATAGAGATTAACTTAAAAGACGGTGCCGGCGATAGTCGTAATTTACGCAAGTGAATAATCACATATTGCGAAGTTTCGCGACTACGCGTATAGGCGACGACATCTAGCCCTTGTTGGCTACGGGTTTAATTGTGGCCTCTAGTTTCTACAAGGAATTTGGAAGAAACTGGATAGCGTACGAAACTAGCTTCTATAAAGGTAAAACTTTAAAAAATCAACGAGTCTTTTATCATATTACATTGGGATCTCTAGTTTTATCTCAAGTGCTGATAATGTTTTTGTTACCTACCTAATAAACATAATACCACTAATCATTATACTCAGATAAACTGCTGAAGTAAAGAGAATATATTATTATATACAAACTAAGAAACCCGAATTCAAAAGTTATATTTCAAAATTGATTAAAAATTGTGTTCTTCAACCACGTACAAAAGACGCAACCTAAAAACACGCTGACCCTACCTCTGGTTTCCCACGTAATAATGGCATAAAATAAAAGCCGACTCATCTAGCACTCCTATCCCTTACTTCAGAGCTCCAGTACCTACCAGCACTCATTTATCGGTGTGCCCTGCGGTAGATTCCAATCAAGCGGAGTTAGTGCAACGACGCCGCGGTACGCCCGCAGCCATATATTTCGCGCGCGGTGTACACTCATACTTACGCACAAATCTTGGAGGGAATCGCAAACATTTTTGCTAGGGTGAACAAGTAGTTGTTGTGTTGTTGTTTTTTGTTGTTCGTTAAGTATACGTATTATGTCTATCGAGTTATAAGTATGGTCCATAAGTTGGCACTGGCCTATGACGAGGAGACAAAATGGGATGGGTAACCATTTAGCTCTCTGTGCAAGCTTCACCCGTATAGAACAAATATGGCTGTTTGTGGGTGTTTAAATAATTATATTCAATTCAGTATATTCAATGATAAGTGAATATTGCACATATTTTATAGGCTATTCAGATTATTACTTATAACACAAATCCAGGTTAAAGCCATATAATATTGTTAAAGTTAAAGCAAACACTATCAGCCTTCCTATCTAATACTTAACCTAAGGTAGCTTTTACGATCATATCAAATTACATCACTATAAATTTTTCTTACAGAATACTGTTTTCAGTAAAATTCAAGTTATGATTAGCATGATAAAGAAGACAACGAGTTGATACGCTTACTCATAAAATAGGTTTCCGATAGTTCACAACTTTCAGCTCGTAATGTCCATTATACTAGATCTTCATAAAACTTTAATACTTCCCAAGTTTATAAGCACCTAACGGTTTTAAGATCCCTCTCGGATATCCCATTAATTTATTTAATATATTTACTTCTCGACATGTTTCTCTTATAAATTATTATTTAATGTAAGAACTAGAGCAATAGTTTATAGGTAACCTAATTCGACTAGACTACTTAATTATCTTCTTAGAAAGGCCTATATCCAGCAATAGACTGTGTTGAAGGAGTGATGGTACTCAACAATTATTGTGGAGCAGAATCAAATATTTTAACACAATCGTAGATGCTTACTTAAGATCTAAATTCGTATCTAATCGTAATCTAAGAGATCCGTAGGAGAACCAAGGCACCTGACATAGCCCTAAGAATTACCTAGCTTAAGTGGCAGTGAGCATATATTGCATATATTGCTCGCAGAACAAATTACCGATGGGGCGGAAAGGTTCTGGAGTGGCGATCGCGTACCGGAAGACGTAGCGTTGGAAGACCTCTCGCAAAGTGGACCGATGACCTGGTGAAGGCTGCAGGAATCCGCTAATTACCAGAAACACATAAGCGGTTGAAGTGGTTATGCATGGGGAAGGACGTCTTTCGGCTGAAACGGTGATGATGAATACTTAAATCGCTGCCTATTGTAAGCACGAAAAAAAATATTATCTCCAACAACATGTTTTAAAAGCAAAACAACAAAAACAACGACAAAAATGTTGTCAACTTCTGCGCACAACGCAGCGAAGCGCACCGAACGCAAGTGTGTGACAGTCGATAATTAACTACTTATTATCGTTGTTTAATATTGTCCCGGCAATGTTAACAAAGCTAAATTGTTTACCACAAGCCTCCAGGCTCCCGCGCTATTTATGTGAACGAGATAAAACCTAACACGACCATAAGCTTTTACTTTTTATTGCAAATCGGTGTTCTGTTACACTAAACTATACCGATTATAAACGCGTAACATCGTTTAATATGCCCAAGTATTTGTTTTGCAGTCGTAAATATAGGATCAACAAATGGTCCATCGCGAGATCAAATTTCTTGGAAATTTTATTATTATTATAACTTCTATGGACCCTATAAGATGAGTCTTATTTACGTAGGTTTTAATAGCTTTTCTGGCTTTACGATTCTGTCCTTAACGTTTGTGTAAGCCAGGCGGTTTAGAAAGCCGCCGCAGGAGACGCCCTGGGCGTCGGGAATCCCGGGCGGATTTCCGGCCACCGTAGGCGCGGGTTTGCGGACGGTGAGCAATGGGTAGCTCACCGTCCGTTAAGGACCAGGCCCGGGTCGACGGCGCGTTGTATTCCATGCGCGCCTCAAAGAGATGTCGTCAGCACAAATGTAGGGGTCCACTAGGGCCGATGCCTGCAGGGGTCGCGGGAAGGTACTAAAGGGTCACCGAGGCCCCTGGCAACACAGGCAACAAGAAGGAATACGGGTGGGTTTTAGTCAGTAAGAGTCTGTCACACTGAAGAAGTTATTTGATGATTTCCCATCCAAAAAAACAAAAAGGCTGGTATAGAAGGATTTTATAAATTAAAAATCCGTAAGTTGATTTCAAAAGAAGCTAGATTATTCTTTTAATTGCGTTCACTGACTGGTCTCGTCAACTCAAACCTGTATGGTTCTTTCTTCTCTTAGGAAACGCCGACCTCATCTAGTTAGTTTTCCGTAGTAAACAAGGAAGCATTATGTATAGTTTCGCGATGTCCGTCTGTCTGTCTGTCCCGACTGTAGCTCAGAGACACTTAGTACTAGAAAGCTGTAATTTGGCATAGCTATACATATTAATCACGCCGAAAAAGTGCTGAAATAAAAAACGTACACGTAACGTGGGGATGAAATTTTTGTAAGAGTCCCCCCCCAGCTAAATAGTGTTATGAAGAATGTCAAAAAAATCATGGCAGTAGTACCTACATATAATATCTACATATAACTATCACACCTAAGTGGGCTTTACAAGATAACGAGTAATAGTCGACCAACTTAAATTTGCAGTTGGAGAATTGACCGTATATCGATGTATGGGAGAACATGTTTTCAACTACAATGTTATGTTTGTTTTTGGGATAAATTCATCCCGACTTCCCAACTACGGAAGCCTTAATTGTGCGTAGACCGACACGCACTTGGCCAGTTTTTTTTAATAGGATTGATTGATTGATTTAATAGTTTTGTACAAACCTACTCACAGAAATAAAATCATTTATCATTTAATTAAGTACGACTAAAACATTAATCATCTTAGAATATTTTAGAATGAAAAAATCACTTTTGAAGTCGTAAATAAACACATTATAAATTCTGTTAAATCTAAGTTTTAATTAAAACGCGAAAAACGCAGGTTCTCGTGTATTTCTGTCTTAAAACAAAAAAAAAAAAACAATCTGATTCGTAGTAACGTTTCAAAGGCATCAAATTAGGCGATGTTAATTAAAGGAATGTACGTAAATAGGTGCTCTAAAAATATAGGAACTCTAAGACCGGTGAGCAAGGTTCATTTTCGTATGGCAATGCTTGTAACAAGAGACAAAATGAGGTACTGTACGGAGAGCGTAAAGCCGCAAAGAAACTTCTTAAGCTTTAATTAAAAGAGCTTCGCGATTACTGCTATATTAGTTACAATCAGAGAACAGGAACTGACTAAAGTAATTGTTGGCGCTAAACTAAAAATGCGTGGATTTTTTATTGCAGAGTTTCTTTGTCTCCAACTCCACTTTAATTTAATCTTCCAGTTGATTTATTATTGTTCAGGTAAATACAAATTCGTGTACTATAGGTATACCAGTTTTTCTCCTTAACCCTTTGGACAGTTTGGACATTACAGGCGTGATGTATGTATGTGTTCAATACAAGTAAGAGATTACAATCACGTAAAACGTTTTCTAAACAAAGAAACTAACAACACCAAACTAAGTACCTTTTTTTTTTGGTTGGAAATCATCAAATAACTTCTCCCGCTCTGGGCGGAGCGGTAGAGGGTGTGTCAGACACTTACTGACTAAATCCCACCCGTATTCCTTCCGTTGCCTGTGTTGCTGGGGCCTCGGTGACCGATTAGTACCTTCTTGCGATCCCGGCAGGCATCGGCCCTAATGGACCCCTACATTTGTGCTGACGATCCGGGCCTGGTCCTTACCGGACGATGAGCTACCCATTGCTCACCGTTCGCAAGCCCGCGCCTACGGTGGCCGGAAATCCGCCCGGGATTCCCGACGCCCAGGGCGTCTCCTGCGACGGCTAGGGAACTAAGCGCCTGCATTATTATTTTGAAAGTTTGCTGACAATCACAACTCTATAATTTTAGACACTGTTTTTCAGAACACTAGGTATCTTAAAATATCTATGTGACAAACACAATATTAACTGTGGACACAATAATTAACCTTTCGCAGCGTTAATCATTTATGCACACAAAGCTCCTGCCCAAAAATAAGTACCTACTAAATTCAATTACGAAAAACCAAATTAATTATAAGTAAGCATCTCCGCGGACTCTCTGTTCACACTCATCGGTTTATGGACCAGATATTAATGGGCCTGTCAATACAATGATGTAATTATTATAAATGTTCTCAGATCTCAGATAAAATGTTATTATTCCCGTACAGAACTTATTGCGTACACTAGGAGGTTTCGCCCTTTCTTAATTGCAATGTGGATACGCGATTTTATTTTGATTTATAGGTGCGCAGTCGCAGGTGATAAAGTGTCTATGTTCCTTTCGTCTGCCCACTGTATGGAGTACGTACGATTGTGAAGTACCCTAGAGGCTAAGTGATGAGCGAATGCCACTAACTGCTAAGCATGTGGAATGGGTTTGCGTTAATACTATATACTATTACTAATTGTGGCATTTTTTTTCCTTAGTGATAATCTAAGGATCGGTTGTTTAATGTAAATGTTCAATTTGTTTTAGTTCTTTGGTGGGAACAAAAAGTTAAGGTTTTATTCAATTACAGTATATTTAATGACCTGCTTTGAGGCTTACATTCAAGTTGTAGCAAAACAAAACGACAGAGTTTTAGTTGCAATACTTAATTCAATTCAATAAAATAATAGGTATAAACAAGAAATTCTTGATCGGACGAAGTGTGGGCATACAAAAGAGGACATGTATTAAATACGTAAAAGAACGCGCCGTTATCACAGATAATGAAGGTTCTTTTGCGAATTTAATACAACGTTTCTTCTTCTGCATGACCACGCTTTGTTCGATCAAGAAATTCTTGTTTACACCTTGCCTATGGTTCCTCTAAATCCAAATAATAAACCACTACCTACAACTTTACTGTCGTTTCCACCATTTCCTAAATTATACATTAGCAATAAACAAAGATATCACGAAGTGAACACAAAACAGCGTATTTTATGTTTTTAAACATTTTTAGTCTACAGAAACACATCGTCAAACTTCGAGGGCGAGCCGCAAAATCTCACTCCAGAGACAGAAAAAACTGAATAAATGATTTTAATACGTACAGAACAGATACGGAGTTTTTCTCCGATCCAATACACGATGCGTATGAACCTACATAAAGGCTTTCATCGCTCCTGAATTATGGATATCTACCAGAAATATGTACGTGAATACATATTGATTTATACTAACTGCAGTTTTATGTAGCGGACCCAGGTAAGCCGTAACTCCCGACCGCTCGACCGTCGACTTGTAATTAACAAATTAACATGAAGCATTTTAATATGGGATCGAGCAACGATGAAAAAGAGGTGTACGATGTGCTTGGATGTTGATTGATGATGAGGATGTTTTTATTTATTGTTAATAAAGGATCTATAGCTAGATTAATGACGTGTTATTTGTATGAAAGATTGATTTCCGCATACAAAAAGTTGCACAGTAATTTGTGCATGGTGAAACGTAGTATATAATTGTAGGTAATGGTTTTTTGCATTCAATAATATTTTCACATGATAAACGTTAATATAATTTTGTCACGGGATTGACAATCAATCATCAATATTACAAAATATTACTATGTAGGTACATTTATTTAATATTCAGAGTGTATTCAGTGTTTGCATCGAGTTTACTTCGTTAATGTTAGAGATTGTCATATTAAAACATTTGTATTAAAGAAGAAGAAATATTTCCGATGTAAATATTACACAAATTAACACAGCCAATGAAATCGTCATACAAAGCTTAATTCAGTGCAAGTTTTTGTAAAGCAATTCGACATAAAGCATGTAAAACATGCCAAACAGTGAAAGGATGGCGTCTTTGTGGATGTTGGAACTTGCAACATCCTGTACAAATCTCTCTACTCTATTGTCATATTGACACACAAAAACATACGAGACATTCTTATACCGTAAAGGGTAAAGAACACGACTGTTAAGATGTAGCTTATCTCCAGGTTGCATAGATCTTGAAACTCCTAACAATTCCAGACACAGAGGATAAATTTAACACATTGCTACAATTTTCTTTCAAAAATATTAGAAGCAAAAAGAAAATGTTGGAGGAAAGCAGAAGAGTCCTAATTATTTTCATGGACAATTAATTACAAGTGGCATTCCAATAATGACAAGGTAGGTACAAAGTAAGAGTTCAATATTCTACTGAGTACAAAATTGAAGAATTTAAGAACGATGATTAGGCATAGAGAGTAGGCGTTCTAGTGTTTTATTTTTATTCTCAAAGGTTATTCGTAGCCAGCAGTAGATCAATAGCAATTGTTCTATTCAATAATTGAGCCATTATTACAATACTGTTATTGCTGAAAGCACTGGTCAGTAGTCATACATCCAAGACAATTACTTGAGACACTTTACGCTCTTAAAATGGCACGAGACTCTTCTAATAACAGGCTTTTAACACTACCCGTAATGGCTCGTCAAAACATCAGATTATCCTTAACAGAAGAGTAATTAAAGCATTAAAAATCGCCCGAGAATTTAGGTCACAAAGTAAATGTTTGAGTAACGTGACGTAAAGTAAAGCCGGCTCTACACTGAAGTAACGTGCTATACAGTGTAGAATGCTTTATTATTGTCGAGGGTGCAATCTTGTCATAATATGAACAAGAAACAATACCATGCGACCTATGATTCATTTAGGTACAACAATGTAATAAAAGCTGATTTTATGTACGATAATAGGAGGCGTCGCGGGCGTCACATAACCAGGTGAGTTGATAAGCATGAAATTCACCCAGTTATAAGTCATCGACGACCGTCACCTGCAATGAAATTGTTATTCTTGTTGTGTATTCCTTAGCAACAGCATCCTGAAAATGATAGCAGATAGGTTGGACGCGGCTTTGTTCAATCGATTCATCAATCTGCATGTGAAAGGTGCGGGTTAATGGATCGACATTTTATTTTCCACTTTTATCTCTGTATCTACTAACTTACTTTTAAATTTTTTTTGTAACTAACACTATGGGCCCTGGTTATCTGAAAATATATATATATATATATATATATTTTAATTTATTGATATTTACATAGATAGATCTTTAGATCTATTTCCGAAATAAATAAATTATCATATCAAAACATTTGATCAGTATTTAAAATTAGATGGCGTCGGCATTTTCTAGCTGACTGATCTCTGAGAAGAAATGCCAAAACAAATCATGGTCTCTTTTAGAGTCCAAACATTGTTATTAGGATATTATGTGAGTACATTACATACCTATATTATTCTTATGCAATACATTAAAAATAACTATTATATACTATACAGACAGACCTAATAATATATACATAATTATACACCCAATTAAACCCATTAAATAATTTATAATAATATTGAATTGCTTGAATTGCTACTTAGCCCTTTTCCTCTCTCCTAATTATAATGTGCCCGACAGGGTCCATATTGATCTTTTTATTTTTTATACCATCTATGTAATACATAATGCAATAAAGAATTGAGTATTGAGTATAACAATGTAGGTCAATATCTGGCAAGTCCTTTTGAAGAATGAGCCATTGCTGTTTTGAGTTATCCTGTCCCGACACTTATTTTAAGCAGCACAATACCAGACTCATCGCAAATGCGTTGTCTACTCAAGAAGAAGTTTAAAATTTCTCATTAACAGGAACACCAGAATATAGCAATCCTGTAGAGCAGCAGAAATAGGTATGATGATAGCACTTCCCGAAAAAAAAAACTTGTAAAAACAGATCTACCATGTTCTATTATGACCCTTGTATATATTTGATGTCTCAAAAAAATAACGTACAAATCCCTATGGATGTGTACGTTATTTTCTACCTTAAACCCATCTGAATGCTATAATTCAAATGGGTATAAGGTAGAAGACGACCAGGTCTAGGACCAGCTAATGGTTTTATAAATGAGCTTTGTAAAAAATTTATGTAGGTACATCATCATCATCATCTGCCTGCCTTTTCCCAACTAAGTTGGGGTCGGCTTCCAGTCTTACCGGATACGGCTGAATATCAGTATTTTACATGGAGCGACTGAATCTGACCTCCACAACCCAGGTACTGGGTAACACGATACCCCTTGGTAAGACTGGTTGTCAGACTTTCGAGCTTCTGACGACCCGTAACGACTGTCAAAGATCTATAAATGACAGCCGGGACCATGGTATGTAAATCTTTACCCACCACGTCACCCATCCACGGACCAACCGCGGCAAGCGTAGCTTAACCTGATCGATGGACCCGTGCGGCTGTCATGACTTAGCCACAAGCCCCTCTATATGTACCTACATATAGAGGGGCTGGGGGGGAGGGGGAGGGGAGGAGATAGAATATTTATGTATTGTACCTGTACAATATATAAATATTCTATCTATGTAATTATGTGACAAGTTGCATGCAACATATGATTATTTGTGACATCGTTCGTCATTGTAGCACGTACCATAGCATAGTACGAGCTTGCACAGTCTGAAGCCGGCTTTAACCGACGCTCACTTAAAACGTCGACTGTTCGTGACGGCGAGCTGACCGATCGTTAGCGGACATTTAATTACTGTTATTTAATAACGCCTCCTGTCAATCAATCGTACACTATTTTTTAAACATACTTCACACGAAACATGGAAGATTGTGTGTTTTATTCTTGTCTGTTTTTTAAACAGCTTGGAAGGGTTATTGAAAAGACAAAATGTTGAGATATTTTTTTTGCTCCTGCATTAACTAGCATAATATTATTGAGCACGAAAACATGAAACAATGTAATGGTAATAAAATAATAATGCACATACTCGTAACATTTAGATATCTAGCGTCTTCCATCGATAGGAAAAATAAAAAAGGAAAATAAAAGTTTCTGGAAAATATATTTTCAGCTCTGTCAGTGGGCGTACCGACTAACGATGTTTCAATGGATTTCATCGAAAGATACTAACTTTAAATAGACTTTTACTTAAACTAAATACATTAACATATAAAGGATCCTGCAAACCGCCATCCATTTAGGCATTGGTCTCCTGTTTTATGCAATATGTAACGTCGCTTCAGCGTCAACATTCCAAAGCGTTAACCGCCGATGCTTTGGAACGTTATCACTGAAGTCACACGTCCGTAGTGGACAACGACGCTTCAGTCGTTGCTCGCGAGTGTCGAACAATGAACACTTCGAACCATTGCAGCGTCAGGTCGTGGACCTGACGCTGCAATAGTTCGAAATAACTAGAGACGCGACGCAGCGTTTGAATGCCGCGTACGACGTCAAGGCGTCGACGTGTGAAAGAGACCACAACAATACATTTCCATAGTAAGACAAAACCAACACTAAACTTAGTCACCTGCGGGTATAGTAGGATAAAAAACCACCCATTAGCGAGCGATACTACTTCGGCTCGTGATTAGCAGTTTTTATTGAGTTCAAAACGGTGAAGGATGTATAATTGACCGAGCAAGCGAAGCGTGTCTGCTTCAAGTCTGGCAAAATTTGCTTGCCTCTGTCAGTTTGTTAGTACTCCTCTACAGGTCGTATTTTACAACCGATGTAGACTAAATTTGGTATACAGGTCTTACGACTTTAAATATTTCTCGTAGTCGGGGATTTTTAATTGGAGGTGTGCTTCATCCAAAAAGGGGCAAAAAGAGAGCTACTGGATATCTCCGCCTTATGAGATCAGATTTCAATGATTCTTCTTTTATTTGTAAGTTAGTAACGTTAAGTTGGTCTCATAGAAATTTGGTGAAGATTTGATGAGGATCTTCGGCGTGATGAGCAGAATAGCTCCTCAAAATGTAGTAAATTGCTTATTTCTACCAGTGGAATCGGCCCTTTAACTACTTCGTAGGGATTGATGAAGCACCTAGGACCACTTTCTAATTCCATATAAAAATTTTACTCCTGGAATTAATATTATAAAGCCCCTGCAAAGAAGGCACAGAAAGTGACTAAGTGGGTACCAACACGTGCACAATTTGTGCGCCCGCCTACCCCGGTTGCCGTTGAGGTGGTGAGTGACTCCTGCAAGTCTTCTTGCTCGCAAATGTCATACGCCTCTGAAACGTCGACGAGATCGTCTCGGTCCCGCACGCGCAAGCGAATGCAGACAACAGGACGCGGCGAGGCGATTATGACCAGGGAGAAGCCTGCTAAGCCGTTAAGCTTTAGCAAGCCACTGACTGAAGGAGGAGAGGAGGGCAGAGACTCTGACCTTACGAGTCCACCAGCTAAGCAAGCGAAGACTCGGACAACTGCAAAACAGAACCTGCCAAAACCAGAGGTGTTTGCCAAGATTATGCAGGCCCAACCAACGGCGGAATTGAATACCTGCATCAAAGACAGTCTTAGGACAATAGAGGAGGTTGCAAACGAATCACGCAACCTCAAAGGCAGCTTTGTTCACAGCCTCAAGTTAGCGGCAGTTACAGTACAGACTGCGGTGGCTGAGTTAGCCGCGCGATCGGCCGTTGAGGTCAACGTTGAAAAGTTGGAGAACTAAAATGCTGACTTGAGGCCTCGGCTTATCGGTCTCTCAGCACAGGTTGAGAAGCTGACAGCGCAGGTCACCCTGCTTCACTTCTCTTCTTAATCGCCAGGGCGAACATGTGGCAAGCCCCATAGTGGCAGCTTCTTCGATGGGACCTAGTCAGGTCGCTGCAGTGGCCAGACCTTTTCAATCTGACGAATCGGAAAGGAAAAAGGCAAAGGCAAAGTTGTCGCTCCGCTGGTGGAGTTGATCCCTGTGTCTGCGGCGTCCACGCCAGCTTCGCAGGCTCTACGGGATGCAGCAATTAATGAGACGGGGGCCTGGTCTACTGTGGTGGGGAGGAAGGCTAAGAAAGCAAAGCCTGCCTCGTTGGCGACTCCCACGTCTGTAAAGGGGAAAAAACAACGAGTGAAACTGCCTAGGGTTCTCGCCACGGCGGCTATTGGAGTCTCCTTAAGAGAGGGATCATCTGCCAATATCGGCCAGGTTATGTCCACTGTAAGACAACGAATTCGTTTAGCCGATGTTGGCATTGACACTGTCGGCCAGAAAAGGGCTGTAGATCAGTGGCGGTACCTTCATATAAGCCCAAAAGCCCCGGCATGCCTTACTAAAATGCTCGATAGAGAATATATTGTACCTAACCAGTAGTTTATGAGAAAATTGCGATGATACATACGTAGATACGTAGGTACCTACATACTCAGTCGAAAACTTATTTTCCGTGCGTACTTGCCATTCTAATACGGGTTTGCGCTCACCTGTTCACAGAATGACAGATGCCTACAATAGGACTTTTGAACATATTGACATTTTTGCATGTCCTCCCAGTAAGTTCAAAGGTCTTATACTAAAGGAGCTGTCTTGATTTAGGTGTAAATATATAGTTCAAGATAAAGATAAACATGATAGTTAAGTAGGTAAGTTTAGTTTTTAATAATATTATGTATTAATTTACCCTAGCGTTTAATTAATTGTATATTCCACAGTTAATCTGTGAACAGCGTTGTGGGCTACAATATTGTTAAACTGTTTTGTGTATTTATTTTTCTATACTGTATATTGTAGCTGTTTGTTGTTCCTTGTGAATAAAATAAAAAAAAAAAAAAAAAAAAAAAAAACTGAACTTTCTTTTTTTGAAATCGGTTAAAATTTTATTGGGCTTGCGTTATTTTGAAACCCTAGGCACGCCACTGCGTGTGGTAAATTCAATTCCGTTTAGCTGTTTATGTGTGTTAGTTGTTGACACCGTGTCGCGGGAAGGTACTTATGGGTCACCGAGGCCCCCGCAACACAGGCAACAAGAAGGAATACGGGTGGGTTTTAGTCAGTAAGAGTCTGACACACCCTCCCACTCCGCCCAGAGCGGGAGAAGTTATGTGATGATTTCCCACCATCAAAAAAAAAAAAAAAAAAGGCACGCCACTGCTGTAGATGGTGGTGTGGTAATTACCGTCGCTGGCGCCGACTCTTCTACCAAGGCAAACAGTCTCGCCAACCGAATGAGAGAGATCCTCGCTGAATATAATGTGAAGATTTCACGCCCAACCAAAAGAGCTGAGGCGAGGATCATGGATCTCGATGATGCCGTCACACCTGAGGAGGTAGCAGCTGCTATTGCCGAAGTGGGTGGCTGTTCCCCCGAATATATACAAGTGGGTGAAATTCGTCGTCCGCCCTCTTCTTTGGGACACGTCTGGGTCCATGGCCCCCTGGTTGCGATAAGAAAGCTGGCGTCGGACAAGTGCATGCGCTTAGGTTGAACTATGGTGAGGGTTCAGATTTTGGAAGCGCGTCGTATGATGTGCTTCCGTTACCTCGAACCCGGGCACGTCCGCTGCCAATGCACTAGTGCCGTTGACCGAAGCACCCAGTGCTATGCTTGTGGAGGTGATCACAAAGCGAGAGAGTGCACGTCGCAAACCATGTGGTGTCCGCTGTGTGCAGATTATGGTCTTCCAGCAGATCATCGGCTGGGTGGAAAGAAATGCGCTCCACGCAAAAAAAAGGTTTCGCTTGTCCCCGCTACATCGCAAGGGTCGCAGGCGCAGGTACCACTGGGTCAAAGCCCTGCGGAGGATATGGACACTTTGCCTTCCCAGCCCTAAAAGTACTCCAGTGCAATCCGAACCACTGCCGCAACGCGCATAACCTTTTTCTGCAGACTATTGCGGAGTTGCCTTGGCGGTGGTAGCGGAGCCCTACGGCCTTCGAGATCATCCTCGCTGGTTCCGGGACACCGCGGACTCGGTCGCTGTTTATTGGGCTGGTGGAAGGGGTGGACCTCACTGCTCCATATCTAGTATGGAGGGGGAAAGGATTCGTTGCAGTGGAATGGGGACCTCTGGCCGTAGTAAGCTGCTACGTGTCTCCCAACATTTCCCTCGCCGAATTCGAGGAATATCTGGATGGGGTTGCGAACTGCATTCGGTGTAAATGTTCATCCCGTCCGGTGCTCGTCTTGGGTGATTTCAATGCCTAATCCAGAGCTTGGGGGAGCACTCAGGACAGACCAAGGGGACACGCAGTACAAGACTGGGCGGCGTCGCTTGACCTCCATCTTCTGAATCAGGGGTCCGTTTCCACATGCGTTCGGTGGCAGGGAGAGTCAATTGTGGATCTATCATGGGCAACTCCTTCGGTTGCCCGCATGGTGTCGGATTGGAGAGTGGCGGAGGAGATAGTGACACTTTCGGACCATCGCCACATTGTTTTTAAGGTTACACTCCGCCCTTTGGACGGCCTGAGTAGTACTAATTCTAGCCCACCGACGCGGCGATGGGCCCTCAAGCGGCTCAATCGAGATATGCTCGCCGCAGCTGCTAACGTTGCGGCATGGCCAGAAGATAGCGGTTCCCAGGGGACGTCGCCAGATCCGGAGGAAGAGGCGGTGTGGTTCCGGGATAAGATGGCGTTGATTTGCGACGCTTCCATGCCCCGTGTCCGGTACGCCCAGCAACCTGGTGCGGTTTACTGGTGGACGAAAGATATCGCGCAGTTGCGTGTTTTCTGTCTAAGATTACGACACCAGTATCAGCGCACCAGACGCAGACAACAGCCAAGAGCTACGGAGGAGGAAATAGCCAGAAGCTATAGAGTGTACCGGGAGGCGACAATGGGTCTCCAACATGCCATCGGAGATGCCAGATCAAGATCCTGGCGGGAGCTTCTCGAGGGGCTGGACAGGGATCCATATGGAAGACCTTATAAGTTGGTCATGGCCAAATTACGGCCATGGGTCCCCCCTATCACAGAAACCATGGACCCAGGTCTACTGGAGACAGTCGTAAACAAGCTCTTTCCAGTGGTTAGGGACAGTCCTACGCCATCTTGTCATCTTCAGACTGGTGGGACGACTTGGGGGTGACTGAAATCGAGCTAGACAGAGCCGTGAGACGTTTGGGGGCTCGTAACACTGCACCAAGCCCGGATGGTATACCTGGTCGGGCTTGGATTCTGGCTTTGGCTGCTCTGGGGGACCGCCTAAGGCGGTTGTTTAACAGCTGCCTCCGTACGGGTGTTTTCCCCTCCGGCTGGAAGAAGGCCGGATTGGTCTTGTTGAGAAAGGAAGGCCGGGACCCAGAGTCTCCCTCTGCATACCGTCCCATTTGCCTGCTTGACGAGGTTTCCAAACTATTCGAAAGAATAGTTGCCGAAAGGCTCGTCGGGCATCTATCACGTGTTGGTCCTGACCTCGCTGATTACCAGTATGGCTTTCGGCAGCAGCGTTCTACTGTGGATGCGATCCTACGCGTCCGCTCGTTGTCAGAACAAGTGGTGTCACGGGGTGGGGTGGTGCTGGCGGTAAGTTTAGATATCGTCAACGCCTTTAACTCTCTGCCCTGGGATGCGATTAGGGCGGCACTTGTACATCACAGAGTGCCTCCTTACCTACAGTGCATCGTCGGGGCCTACCTTCGCGACCAGCACATTAGTTATGTGGATCAGGACGGCAGCGTTCATCGCAGGGAGATTACGTGTGGGGTTCCGCAGGGGTCAGTTTTAGGCCCTTTCTTGTGGAATCTCGCTTACGATGTGGTTCTGCGTGGCAACCTCCCCGTTGGCGTTAATGTCGTTTGCTATGCGGATGACACCCTGGTGTTGGCCGGCGGGGACACCTTCGAAGAGACCATCCAGCTTGTCGAGCTCGGAGTGGCAAAAGTCGTAGCGTCGATCCGCGGGCTGGGTTTAGAGATAGCGCCTCATAAAACTGAAGCGCTTTGGTTCCATAAACTGCCGAGGAGCAGAGAGCCACCCAGCTCGCTGGTCAGAGTTGGAAATGCGCAAGTACAGGTAGGTCGATCTCGGCCTAACCCTGGACGGTCGGTGGGGCTTCGAAGAGCACTTCCAGCGCCTGGTTCCTCGTGTCGGGAAGACAATGGGTGCTCTGCACAGACTGTTGCCCAATCTAGGCGGGCATCGAGAATAAGTTCGCCGCCTATACGCGGGTGTCGTGGGATCGATGGTCCTTTATGGGGCACCTGTTTGGTCAAATAGGCTCACAGGCGTCCGACGCTGCAGGACTAAAATCAACAGCCTGCAGCAAAAAATGGCTATTCGTATCGTACGAGGATACCGAACTGTATCGTTTGAGGCGGCAACTCTACTGGCACGCTTTCCGCCGCTGGGCATCTTGGCAGATATGGACGCAAGGGTTTATAGCCAAATCCGTGTCATCCACCAAAGTAGAAATAGCGTCCCAGGAATCACTGTTGTATGGCTGAGGCGGCAGGAACGGCGACACGCGCTCGAGCGGTGGCGTGAGCGGCTGCAACAGCCGCAATATTCGCGTAAGCGCGTTGTTGAAGCCGTCCTACCGCACTTCAAAGCCTGGCTGAAAAGAGGGGAGCGCATCTCTTATAGGCTCACTCAGGTGCTGACCGGGCACGGTTGTTTTGGTGAGTACCTGAACAAGATTGGGCGAGAGGCCACGGCGAATTGCCACCATTGCGGAGGTGACTTAGATTCTGTACAGCACACACTCGAGAAGTGCCCTGCGTGGGCTTCTGAAAGACGGCTCCTGGTCACCAGGATTGGGCGAGATTTGTCTCTGCCAGCAGTAGTTGGGTCTATGCTGGCGGAGTCGGAGAACTGGAGGGAAATGGCCTCTTTCTGTGAGATCGTGATGGTCCAGAAGGAGGCTGCCGAGCGAGATCGTGAGAGGGCTGATCGCGCTCGTAGAAGAAGGCGTCGGGGAGGTAACCGCCTCAACGCCTAACACGCTGAAACCCCGCTTGCAACTTTTAAAGCAGGCGGGAATTTGGGATCACGGGCGCTCAGTAAAAATCCTACACTCCCCGGTCTTATCCCCAAAGGCCGGGCGCCTTTTGAAGGCTTCCCCCCGAAAACAAAAAAAAGGTATGTCCGGTGCACCCTAGTCGATTACACTATTATACCACCTTTGCTGATTGGCTAAGCTAAATACTCAGACAGTTTTCAATGTGGTCATGACGATACTTATACCGTCATGACCACGTTAAAAACTGTCAGTCACTGCGTGCAGGTGAGGTTTAGGTAGTCAATGCAAAGGAAACACATCAAGTTTTTCATAATATCATAACAACGTTACGCCTTGTTAAGTTACCGAAGGGTTAAGCAGGGCTTTTACATGATATCCTAGAAAAATATTAAGTTTATTCTAAAAAGGAAAATGCAATAGACAATTAAATGGGTATACCGTGTTCAGAGTAATAAAAATTGATGCTTGTAAAATGCATACAACATTCGACAGCCAAATAATAACATAACTTGTAATTTCTATCCAGGCGTCTGGAAAGTTTTGGAACTAACAACATAACTGACTTGAACAGTTAAGAGAGTACCTACTTACTTTTGATAACTTATGTACCTTTGACAGCTGGCTCTTAAGTGACAATTAAAGCCAACGCACGAGTATATTAAGAGTCTCTTGCCTGTTTTCACAGACGCTAGGCGACACAAAGCACACTGTTTGATTTTCAACGCACGGCTTTCCGACTGTTGGAACGCCACAGTGCGCTTTTATTAGGCACTAGCTATTGCCAGCGGCTTTACCCGCGTGGATGTCGGAAATTATCCCACGGAAAGGTACTACTGGAATAAAAAGTGTGTTAATTCTGGTTATAAACTATCTGTTTTCCAAATGTCATCTAAATCCGTTAATTCGTGTTTGCGTGATTGAGAACAAACATCCAAACATACAAACGTTCACATTTATAGTACAACTAGCTGCGCCCCGCGGTTTCACCCATATAAGTCTCGATACCGAGAGAATATCGGGATAAAAAGTATGTCCTAATTCAGGTCATGGTCTACCCATTTGCCAAATTTCATCTAAATCCGTTCAGCGGTTTTAGCGTGAAAGTGTAAAAAACTTATTTTCGCATTTATAATTATTTTTAGGTTGACTGGTAGAAAATGCCTACGGCATTAAGTCCGCCTCTGTACATTTGTGTGCTTAAAGTATTAAATAAATAAATATAATATTAGTTAGGATATAGTAGGATTACATTCAGGGCCGGCGCACACCTGGCGAAGCGTAGCGCGGCGCGGTTGTCACTGCCAAAAAGATATCAACGTTACGTGCCTAAAAATAAAGTTGAGAATAAATAACGTGAGACACGCGCCTCTATTGACTTCGACTCGCTCTCGAGCTAATGGAAGTTTATTTATTTCAACTGTTGCAAGGTCGAAATTTGTTTGGCAGTGACGAATGCGCTGCAACTCGCCAGGAATGTGCTGAATGTTTTTGTAGACAAAACGGGCGTCTTACGCCCTATAACTTACGTCCTACAAAACGTATCTAATTGACACTAAAATATCCACCACCTACTATTGTTTTGTCTCTATATCACCCAGCAGGTCAACTGTCAGAAAATTTCTCAGGTAATGTGCTTGAAGAATTAATTTTAGTAATAATAGCTGTTTAAATGTGGGTGTATAATACACCTCTGACTACCATTCGGAAAACACAGGCGTGACTTGCAATTATATTTATTAAAGATTTTTTTCATAGGAGTTTTACATCTCCCTTGAAGCGTTTCCAAGTAAAATTGTTGACTTAATCTTCTAAGGAACACAGAAGCATTCCAAAAACATACTGATTGTATTATACGAGTATGATCATTATAAGATCCACGTGCCTGCCGAGAAGATGCCACTTGAAGATAAATTCAATAGAATATAAAAGATAAAATAACATGATAAACATACTCTTAAAAATGGCCTCGTGTAAATATTTTAGTAGATTTTTGATCTCGAAGTAATTATCTGAAAATTACGTGTTCTGAAAAATCCGTCGTGAAATAATATTATGTCCATTCTGACGCGTTTTAGCAATTTGACGTCCGTAGTAGTTCCAATCGAACTTTATGAACATCTGGAATCTGTCAGCAGAAATAAAAGCAATAGCTCAATGAATAAAAGGAAAGTAAAAAGTCTAAATTGTATTTTTATTATACCATAAGAATATAAAAGAAAAACATAAATCAAAGTAAACGTAGGAAGTCTCTTTAAAGTTGATGCGTTATTGGTGATCGTGTATAGCTATTTTACGTCAATATCAATTGAAATTCTTCCCCTTTCGAGCCAAAAAGGATTAAAGTGCACATACATACTTTGTCCGGCTACGTTATTTCGGAAAAGTTTTAGCTACTTACAACTTTCTTCTTTAGAGTTTAAAACTACATTCGAAAGTACTGCTAAGTTACTGTAGGGCCATAAAATCTTTTCAATGGAAACATAATGCGAAGAATTCGAGGAATGGTTGAATTTGTAAAATGCAGCGTCGTCGCGGCGATATCTATTAGCATTTTCTTTTCCTTCAGGTCCGTCTGGAAACGGTTAGCGTTTGGTTGGAAATCCATAATCAAGTTTCAAAGTGTCTTCTTTTCTTTAAATGCCACTGACAATAACTTCTTATCAATTAGGTGCATCACCTTATACACGAGAAAATACCTACCTATAGCCTG
The DNA here is from genome assembly GCA_905333075.3 of Atethmia centrago. NCBI lineage: Eukaryota > Metazoa > Arthropoda > Insecta > Lepidoptera > Noctuidae > Atethmia > Atethmia centrago. The sequence continues at coordinate 13,106,004 of HG995382.1, forward strand.
TTTGTCAGTCAAATCGCTTTTCAAAAAATATATTAGTCCTACTAGGGATTTAAACGATTCTACGAAGTAACAAACTAGAGTCTACTCTAGACTTCTAGGTAGGTAACTGAACTATTTGTAGCTAGACTTATGTCAATCTTAGACTACTTTAGCAAATTCCAGACGAGTTTCGTTTGTTTACGTTTATAAGGATACTTGCGTTTAATCTACCAAAGAAGACCGTATTTCCGTGTTTACTATCGCCCGTATTCATTTATCTTTTGTTAGTCCCTTATCCGTCCTGACCGTAGTATGCAGAGGTTTTTAATAATATAATATACCCGTTTTATGCCGTACCTACGTCTTGAGGAAAATGTCAGCAATCTGTAGCGAAATCCTACTTTATTGTTATTGTGCCGCATTTATACGAAGCTCCGAAATGGATATAAACCTGGGAATCGATTGAGAGTAAATAAAGTCAGTGGGACTGTGGGACACCCAGCCTTCGTGGACGGGTGGATCGCTTAGATAACAATTATTGGGACTTTATGCAACGGTTACAAATCGACCAATAAATACGCGGTTAGAGAAATAAAATGTTGACATTCGGTAACAAAACGAACGGTAGTAAAAGTAAATCCTTACAGTATTTTTATTCAAATGCCTTAACTTTATTAGATTACGTTGGAGTGAGGAGGGATACAGTTGTGAAATCGAATATTATTCTGTCAGGAGATCAGTGGAGTAATCTCCTGACTGGTATATTCAGAGCAGGTAATGTTGCTTTTTATGTTATGTTATTTTTAGGTTCACGCCAGAGCCTCCGCGATTATTTTGTATCTAAATATCAAGAGGTGGATGCTCAAAACCAAGGACCACTTAGTATAAAAAATACATATTTTCTTCACTTCTCACACAAAAAGATGTAATGTGTTATGTATTTTAATAGCCAATTAATACCCGCTGTGCCGAACTAGAAATTCCTAATGACATCGTTTTTATTGTTGACAAAAACTCAATATCATCGTGATACCAAGAATGTACAAAAAAATATTCACGATTTTACTACGTGTATTCTTGTACCATATTCTTTTTACGGACTTAATATTTTATAAGGATCTGAAAATAATTATCTAAATGGGAAGAAAATTCTTAAAAGTAATCAAATAGAATCGAATACCTAACTCTTTAAAGCAAAATTTCTTTGAAATGATCACCGACATCTATATATTGCTCATGTATTGCTCTACTAAGCCAACAAAAATAAAAAGATTTTTCATAAGAACCGGGCAGGTACTGTCAACATATAATATAAATAAAATAAATGTAATTGATGAGATTACTTGAGACATCAATCTTTTTACACTTCCATATACTAAAAAATCACTTCACATAATTTTCCTCAAGTTTTTGCGTAATTAAATTGGGTTCAAAGTACGCTATACGTACGAAGACCTTCGATATTTCATGTTTAAATCCAATTTTCCTTTTTTCCACCTTTATAATGAAAACATGGCCGTAGAGCAAGTCAAGTCGAAAATCGTACAAAATTAAGGCAAAACATCAAAGGTGCAATGTAAGCAGAGCTGAGAGCAAAGTCTTGAAAAGTAAAAAGGGCCTAATTGAATCAAGTTAATTTCGGCAGGAAAAAGAAACTTTTAATGAAGATACCCGAAGCATCATCGGCGCATTGAAATATTGCCGACGTAGCATAAGAGCCAGCAGAAAATTAAGTTAAAATCTGCTTCGGCTTTCTCTTTTGTAGGTAACTCAAAAACTAGCAGGGAAGATATTTGAAATAAATGTTTCTACATTGACCACTGCTACATTGTCTACACAGCAACACAACCAACCGAAACAAAATCAGTTCACATGAATTTCTTCGTAATAAAATCCCTATGGTGAATATTTCTTTTACCTAAAATTTTATTCACCGTAGCTCGGGCTCTCGAGACATGAACGAGAGCCGATGCTCACTGCAGGTTTTGCTCTAACGTAAGAGGTCATAGGCATAAAATATTTCTAGATACGTTATGAAAATTCTACGATTTTCAAAGCAAAAGTAATCCGAGCTTTTTAAACCGCAAACCAATGAATAATGTTAGTAAATACGAGTACCTACATGTTGAATTTAATTCTATTTTCTTTTTTTTTATTGTTGAACTATGTTTTTGCACAATGTTTTTATGTTTTCATAAAATACGGAGTATTCTAGAGCAGCTTCATGTCCCTTTTATAAAAGGGACATGAAGCTACAGCGTACAGATTTTCATAAAATTCAGTGCAGTATTATAATACTGCAAAAACATTTCTTCTCCGATATGTTTTTTATTGAGCTTAGGTTTCTGTGGTACTTAAACAAAACAAATATCACCTAATGCTTCAACACTAACGTGTAGTAAGACATTATCAAAAATCGTATTTTTTCTTCAACAACTTTAACAAATTTTATATCAACGACCGAAAAATCCCTCGCACGGCGCTAAAGATTTTCATATTCAATTACAAATAGACAAGTGGCGTCTCGAGTATCGCCTTTGACGTCTTCACGGTTTAAAGGATATTAGGTCCCCCTTATCCCCTTATCCGAGGGGGACGAATTAGCAAAAGAGGCGCCAGTAATGAATTTTATATTTGCACGTGCTCTTTTAAGAAAACCTTTAGATCTTTCGTTAGCCTTTGATTGACGCTGCTCTTAAAATATTATGTCCTGCTAATGCAGATTTGCTTAACTATGTTTACCGTGTATGTCTTCTTTAGTCTTTTAGCTTTGATGGCTTAATTTGATACATTAGCTATATCTTCCATCTGAAGAGTAAGAGTAGTGAACATTGATATTTCCTTCTTCACACGAGAAGAAGCCTTTTGTCATATGGTAGAACCTGCTAGAACAACAAAATTATAAGCCAGTATTACAACACACGTACATAGGTACACCATTTACTGTATCAATTTTTTCTTTTCTCCAAATACCTTTTACAAAGTAGGTAAGCCTTAATTTGAATTAGGTTTTAATGTGTGAATAAGAGGTAGGTAATAATAAACCTAATTAAATTATATTTTAATTTCTTGAGCTATTCCAATTCGGCGGTTGAGTAAAAAATTACAACGAAAGACAAAAAATATTCGGCTCATACCTACAGTTTTCGTAAGCTAAACCCAGCAAATTCTTAGTATTTTCATAATTATACGTTCATAATATTAATTCTTTAATTTGAAAAGCATTGGTTTTCCTGGGATGAATATAAAATCTGACTTGTTCAAAACTGTTTTTTTAACTAATGAATAAGTAATACAACTTGTTGAAATTATTTTTATGTTTTATTACGCTACACTTAATTAAAGTTAATTCTACTTTAACTTAACTATTATTAGTCTTGTGCCTCTATAGCTTTTATACTAACTTCTGATGAATATTTAAGTAGCTACTTTGTATCTACTAGAATACTTAAAACGAATGCCTTGATCACACGTACCGAGCAGATGGGCGAGACATCAAAAGTAATAGAAAGCCGAGTGAGTTGGGTGGACGAGTAGGTGTTTACACGATTTTTTTAACTTGGCACCGATTCAGTCAGGCAGTTCACAAAAATCGCAGGAAACGGTAGCGTGCTGCGACCGATGTGAGGGTGCCGAGTGGCGAGTACGCACCGAGTGAATATTTATACCTGGCGAGTGGGCAAGCAAGACGGTGCGGAGAAGTTCGGAGGTGGGCTCTCGGTCTAGTAAATAGGGTCCGAGTGACTGTTTCAACCTTTAACTTGGCCGAGCCCTCTGTCGAGTACTCAGTAAGGTGTTTACACGTACCGAGCACTCGCTCGAGAGCACTGTCTCTCCCATCTACGCGGTACGTGTGATCAAGGCAATAGAGTAGGGTAGTCTTCATGTTTATTTGAAGACTCGTATTCACGAATGGCTATCAAACATGCAAGGTTGTATTTTTTACATTTTAAATGTTTTTTGTCCGTCTGTGGATCGTGGTTCGATTTTTTTCTGTTTTGTAAAAAGAGCACGTTTTGCTTATTTTGAAATATTTTTTGAATAGGCTCGTTTTTCTTTCTCCGTTTTTTCAATTGAATGTTTTTTCTTTGTATGCTGGACGACTTGTTCATAATAGGTATATTGAATACCTACCTACCTAGACAAAATTGATTAAATGTTAATATTGTAGTCCTTACTTAATAATAGGTAGTTATTACCTTCTTAGGTAGACCTTAGATAGCCGTAAAATCCAAAGCTCCTAGCTGACTACCAAAGTACCAAAGATATAAACTAAACGATTTGAAATCCGTAACCCTATAATAAATGCATTATACATATCCAGCCTACAAAAAGAAAACAATTTATTAGTAGCATAAAAAAGCCACAAGCTCAGTTTACGTCCACATTATTTTATTCCAGTACGTGTAAACAATATTTGTCTTGAACGCAAACAAAACGAATAGTCAATAAAAATACATTCTACCTCCGTTGCACAACCTGCCCTTACACGCTCGAAAGATCAAACAAATATTCCACACAAAGGGGAACATCCCAGAATGAGCTCTTATTATGTGCATATAAAGGGGATGTAATAACGTCGAAATATAAGCTTTGTATCCCTAGCAATGTTTTATATAATTAGCTTAAGCGGTTTAACGAGGGGCCTCGGAATAGAAATTTTTAAAATTTCCTTAATGAATGTTTAGATTGGACCATACTTTCGTATGACGTATTTGAATTTAGATTGAATGGATTCAATGCAAGGGTTGATGCTTTGATACTGGTGACATGTGTCCAAATAATAGGAATTTGACTACATAAATACTTTATGTCCTTTGAGAATGCTTAAAGTTCTTTGATGAGTGAACTAATAATCAAAGGTCTCATTGAAAATGGAAATTAAATACATATGTGTGCAAGACTAAAGAATCGAAATATTGGAAATGTTTTTGGAATATTTTTTCTATGAATTACAATTATAAAGCATTATGTTATTAGCAAAGATGACTAGTTACCTAAATAAACACTCTTCTTGAATACTCTACTGATTTCCTGACTACTTCGTTGGGAGTCTTTTTTACCTGTCGCCTAACCCTTTAATCCATTTTCGGTGATTCACTTACACAGAAACGGGATTAAGTTAACAATAAAGAGCACAATAACTTTTCTGCATCTGTCTACGAAACGTCAAATTAGTACAAAACTGATTTGCTCAAAGAAAGCGCAGCTGAATTATTAAATTAAGAAGTATTGCCGAGGTGTTGCGATAAAGGGTTCCATTTTGTCGGGGTGTTGATTTTTTTGACAGGCATTGTAACTATTTAAAATGTGAATTTAAAATTTAAAGTGAACTGGTTTTTGTGTGACAGTTAAGTTAGATACGATGACAATGGGTCTTTCCTGTCAGTTCTGGTATTGTAACGTTCCATACAACGGACGTGGGTGAGAAAAGGGTTTAGTTATTTTTACAGAAAACATGGACCAAGCATTTAATAATATTTGTTAGGTGAATATTATAAGCCTGAGTATCGAATGGTTCTGCAAAAACTAGAAACTGAGAACTTTAGAAGATTTACTGATGTACCTAGTCATTAAAAAGTAACTCGCGGAGACGCCTACTGAAAATTTTGTTCGCGACGATACAGCAGCATCTGATAGCTATTTAAAACTGGCAGGCGCTTACGTGCTAATAATCTTTGCTGTGATATTTTAATTAAATACCGATAGAATACTCAGTATTATGTTAGAATTTTCAGAGATAAAAAAACACTCTCCGGTGAGTTATTATGTGACTTAAATTCTTAAAACTTAATTTTCCTATTACCGGTTTTGCTTTCAAACATTGAAGAAATCTAATTTGGGAGTCAAGATGAAAGATCAGTATAATTACCTTTAGACATAATATAAGCTTATTTAGTCTAGAAATGTAAGCTTGAAGAAAATGTAAGTAATCTCGTTATCTAAGGAATAAGGAAAGCTCTCACAGGGCCATCTCATTTACGAAGAAAATAAGTACGTATACCTATGCCGGAGATAATGTTAAAAGAGTGAGTCAACCCAGGTTTACCCGGATTAGCTCAGCTTTATCTAAGATCTGAGTAAAGTCCGAAATATAATTGGAATAAACTGTAATTCAGTTTTTTTTACCAAGTTTTCTTCCAGACTGATCCCTTAGCTAATGAAAAAAATGTGTACCTACTCTACCTGAATAAGGCACTACCTATGTGTGTACACAACAACATTTTTATCAAATAAGTCGGAAAAGAAAGAACGTCGTCATACTCCATGTATTGCGAAGACATAGTTTTCTCTTAGCTATTCGTCTATTGGTAATCTAAATTCTCGTCACGTAGATAATCATTAAGGCTCCTGCAGACATGCGCGACGCGACACTCGTAGCACAATTTTTATGAAAACTTCATCGAAAGTGTCGCGCTGCACGTCACTGCCTGTCGCGCCCGTGATATCGCGACAGTCTGACGAGCTTTTAATTATTGACATTGTTGTACAGTGCGTTATTTTGTACGATGCCATTTTAATTGTTTTTCGCTGGGAACTTCTGACCGGAAATGATCAACAATGTGTGAGCGCGACGCGGATTTGTATGGCCAGGGTCATCGGCGATTACCCGAACCTTAAAAAGCGTGTTCAAGAGCTGTTTATCATCATACTGCTCAACTTAATAGCTCAATAAAATAGGTAGTTTCAAAATATCGCAATAGTGTATAATTACCATGTTTCCTTTCTTAACTTAGGCACCGAAGTCAAAAGCGCTATTTTCAATTATGTACCTCGATGCCTCGACGCCTGCCTCGATGGTCTAGTGGTTGCAAGCGCTACTGCTGAGCATGAGGTCCTGGGTCGGGCAAAAGTTATTGGTTTTTTCTATGTGGAATATCTCAGTAGCAGCCCAGAGTCTGGATGTGTGCCCGGTTGATGGCAATAGGCTCGCCCCATATTACATGGGACTTAAACATAACTGGCGAAATGTGGGTGTACTACACCTGTAATACACCCACAGGGAAGAAAGGTTGGACAGAGGTGTACCTACACCTCTGTCCAACCCTACGGGGAAACAAGGCGTGATGTTAGGCTATGTGTGTGTGTGTTATGTTTCAATTATGTAGCTACCCAAGTATTTTCATAGTGAAGTAACATTTACCTTCCTAAGCAAGTAATGCGTGCTCAGCTTAAAGTAGAGCAGGATTATTATACTAGAATGCTGCACTGTTTGCCAGTATTACTATATGAAGTAAGACGGTGTTTACTAGACTCCAGTTATACTCAGAAACAAAGCGTCATTTTTCGACTAGGAACAATCACATTACAGGATCACTCGTGTTAGTCTTTAGGTTCTAAATATACCTAGGTATGGCTATTATACCTACAGTGGGCAACACTTTTGCCACCATTTTCAGGTCTCCGTAACCAAATGACTAAAACGGAACTCTTAAAATTTCGTCATGTTTGTCGGTCTGTCTATCCGTCCATCCGGAAGTCAAACAGCCATTTTAGTTGGAGACTATTAGCACTATATATGGGGTGATACTAATGGATAGAATAAGAAATGAGTACATAAGAGGAAGTCTGAAAGTGGCACCGGTGACTGAAAAGTTGTGTGGAAATCGGTTGTCATGGTATGGGCATGTGATGCGGAGAAATGAGGAAAAATTCGTGAGGAAACTCTTGAGTATGAATGTCGAGCGTTATAAGAGTAGGGGGAGACCAAAGAAACGATGGACTGTGTGAAAGATGATATGCCTAGAAAGGGAAGAAGTATTAATAGAGAAGTATGGAAGAAAGGGACATGTTGCGGCGACCTCAAATAAATTGGGATAAGGGCAGGAGAATGAATGATGACTATTAGCATTATATCGATAAACATTGGTAAGAAGGTGTATTCCGCTAAACAATGGTGTAGTGAAATTGATAATGATGATTAATAATTTTTTTTTGTAATGTGTTCATGTAATCGAGGAATGAAGTCGCTGGAAGGTACTAAAGGGTCACCGAGTCCCCCGGCAACACAGGCAACGGAAGGAATACGGGTGGGTTTTAGTCAGTAAGAGTCTGACACACCCTCCCGCTCCGCCCAGAGCGGTAAAACTTATTTGATATTGTACCACCCAAAAGAAAAAAAAATCGAGGAATGAAAACAAAAATATCAATGCACATAAGCGTGTGAGGTATCGATGGATCCCATAATTAAAAAGATGACGTTTCTAAGTGACTTTTTTATTTAAGTCAATAGTTTGTTAGATATTTTTCGGTTGCAACTGCATATATAACTGTTTCTCATAGTGTTTTCGAGAAATACAAACTTATTTTTGCGGTTGGTAAAATCAATACTGTGCATGCGTAAATATTCATCCTAACAACGAAACCCATCACTCTGCGTAGTCCGACACGCACTTGGTCGGTTATTTGTTTGTCTTCGCAGTTTGATAATTATTCATTATTTAGTTCGAACTTAGGATCTCTCTTACTTTAAAGTCCGCTGGCTCAACTTTAATTTGAAATCTAATTCTTAATTTAAAATCTGTTATTTAAATCTAATTCATGATTCCTTTGAAAGTAAATTAAATAAAAGCCAAAATTGCTCTAAGCCTGTCGTGACCCTCATCTTTGAATAGTTTATGCAGAGTCTTAAATCCGAGCCCGTGCGGCATGATGCATTAACCTACGTCATACAGCTTAGTCGAACACGAGTAGAGGAGCCACGGTTTCGACTTATTGAGGATAATGAATGGAATTTTATTGGGTTGAGAAAGATCGAGAAAAATGACGTGCAATGACGAGAAGATCTACACTTACCAGTGCACGGCATTGCATTGTATACGTATTGAAGAGGAGAGAGAAGTTTAGCTAAGATTTTTCGATATTTTGGTATTCTTTTATAATGTTGACTATAAACAGTTTGCAAATTACCGAGACTTTACAATAAATGGCGGCTATTTGCTTAACTATTTGACATCATTCCTGTTTCTCAACACTTCAAACTCAAACTCAAAGCATATATATTTCAATTAAACCACTTACACTTGTCAAGGAGTCGGTCAGTCAGAAAGATGAAGCTAGTTGCCCATTCTAAAGCGTAGTGAACACTTATGGAGAAGAACGGGCAAGAAACTCCACGGACACACAAAATCACACATTCAAGTTGATATGTGTGAGAACGATGTAGAAAGACGTGCACGTTAAAACCGTCCACGGTAAACTAAGCCATGGCAGCTAAGAGATGGTCAGTCCCAACTGAAAGCGCCCGTTCACGAACTTGACGCATGGATCAGCATCATTTAGCTCAACCATTCTGAAGAGAACCGAACGATCCAACACATATAACCACCAGAGAGACATTTGAGTGAGCATGACATACTCTTAACTGCCGGGGCGCAAAAACGTACCCAGAAAATGGTAGCTTTATAGTACACAAGTAGTACTCACACACGTGCTACGCAATTATATAATACTAAAAAATTGAATTTATACAATGCAAAGATAGTTTTATAATCTTCAGCAGCTCCATCAGTATTTTCAAATGCCAATCGATTCGTTTATGCGCCCTTGTGGCTGCGGAGCAAGACCAGCATTGAGCCAAGCATTTTTTTCAGCGATGTAATCTCCCAACTTATATTATAGTTGGCTACATAGTTTGCGAGTTAGACAAAATTAAAATTTCGTTTCATTCCGTTGAAGTATATGGAGAGGTATTTTATTGAAACATTTTTAAACAGTTCCCTTATCGCACCTGCGGAGTTAATATACCTTTTCTGCAGAACAAAAATAGACTCGATGTTTGCAGTCCGTCCCCATAGTAAAATACCATACACATGATACTATGACAGTAAATAAAATAGACTTCTCTCGCGGTCACACTTTACAGCAGTAAATTGACGGATGTTCCTAACAGCATATGCTGCTGAACTTAGCCGCTCTGCAAGAGTTGTAAAATGGGGTCCTCATTTTACAACTATTGCAGAGCGGGTAAGTGCAGCAGCATATGCTATTGGAGCCCTGAGCCGATCGTGATCCCCAAAAAACATTTTTATCGATGAATTCTAGTTTGTCTTTATTCACAACACAATCACTACGTTTGACATTCGGTAAAGCAAACCTTATGCAATTCGTTTTTCCCATATATTAAATTATTAGCAGTGAACCAACTTTTTTTTTTTTTGGGCCTGCAATAATACGTTATTTACATCGTTAATATTAGTGGCACGTCTATTTATCTAAAAAATCAAGGAAGTATCGTTGTGTTGTGTGTTTGTGGTTGGTATTTTAATGATACTCGTAAATGGGGTACCATTAGAGATGTATAATCAGTGTTTTGTTCTTTTTTCCTGATATGTAGTTTCGTTATTTAGAACTTTCCAAACTGTTTTGTCTTTATTTTCTGCTGATTTGATCTTATTTCTATCTTCTTGCAGGTATTTCAATTTTTTTTTGGAATATGTAGCAACATACTTGGTAAAGGTTTCAGTGTTAATGTAAGGCTTAAGCCCATACAGCTAGAAAATGATTTCCTTACATATACTAATACATGCATCTAGTTGCCCAGTCATCACTAAATATAAACTTATAGCAAATATCTTTTGATTTCTTTTTTGAATTCAGTGTGCACTACTGAAAAGAAATCATAACTTATTATTTAGGGTTATTTGAATCTATTTAATTTGCAAGCCGTTATTGGTCTAAATTGTATTTGCACTTTGCACAAGGTAGTTCAAACTCAAAATTTATCGTTTGTCCACAATGATCAGACGGCAGATAATTTACTATAACAATTACAATCGCAAAAGACATTACACGTAACAGAAATTGGAGTTACTCTAGTCGGATCTGTAAAAACATTAAACAAATTGACAATATATAAAGGCTTAGTAATCTGTTGCTGTTTGAATGAAGTTCCAAAATATGAATATTAAAATCACCACACATAATTGGGGCCTTGTGGCTGGCTGCAAGTTTCGTTATGACATCTTCCATAATTGACTCAAATTTACGAGTAACCCTTTTTTGTTAGGACTCACGAAGTACCGACCTACCTAGAATACAGTTTTAAATTAGATACCTAGTTAAAGTTGTTATTGTTGAAACGATAAAGGTTACTTCGCCGTAGGCTACGTGGATGACATAACCATAATAATAAATGGCACGAAAATACCCTATGCAACCTCATGCGCCAAGCCATGAAAATAGTAGAGGACTGGTGTAATAAACACCAACTATCAGTGAACCCTATAAAAATAAAGACGTTAATTGTTGAGGAGTTCTCCTGGTAAGCACCAGGAGAACTGCCACTCACCATATGCATTGTGAAGAGCATAAATGCCTTAGCAGTCATATTAAAGTACCTAATTGAATCGCAACTCGTTAAATACATCTTATTAAGTAGTTCCAGTGGCCATCTGTGCTTTCTTCCGAGAGCAAATGCAATTTACTACAAAAAATACCTAAATCGTTATAGGTGTGCCTTTAAAAGGCGAATGGCAGGCTTGTATGGGACTTTCGTACAGCTAATAAAATTTCGTGTTTTGGGATATTTTTTGTTTTAATTGGTAGTACAATAGACAAGCCCTTTTTAAATTCTTGGATTTTTAGAACTTGGGACGTAAAAGTTATAACGAGTTTTATTTTTTTAGGTTATGTACTAGTGTACCAATGTAGATTGTTACTTAGAGGCACATAAACATTGTTTCGGTAATAAAGTATATGTTCTAGATTGCTTGTCGCTATTTTTGTAGTGTTTTGCTTACTATCAGGTAAGTTGAGTTCAGTAGGTAAATTGAGATGAGGATCGTACCTACTCAGCGGAGTGCATTAGGAGATACCTATGTCCAGCAGCTGAATGCAACAGTTTGATAATGATGAAGTCCTGATGTGGTTTGGAGTGTAGGTAAATAAAACAATACAGTTAATAGTTTTTTTTATGTACATTTATTTTATTTATAATTAATTAATTCTTAATATTACTTCATCTAAGAAGGGGGCAGGTCGGATAATAAGTTCCCTCATGGCGTGCATAGCTTAAATACCAACATAACTGCGTTTAGTTTACGACTAAACTACGTGTAGTTATTAAAATCTTGTTTTTAATATTATTAATTAATCCGAACTTCTAAAAATAGTACACTTACGTGAAAATAAATGGCTTAATTGCGTTAATATGTGGTACAAATTCTATAATAATATACAATATGTTGTAAGTTCTTGGTAGAGTCTGCGTGCTTCTGCGACTATCAGTGTGACTGCAATTATCAGTCACATTTCCGAAGACACATCAACATATTAAAATATTCTACGTTAGAATAAGACATTGTCAACGTTTAAGTAAACAAAACACAAGTCACTAGGCACTAGTCACGTAGGTCAACAATAACGTCCACTCGGAAGAAAGCTGCGCGGGAGACTAAGGAGGTGCTTCGCAGGAAGACGGGCGGCGGAGTAGGTAGGCACGTGGTACCGACCCGCCGACATGCGCGGCGGATGTTTTTGGCGGCACCTTTTGTCGCATTCAAAGAAAGCCGCCAGTAGCTAGTAGGCTATTTAGCGAAATAAAGATGTACTTTTAAAATCAGATACTCTAAACATTTTTTTGAATGTGTCGATTTTAATAGTTATTTGATTTTGACCTCACGACTAGCCAATGCTTATTATTTTTTTATTATAATTTCATCAATGTTCTGCTTATAGGTAAATGTATACGTTCCTATAAGGAACAACAGGGTTTTTGTTACATATTGTATATTATATTTTTTATTTATATAATATTCTATATAATAATATAACAAAACAACAAAAAATATAGCCAGTACGAAATCTGCCGTTCACCTTTGAGGATTTCCCTCGATTTCCATGGAATCCCCTCATCAGATTATGACTTGGTGACAATGGGACCACCTCGAGAGCATACCCTTTCAAACAAAAAAAAATATTTTTTTAAATCGGTCTACAATTGACTGAGAAATCGGCGAACACATAAAAAAAATATATACGGTCAGATTGAGAAACGTCGTTTTTGAAGTTGGTTAAAAAAGAGAAAATTGCCAACACCACCATTCTTTGGGACTACCTTTGGGTAGTCCCAAGGAATCGGCTTTGGCCTGTCAACTGAAACGAAAACCTGTGCATCTCTTTGGGCAAACAGCTGAATTAGGCAAAACATACCAACTACATTACCACGAAAGCCAGTATATCACTGTTGCAGTGCAAAAGAATTTGGGAATTAACCACAAGATTACGTACTGGCTATTCACCACAGTCATCTGACCAATTATCACATACAGTTCACTAGACTGGCGGCCCAGGACAGACCTGAGCACAGCCCAAAACGATCTCGAAAAACTTCAACGGTTTGCTTGTGTAGCAATCACGAGCCGCCTTACTGGCAATGCTTGGACTACCGCCACTGCACCTTATCGTGCGAGGGGAGGCGTGCGGCCCTGGCCACATGTAGGCTTAATATAACAGGAACCCTGAGCAAAGACTACAAGCACATACGCATAAAGGAGGATACGATACGAAACTGCACTGCTTTTTTTTAAAAGCAGTGCAGTTTCGGGGCTCTGTCGCACGTGCCTGTCTGTGTGAGTTTTATGTTGTAGTGCTTTTGCACTACAACATAAAACTCACAGAGGCACGGTGTGACTACTCAGGCCCGAATGAGATAAGAGTATATACCGAAGGATCAAAGACCGGCTCCGGAGCTGGAGCCGGCGTTTTCTGACACGACCTTAACATAAACATATCTAGCTCGCTTGTTGCGATACCGTTATACGTTCTAGTGTATTGTGACATTCTTGTATTATTCTCGAGGTACCATATTTTTCACCCTAAGGATTGGAGAAATAAGGCGCTGTCGGAGAATATACCCATATGGATGTCTGTGACTCTCCTGGTTTCTATGGCATACGGCGCTTGTATAATGCCTACACACTCTACCTGGTAGACGGTGTTGAACATTCCCGTGTCTGCAACCGTTATCCGACAGTCATTTCTCCTTTGGACTGATCACCGACGGACGTTTCATTTTTGAGAGATTCGTCGATAGAACGTTTCACATATGAATGTTTCACCGACAGAACCTTTCATATGCGTCACTTTCGACGACAGCCCTTAGTAGCAAATATAGTTGGTAGGCAGCTACAGCGAAGGATAATGTTGGGTTAGGTTTGGTTAGAACAGTGACCATTAACGCCAGATCCCCTCTATTATGGTCGTCGAAAGTGACGCTTAAGAAAGGTTCTGTCGGCGAAACGTCCATAGGTGAAACGTTCTATCGACGAATCTCTCAAAAACCAAACGTCCTGTCGGTGATCAGTCCAAAGGAGAAATGACTGTCGGAGAAAGTTTGCAGACTCCAAGTCTCTGCTTGTGTGTGGGCGAACTCCTGTAGCTCTAGCCACCTGCGTAGTTGGTTGAAGAGGATAGATATGACTGGTTCGGGTCCGCAAATTGATGTGCCGGATGCTCTCCGGGCTAGTTCGTCAGCTGCGTCATTACCCAGTGATACGCTGTGTCCTTTTATCCATTGCAGTGTCGAGTCTGCAACCTTTCTCCGACAGTCAGTGGCTAGAGCTAGAGGAGTTCGCCAACACACAAGCGGAGACCTGGTGGTCCTCGACATCGGGGTGCAGGCAGTCCATGCCCAGGCGCTTATTACGCCTGGGCAGGACTGGCCTGCGCTTGTTGACCCACCTGGGACCTGAAGGACTAAGTGCGGAAACCAAACCCTTTAACATAGAACATAGAATATTGTTGAATTGCATAGGCTGATATTAAATTGCAATGACGTCATAATAAGTAATAGTAATACCTACACATTTTATTTGCCTTGTCACCTGGGACTAAGTGGTTAAATCTGTTGGTAACATCCAGAAATACGGTTAAAGACGACGTAAAACTTTTTATAATAAAACGCTTTAGAACATCTCTCAAAGACCACCTGCTTATGTACTGAGAACGTTCATAAACCGGGATAATATTCCTCACAACAGATTTATTTGGTCACCGTACAGCTTGGCGCTTGTCTACCATCCGACAGAGGATAATATGGGATTTTTACTGAAACCACCCTAAGCCAACACTAAAATGCTTAAATTTTAAATTAAAATTGAAATAAAAAGATTTAAGTTGCGTTTTGGAAATTAAGCTCAGTTTTAGACGCTTGTTAGTTTTAAGGCTTGTTTGTATTCACTTTTCTTATTTAATAAGTATCTAGGTATCATTATTTAGGTAAGTATCTAGTAGGTACCATTTTGGAAAGTTATGCATAATCCAAATAATCATAAATACCAGGCCACTCAGAAAGTATTGCGAATAAAAGTTTTTATGTATGAGAGAATGGCCAACTATAATCTATTTTGAAAATATGATTATTTGTAAGTAAAAATAGGTACGTTCCAATTTCAAAGTTTTCCTCCATCTTGTTTGCGAGCTAATTCAAATTATCGTGTCTCATTAAAATAATAATCTGTGCCGGGAACATTTTCGCGCTATGATTTTTTACGATTTCAAGTGTCGCCAGAAACGTTATATCGTTGGTATAACGAAATTAAGCGCGGTCGACTAACTTTGGAGGATGAAGAAAGAAGTGACGACTGTTACGGAAGAAAACGTGCTAGCAGTGAAAAATTTAATCCATGACAATAGGCGAGTTACGTAGCAAGAGATTCAGCACATACTGGGTCGGGAAGCCTACACGAAATTCTACACGTGCATCTTCGCGTGAGGAGGATAGTTTCATGCTGGTTGCTGCACAACCTCACCGATACTCAGAAGCCGACCCGGGTGTAATGGTGCCGTGATATGATAAACAAATTTGAAGCAGGCTTGTCTCGGCGTGTTTACGACATCATTACCGGTGATGAGTCTTGGATTTATCGAAACGATCCAAAAACGAAGCGCCAGTCGACGGTTTGGGTGTTTCAAAACGAATCAACGCCTACCAATGTGAAGCGATCTAGAAGCGGGGGAAGATTTTGATCGCGAGCTTTTTCAATTTGACTACTTGGTGTCAATTCCTTTACTGAACCAAAGAAGCATCAACGCTGAATGGTATACTACCAAATGCTTGGCAGTTTTCTCTGTTGTGAGCAACAAGTGACCAAACACAGGGCTCCGCGGGCTACTGCTCTACCACGACAACGCGCCTTCGCACACCGCGCTCAAAACGAGGGACTTCCTGGACAGCACGCCGGTCAAATTCCTGGGTCACCCTCCTTACAGCCCTGACCTAGCACTAAGTGACTTCTTTTTATTCCCGAAAATAAAAAATCAGCTCAAAGGGATACAATTTTCGTCGCCGGAAGATGCTCTGTCAGCGTTCGACAGGCTGTAAACGAGGTGTCTGCGGCGGACTGGAAAAAGTGTTTCGAAAACTGGTTCAGACACATGAAAGTTTGTACAGAGGCTAGTGGAGAGTATTTAATAAAAAAATATTTACCTATAGAACATTTTTTTAATTTTCGCAAAACTTTCTGAGTGTCCCCACGTAGGACAAGTTTATTCTGAAAAGAAAATCATAGGCTTTCTGCTTAATTCGTTGAACCATTTTCCTGGGAAATATCTTTATTTTATCGCAACTTTCCCGGTTCGACGACACTGTAGATTTTCGAGCGGTAGGTATTAGATTTATTTGCCAGAAGACAAAGTTTCAGTGATGAACTCAGTGACACTAACTTCAAAACTGGCCGACTGCGGGCATTATCAGTTTATGTCGATCCCAACAACTTACTCAAACTAACGTCACGCGTAAGCGCGACACGATGCATTTCAGGCCATCAATCGTGTCCTGTCCATCCTCGATCACCGCATCACCCGACTACTCATCGACCCACCCCAATGAAGAAACGCTGGTGAATCTGCTAGCTGATCTTGAGCGATTGGTGATTAGAGCACCCAGCTCAATTGTTTATTTCCTAACATTGTGACTGCTTGTGACAAAAACCTGTACAGTCGCCAGCACATCAAGTTACCACAAACTGACAATTTTTTTTCATTCGATTTTGAACTTAACTATCAACATTTTAAGGTTTAAAATCATTTGGAGAAATTTGACAGTTTAGTATAACCTGATGTGCTGGCGACTGTAGGTACATTATGCGAGCATCAGGCACTGGATAAGATTGTCAAACTTTCATTGCTTGAATACGAGGCTTATGGCTACTTTGACATGTGTGTATTTTTATGTATTTTTTTGTAATATGCGTCTTGTTTGTGCAGAATTAACAATTTTTCTTTCTTTTTCCTTTTATGTGGCCAAACGTTTTTAGGCACTGAGTGTTGTATCACTCTAATGCTACGACTACACTGTCGCGATAACGCGAACTATACTTCGCGCGCTCTCTGTTGTACAGCGAGACGTCGAGCGGTGTGCGAGAGAGAACGCACGAAGTATAGTTCGCGTTATCGCGACAGTGTAGCCATAGCATAAGGAAATGTTTCAATTTCTAAGTATCGTGCAATGAAGGTAGGTAACATAAAAATCTTTGACAGCTCGAATTAATCTTGCATCGTTAATTAACTTTTCTTTTTAAACGAAAATGCTACCACGTGAATGAATTAATTAGAAATACCTAATTCTTTTATTTTCTATATTTATTATTTCTAACTATTATTGGTATAATATTGTACAATAGGTACATACCTAACTACTTAAAACATTAATTAAGGTTTTGATCAACTGCAAAAAAATAATACAATTCTATATAAATGTTACCAGGGGTTAAGAACTAAAAGCTCGTCCGTGCGCTTACTGTCATTATCGTGTTTCGGTCGTTGTTTAGTTTTAATCAGAAATAAAACATATGATGATGTTATAACATCTGAAATCTCACCTTGGTAATAAGCTTTTTGTTCGCGATGGAACAAAAGATTGATGTTTCGTTTGAAGATTGGGTCAGATGAAATTACAGAAGGTTGAAGTTAAATAAAGCGTATAATTACTCTGTTGGCTGGCACTACTAACTTCTCGGAAAATAGGTTGGTACCATCTGACGGCAAACTCTACCACCACGCGCACTCATTGGTCAAATCAAATAGCGCGCGCTTCCCCGGCTTCCTGTTACACACTTCCGTCCCGTTTCACGAAATCGCTTCCACAGATTGCAGGAAAGTGTGAAGAAAGATGTTACACATCATGTGTGCTATTTGTGAGTGACCCATTAAAAAATGAGGTATGGAATGAAGTGTCTAGGTACCATTGGTAAAAGAGCAGATATTGAGTAAAATTGCTGGCTTTACAATTTTTGGTAAAAATTTAGTATCGTTTGGCAGGAGGGGGTAGGTGGGAGGGGGGGTTCCCCCTCTCCCGTGGCACCACTCCCATGCAAAGGTAACGCACCGTTCGACGCGTTCTTGAGAAAAATAAATTATTATAAGCTAACCTCAAAACACATTAAAGTTGCTAAAAAGGCGTAGTCTGAACCCCACTTTGCGGAGCTCAATGGTTTAAACAAAAGAACCACGAAGGTCTGAGTTGGCATGATCCGGTCGCTCACTAGACCCCGCCATCCCCTTCGAACCTAACCTGTCTGAGTCGGGGTGCCCCAAGCCCCGAGTTCGCTTCACTCGCTCTTGCATCCTAAGTTCTCCTAGTAATAGTAGTAAAATTGCCTTTTGTACACACATACGATCAGTGGGAGGACAAGCACAGAGAACAAATTCACGCAACTCGAGGAGAAACGGCATGATCGAAAACGAGTGACAGTGACACATGACGCAAATGGCATATCTGTATTTTTGTTTACGTTCCGTTTTAATGATTTTGCCCGACATTTTACACCACAGACTGACTACGGATACTGATACTGGATACCGGGTACTGACTACAGATACTGGGACAGATTTGGTTGTCAATTGCCCATTTTAACGTTTCGGTTTCGCTTCTTATCTGATTTGAGGTGACTAACATTTTTTATTAATTTCTCGAAAAATATACATTACCTTTTAATAAGAGTGGTAGCGCTTAATCGGGGACCCAACCCATACCAACTTTAGCCCCTTTTAACCCCCAACTCCTGCCAAACGATACTAGATCCAATCCCAATTTTCTCCTATAGTCACTTCTTACTGTCATTTCGTTCAAAAATGTTTTCAGTTTTTGATGAAATGACAGAAAAGGTTCATCCACACCGGAATTACTTTTTGTGAAGCAACGTTTGCAAGTGTTAGTGGGCAACAACGGATAACAAAACATGTAAGTATAGCAAAAGCCGCAAACGTTATAGAAACTTACTTAATGTTATCATGTTGCAAAATGTTGCTCTACAAAAACTAATTTCGATGCGGATGCACCTTAAGAAGTCATTTTACTGCTGCTAATTAAAAGTCCTAGTGTAGTTACATATTTTCTATTTACATATTTTGTGAAATAGGTAAATAGATTCCCGTATTTATGCAATTACTTAGCAGCTGCGCAAAAAATGTACTTATATGTGTAGATATGGGATGGGTGTGTGTACATGTGTCTGGTGACAGGTGGCAGTGAATTCAGTGATAGTGACATCCGATGTGAGCAAGTGGCAGTTTTTATGCCTTCAGGCATTCTTTGCTTATTAATGACGTTATTAAACTTTCTTCAATACAAATAGGTACCTTTTGCACAGAAAAGAACACCCCCGTAAACTAGGAAACATACTGGGGCATCCTCAACGCCTCAGTTTGATTCTAAAATCAAGCAAATATTTTGCTCTAGCTTCTGCTAGATTAGATAACAAGACGTCGCAATGTTGCCACATACTAGTCATTTTGATGCCATTCGATTTTGGAAGGCCTACTTTTTGCTTTCGGAAAATCGTATCCAACCCGTTCAAAATATCTACAAAACTTCTTAGTACAAATCATGTAGTACAGACTACCCCTATTTACAAAGGCAACCAGCAATTAATTTTATTTTATGATAAAACAATGATGAAATAATCTTGTGTAGCTCAAACAGATTCGAGTAGCAGGGGCTGCAGTCTCAACAAGACTGTGATTTTTTTGTGCTTGTCAAGCAATTTTGACTGTCTAGGGACACCATTAGGACTTTGCGACCGAATTCGGTCGTAAAGCGATCGCTATCTATGTCGAGACTGCAGCCCCTGGTAAACGATACCCACTCAGAGTCGCTACTCGATATCGTGAGAATGTACCAATAGGTTCGCTGCACTGACCTTATAGTGTAAAGCTAAAGCTGCGGTCTCACGGCCCGCTTTCTCACAGGCCAGGTCACGCCAAGCCAGGCCGACAGGCCGTGGGAACCGTCGCATACGATGAGGCCTCCGGTGGCCTGTCGTCGCCCGTCCGATGCAGCGGGAGTCGGTAAGATCAACGGCACGGGCAGGCACGGCGCGAGGGTGCAAGGGCGCCTGTTGCGGCTAGTACGGGCGCGTTTGTTCTGCTTTTCTCTTTGCATTGCTTATCAACTGTTTACCACTGAATAAAACCACGGCGGCTGCACACGCAGCCACGCGCTCCGTATCATTTGACATGTTGGAATAGCGGCCAATATGTCAAGTGGCCGCACCATGCCGACACACGCTCGGCACGGGCCGCGGCAGGCCCTCGCCAGGCGTGGCAACATCTGGCGCGGTCGGCCAGTTAACGGGTCGTGGGACTGCAGCTTTAAGGATACTTATCCGCACTTTGGATGTGTTTTTTTATCAAACAGGATTATTAAGGCTGGACAGCAGTATAAAATACATGAAGAATATTAACTACAACACCATTACACCACGTCTCCGATTGCTCTTGATGGCCATCACCCAGCTATTCGTCTACTAATGCAGTACTATCACGTCAAAGCTGCTAACGCTTTTAATGAACTGGTGTGTAACAACTTTAACCGGTTAAGCCCCACGCGACACTGATTCGGATTCAAACAATAGAAAATCAATTATGTCTCATTAGCTGTCCTTGACCAATTAAACAGCAATATTGAATTTTGAGATGTCGTAGTGAGGTCTGCAAGATATCGAGAAACTGCGAATTTTGTAAGAATAGCAAAGCAGCACCTTTAAAGGCTCCCGGAGCAGACAGGCAGGAAGCGACACTAGTAGCACAATTTCTACAAAAACATTGCGAAAAGTGTCGCGCTGCCTGTCGCGCCCACGACATCGCGCCAGTCTGCACGAGCCTTAATCCTACGATTTGCTTGATGACTATATTTGACTCTATTGCTGTAGCCGATCTTTTACAAACGTTGGATTGGACTACTTCGGCCCTGTGGATGTGTCATTGGGTCACCGCAGAGAAAAGCGATAGATTGCGGATGGATTGCATTGTTCACATGTATGACAACGCGAGCAGTGCACGCAGGCTCGGACTTAGAGACCTAAGGCCCCTCGGCCGTTGACATTTGTAGCCCCCAACCCATCCTGAAGCCGTTTTGATAATATAGCAAATAAAATGTCCTCGTACAGAAAATACAAATTTTAACCGACTTTAATTAAGGGAATGTGGAACCGGATAGGGGGCAAAACCAGATAGTTGCTATTTCTTTCTCCGCGTACAGGGCCTCAAGTCTGCTATTACAATAGTGTCAGAATGGTCTATCATTGATTCTATAATTGTTGATTTTGACAAGTTTGGTAATCTACTAATATAATGGCGTCATTAATGAGGATCGGAACATACCATTCTGACTATATTCTAATAGCAGACTTGAGGCCCAGCTGTCTCGTTCAAGCTAGTGGAGATATATGCGCGAACGCTTACTCAGTGCGGTTGCAAATGGCGGGAACGGTAACATCTCAGCGCGTGCGTCTATAAACGAACATTGAAAACAAAGGCAAGTTATGTAATATTTCGATTGTTTTAAAGTGTCATCATTAAGTTTAGCAGTGTGCTATCATATTCAGTTGTATTTTTTATGAAGCTATACATATTTAACCTTTTAAAACTTTGTTGTTGCTATGAGTGTAAACATAATCTGTTAGTTATTAAAATTGCAAACATGATACCTATGGGGCACAAGCGGACGGGGTGATCTCGACTACCCGGTTTCACCCGATTGATTTTTGTATGTAGGTATTGTGGGCGTTTGTTTTATTCCTCTTTTTAATTACTCATTTTTTTTTTACTTTTAACAGAGTGCGAGCGTCAAAATGCCAGGAACATATGTGAGAAAGTCATACTTTTAGCCATAAATTCGGTGATGGAAGGTAGAATGGGATATCTTTTAGCGTCACACACATATAATGTACCTAAAAGTTCCTTAGAAGATCATGTAAAGAAGATCAAAGGTTGAAAATCTAAAGACGAAGTGTTTCGAAAGTGCCCTGCTACTGCAAAATGCGTCTTCACTGATGAGCTGGAAGGTATGCTGGTCGAACATATCAAAACTATGGAAACTCGACTGCTTCGATTGATTAAAACCGATCTGCGACATTTGGCATTCCAATTAACTGAAAGAAATAATTTAAACCATCCTTTTAATAAATAAACTGGACTCGCTGGCTTAGATTGGGTTAGTGGATTTCTTGAGAAATAACTCCATCCCCCGCAAGCAAGAACATCTGCAGAAAGACAAACGTTTTCAGATTCTATAAGTCTTGTATCACCCGATTTAAGATTCCCAATTTCCTCATTTTAAAAAGAATATGCGGCCAACAGCGCGTCGAGGAAAAACCATCATTTTGACTGAATTACTACATAAAAATGAACTGGCTGAGAAGGCTACGTCAACAGTAATTAAAACAAAAAAGGCAAAGGTAAAAAGTCGAATAAAGAAAACTATCATGAGGACTCGGACTGTTTCGTTTGTGGGGAAAAGTACAGTCAAACTCACAGATGAATGGTACCAATGTACTGCTCTACTCGGCTCACGAAAGTTGCATGGCCTGTTCTGAGCAAGAATTATTATTTTTATGTATGCAAAAACTGCGATTAATTGGAATATTTAGTTTTATTGTTAGTATCTGTATTCACCCCTTGAATATAAAATGCCTATCCGGTTTGACCCATAGGTATGGGGTGAATTCGGATATATAATTTTTAATTAAAATCGTCCCATTTTTTAGTTATTAAGATTGATCTCAAACATTTTCATGCCCAAGTTATGTCTTTTTTTTTGGGTGGGAATTCATCAAATAACTTCTCCCGCTCTGGGCGGAGCGGTAGGGTGTGTCAGACTCTTACTGACTAAAACCCACCCGTATTCCTTCCGTCGCCTGTGTTGCCAGGGGCCTCAGTAACCCTTTAGTACCTTCCCGCGACCCCGGCAGGCATCGGCCCTAGTGGAACCCTACACTTGTGCTGACGACATCTCTTTGAGGCGCGCGTGGAATACAACGCGCCGTCGACCCGGGCCTGGTCCTTACCGGACGGTGAGCTACCCATTGCTCGCCGTCCGCAAGACCGCACCTACAGTGGCCGGAAATCCGCCCGGGATTCCCGACGCCCAGGGCGTCTCCTGCGGCGGCTTTCTAAACCAGCCTGGCTTACACAAACGTTAAGGACAGAATCGTAAAGCCAGAAAAGCTATTAAAACCTACGTAAATGAGACTCATCTTATAGGATCCATAGAAGTTATAATAATAATAAATTTTCCAAGAAATTTGATCTCGCAATGGACCATTTGTGACGCCCAGGGCGTCTCCTGCGGCAGCAAGGGGCGAGAGGGCGTGAAGTTAGCCTTTCCATCAACCGTCCCGCCTCCTCCTTCGCGAGCATTACTGCTTCGCAGAAGGAGGTGACGGCTGCCCATGACCTCTCGCTCCGTACCATGGCCTGAACCAGGGCCAGAAGCGAGAGGTCTCTGCCGCCGATCGCCTTCACGAGGACACGGCGGTGCTCCGCCCAAGCCGGGCAGACCTCCACCGTTTGCTCCACCGTGTCCTCCGGGCGATCCACACAGTGGTGACACCCAGGCATTTCCTCCCGCCTTATCCGACACAGCAACCTCCCGAAGCTGCCGTGTCCGGTAAGGATATGCGTCAGGCGGAAGGTGAGGACGCCGTGGCGCCTCTTTAGCCAGTCCTAAAGTTATGCCTAAGGTATAGTTAAACAGTTATGACATTGATTATCTCTATAAATTACATAGTGATTTATTTATTGTCTTTATCTTAACTATCCGGTGGTCCCCACCTTCCCCTACTATAAATAAACATCAGAAATAATGCAATCTATGTTATGTACGGTATGTACCACCATAGTTACAACAGTCGTCAGAAATCGAAGTTTTTATACAAAGATGTTCTTTTCCTCGTATTTCTTTACACTCGAGTTATCTACTTTAACCAACGTACTTTCTTTAAACAATACTAATTACAGTACTTTTGTAAAAACCTACATGATTGTTTTTTCGCATAGCTGGTGCCGGCAGTGATTGAACAGTGATCTTTCTAAGAGAACTTTGGATGCAAGAGCGTGCGAAGAAAGCTCAATCATTTAAGCACCTAAGATACTTAGTTTAGGTTTCGTTTGACTGTTAATACAGTAATAGGAGTTACTTTGTCAACTTTTGCCAGAAATCTAAGAATTATGATTAACTAAGATTCAGAAGCGAGTACAGCGAGCTCAATCCCCCGTCAAGCAGGCAAGCTACCTGGTCGGGGTAGCTGGGTGGGCCCTTGGGCTGGCTGGGGCCCTAGGTCAGGTCCTTCCCCGAAAAATACTTTCAAATATCGACACCGCTTTTATTGGGGCAAACCGTCAGTTAACTGATTTTTTGACAAGAGTTTGCTGCCAAAAACCAGTGTGAGTAGACCTTTATTCCACCTGCGCCGCTTTTATGGGAGGCTGTTGGGGCTTATACGCGCCGTCAAGACAGCTCTTCAAGGGACATTAAGGGAAAGCTGCTAAGAGGAGAGCTGCTGCACACGCTTCTTTTAGAAGCCGAAGCAGTAGTCAACTGGAGGTCATTGAGATTATGTTACTGCAAGCGACGAATACCAGAGCCTTACACCTTTCCATTTCCTCATAGGAAGCTCATCAAGTCAACAATTACCTGCCCCATTGGATAGCCGAGTTAGTTATCTTTAAGAAAAACGTGGGTAAAAGGCTCTTCCTCTCTCCGAGATTTTTGGTATAGATAGATGGAGAGTAGTGGTGGCCCAGTGGTAACGGCCGCGACTTACGAGTTGTAGGGCGTAGGTTCGAACCCGGATAAGCGCTTTACTTTGTGTAAATTATTTCATCACCATTGCTCTCAAAACGGTGAAGGAAAAGATCGTGAAGAAACCGGCATGTCCTAGAACCAAAAATTCGAAAATATGTGACATCCACCAACTCGCACTGGGCCCGCGTGGTGGATTACGGCCCACTCCATCTCACAGAAGAGGCCTGGCCACAGCAGTGGGGACATTATAGGCTGATTAGGTAGATGGCTCAAAGATTATTTACTTATTCCAGTTGCCAGTTGATGAAGATGTTCTTGTCGTGGATCCTGACCTACCCCGAGGAGTGTGTCCTATGGGGTGCGTGGTCACTAAAGGAGGTACACTGAAGAGGCCTGTCAGAAAATTGGCTTTATTTGAAGGACTCCATTAGTTGTGTAACTGCGCTACTCGGGGGTATGATGACCTTTCTACTTTGTTTTATATTATTTTTCAATATTTGATGTTGTCTTTTTATTTTTAGGGTTCCGTAGTAAACAAGGAACCCTTATAGTTTCGCCATGTCCGTCTGTCCGTCTGTCTGTCTATCTGTCTGTCTGACCCCACTGTAGCTCAGAGACGCTAAGTACTAGAAAGCTGTAATTTGGTATTGGTAAACATATTAATCACGCCGACAAATTGCTAAAATAAAATCTTGAAAAAGATTTTTTTTAGCCTACCTTCCTTGCACGTAATGTGGGGATGATATTTTTTTTCTCGTCTCCCCCCCTGGTGTGGGGTATCGTTGGATAGGCCGTTCAAAAATATTGCAGGTCTGTGAACACCACTTTTCGATTCAAGGATCCACTTGCGTAATATTAAGCATTGAAGTGCTAATTTTTGTTAGAGTCAAGTGTCCCCTGCCAGCTAAATGGTTGTTTATGGAGATGTGAAAGAATTCATGGCAGTAGTACATATAATGAAATTAAAAGGAAAACTATCACGGCTAAGTAGGCTTTACAAGTTAACAAGTCGACTAGCATTTTGCAGTTGAAGAATTGACCGCCGTGGCCATATATCGATGTATGGGAGAAAAGGTTTTTCAACTACAATGTTAAGTTTGTTTTTGGAATAAATTCGTCTCAAGTAATCCCACCTACGGAACCCTTCATTGTGCGTGGTCCGACACGCACTTGGCCGGTGTTTCACAATAAATTAAGTTGTGTCAGCGACTATCAGCTAAAAATACAGTCCACGAGATTTTCCATTTTATAAGTACAATAATTATATAAGTAGTATTAATATCAACCTCCTCTAATATTGCATTTTTTCTGTCAAATCAAATAATAAGTAGATACTGAATTATTTAAATAAACGAATGTATTTGCAACATTATATTACTGATCTTTTGACACCATCGACAAATATTACTGTAATGTAATATTACTTTATACCTACACTATCACTTGGATTTCATCCGGATAATATCGTACTATCACATTGCCGGTAGGTTTTTCACCATATTTCAACGAATAATACTATAATGCATTAATTCTAACTACGATATCGTTAAGTTTACATTTTTAATTACATAATTTACATTCCAATTCATAAAAATGATGATGATGATGATATCGTTGAGTTTACACCGAATAATATAGTAATGATGCGTTGCATACTATCCTTTAGACCTGTAATTTCAGTAAAATCATTTTCGTCAATAACTTTATTTTGTTAAACTATTACAAAAAAATTAGCTTTGTTTTGACGTATAAATGGCTATCTTACGATCCACCTGTGCTGAGATATACGCATAACGCATAGGACAGTTTTTTATTTTATTTCTATGCACGAAATTCTTCGATTCTACGTAAACAATTGAAGGTACAGCTGGAAAGAAAAGTGTTGTTCAAGTTAAAAAAATTATAGTGCTATTCGTATACGCGTAAGCGTCTGTAAGTTAAAATTTGTTTTGTCTCGTTGACCTCCGTCCTGTTTTCATATATTTAATGATGATTAACAATAGGATAACATATTTACATACCACGTTTTCTTCGTAATTTACTTTTAGCATAGCGGGACTAGAGCATAGAGGGAACATGGGGGGGGGGGGGTGTTGTGGGGTAGAAATAACGAATGAAAAATTCTGGAATCATTTATAATAACGGAAACATTTTCATTAGTACGGAACACATAGGTCACGTTGCCAAAGCCAGTACCTACACAGATTCGGTTTCTTTGCTTTGAATTTTCTGAACGAACTTAGGCGAAAACTACAAAAAGGTGAATCCTACGGTTCTTATAATACAGTCGTATACTTACTATTCCTCCATCCCTTTGGAAAAGCATAGCAAAGTTGGGGAGAGCAAACTTTTCCTGTTGAACAATAACCGCATCATCTTCTTAGTAGGCCGTGCTAACCAGTTCACCACGCTCAGCACAAGAAGGACGCTGCTGCATTGCTTGACGTATTTCTTTTGATACCTTTTCTAGCACAATACCTACATCAGGCGATGACGAGATAGCGTATTATTATCAGGGTGAATAAGACGCATGTCCCACCACCGGCGAATAACGAGAAGCGAGTAGGGCTAGCAACTACAGTGTGTTTAATAAGAACGTGACCGCTATTATTCAGATTAAAGACAACACAGCTTGTCTTTTTATTCTTTTGTAGCAATCTTTGACCCGTGTGCTGATACGCAATATAACTTCTATTGGTGTTTAGCATTAGTAACTCTAGTGAATTGTTAATTGTTACGATGAGTGAAAAATACTTGAAACGGTACGAAGCAGTATTTCTTGTTCAACATCCTAAAGGACCGAAACTATCATATAAATCGGCTGCCAAATACATGGAGAAGTCTGATATTTCGTTAAGAAATGGGTGAAACGATATTTAGAGTTTGGGAACGTGGACGACCTGCCAGAAAGGGGATCAAGCCGAGTGACAACTAAAAAACAGGACACAGCGATTGTTCGTCTTTTGCAAGATATTCCAGGACTTTCATTGCGTTCTGCCCTATCAAAACTACGACAGAACGGAATAGATATATCCCTAAATACAATCCGCAGTCGTCTGCGTGAAAACGAAGTATCTTTTCGGTCTACTTTGAAGAAACCTTTATTATCTGAAAAACACATTAATAAATGACTCAACTGGGCAAAGGAAAATTGGGATCAAGATTGGAGCAATGTTATTTTCACAGATGAATCTTCTTTCTGGGCATGGTCTTCTCTGTCAAAAGCTTGGATAAGTAAGCATAATATATATTTCTTCAACGTAGAGTAAAACACCCTTTAAAAGTAAATGTTTGGGGATGTTTCTGCAAACGTGGATTTGGTTGCCTTTTTGTGTTTACTGGTATTCTGAATACCGAAAGAATGTGCAAGATTTATAAAAAAATGCTTAATGAGGTCTGCTGAAAAGTTTTATGGATCAGATACCACAACTTGGGTCCTGCAGGAAGACAACGACCCAAAACATCGTAGTAAACTGTGCAGGGTGTGGAAACAGCAAAAAAACATTACAACTATGGAGTGGCCGGCAATGTCTCCAGATGCAAATCCTGTAGAAAACGTGTGGTCCTACATCAAAATGCGACTTAAAGGAAAGCTAGTGTACACAGAAAAACAATCCTCTTAACAAATTAAAAAGATATGGCGATCTTTACCACTGGAGTACGCCGAAAACCTAGTTGAAAGTATGGAAAAAAAGGTGTCAAGCTATTATCAACAATGACGGCGATTGGAATAAGTATTAAGTAATTGATTAATAACCAATAACACGTACTTTAATAAAAAATATGAAAAGATGTTGTATGATTTATTTCTTTATAAATCATACAACTTCTTCTCTTCGAACAATTACGGTCACTTTCTTATTGAACACAGTGCAAAAAGTGCGACGTGCGATGCACGATGACTCGCTGGTAAACCTACATATTATGTCGTATGTACCTACCTAGCTCGAGCTTTTCAGCGAGCATCGCTGAGCGAGTACCTACTCTCTTTAATAGCTCTTGTCGCTACGACAAACGAGTACTCGCCGGTGGCGGCGGTATTCTTTTTTTTTGTTAGGAAATTATCAAATAACTTCTCCCACTCTGGGCGGAGCAGGAGGGTGTGTCAGACTCATACTGACTAAAACCCACCCATGTTCCTAACCTTGCCTGTGTTGCCAGGGGCCTCGGTATCCCTTTCAGACTTTCCCGCGACCCCGGCTGAAATCGGCCTTAGTGGACTCCTATACTTGTTCTGACGACATCTCTTTGAGGGGCGCGTGGCACACAATGCACCGGCGACCCGGGCCTGGTCCTTATCGGACAGCGACGTATCGGTGAGCAGTGGCTCACTCGTCTCCCCCAGGATCCGCCTAGGATTACCGACGCCCAGGGCGTCTCCTGCGGTGGCTAGGTGCGTGAGGGCGCGAAATTTGCCTTTACCTCAACTATCCCGCCTCCTCCTTCGCGAGCATTACTGCTTCGCAGACAGTGTCGGCTGCCTATGCGTTCTTTCTCCGTACCATGGCCTGGACCAGGGCAAGATCAACTATTAATGTATGTATCTCTTTTATTTACACAAGACTTACAATCTTTTGTACGTAAGTATGTTGAGCGAGAAAATCGTTGATAGCTAGTCGCTTCCTCGTCGGCGGGTGGACAGGTGCCTAAGCATCATTGAAAAGAGATATTCACCACAATACTATAACTTAGCAAAGGCTATCCTTGTGATAGTCACTGGTGAGGTGGCTAAAACTATTAGAATTACATAAAAGTTTCAAGTACTTACCTACCTCCTGCCGGGGTCGCGGGAAGGTACTTATGGGTCACCGAGGCCCCCGCAACACAGGCAACAGGAAGGAATACGGGTAGGTTTTAGTCAGCAAGAGTCTGACACACCCTCCCGCTCCGCCCAGAGCGGGAGAAGTTATTTGATGATTTCCCACCCAAAAAAAAAAAAAAAGACTGACAACGTTGTTCAACAAAAGTTCCGCGCTGACTTTCAACATGTTGGGCAACTTGTTGTGCAACATGTTGCGCGTCAATTGTTGCCTAGTGGAAACGCGGCTTTAATGTTTGTGTTTCATGAGTATAATTATTTTGTTTCAGATAGCAGCTATCAAACGGCTTAAGCGGGAGAAGTTATTTGAAGATTTTCCATGCAAAAAAAAAAAGTACTTATCTACCTACGTAATTGTACCTTAGCTCTAAGCCTTTGTAATACCTTTAAAACACTATGGAATGCAATTAAAGATATGTATATGAATAAGTGTCGGTTTAAGTATATAACTTCAATGTAAAGTATAACATCCCCTATAAAAGTTTTATCAAAGAGCTGCCTTTATTTAGACCACTTAAAAGCCTTTTTGTTATTTAAATCGTCACCGCTAAGCATGATGTTTAAGTGACATAAATAAACGTTTTAGAAAAAATACAGCGAGGAAGACCACGCTTACATTAATGAAGTTAATTTCATGTCTCACGGAGAGCACAATGTATAATTGAGCACAATGTAGGCACAGACAAGAAAAGCTCTGTTAAACAGACACTGAATAAACCTTCTTACTTTTCTACTGTGAAACTATTTATTTAGCAACCAACGCAACAGAATCTACAGTAGCACAAATATAAAGACACAATTTATAAAGATACTTTAATTTTGTGGAGCGACATTGAATAGTGAGGCACTGAACCACATTTAATTATGCCAGTTGACTCCTTTGTGTTGTCTATCAAGAATTCAAGACAACCTCGTAACTCGAATACAGGATCATGACCGGCCGGGTCAGTAATACTTAAAAAGTATCCACAGTTGCCGAAGGAAAGTCTCTTTAAACTAGACAAAGTAGCGGCTCCTACACACAATTTAAGAGCAATTTACTTTTGTTTTAATTCGGTTTTATGAGTCGTTAAAAATACTAAATGAAATGGAAATTATGTCGCGCTATGTGAACTGCAATTAGGGTAAGTGAGAAGAATTGGAGCAAACAGAATTATGAACGTAATTTTTATTCACAAAACATTTAGATGATTTACATATTTTCTCATTTATGAAGCTTAATGTTTGGAGCACATTAGGTGAACTCTTAATAAAAGCAAGATGTGTGTCGTTAAACTACTATATTAAGTTATTGTGCGAAATAAATAGTGCAAAAAGTTATCTATATAATAATATTGAAATGCTTTTCGTTGGTAAGCGCATCACTTGAGGACGGCTGGACCGATTTGGCGATGGTAATAGTCATAATAGTCCGAATCAGGTTCTTACGAAAATAAAAGAGTTGCCGGGAATATTGGAAAATTATGGAAAACACAAAGTGCATTTACATGGGAATTTTGTATGAATTATTGAAATTTGGGCACGACATCGTCTGCCAGGTCAGCTAGTTATTAACAAAATTTGACGCGATACAAGCTGGGATTTTAGCGATTTAGATATTTAGGGAGATACTACTTACGAAAATGCTTTTTAAAGTACTTCTTTTTCAAATAATATTGATCTTTATCTTGAACTACCAGGTTATCTTCAAACTTCTTGGTCCAACGTTGAATAGGATTCAATGTCCTTGCTTCTACAACAGGTGTTGGTAATCTTGCTCTTCCCAACAAACCTTGCAATACTTGTAACAAGAATGAAAGTAGAGACATCGATACCACTATGTTAATCGGATCCAATCCAATCGAATGATGATGATACGTTGGGGCCCCATAGTTTGCATTGCCGCTTACTCCATATCCCGAAGACGAGTAGTGATTGTTAAAATTTCTCGATTCTGTAATCGCATCAACCGATGTGTCGATCACTTCATTATTTTTCAGCACTGGTGATTCAATTTGATGGCCTTCTCTACCGCCATTGGTTTTGATATCAAGCTTTCTCTTATTCACTTTAGTATCTTGTTTCACATTGTCTATTTTCTCCAAAACAGATTGAGCGTTTATCTGAATTTTCTTGAGCAGCGTCTGGATTTTAGAACTTTGTTCCTTTATCATGTTCGCAACAAATACTTTAAAGTTCTGAACTGAAGACGGGGGTGGATTATTATTTTGTAAATCAGCTTTAACAGTAGTTAACATTAATATTATTATGAATAACGCGAGTGATAGGAGCGACATTGTCACAGTCACTATTTTACAAGTAATATTGTTCAAAGACATTAACTTTGCTTCAGTTTTGAAGGTGAAATGAAACACCTATTTCATGTTACTTTTTATATATGACTGGTTTAAGGTCTGCTACGTTAAATAATAGTGTGTCACAGGCACTTGGATTCGAATACCTTACCTTGACATATGACCTAGCTGATCATAGGCCATTTCACATTGTTATGGCAAATGTAACAAAGGTTAATTTGTAGGATGTCGCGTGGAACAAAGAAAGTTAAGCTAATTTTGCACAGTTATTTTGGTACCTAGTAAATATGAATCTAAATAACTTTTATATTTCGGCACCTACTGGTAATAAAGTATTTAAATATGTTTAAAATAAAAATAACATAAAGGTGCGTGGCTACATTTTAGATTTACAATAATTTACCTACCTACTTATTCTTGTGTTGTTCTTTCATACATTAACAAGTACATGCAACTGTATGCGCCAAAACTTTGAAATACCCAGCGTGCATAACTCCCTCAGAAAAAATATTAAAAATTATTGAATTAACAGAGGGCATGCATATACCACGTGTACGCAACACTGAAAGTTGTTTACCGCGCCATCTACTACCCAAACTGGCAATCATTACAAAAAGTTGTCCAACGGGCTCCTCGACGGACAAGTCGAAAACTCAACTTGGAAAGAACTTAGAGCTTACGCGTTGAACTTATAGATGGCGTTATATTAGTGCGCGCACGCAATTTGTAAGTGACATCTATTAGAAGCGTAACAACTTACTGAAACGAGAGAGCTTTTAAAATCTTTTCTTTAATTTACAGAGATAGCGCCACAAACGGGAACTTGAACATAAAGGTTAGAAAAGCTGCGTTTGGCTTGCAGTTGGATTGTTTTGGCAGTTAACTCGTAGATTGGTTTACAAAAAGTTTTTGTATGTAATAACTGTTTTTAAATTATTGCCTTTCCATCACAAATATTGTTACTATGTTAAAATACTGTTGTTTTCAAATACATTTATGTTAGGTAGGTAGTCTTTTAGTTGGCCACAATTCCAGCTGCTGAAATGTTTAGCTAAATTTAAATTCCTAACAATTTCAACAACGTGATGCTGTTGCAAAGAAAACTTAGGAAAAAGTTAGGTGCTTCTTGTTCAAGATAATTTTTTAAGTTGGTATATACAAATAGATACGACCAAAATCTTTGTTCTACACAATCTAGCAAAAAGGAGCAAGATGAGAATTTTATGAAGGCAAAGAATTGTATTTCTTGTACCTGCAACCGCATTACGCTACATACAAAGTAATAAAGCAAGCGCGGTAGCCAGTTCAAAGCAAAGTAATTATTCATCACCCGAACAAATCTTAAGCAAACAATACAGTGCTGATGCATAATTACAGAAAGATAAAGGCCCGGTGTAAGTACAAAGTGGTAAGTGGGAACTCAAAATAAATGGATGTGGACTACGATATTAATTCCTCGTTTGTCGGAGTCGCTACGCGGCTATTTTTTTAAAGGCACCGTAGGGTTATTTGTAACGAAGCGGTATTCGGACAGTGAAATATTTGGAGCGGCGTTGCAGTAAGAAGTTTGAAGGAGGTATTTCGGGGATTCGTTTTTTTTTCCAGTCTGTACTTAAATTAAAATCTTCAGAGATGGGTACGATTTTGGAATCTGTAGATTGCTTAGCGACATTAACGTATAGTTTAATTTTAAAGTAATTCTATCATTTTAATTAGATATTTGACAATTGTGTGTATCGTATGATTGATATTTGACATGCATAGAATATGGGAAAGATTTATTTTAATTTTATTTATTTATATTTTCTTATAGGGTTAAGTTTATTTTTTTTAAATAAAACAAACACTAGCAATAAAGGCGTCTTTATTAAACATTCAGGTTTTTTTTTTTTTTTTCGTTCTACTCTACAAAATTCTGTTCCAAAAACTCGCTGTCAGCTAACAATGTGAAAAAATGCTAAGTATAAAAATACTTCATTAAACTAACTTTTATCTACCGTGTTAATCAATGGGCGTGGGCTAGTAAAATCTTATAGTGGGATTGAAAAATGCTATATATCGTGGATCTACAAAAGAAAATAAAACATAATAAATAAGACAACAGAGCATATTTTTGCTTGACAAAGAAGGACCACTTCGATTGTTACAAGAAAAACAGCAGTCTAAGCAAACCGGAGTTTTATAATAACGACAGTAGATTTATTGGAACATCCTAAGACTATTTATTTGAAATTAAGTCATTGGATCTTAAGGCCTCCATTCAAGTAGAGCGTGGCTACTGAATACCACAATATAATATACAAAGAATGATTTCCTATTTAAGATTAGCATGAGCAAGCTTAAAAGGCAGGCAATAAAACTTTGATAGTCTTATCTAAAATATATTTGGAGTCCAGCTGATTTAGAGACTATTCAAAATCTGCTTGACTGGCATTATTGCTGCCAGAAATTAAATAAAATTGTGCCTGTACGACCGTAAAAACACTAAAAACTATGTTAATATTTTTTTATTGTCATGTTATTGATGATAATCAACAGCGTTTGATGATTCTTAGTAATCTGAGCAGCATGATGATATCCATATTAATTCGTTTCTGCGTAAGAAATAAAAAACGGAAGCTTTTAAAGACTTTAACCTCTGCAGGATATTCGCTAGATCGACGAGCCGTAACATGTACCAGTAGTTAATAATGATTAATTTTAATTGTCTCATAAACAATTTACATGATATCCGAAAAACAGTTCGGGATTGTTTTTTTTTTAAGTTGTATCTAGGCACAGAGATAAGATCACAACACAAGTGAGTTCGATTCAATTTGCCGGCAGCGTAGTTGTTGAAAAATAATTAAAAATGCAATTAAAATTCACCATAAATCCGTCAGCCGCCCCGCCTGGCGTGTAAACAAACTCAAATTAAAACCAAACTATAAATAAATGCGTCGTTATGTTGTTTTAGTGTAGGTAATCGTATATCGACGCTCCTGGATTTTAATGGTTTTGTTACGGTGACACCCAATCACACCGTATTGAATGTCTAATGGAATCTCGCGGCGACTCATCGATAAGAAATCACTATTTGTATGTTCTTAACAATGAACAGATATTTAGTAGTTAAGTATCTATAGTATCTGATAGTATCAATTTGTGATTTGTTTAATACAAAATAGTTCTCGTTACTTTTTCTTACGATGAATTTTTACGTGACTAGATTTTTCCGAAGAAATTATATCTACAATGCTAGGAGTGAAAATTTTGGTTTCTCTTATCTATTTCCTGATTTCCATAGGTTGATGACCAACCAGCCACGCCAAGAGTACCTAAAAGGCATTCTAGGATTAATTTGCATGCATTATAAATACAATAAATACTTTTATGTTAGCAATAAATGCGATGCATTTCCGTTCCAAAGATTATAACATAGAAATAATTTATCGGCAATATGTTGAGAATATCTTAGTTAATTAACACAGAATTAATCGTTTCGTGAAACACGTTCGGTGTAATAGTGCAGTCACTTCGCGAATGAGGATTATAAAATATCGCAACAGCAATCAAAATTTTCTCTCACGGCTGCATCCTATCTCTTTCTAACGTAGAGGTGTGAGAGAGATGACTATCTTTACTAGGAACAAAGTCAAACAGGTGCCTCCCATCTTTTATGAAGGCAGGTGTATTTGTTTAAAGTATCAAATCGTCCAATTAATACGTTTATAAAGAAGACCTTTTGTATCGATCCCGATAATTTCGGGGTATATTGTATAACTTTTTGTTATATAATTTGAGCAATCAATGGGCTATTAAACTGGGACCGAAACGACAGCAAAAACTTTTGAAACGTTTTATTGTTACAAAACTATTCCAACGCTATTAAAATAAGACACTGAGTTAATGTATTCGTATGAATATTAAAGGGGTGAAATTGAAGTATTCACCTTTTAGAATGCATTGTCCAAAGTATTTGTTAAAGAAATTATTTCTGTTTCATAAACAGTGAATCCAAAAGGTAAAATAATAGAATTTCACCCTGCACAAATTCAATTTTAATCCAGCAATATCACATGAAGCCATTATTTAAATTAAAAAGCCGGTGGTGGTGTTCCATATTTGGTGAGCAAAATACTTTTTTTTTTGTAAAGACTTTTCAATTAATTGTAAATGCAATGGGGATTATTTTAAATCGATAACGCTTTATTGCAAAAATCTTTTCAGTCTATTTAATTAGTTCTATGGAATTTGAATACCTGCATTTGCTTTCGCTAAATATTGAACACACAATAATATTTTAATTTTACCTAGAGCTCATTGTCAAATGCAAACTTAAAGAGTCCTACCTACACCTCAGTACCACCTCACTCTTTATCTCGCTCGAATACTGCTGCTCGCGGTCACGCGGTCACGTGAGCAAGCTAGACTGAGTGGGTGCTGGGCGGCAGGGAGAAGGTTCCAAGGCGCCGATAGTTTAGGTAATTTCTCTTTAAGGGTGAAAATATTGGTAATTAAAAAAACAGTATCTGCTTTACTGAACTAAATAGTTCAGTTATTAAGCAGTTTCATGATTTAATTTGAAGTAGTTTTTAAATATTAGCGGTTTTTTGTTCAGTTTGGAGGTAACTTTGTAATTTTTTTCTGTCGAGAAAATTTTGTGGAATCGTGTTTTCGTCAATCATAGCACTTATCATTAATCCTCAACTTTAACATATATTTATTATAACTTTAAATGCTGCAGTATTTTCGATACAACGGAGGATCATGCTAAACAATTTGAGATACTGTAGACGCTTAAAACTAAACCACGCAGATATCAAGGTTAACTACCTGTATATTAAGACTTTCTTTAGTAAAATGGAACTTAAAATTCATGACACTAGAAGTAAAATTGGTGTTTTGCTCAGAATGTATTACGAAGCTCGTCTATGAAGGCAGTAATGCCCCTGATATATGTAAGTTTTGGATTCTATGGTCAAGGAAAAAAGGTTATTAAATGAGTTTTTCTTTAGTAGAAAACACCCATCATAAATTTAATTAATTTCCCAAAAAAAGTTAATTAATGAATTCCTCAATTGGGCAATTCAAAGTCGGTTGTTTAAGTTGATATTTGTGCCTTGCTCTAATGTCTAGTAACTTTTTAATTTAATAATTAATAACTCAAATCGTGAACCGGATCTTTATCAAGATCTATTTATAACAAATAAAGACATAAGAGTACCTAAATTAAATTAATTAACTTCCCTTCATTAGATAGTCTACTTTAAAAATGAGGTTATTTTTGAAAAACAAAAAGAAAATAGGTACTTTTTATGAATAGTGAGAAACACAAATCTAGTTTTTCGACTTCATCTTGGCACCTAATTAATTTAAGTTCTTAAACTGTACCTATTGATCTTTAGTTTTGTGTAAGCCCACGGTCGTATGGACGTAAAAATATCGCGGCGAGATTTTGTCGCGTACTGGATTTTCAACACTCAGTCTTGAGCCGAGCATTGAGATCCAACAGGGCGCATCCCAAGCAGCTTGTCGAAAAAACCCTGTTGGATCTTCAACTCTCGGCGCAAAGCAGAGCGTTGAAAATACAGTGCGCAAAAAAAATTCGCCGCGGGAAAAAATCGTCCGTGCGGACCTGACGGCTACTGAGTAAAGAACTTCTTCTAAACACTATACCGAATCTTGTAGAAATTTAAAAAAAAACATACAATAAATGTCAACTAAGTACCTAATTAAGGAACAAAATTCTCTATCAGCATTTTCGCTGAAGTGAACAAAAAATTAAGCTTAGGCTAAGATGTCTGATTGGCTGCCGCGCTAGCCGCTGCGGTTGCTGCAGCAACGCTGGCGTTCGTGATTGGTGGTTGCGGCATTAGAAGGTCTGCCAGTCGACCAGCTTCACGAAGTCCTGATAGAAAGGCACCGTGAACCGTTGCTGGGTAGTTCCGCATTGTGTGTTCACCTAAATAGACAGAAAAAAAATAATGCTTAAGAAATGACAGATCTGTGTCCCGAAAAAGTTTTAAAAGAAACATTTGTCATTAAAAACTCAATCACAATCTGATTGGTGTAGATAATGATTTTGCCCATTTTGTATTATGTTCCAGGAAATAAATGATTCAAAAGAAAGAAATGCTCCAATTTAGCTGCATCATCAAAAAACAATACCTAGCTATACAGAAAAACATCCCAAAAAATCGGTTCACTTGTTACATCTTTTTGACATGCCATAAACACGACTTCGAGATTCACACTTGTTTTATATTCCTAACACACAAGAATCACACAAATCTATGTGAGATGTTTCACATAACATAAAGTGTACATAACCGTCACGCTTGTGACTACCGAAGGGTTAGAGGTGTAACGTTCCACCGAAGTCGTTATTAGGTCCCATGTGAGAGGGGACGACTCTATTTTTTCATCCCGTGTTTTGGGATGGAAAGGAAAGGTAGGAACAGGCGAATTCAGGATTTATTGACGTGTCGAGGGGTAGCGTGCAATACCCAGATTCCCAATATGTCAATCTAATTGGCTGAAAAGCACACAGTGCACTACGTTACTGTCTAGAGTCCATTTTCTTTCTTTGTTTATATTGACATTGTTAACTTATACAGTTAGGCCGTAAGTGTCGGCGTAAATAACTGCATCAGTGGCGTTTCTGAGACGAGGTTCTAATTAGTCATTAACACCGAAACAACGATATGGTAAACCATAAACCTCGGTCATGATACATGGCGGCGTAAACTGTACGAAAGGTTCAAGTCTTAGATAATTACGGAAAGAGTTATGTATACCTCCCTTCATAGAAGAGGTCTTTATAACTAACAGTAAATGCTGATTTACATTGATCCAATATATCTTGAATGCCCTAGAAATCAGTGATGATTTGATAGAGAACTTAAAAGCTGCTTTATTAGAATCAAGCGCTGGATACTGGATGACTGAATTAAAAGTGTTTGCATTGGTCAAACTTTAATCCAGTGTGACTTGATTTTAACGGTTGATTGAGAAACTGGATCTATGTAAATCAGCCTTAAGTTGCGACAAGTAACACACAAGTGCTTACCAGCGAAGAACAGTCTATTCTCTCCTGGCGCGCCTGGGACGGGGGCAGCCAACAGATCGTAGTCAGTTCCAGAGGAACCAACTGCCACGAAACTGTACGAGCCACGGGCGAATGGGTCCGCGCGCCATCTATTACAGAAAATAAAATGTTAGATAAAAAAGTATTAGTTTTGCAGGGAAGGGCACAAAAAAAAACAACACCTGAGAAGTCCCTAAGAATTAAAACAGACGTTAAGACTATAATAGTCAGCTTACAAAAAATCATTGCTGGGAAAGCCACCTTGTTTCTAAACTGACCAGTTTTGCGCAGGACAATTATTGCAAAGCAAGGTGTGACGAAAGTTCATTATTAATACAGAACCAGCTATAAATCAACCTACACACCCGATCTGATAGGTTTCCAGCAAATCGGTGTGTCCATCTGTGGGTAAATTGGGTCGAGGACTCCATGCATCAGGAGATTGAATCAAACCTTTTGGCCAATTTATCGTACCGCAGATCATGTCTAAACTTAGAGAGCTGGTCATATATGGCACCTTTTTATTCCTTACCTGGTTACCACGCATTCCTTCGGCTGAGGCACAGCGGCGTGGCCAAATATGCTCTTCAGCACAGCGATGCATCTGCCTACGATGACGTCATCAGTGACGTTCTCCATGACAGCAGCTGCTTCCCCTGCCACTAAGGCCAAAAGTACTGGAGCGCTGTATAGGTTCCAGAAAAGGAACAGCTCACCTATGACAAAAAATGTTCTCGAATTAGAATTCAATTATTTATACAGGCTGTGGCGAGTTCTCCATTTTGTTCTTACAAATTGGCTTGTTGCTAAGTCTGTTCTAAAGCGATAATTAATACTGTTGGTCCTTTATTTTACGTTAAATTCAATATGTTACGGACTATTCAAACTTGTTATAGACCTTCGTTACAATAAACGTTCACAAGTTCTAGCCTTGAGGACAAACGATTAATTAATACGAATTTGAATCGAGGTTCAAAGCCAGTCTCCAGTATAGTTCATAATGATTATGAACAGGACATTCTTGTGGGGACCGCCAGCCCACAATATTATAGGTTAGTCACGGTATTGTTAAAGAGAACGTGTACTGAATTGGTTTTAGTTCAGTAAATATTAACAGTACCTATAATACATTACATACATTTGTTATTCCCAATGTCTGTTTAACATTTGTAGAAACAACGTAGATCGTAATCTAAAGTACTCCGAACTATTGGAATGAATTCAGATCGTCTGATACATAAGAAAAAATACGGTGGGCGAGGATTCTCACATAACTCTTTACACGTCTTAAAGTCTTAAAGATACAAGCACATCAGATAGCTATCCTTGAAAACGTTAAATTGGCCACGATTAAAAAAAAACACTAGCGATACATTGTTCCGGCATTCCCAGAGCAAACGTGGGGGCTTAATGAAGTTAGTAAAATATACAACAAAGAGCTAAGGAGGTGAACTAAAGCATAACGTAAAAAACCGTGTCTTGGCTCGTTGCTGTGATTTATTGCAAGCGGCGCCCTCAGGGTTCCTCAGTAGCGTTAAATTATTCAGCTTTTAATTCGTTATCGCCGCCACCAACGTTACTACGCTCTACACTATTTACACCTGAATATAATTCATGATTTCGTTACCGTGCTCCAAGTAAAAAAAGTTTTTACTATAATATATTGTGGTGTTGCTGTAATAATTTGAGCGAACGTTAAAAATGTTTAGAGGAAAGAGCTACAAGTAAGAACACAATTTCAAAATCAAAATCAAAAGTCATTTATTCAAACTAGGCTGAGGATCAGCACTTTTCGAACGTCAGAAGGTAAAATAAAATGTAAATAAAATTAAAAGGTAAAATATGAGATTCTGATGTGAAGCTGATCCTGAATTATGTGTCGTATTCTTACCAAAGTTTAGAAAGAGAGGGGAGATTACAGAAAACAAAAACAAGTTTGGTCGCAAGTATTTCATACATTATGAAAGTTAATGAAAGGTTGTTTTCAATAAAAGCGTTCCTGAAAACAAAAACCTGAGATAGATAGATAGATAGATAGATAGAATACATTGTGTTTTGTGCTTTTTACTACATTGTTTAATGTGTATTATCTTTCCTCTCGCTTTCTGTGGGAGTGATTTCGTGAAAAGTGACGAAAGTGTGTAGAACGGAAGTGACAGCTTGAGCATGGAATAAGTAAGTACTTTATAATAGCATGCAATT
Organism: Atethmia centrago; assembly: GCA_905333075.3. Taxonomy (NCBI): domain Eukaryota; kingdom Metazoa; phylum Arthropoda; class Insecta; order Lepidoptera; family Noctuidae; genus Atethmia; species Atethmia centrago. The sequence goes on from HG995382.1 coordinate 13,147,394, forward strand.
AGTGTACTTATGGAATTACTAAGTACTATAAAGATTGTAAGTAGGCCCACTGGTCGAAATTATTCGAATAAATATTTCAGTATTTAGCTTTTTAATTCTGAGGTTAGTTTTAGGGTTCCGTACTTCAAAAGGGAAAATGGAAACCTTATAGGATCACTTTGTTATCCGTCTGTCTGTCCGTCTGACTGTCAAGAACCTTTATCTCGAAAACGCGTGGAGGTTTCGAGTTAAAATTAAAACCATATCATATACTCAGATCTGCAGTCCCTTGAAGCTGTGAAAAATCAAACTTCTAAGTTAACATAAAAAAAAGATACGGCCGTATAAGCCACAAAAAACGTATATTTTGACACTCTCAAGGGAATCAATATTTATAGGGTGCTTACCGTTGACTTAGAACTGTGAAATTTGGCAAGTAATATCGTCTTATACTACAAGTACAGGAAAAAAATAGAAAACTATAAATTTATAATTAAATCATAAAAAATATAGTCTATATTTAAAGTACCATTATTTTTTCAGTCACCACTTACAAATCTGAATTAAATTTGATATTCAAGAAGAAAACAACTTTGATTAGGTTACCTAACCAATTTAGGTATGAACTGTTAGTATAACAATAATATAAGTAATTATAGGTTTTGGAAACTTAATTTCGGGAAAAGCTCGGAAAAAACTGCGGGACTCGATTCCTGAACTATTTAATTATAAATAGTTCAGGAATTGAGTCCAAATTTGTGGGTACATATTAATGTACCTACAAATTTGTACGGAACCCTCGGTGGGCGAATTCGACTCACACTTGTCTGTTTTTTTTTATATTAACTCTTACTTCTATAAATAGCTACTAAAATAAATATTTGTAACATTTGATGTCAAGCACCTCACGATTTTTACTAATTCATTAATTATTTTGTTAATACCTTAAATCTTATTTTAAACTTCTTAGATTTATTTTTAATGATGTAACCAGTGGTCTTTATATCTCTACAAAACAAACTATTCGTATTTATTTTTTAGTTTTTAGTTCGGTTTGCTATTAAAGCGTGTTTTTAATTTGTTTTTTTTAGATATATTTTCTTTTTGTTTTTTTTTATAAACTACATATTTTTTACTTTTTAGTCTAGTATGTTCTGTAATTAGTTAATAAGTCTAAAGTCAACGACGTTATGACGACCGGTTTACTAGTAGCCACTAAAGAGTTCCACGATCCGCATCCTGGCTCCATCGTCAGATCAGGGGATGTAGGTGGATAGTGGACTCGTGGTTTGGGGTCCGACGAGGGCGGCACTAAAAATTTCGGGAATCAAGGAAGTGACACAACATTACTATTTAAAAATGTATTTATTGCTTTTCGAAGTATTCTCCGCGAAATTTGACACATTTTTCCATACGATGGAACCAATCATTGAAGCAACCATTCCATTCGGAAGTTGGGGTCTCCAAAATGGCCGTTTTGTAGGCGTCCACAGCATCTTCAGGTGATGAAAATCTCTGTCCACGCAATTTATTCTTTATTTTAGGGAAAGTATAGAAATCATTAGGGCTTAGGTCGGGGCTGTACGGCGGATGGTCTAATAATTCTATGTTTTCTTGCTCTAAAAACTCTTTTGTTCTGTGCGCGGTGTGAGAACTCGCATTGTCGTGATGGAGGATGATGCGGCGGTTGCAGTTCTCTTTACGGAGTTTAGAAACGACCTGTGGCAAACAAATGCTAGCATACCATTCTGCATTAACCGTTCTTTGTCCCTCAAGAGGAGTAGTCGTAACATGGCCGGTTTTGGAGACAAACGTGGCCACCATTTTTTTTGCAACACTCCGTGAATGAACAATTTTTGTTGGCTTTAACTCATTTTCGAACACCCAAACTCGTGACTGGTTTTTTGTTTCGGGTTCGTACGCGTATATCCAGGATTCGTCACCTGATACGATGTTGTATACAGCATTTGAGGATCCTGCGTGGAATCTTTCGAGAGTTCTGACGCACCAAGTAACGCGAGCCGCTTTTTGCTCTTCACAGAGCGAATGCAGTATCCATCGGGAAAACAACTTTTTTACACCTAATTGTTTATGCAAGATTATTTGTATTTGACTCATGCCAATGAGTCAAATACAAATAGTCTAAAGTTGCCTGAATTTCGCGGTATGTCACATGTCGATCTTCCTCAATCAGCTTACGCATAGCATCAACGTTTTCTTGGGTGACTGCAGTTTTTGGACGACCTTGACGGGGATCATCACTTGACACGTCCACGTTGAAATTCAGCAAACCAGCGATAAATTGTGGTTTTGGATGGGGCTTCATCACCAAATGCAGAAATCATCCGGTCAACACACTGTTTTTGTGTTAAACCACTTGGAAAGTCATAATAAATCATCGCTCTTGAATTTTCTCGAGTCAATTCCATTTTCTCAGCGACTAAACAGGTTTGACAAAACCTTGTGACAGGACCGAGAACCTTTTTTTTAAATAAATAAATGGTATTCGATTTTTAAAACCAAGAAGTTTTCAATTAAAAAGATTTTAATATGACAGGAACAGTGGAAATATTCCATTCCCGATACTTTTAGTGCAGCCCTCGTATGATCCAAGATCCAATACACCAAAATTATAGTTTTGTTATCCGAACTACATATACCAGGCCACTCAGAAAGTATTGCGAAAAAAAGTTTTTATTTATGAGACACTGGCCAGTTATAATTTATTTTGAAAATATGATTATTTGTAAGTAAAAATTGGTATTTCCAATTCCAAAACTTCCCTCCACATTGTTTGCGAGCAAATTTAAATTATCGTGTCTCCTTAAAAAATGGATCTGCGCCGGAAACATTTTCGCGCTATGTTTTTTGACGATATCAAGTGTCGCCTGAAACCGTACCAATCGTACGATAGACTTCAAATGGCATTCATGGATGAAGGCCCTTCTCAGTCAACCGCCCTTCTAAATCGACCGCGCTTGAATTCGTTATACCAACGATACACTCGTTGGTATAACGAATTCAAGCGCGGTCGACTAAGTTTGGGGTATGAAGAAAGAAGTGATCGCCCTTTGACGGCTGCCACAGAAGAAAACGTGCTAGCAGTGAAAAATGTAATCCATGACAATAGGCAAAATACGTATCAAGAAATTCAGCACATACTGCAGGTTGGATCGGGAAGCATCTTCGCGTGAGGAGGATCGTTTCACGCTGGGTGCCGCACAACCTCACCGATGCTCAGAAGCAGGCCCGGGTGGAATGATGCCGTGATATGATAAACAAATTTGAAGCAGGCTCGTCTCAGCGTGTTTACGACATCATTACAGATGATAAGTTTTGGATTTAACAATACGATCCAGAAATGAACCGCCAGTCGACGGTTTAGGTGTTTCAAAACGAATCAACGCCTACTAAAGTGAAGCGATCTAGAAGCGGGGGGAAGATTATGATCGCGAGCTTTTTCAATTTGACTGGCTACTTAGTGTCAATTCCTTTACGGAACCAAAGAAGCATCAACGCTGAATGTTATACTACCAAATGCTTGGCAGAAGTTTTCTCTGTTGTGAGCAAAAAGCGACTAAACACAGGGCTCCGCGGGCTACTGCTCCACCACGACTACGCGCCTTCGCACACCGCGCTCAATACGAGGGACTTCCAGAACAGCACGCCGGTCAAACTTCTGTGTCACCTTCCTTCCAGCCCTGACCTAGCACCGTGTGACTTCCTTTTATACCCGAAAATAAAAAATCAGCTCAAAGGGATTTGGGGATTTCATACTCTTATTGATTTCCAGCTATAACTTTTCCTTTAGTGTCAATTGTGGTGGGATTGGGAGGTTTGTGTTCCTTCTTCTTCTTCCGTGTCATCTCGACTGTTAAGTCTTTTAACAATATTTTTATTTGCTTCCTCCCTAAAGCCTGTGTAGGAACTGAAAATAAGTCATACCATTTCAAATCCGATAATAACTGATTTTCATCATCTATTCGTGGATTTTGTATATAATTCAACACACCAGTTAAATCATCACTTTGTCGTTGCTTTAGACGTTCCACTAAGGATGTTTAGATAGTTGTTTTATAAGAAATTTCAAAGCTGCATCAGCTGTGCATAAATTAGCATCTCGCCGACAGATTGCTTCTACTGTTAATTTAATTGGGGTCATCAACAATTTTATTTACCAATTCAAATCAACATCTTCCCAACGATTTGGATGATTGAGATCTATACGAGCTTTTTAGCGAAGACTATCTTTGCATTGTATAAATTCAATCTACTTTGTATTGTATAATTGCATTGCACAGGGGTGAGTACTATGTATAATAGAGCTACCATTTACCGGTTAATATGTCATTAACTTGAATGGGCCCTGGCGGCTGAGAGTATGTCATGCTCACTCAGATGTCTCGCTGATGGTGGCGCGTGTGTTGGATCATTTAGCTCCCTTCAAAATGGTTGAGCTGAATGGTGCTGATCCATGCGTCATGCTCGTGAACGGGCGCCGTCAGTTGGATCTGGTCACCTCTTAGGTTGGTCACCTCTTAGGCTTATTTGTAATTATTTTATTTAGAAATTTATTTATTTTTTGTTTATTTTACTACTATGGACGCGTTTTTTTTACATCGTCCTTTCATTTAGTTATAAATTCAACATTATTTATACAAATCTATATGTATCAATATAATTTAAAATGGAGAAGAACCAGCTTCATATTTCTAACTGACCGACTCCTTGACAGTTCAAAAGTGCCTGTAAATGGTTTAATTGAAATAAATGCTTTGAGTTTTTTTTTTTTTTTTTTTATTTGTGATGGGTTTGCTCTTGACCTTAGTCTATGTCAGAGGTGACAGAAACAAAGTCGACGATGGAGCGAGCTTACCCAGAAGAAGCCTGTTCACTCTCACTTTGAAGAGATTAGGGTTGTATGCGTTCGGAAACACAGACGCAGGCAGAGAGTTCCATTCCTTTGCTGTGCGCATTATAAAAGAAGTTTGGAAACGCTTAGTGCGAGCTGGTGGGATAGCCACCAGGAAGGGATGGTAACCTGAAGTGCGCCTAGATGACCGATAATAGAAGGGGGCCGGTGGAATGAGGTCGTGGAGTTCTTGGGCACACTCTCCGAAGTACAATCTATAGAAGACCGACAAGCAGGCAACCTTGCGACGATGGGCCAAACTGTGAAGCTTGGCATCCACCAGATTTACGTCGCCAATGAGCCTCTTAGCTCTGCGTTCCACCGAGTCAAGCGCGGCAAGTTGGTATTTAGCCGAGCCATCCCTAAGGTGGCTACAATACTCCATGCAGGATCGGACCTGCGCTTTATAAAGGGTCAAAAGCTGTCCAGGCATAAAGTATCGCTTCACCTTATTTAGGAAGCCCAGTTTCTTGGCCGCAGTTTGGGCTTTGTACTCGATGGTGGCGCCGAAGTTGAGGTTAGATGTCAACTCCGTGCCTAGGAGCTCGAGCCGATCAGTCACAGGAACCGATGTACCCCGAAAAGTAGGAGTCAGGTCGAAACGACTCCTTTTCGTGGTAAAAAGACACGCCTGTGTTTTGGTGGCGTTAAAAGTGACCAGATTATCATCACCCCACTGGGAGACAAGGCTTAACGTCAACTCTGTCCGCTCTACCAAGGCCTCTCTCAAGGAACGAACTGCGGCCCCGTTGGTTTTTGCGCTGGACAAGTATCTCTCTGAAACAGTACTGTCGTCCGCGTACCCAACAATACCAGTCTGTAGTAGGTCATTGATGTGCAGCAGGAAAAGAGTTGCAGAGAGAACAGACCCCTGAGGAACTCCGGCATCAATAGCCATAAGGTCAGAGGAGCAGCCGTCAACGACTACTCTGATCGACCGTTCACTAAGGAAGTCTGATATCCAGCTACAAAAACCAGCTGGGATGCCATAAGCAGGAAGCTTGCTGAGCAGACCAGCGTGCCAGACCCTGTCGAAAGTGAAAGTGTTTGAGTTTTGAATGCAGGTTTTTAAAAGATATTAACGATCCAGCATTGTTAAAAGACTATTCCACCTGGTTGTACAGTCCTAAAGAAGTGACAGCTCTTTTCCATGTTCAATTTTCACATATTTTCGAAGTACTGTCGAAGAATTTTCAATTGTGATATTTTGAAATACACTACAACATTGCGGATTTTCTTTATTAGCTCATTAATGATTTCATCTTGTGTTCTAGCGCAAGATCATTTTGTGGTATGTAGTACGTATCGTAGGCGTATCAAAGGGTTGTTTTTTGACAATATGTAATAAAAGCTATTAATATAATCTAGGCAAGGTCATTGTCAAGGCGCAATGAACTACAGAGTGCAAACTAGACCTGTTTGTGGCAATCCCGAAAATCCGAAATTATCCAATTACACAATGGGCGGTGTTATCGCTAAAAGCAATCTTTTAAAGATAACCTTTGGATGGATTAAGATGGAGAGGAGAGACAATACTGCAGGTAGTCTTTGGAGGTGGAATGGTAGGTACCATTCACATATATACAATAAATAAATACATACATAAAACATATTAAACTTATCTATAAAATTTTATAGATACATGATGACTTGTTATATTAACATTAACAAGTGCAAGAAAGGAGTAATTTTAAAAATGGACAAAGATTGAGCACGCCTTATCGCCTGAGTACCGTTTAAAACCAGAAAATACTCATTGTTGTTCACTCGGAAGGTTTAGACGATAGCACAGATTCTGGTTTTTAATAACCAATTACAGACAACAAATCATTCTCCTAATTACATCAGATCGAAATATAAGGGCACTTATAACACCATCACATATAAAATGTACATAACTTTACAAGCCCCCTCTAACGCAAGCATCGGCCAATTGATTGGCGGTGATTCAGAGCGGCCGTGTATTAATATTGATGGAATAAACTTGCAGCCCGGCCTGAAATATGAGCCAACGTTGGATATTCATGTAAATCGAACACTATCATGAAGTATCACGTCTGCTAACCACAGACTAACTAAGGGAGCGACCACACTTATCGAGTTGCGATAGTTCGTTCCATCGAGCCAGTCCTTTAGGGAGTGACCACACTTATCGACGCGGAATCGGCTTATGCCGGTCAGAAAGAGCTCTATGTAATGCAATAAACGCGAAAAAACGTCAATCGCCACGTTTCAGTTTGGACGATGCGAGTCGACACCGCGTCGGACTATTCGCTTTTATTGCATGGGCCTCAAGCCGATACCGCGTAGATAAGTGTGGTCACTCACTAAAGCACCGTCTCGATGGAACGGACTATCGCAACTCGAGACACGACGATAGTGTAGCAGCCGTGATAGTTAATTCAATTAGCTGTTCTACAAACTAATCTGTGCAGAGTGACACGAAGATAACGAGTGGCAGTTGGAGAGTAAAATGGCGTATGTTCGAAGGCTCCTGGAGTAACCGTGTTGGCACTAACAGGGTTCGCGAATAAAAAAAAAATCGAATTATTTTATTTCACATAAACCTACATGGGCACTTATGAAACGTCAGAAACTAGGTGCACGGTTCCAATTGGTCGTTTCCTATGGAGAAGAGCCGGCAAGAAACTCCTCTGTTACTCTTTTAAAAATAATTAGCTTTTACAATGTTTTCAAATTACAGTGTTAATATTTATGGGACGACATTGTAGAAAAGAAGTACCAGGTACTTAACAAAAAAAAATGGTCTACAAGGTCTAGTCTAAGTCTACATCGTTCTCATATTCACAAAATATAAAATAATCTATGTAAAATATTAACAAAATAATAAAAACCCATTTAATGACATCGCACGTTAGCATGTTTTTATATACCCAGAACTGCCTAATTTATTTTCAGCCTTGTGACAACCACTTTTGGGAAAGTCTTTCGTACGTGGTCCTCCATCTGACTAAAAATTTATTCTACATACTAGCATGTAGCCTGACACTGACAACGACGTCTTGCTGTAGTTCAGCGACGTCATGTCCATATTACAAAGACAAATTGCTGCAGTATTGACGACGGATGGAATCGCCAGTGGACAAGGCCCCTAAGAAATAATTCCATCCATAACAACCTGGTAGAATTGAATTAACTTGTTAATATCAAACCTCTGCTTGCGGTGGTTGTTCCGACGTGGCCGAAGAGATTTGCGCTCGGATCCCAGAACGTTCGTTCAAAACAAAGCACAACTTTGTTTAGATTCCCGTAGCCAAGCCGTTTGATAGCTGCTATCTGAAACAAAATAATTATACTCATGAAACACAAACATTAAAGCCGCGTTTCCACTAGGCAACAATTGACGCGCAACATGTTGCACAACAAGTTGCCCAACATGTTGAAAGTAAGCGCGGAACTTTTGTTGAACAACGTTGTCAGTCTACGCACTACTACTTTACGTCAGTCGTCGACAACATCTCGTTCGTTACACCACACTACGGACATTGTTGCGCGTCATGTCTCCACTCGACAACTATTGATGCTCAACTAACGATGCTCTTCAAACAAACAACAAGCCGCGCGTCATGTTGCGCGCCAGCTGGCAACGTCGCGCGCTGTTGTGCAGCGTTGCCGTACATGTTGAGCGTCACGTGTTGCGCGCCAAATGTTGCCTAGTGGAAACGCGGCTTTAAAAATATTGTTGCGCTACATACACTCACGCCTTCTTCCCATGGGGGTGTAGGCAGAAACTATAGAACAGTACCTGCTACGCTCCTCACATACTCCTTTTGCTTCGTTTATGTTCATACATCCGGGGTAATCAGTAGCAACGGGTTTCATTTTGATAGTTCAACAATATTCATTGCGTTATTGACGTTGTTGAGCAGACAAATTTAACGAGCATTTCAAGCAATGGATTACCAATATACTTCAAAATAATTCAGATTGTTATTGATAGTGTGCTACGCATTGAGGGTGCCGGTCATAAACGCACGCCATTGCGAGTACATTGCATGTTTGTAACGTTGTACCGAATATGTGTAGACTGTAGTATGCACAACAAACAAAGCTATTGGTATGTTTATTGTCAATGATCTGGATAAGGCACGTTTCTACTATGACCTGTGACCTATTTGTGCGTGGTCCGCGTGCCAAGAGTAGTAGTTTGGCATACGTATTCGTGGCCCCATTTGTTGCTAGAATACAGGAGGATGCTTTCCTAATCCACATATCCGCCTTTTTGGCACTCATTGCTAGAAATACTATAGACTTTTTCTTTGTTTGAAATCACCCGTTATTATAGCCTATTTAGGATTTTGTGCCGCCATAGTACTCGTACGATGCGATACAAACCTTAGTTATAAAATATAAAATCAAGCGTTGGCCTCAATTCTCCAACAAACCCTTGGGGAAAATCTTGCTTTCAATATGTTTAATAACTAATATGCTGAAATACGAACGTATTGTAGGAGTTAACAAAGGGAAAATTCCATACCTTCCAATCTGGTAGCGGCGGATCGAACTTGACGAAGTTCTGTTGATTTTGTCCACTGTTCGCCACAGCCACCTTCAGTACGCCCAGAGGCAATGTACAAAGTACCACGTCACCTGTAAATATATAATGTTACAGTAAAAATAATAGGCACACTTATAAGTCAGTAAATGTCCCACCCACTGCAGGTCTTTTTTTTTGGGTGGGAAATTATCAATTAACTTCTCCCGCTCTGGGTGTCACTCTTACTGGCTAAAACCCACCCGTGTTCTTTCCATTGCCTATGTTGCCAGAGGCCTCTATATCCCTTTTGGACGTTTCCGCGCCCACTGCCGACCTAAGGCCTCATCTCATACTTCAAAAGAACGAGCATTGAGTCCACCTTTGCTTGCTGTGTATTAATTATACAATACAATATTACTACAATCAAATCCTGGTTTTCTTAGAGTGTCTTCCTTTACTGCAAGTCAACAACATCAATTTAATTGTAGACACAGGTTTTCAATCTGTATTCAAACTGTTCAGTGGAAACGCTTCGGGTTACAGATATTTGAAAACGTAATTATTGTCATAACTTGTCTAGTAATGAAGTAAGTGGTTTGGAGATTTGATTTTTGCAAATATTTATAATTAGCGTACTCTAATCCAGGACTACAGGCACAGGCATCAATTTCATTTACCTACAATATATGAGGCAGCTGCATCATATAGTTTACGAGCGTGCCAATTTGTTTTATTTTATAATTGCCCTCATAATACCTTTTGTTTGATGAATATTATTTCATGTTATGGTTTTATTTTAACAGCACATAAGTGCACGACTGTTACACATAAAAAATGTCCATAAAGCGAACTCTATTAAGATATTGATATGTTCAAAACTTTAGACTTTAATTGGTCAAATATAAATAATGGTCGAATTCGAGGTGATTCGAATTTCTTGAACAATCGATGATATATTTCTATACAAAATTAAGGAAAACCATTATGCAAGTATTTGCCAAATTCTGTAGGTATCATATCCATTAAACATATAATTTATTATTTATTCCTGTTTTAATCCTAAACACCTATAAATACAAATACAAAATACCAACGGTATCCTATATTACATTCCAGTCAAATGAAAGGGGTTGTAGGGTGGAACCAATCACTGTGAAAGGTACGGTTTAACCCCAACAAAGCCTGTAAAATGCTAAATAAAGATTTCCTTATATCGAACACACGTAGTATCTGTTTGACCTGACTGGAAAAGGTTTCTTCAATTGATTCTTTCGGTAAAAGGATTGTGTTGCGATTTAGATCGCAAATCGATGAAAGTTTAAAGCAAACCTGATTCTTTTCTGTTAGTATTTAAAATAGTTTTAAAAATCGCGCAGATTACATATTTACATATCCACGTGATTTTATTAAACCTTTTCATTGGATTCAAACCGTCTTCCTTGAAAAGTAATTGTTTAATAGACTCTTCTTCCCACTCTTTTGGGATTATGGTATGCGTTTTCATAAAATACTTATAAAAATATCGAGCAAAGTGTTATTGGGTTTTTATATCTGGAATTTCTCAGTAGCAGCCCGGAGTCTGGATTTGTGCCCGGTTGATGGCAATAGGCTCACCCCCTATTACAAGGGATTTAAACATAACTGGCGAAATGTGGGTTTACTACAGGTACACCTCTGCCCAACCCTGCGGGGAAACAAGGCGTGATATTATGTTTATGTTTTTTAAGGAGGTATAGTCGAGTCTTTTATATTTTCGTCACTTTTCAAATTCTTTCCTTTATCAAGTTGGGACACAAAATATCCTTTGAAACTACGGCACCTCTGCCATCCCTTCGGGGAAACAAGGCGTCATGGTATGTTTTATGTTTCTATGTAAAATTCAGTTTGTAAACATACATAATAATACATATATATCTTTTTGTGGCTTCATTGGCTATGTAACAACAATCCTACAAATATACGCGACTTCGGACAGTATTTGTTTGTTTCAGCAAAGAAAATGCCGATAAAGTTTAGCAGAACAAGATAACAGTAGCCGATGTCCTTTTCCGAGACATATTCTTTATACAGAGGATTCTGTACAAAGTTTAGGAATTCCTGCAATAAACAAACATACAAACGAACTTCCTTATTTATTGGACCTATTAGTCGTGACGTAAGTTTTACGTGAAAAACTTTGATGATGAGATGTCACAATATACAATACACATACTAGAGTTTAGAACCGACTTTGCATGGCCCGTTAATGAAAAGCACGGAAAAAAATTAATACGTTTCTTTTTTACAGCGATTAAATTTTTCCAATATTTTTCCGAGGGCGCAAATATTTAATACTGCCAGGAACTTTGTTATTTATTGCAATGTCTTTTTACATTCTGACGGTAGTTTTTTTAAGACCTCATAAAAAAGTCCTTAACTTTAAACTTAACCTAACCTATCCTGTAACCATCGCACGACCTAGACAATTCGATGGACACCTCATGTGTACTTAAAATCCATACAACCGTTAGGATACTTCGAGGACATAAAGAATCCCACATACAAAGAGGTGTTTCAATATCTCCACGAGATCCCACCTTACAGACTTACACAGATACGCGTAAAAACATAATCCTGTCTTTGCTGTCGCGCGGTCGGGTAAACAGAGAAGCTTTTGTCTGGTATTCAGAGTAAAAATCATACATAAATAAATAGGTTAAATTGATGCCAACCCGAAAAAAACATACTTTTTTGAAAGGTCAAGATTACAGACAAGGTAGACAACCGCGACAAAGGGCTTTATTTTATATTATGTAGTGATGTTAACATCAAACCTTATAGTTTTCCTCAATATATGTACTCAGCGCTAAAGCTTTTAAGAGCAAGTTAGGTACCGAGTCTACGGGACTAACAAAGACATGGACGAACTTCTTCACAATACTCTGTAAACGATACCCTAGGATAAGGGAAAATGTATCAAAACCAGCGTTTGATTTCTTATATCGTCATCTGTTTGAGCTTAAGGGAAGGCCATAACCGGAAAAGGATAATGAGACAAAGTTGGCCAAATGTGAAGTGTTTGGTAAAAAAAAAATTGTTGACTTTTAGCTTTTAAGTTTGGCATTTCACACAACATTAATTTCTACCTTTTCAATGCGGTTTATTTGTTAATTTTTAACGGTAGAGTCAATCATTGCGAATAAATTATGGCTTTGTCAAAAAAATAATACAAAGGACTATGCAAATAGACGATAATTTTTGCGTTTTATTTCTTCAAAGCGACGCTTATCACACATCTGTGTGAGAAATTGACAATGACGTAAGTGTCAATATATTTTGTGTTTCAAATTCATTGTTATAACTTCAGAGATTTGCGAAGCGTAATACGAGTAAGAAATAGCTAAATACAGCCTAGCACCGCCTCTTAAACATCTAACTTCCTCGTCTACGATAGACTCCGCCCGTATGCAAATGTGGCGGAAGAGCCTGCGGCTGGGCGACCGGGGGGGTGGTGGTGACGAGAGGGGTGGGGGAGGGACAGACCGCCGGGTCAACACAGGCCCGACCGTATTTTTGCGCCTCGTCAAAGTAAAATTAACGCGTTAGAATTGCAAATCATTCCGCGACAAAGAAATGACAAGGAGCCAGGCCGACGGCGGCGGCGTTGTGGATTTTTCTCATAACGCCCATTATCTCGCTTTGTTATTTTTTTTCGCAAACGGCACTTCCTTAATATTAAGGCCACATGAATTTGATTTTTCTATTTGGAACAGTAAATGCGGACGCTAACGCAATATGGATGTGTGCCGCCGGCTACAATCGATAGCGAATGCTTTTTTCCCATTGTTCCCTCGTTACGGCACACAATTTTGCAGTACGTGTGCAATAGAGGAAATTTGAATAAAGGTACGAGAAAATAAGACAAACTTACCAACCTGTTTCGTAGTAATTCTTTTTTTGCTGTAACTATGAATGTTACCTGTCTCATCAAACATAAGCAAAAGGACTAAAAAGTATTACAAGAACTTTGGTCTCTTACCTTTAAATGTTTGCGGCTGACTTGGATTCCTGGTGCTGGCAGCCTTCACGGTGACTCCAGGTCCTCCATACTGGATATCAGTGACAGCTGTACCCAGCCTGATGTCCAGACCATCAGCCAATGCTACTGGCACACACGAGTAGCCGTTACGAACTGGAACAAAAATAAATGTTAAGATCACTTTAAAAGTCGCTTCATCTTCGCTGAGAAGTCCTGAGAGATCAGTTAGTATAGTACTCGTACCAAGTGCTTTAATGGATTTGATTAATGAATAAAAAAAAAATGTGAAGGCCTGCTCGGTTTTAGGGCTGTCAATCAGCTCTTGTTATTCTGATCATCTATGGTATCATCATCCGAAATGGAATAGTGGCCAACAGTCGCCAATACGAGCCAATCCAATAATACCAATATCGTCACAAGCAAACCGTGAACAACATAACGATGGGCTCTTGTTAGGAATCACAGAACTGACGGTTAGTTTTAAGGCCATTATAAAAATATCCATATACATACCTACATATAAATATGGAATGAAGTAAATACACGTCTCGAACTAATTGGTAATGAAATGATTCCTCGCAAGGTGCAAAAAGTAACAGGGCAAACGAGCTACTCTAATTATTATAAACGAAGGATACCAACGTGTTATTAGTTTGTACAATTTTAACTATTCCAGCTTGTTAACTTGACTTTCGGTTGCTATAACACACATACCTACGTATATTTATACAAATAAATAAAATTGAAGTGTCTGTTTATAATGGCGGCTCGACCGATTTTGACGGGACTTTCACTGGCAGATAGCTGATGTTATAAGGAGTAACCACACCCCATCTCACTCACACAGCCATCCCCCCTTTACACACATACTCACACATTCAGATTCATAGTTAAATCAGGGCATTATGGGTTATTACCACACATAGATATATTGTTACTATAATTATAAAATAGCATAAATACGCACCACACTTAACACAACGCCTTGAGTAATTAAATTACTTACTTAGTACTTATTCTTATTATTTTTCATTGTATTATAGTCTTAGTTTATGATGTATCTTTTTATTTTTTAAAGTTACGCATTGTTACAGATATATATTTATTATTTATATATATATACACATACTTTATTCAGCTTGAATCACGAATATTTCTGTGGAAAATTTTCACTTACCTGATTTATTACTTCACACAGGGGACGTCATTACGTCATTCGACAAGTAGGTAATTGCTGAAAATCAGCGCTGTTGACGATAGGCTTGTCCGAAGTCACAGCATTTCGCTGAGCAACGACCTTTTCTTGCACAGATGCGACGCGCGGTTTAATTGTTCTAGCTATAGTTGTTTATTTGTTATAATAGTAGTTATTTCCTCTCTCTGTAATCGTCATTCTGTTTTTGTTATGATTGTATGTTATGTCATTGGTTGTCATCTGCCAGTGTCGCAACACAGAGTAAATATTACATAATCGACAGGATTTTCAAACTAAAATGGATTGATTACGAGGCTTTTAGCTACTTTGTATATGTGTTTAGTTTACGTAAATTTTTGTAATGTGCGTTTTGTTTGTGCGGAATAAACAATTTTTCTTTCTTTTCTTTCTTTTCTTTCTTTGTATACGAAGTTACAGCAGTACACTGACTCCTAGGTCACAGGGTTCCCCTAGTTTAGGAGGCAGGGTTTTTCACTATTTGTACAGCCTTTTCCCAAAAGCCAATGTACCTATGTGAAATGTATTTGTTATTGTATGCAAAGGTATTTTGTGTCAATAAACAATGTTTTTTTTTTAACTTAGACCACTTGCATTTTAGAAAAAGTTACGCGGGCAAAGCCGTGGGCAGCAGCTCGTGGAATATAAAAATACCAAGCGGAGTAGTCAAGTTTAAATTGTCGAACACTAGCATAATGATACAATACACTATGTTACAACTGTTTCAGTTTGGGTCCTATGGTCAAAGTTGTTCATTATTATTGATATGGTCATAGTTACTTTCACCTCCTGGAAAGACTGTGAGAAGAAGTAAAGAACTATCCACCCAAAGGTTGTCTTTAAAAGATCGCTTTTAACGATAAGACCGCCCATTGTGTCGCCCTATGTATAATTGCATTTATCTTTAGCTCTGATCCTTAATTACTTTAAGCGATTTTGGACCTTACTCCTAAGACAATACGACGAGCACATAAACCCCCACCACTCCGCCGAGAGCTCAAGTTAAATGCCTACATGCCAATTTATAAAATGTCAATTTATAAAATGTCCACATTTTTATCTGTAATTTTTATGGTGTATATAATAAAGCGTATTCTATTCTATTCTATTCTATTCTATTATATTATACACAGGGTCTTCTCTTTTAACTACCAACACGAAATGAAAAACCAATGCATTTTGAAAGCACTAATCAAGCTAAGTCACTTTTTATCAATTTAATTTGTCTTAAAACGTATTTCAAAGACATCTGCCATCTTTATCTTATACGTAAACAAAGTCTTTGATGCAACTTTCTTTGCCTCGAGAGCTAGTTGGTCCAGTTGTATCTGGCCGATAAACGGGCACACACGATGATCTCACAATGCAGTTTTCAATTAGCCTGATAGTGCGGCGTACTATTGTGTTTTAATAACTTTAAGTGGATTTCTTACTCCATTATGTTAGGTCGTAACGTAGAGTTAAATTGCGTACAGAGGTTTTAATTGGTGCAATCTTTTTTATTAAGTCTTACATTTGTAATTTTTCGACACCTTCTGTTTGGACTATTAAACCATTTTTATATAGCTTTTAGAGCACTTTTACTCGATGGATTCAATTGTAAGAAGCGTCTTTTTAAATGTGTAATGAAGTTTACACAAGAATAAGAATACATTTATTTCGATAAGTTTACATTCAAGTGTATTAAATTCACACTACTAGGATTCCCTGTGTTGTGAGATCCAGGCTCCTTCGTTGCGTTAACAATTTTATATAAAACAAGAGCCAACTTCATACCAAAAACTTCTTACGTTAATGTCCTAATTCGACGTAAAAGTTTACATCGTATCTAAATAAACTTGGCAGGCTTCTAGATAAACCAAAACATACAAAAAGACAATGTTGTATACTGCTTTGTACGACGTGGTTTGTTTTTTGGCAAGATATAGGAAAAGACGGAATTGCATGACCAGAAAATTTCATGCACATCATAAAAGATCCCCTATATTTACCCATAACACTGCAGGCTAGACATGGATAAGCCACGGTTTTAGAGATGTCCATTCTAACAACGGTACCGTTCTATGCACTAGAGGCTACTTTCATCGTACACTTGCAACAATGTACCATTTAACGATATTAGCCTAGTTCGTTGTCAACGCCAGCCGTGTTGCACGAATAAACTGCCCGAAACTAAAGTGCCATAAAAGGAGACCGCGAAATGTGTGCAGACAGAGCCAACAATACCAACAATAGTGTCATTGCTGGGAATAGATGTTAAATGTAGTTTAAATTAAATGTTTATTCGTAAATACCATTACAGTCGATGGTATACAGTTTAATTTGTTAGGTTATTTAGATAACGACATATTACTCGTAGAATTATTGACATTTCAGTTATTTGAGGCACTAAATATTAACATCGAATTCCATTTAATGTTCTCTGATTGTTCTAAAGTTATTATCACGATTATATTAATCAAACACCAGTCTATATTATAATTATCTGCAATGTGTAGCAAAACTACTAAATAATTATGCAGGAAAACCACATACAGACATCAACGACAAATATTCTACAAAGAAACTAAATACAGCATAACTTCACGCACCGTTACAAAAAAGTTACATATGGAACACGTCGTCTTCTTCTCAATGCGAAATAATTGTAAAGAGCTTTTTATCCTCCGCAAAACACCGATTTGGTTTCCGAGCTTATTACCGATTTTATTATGTGTTAATGTCGGTTGAAAAGATCTAAAGCTTTGAAACCAACAAAAAATATTTCAATAACATTGTTAGCCGTTAACTGGACTACCCGCCACGCTATTACCTCGGCAATTTACCCCAACACAATATTGAACGGGTTCTCAAAAAAGATGACCAAGTTTACTTCGAAGATAATCTCTGGGTTCTGCCAAAGTCTAATAAATTAGTATTCATTTGATTAGGAAAGTTCACATTTTTATTTTTAGCCTTAAACATACCTACATTTAACTGTGTAAACACGTAATGACCGGTTCGTGTTCCATGTCTTTTGTCGTGTCACGCGTGTTTGTTATTAGTACGTGATCAATATCTTTGCTAACCGATCAACTACTTACGGATAGGTATAAATAAATTATCGTAATGTATCTATTAGATCTATTACAAATTGATCACCGTTATCGTCGTGACTTAAAAACTTATCTAATCATGCATGATGTAGAAAAATCATCTTCTCTCCATCTCGTTCTAGTTCGTTACAGTCTAGTTCATCAGATTCCTATGCTTCAAACCAAATACCCTCCTAAACATAGATAGTTTCCCTCAAGCCTGAACCCTAAAATCGGCTTTCAAACGGAATTAACAAGGAGACCGCAGTCGGTTGGGTCGAAAGAGCTCCCAATTTACCGTCCACCTGGAGTGCATCCCTGACATTGTAGCGTTTAATGTCGTTACCACGGTTTGATGCGCGTATGAAACGTGTCACCGCACGGCCCGCGCCGAGGATAACACGGGATATGAAGGAAAATAGAAATGTTCCTGTGTTTATGAAACCAGTAAGGAATGTCTAATACGCACAATCGGTTTTTAAAAGAGAAATAATAAAGATTCTACTTTTTATATGGATTGGTACTTTTTGTGGCCTAAATCTTCAGCTATTTGGACAATCTCTCTCATAATGATCAACACCTCTGTCCTTAGTTTTCACTAAAACATCCAGCTTTATTAGCTCAGCGTTCATTACATTATTTTCCCTCTCATAAATATCCATACAGGCAATCTCGGCAGTACCATGCTAGTATTTGTCACATCAAGTTGATCTATGTCAGCAGCGTGAATCTCGATCACGGAACGTTGGCAGTCAACGTGATTTGTTGGTTCAACAGGGAGGGCAACGAGAATCCACCTCTAAACAATGTTACGATAGCGTTTGACGGCAGAAATATAGACAAACTTGCTAAATATTTCGATCAAGACTTTGTATCCACTGAGAAGAATTCACACGATACAAAGAGGTTATTTATCAAAGTAATGAAGAGTATAACGAGTAATGTACTGAGTGAACGATTCATCAAACGTAAAGCTTACCCCTAGGCAGAAACACTTGAGAAATAGATGGCTATATTTCTTTTAAGACGTTTCTCATGAACAAGGAAATAATTCAAATATTGTCTTAAAAGGCTAAAAAGAAAATTTGTTTCCTGTTATTTTTAATATACAATTTTTTCTTCATTTTTAATTGTGTTTTTAATAACAAGTACATACTTCAATTATTTTAACTCATATAATATGTAGATACTCGATATTCTGTGTACAATGCAAGCTTCCTTACAAAACAGACAATAGTGCCGATTCCCTTGTTCACAAACTAAACTAAATTTAAGTTCAGTGCATCTTTTTCTTACAATATCATTAAGAAAAGGACAGAAGGTAAATTTTAGTTTAGTCCTGTCTAATTAATCAGCGCTTGACGTAAATTGACGTAATTTTAGTAGGCAAGTTATTAATCACGTCTAAACTTGTATGGAGTAGTGACAGGTGCTGATTAATTTGACAGGACTAAACTAAAATTTATCTTCTGTCCTCTTCTTACTAATACAAAGAAAAAGATGCACTGAACTTAAATTTAGTTTAGTTTCTGAACAAGGGAATCGGTACCAATGTTCACCGTACCGTGGAATTCTATCTTGAATGTTAACTGTCGATCACAAGTATTTGGAATGAGGTATATTCATTGGTTACACATCCGAAACGAAGAAGTTACAATTGAAACATTCTAAATACATCCCACACAAGTTCATGAGCATCGCATTAGGGATTGAGTAACTTTGGGAAATATCAAAAGCGTACGGTATCTGAGTTAAATGGCAAAAGTTCAGCGTTGCAGCTCATTGCTTGTGTGAAATTGTATGGTAGAATCTGGGATACCGGCAGCCATCGGGGTGGGTGTAGAATTAAAATTGGCGATAGCGATGCGACGCAGCGTACCACACATGGAAAATACTCTGAAAATCGGTGCCCTCGGGCAACCGACTGGCGACCGTTGCGGGTACGTGCCTTACAGCTTCTGGATGTGACTTGCGTGTACTGCCGTTATTATGTGGTTTGTTTAACCAACACTCATTAAAACAGCGTTTTTTAAAATTGTCTTTAACTCCGTAGGTACAT
The DNA here is from genome assembly GCA_905333075.3 of Atethmia centrago. Lineage (NCBI taxonomy): Eukaryota > Metazoa > Arthropoda > Insecta > Lepidoptera > Noctuidae > Atethmia > Atethmia centrago. The sequence goes on from HG995382.1 coordinate 13,167,147, forward strand.
GTTTCAGTTCGTTGAAGCGTTGCATGTGAAAGCTAAAGCAAAGCTTGCTAAAGCTTGCAAAATTTAAAAACGTATATCTCTTAATATAAATTAATTCAATATTTAAATATTTTTGACAAAAGGGTGATATGGTCTATCACCAGTAAATACGAGTCGCTTAAAATGTTGAGCGTTCGATATTTCTTAAGTCATTTTTTGATTATCAAAATTAAGAGGCAGACACGACACTTATTTACTAACAATAAAATTATCGCTGCAATAAAAGGCTCATCCAGGAAAGGAATGACAATGGATCTGCGTACGGAACCACGTTATGCATGTTATGTTAGTACATACATGCACCCCTATGGAACTTCTCATTGTCGACAGTTTTAGAACCGCTTTAGCAATTTGCCTTTGTGGTCTTGTGTGGAATTTTTGCTTTAAATACTTGCTTTTGGGTTTTGAACAGAACAGTATTTAGGAAAAAACGATTCTGTACAATAAAACAAAATCGTGCATGTTGAAGCCATCGTAAAGATAGGTAAATATTTCATTTTACGGCTGAAATTCAAGCCAGGGAGATAAGAAATAAATGTGTGACGTGGTATTCACGCGAAATGAAATTATAATTCAACGCGGGCCGTAACTGTTGAAGATAAGTTTTGTTTATGTAACATTGTGTACTGCAAAATTTACGATTGTCGATTTTAATTCGGGAATCGGCCCATTAACACGACGGCGGGAAAAAATACGCAACAATTTGTTGCTCAAAGAACATTAAATTAAGCGTAATTTGAATAATTTTACGTGGCGGTGAACACAAATAGCTGTAATTAAAGTACAAGTAGGTATATATTTTCGCGAATTGTGCCAAACTGAAAACAAAGGACGGCCGAAACGCTTAGTGAGCACGATCAATGTGAACAAGCTGTATTTAAATACGCAGACATGGAGTAAAATGATTGTATGTATTTTATTCATATAGTTATGGCAAAAAAGAAAAATGGTGTCTATACATTTCAAGAAGACATTTGCAATCATAATATATTTTGAAACGAAAAGTGTGTTGTGTCGTGTCAAATGTGCATAGTTAAAACAAACTACATATCTTAAAACACGTGAAATAAATATGTAATCAAACTTAATGGAAATTGTTGGAACTTTAAACAGGTAAACTGAAAACAATTGATGACATGACGTTCGCGAATGATAAATTAACAATTGAATTGTCAAACAAAACAATTGAATTCCGTCGTCCATTCGATTGCTAATTATTCAAACAGGGAGTAATTCACTAGGTATTTAAATATTAAAATTTTAATCATTCATTTTTCGGGTAGTATTTTTCGCGCGGACCGACATTCGTGTTGGATCAGTTTGTGATCTTTTTGAATTTTTATGTAATTATGTTGATACGTGGGTTCAGTATGAAGTTCGGTGTGGTTCTATTATAACTTGCGATCGTGCTTTGTATTCCCATTACAAACACTAGAGAGGCATGTTTATCTGATCTTCCAATAATAAAACAGATTTATTTGAAGATACTTTTTCGGCCATCATAACTATATGGAATCTGTTTTGTTCCAAGTGTACCTAATAGCCAAGAAAAATAAGAATAACATTATAAATTGTGTAAAAAAAAACACAGGTTTTTGCCCTTTTTTTTGGGTGGGAAATCATCAAATAACTGCTCCCGCTCTGGGCGGAGCGGGAGGGTGTGTCAGACTCTTGCTGACTAAAACCCACCCCGATTCCTTCCGTTGCCTGTGTTGCCAGAGGCCTCGGTAACCCTTTAGTACCTTTCCGCGACCCCGGCAGGTATGGGCCCTAGTGGACCCCTGCACTTGTGCTGACGACATATCTTTGAGGCGCGCGTGGAATACAACGCGCCGTCGACCCGGGCCTGGTCCTTACCGGACGGTGAGCTACCCATTGCTCACCGTCCGCGAGCCCGCGCCTACGGTGGCCGGGATTCCCTACGCCCAGGGCGTCTCCTGCGGCGGCTAGGGGCGACAGGGCGCGAAATTTGCCTTTCCCTCAACCGTCCTGCCTCCTTCTTCGCGAGCATTACTGCTTCGCAGAAGGAGGTGACGGCTGCCCATGCCCTCTCGATCCGGACCATGGCCTGAACCAGGGCCGGACGCGTGAGGTCTCTGCCGCCGATCGCCTCCACGAGGACACGGCGGTGCTCTGCCCAAGCCGGGCAGACCTCCACCGTATGCTCCACCGTGTCCTCCGGGCGATCCACACAGTGGTGACACCCGGGCCAGGTTTTTGCCCTTTCAGTTTGAAAACAAAGTCTCCTGTTTCTACTTTCCATATAATTACACCAAATACATTTAAGTATTTTTCTAATTAGCTAATCTAATAAAAATAAGTGATTAAAATAAATAAATATAATATATGAATAATTACAAAAGCAGCACAGTATGCAGCTTGTGCGTCGGGGTCGTGGGTTCGAATTCCGCATAGAGACAAACGTTTCTATGGCCTACAGATATTTGTTCAGCCATGGACTGTTGTGTGTATGATTTATGCGGATAATGCCTCCTAACACACAGGAAATACTAGTTGAATGTTAGCTGTTTATTGACTTAAGGTAGGTATTTAAAAGTTCAGTTAATTTTAATATAAGTTGTAATGATAATTTTATCTTAAAGGAGAGTGATATAGATGCGGTTATTCCGTAAACTTGTAAACATTTGATTCTTGATAAGAAGATAATCAATGAATTCCAGAGTTTATCAGCGTTACTAGTGGTTGGTACTTTATTTAGTGCATTTTTTGCTCAAATGCTACTCGTAAGTAATAGAGCCAACAGCTTAAAATATAATGTTGAGTAAACATTTCTTTTCAGTGTATAATTTGTCCATTATTGTGACTTTATGACCGTCGACTGCGACAAAATCCAGCGATTTGTCACTTAATAACAGGCGGTCTGTTTTACGACCTTTTCGTATGCCGTGCGTAATAAATTTTGTTTTCACAAAAACGAATTAGGTCTAAAATTTTATTATAAGACTTTATAGTCAACTTTATCAAACAGGATTACGTTGGAATACCAACAGGGCGACATCGTAAACTCTTGCTTATACAGCAGTTGGATTTTTAATAGCACCCAGTATTGTTCGTTTTAATTTATGTCGTCATATTTTCCTATTGTTGGTTTAATAATGACTATTACAGTTAATGCACTCTAATAGACTCGACTATTAGTGTTACCGTAGCTCGTTCGTTAGGTATTCCATTGCATAATTAACAATCGGAGTGCGCCGCGGTTGTATTATGTGTTTCGCAATAAACGTAAACCAAGACCTGAATTAAACTGAGAATAATGATGGCACCACATCAAAACCTGAAAATGGAATCCATAAAAGGCTTTGTTAATGACTGGGACCTTTATTGTAATAAAATGTGACCCTAAAAGATAATTAAAATAAAGTGTGCTGTCAGTTTTCATATTAATACACTCCATTACCACTAAACAACTTGATTCGGCAGCAACTCCTCTATCATTTACATCATAACGTATTAATTAGCGTTTCATAACACTTACGGACCCAAATGTCATGTTTCTCTGTCATATACGGCGTGAGTTAGGCCCGTGCCAAAGATTATCGACGGTCCCCGGCGACAAAGTCTCCATAACTCGAAACGACGACACGGATACTCAAATACCCAAAGACCATAAAATTAACGACCATCCCTTTTTGTCGCATACAATAAATAAGTTGACACGCAACGTATGGAAATTCAATTTGGATAGTGATGCGCGTGGGCGAGATGCCAGAGATACGCGCGTTGTCAATGTAAACGATTGAAGATTGAGGAACGAATAAATCGTAAAAAAATATAATTAGTGTATATACGTTAGGCTAATCTAGCGTTTGACGAGGGTCGGGCGAGGTCGCGGCGTGCACTCCGGCAGCCGGGCAGGGAGGGACTACAGCTTGGGTCATTATTCGGACAGACGCGCTCCAACGCCTTTTAGCCCTTTGACGTAGAAAGGCCCTATTAGCATTGAGCAGCTTGTTGAACTCGCCTGTTAATTACTGACTTCCACTTTAACTTTTAACTAGCCTGTCTGCAAGTGAGGATTGACAAACCAGACGAAACAAGAGATAAAAAGAAAAGTTTCGAAATAAAATCAATAAAACCACCAACGAAATATTTTGAACGTGTTGTTTTTAATCAGCATCAACAGTGAATACGAAGCGAAAGATATTCAAATGAAGAACGAGCTCGATTCGCGACAAGGATGAAACCGAAATCAAGGCAGCGGAATTGACGAATAAAACTGTTGATTACGTACCGCGCAAAGTTACGCTCCGTCGATCGGAATTTTATTTACTTGCTCGTTCGAAAAACAAATATGATGGCTTTTAATTTATGATCGTGTTCGCCGAGCTACCTATGTTACAGCCTGCAGTATACCAGTATACGAACCCCGTAGTACTTATTTCAAATTCGTGATACGTATTTTTATTGTAACTTTTTATTTGTGTCGTAACGACGGTGTGCGAGCTAATGGAGATATCGTATCTGTCATATCAAGAATATACCATTTGACAGTTTTATTGCGATCGCATGTGATATTCAGATAAAAGACAAGTTCTCCAAGGGACGTCGTTACTCGGTTAGGTCGATGAGTCCTAAATCAATAACATTTTTAATAACGTGCTTTTAATATAAGTTAATAATTGTTGCATTTGTCGTAAATCAATCAAGTTGGTAATCAGAATCAATTATTCTTAGTTGTAGCCTATTGCAACGTGTTCTTATATGGACATGTATTTAACTTTTTCCCTTATACGTCAAAGGGGTAATTGCAAGTGGTGTTTTCAAAAACGCCTTGGCTGGCGGACGGACGTATGCCAATAAAGCTAGTCGTAACCCAACCCACTTCTAAGACCAGAGCGGCGTACTGTAATCGCTACCAGGCAAAAACTTGACTGGGGATTCCACTCCGATAGCCATTTGCGCCGTTCAACAATGTACGCAAGAAATCTTTCTAGGGTTAATAAATTTGTATCGTCTTAGCAACCTATTTATTAACATAGGTAACGGATTGATTTATTTTAAATTATTATTGTCCATAATAATACGTTTTATGTGATTTAACTTTCTACCAGAAAATCAGAATTCATTCCAGAATTATTTAACAAAAAAAAAGTAAAACTCGAAAGTAATAAGGAAACAGTGACGAAACGTTTTATTAACCTAATTAAAAGTCCGTGCAGAGCCCAAAATGAGGAAAAATTTCAAAGAAAAAAAGATGAATAATGCCCCGGAATAAAGCAGTTGTCAAAAAAAATGCCTGACGGATTCCGATGCACAATTCAAATAGCGTTCTATTCATTTGTTTGAAAAAAGAATGAAAGCTGAAAAAAATCACACTTTTTGAAAATAAAATCAAATACAGCTGACAAATTAATGCACACATCTGAAATCTAAAGCAGAAAGTTTGGAACTATTATGCAACATCTTCTAAACGTCTGAACACGGCCCCTAGTTAGTTGAACATCGAGTAGGAGCCAACGCTTGTTCTTTTAGTAATTTGTTTGTGGTCGCCATAAGTGGCCATTTATAAGTAGATCATTCATCCGCAACCCGCGGCGGCTACACGCCAATGATTTTATTCAACGTGACTCTACTTAAGATATATCAGATAATAAACGCACCGCGGACACACATCTCGATGCCATTCAGTACAAAGTGACCGCAGCCTCGTATATAACGTTCCTATTTAATTGGTTTACCGAGTAAAAATGTTGAGACCGTATTTTTTTCATGCTGACAGTATCATACAGTACAGTATTTACTAATTGTAGCAGGTTAACTGAAAAAAAAAAATATGTGGACTTTTTAAATTACACTACTGCAAACCGGGTGATAATTTGTCGAACAACTTTATAATAGAATAAATAGAATACTCTTTATTATGTATACCCTAAAAATTACAGATACAAATGAAAAATGAATGATATGAATCAATGAATTATGATGAATTTTATTATGAAATATTTACTCTGCGTCATTCTTGATCGAGTAATAAAGTCTACATTATTTTCTTCATTTCATACTTCGGGAAAAGCGGGAAAAGTCATAAAACGTCAAACTTTACTGGTTATTTTTATTATTGTCAAAAACTCAAACTCAAAGCATTTATTTCAATTAAACTATTTACAGGCACTTTTGAATGGTCAAGGAGTCGGTCAGTTAGATATATGAAGCTAGTTGCCCATTCCAAAGCGTAGTAGGTACCTATGGAGAAGAACGGACAAGATATTCCATGGACACTCTTATAAATCATAATGTTACAAAAATATTGTTACATCTTTGATGTTGAGATTATAACTAAATGTGAGTGATTGTAACTAAATTATAACTAAATCTTTCCGCAAAATTTCGAGTGTTGCTTCCCCAGCCTTTTTGTCGTCCACCCATAGCACGTCACGTCTCATAGGTAATGTCCTAAGGGCTTTGCCACAAACTATGAGACTGCGGGCTTGGAGGATGCCAAGAATGCTTTTAAAATTGCTTGCCCGGGTAAAGAATTTCCAGACAACCTAAAATCTCAAAGGAGCTGGGACGATATTTATTGCGATTTAACATACAAATCGATTCTGAGCCGCAGTTCAGGTCCGGATCGCGCAAGACTTTTGGCGGTCGGAACCAGAGAGGCCGGTCATTGGCTACATGCCCATCCTTCTCCATATACCGGTACCTTCCTGGATCCGACCTCGCTTCGCCTGGCGACTGGTCTGCGGCTTGGGGTCACGGTATGCACTCCACACACATGCTCTTGTGGCACGGACGTGGATCGACTGGGTCACTACGGACTTTGTTGTCAAAAAAGTGCAGGCCGCTTTTCAAGACATGCGACACTTAATGACATAATCCGCCGGTCTCTTGCCAGCATCAATGTGCCTGCTCTTCTTGAGCCGACAGGCATTGTCAGAGATGATGGCAAAAGACCTGATGGTGTGTCTTTGGTCCCGTGGAGTTTGGGACGGATGCTTGTGTGGGACGCTACCTGTGTAGACACACTGGCACCGTCCCACCTCCAACGGACTACTTCTAAAGCGGGTGCAGCGGCAGAAAATGCCGAAAATCTGAAAGTTATTAAATATGGAGGCCTTGGCAGAGAGTACAACTTTGTGCCCTTTGGCGTCGAGACCCTTGGTCCGTGGGGTCCCAGTGCGCATAAGTTATTTGCGGAAATCGCGAAACGTCTAGTTGATGTAACTGGTGACCGAAAAGCTGGCGGCTTTCTCGCGCAACGCATCAGCATTACAATTCAGCAAGGAAATGCCGCCAGCATCCTCGGTACAATGCCCCGAGGGCCTTTTTTTAAGCTTAACTTAGTTTGAATTTAATTTAGTCAATGTTAATAATCATCTTGTAATTTGGTTATGTAAATAAATACATTATTATTAAAATGTGAGGACGATGTGAAAAAATGCCTCCGTAATACAGCAAATAGAAAATTGTTTAGTAAGTACTTTCCTTCCTTGTCAGGTATTTCAAATATTTTGATTTGAAACAAATCAAAATATTCTTCTATAAGCTTCCAATAAGATCTCAAAATAAAAATCAATTCAAATATCTAAGCAGAATAGTATAAAACAAAAGAAAAATTGAAACAGTACCTAATTAAAGGCACGAATGGACATTCGCGTAGGTAAATGGGTACCAACTAGGCAATTACCATTGTATCTCAATCCGATAATCGAACCCTACACAATTAACACTGCATCGTCGACATTGTTTACTTAATCAGTTCATCCTCCACTTGACTATAAATTAATTAACTAAGTACTAGTGCAAATTCCGTCAGGCACTTGGAAACAACAGACATAGAGTACTTGTACTTGTAGAGAGTAGCTTGGGTAGATATTAATTTTCCAGAATCTAGATCTCGACCAATATACACCAATATTATAACCACTTCGCGAAAAATCGTAATAAGTGAAAAGCACTTCATTGGATGTTCTAGCGATTTAAATAGCCTATTGTTCAATCTGACTTCACTTGAACAATAGTACTAAGTAGATTTGTGAACTTGTAGTAGTTGATTTGTAGTGAAGTTTAACTTCTATTTCAAACAATCAAGGTGAGAAATCTGATGTGAAACGAAGCGCTTTCAACCTTGTTCGTACATACTGTAAGGCTATATTAGAATTGGAATGATTTATTAAAATAGATTCTATTTCTACATAGCTACCATTCTTATGTCCTGCCGCTTACGTGCGGATTCATGACGTGCGAAAGGACGGACGAAGGGTTTAAAAAGATGCCGAAATCAGATCGTCGCATCGGTTCGGACGTCTCCATCGTGTGACGTATGTCATGAAAGACAAAAAAGGTTTTTTGCCTTGTAAATCAGCGCGTCAGTCGGATGTCAGTTCGAAGCGACCGGACCGCGGCTCGCACGCAAATCGAAGATCTCGCGACTACACCAATAAAGTTGTGGCGATAAAGGGTTAGCTCATGTTTGTGTGGAGTAACACTGGTGTTTGTAAAGTTCTACTTTATCTCTTATGTCTGTTATGAATATTGTTTGTATGTTTTTGTATACGTACTGCGTATGAATATTTGTAGAGGAAGGAATAAAACTGCACAATTGGATTAAATAAGTTTAAGTGACTTCCAAACGAGCATTATGTTTTTGTATGGATCTTGACTTCAATGTGCAGCATTTACATTTTGTTGTTATAACGAAATACGTAATATTATTCTAGTTTTCATAGAAAATCCTTTATACGAAATTTAGTAGGCTTAAAACAGAATAATGAAAACCGCGCCTTGTATAAAATAGTTGTATTTATTCGAAAACAGCGTTCAAAGCGTCATCAACATAATAAGACTAGTAGTTGTTCCAGCGCAGTACTAATTAAACAATACGGGAGGGCATTAATATGTAAATTAATATGTAGCGTGTTTGATTAAGGAAACTCCTACGTTATTAAACGTAGCAGACAACGCATCTCAATACACAGTATCTCAGCAAATATTTGCTGTTCCGAGGGTAAGGGACGCAAACGAACAAAAGCGAACAGGGAAGACGCGATTATTACTTGAATACTTTGAGAACAAATATAATATCTTGCATCGCGACACATTGTGAAAAGGGGATAAGAGATTTCAGTGTTATTAAGCGAAGTAAACATTGTATCAGAGCTAGTAGCAGTTAAGTAATTATTTCAGCAATAATTTCTTTGTAAAGTGCTTTATGGAGATAGATCTTTAATTAATATAATAGGTTATTTTATATTTTGTGAATGTGAGAAGGTTGTAGGCTTAATAGAATAGATTTGTAGACAATTATCCATTTTGTTTAGTACCTGGTACTCGTTGACAGGCCTATACTGTCTGCCCATACCTATTAACACTAATTTAAAAACATTGTAAAAGCAAATTATTTTTAAAAGAATAACCGTGAAGTTTCTTGTCTGCTCTTCTCCATAAGGAACGACCAATTGAAACCGTGCACCTAGCTTCTGACATTTCAAAGTGCCCATGTAGGTTTATGTGAAATAAAATATTGTGGTTGATTGATTGGTATTTTGGGAACACTACTTGTTTGTCAGGCGTGATTAGATATTATAGCACTTTCTTGCTTTTTGTAGAATTATATTAATTCTACAATATTTTTTTAGTATTTATCCTTCGTTCTAACCACACTTTCAACCTCATTTGTAGATCCCTATTATGTGAAGTAAAATATTTCGATTTTGATCTTAAATGTTTAGAAAAATCTCAAAATGCTGATTTTATTAAACATTTTATTAGAATGCGGATTTAGGGACATTTTGCTTACCTAGTAGTTTTTTGTTATCCCTTAAAGATACTGCATTTATTATTCTATGCCTCGCACTATTGGTAAGCCACTGTCCAAGATATCCTTTGTTACATTGAACTGCTCTAGCCGTAAATAAAGAATGAATAGACATTAGGCACACAGATTTCAGACCAAAAGGTTTCATTCGTAGAAATACAAACTTAGTTACCTTCTTGGAACAAAAATAAAGGCAAAGTGTTTTCCGATAACCGTACCTTTTAGGTCTTAGTGTTTAGGCGAATCCAGGCGAGCTAAATAGCCTTAGTACTTGTCCCTATATTACTTTCAAGATATAATGTTGGCGGCGTCTTTAGAAGTGTTTTCCATTACATTAGGTAACTAGCCAATCTTAGTACGCAGGTTTACCTACTCGGCTTAATCGAGCGAACCTAATATTAAGGTTACAAAAGCTTTAGAAAATAAAAGTTGACTACGCACATTTATCCCAGTAGCTTCAGTTTTCTTACAAGTTTTGGTTTGGGCACTTAGTAAATTATATGTAGATAATGATGCAGCTAAAGTACTAGGAAGTGTTGTAGGTGTTTTGGGGGACTGCCTTATGTAATTATGACGTTCAAAACTGCTACTTCTCAGCCTAATTTGAATAAATGATTTTTGATTTTGATGTAAGTTATTTCGAGTTGAATACTGCTTATGTAGTTTTCAGGCTCTTAGAAAGGTATGTTAATAATGATGTAACTTACTCTAATCTTAAAGTTCACTACTGTTTATGTAGGTTTAAGGCTATCTTTGTAGGATAAGATCTTGTTGCTTTAGTCAATACTGATAATAACGTGTTACGGCTGTAAAGCTAACATAGACTCTAATCGCAAGCAAATGCCTCGTGAAAGTCTATGGCTGAGGTACCATCCAGTAGAGGATGACTTGGAGTTGATAACAATGAAGTGAGGATATTACGTATTTGATTATGCTAAGGGTAATAATGGTAATTGCAAACATGTAATTTGGTTTAAATAGGTTTCTATTTTTATTATTTTATTAATATTTTACATAGATTCTTTTATATTATGTGAATATGACAACAATGTAGGTTTAAGGCGCTGACAAGAGGCAAATTACCAAAATAGGCTTGTCTTAAGATAAAAAATTGCCAAATCTGTATAGTTTGTGGTAGTGGAAAAAATATATGTTAACTTTGAACATATTTCTCAGAACTTGGTTGTTACCAAAACATGTTTTGAAAAAAAATATCGATACAAACTAACGTTAAACTCAAATTCAAATAATTTATTTCTCTTCACAAACAATGATGTAACAAATATATAAAACAAGCTTAAAAACTACGTGATAAAGTATGTGAGAGACTGGTGTCTGCACTAGGAAAACCTGTATAGCAGATCACCAGGGTCCCACCAGCCGCAGTTTAAACATGAATATACGAAAAAAATATACAGTAAAAGTGAAGGAGCTGCGTGCATAACAAAATATATCAAATGTAAATAATAATAAAAACCAAAAAACTAAATCAAAGTGAAAAACTATACAATACAATAAAAGAGAACGGACTATTTTGGATGAGTCAGTAACTCCTCAGTTGCTTTATAATCTAAGTTAAGGAGCCATTCAATTAGAGCACTCTTACATGACTTTTTTGATAGGTGATACGAGGTGCATTCAATAAGTACCTAGCCTCATCGCCAGAGGGCGCTGTAGTTTCAAAAGAGTTTTACCACAGTGTAGCACATTCTTTTTTAATTCTTTTTTCAAAATTTCATTCCAATCCCTTCATTTGTTTTAATTTGACAACTTATGGAAGCGAACGTGTCGATCGGTTTTACAAAAATGGAAAAAGAGCAATATCGTTCGGTGATTCGATTCCTATTTTTGGAAGGGAAAACGCGCATCGAAATCAAAGAGCGCTTGGATGCTGTGTACGGTGACTCTTCTCCATCGATGGCCACCGTCAAGAATTGGTTCAACGAGTTTGCACGTGGCTGTACGTCGGTTTTTGATGAACCACTTCCAGGTGCACCGAAAACAGCTGCTACGGAGGAAAACATTAAAAAAATCCATGATTTCGTATTGGCAGATCGCCGGCTGAAGGTTCGGGAGCTAGCTGAGACTGTAAGCATTTCAGAAGGAACAGTGCATCATATTCTTCACGAGGAACTCGGCATGAGAAAGCTGTCGGCGCGATGGGTGCCGCGTTTACTCACACCAGAAAACAAGCGCAACCGTGAGACCACATCGGAGACGTGTTTGGCGCTGTTTAAGCGGAATCCAGCGGAGTTTTTGCGTCGTTTTGTGACCGTCGATGAAACCTGGATCCACTGGTACACACCAGAGACCAAGGAGCAATCAAAACAATGGATCCAGACCGGGGAACGTGCTCCAAAGAAGGCGAAAACTGTAAAATTGTCTGGAAAAGTTAAGGCCACCGTTTTCTGGGATCTACATCGATTACCTCGAGAAGGGTAAAACAATTACAGGGCTTTACTATGCCGATTTATTGGGCCGATTCGACGCCGAATTAAAGAAAAAACGACCCCATCTGGCGAAGAAAAAAGTGCTGTTTCACCACGACAACGCACCGGTTCACACGTCTGCCGTTGCCATGGCCAAATTGGTCGAATTACGCTACGAATTGTTGCCCCATCCACCGTATTCTCCACATTTTGGCCCCTTGTGACTTCTTTCTGTTTCCTAATCTGAAAAAATCACTCGCCGGGAATAGATATGGATCGAATGAGGAGGTCATCGCCGCCACGGAGGCCTATTTTGCAGAGTTTGACAAAAACTATTTTTCGGACGGGTTAAAAAAGTTGGAGCATCGCTGGGCTATCGAGTGATCAAGTGTATCGAACTAAAAGGAGACTTTGTTGAAAAATAAATTGCCACTTTTCCAAAATTTTCGTTTACTTTTTGTAGGCTAAGTATTTATTGAATGACCCTCGTATATCGTGGTAATGCGATTAATTTTATTGTATAGATGGGAACCTTGGAATGTATAAAATCTTTGAGAGACGCACGTTCTTAGACCCTTAACTGTATTGCAAACAGAGTATTTTCTGCGTTTTCCTGAGATAGAGACGGGATCAAATATGATGGAGGAGTGTTTCTTGAGTACAGTGTACAGAATAAAAAGTTGCCTCACTGACAAGACTTTAAAGTGTTTGAAAAGATCAACAGTAGGATACAAGTGTGGCAGAAAACAGGCCACCTTTAGTACCACCCGCTGAGCTCTTTCGAGTTTCAAAATGTTAGATTCAGGAGCACTCCCCCATGATGTTATGCAGTAAGTAAGAAGACACTGACACATCGCAAAATATACCCACCTTATAACCTCAGTGTCCGCTGCGTGACGAAGACTTTTAAACAGAAAGATTAATTTGCGAATTCTAGAAGTTAGACTGTCTATTTGTGGCTGGAAATTTAAATTATTACCTATTATAACTCCAAGGTACTTAATAGAGGTAGTCTTTTGGAGAATGGGACAGGAGCAAGTGTTAGAATTTGAGTCTATGCAAGAGTGGGCTTTAATCTGGAAATGGGATAACAGTTCATTGCGTTTGTTAGTGAGGGAGAAAGCTAAACTAACCTCTTACCTTGAGTTCCAATCCAAAATATCTGTATTAAATATCGACATACTATACGTTACTTATTTAATTAATAACAAGAACGTCTTATTTGAATGCAGAACCTGGTTGTTTTTATTTTCGATTACTCAACTCAATTTTGAGTAAATTGGTAATTGCTTCTTATTTTGCAATAAATTACAAGCGTTGTGTCACCGCGCTTCTCTATATTTTCTATGCAGTCTGACAGTGACCGCGGTTTAGGTGTTTCCAGCGTCTTAAGAGACTGTAGATTTGTAGACCATCTATTTTTTGTTAAGTACCTGGTACTTCTTGACAGGCCTACACTATCCTCCCATACCTATTAGCACGGTAATTTGAAAACATTATAAAAGCCAATTATTTTTAAAACAGTTACCGTGAGTTTCTTGCCGGCTCTTCTCCATAGGAAACGACCAACTGAAACCGTGCACCTAGCTTCTGACATTTCAAAGTGCCCATGTAGGTTTATGTGAAATAAAATATTGTGATTGATTGATTGGTATTTTGGGAACACTACTTGTTTGTCAGGCGTGATTAGATATTATAGCAGTTTCTTGCCTATTGTAGAATTATTATTTCTACAATATTTTTTTAGTATTTTTCCTTCGTTCTAAGACCACATTTTTAACCTCATTTGTAGATCCCTTTTTTTTTTGGGTGGGTAATTATCAAATACTTCTCCCGCTCTGTATTTTTGTTGTGTTGTTTGTATTTGTCTGTCTGTGTGTGTCTATCGTTTAAGTCACCCAATTTAAAACGTACTCTTATTCAGAACAGCATCTGGTATACCTTTTTTTTTAATCGCATTAAAATTGTATTTATTAATTTTCTTTTTTCACTATTTGTCTATTTTTTTATTATATGTTTTAGAAGTCACGTACAGCGTTTTTAATTTAAATTACTATTCATTAATGGTTGTTGTAAAAAGTTGATAAGTTGTTCTAGGTACAAGTGGATATCATGTAGAGAAGTTGACGATAATGATTGTGATTATCATAAAATTGTACGAGTAACTCATTTATCAATTAAGACGCTGACAACACCTAAACCGCGGTCACTGTCAAATTCCATAGAAAAGAAAGAGAAGCGTGATGACACAAAGCTTGTAATTTATTGCAAAATATTTTGTTATTAATTAAATATGTAACGTATGTTGAAATTTGATACAGATATTTTGGATTAGAACTCAAAGTAAGAGGTTAGTTTAACGTTAGTTTGTATCGAGAGTTTGTTTTCAAAACGTGTTTTGGTAACAACCAAGTTCTGGGAAATATGTTCAAAATTAATATATATTTTTTCCGCTACCACAAACTATACAGATTTGGCAATTTTTTTTCTTAAGCGAAGCCTATTTTGGTCAATTAGGTATTGTCAGCGCCTTAAACACTGAATGAAGTTATGGTCGTTTTTCCCAGGACAGGAAACGTAGAGTATGCATTGTTTTTTTTGTTTACGAAGTTACTAGCTCCAGTCAAGAGCATAAATACTTTTCAATTACGCAAAACGATTATCTCCTAAAGTATTGATTGAAATATCATGGTGTTACGAACAAAGTATTTTCAAAACCATAGTTTATTATGAAATAATAGTTGCGCCCCGCGGTTTCACCCGCAGAAGTCTCGATCCCTTGAGCATATCGGGATAAAAATGTGTTAATCCAGATTTTAAACTATCTGTGTGCCAAATTTCATCCCAATCCGTTCAGCCGTTTTTGTGTGAAAGTAACAAACAAACATCCATACATACATACATACATACATACTCACAAACGTTCGCGTTTATAATATTAGTAAGATGTCTTTCTTCAAAGTTGCAATTGTTATTTCATGAGAAAATCGAGTACTTATGCTGATGACTGTACATAGATCCCTTTACTATTACGTCAATTCTCTAGCTCTATTGTAGACGAGGCTCTTCAGAAAGAGGGTAAACACCTCAACTTATTTCAAATAGAACCCACCTGGCAGGACTCGCAGTTTCAATAAAGTTTACGTAGGTTCGTTTCAAATTTGCGGCTAACCAACACCCAGACGGAAGTCTACGGATTAATTTATAAAGGAAATTTATTGAAACCGCTGACGCTATCACCTGCGGTGGTTAGCATGTTGTTAACGAAACAATCATAAGCCACAATTTTATTTATGTTTTGATTTTAATAAAGTACCTTTATGTACCTATTTTCTAAATTGATCTTGGACATCGCCGACATCGGTGAAGGAAAACATCAAAGTCAAAATATTTGATTTCACATAAACCTACATGGGCACTTATGAAACGTCAGAAGCTAGGTGCACGGTTCCAATTGGTCGTTTCCTATGGAGAAGAGCCGGCAAGAAACTCCACGGTTACTCTTTTAAAAATAATTAGTTTTTACAATGTTTTTAAATCACAGTGTTAATAGGTAGTATAGACTGTGTAGGCCTGTCAAGAAGTACCAGGTACTTACCAAAAAATCTGTTAAGCCTACAACTTTCTCACATTTACAAAATATAAAAGAATCTATGTAAAATATTAATAAAATAATAAAAACCTATTTAAACCAAATGACATATTTGCCATTACAACTGTAACAAGTCTTAATAAGTATCCTGTCCACAAAAGCCACTAATAAATAGTTTGATATCAAAATTTGTATGTATAAATCGTGAGGAAACTTGAAATTATAATGTAATATAAGTATGAAATCGCCAATCCGAGGCCGCGATCGCGAATCAAGAGGCCTTTTCCCTGCAGTGACAATAATAAGCTGGTATTATTAATTACCTTTATTATTGCTGATCTATTATACTCGTGTAAATTATTTACCGAGCGAGCGAATCGAGCGAAGCGTCTCTGCTTCAAGCCTGGCAAAATTTGCTTTCCTCTGTCAGCTTATTGCTACTCCTCTACAGGTCGTATTTTATAACCGATCTGGACGCAACTTGGTATACTGGTTTTACGACATTATAGTTTTTTTAGGGCATTTTTAATTGGAGGGGTACTTCCTCCAAAAAGGGGCAAAAAGAGGGGCTACTGGATATCTCCGCCTTACGAGATCCGATTTGGATGTTTCTTTTTTATTTTAAAGGTAATAACTTTAAGTTGGTTTCATAGAAATTTGGTTAAGATCTGATAAGGATCTTCGGCGTGATGAGCAGAATAGCTCCGCAAAATACAGTAAATTGCTCACTCTTAGAATTCCACCAGTGGAATCGACCCTTTTACTACTAGGAAGGGATTGATGGAGCACCTCGAACCACCTTCTCATCACAATACTTTTACAATAAGATCACTAGATGGCGCTACTGTGCACCACTACATCACGTTGTCGTTGTCGCTCGCCAAATGGTTAGGTCCCGTCGACTATTTTGTGTAACTGAGTTTTGTTGAAATGAAATGTTATTCTTGTGGGCACGAGAAATAGATTTACAAGATTGTAGGACTGAAACAGACTTATTATTTTACTACAAGAACCTGAGTTTTCTAATAAATTTACATTAAAATCACCACAAGTGATAATAAACTTGTTTAAGTTACAAATCTTGTGTAACACTTCATCCATTACCTTCTCAAAGCAGTCATACAATCCTGAAGGGGGTCTGTACACACTTAATACAATAAACTGCTCCAATTCTTTAAAGGCTATTTCAACTGTCCGCTCAACAGATAGGTTCACAATATCCTTACGGTTTTTAAATTTAAGCTGGTTACTTACTAAAATTAATGAGCCACCGTGTATAGCATTTACTCTGCTGAACGAACTACCAACCTGGTGATTATTAAAATTGAACAAGAACTGGTGGCTTTTAAGCCAATGTTCTGATACAAATAATATCAATACTGTTAAAATTCATGAATAACTCTACCTCTAAATCTTTGTTTATAAATCCTTGAATATTTTGATGCACCAGGTTGATACTATTGACTGATTTTAAACTTTTATTTGATTTATTTTTCCAGTTCTGTTTATTGTTATTGCTAGAGATTTCCTCTATTGTCTTAATTTCTAATTTAAACTATTATCAATGTCAATGTTTGATACCAAATTATTGGCTGAATTATTTAACATGTCATCATTGCATTGCTCAATAGAAGCAATTTGTTTAGCCAAATTCTTGGCTGTAATAGAAAAATAGTAAGATAGCGACACAGCTACCTGTCTTTTACAGTACTTTGAAAGATAGTACCTATCCATAAAAAAATCTATCTTTCGTCAAATGTAAATGATTACCAACATAATTGTTAGTGTCAATTAATTGAAATAAATTATTATTGTAAGTCAAATTATGCAAAGTCATATTCAGTTCAGACCTAAAGATGTTTTCTTCCTGTGGCAAACTTTGGGTGTAAGGGAATGTGAACATCACAATTTTTCTTAAACTAAGGTTGCACAATGATCTATAATATTGGAGTAATTCGCCTTTGTTCACATTACCCCTATTACCAACAAATATTAATAGTATAGTATCCTGTTTCAAATTGCATTTTATAACTTTTTTCATTATGTCAAATAAAGAACATGAACAGACATGCAGTAGTTCATTATTGAGTGTCCCGGAAATTTATATGTCAACACGTGGCCTAGATCCTTTCCAATTTCATCACAAAATAATACTATTTCTTTATTTACAATCTGTTTAGGGAAACAGTAATTGATTATGGCAAACTAGCATAAGACTGCGGTATGGTGGTATCACATATTGTCAATTAATGGTCTGGTGTAGCGTCAATAGATGTTGGTTGACAATGTTCACATTTGTTTATTGAGAGCTTACCAGCTCATTCATTGCCAATACATATTCCCTCATTTGATTTTCAGAGGCTGTATATTTGATGGTCATAGAAGTAAGTTTCTCCTGTAGTTGGTCAAGTTCATACTGCAAGTCTTCAGTGTCAATTTGGTATTTCCTAGTACTTTTTTCTAAGTTTAATGAATATACGAGGTGCATTCAATAAGTACCTAGCCTCATCGCCAGAGGGCGCTGTAGTTTCAAAAGAGTTTTACCACAGTGTAGCACATTCTTTTTTAATTCTTTTTTCAAATTTTCATTTCAATCCCTTCATTTGTTTTAATTTGACAACTTATGGAAGCGAACGTGTCGATCGGTTTTACAAAAATGGAAAAAGAGCAATATCGTTCGGTGATTCGATTCCTATTTTTGGAAAGGAAAACGCGCATCGAAATCAAAGAGCGCTTGTGTACGGTGACTCTTCTCCATCGATGGCCACCGTCAAGAATTGGTTCAACGAGTTTCACGTACGTCGGTTTTTGATGAACCACGTCCAGGTGCACCGAAAACAGCTGCTACGGAGGAAAACATTAAAAAAATCCATGATTTCGTATTGGCAGATCGCCGATTGAAGGTTCGGGAGCTAGCTGAGACTGTAGGCATTTCAGAAGGAACAGTGCATCATATTCTTCACGAGGAACTCGGCATGAGAAAGCTGTCGCGTGCCGCGTTTACTCACACCAGAAAACAAGCGCAACCGTGAGACCACATCGGAGACGTGTTTGGCGCTGTTTAAGCGGAATCAAGCGGAGTTTTTGCGTCGTTTTGTGACCGTCGATGAAACTTGGATCCACTGGTACACACCAGAGACCAAGGAGCAATCAAAACAATGGATCCAGACCGGGGAACGTGCTCCAAAGAAGGCGAAAACTGTAAAATCGGCCGAAAAAGTTATGGCCACCGTTTTCTGGGATTCACAAGGTGTGATCTACATCGATTACCTCGAGAAGGGTAAAACAATTACAGGGCTTTACTATGTCGATTTATTGGGCCGATTCGACGCCGAATTAAAGAAAAAACGACCCCATCTGGCGAAGAAAAAAGTGCTGTTTCACCACGACAACGCACCGGTTCACACGTCTGCCATTGCCACGGCCAAATTGGTCGAATTACGCTACGAATTGTTGCCCCATCCACCGTATTCTCCAGATTTGGCCCCTTGTGACTACTTTCTGTTTCCTAATCTGAAAAAATCACTCGCCGGGAATAGATATGGATCGAATGAGGAGGTCATCGCCGCCACGGAGGCCTATTTTGCAGAGTTTGACAAAAACTATTTTTCGGACGGGTTAAAAAAGTTGGAGCATCGCTGGGCTAAGTGTATCGAACTAAAAGGACTCTTTGTTGAAAAATAAATTGTCACTTTTCCAAAATTTTCGTTTACTTTTTGTAGGCTAAGTATTTATTGAATGACCCTCGTATATCTAATTGTTTCAGTAGATTTAACCTTTCTCTATTTAGTTTTACATTTTTAATGAAGAAATTTTGTTTTTTGACCATTTTCTTAGTTTTAACTATGTATTTGTTAATTTTGAAATATTTTTTAAGTTTATTTTTACTAGTAACTACCCTCACTGATTTTGAATCATTATGACCTGTTAAATCTATTGTGTAAGAGGGGTTTATTACAGAAACCATTGATGGGGCAATAGGCACCAATTCATTGAAAAGACTTTGGTTCAACGAGGCGGTGATGTTAAGATTTGTAGGCTCAAGTTGTTCAATCTGACTTTGAGCCTCATGTAGCTGCTGTTGTAGTAAATATTTGTGACTAAGAGTTTGTTCATACTCATTGATACATTGGCTGAACCTGTCCACAACAACTTGGAGCCTATCCCAGGCTGTTATGGCATCAGTGTGTAGAATATATAACTGAGCCATTTCTGTTTTCAACTTGCTATTCGTTTCAAGGACGCCAAGGAACTCTATTTCATTTTCATCTCTTTCCCTAATCAGTTGGTCACAGTGCTCCTTAGACGCCTTTAATTCGCTAAAAGGCAGAGTGAGTTTGGACTCTTCTAGGCGAGCCCGCGCGCTGCGAGTCATAATCATGATTAAAGTGAAAAAGAGAAGAGATTGGAAAAGATTAGTGGATTGAGTAACAGATAATTAGTTGAACGGAAAATGGAATTAAGGTAAAAGAAAAAAGTTCTGTCACCAAACTAATTAAGGTTATGTTTACGTGTTTAAGGTCATTGGCATCAACTTGTAGCCGTAATAAAAGTGGACTAGTGAATTGTAGAAAAAAAATTAGAACGCAAACAATCTACTACCAAGTAAAATATGTATACAATAAAATAGTATTGTACCTGATATCGAGATGAAAATGCAACATTCAGTTGAGCCGGTAACTGTCAACGAAGTGGTGAGTGTTAGGTGTAAAGTAGCTTCAAAAGTAAACTCTCGTGTTTAACAGATAGTATTTGGTTACTTTATTTCTATTTACTTATCGTCTTGCCACTTGCTATAATTTTTTTGGCTAAGCACGGTAATCAGTTTTCTGACTGCTTTGACTACCCAGAGCAACAATATTTCGGCATGACTGCGACTGCTGTCGTCTATGGCACGTCGAACGGAATTAATTTCGAAAATTTCAATGTTGACCTTAGCTTACTATCTGGCGATAGGTATTATAGGATATGCCTGCAGCAAATGAACTGTGGCTCCGAACGAAGTGCAGCTTTATTCGGACAATATATTGTCTCATATCCAAATCAATTATCTCTAGTGTTATATTAATTGTGGCAAAATACTTTGTGCAATCAAGGTCTACTGTTCGCAGAACTACTAGTTTCATCAACACTGGTCTCAAAACAGTGAAAGAACACATCGTGAGGAAACTGGCATGTCCTAGAACCAAAAATTCGAAAACATGTGAAATTTACCAACCCGTTGGGCCCGCGTGGCGGATTACGCCCCACTGTCTCTCACAGACAGGAGGCTTGTGTCCCAGCAGTGGGGACATTATTGGCTGATTATGCTATGCTTATATGTCATGGGAAGGAGAAGTAGTCCCAATCTATCAAAAAAACTCAACTTTAATTAGATACTTTTGGAACAAACTTTACATTTTTGACAAGTTTTTGAGATTGATTGTCGCTGAGATTAGATGAAAACTTGAAGAACTTTTTTTTTAAATAGGTACGGGAATTTGCCTTCTGTTTCTTTTTCATTATCAACAATTCCACAGCATAGAGTCTTTCTATGGATAACCCCAAGCTCAATCAACGTGCAAATCAGCAGAAATTGACTAAAAGCGTCCTAACGTAATAGCGCAGTTACACTAGACAGTACTCCGAACTCTGACATCAGTTTGAGTCCGAAATTTTAATTTAGTCCACCGTTTGTTTATATCGTTTTAATTTACATACTTGTTGGTATTAATCGACTACGTCTGTTTGCTAGAAACCAAAAAGCTCATCAGCAAACATGTTGTTCTCCCATAGTCAGTAAAATACGAGTAATATCTCTAATCCTATTGTACGGAGCACAAATGCTTCGATGTTACACGTATTTTTCTAAAGTCCTACTACGCCGTTGTATTCCTATTAATCTAAGGTAAATAACTTCCTAAGATCCATAATTTACAGTCTGCCATAACAATTTTAATCATAACCTACCTAAACAATCAGTAAAATAACGTTTCGCTCATTACTTCTCTGTACGCATAACACAATAGCTTTATTTGTTTTATTATGATAAGCTATTTATTCTGTAGATTTATTGTTGGCTCACGTATAAGTTAATTAACGAGAAAGCAAACCTCCCGGCGGTGTTTGTCATACGCATGTTTCCACTCATTAAACGTTTTATGTACATTTAGAAGATACGATAACAGTAGATCACCTTTAGAAGACGCGATAAATCTCGATACGCCGTGGTATACCATTATGTATCACAATTACACATAAACATGTCAAGGTGCACGTCTGTATTGGCCACAGATTGTACGGTTAACGGTAGTGCTGGACCGGGCTTTATGACATTCCTAAATAGAATTAACGAACGAATGAATGAATGAATGGTCCCGCGGAACGGAGAGCGACTAGCTTGTGCACGACCTTTTGTAGTGTACTACAGAATGGTCAGGCATTGTTGTGTAAATCTAGCGTGCTAAGCCTGCGGAAGTGTTACGTTTATAAGTCATAAATCAGAGCTTATCGTTTTACGCGACTGTACTGGCGGCCCGTCCTAGTGTTGTGGCGTTGTCCGCGAAATATGCAGCGAGCGCTTATTTGCGAAGCGTCGATAGATTATCGCATGCATTCCATTGTACTGCTTTCCTAAGCCTGTTTTCTATTGAGTCTGCAATCTGCATGTCATTGATCAATTCCTAATAGTAACAAATTTCAAAATAGGTTCAATACTGCATGACATGTTTTGCAGCCGTGTAGACCCGTTTATCGTTTTGGGCTTCAACAATATGTGTATGGGAAAATACTTCTTAATAAAAAATAAATAATTAATAAATTAATAAAACACGCTTGTCTTGTCGAAAAGTGAATTACAGTGATTGAACAAAAACAAGCTAAACAAGCTAATAAGTGGAAAACTGAAAACCAATCTTTTCAGCGTAGTTCTATCATTGTAATTCACTTTTTGACAAGGCAGGCGTGTTTTTTGATTTATTAATTATTTAATTTTTACTAAGAATTTATTACTTTTTTTATTTCATACCTTTTTAGTAATAAAACGATATTTTTGCAAACGCACAAGTGCCACAAAAGATAACTTGTATTTTTTAAGAGATCGATATTGCGCATAACGTGAAACTATTTTTAACTTAATTGTGATTATGATCTCTGAGGCGATTTAGTTCTTGCCTGTTACATATTTTTATTATGTACCAAGCAAGCTCTAGACGGTAATAGTATACGTAGTCAAATTTATGAAAAAGATAACGTATTTTTTCACCATGGCTCCCCCATTATATTTTTTTTAATTTTTACGATACCACATATATTAATATCGGTTAAGCCGTTTAGAAGTTATGGTGGAATAAAGAAACTCACAAACATACATGAACCCTGAAAACATAACACTCCTTTTTTTGGGCAGTCGTGTAAAAATCGGAACGAGTCATAATTTAACAAACGTACATTTATGCACCATTATAACGGCTTGCAAAATAGCCCCCAGAGAGTTATGTCCCGGTAACGTCAGCACGACAAATTGTCTGACCGTTGTGAATTTGTAGCTCAGTATTTCACATTTTGTAGTTTAACCAAATCACATATTTAAGTAATTGTAGTAAAAAGAAGCATTTGGTTTTCGACAAGACAAAGAAGAAGTCATCTGTTTTCTTTCCGTAAATTTTTGAAAAAGGTGACTGAGGGCTATACAATCCTCCTCAATGCTAATTATATGACAGCTAAGTAAAGCTGGCCATTATCTTCACATTCATCTTAGTCATCTGCCTAGCCTTTTCCCAACTATGCTGGGGTCGGCTTTCAGTCTTACCGGATACAGCTGAATACCAGTATTTTACATGGAGCGACTGCCTATCTGACCTCCACATCCCATTTACTGGTTAACACGATACCCCTTGGTAAGACTGGTTGTCAGACTTTCGGGCTTCTGACGACCCGTAACAACTGTCAGAGGTCTACAAATGACAGCCGGGCCCAATGGTATAACTTCCGAGGCACGGAGGGGTCTTGGTATGCAAACATAGTCACCCTTCCACGGACCAAGCGCGCCAAGCGTGGCTTAACCTTAAATTACATCTTATGTTTTTAGTCATATCCACAGAACACTTATCCAGTTTTACATAATGCGCCATCAATGTTAGATAATTAGAATTATGTAGCAATTATGTAACACCTGCATGTCAAAACGTCAAACAAATAGTTTTCTGACAGCTGCGCGCACAGATTAATTTAGGCCGGCGGCGCGTACGTCGTTCTCGTCGGTACGAAATGTTGCCATTTTAAATATTTGTATGTATGTAATTCTTTCTTTTAAATATTTGTATTTATGTTATTCAAATTACAATCTCACTGTATGCTGCACCGGTCGACGTCTTAACGTCAACGCCGGCTATCGCTGAAAACCAGCGCTGGGGCTCTGTCTCGCATAGGGTCGCAGCATTATGCTGAGCGTTGGCCGTTTTGCGTGGACGTGACGCATATTCTCCCCCAAATTGTTTCTTTTTTGTATTTGTGTTCCTTCCTTGCGTCATGTTTACCGCAAATAAATGTATTTTCTTTCTTTCTTTCTTAAACCTGATCCGATCGACCCGTGCGGCTGTTATTATTTGGCCACAAGCCCCTCACATTCATCTTAGTATAGTAATCAAAAAGACCAATGCGTATGCTATGATGACTTAACTATCTTACTCGTACTTGAACTTCAAAAATAAATTCCCATCAAACCGATATAGTAATTTGTTCGATCTAAGATAAAATGCGGGCGATGTAAACACGTTACGATTGTACGATAAACCAACTTTCTCAATACTCCTTTATTACCCATAGCATATCTCAAATCAAACAATTGAGCCCAGGGGCCCGTCAAAACTTCAATATGGGAAAATCATGGAATCGTAACACAAAAAAGATAGATACAGAAGGTCAGCCCCATAGAACGAGCCAAAACAGGCGCACAAACATAATATAGACGCGTACTTACCGTACCAAGGTTTCGAAAACTTTGACAAACGAATGCCAGTTGCAAGTGCATTTGCACTCGCATATGATGCTTATCTCACGAAGGCGGCTTGGTCTTAATTGTGTGTGTCTGATTGGCGTGGTTGTGGTATGTGTGTAGCTCTAGCTAGACCGCTCAGGATTGACCGAGCCGCTTTCACACAGAAACAATGTGCACAAGGCTGAGTAACCGTAACAGTTGTTTAAAGTGTGTCGTCCCACTCACTGGTGAGCGATCAAAAGAAAGACTGAAGCTGTGGCTTTCGTCTGGCTTCCAACCAGCGTTCGTGAAACAAATGAAATGAAATATTTTTTATTTCTGTAAGCAGGTTTGTACGAGTACAAACACTTTTACATGTCAAACATATAAAAAAAAAACTAGATGAGCTCGGCGTTTCCTACCTGACTACTCTGAGAAGAAAGGCCGAAACAACTCAGAGGTCACAATCAAACAACTCAGCCTATAGCAGTCCACTGCTGGACATATGCCTGTCCCAGGCTGCGCCACAACACCCTGTCCTCCGCCTTCCGCATTCAGTCTGTCCCAGCCACCTTTTTAAGGTCAACGGTCCATCTAGCTGGGGGGCGTCCCACACTACGCTTGCCGATACGCGGTCTCCACTCCAGGACTCGTCTGATCCACCGGCCATCGGTCCTTCGACACACATGGCCAGCCCACTGCCACTTCTGCTTGCTGACTCTGCAGGCTATGTCGGTAACTCCGGTTCTCTTCCGGATAACTTCATTTCTGATCTTATCCTTCAAAGAAACTCCGAGCATAGCCCGCTCCATGGCGCGCTGAGCGACCT
The DNA here is from genome assembly GCA_905333075.3 of Atethmia centrago. NCBI lineage: Eukaryota > Metazoa > Arthropoda > Insecta > Lepidoptera > Noctuidae > Atethmia > Atethmia centrago. The sequence continues at coordinate 13,192,776 of HG995382.1, forward strand.
TTAATTTGTGGACCAGCCCGACTGTCAGTGTCCACGTTTCGGCACCGTATGTAATAACGGACAGGACGCACTGATTGAAGACCTTAGTCTTCAAACACTGCGGGATTGGCGACGAGAAGACTTGACGAAGTTTTCCAAACGCTGCCCAACCCAATCGGATCCTCCTGTCGGCTTCTTTCTCAAAGTTGTGTCTACCGAGCTAGATAAGTTGTCCTAGGTAGACGTACTCCTTCACAACTTCGAGAAGCGACCCTTCGATGTGGATTGGATTCGGCAAGACGTGCGAATTGTACATGACTTTCGTCTTGTCCAAATTCACATTCAGAGGTCACAGTCTCATTTAAAGTCTAGACATAATCTTGGTCAGATTATGTGAAGACCATGTGTAGGTTGGTGTCTGAAATGGTCTTTTGAAGATAAAACCACACAGATTTGAGTGGACCTATCCAGTCAGTGCACGCATTTGTCAATAATCGTGCAGCTCAACTCAGGGAGCTCAATTATTCGACGAACAATACCAAAGAAAGGATATTTGGGTAGACCGCATAAAGACCAAGATAAAAAACTGAGAGAAAAATAAGAACAATGACCGACATAGTCTTCACATTGCCAATAATAAAAAAATATCATACTTTAAAAAGTAAATATTCATGTCATTGTATATAAAAAAATCAACAATGTCAATGAGTAATATAAGAGTCCGAAAATAAATAATCTTGGTCAGATCATTTGAGGACCATATAAATGGTCCAGTCAGTGCTCACATTTGTCAGTAAACGAGAAGCTCAACTCGGAACTTGAGGAACTCAACAACTCGACGAACAAAACTAAAGAAAGAACAAGACATCTAAACGTAGACGGGTGTCTGTGTGTGCGTGCGTTTTCGCTCGTTACTGAGCTGAGCTGACCTTCTGTACATATATACCTATATTTTATGTCATGGAATCGTACTCACATAGTTTACGGTTAGCTATTAGTTAAACAATGTCCAAGTTGTATGAGTTGTGTCCTGCAGTTAGCGGCGTGTCTCATACTTCGACCTGTAGATTTCAAGTTTGTGAACTTAGTTTTAACTACGTCGAAATTAGTAAATATTTCGCGCATACATCACAGCAGGCTCAGCATGACGCTTTCTATTTCTACGAAGAATAGACACAGCTCTTTCTATGCAAAGTGATATTTCGTTTCTCCATTTTTGACATCGCACCGTAGAAATCCTTCTACGATCTGTCATTTTATCTTTCGTTTTTAACGATCTTTGTCTAGGTCCTTTTTTATGTGGAAGGATTACTACGGTGCTATCGCAAAAATGGAGAAACGAAGTGTCACTTTGTATAGAAAGAGCTGTGTCTATTCTTCTTAGAAATAGGAAGCATCATGCTAAGCCTGCTGGAGGAGGTCATCCTACTACGTAATTATTTTATAGACTTTCTAAAATTGTTGATGCTGCTACTTTGATAAAGCACATGGTAAGTACTTATCAAAGATGTGTGTGACGACTTTGAATAGTAATATAATCATTATAGTCAATCTATCTAACATATCTGATTAAAAACTACATCTGATAAACTGTGATGTTTCAAAGATTAATCAACGAGTAAGTATAATTTCAGTATCATAAAGCAGTCAGATAGTTAAACACTCCACTACGCAATGCCCGTTACCCAAATTACAGCTAAACATTAATCTGGATCAAGTGACCAGTGGTCCAGAACATGTTACTTTCGCGAAGGCTTGTCAAGCTACTGATTGACAGCCGTCCACCGATTAGATATGCCACGCTATCTTTGAACCGGTCATAGCCGCGGTTTTGTATGTAAATGCACACGTCACACGCCAGACTCGCGGGATTTTTCGCTAGTAAACTGGTCCTCAAAATCATCAGGCTTGCAAACAAATAAATATATGGAAAACGTGATACTCTTTTGCAATTCACGCTATGTGCTGACTAGTGAATGCATAAAGCGCTGTTATACACGTTGAACCATAAAACAAGGAGAATTCTTAGTTTTATAGTGCCATTAAAAGATCTCCGGAACACGATTTACGGAAATAAATTTTGATTAAATGAAATTGTGGTTAGATTTATATCGTGGGAGACAAAAATTGAAATCGTTAATTCTAATTCATTTTATTTTAAAGCTGAATTAAACATTTTCGATCTGAGTCTATTAGATAAAAATTTATGTGAACACTGACCGTTGAAATATTGGCCCGTTAAACACGTTGGCGAATCCAATGCGTATTGTAAAACTGGAATAAAAACATCCAGTATGTTGAAAAAGGAATAAAGATGTTGATAACATGTTCTACTCAATAAAGATATATCGCACGGTCATCACGAGGCAAAATTTATAGTTTCGGCGTTGGTACTGGTCACTGAAGCTGGCAATTAATTGGCAGACGGACGGACTTACACGTTCTCAGTATGGGCATTAGGTATGTGTAGCAGTAAAACCAGTCTCGCCCTATAGGGCATCGCAATTACACGTAGATAGGTGAAGACGAAGCCCTAGGCGTCACTACGCGCCGACGATCGCAGATTGATATCGCTCCGGACACAAAAGAAGAAACGTTCAGTGAATAATAAGACCTGGGCCACGAAACCAGCAAAATGGAGAGACAACATATTTTAGGGATTCATAGAATATAGTTAGCTATAACGATGACCTTTCCTTTTTTGGATAGAAGTTAGAAAAATATAAAAATCAGATGAACTAAAAGTAATTGGTTCCATTAAAGAAAAATAAAATAATCACCCATCTATAGGTACTATAATTGGGCTAAGTCGTTGCGGTGTGCCTGGTGGCGTAGTTTTACAGTCTAGTAATCCTGTATTTTTTACATCTCGACAACACCTACGTATTATATGGATAACAAGAATCATTATCGTGTCAAAGACAGACCGCTCAAAGCATCTGCCTGTTTAAGAGCTGCTCTTTAGGGTTTCACGAGAAGTGAAATGATCTGCCGTAAATGTATCGTCTAAAGATATTCGCTTTGAAGCTACGATTACAGCTAAGAGCTTCGAATAACTGCATAAAATGAATTCACATTGGCATCTTTCGATTATTTTTCGATAGATTTTATTACATCGTATTAAAATAGGAAAACCTTTTCTGAGAATTCTATTTCTAGGAAATAAAAAGAACAGCGGTATTCCTGCACAAAAAAACGGATAAAATATTTCAGTTTGTTAACTTAATGAAAAAAATAGCTTTTTAATTTCGTAGCAAAAAGCTGTCTTGATTGGTAGATTTACGAAGTTTCGTAAACGAGTAAGATATTAACGACCAGTTGTAACTCAAATTAAAAATCCAATTCAAACAATCTTACTTATTACTTTAGTGCTGGTATAACTCGCGGTAACAGCTACCATAAACATCTTATAAAACACGGACACACTGCGCGAATTATAATAAGCTTAGGATCCATTCAGTATCATTCCTCGGTGTAAGGTAATTTCCTAGTGGAATCCGCACAGTGTGCAACCCAACGGAGAAAGTAAATCACGCGTTTAATCGTCCATATTTTACAATTTGCCCCCCAGTAAGTACTCAAGTAATAAAAAGATGTTGAAAAATTGGCGAGGCAAATTCTCAAGACGATATTACTGTCGTTCGATGAAAATTTAAGAAAGTGACGCGAGTGGGCTGTTGTCAACCGCAAATATGGTGACAAACGGATTATTATACGACCGCGGCAAATTACGTCCATAATATTTTATTTATCTTTACGCCTTTTATAGCTTTAAAGCAGCATTAATACTAGATGGATTCAAGCTGAAGAGGCACTAAAAGAAAAGCTGAATGGATCAGCGACTTGTCCGGGATTCCGTGAAAGTCATAAAATGATTTCAAGTAAAGCTGTTTTGTTGAACCAAGATAAAGAACCTGGTACTTTAAGAAGTTAGTTACTTTTAAATGACAGAACACCCAATATTGTATGCCTCGTTACCTACACATACATAATCAGCCTATAATGTTCCCACCGCTGGGACACAGGCCTCCTATCTGTTAGAGGGAGTGGGCCGTAATCCACCACGCGGGCCCAGTGCAAGTTGGTAGATGTCACATGTCTTTCGAATTCTTGGTTCGAGGACATGCCGGTTTCCTCACGATGTTTTCCTTCACCGTTTTGAGAGCAGTGGTGATGTAATAATTTACACAAAGTACCTATTTATACCAAATGTGGTTTCAAACATAATATCAGGGCTCGGCATTCAATTACGATTGGCATAATCCGTCAGTTATTGTACGAATTTATATGCCACAACTCATGAAACTTCTACACAAATTCGCCAACCAGCAATCCATTTTCCTGGAACTACGTTTAAGCATAAATAAAATCTTGATAAAACATTAAGCATACAAAACCTAACCTAGTTAAGAACTTAATGCTGACTTAGATACTTTGTAGCTGCGAACTAAATGTTTAGGTTCATATTGTATCGAACAGGGTTGATTGTCAATATGAAGACGCAGTAGCGGCAACAAGGGGCGTGAGTGGAAAAATCGAGCAATTTTCCGGATGCCGTTATAGCTAATACGACCTTCTGTGGCGGCGGTCGATTAATCTCTGTCGACCGCGATGGGCTCCGACTGCACGATATAAGGAACCAATAGAACGGGAACCCTGACACTTCAGATACAACCATCATTAGCTTCCTCTTAAGTGGAACGCGAGAGGGGAAAGGCAGGCCAATTTACGCTGGCTGAAGAACATGATGGATCCCTTTGAGCACGGAATGCGGGGATGATCCAACCGTTACGCCCTGCTAGCAGAAATTATGAGTGCACTCGAACGTGTAAAGATAAGGCTGCCAATATATAGAGCAAACATCGCAACACAATATTGATTAAGGTGGGCTCCAAAAATATAATCGGAAAGGCATGACGGAAACGATAAAGGTGATTATTTAGCCACTAATCATTCAAATGCGAAAAGTCAAACGTTTGATAGTCTAATTGGCAATTGCGGAGATAAAGGAGCAATTCGGCTTTGAACTACGATTCGCAACGCATTCTAATCGGATTCGTTGACGCTCTAAATTGCTTTTTACATATTAAGCCCGATTTCCTTTCCCACTGAAACATAAGCAATCAACTAGGTAGTAAACTGGCCGCATTCCTTGTAGGTTCTTGCAATACGGGACGAGGAAAGCAATGCACTAGAACACGTTTCGATGCAAATAAGAGCGTTTACGCTAGGCGGCTACAATGGTCATTACCACGTTTCAATTCGCAGAGAATTGCCGTTGCTCTAAACAGCTAAATAGCGTAAAACGAAACTCACGAGCGTCCGCGTACGAGTATGTTGCACATGAGGAATATTCATGACTCGGCTGGCAAATGGTACTCCATTTGCCGAGCCAATTCAATAACGTGCAACTTGAGGCCCATTTCAGCTAAGCAGAAACTTTGTATGTTGTAAGAAGAAACATTTTAAGAGCCGTTAATGTTTTGCTGCAAAATAAAACTGGAGCATAAAATTCTTATTAATGTTAGCTACATTTATTAATTACGTGTTAACTTTCGCACCACATTTTTTTTTCGCTTAAGCCTCCTCAGAAACCCCATGTTCTATGGAACATGGGGTTTCTGAGGCCCACGCTGCTATTTTCTGTGATACCGTGGACAGCTTTACTTCACCAGGACACTTCGCGGTTCCTTGCAGCATGTGCGTGATTCGCTAATTACGTTCGTATGTTGAATTATGGGCAGTCCTGAGATTGACATGGTCCTAGTAATGACATATTATATTTTGTACATTGTGAACACATGTTGTGCCTGTGCCTTGTTGCATGGCACGATGTGGCATCAGCCACTCTATGATGTACTCCCTGATATAAATGAACCAGCTTTTTGCTGCACCCCACTGGCAATAATTATACGCCAGTAGAAGTCAAAACTGAAGTCAAATCTCAAATAAACCCTGTTGTCAGCAATAAGGACACTAAGTGTCAACCTTTGCGAAAACGGTAACCTTAATTAATAAAAGCGTATCCATACCAAAATTAATGTATGCGTCCATACAAAATATGGGTCGTATAATAGGATATTGTTTTTCGCCGCTCAAAACACAGGTCACATCGCCCGACACACATGCGCAATCCCAGAGGAATTAAGTTATTAGCTAAAACGCTCGGTTCCAATACACGGCGGCCAGTCCAATGTCCGGACATTTTACTCTTCAATTTGAATTCAATGGACGGAATTAGAGAACGTGTGGGGACGCGTTGTGAGAACTACCACGATAAACGTTATGTGACATGGGGTTTCTACATCTTGGAACCACTTGGCGCTTATATAATTTGTTGCCGCTGTTCCCGTGAGCGAGATTTTGCCTACCTTGATGTTGACGTCGAATGAGTAATTTTTAACTTAATTTTTAGTAATCTATTCCATAACCAGAGGTCAGAAACCAATTTGTTATGTTGATGAGTCCCTACATTTTTAAAGCATTTAATCAGTATGACGAGGCTTCAGATAATTAATTTATTTAAGTAGACGTTTATTTTGCCGTTTGTATGTCACTGTCCAATATGTATGCATGTAAAATAACAATAGTTTTAAATGAGATTATTATTAGAATATGAATGCATATTTTGTACGTACGAGCAACCCATCAATTAAGCATATAAGACGACTTCATTTACCGATCAAATAGTATGATGGCTGATAAACAACTAATAGCATTAGTGGAACAGGTGTTTGGTAATTTTGTTAATTCAACTATCTGTGTTGTGCCGCCTAAAATATCACCTATCAGCTGCTATAAATAGCCTCTTAATCGTCTTCAGGTCAGCTCCCTCGGGTGTACAGACGACACAGTTGTCGTATCGTTATTCGTGAACGAACGTAAATCTGCGAAGAGTTGATTAGCTTAATTGAGGTCATTAATCGGTAGGATCGCGACGACGGGCGTATCGTGTTTAATTAACTAACGAATGGACGGACATTCGATTATCTTAATGTGGATGCGTTGGGCGCGCCGCGGACGATCCTCCCCGTGCACACACCGGACATCGACGCGACGGCCACTGCCTCCACTGTCAAGTACACGACACTGTGTTCGCAACGCGTTCAGTTTTTTACACAATAAAGCTCAGGCAATTTTAAAACACACATTGCTGGAAAACGAACGCTTTGTGTTTCAATTGACGTATTACTGTTTGCATCGGTTTTATTACACCTATTAATTTGCGAGAAAGCTGCAACATTAACTGTATTTTACCTTACAAAAAGACCATGTTTTCAACAAGCACTAAAGCTTTAGTTAGGTGAATTTAAATTTCTGTTATTCCTTGTAAGCATGCTATCTGCAACTAAGATCTGTAGAAAACGGAATGCGCTTATTAAATCCTAAGGTACACCCGCGAACTAAGCCACAACTAATTAAATTTAAAGGCTGTCCTAATTGTTGTTTAGGTTGGAATCCCCTGGGCTTACACGTAACTTTCTTGCGGCATATACGCGTAAACTGACACAATATTTTAAGCCTTCTCTTGAAACTCTAAAACCACGAAGTCGGGGGCTCGTCAGCGCGTTATCGTGCATGTACAATTAAACAAACAGCAGTTTGCGGTGACACAGCTTTTGTTTATCGTTTAACCCAACGCACAGTTGAATCTCTTAATCCCAAACAAATATCGCCGGTTGGTTGTACATTTCCCCTATAAATTTTCTATCTGCCGCATGGCACAGGGCTGTGGAAAAGCTGCTACCATTCATGCTGCTACGAGATACAATGAGGAACGGTAAACGAACGATTAAATCGCGCAGTTGCTGGCAATAATATAAACAATTGATTAAACCGGCCCTGCGGTCACAAAAGGAGACATTAGTTAAGGGGCCAGGTTTCGCTGCGTACCGACACGATAATGGTAGGAAATGATAGCGCCCGAGAAACGCTACGGGTAGAACTGGTACACTTTGTACCAACACTTGATTACCACCGAGTGTTGTACCTCGCTCTGTATTCTTATCAGTCACGTCTTACCCCCTTCATTGCCGCGTGCTTTACAGTTAAAATTCATAACCGCATCTAACTTATCTAAAACGCGAATAATCTATACCAAAATTTTGTAAGCATTTTAAAGTTGTTACCCTGAATACTAAATGTGCAAAGAAGGGTTGAAAGGGCAATTACAGCTATCCAGGGTGGATAATTACTATCAAACATTGCAGCGGGTGGAGCGCATCGGAGTGAGGGAGAAGGCAAAGTGGATTTATATAGGGTTGTCTCTGTCTTTAGTCTTAAGCTGCACGACTAAAGGAGTTTATATTACATCCTCGGGCTTTATGGGGCGGGTGCTGATAATTAGAACGAAAGATGCGCAGCCACGCGACTCGAACCGTAATCAGTGGTTTAAACTATGAACTTTAATACAATAATTTTGGGAGCAAAAAATATCCACTATGTGTGCTCACTATGATATGGAAGTATAGTAGGTACTAAGTACATATAGAACATCACGCCTTGTTTCCCGGAAGGGTTGGGCAGAGGTATACCTGTAGTAGGTACACCCACATTCCGCCAGTTATGTTTAAATCCCATAGGGCGGGGGGGGGGGGGGGGGGTTCCTATAGAGGGCGAGCCTATTGCCATCAACCGGGCCCAAATCAAGACTCCTGGCTGCTACTGAGAAATTCCAGATAGGAAAACCCAATAACCGTTTGCTCGATCCGGGAATCTAAACCAGGACCTCATGCTCAACAGTAGCGCTTGCAACCACTAGACCAAAGAGTCAGTGGTACACACAGCTACACATCAAGCTATACATTTCCAGTTTACGCTGACCTCGCATTGCACGGAAATCCTATACAATGCGAGATCACCTTATACTGGAAATGTATAGCTTGATGTGTAGCCGTGTGTACTACGTAAAATAATATAATTTTTCCATATATGAAAAAGCTCATGCTCACCATTTGACAGCTTTTATAACACAAATGTCAGTCCTTTACAGAATCTATAATTTAGGGAAGGACGTACGATGTCATAAGCATCTATGAAGATTGATTGGTTTCTAATGAACTAATTCATGGCATGCATAGTAAATCGCAATGACAATCAGTCATTCGAAATTTAAAAGATGACAGCGCGAGTTATATACCGAGTTTTAATATAGTTCGGAATCGTATAGATTTCATTTTAGGGGCTTGTGGCTAATTAATAACAGCCGCACGGGTCGATCGATCAGGTTAAGCTGCGCTTGCCGCGGTTGGTACGTGGATGGGTGACCATCTTTACATACCAAGACCCCTCCGTGCCTCGGAAAGCACGTTAAGCCGTTGGTCCCGGCTGTCATTTGTAGATCTTTGACAGTCGTTACGGGTCGTCAGAAGCTCGAAAGTCTGACAACCAGTCTTAGCAAGGGGTATCGTGTTACCCAGTGACTGGGTTGTGGAGGTCAAATAGGCAGTCGCTCCATGTAAAATACTGGTATTCAGCTGTATCCGGTAAGACTGGAAGCCAACCCCAACATAGTTGGGATAAGGCTAGGCAGATGATGATGATCGTATAGATTTCATACCACTTACTTGAACCATAAATTCGACAGCACACAAAGAAAATGCGTACCTACCTGAAAATAAGAGAACAGCATTTTAGTCATTGCATTTTATCACAATGTTTTACCAGTATCTGTATTTAAAGCTACATAAATACGCTGATAGTGGGTTTACCTAGCTTCCATGCGCCCTCTGTCTTATCAGCCCTGTCATCGCTATCACCTCGTCACTTGGACCGAGCCTGTTTACAAACAGCGCTATCGCAACGCGCACTCGCTAATTTGCGCCAACCACTCGACGACCATCCAACAAGTTCTGAAGTCCAGACGCGATTACCCAGTCAGGATGATTTATTTATAGCCCGCGTTAAGTATAAGTAGTTCATAAGATAGCGAATAATAAGCCCTATCGCTTAACTTATCATTCGGTTAATTAAAATTACCAATGTAAATGCCACTTCATCTAGCTCATTGTGAGTGGTTAGTGTCCGTTTGCGTTTTTATCAGACTTTTGCATGGAAGGCAATTTATGCGTGCGTGTGAATTTGTTCTTAATAGAAGCTTGGATGAAGATACATAAAGTTGATGAGACCTAAATGTCATAGAGGTTTATGTTAGCGTAACAGGCATTTAATTACGGTTTATCAGTTATAATTATTGTGGGTGTACTACAGGTACACCACTGCCCCTTCGAGGAAACAAGTTGTGATGTTATGTAGGGGAGATCCTTGTACCTTGGGACGCTTTTCTTTAAACCTCCATAATTTAAGTTCAAATTGATCTATAGCCTTGAATGTTGAAACTTCTATTAGGCAGCCAATAACATCACAATAATATGATGTAAAACACGACCTACTATGTTTTATCAATGAGAAAATGACAATTAATTACTTTAGGATATTCGTCCCAAGGTACAATCATGGCTTGTACTTCGGGACACCAATGTTTGTACCTTGGGACACATTTTTGTAAACCTAAACTGCCGCCAGATGAATATTAACTCTATCAGTTGACATACATATTTCGTATGCCGGAAATTTTGATATGAATGGGCAGCTTAAATACTTTGTTAAAGGTATTTAAAGCATTGAAAAACAAAGATAATCTTAATTTTTATATTAATAAAACAACAGTCATTACAAAGCGTACTTACAATCACTTTTTAGATACTCAGGAAAATAAAAATAATAACAAAACTTTTCACAAACATTACTATTAGTTTTCTTTAGACTTGATACCGCATTTCTGACAGTAATTTTCAAAACAGGTGCAATCTTCGTGCACCCAGCATCGGCAAGTGAGACACTGAATCCAGTCTTCTGTGCTGGAAGTAGTGAAATAATTTTCACCGCAACCCACACAATTATTTTCCTCTTGATCGTCATCACATGAATCGTCATTTTCTAAGATAACATCAGTTTCATCCTCAGAACTACCACTTTCTCTTTCTCTCTCAACTTTTTTCTTAAAAACACGCTTCTTGACAGATTTGTTTTTTTTATTTACTTTTGTTTTTCCTTTTTTTTGCAGCTAAAAGCTCCAATTCCTCTTTTTCAGGAGTATCGGTTAAGACTCTTGTCTTACCTTTTCTATTTCTAGTAGTATTATTCTTACGTGGTGGGGCCTTTGGGAAAGGACGAATGGCTTCAGGTGACATAAGGATATTTTTGTCTGTGTCTATAGTACCAATGGATGTAGATGGTGCTGGAAATTCTATTCCTACTTGGTTATTGTCATATTGTTGTCCAATATTTGCAGGTTGTGATGGTCCTGGTAGAGCAATATTTGGTTGTATTTCAGCCACATCCAATCTGCTGTGCGTAACGGTGTTAGCATCTACATAAGGCCTATCAGTAACATATGAGCTCAGGAACTCATCTTCGCCAAAAATATTAGGTATCATTAAATGGCCATATTCCTGCAACTTTAAATCCATTTTGAATTTTGGATGGCGTAAAAGCTAACGGAAAAGCAGTGCCAAAGCATTCGGCGACATTATATATAGTGAGAGGAGTTCCAGGATGTTGCAAAAGCCAATCGTTGCAAGCTTTGTTATAATGGCTTATGGCTGGTGTGAGGAGGAAATGTGAACATTACAATACCATTATTCTTGGCCAACTCTATGATTTTAATCGACATGTGACTCTCGTGTTTGTCCAATATCAGGAGCACTTTATTATCATTATTAGGTCTAACATGTTTAATGAAATGGTTAAAAAAATCCTCAAATTTATCACCATTGGACCACCCACTGGGAGTTGCAAGCCCCAAAGTCTCAGGAGGAGCACCATTAATCATGTGGCTCTTAAAATGCACTCTAGGAAAAATCATGCAAGGAGGAACCGAATTCCCAAGTGCATTCACGCATGCAATAACAGTGACATTATTACCTCTCTCTCTGCTGATGTAATATTCCCAACTTGTTTTACTTCTTTTGACGCTAAAACTTTCATTGTATTGTGTACTGTAGACATGCCAGATTCATCTACATTATAGATCCTTTCGCTTGTAAAATTGTATTTCAACAGCAGTTCCTTGTATTTATTAAAAAACAAATTTACATTCACCTTATTAAAAGAAGTAGCACGTGCTAAACTCGTTGCTTCTGGTTTTCGCAAGCTTAAATTTTGATGCCTTTTAATAAAATATTCATAAAATGTCTTACCAGCTTTTTTATTTGTGTCCCAAGCACTTGGATAAGTTTTTTTTCAAAATTACTGCATATTCGAATGCTAATTTTAAAAAAGTCATCTTTGCATATTCCTCAGTGTAACTTGGATGCCTTTAAGCAATATTCAACCAATTGCTCTTCTTCTCCATCACTAAATACTCTCTTGACAGCATTCAGAGGATGATAGACGACCTCAACATTTTCTTTTTCTTTGTTCAACTTCACGTAACGGCCTATTAAAGATTTTGAGACATAAAATTCTTCTGCAGCTTTCCGAATAGATAAACGTTTTTCAATTACCATTTTAATTGCACTTTTTACATTTTGCTCACTTGGTTTCGGCCGTATGACTTTATCTTTACTTCGCGGCATCTAAAAACATGAAAACAATAAATAAAAATATTTTATTAAAATAAATAGTTGAAAAAAGCATTGCCTTGTACCTTGGGACAGTCCCAAGGTACAAATTTCAGTGGTAGAATACAAAGTGTGGTTATAATTTTTGAATTACGGAAATCTAGGAAATTGTATTAAAATAAGTGATTAAGAATGTAAATAACAACTAATTGTATCATAATTAAATTACTCACCTCAAAACATTTCGTCTAAAACAAAGGTTCAAGCGGATTGCAAAAAAAAAATCGGACGAAAAAAATCACACTGCACACCACATCTAAGGAACGAAGCAAAATGGCCGATTTTACTGCATGCTTTCTGAATGTTGTAATTAAATAGCTACTAGATGTCGCTACTTACCACTTCTCAATGTAAAATTTCTGACGCAATGAGCTTGTCCCGAGGTACAAGGTGTCCCAAGGTACAAGGATCTCCCCTATGTATTTATGTTTATCAGTTATGGATATACTGCACTTTTCACGTAGCGCGTCTCTTTTTGATCAAACAGGCTTCGGAAATAATGACAGAACTCCCATAATGCACACAATAAAAATAAGGTTGACACAAAAAGAAGCTGAGCAAAATATACTGGAAAAGAAGCACTAGCTGGACCCAACCTCAAGCATGAAGAAGCTCGAACCGTCAATAATGTTTGTTTATCCGAGCGAGATTTGCGTGATCCAATTATTGCACTGCCATAAAGTAATTATCACTAAGTTCATGAATAATGATGTTAGTAGAAAAGTGATTGATTTACTGTTAGAGCAGCTGAACATTGTAAGACTATCTTTGCATTGTATAAATTCAATCTACTTTGTATTGTATAATTGCATTGCACAGGTGTGAGTACTATGTATAATAGGGCTACCATTTACCGGTTATGTAATTGACTTGATGGGCCCTGGCGGCTGAGAGTATGTCATGCTCACTCAGATGTCTCGCTGATGGTGACGCGTGTGTTGGATCATTTAGCTCCCTTCAAAATGGTTGAGCAAATGGTGCTGATCCATGCGTCATGCTCGTGAACGGGCGCTCATAGTTGGGACTGCTCACCTCTTAGCTTCCTCGGCTTATTTGTAATTATTTTATTTAGAAATTGTTTTTGTTTCTTTTGCTGCTATGGATACGTTTTTTATTTTACATCGCCGTCACATTTAGTTATAATTTCAACATTATTTTTGTACTAATCTTTATGTATCAATTTAATTTAAAAGAGTGTCCATGGAGTTTCCTACCCGTCCTTCTCCATAGGTACCTACAACGCTTTGGAATGGTAACTAGCTTCATATTTTTAACTGACCGACTCCTTGACAATTCAAAAGTGCCTGTAAATGGTTTAATTAAAATAAATGCTTTGAGTTTGAATTGTTACTGCTCTTAGACTCAGATCTGGACACATTCCATGCAAAAAAATTGCCTTCATGATGAAGCAAATCGCTTCACCCAATTGTGAGGAACGTGAAGTTGTCGAGGACCTACAACATTTATTGATGGAATGTGTCCAATATGAGTCCTATAGAAATATTAGTAAGGTCCCTGAATTTGAACAGAACTGATGTGCCTGCATGTTCAGTACAATTATATCCCAACCAAATGGCGACGATGCGAAGGGTTTGTTCAAATTCATAGCCCACGTCTTGTGAAAGTATAATTGTTTAGGATACGATGGGACTGACATACGCTTTGCGTAAAAGCCCCAAAAAACAAATAAAAGAAAAAAAATGGCTATAGATGACAGTTATATTTCTTTTTATTAAATATTAATTTAACAATACAGTCCAACAAATGTTTAATCCCCGACATCCGTTGCTCATCTATATTACAGTACGCTAAAAAAAACAAGCGCAGCACTCGACTAAGCACCGCTCCACTAAGTGACAAAGGTACCGCGATAAAAGCACGTACAAACCGTATCAACAGCCACGGTACTTAGCAGAACAAACAATGGATCAGTAGCAATCATACGGAATACCATCGAGACCGCGAGACTTAACGAAAGTCTTGTTTTTGTTGGCTCGAACCATGGCCCATAAGGCCCCGGACATGTCAAATCAATTAAGGATAACATTCGGGACAACGGGTAGACTATTATTTTAGGCACTTAAGCTCATTAAGTTCACAGACTTACAGTAGTTTCCATGTAAAGCCATTAACTTTTTTAAAGTGTTTAAGTTTATGAGTAAAGTAATTGGATGATGGCGATCGAATGACAGAAGTCATTCCTTGATACATTAAAGGTAAATAAGTGAGGTTAATTAAAATGGGGTAGATAACTGTGGAATTAATGGCGCAACTACCAGATGTACGCGTCCCTCAGGCCGTTTTATTAGTAATAAAAGTCTTAAGGGCTATGTCGGTTCAATACGTCCTGATTGGTTGTAATAAATAAGGAAGAAAGACAAGGAGGCTATATCTCTGTTACCTCCTCATTAAAAACAAGCATTATTAAGTAGGTACAATCACATCCAAAATATGTTCGGCACTTTTAGGGCTATTTTTATCTGCTCATTGCACGATAAGAATCTGCTTTACCGACTCAGCATTATATATTTCGTCGTAATGTCAATGCCGCAGAATGACATTCTGCCATCTTCTTTATGAGTAATTTAAAAAAAAAAACGTACATTCTCTCATAATGTGTTGTCCTCGCTGAAAAATCACGTAATATTATGAACTTTTTGCCGATTTCATGAATTCGTTTTGTTCAAATCATTATTTATAACTTTAACTCATCAATTTAAACTCCAAATACCCACTACTTTTTATTTTAATAAAAAAAATTGCAAAATAAAAACGAAGCATCTTATTCCTTTTCAATACAATTCTGTTTGTCTCACTTAAGCTTTTGACAGCAAAAACATTAAGTGACGCTTAGTTGAATGAAATATTATTAAATTTAGTACGGGGTATAATAATGAAGGTACTGATCTACCGAAAAAAAAATGTATTTGAATAAAACAATAAACTAAAAAAAATAGAATTGAATTTAAATACATGTCCACATTTGTAGTACTTTGTGTAACGTCGAAATCATGCTACATCTGATTTACTTTGAACGCATCTCTAGTTCATTTAGCAGTGGCAACACAATACGCTACAATATATTTTTTTGAAAATGACTTATAAGTCAGACCGAATTAAAAATATGACATTGAGAGACGCTGAGAGGTAAACGAAAGAAAAAATTCTTAATATTTCATAAATAGCTAGGCCATTAAAAAAGTTTTAGGTTTATGTCAACTCGACATTCGTCAAAGGTATTTGCTATTTTAATCTATCAAAGATTAAAATAGCATCCATTCCATTATTTCTTATTCCGTAAGAATAAGAGTTTTGTTCGGAATTATAATTCTGTAAATATATATTTGATATGGTACATGTCTTATGTGAAAGTTCTTATGAAACAAATCGAACTAAGAGAGATGTATTAATGATTCTAATTCTGTAAATACACATTTGTTATGGTCGCGACTTATATTTTGATCAAGATACAACCTGACACTGACCTGAAAATTGCAAAAATCACAAAAACCTTAATTTCGCGGGTTACCACTGCGGATCTACCTTATATATAGTTGTCTACGCAATGGTCTAATCAGTGCCGTAGCTTCAAAGGGTATTTTGTGTCCCAACTTGATAAAGGAAAGAATTTGAAAAGTGACGAAGATATAAAAGACTCGACTATACCTGCTTAAAAAAACATAACAACACGACTTGTTTCCCCGCAGGGTTGGGCAGAGGTGTACCTGTAGTAAACCCACATTACGCCAGTTATGTTTAAGTCCCATGTTATTACATGGGACTTAAACATAACTGGCAAAATGTCCGCCCCTATTGGGGTCGAGCCTACTGCCATCAACCGGGCACAAATCCAGACTCCGGGCTGCTACTGAGAAATTCCAGATAGAAAAACCCAATAATACCAAACCCAAACCTCTTTAATAAGTACCAAATACACAGTTATTCAAACAATCGACTCTGATAAGCTGAGTGATTATTATAGTATTAGGAATACTAAACATGAAACAGTTTGCATGATAAATCAAAATCTGATACCCGTATTAAAGTTTCATCGTTTATTTAGGACGTATTACCATTTGACCCGCATGTTAGGGATCACTTATACATGCCTACCTACACTCCACAGAATTAAACCCATGCAAACTATCCCTATTTAACTCGTACACAACGCATGAACGATTTATAACTTCAATATCTATACATATTATAAATTAAAGTCTCCTTTCGTCTGTCTGTGTGACCGCGATGTCCTTCTAAATTGTAACACAACGGATTTAGATGCAGTTTTTCAGGAAGCTGTCAACAAAGAATGGAAATAAGTATACTCAACATAAAAATAAAATACAAAGTACGATTAACAAGATTACTAAGGAAACAAACCAAAATTATAGACGTAAAATACCAAGTTAAACAATTGAAATGAAGATGGCTATCTAATACGAAGTGAGACAGAGAAATGGGCCAAAGAAGTGACAGAATGGTGTTCTAAATATAAAACAAGAAGAAATAGGCAGACAGTATCGTAGTTGGGAAGATGACATCAAAAAGGCGGCAGGGACGACTTGGATGAAGAAAGCAAGAGAGCGATGCTTGTGGAGAACACTTTATTATTATTATTTCCTTTATTCCATTAAATACATATAATTTACATTTTCACATCAAAGCATCTACAATCTACACAGCCTTTTCCCAACCATATTGGCATCGGCTTCCAGTTTTACCGGATGCAGCTGAATAAGAGTATTTTACGTGGAGCGACTGCCTACCTGACCTCTACAACCCAGTAACTGAGTATTACGATACCCCTTGGTAAGACTGGTTGTCAGACTTTCGGGTTTCTGACGACCCCTAACGACTGCATAAGATCCACGAATGACAGCCGGGACCAACTGCCCAACGTGCTTTCCGAGGCACGGAGGAGTCTCTGTAAAGATGATCACCCATCCACGGACCAACCCCTGTTTTAAGTGTTATCGTTGCAATATGCCAAAACGAAACGAACTTTCTTTAGAAAAACGTGTGCAGATACAGCTTCTGCATGAGCAAGGGAAATCACAAGTAGAGATTTCCAAAACTGTGAAATGTTCGCGCCGATCCGTGCAATATGCTATTAAGCGATTCTCTGCAACCAGATCACATCAAAATAGACCGAGAACCGGGCGCAAACGTATCACCACAGACCGTCAGGATCGTCAGTTAGGTACTGAGAGAGTCGTTAAGAAATAGGAAAATAACATCTTCAGAGCTCGCTGCTGAGTTGTCAGAACAAATTAAGAAATCAATTTCTGCTCGAACTACTCGTAGAAGACTTCAGGAAGCTGGTCTGAAAGGCTGTAAAGCTAGGAAGAAGCCATGGTTCTCCGACAACAACAAAAAAGCTCGGTATAAATGGGCCTTAAAACACCGATCTTTCACCGCTGAACAGTGGTCAAATGTTGTGTGGTCAGACGAATCAAACTTTGAGGTGAATAAGTCAATTTAATGCCCTAATAAAATTATATAAAATGGTTTAAAAACCAAACGCATAGATGAAGTTATTTTTTTTTCCGGAACTCAATATTTTTCTCTTTATTGCAGATTTTTGGTACACCTGGTGTGACCTTTGTGCGTCGCCGGGTGGGCGAAGAATTTAAGCCAGAGTGTGTGATCCCAACCGTAAAACACGGCGGCGGCAGCATAATGGTCTGGGGTTGCATGACCGATTCTGGAGATGAGATGGCGAATTGTTCGTGTGTGATGGCCGCATGGATTCTACTAAATACATAAATGTACTAGAAACTGCGTTGCTGCCTTCATTCACGAAACTAATTTTCGGCGACACGAACATGGATGGTGTTAAATTCCAGCAGGATATCGCGCCATGTCACAAATCTGCCCGCACTATGACATGGTTTCGGGAAAATAACACAGAGCTTCTTGACTGGCCTGCCCAGTCGCCAGATCTGAACCCCATAGAACATTTATGGGGTTTATTAAAGCGTAGAGTTAGGCGCCACACAATTAACAACAGAGAAGATTTGAAACGCTACCTGCGCCTAGAATGGAACGCGATTACTGCTGAAGACTGTAAAAATCTTGTTAGCTCTTTACCAAAAAGAAATTCTTCTGTAATTAAGGCAAAGGGTGGACCCACAAAAGATTAATTTTCAATTAATAAATAGTAAAATAAACCTTTATAAAACGTTTTGTTTTATTTCTATTTGATACTCCTCATAAAACTGAAAGATGTCATGGGTGCTCAATACTTTTGGCCAAGGCTGTATATATAAAACATAGTAGCCCACCGGTAACGGGAACAGGGTCCAAGCTACCGGTGGTCAGGGCTCCTGAGAGAGGAATCTCCTGACGATACGCGCCGTGTCCAGAAGTACCGCTCTCTGGATTAAGCCCTTGATTCAGCTGCCTAACAAGAGCCTCTTTAGGTGTTGGTCGAACTCTTGGCTGAGAAAGAAAATTAAGATCATGTCAATTGATCAATAATGTAACCCAAGGTATCAAAAAATTGCCTATAAAAGTCATTTTTTGGCATGCGCTGCGTAAACTATTGATGATATAATTATAAAATAATGTACATGTTTATAGTACTCATCATTGCCGCAAGGCTATATGTATTATAGTTAAGTCACGATAACCGTTTTTTGTTCAAATTAGTCAATCAAAACACGGGTAAAATCGAAAGACGAGGACATTCGTATCCTGATATTAATCCTTATCCAATTAAATAAATTCATAATCATGGTTTATTATGTAAATGTAAATTGCTCGAATTTAAATTATTAGAATCGGACGTTTAGAAGTTACGACGGGAATAAAAATGAAAGTAAGAAAAATGCCGCGGTGTGAGCGAACAGCCCTACCAGTTACCTACAAATTTTATTTTTTTGTGGATTAACACAGGATTTACTACTTTTAATCCCGATAGTACGTGCCCATGGGATATTTTCCGACATCCACGCGGACGAAGCCGCGGGTAAAAGCTAGTTTAAAATAAAGAAATCTCGATTTTTTGATAAGTCGCAAAACCGTGCGAAGCAGGGCCACGCGGCTAGTATAATATATTATTATATGTGAATCAAGAATCACAAATCTGTAAGGTTATATAATTAACTAACGGCATGTGGGTATATAATTGTATTCTTGAAATCATTTATAGCTCCTTATTTTCCTAGGCACATAGCAGTGAGAACGCAATCTAGCAATGCAGTGAGAACGCAATCTAGCAATTAAACTATAAAGCTATATAACTAGTTATCATTAACGAGGGAAATAACTATTATGCCTGAAACTGATCACAGAAACGTTATATAAGTGCCTGGGGAAGAAATGACATGTTACTAATTTGCTGCCACTTCCTGCTTATATCATGCGAACTCAACATCTACAAGACTGAAATTACTTGTTGTAACTTAAATGGATTCAGTTGAGAGTGAGCTGTAATAACTTGAGACAAGAAACTTCTGCCAATAACATGATAATACCATCTACAGAAGATGGTAGATGGTTAAGTGCTGTGACATGCCATCGATTGCAAATGACATTAAATAAAGGTTCTATAATTATTTACTTATTTATTTTAATTACATAGATAATAAAATAGCCTGTTCATAAAAAAAAAATTGAAAATATCTTAAGTAGTTTGGAAATAATATCGTTTTTTATGCTCTGGGTAGAATTTATTTCATAAAGTATTTTACAACAATACTTATATACCTATTCACATATAGAATTGATGTGTCCATACACATCAATTTTAGTTTAACTAAATTCTAAATTAACATAATTTGCATAAGTTACTCGCATTATATGAAGACGTAATAACAGATTTAAAAGTCACTTATCTGCGCCTAAGTTAGGATAGTTAGGAGAATAAATATATGCTATTCTGTTCTATATGCTGTGTTATCTATACAGACTGACACTTAAAAAAATAGCTATGTATAACCGTAATTTTGACGATTATAGTTAGCCATATTGCCACAATCGTGTGAATTAATGCCTTCTCAAGTTTTCTTCCACTCAAGCCTTAAAACTACGTTTGACTAGTTTCAGTCAAACCCTTATTTTATTATAGAGGAAAAAAAAAACGTTTTTTCTTTAAACCTTATTTACATCTACAATCACTTTAAAATAAGAACCGAACTGCGTCTGTATAAGATTGTTTATATAGATATGAAATATTTAAATTTCAGTTTTTACGCAAGCGAGTTTTTAGCTTTTTTTAATTTACTTTTTATTTTACACTTTTTAATAATTATTTTTCACGTTGATAAGATCTATTATACGATTATATAAGAACTTTCGCGCAGCTTTATTATATGTTTTGAAAATTTAAGTGAGAATGGTTGCTAACCAACTTTAGACCGTCATAGATCCAAAATGGTCATTCAAAATGAAAAATGATTACAGAAACCTAAAGATAATTTTCAAATACATATTCAATGATACGGACTTGACATACTTCGTCGACTTATTTTTATTTCTTTTTCACAATATGCGTCTGGTTGTTGGAATATTGAGTTTTGATTACTGTCATGTCTTTAGTGACACTCACAAGATTAAGACAAATCGATTGACGTAATAATCATCAAAATCGGCTCACGCGTTTGGTCCCTAGAGCGCCACAAAGGAACAAACATACATACATAGGCTGATAAAAACATTACCCTCCTTTTTTTGGGTGAGAAATCATCAAATAACTTCTCCCGCTCTGGGCGGAGCGGGAGGGTGTGTAAGACTCTTACTAACTAAAACCCACCCGTATGCCTGTGTTGCCAAGGGCCTCGGTAACCCTTTAGTACCTTCCCGCGACCCCGGCAGGCATCGGCCCTAGTGGACCCCTACACTTGTGCTGACGACATCTCTTTGAGGCGCGCGTGGAATACAATGCGCTGTCGACCCGGGCCTGGTCCTTACCGGACGGTGAGCTACCCATTGCTCACCGTCCGCAAGCCCGCGCCTACTATGGCCGGAAATCCGCCCGGGATTCCCGACGCCCAGGGCATCTCCTGCGGCGGCTAGGGGCGAGGGCGCAAAATGTGCATTTCCCTCAACCGTCCCGCCTCCTCCTTCACGAGCATTACTGCTTTACAGAAGGAGGTGACGGCTGTCCATGCCCTATCGCTCCGTAACATGGCCTGAACCAGGGCCGGACGCGAGAGATCTCTGCCGCCGATTGCCTCCACGAGGACACGGCGGTGCTCTGCCCAAGCCGGGCAGACCTCCACCGTGTCCTCCGGGCGATCCACGCAGTAGTGACACCCGGGCGTTTCCTCCCGCCTTACCCAACACAGGAACCTCCCGGAGCTCAGCGTCAGGCGGAAGGTGAGGACGCCGTGGCGCCTTTCTAGCCACTCCTCAAAGCGAGAACTTATCGCCGCAATTGTGGCGTGCCCAGCACTGGGTTGCGACAACCGTACTCTCCATGTCGCCTTGAGATTCCGCCGGAGCTCCGTCCGCTGTGCTGCGATTTCTCGCGGCAGCGGAGTTACGCCCCGGCGTTTCGCCTCCTCGCGTCACAACCATACGTACACGAGGACTTTTGCCTCCAGATCCCATGGCGACAATTCGGCAAGGAGGCTCGCTGCCTCACAGGAGACCGTGCGGTATCCCCGGACCAGCCGGATGGCCATGACCCTTTGGGCCGCGCTCAACCAGCGGGCTGGCCGCAGTGCCAGGGAACGCACCCACACAGCCCCGTAAAGGGCCATGGACCGCACGACCCCCGCGTAGAGCCTCCAGCAGCCCCTGCCTGCTCCAGTTTGGGAGCCAAACGTCGGAAATGCTCCACGAAATTCCACCGGCTGTCGATGACGAGTCCCAGGTACTTCATCGTCGACTCGACGCCGATGTAAACCCCTCCTACCGTTATTTGGGTGGCGCGTTCCGAGGACCATGAAAACACATGGCCTCGGACTTGTGCAGGGCCACCTCGAGTCCCAATTGCCGGATCCTTTCGACGATTGTCGCAACCCCGCGTGCCACTACTTTGGCCGCCGCCTGGTGCGACCTCCCTTGCGCCAGGACCAACGTGTCGTCAGCGTAGCACACCACACGCTGACGCCGCTAGGGAGGTCAGCGCGCAGCACCCAGTCGTATCCGATGTCCCACAGATGCGGTACCCAGGACCGATCCCTGTGGGACACCGCACGACATCTCTTGCCGGTTCCACACTCCCTGGTGACCGACTTTGCGTCGCGCACTCGGGCAAAAAGTAGTCGAAAGTAGTTTTGACTGACTTTAGACTATTGTATGTGTCTTACTTAGTTCAAGACTACAATAGAACACAGATAGTGGACAGAGATAATATGACTTTAGTAGCCCATTTCCACCTACGATGATCGCAAAGATTAAATTCGCATTTCCCTAGGTTGATTGCTGTTATAGCGAACACGTTCAATGTTTTTCTTTAATTCCCATACATACCTACACACATGGCAATTGTCGCTTATATCTGTTCATTAGAACTTATATCAATTGAAAACACTCATTAAACTTCTAAGATAGTTAATTTGTCGATTTTAATCACACTTGGAGTCATGACTATCCTTTTATTCCATGCATTTCCACGAAACAAGACGGATAGGTATGCGTGGCTATACCCATTTGTATCCTGAGGTTTATGCTTAGTTCATTATTACTCGTTTTTTTGTGTAGTCTTAGTTGTCAACATCGTTAAACATTAATTATCACTCATTTCTTTATAATATCCTAGAAAGGAAATAAGCCCATTACTCACCCACAATGGTTAACATAGGATTTAGGATTTAAGATAGCTAAAACCTTACAACTCTTCCGAATTTGGAGATTATTATGATGTAGGTAACTTAAAGAAAATGATTAATACGAGTATCTATGTCGACAAAATATCAAATCTCTATAATAACAAAATAAACAACAACGCTTCAAAGTACGTATCTACTTACTTCGTTAATAATGTTTTTAATGATGAGATGGCGACTGGTCATAGGAACAACTTGCGACCCACGGATGACCCTCAAGTTAGAGGAGGAAATTTACAAGTCCGTGATAAGGCCTGTCGTATTATATGGATCGGAATGCTGGGCCGTGAAGAAGACGGATGAAAAGGATTGCATGCAGTGAAGATGAGAATGTTGAGATGGATGTATGGAGTGACGAAAATGGAATAAAGTAAGAAATGAGTATACATATACCTAAGGAGAAGTTTGAAAGTGGCACCACGCCATTGACAGAAAACTTGAAAGGTAACCTTTTGGCTTGGTATGGGCATGTGATGAGGAGGGAGGAAACGCATGTGACTAAAAGAGTCATGAATATAAATGTTGATGGATGGAGAGGGAGAGGAAGGCCAAAGAAAAGATAGAACGGAGAATGGAAGAAGATAACGTGTTGCGTCGACCCCAAGTAACAAGGGACAAGGGCAGGAAAATGATGATAGAGATAAAGTGCTCAGAAACATTTATATGAAACCTATGTACCTATGTTAATACACTTTTAGCACTTATTGCGTTCTGATAAGCCGATTAATTGGAAATAAAATCAACAATGGGACGAAAGCTAAAGAAGTGACTAAAAAGATTACCGTAAAAGAGCTTATAAAATGCTGACAAGGAGGGTAAATTTGTTATGTATATTTGTGTAAAATAATAAAAAGGAAATTTTAAATTAAATCAATAGGTCTTTAACTAGCTGCGCCCCGCGGTTTCACGCGCATATGTATGCAAAGTAATTAACATTACGAAACACAAAACATTAACTTAAATTACTTGCCATATGCTAGCACACGCCAATATACCAAAAAATTATGTCCTAACACAGGTCATGGTCTACCCATGTGCTAAATTTCATCCAAATCAGTTCAGCTATTTTAGCGTGACAAAGAAACAAATAAACAAACAAATAAAGTTATTTTTGAATATTAAGTTACGATTTAAGAAGATGCCATGAGATTGTTTAAATAGATATAGAAATAGGTCATCTTGTTTCAATCTTTTTTAAAGTTAGCTTTTTACGCAGTTGAGTATTTTGATTTATTTATCAACTTCGAAACTACGAGGTAGAGAAGGAAACCACTAGATTCCTTGTTTTGGCAACATTCATTTCTAGGGCAGGTGCCCTAAAAATCCATGAAAACCAACGAATAATATGATGTCGAGATAGTGTTTTACTATAAGAGAAACTAAACTGCAATGCCAACAAAGTACTGTCTATTATTTATCAGACTCTTGTACCAATTCACAAAACAAAATTAAAAGTTGCACAATTTACAAAGGAAAACCGAAGAATCTCTTATTTGTTCGCAAACTTCTTCATTTCTTATTAAGACCGTATAGTTTCAAAGTGGAAACAAAAAAGTACAAAGTACCGTTTGTTTACAGACGCAGCTTAATAAGAAAGAAGGAAAACCGTGTATAGAGTAGCGGGACGTGTTGGTAATCCTGGCAGACGTAGCGGGACATCCGGAGACGGCAGCGCGACGGGATCCGATCCGGGACTCCGGGATAAGATCCCGATCCCGGCAGATTGTCGTCGCTGATTTCCTGGGACAATGGACGGTAGAGATATGTGCGTTTATCCCGCACGATATACTGACAGCTTTAGAATAAAACCATGTTTTATTTTCAAATGGAAAATGTTTAGCGCTGCTATACAACTTACAAGTTAAAATCGACTTGAGATGCAGTCGGTCAGTCTGAATGTTTAGAACGCTATGTACCTGATCCAGTTACGAACTAAGTCAAAGTAACTACAGAAACGTGTTGTATTTCGATATTTTGAAACTATTTCGTGCAAAACCTTGTTGTAGCTTATTATATTCATTATGCAATATCAGGCGGCATGTCTTTCTCTCAAACGAGCACAAAACACGAGCACGTCTCGCTCGCACCGCTAGCGGCGAGTTTCATAGCAAAAACTATAACATCTCACGCGCCCGCCTCTTGCATCGAGTCTCTTTATAATCAGCTAAAGTCCACTTTTTCCGTCGTCCCAATAAGCGTGGCACCACTAGAAAAAGTGACAACAACACGCTTCCGTTTAATTCAGAAGTATAATTAAATTGGGTGATAAAATTTGTCATCTATCTGCGCTATCTACATGGATATGATGTTTTCGTTATGCGTAATAAGTTTCATTTCCTTGCTTTTTCTCACTTGCCTGTTTTGGTATTTGCCATCTCTGTCGGTGGTAGCAACGGGATAAGTGCACGTTTGCTGTTGCTATTTGCAAACAATGGCGTGTTAACCGCCGTGTCCCTGTCTGGCCACATCTAAGGTGCCGAAGACATCGGCGTCAAATTAAATATTGGTACCGCATGGCACATTACGAGTATTACACTTAGCTACTTCGAATTTATGCAACTCTGGTATCTCTGATATGGGTATTTAGAATGTCATCATTCCAAGAGCTGCTGAGACTGATTTGAACCAATTGAGACTGATGTCATGGTGTAATTTTTTGGGCATGGTTTGAGCAAATATCTTGTAGGTATGGTAACTAATACATAGGAAAATAAAGGAAACAAGCATTTAGTAAGAAATTCTCTATAACAGTCGATGTATTCTGTAAAAAAAAATCACCGTGAAAACTTCGGTGAAGTGTGGTTGTTTTTTTATGGGAAATTGTGAAGTGAGCCTGGAGTGAGTTGTCAATAGTGTCAATACCTAGCATCCAATGCACATTCGCACAGGGATTATAAAAACCTAAGGCGGTCTATTCTGTAAAAATCTCACCGTGAAAACTTAGGTGAAGTGAGTTTCAAGTGAGTGTCTTCAAACTCACTTCACCTAAGTTTTCACGGTGAGATTTTTACAGAATAGACCGCCTTAGGTCTTTATAATCCCTGTAAATAATTAGGATATCAGATTAAAGAGCAATGTTATTCATGGATACAACAAACCCCGAACATTTTGCACGAGTATGTTTTACACGCACGGCTAACATACAGACAATAAGCTTTACATGTTAGGATTTGCATAATCTGCTGTTTTTTAAATTAACACGAACGGATTTTACACAGGTATACGAGAGAAATGTATGAAAATAGACTGTTCTCCATTTTAAGAGCTTAATGTTTTAAGCTGTCTATGGTTATTTAAGACTTTTTAATGGCAGCAGATAACGTAGTTTATTTATGTTACATAAAACGTGATTTAATAATAAACTTTCAGTTTATTTCATGGATGTTGTTAAAGTTGACCAAGACTTAAAGTCAAGATAGGCATTGATGGTCAGCAAAATGTTTCTAGCAGCAATAACTTGATCACCAATTCGCTTACCAAGCGTAGAGTACCCATAGTTATTTATAGTCTCGATCCCAGCCATAAACCACTTATTTACCGTGAATTTATTTGCTCACCGTACGCAGCAAAGGTGAGAAACCCTAAATGAAATGTTGTTGATAATTTTCTAATTTAACACACGGAACCCATCTAAGATGGTAAATAGATAGTGATTTCCACATTGAGAAACAAAATATCTTCGTTTGGTAGTTAACGTTGCCGCATGCCGATGTTCTTATCGGTTCGCCCATTAATAATGGCACTTCGTCTTTTAAGGCACGAGAGCCGACTACGCATTGTTGCGTTGTACAACGTCGCCTATTGTGGCGTGAACAATAATTTGCAACCGAACCTCTACTAAGACGCGAAAGGATCAAATAACTGTGGTGTTCGCGGTGTACAGAGCATTAGGCTTTTACGTGTAATCCCTCCCCCCTAAGCTGGATTACCTGGCCTACCTATTCCCTTGTATTAAGCTCCTTCAGTTCGGCTGACATCGTCTTTGTCCCTGATATTCACCGCATGTTAGTTAGATTTATACATCCACCCACCCGAAAGCTTAGTTGAGCTGTCGTGGGTGGGATCTGGTACATCTAATATAAATTGAGGATCGAATTGTTAATGCTTTAGATTTAAGTTAGAAACTTACAGATATTTCATGAAATTTTAAGTAAACTTAACAATATTGAAAAGCTTTCTGTAATTCAAAGCTTTATAATTATACAATAATAAATATGACCTAATTATTTTATGAGGATTGAAGTCATTAAAAGTAATAACGCATTAACAGCCACTAAATAATCCTGGTACTCTCGTGATAATTATGAAAATGCATTTCATAATTCACATTTTTACGACTGCATTAATTGAATTATTGCGATTCAATAAAAAGCACTACAATTATTTAACAGTAAAGCGAATTAATAAAATTTCCCCGTGTAACGCGTGTGCTTGAACGAGAACAGATGTGCTCGTTATTTTACAAAACGATACATTTTTAACAAACCTAGCCGCGGGGAATTCCGCGGAATAATCGAGTTCAATTCAATTTGACTCACTTTAGAGAGCTATTTTCCGGTGCAAATGAGGTTTGTTAAACTGAAACGCACACATAAGTAATATAAACTAATAATTTATCGATCATTGTGTTTACGTGAAAAGATAAAGAAAGACAAAGTGTTAACAACAAAATTTGCACTAACAACCGCAGCTAATCAACTGCCAACGCGGCAAAATACATTAGTGTAGTTACCTAATTCGAAAAACAAGGGGAACGTTTCTATTTCCCGCTCGAACTTCGGAAAACAGGAACCACTATCGTCTTAATCCGCGATCTAATCCAGTATACGATCAGCGTCGCTCATTAACAAGATTTATGAACAGAAAAGAGACGTCCGGACGACATCGTGCGCCCCGATGCGTTATTTACGACAACCAGATTGGCAAGATACAGTATCCACAGTGCCTTATGGTACTGTGACTTTTATAATTAGAACCTCTGGAGTAAAATAAAGGTCATAAATGGGGAATCTTTCTATGATGATCTGGTGAAGAAGGAAAAGTATGGAGAAATGAAATGTAATGAAATGAAATTGTTTATTCTGTAAATAGGATATGACAATCACTTTTACACGTCATATTAAAAAATAAGCTAAATGGAGTCGACATTTCCTATCTGACTACCCCTGAGAAGAAATGGCGAAACAAACTCAAGGGTCAAAGTCTCTTTTAAAGTCCAGACATAATCTTGGTCAGATCATGTGAGGACCATGTAGATCTATGTCTGAAATGGTCTTTTGAGGAAAGAACCACACAAATTTGAGTGGACCTGTCCAGTCAGTGCAAGCATTTGTCAGTAATCGTGTAGCTCAACTCAAAACTTAGGAGCTCAACGACTCGACGAACAATACCAAGGAAAGGACAATTGGGTTGGCCGCATAAAGAACTCAAAATGCCAGACCATCATTAAAACTAAGAGAAAAAAAAAACAACAAGAAATAAATAAAAATGACCCACATAGTGCTCACATTCACAATAATTAAAGTAATACTCGTATAATACTTTTTAAGGTACATAAATATTCACGTAATTTTGCTTATAATATTCATCAATGTCAATATGTACATATAGTTGTATATAAGAGAGAGAGGGCCACACGAGGTAGTTTGCCATTGACAAGATGGCGTTACTCACTTTTCAGAAAACTTAGCAATGGTACGAAAATAAGCCTAAACATTGGGAAAAACTTGAAATCTTTAATGCCATGTTTGTGCCATGATAGACTGCGCTGCATTGAAATAAATTCTCAAAAACGAAAAACATCTATGTATGTATATTCAAAAGGACAATAATTTTATTATGCCCATATGAAATCTACAACGAAGAAATACAAAACATATTTCTACGTCTTGTGACGGTGAAACATCAGACAGATAATTTTTAGTCATGCAACCTCCTGAATCTGAAATGAGTTTTAGTATCCCGAGAGTGTATGTCTTGGAGGATAATCTTGATAGATAGAGGTCTATGCTGGTCCGAATGGTTTGCTCTCGTATCGGGAGTTCGTGCACGCCACGACGTTCGGTATCGGTACGCCTGTAATCCGATAATAATGAATAGAAAATAGTACGGGCATCGTGGCCCAGTTGAAACTTGCCCGTAACTGGAGGCACGAGGAGTTTTATCGCGGGACATAATTCGGCCGCGGCGTCACGCGCCGTCCGACCGACTTTATCGCGAAACCCGATGGTTCCCTAGGGTATCGAGGAGAAACAACTTGGTTAAACTAGAAACAAATCAAATTCAAGCCAACACCATGGAAGAAACTTTAATACACAAAAACGAAATGATTTGTTGTAACAATATTTATCCAGTTATCCTAACTACAGTGTCGGGCAATCAGCTGCGTTCAGACTCAATTAATTAAAATATAAATGTTACTTTTAATTGAAACCGGTTGTGTATAATTTTCTCAGAAACAACACATAAGAAACTGAGAATTAACTACCTGGATCTTTTACGACGCAATTTATAAACAATTCAGTTTAGTGGAGCTGAAATAAAGCTCTTATTATTAAACAATAATCCCGTGCTGTAAAATTATAGACTATCAACTGGAGGAATAAATTTTCGTGTTACGACTGGGCTCAAAATATAGGGGTTGAATGTACTGCTAATTTGGTTTTTTGTTTTATGTTCAGCAAGTTTATGCAGCACAACATTTTTTTGTTTATACTGAATATTATCATAAGGAAAACAAGCAAGTTTTATTCATGAAAGCAGTATAAAAGTTAGAACTGCAGCCATTTAAAGTTTTCCACACGTACGAGTCTGAGCAAAAACTTTCCTTCCATACAATTTTAATATTAGACGAAGTGTCCGCACGATACAAACTTTGCAGTCGCATCACGTTTGTAAGTTTGAAATTCGAAAACGTAAAATCAACGTCTGAATCTAAAAATTGAAGGGGCGCGGGAACCACCACTCTTTGGAGATAGAGGCGCGCACGTTGCTTTCCGCTGTCACCTATCCAACGATTTACTGAAAATTGACGTCTAACACCGGCGAAGGAGACCTCGACACTTTAGAGAGGAAACTTTATCTAACTAAGGATAATCAGCTACCGGTGCTGTTTTTGAAATGTGTTCTGGGATCTTGCAAAAATGTTGCTACTTTCTGCATGCGTAATCTTATTCTGTGGTGCTATTTAACACGTTTTCTCAATTATTTTCAACAAAAAGAAAATCTGAAAGTCAGACTGAAAGTATTCTGAGCTGATCAGCAAAAATAGTAGCCCTGTCAATGTCATTTTGATAGACCAAAGTGCTAACCACTAGACTTCTTTTAACTTTGGTAATCTATAGTGACGAAAGCAATTTATCATGATAAAAAAAGTTAAGTTTAGTTACTTTTGGGCGCTAGTTTCGTATATCAGGGACTCGGTGCTGAGAAGTTTAGAAACAATGATCGATAGGTTCGAAGGTCACAGAATCCTTATCCTTACTTAATATTATAAATGCGAAAGTGAGTTTGTTTGTTTATATATTTATTTGTTTGTTACGCTTTCACGCTAAAGCGGCTGAACATATTTGGATGAAATTTGTCAAATGGACCATGCCCCGGATATAGGACATAGGTTACTTTTTATCTCGATATTTCCACGGGATCGAGACTTATACTGGTGAAAACGCGGGGCGCAGCTAGTTTTAAATATAAAAATATATTTTCGAGAATAAAATATCGCGTTGCCAACTACGATAAACATGTAGAAAGGATTATGTAAATAAACAATGATGCTTACCACTAGCTAAAGATCTCGTTACTCTCAAATATGCTAAAGTAGACTTCTTCTTTTAGTCGGTAGGAATTCGACATAATCATCCACATATCCTAGTTGGAGAGAGGATGCATGAGGATATCCACAGGAAAACAAGGCATTATTTATGCATTTGTACTGAAGATGATGTAACCTTTTGAGCCAGTGTCAAACCTAGCTTCCCAACGACAACACACACAAGCCACGGACCTTTAAAAAAATCAATTAAGACCCAATTTCATACAGATCATCTCACTTTTTTCATCGTATAACGGAAACGAGCGTACCCTTGGTTGGTTCTACGACCAATCGATTCCCTATATTAGGCTTCCGTCAGAAAACAAACCGGGCCGTTCCGGCGCTTCTTTGTTCCATTGTGGCCCGCCCTTTGTTCTACCGTCGCGGATAAATTATTTTCTACGATCCTTCTTAGCTCCTATCTCGTTCCATTTCTCCCGTATTAGTTCCAGTCGATGCGCAACAATTACGCCCTTTATGTCTGGATGACGCGAAAATCATCCTGTCTTGCCCTACAATTTTACGCCTCAGTATTCCATCTTCTTCGGTTTAAATTAGAAATGCCGAAATCAAAGTAAAATGTTTAAGCGACTAATCGACCGAGATAAATAAGTACTTAAGGCGCTGACAAGAGGCAAATGACCAAAGTAGGCTTCTCTTAAGAAAAAAAATGGCCAAATCTGTATAGTTTGTGGTCGCGGAAAAATATAGGTATATTAATTTTGAACATATTTCTGAGAACTTGGTTGTTACCAAAACACGTTTTGAAAAAATATCTCGATATAAATTAACGGTAAACTAACCTTTTATCTTGAATTCCAGTCCAAAATATATGTAACAAATATCAACGTACGTTACGTATTTCATTAATAACAAGAACGGCTTATTTGAATGCAGAACTTGGTTGTTTTTTTATTTTCGATTACTCAATAAAATTTTGAGTAAATAGATAATTGCTTCATATGTTGCAATAAATTACAAGCGTTATGTCATCGCGCTTCTCTTTTTTCTTCTATGCAGTCTGACAGTGACTGCGCTTTAGCTGTTTTCAGCGTCTTAAATTGAAATAATATTTATTGAAGGCTTGACTTAAAAGTCAAGCAATATGTTTACTCGCAGAATAACCGAAACCGGAGAGGATAAAATTAACGTATTATAATATTCTTCGAATAATAAACTTTACCTGCCATTTCAGATACTTTATTACAATTTTAATGCGAAGCACTTCTTATAACGTTTATACAGAGGTCAAATAAAAAAATGGAAGGATACTTTCATTAAAGTATATCATAAAAAATATACATAAATATGAGTGATTAAGGTAGACATCACATTGGATGCTTTGGGTTCGTTCGAGAGAAATAACGTTTTATGACAAGATGCAAACAAAGTAACATTACGGACGTAGTCGATTGAAGTCGCTTTAACTCAGTTTAATTACATTTTTAACTACATACGGGTTCATTTTAAAAAGCTGTCGTCTGATTAACTTTCTTTTTATTGCCATCTTTCAAGTCTGTTACTGGAGTCGTAAGACAAATTCTTTTAAATCATTTCACATCAAATCAAAACAGATATTTTCGTAATATCGCCGCTCCGACAAAGTAACGTTAAATGACCTGTAATATAGTCTTTAAATTGACATTTTTACTATGGTTCCCACAAAATAGTTCCCTAATATACAGTAATTAGTACGATAAGAGGTGGCGCTCGTGACGCGATCAATCGATGCCACTTTGTAGTGATAACTCCCTTGTCGCCGGCCGCCGCTCGCCGTTGATTGAATAAACCTGCCTACCACTTAGCCCACAACTATGGGGAAATTAAGACATTCCCAGCGCTAATGGAAAATGTGATCCATCAAACGACCCGAAATTA
Organism: Atethmia centrago; assembly: GCA_905333075.3. Classification (NCBI taxonomy): domain Eukaryota; kingdom Metazoa; phylum Arthropoda; class Insecta; order Lepidoptera; family Noctuidae; genus Atethmia; species Atethmia centrago. The sequence goes on from HG995382.1 coordinate 13,225,847, forward strand.
AGACGAGGTACTATTATATCGAATGGCCTACATCTTTATCTAAATGACGGCAATATTTTTTTATGGAAACAATTAGGACATTAACCCTTTACGGTTGACAAGCGTTGTAAAATGAGCGTTTGATGTCGACAATGAAGAGGCAAGTGAATGTCTGTAGGGTGAACGTGACAGTAAGCGTCAGTCGTTGAGATAATTAAGCGGTGGGGCCCAATGCCGCGTGGGCGCCACCGCTGCACCTCGGCACGGCGACAATGATCGTTGAGTTGAAGTACCCTACTGGTAAGGCCCGCTTCTGAATAAGGATCTGTTGTGTGGTGCAAATGAAAAGAGGTGGGCGCTGATGCTCACTAAATGTCAGCTATCCTAAGGATATGGTAGAAAACAGAATATATCTAAATTCATCTACAATTTGGTGAACCCATTGCTCCAACTCTTTGTTAAGAAGCAAGAAAACAGGCGCGTGTCTTTTAACTTTATTTGTAACACAACTTTTTCGCTTGTAACTTCGGCCAAGCTTCATCTGTTGCGTCAGTCAGGTGAAAACAGCTCCCATTTGTAAGGAAAAACAAATTGCTACTCTCATTACGACATTCGGAAAAGTTCACTGTGATTTCACAGTTCATTCAATTTTGATGGTGTGATTAGAGCTTCATTTGTTCGGAATTGCTCGGAAATACGCGGAATAGCTTGCCTTGATTGCGTGGATACCTTACCCACCCATGATTCATGTATGTAGTATGGAGGCTTTTCAGGCGAGAATAGTAAGGAAGTGCAATTACTGGGATATCCGATCAAGAGACTTACTCAAAAGTTGCTCACTGTAAACGCGGCATGTCATAACTTCATAAGTTCTACATAACATAACATAATAATTAAAATATTTAAAAAGGTAATGTGATGTAGACCGAGAAAATTCCTGAAAACTCTTGAATTTTGGGCACACGTTTAAAGAAGTTCAATATGTTAAAGATAAAATTGGACTAAACATGCGAAGTCACAAATGTAAGCTAGCACACGCATATACCGGTGCTTCTACCAATCATAATCTATTGCAACTTGGCATTGTCATATACAGTCGGTCAAAATCCGAAGAAGACATGTCAGTATACCGGCAGGAAGTCGGACCGGAGTCATTTCACACTTGGTCGGGTTTCAATTTGCCGCGACCGCTGCCTCTGTTTATCGATGGCCCGCGGACTTTTGACACAATGCCGGTATTGTGAGACAGACATCTGAAAATAAACCTATTTTATAACTTCTTATAGATTCACACATGTAGGTAGGTACATGCTGCGTTATAAAGTGTTTCATCCAGAGATGATAATTAAATTTTTGAGCTCGTTAAATGAGATAAAATACGGATGCCTGTAACCATTTACAGGCATCCGTATTTTATTTCGTTTACACTGTCTTTTACGAAAGGTACCGGAAAACTTGCATAAAAAAAACAATTTGCAAAGAACGTTCTGAGGAAACGCAATAATTATTAATAATAGGTTCGCCGAATGCCAAAAATAAGAAATGATTAACTGACACCCGGGCAGCCATTATTCTATAATTGCTACAACGAGTCGGCCATTGGCAAATTGCAGTCGTAAAAAAATAATTTCGACAAACGGTATGTAAATAAAAATTACAAATATCATCCGAAGAAGGCATAGCGGACTGAATATTATTTGACAAGCAGTAAATATTAAATTGGACGAAAGGATCTCGGTTGCAACAAAAAACCGACGGTATGCAGACTGACAGTCATAACATAACTGAACGAACCCACGGACGAAACGGCGACTCATCGTAACTCTGTTAAACTTACAAGGTAAGGACGTGTTATCTTAATGTTTCAACAATAGAATATTTTTCAATGCATTGTGTGGAGTACGACAAAAAATAGATAATGCATAGATATCGCGCCTCGCACATCGATGTCGATGTACTGACAGCTTTAATTAAATTCGCCGGCGGCGTACTGTTTTAATTTGTTTTAAAACAAATCTAATCAATAAACATTCAAAACGTCAAGCACGAAAACGCGTCGGCCATTCAAATATTGTTTCTCGAGCCAACGCCGGGGGAATTATCACGATGATAAATAAGATACACGAGCGCTGGGACAAGGGAACCAATCACCATACATCACCGGGAAACATCCGAATAAAATTCAGTGAAACAAAAAGGTATGTGTTTTTGTGTCATGAACAGAGTGCCAAAGGAAAACAAATTGTGGCAAGGGAGAGATTGTATCATGCTAGGCACCTTCAAAGACGTGAAAACTAATTAAGATCGGACGCTTTTCTAAGGCGATAACTTGCAACAGACAGACGGCCGGACGTGTTTGTGTATTGGCAATCAAAACAATTAACTTTTTGCCGTGTTCACCTCTATCTAAACAAAACGGATGTACTACGTTGAGTTTTTTAGTCGTTCGTTGACCTACTCTTGAGATTTGGGGATTAGTGGATCTTTTTATAGCGAACATAAATGAAAATACCAAAATACAGTAAGTAATTGAATGGAAAACAAAGTTTTATTAGAGATCATTCACACACACACACGAAATTCGCGTTAAAACAACGAGCGGAAATTACAAAAGTTTCTAAAAAAATAAAAAATTAAAGCGCTAACTAAACTCCGCGGCGCGATCGAATCGTGAAATAAATAAAATGGAAGCACCTCGCAAAAGAGAAAAAAGGTATAAAAATTGTGGCGTTAATTTTCCAGCGAGATTTCCCAGCAGTCTCCAGGCAAGGGGGAAGGCGGCGCGTGCACTGGACACGTGAATTAAAAACGTTAACAATGGCGTCGCGACTGGCTCCTTAATGAACTCGCGCCCCCGGCGTCACCGTCGCCACACCGCTGCATCGCATCGCCAGACGTCTCTACAAAACGCCATCACATTTCATGGTCCCATCGGCCAGCCATCTCAAAAATCTACAAATATTGTAGTCCTAAGCTGCTTTAGATGGTAATTTACATTTTGTAATAGCGGAGGATTCTAAGGCCTAGACGTAACAGCAAACTTTAAGCCTCATAGTTGAGGAAGACATCCTACCAATAGTTTTGTATGAGCTCTGTCCAGATGCTTTGTCAAAAGTTTTGTAGCTATGGCAGCATTCGTCAGGAGTTCAGAAGAACACACTTTACTTTCAAGAATCACAGTAATGTGTGAAAATAATCAAGCGGTATGAGATAAAGCTAAACTTATTTTTAAATTAATACATACAAGTTGCATTGAATCATGACCATAATGTGATAATAGCGAGGCGCTTGCCAGGTAAAATCGCCATTCAGCCTACCGGTGGGACTGTGTCACTTAGATTGGCAATTTGTCCCTTGAATATTCAGTATTATAGCCGCATAATTACCTTAGTAAATAACGAGCATAGCCCCCATGCCATAAAAGAGCAAAATTTCCGCTGCGAGAGGGAAAAGGCGTTATTGAAAAAGAGGCGAGCTGATATATAAATAAAATACGGGTTCAGCTATCGGCGGCTTGTTATCGCATGCCTCGATCGTGGCTATTACGCCAAAGTATCGGTTATTCGAGCGGCCGTGGGCACAGTTTGCTTTGCACTCGCCGCCGAGCCGCCAGTGCCGCTACCTCGTTATAATAATGTGAACTTCAGGAATTGCGACTTCATAGGAGTAGAGCCGATAAAATATTTAACATTTTTGGGGAACACCCTAATAAATTGAGCTATTAAACTAAATTATACTAATAAATCTAAATAATTGCGCGCACAATTTTGTAGAAAACTAAAATTCGTTTTCAATTTAAATTCGTATTGAGCACACTAAAATGTTTAGCGCAAAATCATAAAAAATGCAATTAAAAAATTAAATAACTTAAACAAAAGCACAATACGAGGGCTGCACTAAAAGTATCAGGAATGGAATATTTCCACTGTTCCTGTCATATTAAAATCTTTTTAATTGAAAACTCCTTCGTTTTAAAAATCGAATACCATTTATTTATTTCAAAAAAGATTCTCGGACTTGTCACAAGGTTTTGTCAAACTTGTTTAGTCGTTGAGAAAATGGAATTGACTCGAGAAAATTCAAGAGCGATGATTTATTATGACTTTCGAAGTGGTTTAACACAAAAACAGTGTGTGTTGACCGGATGATTTCTGCATTTGGTGATGAAGCCCCATCCAAAACCACAATTTATCGCTGGTTTGCTGAATTTCAACGTGGATGTGTCGAGCTCAGTGATGATCCCCGTCAAGGTCGTCCAAAAACTGTAGTCACCCAAGAAAACGTTGATGCTGTGCGTAAGCTGATTGAGGAAGATCGACATGTGACATACCGCGAAATTCTGGCAACTTTAGACATTGGCATGAGTCAAACACAAATAATCTTGCATGAACAATTAGGTGTAAAAAAGTTGTTTTCCCGATGGATACCGCATTCGCTCTGTGAAGAGCAAAAAGCGGCTCGCGTTACTTGGTGCGTCAGAACTCTCGAAAGATTCCACGCAGGATCCTCAAATGCTGTATACAACATCGTATCAGGTGACGAATCCTGGATATACGCGTACGAACCCGAAACAAAAAACCAGTCACGAGTTCGGGTGTTCGAAAATGAGTTAAAGCCAACAAAAATTCTTCGTTCACGGAGTGTTGCAAAAAAACTGGTGGCCACGTTTGTCTCCAAAACCGGCCATGTTACGACTATTCCTCTTGAGGGACAAAGAACGGTTAATGCAGAATGGTATGCTAGCATTTGTTTGCCACAGGTCGTCTCTGAACTCCGTAAAGAGAACTGCAAACGCCGCATCATCCTCCATCACGACAATGCGAGTTCTCACACCGCGCACAGAACAAAAGAGTTTTTAGAGCAAGAAAACATAGAATCAATAGACCATCCGCCGTACAGCCCCGACCTAAGCCCTAATGATTTCTATACTTTCCCTAAAATAAAGAATAAATTGCGTGGACAGAGATTTTCATCACCTGAAGAAGCTGTGGACGCCTACAAAACGTCCATTTTGGAGACCCCAACTTCCGAATGGAATGGTTGCTTCAATGATTGGTTCCATCGTATGGAAAAATGTGTCAAATTTCGCGGAGAATACTTCGAAAAGCAATAAATACATTTTTAAATAGTAATGTTGTGTCACTTCCTTGATTCCCGAAATTTTCAGTGCCGCCCTCGTACGACCACTGCATGTCCTTCGCTGTTCGACGCCACACAGTGGAACGAATGTATGGGAGCGGTTGGACGTAGACATGTCCGAAAAATAAGAGTAAAATTATGCCAAACTAATGATGCCATCTTATTCGATTACTTAATGCCTTCATAAATTGTGGTGATGAATTTCTTCATAACTCCCATATTTCGGGAGTAATTTGAGAAAATGTGAAATTTTACTATGAAAATGAGTGTATCGAGCTCTCTCCCTCCTGATTCCGGGCTTGTTTCAAGTAGCGGTCTCTAATATCGTAATGCTATTACTAAGAGCTATATTTAATACTAAGACACATAGTGCGCCAAATGTGCACTTTCTGGGATAAAAGGAAATGAAAATTTAAAAAAAAAAACGTTTTTTCCCCATTTGTATTTACTTTAAACCGCAGACAGACTTATTAAGAGGTCTATAAATATATTATATATATACAGAAATATATATTAACAAAAATATTCACAAGAACTGATGAGAGTATGACTTTTAAGTAAGTTGATAATAAATTACCTAGTTTCATTAAAAGTACAATAAATAATTAAGATGTAAGCTCTAATTTACTAAGTTACACATTTTAAAACAATAACATCATTTAATTATCTTCGTCATCATCATCATCATCAATTAATTCAAATTCAGAATCGATGTCCGCTAAATCATTTATGTTAACAAATTCGATATCACTTTTCTCAGAATCCGTAAGCTCATAAAATTCCTTAAAAGAAGATTTTTTTACAAACTTATTTCCTTTTGGACGGATACTTGTAACAAGTGGATCAGAAGACAGTAAAAGATTGTGCATAATATCTTCATTGCATGAGATACTGCTATGCTTTCGAGAATGCCCCTCTCTATATTTTCTAAAATCTTTATTTCTAGCCTCAGATGCCTCTTCGGTAGAAAACCAATGGGCACAATTGACATGTTCTGAACTATGTCTGGCCCATGCATTAAAATTTTATGAAGTGAAGAAGGCATATAATACCATGGGTATAACTCCACGTAAAGCTTAGCAGTATCAAAGCAGAACTCTCGGAATTTAGTTACGTTGATCTTCTCTCCTGATGAAATACACTGCAAGATCACACAGATTTTTCTTAAAAGCATAGCATCTATTCCGGTCAGTTCAGCAGATTTAGTGTAGTTTTCAAAAAATCTCCTTGCCGAGTTGCCATTGTTGGTGGATCCACTGCCTTGTTTCACAACATCGAGAAGTAAGCCCGTTTCTCTTCTTACAGCCTCTTGAACTCTTTTCTTCCTGTCATCAACTTGCCTTTTTGCTATATCACCCCTTACTTGCCATGATTTTATGTCTAATTTGTAGGAAATGTGTAATAAGCATTCCATTGAGCGAATCCAAGCGTGAAGGGTGCTTAAGCTATATTTATACATGTCCTCGTTTGCGTGTTTATCTTTGATTAACTCTAAATTATTCATTTCTTTAGGACAAGCCTTGCATATGTCACACACTGAAGCTGCTGTATTGGATATAATGGAATGAATTTTACCATCAATCATTGTCAACAGCAGTTGGTGTTTGACACTAATTCCATCAGTGATGGTGGATGGAGTTAAGGCTTCAATCTCTGCTTCGATTTCAGCCATCTCTCTCTGCACATTTTCTTTGGTTTCCTTTATAAACTTAAACAATATTGGCCGGCAAAATGAAGTGGAAGATGGTCGCTCGTTTTCCCAAATTGTTACACCTTTTGAGACGAGCCGCAGTGGTACAAGACTAATCATAAAATTACTAGCAAGATCGATTTGCTCATCTTCACTCGTCCTTTGATGATAAATGCTTTGGCTAGATGATCCGTCAAAACCCCATTTGCTGGTCAATACGAGCTGTTGATTGGGATCAACAGGGGTTTCTAACGACCTAATAAGTCTTCTTGAGGTTAAATCCATCAAGGCTTGTAATTTGATTTTTGCAGAGCTCTCTGTAACTGTGAGATCTTCTTTGGCCGGATAGCACTTAATTTTTTCTTTAACCAACATGTAGTAACTCGGGTATTGAAGAGCTCCTTCTTGAGTGTTGAAATCCCGAAGAGTGTTATAGCGCCATTTCGATAAGTTCATCGATACATAAAGAGCCAATGCCTTCAAAGGGGATATTTCCCGTACCTGAATTGATTTACCTTCAATGAAGGCTTTGATTTTTGAGGCCTCTTCTGGATTCTCCGTCAAGTATTTCATAACATAAGCTGTATCGCTTTGTCCTGCCTTTTGAAGCGCCCTTTCGGCCGAAAACATAATTTCAGCGCTGCTACTGCTGCATGAAAGACTATCTTCAGTGCGTCTTCTTTTTTGCCGGTTACTAAGGTCCTCAAAAGATTTACGAGGACTAGGATGTGTACAAGTTGAAGCATCAGATTTAGCAGGAGAAATTATGGGCTCGATGACGTCACTTATATTTTCTGTAGAAGGTTCCATATTTTCATTCTGTAATTCCGGCCATTGAATTGCAGCCTGTAGCCAAATCTCATGTTTCTTCCGAAACTTATCTGTGCTTCTTCCAGACTGTGTCCATTTTGCATAAATGCGGTAGCAAAATCGACGACACCAGTCTTTTAAACTTGTTTCAGCACTTTCACATAACTGAACACAACTGTTATCTTTTAAAACACTGAACAAATAGTTAAAGTCGCGTAAATCTTTATGTGCGCGTGCGCATAAAGCAACGTGAATATCAAGATTTGTATTAAAATTTGGAAAATACATTGCGAGATTAGCTTGGATACAACGAGGTGTAAATCAACACTGATTTTAAAGTTACTAATAGTGACCTATTTATATAAAATCCAGGTATCCCAGGTATCCTTTGTTAAATATTGCAAGGTAATTAGTTATTGTGATAATTAGTAAATGATGCATGCTAAATTAGTGTATTAAGAGCCATTTAGTAATTAAATAATAGCAATGTTCTTATCAGTAATCATTAGTGCATCAGTTTTATATGTAAACCTTAAGTCCCTAATTATATATCCTAATTAGCTTATATCTTCTCTAATTGGCTGCTCAGAAATGTTATTGTAATAAGGTAAACCTTTAGAAAAACGGTTTTAATCAACAAAATAAACAAAAAATAAAAAAATTGTGTTATAAAATAAACATCACTCTTTATCCCAGAAAGTGCACATTTGGCGCACTATGTGTCTTAGTATTAAATATAGCTCTTAGTATTAGCATTATGATATTAGAGACCGCTACTTGAAACAAGCCCGGAATCAGGAGGGAGAGAGCTCGATACACTCATTTTCATAGTAAAATTTCACATTTTCTCAAATTACTCCCGAAATATGGGAGTTATGAAGAAATTCATCACCACAAGTTATGAAGGCATTAAGTAATCGAATAAGATGGCATCATTAGTTTGGCATAATTTTACTCTTTTTTTTCGGACATGTCTACGTCCAACCGCTCCCATACATTCGTTCCACTGTGCGCCAGAAAGAATTTCTTTTACATACATAATAATTGCGAGTTGTCTCGGGGCGTCACGATCCTGATGCATAATGACAAAGTGCACAGTGACGTGAAAATTGCTCTACGAACTGCTACGGATGCGCTTCATACCTTGCTTACGCTCACATATATTTACAATTATGAATGTAATTATTACCCAATGACCGCTTCACTAGCTTAAGCGGTCTTTCAGTAGCAATTTTCTGAAGTTTATTTACTTGTTCGTCTCGTAAATAACAAGTAAGTGGTGACTAGTAGGAACATTAGATTGAATAAACGGCTATTTTGGTTTGAAAGCACGAGTGTAATGCACCTAATTTTCATTTGTTCTGAATATTGCAATAATTTGTTAAATTAAATCACACTTTAAATCTTTGTTAAATTCGACTACAAAGCGTTTTATGAATGTTAAATATAGTGTCATAAATAATTGTGTTTTCTGAACAAAAAGCATGTCTAAATCAGATCGCTGCTTTCGACAAGCTCTAGCTTTAATACAAATAAAAAGTTATTGCAAATTCAAAACGGGGCGAGATAACGAAGTTCTACACCTTAACGACGGGTTGCAATTGATTGACAAGAACAGAATAAGAACCTTCACGCCTTGTGATGTGAAAAACAAGTCCTTTACAAGCTGCCTTTTATAGAACTTGCACATACAAGCGACCAGCAAGTGTTTATATAATTAATATTTTAATAAGAAAACGCGTCCGTTATTCTTATTATACACCCTGTAATTATAATAAATCGAAAAATAAAATATGAAAGTAACTACGTGTTAAATAAGACATGAGTTAATTAAAGCAGGTTAACAAACTTTTAAGTAAGTAAATACATTACAAAACCAGACCAGAACTATAATTGATTAAAAAAAAAATCGACATACAATCTGACACTAATGCATTGCCGCTACGGTCACTTGAATACAAAATAAAGAAACACCATTATCAAAGTCCATCTTCACAGATGGCGAAATTGGTAGCAGAAAATATAAACCGACGTCATTTGAATTATTCCCTTTACAAAACAATCTTAATACGTAATGGCACATCTACTACCACTTTATCTCGACGAGTGGAGCCGGTTCCAAGACAAGTGACGTTGAATCCAGTAATTGTATGCTCGATCCGTCGCCTGCGCATCTGAGATAACATGACTAATTTGTGATGTGCTAATCACATCAGCATTATGTGCGTATTAAATGCTCTTTCATTTTGTTTACCTTTATAGGAAAACAAAATAGGCGATAGGTATTATGGCAGGTATTTCAATTAATCATTTAAAATGTAAATAGGAAAGTAAATTCCCTAAAATTACAGATAAATTAATCTATAGCAAACATTGCTTGACACACATTGAAAAGAGTCCGTCGTCGAACACAAATCCGTAGAGCGCTCAGACGTAATTGGATTTCGCTCACAATAAGCCCCCGCCGACTAATTTCGCAAAAATAAAATTTGCTCACAAAAGCTACAACACAAAAAGGCAAATAAAATTTGTATGTGTCAAGACAGTTAAATTGAGGTAACGAGATGCTTTCCGAAAGCATTCGGGATGAAGGTTCCCTCAAAAGCAATCTGCGGGCTCGAGCGGACGCAAAGGTTCAAAAATATTCCGCCTCGAGTGTTTGAAATTGAAAGCTGTAGCGGGTAGCCCCTCGCAGATCTTTTTATGGTGGATTACTGACTTCATTCTAGCAAAAATTCTACTGGTGTTGTGACCGTTAAAATTACCTAGTCTCAAAGTTGACCAGCATCGTTATTATTAACTTAGACATAAGCATCAGCTTCAGATTGATTCCACTTGGTGGAAGATAAAAAAAAAAATTGAAATAAAATAAATATATGTATACGTTGAACAAAGCCTCAGGCGGAAGCTACTTTGCATCCATGTTAAATCTCATGTGACAAAATATAATTTATTTATTCCAAAAGCAAATATTCGCTTCAATCAACTTTGACGAGGATTTGAATTAAGCTATAAGAATCTGGAATATTAAAAATAGCAACGTATTTATAACGATCACGTTGCAATTCAAAGGTGAACGGCAGATTTCGTACCGCTTGCTTTTTTGTTGTTTTGTTATAGAATTTGTACCACATATTAAGGCAACTAAGCCATTTATTTTATGTAAATGTACTATTTTTAGAAGTTCGGATTAAATAATAATATAAAAAAAAGATTCTAATAACTACACGTAATTTAGTCGTAAAGTAATCGCAGTTATGTTGGTATTTAAGCTATGCTCGCCACGAGGGTATTACCCGACCTGCTGATTTCTTAGATGAAGTAATATTAATAATTAATTAATTATAAATAAAATAAATGTACTTAAAAAAAACCATTAACTGTATTGTTTTATTTACCTACACTCAAAACCCCATCAGAACTTCATCATTATCAAACTGTTGCAGTCAGCTGCTGGACATAGGTATCTCCTAATGCACTCCGCTGAGTAGGTACGATCCTCATCTCAATTTACCCACTTGATAGTAAGTAAAACACTACAAAAATAGCGACAAGCAATCTAGAACATATACTTTGTTACTGATACAATGTTTTAGTGCCTTTATGTAACAATCTACATTGGTACACTAGCACTTACCCTTAAAAAATAAAACTGGTTATAACTTTTACGTCCCAAGTTTTATATTATAATTGTAATTGATAATCAAATTTATATGTTTTACTAACACTAGTTGTATAAGAAAATTGTTACTAACCATTTATGAGCTCTAAGCTTGAAATAAAGATTTCTATTCTATTCTATAAATCGAAGAATTTAAAAAGAGCTTGTCTATCATAATAGGTTGGGGAAAAAGTTTCTTCGCATTTTTTAAGAAAATTCCAAAATATTGAATATAGTTTATTTACATTTAACTAAAGTATGTAGGTACCATTTTGTTCGATAACTTTTTGCCATCTTGTAGGTAGGGACATGACCCTATTGCTATAGAAATTTTGGTACTTCTGATCAAAATACCGCGACAAGTGGTTTTGGCAGTCCTCTCGTGATGTTAATCTGACACTGCCTAAAGAATTATGAAGAGACCGAAACAGGTGGAAATCTGAAGGTGCAAGGTCAGGTCTTCTCGGCGGATGCATTAACACTTCCCAGCCAAACTCTCTTAATTTTTGGTGTGTGAGGTCTAGCGTTATCATGATGAAAAACCACACCCCTTCTGTTGATTAATTCCGGCCGCTTTAATCTCATCAGTTGTTCGCAGTAGAGTTCAGAATCGATGGTCCTGCCTGGTGGTAACAGCTCATAATGAATAATGCCCTTCCAATCCCACCACACACACACAGCTTCACCTTGTTGCGAGTTAACCCGGGTTTCGCCACAGTCTGTGAAGCCTGACCGGCCTTTGACCACGACCTTTTTCGCACGTTCTTGTCTTGCGTGATCCACTTTTCATTACAGCTTCTTCAAAAATGGTTCGGTTTCATTACGTCGTAATAAAGAATCACAAATGAGTACACTGTTCATTTGGTTTCTTTCAGTGAGCTCGTGAGGTACCCAAATATCGAGTTTTTTTGTGTACCCAGTTTTTTTCAAATGCGCCAAAACTGTTTTGTGATCAATTCCCAGTTCTTCAGCTACGTCGTAACTACTGATATGCCGATCTTGCTCCACTTTTTTCAAAAATGGCATCCATTTTATCCGTAATAGGGCGACCAGAGCGACGTGCATCTTTGACATCAAAATTTCCGGATTGAAAACGCTTAAACCAAATTTGTGCTACTCTCACAGACACTGCACTAGGTCCATAAGCATCGCAAATGTTTTTCGCGGCTTGCGTTGCATTTTTACCTTTTTTGTAGTAAAATTTTAAAATGTATCGAATTTCTTCATTAGATTCACTCATCTTGACGGTACGAAAAACAAATGAAAATCACACATTTTCGTAATTTGAATTTGGAATTATGTTCTTTAAAATTTAAACTTTCAATGATACCAAAACCAGCCAGATACAAATAGTATACCCAAAGTGATTTTATTACAAGTTCATACATACTATAATGCGAAAAGACTTTTTCCCCAACCTAATATTAACTACAAATGAAAACAAAAAATATTCCAAAACACGAAATTTTATTAGCGGTACGAAATTCCCATACAAGCCTGTCGTTCGCCTTTATATATAGGGAAATTTCCAAGTGTGCGTAGATGTAAGGAGTGGATAACCAAATTTGAAACCATGTTATATATATTGGACGTTTATTTTAGAGGCCGGAACCTTAAATTGAAATAAAGCAGTTTTTTAATATCCATAAAATTGGCTTTATTTGACAGAAAATTTTATGGCATTAATGTTTGAATATGATTTGAAAAAAACAAATAAAGATTTTTTTAAAACATTTATTTGTGTTTTATTTCAATTTAAAGTTCCGGCCTCTAAAATAAACGTCCAATACATATAACATGGTTACAAATTTGGTTATCCACTCCTTACATCTACGCACACTTGGAAAGTTCCCTATATATAAAGGCGAACGGCAGGCTTGTATGGGAATCTCGTACCGCTAATAAAATTTCGTGTTTTGGAATATAAAAATCACCACAACATAAAGCCCCTTTACATAATATACCTACCTGCTTATAATATAAGAAATAGCGAAAATACTCAAAGGAGTATCGGGCGTGATTCCAATAAAAACTAAAACTGCAGCATTAGATTTTTGAAAAAAATATTTCCAAAGCCGGAAATCCGTTTTCAATAAAATATTGCACCGATTGGATACTGACGTACTCATACTTACAACGAAGATATAACGATGTAACGGTATTTATATTTTATTGTGCCTACAGTTATGGGATTATAAATAAAGTTTATCAATAGCTTCATCCACGGCTTTTAAAATTATTAAATTGCTTTTCGTTCAATGACGTGATTATATAAAACTATCAAGCAATTAAACCCAATCGATACCTCTATCATAAAAAAAATATTTCAAGTAGGTATTTTGTACCGTATCTTTTACTGAATATATTTTTAATTCCGTATTTTATAATCATGTATTTTGCGACAGAAAACATTTATTTCAATGTATATTGTTGTAGGTATAATCTTTTGTTTAGAACTTGAAGCCATCAGAGGAGTCTTTAAAGGCTCGTGCAAACTAGCGCGATATCGCCCCAGTCTGCAGGAGCCTTTATGGTGATTTCTTACTAACCCAAGCAATCATACAAGGGTTAGACATAGGTGCGGTCTACGCTACCAGAGGCGCAATTTCACTGTCAAACATAAACAAACACTATGTTAGCGCGTGAGTGAACCATCCTGCCGCAAGTCACAATGCACTTATTTCCTTCCTTGATAATTACATTACATACGCTAACCCATAATTTTTATAACAATTGAAAATAAGTTCCAGTCTATAAAGACATGAAAATTATAGATTTCATTAAGAACGAAACACTGTTGACTTTTGCAGTCAATAAGAAACAGTTGTAAAAAGGTGGAATGCCGCACTGATGGTCTGTATATGGTGCTATTGAAAATGCCAGGTATAATAAAGATAATAACAGGGAACATATAAAAGGCAATGTCTATTTATATGCTTATTAACTTCACAAAAGAACGATGGAGTTGGAATCTGGTCTAATCGAAATTGGAGTTGTCTGCCGACTGCAAACGGCGTTCCATGTGTGAACAGTTCAAAAAAAAAATTATAAATAGGATTCTTGGAAATATTACCGCTAGTATCATTAAATTGCACCAATTTCTTATTGAATTTCATTTATGCGAAACTTGAAACTTCAAAATACCACTGTTTTCTATTTAAGGGTAAGTTCATTCGGAATTACAAGTTGTTATAACGAGTAACAACAAAGTGTAGTCGGGCGTTGTAATCTGCGGCAATATTTACCACCATATATAGCAGCATCAAATGTTGGCACAGCAATCGAATTGGAACGAGGTACGAAAGCAAAGCGCGAATTGTATCGCCCGCGGGCACACTTGCTACGACTTGAGAATGCGCTCGCGTTGCATCCCCGATCTGCTGTCGATAATTTAATTGGGTACCTGACATTTAATCAAAACGCTTGATTAAATTAATTGAACGATACAAACCGATGTACGTTTATGGAATACCGTAGTTACTCGCTTTGGCGGCTCGGGGTTCTTGCCCTTTTTAGTTACGATCGTATCCGATAAATATCGAGGCGAGTGTCAATTTGATTACATCTCTATCTGCTCACTGGGATTGGTTAGGGTTATGTTAATGTTAAGGTAATATCGAGTAGGTAAGGATTTCGATGGTATAGGTACCTTCGAGTAGAATTCAGAAATATAATTTATTATTAGACTAGATACAGCAGAGTCAATTGTGAATTTGAGTTTTTAACATAACATCACGCTGTTTCCCCGAAGGGTTGGGCAGAGGTGTACCTGTAGTACACCCACATTTCGCCAGTTTTGTATCACGTCCTATTTAATAGGGTTTAAATGTAATAGTTTTAAGAATACTATAAAAACAGGTTGTTTACACAAAACCTGTTTTTAAAGTCTTGCCACTTTAAAAACAGGTTTTGTGTAAACAACCTATTTTTATAGTATTCTTAAAACTTTTCTTGTCAAAAACGTGAGCGTCAAAATTATACGAAAGGAACAGTAGGTAACTATCACTGAATTAGTACAGGGGATGAACAAAAAAACCGGTCAAGTGCGTATCGGACCACGCACAATAAAGGGTTTCTCAGTTGAGATGAATTTATCTCAAAAACAAACTTAACAATGTAGTTGAAAAACATGTTTCCCCATTCATCGATATAGGTACGTCACGGCCAATTCTCTAACTGCAAATGTAAGTTAGTCGACTATTACTCGTTAAACCGTAAAGCCTACTTAGCTGTGATAGTTTTCCTTTTAATTTCATTATATATACTACTGCCATGAATATTTCCACATATCTAAAAACACCATGTAGGTAACATTTTTTTTTAAGTGTTGGCGTGATTAATATGTATACCCATGCCAAATTACAGCTTTCTAGTACTAAGAATCTCTGAGCTAAGCCAGGGACAGACAGACAGACGGACATGACGAAACTATAAGGGTTCCTTGTCGAACGGAACCCTAAAACATGAATGGTTACATAAGCTTTTTAGAGAATAAGACGATTCGTGTCACTACAATTGCAGCACAACGTGTATACGAAATACATTGCGTGCTATAACTTGATCTGCTGTACGCAATAATGCTGGGTAATTTCGCTGCGTACTTAAATTAGCTAGCCACAAAAAGTGGCCGTGAGAGTAATCTTCAGAGTTAATATAGCGTTCACTTTCTAAAACTATCAGGGCATAAGTGCGACTGTCTTTATTTTTTGTTTGTTATTGTTCAAAAATTTTCGCCACAGCATAAACAATAACGGTAACGGTGCTATTATCTCCCGACGCGACGGTGCAATTTAGAAACCTTTCCGTGCGAATGGATACTTTTTTGCGTCAAAAAGCCATTTCACGGATCAATAAACACGAAAGCATATACGACAAATTAAATTAGGTATGTTCGTACGTGAGTGAAAACTCAGATCCGGCATCGAGTATATCTTGATTAGGACAGATATCTAGGGATGTTTAAATTGTGAATATTCTATGATTCATGTCGACAGATTAGTATTAAAACCATAAAGTGAATGGTTCAGCGCTCCGTGTTCACTAGATACCTGTATGGGAGCCTAGCCTCCCCGATAAACGGGCCTCGTCAGACGGACACTGTCTAACAACGGAAGCTTAGACTGATTTATGTCTTTTACCTCTATTATTTAGAAATCTGCAGATCTTAATATGCCAATAAATTGTACAAATTGGTGTCAAGAGATTATTTCGTTACAAGTTGATTAAACTGAGAGTTTATACGGTGCTTTTAATGCAAAAAGAATTTTGTATTTTCCTTAGTTGTAATGAGAAACGAAATAAATACAAAAAGCAATTACATCCGTTTTTTTACATTTGGGTATTATCAATTATTATCATTGGTGGCGATTCCCTTGTTCACAAACTAAATTAAATTTAAGTTCAGTGCATCTTTTTCTTTCTATTTCATTAAGAAAAGGACAGAAGATACATTTTAGTTTAGTCCTGTCAAATTAATCAGCGCTTGACGTAAACTGACTTAATTTTAGTAGGCAAGTTTTTAATCACGACTAAACTTGTATGGAGTAGTGACAGGCGCTGATTAATTTGACAGGACTAAACTAAAATTTATCTTCTGTCCTCTTCTTAATGAAATAGCAAGAAAAAGATGCACTGAACTTAAATTTAGTTTAGTTTGTGAACAAGGGAATCGGCACCATTATCTACTTCAAAATCACGAAAACTTTTCCACGAAGTTTTCTAAAATAAAATTAAGTATCTAAGTACTACCTGAGTAGCAGCTTCAGTTACAGAATGATTATTTCCAAGTATTTTAAATAATTCATAGGCTTTTTTTTTTGAGGGTGGGTAATCATCAAATAACTTCTCCCGCTCTGGGCGGAGCGGGAGGGTGTGTCAGACTCTTACTGACTAAAACCCACCCGTATTCCTTCCTGTTGCCTGTGGTGCGGGGGCCTCGGTGACCCATAAGTACCTTCCCGCGACCCCGGCAGGCATCGGCCCTAGTGGACCCCTACTATATGTGCTGACGACATCTCTTTGAGGCGCGCGTGGAATACAACGCGCCGTCGACCCGGGCCTGGTCCTTACCGGACGGTGAGCTACCCATTGCTCACCGTCCGCAAAGCGCGGAGCTACGGAATATCATGCCATTGTTACTGAGAACTCTGAGAAGTGAGAAGTCAATACACCTATCTAATGAATAGTGACGTTGTAAAGTTTTTATAACATTTCAAGATTCAAAAAACATTATTAACGTAGTCTTTAACAAAAATAAACGAGCGAGCCTTACCGTAGTCGCATATGATTTGTAACATCTGACATCTCACCTTGGTGATAAGCAACTGAGCAGCGACAGAAATTAGCCTCAAAATTCTAAAAGCTAAATACTGAAATATTTATACGATAAAATTATTTATTACTAGACCACTGGTCGAATTTCGACCCCCTCTACAAGTTACACACCATAGTACTTACTAATTCCATGAATACACTTATTCCATGCTCAAGCTGTCACTTCCTGTTATACACTTCCGTCCCTTTTCACGAAATCATTCCCACAGAAAGCGATAGGAAAGATGGTTTTCCCATTGTAACATTTTTTTGATGTGTAAACATTAAAAAAATGTTACAATGGGAAAACCTTCTGTCAGACATTGTGAACGTGCATAAAACTTCATATATGTAATGAAAATATTTAAGTTGGCCCCAATGCAACGATTTTTTTATTAGAGAAAACCCTTGATATAATATAAATAACTGTGTCAAACGAAAACAGGATCCTTACATTGTATTTGTTGTCTACATCATTGATTATTTGTAAGAAAGCCCGCGGATCATAAATAATGTCCGAATCGCAACACATTATGAGATAGCACAAAAAGTGATACAAAGGCGAAGCATTCGATACCTTTTCGTAGAAGACGAGGAAAGAATTCAAATTCAAAATTGACTTTGGGACGCGAAAAATTCGCCAAAATAAAATAGAATAAAGACAAAGTTGACCGACGACCAATGCTGTTTTAGCGTGTTTTTTGGACAAGACTCGTGAGATTTAAATCAATTTGTGTTGTAATGTTCTATAGGCAAAATAGTTAAAATACCATCAAATAGAAGAACAAAACGAGTTCAAAGCAACAAAGCCAATTATAGTAATAACCATCGAGCAAAAACAAAAGCGATGGTCCATAAAGACAAGCCCGGTCTTCATTCAAAATGCAGATAATTGACAAATAAGATTTGATACTCACTAACTGAAGCGTGAAATTTAAATCAACGACAACAAACAATTCCGTGGCCATAATAGAAACGAATGCCAAACTTCAGAACTCCATTAAACCGACATCCAAACTTCCCATTTGGGCGCGAGCAAGCGCGCTCAACGCAGAAATGTATATTTTATTCATCTCTACAACATGCCGCGCCTCCACGATTGGTATCCGATAAAACTTCACTAAGCAAAAATAAGCAACACGAATAAGTGTACCTGTCACTCGGCCCTTGTTCTTGTTTCTAAAATTTGTATAAAATATTCCGAAGTGGCAGCGTCGCCGACAATGGTTTCTGTGGCGAATAATAAGACTAACACAGAATGAATAACATGAAACGGCTCCAAAGAAAATGATATTAGAATTTCAATTCAAACCTGAACTAATAACAAACAAGCGAATTTTGTAAAGCAATTATTTTCTTTGTAGTTTTCTTGGGCGTAAAATATAAAATTTATACTCATAGTCTGTAGGCACAAAAGAGAATATTAACAAGATATTAATAGAGCGTTGTGTGTACATGATTAAAAACGATTGGTTTAAAAATGACACTCATAATTATTATGATGGAAATCCAATTACAGCCTTTAAAATGGGAACAGTCCTTCTGAAGCGCCAAATACAACACATAGCCAGAAATCCAACGTTCTACTGGAAACCGGATTAATCCTCAATTCCTTACATTTTAAGACACACCAAGTTTCTTCGAACAGCGATCGACAATACGTGTCAGTCATTCCATTAATGTCTCGATTTCCTAAAACAACGCAGCTCGCGGCCTTTGAAGAAATATTTGACGCTTCAACGACAAAGATGCTTTCTCACGTGTTTTCGTTTTTTATTCTTATTTTGATCTAATCGTGGGAACAAATAAAATAAATTATTTATAAAACAAAAACCCGACTGCAAAAACACATAACGGAAAAGGGAAAAACAAGCATTATAATCTATATAATTTTGGTAACGCAGGCGGGGACACTCAAAAATTACACCATATTTCAGGTAATTCGACTGTTCCCGCCTGCGTTACCAAAATTATATAGATTATAATGCTTGTTTTTCCCTTTTCAGTTATGTGTTTTTGCAGTCGGGTTTTTTGTTTTATAAATAATTTATTTTATTTTAAGCGTTTTAGTTTTATTAACATATATATTTGAAAATTACTCATTACTAGCTTTTATTTGATACCAATATTGTTGCAATTAATTTAAAAAAAAAACTTCCCCTCCTTTTTTTTGTATTTGCAGTATTTTATATAGCCTATGTCACTCCCACAATTAAGAGGAATCTAAGGATACCTCATGGGTTAAAATCCATCAAGCCGTTTAGGCTACAGAGCGTGCCAAAGAAATAGACATACATGCATACATACATACTCTCGAAAAACATTACCCTCCTGAGGCAGTCGGGTAAAAAGGTTGAGTTTTCATATGTTATTTTGATTTTATCGCTTGCCATACACAGATAACACTCACACGGATTAATCGTTGACTAACATTTATTGACGTATTAGCAAATCCAGATGTGCGAATGTGATACAAAAAGCTGTTTGTCTAGCGAAGACTGTCGTAGCGGGCGGCGGACGGTGTCCGGCGTCACAATAGCACAATTAAAATGCCAACAAGTCCGGTTGCCAGCCCAATCCAATTACAGTGGACACCGATTCCAAAGAGTAATTGGAACTGAGACTATACGGGAGCCGGCGAAATACATGGAAGGGAACGCGCCAGGAAGGACTTCTGTCGGCAATTACTATTTAACCCAAGTGACTTTATACACTGACTGCCACTCTGGAACTAAAACACATGATTAGATTTAGTGCCCATTAGCTAGGAGCTAATAGAATGTAGATCTGTTTTTTTATTTGTGCCCAAACGAAGCTTCGTTGGTATTAATCGACTTTTAAGTCAGTAAGTAAGTACCAGAATAAAGGGCAGCAATAAGTTGAATATCGAGGAAAATCTGAAGGCTCTTTTCAAATTTTACACAGCTTTTCCTCTTTAGTTTACTATCACAAAGGCAAATAACTTGAACGGCCTGGGAGAACGCGGCCCAAAGCAGATGTTTGTCTCTACCTGCTGAACGAAAAGGAAACAATGTTAAACTGTAAAACAAACTGCTTGCAGCGCTTTCAGTCTATTCGCTTTAGTGTACGTGTGACGCTACACAAGCCTGGACACAAAGGTCCCCCAAATTGAAACAAGACGCCAGATCGACGTCACAATGCAACCCAATTGTTAGTTTTCCGTCGACTTAAAGAATTTTAGTTTCATTCAAGATAACCTAAAGATAGCCTAAGATAGCATAAAAAAAAACTTTTGAAAAACCTCGGGATTCAGATAAGATTGCAATTATCTACAAAAGTTTTATATTGCAAACAGGAAACATGCAACAAAAGTTATTTCGAATTGTGACCATTCCCAAATCGAAGGGAACGAAGACTGCACTCATTCCAAGATTTAAATTCACTCGGTTACAATGCCAAGACAAGATTTTTAAATTAACGTTACAAATGACTCAAACGTTCCAAAACACGATTTATGGTACATTATCGGTAAGAGATATGGCCCTTATCTACTCAATTACTTTAAATAATTTAAGCATACACCGTAATGCCGCAACCGAAGAGTACACCGGCCGGCAAGACATTAAATTGAATCGAATGTACGGGTTATCAGCTGTTTCTTTTAAATTAATTTAAATTATAACAGGAGATCATTCGACCGCTATTTATTAGGTGGAGGTACTTAACAGCAAGTTATGGTCGGCCGCAAGGTGACAAATTAAGATATGTTAATGGGTATGGGCGGTCACTGGTACCCGAGGGATGTTGAACCGCATTAACCTTGTTCAACTTCCTTGTGGTAATCATTTAAATAAACTAACCAGACATCGCAGAGGAGTCCGTAAATGCCAAATATAAATCTGACACACCGAGCGCAAAGAATACAGACTGTCGGATTAAAATGAGACTGAAAAAAATACGAGACATCCGCGGTATTGTAGGCGTTACTTTAAATGTATTTTCGCATTGTTGGCAATTCGCGCGGGCATGCGGTGCGTAACATAAATATTGGACACAGTGGGCACGCTCCCGAATGCAATCGACGGTAAATAAATCGGTGCGCATCTTTTCAGTCGGACGATGTCGGTAGGCCCCCGGCGGCGCCGCGCAGTAAATTGCACCGAAAAAGAACGAGCCAATATGGCAGGCGTATCGAACGGTGCTAAGTTACGATCGAGCGCGACACGGGGCGCTAAGTGGCCTATCGTGTTTTCAAAAATTCAAAAACCAGGATTGTCGTTTAGGGATAAAAAAACACACAGGGACCAACGTATGAGGCCTCCCCCATTAATCAGGCTTAAAGGGGTCACGACCGTTTCCGTACAATGCCGTGGCGCCGAGACGTTTGGACGCCGACCGGTGGCTTCGCCGTACGCCGATATCTTAATATACGTATAAAGATAACACGAACAATACAGCAGAATGTCCTTTACTAAGAAGGAAGGACCACAATGCAGTTGTTTTAATCTTAATCGACAACATTAAAACCGAAAAAAAAAGGCGGAACTTAACTTGTTGAAATATTTCATACAAGTCTCAAGAATAATGCGCTACTGACAAGCGTAGGCGAGAGACCAACCTCTTGCATAATTTTACAACATTCGATGCATAGAATATTGATGCCTTCAATATTTATTAATGCTTCGTAAAATAATTCAACTACGTATTTACATGGGGGAATGTCAGTTGGAATGAATCCAGCACAACAGGTTTTTAATTGTATGATATTTTATTCGCATTTTTTTACTTTTCGCGTTAGTGAAAAAGTTAATTGTCAATAAAATGGAGCGACAGTTATTTCAGAACATTTGGCGTCTCAAGAGATTTACTTTCAGGCCATTCAATACTCTATCTTCCTCCAATCGTAGGTATATAAAATAAAACGTACTCGCAAGCTGTCCATTTCACGCACAGTTACCCCTTTATGTAAGACTCATAGTGATAACCAAACATGAATATTATTAACGTGTTCATCTCGTATATGGCCTCTTCAGTTTAACTGAACCAGAAGTTCGTTAATCCGTCGAGGTTACATACAAAGGAAACTGCGGTGAGCCTGAAAATTAAGTTGGCTCGCTCTATTGCCTTTAAATTAAACCACGGTTCTACTGAAACTGTACATACGTATTAAAACAGACGTTTGAGGTTCTTCTACCTTTGAACTTTTTGAGAGATTTATGTTGAATGTGTTTCATTCAACTTCATCGAACGTTTCAGACCACAACACAAGGTTTGTGGCGTTTTTCATAATTTGTTTAACAGAATTCCTATTTGGCGTATTTATTCTAATACATATTTGAAATGTGTCCATATTTTAAATCCAGGTAAATCTCTGTGTCTATTGATTACTAGAAATGCTTATAGAAACAGTTGCACAATTTGCACATAGCTAACATACATTGCTTTCTCGGAAGTGGTTTGTTTGGCTCTTACTATACAGGTTGATACACAAACAACTTCACCGTCCTTTGTAGGCTGCTACGTAGCAGCGTTAACGTTCACGAGGTCTTGCCGTGTAAATATAGTGCTCATAATTTTTACTTACAATCTTGGCCAAAGGTTCCTAAAAATGATTGTGGGAATCTGGTCGCAGGAGGAAAGAAAAGACGCGTGTACTGTTCGACGGTCCGATTTATAATCAAAGAAAAACATTTGAATGACCGACATCAACGAATGATCGAATGAGTGAAAAAATAATCGATTGTGATAATCGAGTGATTGAATCGAATAATTATTTTAATAAATTATTGTGGGATATGGGTCAAGGGGCTTGTGGCTTAGTAATAACAGCCGCACGGGTCGATCGATCAGGTTAAGCCACGCTTGCCGCGGTTGGTCCGTGGATGGGAGACCATCTTTACATACCAAGACCTCTCCGTGCCTCGGAAATCACGTTAAGCCGTTGGTCCCGGCTGTCATTTGTAGATCTTTGACAGTCGTTACGGGTCGTCAGAAACTCGAAAGTCTGACAACCAGTCTTACCAAGGGGTATCGTGTTACCCAGTAACTGGGTTGTGGAGGTCAGATAGGCAGTCGCTCCATGTAAAATACTGGTATTCAGCTGTATCCGGTAAGACTGGAAGCCGACCCCAACATAGTTGGGAAAAGGCTAGGCAGATGATGATGATGTGGGAAATGGGTCGCAGGAGGAAAGAAAAGACGCGTCTACTGTTCAACGGTCCAATTTATAATCAAAGAAAAACATTTGAATGACCGACATCAACGAATGATCGAATGAATGAAAAAATAATCGACTGTGATAATCGAGTGATTGAATCGAGTAATTATTTTAATCTATTAACACTGGGATTTTTGTAATATTCCAACAATAATAATGCTAACATTTTCAGTGTGTACAAGGTATTGCCTTCCGTGTGAAAGGCATCTTAACTCACGACTATCAGAGTAGCGGGCGGTCGCGTCGTCGTGTCTTGTAACAGTAATTCAGAGGTGATTTTTCCTCGTCGCTTCCGCACCTCTCAAAGAGGCAACGAGGCCGCGGGACGGTGATAATAATATTCAGGACCCTCTCTCAAATTGCTCGGACGTGTGTCTGATTTCGACGAAAATTGCCGCCTTGTAAAATTGGAGCTTTAACTGTTGACCTTTTCTTATAATGATACGGCCGTCGAGGTGCCTATTGACGCAACTGTGATGTTTATTTTTGAAAGTTTTAAACAAATGAATGCTAATTCCAAATGAGTGTTCGCGTGGTGGGATGGGGCGATACTCTCGGGCCACTCGTAAATTCACAAGTCGCGATGACGGCCCGGGGCCCGGGGCACATCGTGACCCGACTTCGTCTGCCTCACTTGGCATTATTTACGATTTTTATTATGCCGTAAAAATACGCGAATTCTTACCGCGAGGGCACGCCTCGGTCGCACGTGGATCCACGCGTCGATAGCCTCTTCGTGAGCGCAGCGTTACCGCATATAAATCTGAAGACTCCAGACGGCTAATTTCAAAAAGAATATCCAGGTCTTCCTTCGCGCCTTAATTTAAATAAAATTACGCCGAAGAAGAGGAGAACACTATGTTTCGAGTTTTCTTAGGAGCAAGATCAGTTTATGACAATGATATTTCGGTAATGCATTCTCTCTAGTCTAAAAAGAAAAGCGGACGGAGTGCCTCGTTGTTTCTCGTTGCCTGTCTCATTATTGTCACAGAAAGGGGTAAGTTCTGTCAGACACAGCTTCGCTCTTTTCGCAACATTTCAAAATAAAAATTATTGTGTCTACTTTTAGAGAATCAAATGTAGCACAATATCTTGAAATTGGATAATATAGTTCTATCAAAGTGCCACCCTTTTAACCGTTTCTACCGGATACCGGATACTGGCGTTACTAGAATTTAATTTTCGCAACAAAGCTTTTAATCTGTCACAATTCATTGTGGCAAACATTTACACTGAGTCGTTTTGCATTTTCATTGTTCAACGTTAAAGTATCTTTGTTCACATTAGAAGTGGAAGATATAACTATGCGTACAATATCTGTGAGCATTTTAGTTAAACTTCCTGTGTCCTTGAAATGAATAGGAGTAAGGATGTGAGCAAAACAAAACCGGATGAAGTCATAGAACCTTAAGGCTTTCAAGTCGTATGAAAATCTGTGCCTACCGATAAAAGTTTCCTCGCCAAAGAGCAGGCAAACGGTAAGACCTTTTTCCGGATCGTCAATACGGCACGAAACGGCGGATAGAAGGCGTAACGATAGTTTGAATAGAGAACGCTGCTTGTTTACAATAGCTGCGGGTAGTTCGTGAGCCGCTCTCCATTTAGATGGGAAGCGCGTCGATACCGCGTGCGGCTGCGGCGGTCATGTGAACTACCACCTTCGTTTGAACTCCCTATCCTGTATTACCTAGAACATCAAGTAGGTAGGTCGAGGAATATGAAAGGGTGTCAACGGTTCTTGTTGCGTTGGTCGCTTCACTGCCAACGCCTCTGTTATAGAACTTTATGGAATGAAGTGCGTTTTATACGGTCTTTGATGTTCGGTTTCGCGCTCTTAGCGTGTAGTGGCTCCCGAGGGGCGAGCAATAACAACATCGAGGGAAGTGCGCGCGGTCGTAACGTACGCTTAACGGCGCACGCATGTAAATGTGTTTTTGGATATGGTATTATTATTTCTACTAAGTATTGCTGCTATCACACATTCATTGTAGACTTAAATTAATACCGAACGTTCATTGTTTAATGACCCCACTTGTGATGAAAACGACGTGTCTCTTAAAGCGAAGGCTGTTATGGAAAATCGCATAGAAAATACTATCATAAAACATTTGATTGAAGATGTCCTTAAATAATTTCCGACATTTTTATAAACAGTTTGCATGAACTTTGGTCAAATCTGGGGAAAACAATGATGTCCAGCAACAACGGACCTAATATGCTGCCTCGTGGAACACACGTTTTAATAGTATTGACAAAGTAGGCCTATCGTTTAAACTAACATAACAGACCATAAACGTCCAGGACAAAACAAGAAACTGGAACTGGCAGAGAAGAAAAACCATGAAACCACTTTTGGATTTGTGCCGAAGTAAATATCACCGGACAGGCAGGTTATAGCATCCTTCCCTTTTACGCGACGCGTCTTGACCCTAACCATAGTTTTTGTTGATATTTATAAAAAATATTTAATTATTTCATGTTCCCTGAAGAGTTGGGCAGTTGGCAGTATCATCCTATCCTAATTCTAACTAATATTATAAATGTGAAAGTGAGTTTGTTTGTTTATTTGTTTGTTTGTTACGCTTTCACGCTAAAACGGCTGAAACGGATTTGGATGAAATTTGGCACATGGGTAAACCATGACCTGGATTAGGATACTTTTTATCCCGACATTCCCACGGGGCGCAGCTAGTATTTTTATAATTAAGAATAGTGCCATTCCAAGCAGTGGCGGTACCTTCATATAAGCCCAAAAGCCCGGCCTTGCCTTATGCCTTACTAAAATGCTCGATAGAGAATTTATTGTACCTAACCAGTAGTTTATGAGAAAATTGCGATGATACATACGTAGATACGTAGGTACCTACATACTCAGTCGAAAACTGAACTTTCTTTTTTTGAAATCGGTTAAAATTTTATTGAGCTTGCGTTATTTTGAAACCCTAGGCACGCCACTGATTCCAAGTTACGGAGGGCCAAACTTGTTGCCAAATTCTGGGCCGACTCTATTTAGATTGCCAGCGACATGGAAGAATCCAGGCTAGAAACAGAGACTTCTGTCATAAGTATAGATATTTTTTGACAAACGGAAACAGTAATAAACAGTAGCGAACTACTGTTTCTTACTGTTTCCGTTTACACACTTAGGTCCCACAGATTTTTTCCAATACGAATATCGGAAAAGATCTGTGGCGCACCTACATAAGTGTCGATGTTGTTGCAATTTTAATTGGTACTCATTTTGTTTTAAGTTTTAATATTCCTGACATGCTCTTTTGCAATAATATTTAAAATTAAAATATAATTGGTTATTTGACTTTTTGATAAAATATATTATTTTTTTTTCTTATTTTTACGTACTTACACCGAAAAAAATGAAACGATACTTTTTACTGTTGTTATACAGTAAAAAGAAAACGGTTCAGGAATCTTATTTTTATGTTAAAATAATTGATTACTGACAGTGCACTGAAATGGGCAAAAACAGTAAAGAGCTAAACAGTTTTTTTCAATTGGATGAACATTAAAGTTTACTGAAACAAACAATTTCTTTTAAGTAGGTATTGCCGTTTTCAGAGCTTAAGAAATGCACAGTAAAATCTACTGTTATAACTCAACTGTTTTTTTTTTTCAGTTAGTTTTACTTATTTGGACAATAGGCTCTATTTTTACTGACCAAAGCGGTGAATATTACCGAAAAATCGATTTACCGATTTTTTTTCAGTGTATTATTGTAGCCAGTGGTGACATTTGATGTAATATTATGACATCTTCACCATCTTCTGTAAATTAATGTTAATAATAATAATTGTGTTATGAATGTTTATTTCCTATAAAAATTGAGCGTATTAAAAAAAAATGTTTGTTAATTGTATGTATTTTGATTTTAAATTCTTGTATTGTTAAATAGTGTATGTTGGGTAGTTTTTGAGTTACCATAACCTAACATTTAGGGCTCCCACACAAAACTGCGAATTCGCATCGCATCGCAAAAATCTGCGAGCTCGTTGTCATTTTATTATGAAAAACTGACATCGAGCTCGCAGATTTTTGCGATGCGATGCGAATTCGCAGTTTTGTGTGGGAGCCCTAAGACCTACTGTATCACCAAAAATCACACTAATAAATACTTACTTACTTACATATCGTAAAAAAAGATTTTTATTTCTGTAAGTAGGTTTGTAAACACTTTTACACGTCAAACATATTTTAACCTGTTAAGCCTTGCGCGACACCGATTCGGTGTAAAACAATAGAAAATCAATTGTGTCTCATTAGCTGTCCTTGACCGATACAAAAAAAAATGATGAGGTCGGCGTTTCCTATCTGACTACTCTGAAGAAAGGCCGAAACAAACTCAAAGGTGGCTTTTAAAGTCCAGACATAATCTTGGTCAGAACATGTGAAGACCATGTAGGTGTCTGAAATGGTATTTTGAGGAAAGATTTGAGTGACCAATCTCTACTAGATTGGTCACTCAAATCTTAGTAGTAGATATTATTATGAACTAAAATAACTTTTATTCCCCAGCTTTTAGGTAGAACCCGGTAAACAAAATTTAATTGTTCCGCTAAAGTCAAGCTAAGCATTTACACTTGATAAACTGATATAAATCTCTTGGAATATAAACCGACCATTACTTTTAATGACAGAATTTCTTTTAATCTGCGCAGATGAGAAATGCCTTACAAATCACAGTTAAATAAATCTCGCGAGATGACCTATAAAATGTGCTGAAAGTAATCTCGTTAAAATCCTTTGCGGGTAGTTTCGAAACAAACGGATGAGAGAGGGGCAGGCGGAGAAGGGGGAGGAAGCACATTCGTGAAGCACCCGATGGTGTCGCGGTCGTACCTAATTAAATGGGACGTTCTCATTTCATGCGCGACAATTTTATGCGAAGATTTTTAGTCTTTGCAATAAAACTTAAGAATTTAATGTCCAGACTACCCTCTGTGACGGATAATTATCTCACATACCTCGCGACTATATAAGGAGATGTCCGGTAATCGATTCGATATTTGTGTTTCATACTTTTACACTTTAATTCTATACTTTCACACTTCAAGTGTCTCTCGATTTACCTCGTGAGTACATTGATTCGAAACTGAAATATTACTAGCATTTACTTAATTGCCAATAGTCCTTATCTTTGTCTAGCGAACGTTCCGTTATTAGTACCTACTAGGACTTAACGGCGCTCCCACTGTGACTATTGTAATCTTTATCCAATCTTTGTGATGATTACTTAAGCTATATTATAAATTTCGAATTATTCAACTTTGTCCCACCCAACCCCCCTACTGGTGGGGCGAAGTGGAGTGCCTGAAGTTTTGCAGTGGAATTTGCCCCACTTTTTTGGGTGGGATATCATCAAATAACTTCTCCCGCTCTGGGCGGAGCAGGAGGGTGTGTCAGACTTTTACTGACTAAAAGCAACCCCTATTCCTTCCGTTGCCTGTGTTGCCAGGGGCCTCGGTAACCCTTTAGTACCTTCCCGCGACCCCGGCAGGCATCGGCCCTAGTGGACCCCTACACTTGTGCTGATGACATCTCTTTGAGGCGCGCGTGGAATACAACGCGCCGTCGACCCTGGCCTGGTCCTTATTGGACGGTGAGCTACCCATTGCTCACCGTTCGCAAGCGCGCGCCTACGATGGCCGGAAATCCGCCCGGGATTCCCAACGCCCAGGGCGTCTCCTGCGGCGGCTAGAGGCGAGAAGGCGCGAAATTTGCCTTTCCCTCAATCGTCCCGCCTCCTCCTTCGCGAGCATTTCTGCTTCGATGAAGGAGGTGACGGCAGCCCATGCCCTCTCGCTCCGTATCATGGCCTGAACCAGGGCCGGACGCGAGAGATCTCTGCCGCCAATCGCCTTCACGAGGACACGGCGGTGCTCTGCCAGTGCAAACACTGGGTTGCGACAATCGCACTCTCTATGTCGCATGTCACCATGAGATCCCGCCGGAGCTCTGTCCGCTGTGCCGTGATTTCTCGCGGCAGCGGAGTTACGCCCCGGAGTTATTCTAACTACTTAACAATTCAAAATCACACATTAATTTGGCATGGTAAAATAGAGTCTTACTGATTACCTCAAAATTAAGAAACATCTTAACTATATACAAACAATCCTTACCCTTTGCTTCACTTGTTTGTTCCATGCGACTCGTATATTTTTTCTTTTAATCTGAGTTACTGAGTGATTCCCTCCAGAAACAAATTCCTAACTAATATTATGAATGCGAAACTGAGTTGCGTTTGTTTGCTACGCTTTCACGCTAAAACAGCTAATCGGATTTGGATGAAATTTGACAGATAGGTAGCCTGGAACCTAGAAAAGAACATAAGCTACTTTTCATCCTGGATCGCAGGAGAAATCGCGGGCAACACTAGCTGTTGCCCGCGATTTCTCCTGCGTAAATTAAAAATCCACAACAACTATTTGTGTACTTTTATTTAAAAACAATACCTTTGTACTTACGTCAACGCTACAGTTACATTTTACTTATATAGATATATATTTCGTTCTTTTCCAAACAAATATAAATTACGTGAATACCTACCGACTCGAATTCTAAGATGTCAACCCTAGTGGGGCAGAATCTAGCAAGATTTTAGACTAGTGGAATCTGCCCCACCAAATCAAACTAGTGAGGCAGTTTCCTCTGGAAAATTTTAGGCATTCCACTTTGCCCCCTCTAGTGGGGCGACAGGGTGGGGCAAAGTGGAATAATTCTAAATTTCGGATATGACAATTTTATGATTCTTGATAACAACGCTGAAAAGTTGATATTGTCCAAAGTAACACCACTGAAAAGCAAGTTAGTTTAATATAATTCGTGGAAACAATATCAGTCCTAGAATTTAATACAAAGCAAGGCACGTGATCATATAAAACAACTTCAAAGTATTCTATGTCAATAGCGTTAGATGGGTGTTTGATAAATGTTTGGTCATAAAAGCTATCATGTTTGCTAACAGTTGTGGCTATCTAATAGGCAACAGCCTAACAGCACTTAGCCAGTCATCAATATATTTTCTCTTCCACTATTATCCGATTAAGGAGTTTACATCCAACATCTTGCAAAAACTCGTAAAATCTACTGGTGGATGACAAGCAAGGTATGAGTGATAATTTTAGACCCTTGTGTGTTTCAAATCATTTACCGACCCGTTACAATGTGCAATGTGCTTACTATTTATGGGGACATATTCTAAGAACTTCACAAAGTTCTTAGATTCTGCCATAAACCCTCTAGGCGCATTTTACAGACTACTTAAATCGTCAAGGAATCAAGACTGCTTTTCATAACACGGCAATATGGGTGGGACATTAAATAAAATCCGTTTAGCATCGTTCGATTTACTTGCTGCAAAATTACCATAATAATTGTTATGCTATTTAAAGATATTAAACGGTTTAAACGAGCGAAACATTATGTGGAACCCCGTACGTTTAGTACCCACATAATAAATGCGTGTTAACGACCTGTCAACGGACATCTCTGATTCCAAAAGTCATGGAAGACATAAAACATCAGTACCGATTGGATACAATAAGTTTTAATAATCTTCCAACTCTTATGCTTCGAAGTAAAAAATTGGGCGCTAGAAATAATTTTGTGTCTCGTAAAATACTAAAATGCAGGTAATAATTACAACATTACCTGGTGCTTCTTCTATTTTCGTCTTTTATCTTGTATCTTTATCTTTTAGGACCAATTCTGTTCTGAAACCGATGGGAATTATGAGAAATCCTTTTTTAGCTGCTCATACTATATTATATTCTCTACGCACGTTTCTCGGACTATCAATCACTGTGGGATTTTCTACTAAAATATGATGTTGTGAGAATCCATCTTTTCGAAAAACTGTTTGTACCTAAGACCGTTACCAAGCTCATTGAAATATGATTTTCTTTTATCATCCGTCCAAGACATTAGGTATCCACATCTATACTTAGACTTACTCAACATTATTATTCTATCTCAGCAACTCTTGAAGTAGCTTTCCTTCAAAAGTCAGTTGTGGTTTGTAATCTACTGTCTTGTCTTGTTATTTTAAACTTTTGAACTTTCCTTATAATTAAAGTTTATAAAAATTGAAGGTGAAAAAAAAAAGCTAAAATGTTTGCATACCATGATAAGTCTCTACGAATCCGTATTGCAAACATGGGAACGACTATGACAAAATTCTTTCACGACCATTCATTGTCCACTAGGCCCCTAGGAGATCCATGCAAGAGGACGTTGAAGTGCTGATGATTATGATAATAAAGCAATAAATAAAAACAGGTCCTGACCTATTAACCAGTCTTCTTTAATCATGTGTAATAAAAAACACCGAGGCTTCAAAGTCTCGAAACAATTTGTAGCTCGTTAAATATTGAACTGGGCATATTGGTCGGTAGTTATGACGTGTGACGTCACGTAAAGACCAGTCCAGGCGGACAGACTAGTCTTGCCACTTTTTAGCGCAAGTCTGCTTGGAGCACATGTAAGAGTTTGTTGCATACATATGTATGTACAACGCAAACGCATGTTTCTTGTAACAACACGGGGAGCGGATAAATTCCCAATTAAATAAACTGTTGTTCATTACAGGTATAGCGCTGACTGTGAGGTTTGATGCTTTTCGCTTGATATAGCAATAAATGAAAGGTTTAACATGAATAAATCTTTTAAACATTGTGAGCATTTAATACTAACCTAAGTATAAGGGGAGCCTAGCAGAAACGTGTTAACCAGATAATAGTGAAAAAATTTGTTCCCATTTATGATAGTGGAATGATGTTTCACGTACCTATATCTAATTAAGAATAAAACCAGATTAAGCAGATCCTATAAACAGACCATAAAACCTTCGGGTGCAATAATGTCTTAACTACATATCACTTTATCTAGTTGCAACATTCATGGATAAACGTATAACAGAAGGCACTGTAAAGATTCACAGTAGATAAACGCAACAAGAATTCCAGTAAGTTACAACATTCAGCTATTCACTCAACCTATTCCGAGTGGTTGGGAAATAAATTCGGGAGATTATCACTCCTACTAAATCTGAGTAAAATCTTCCTCTTCTTTTACGATCAGCGTTAAAGTTTATTTTCCTAGCTTTCAGATTTCAGATATACTTTAAGATAATCCAGAAGGCGTAACCGCGAAAGCTTTGAAATTTATTGCAAACTTAAACAATTAACAGCTATCTTCAAAGGTTTCTACAATTGAACCGGTAAGAGGTCCGGCACTTGCTTCTAGTTCATAACTAACTGAGAGCCGTTACAATGAGTGACCGAGGGAGCCGCATTCTGTGCGGGCGAGAGCGGGGGGGAGCGTGGATGCTGAAGGCGGGGTGGGGCACAGCACGAGCGCGCCACCTCGTAAATCTGAACAGCCCGAGGCACGGACCTGCCTCCGAGTACATCGTGGTGCGAAGCTACTTAGCAACTAGAGACAGTACCCAATAAATTCTCTATAGGTGAAAGTTATTATACTCGCCCGTATAACGTGTACGGAACTTGTTGTACACTAATCGCTCGTTTGTGGTTAAGAGAGTTTGTTTCTTCAAGAAAAACTCGAGTCGATAAATATCTGAAACCACTTACGGCCGCGAGCCATGTTACAGTTGGTTAATATTTTCTTGTTTCGAAGAGTTTTTTTATTCGTAGCTACAACTTTGTTCCACGAAGTTTTTTAAGTGTTTATCTATAATTTTCTGATCAGGAAAATATTCAATAGCAGACACTTTATAGAATATTCAATAGCAGACACTTTATAGTTATCTTTTCTATATCGAAAACAAAATGGGGATCTTGAACCCGTAAGCGGCGGTGTAACAGTGCCATTCCCACATTTAATCTCCATTGTACAAGTGCACCTAAGAATAATTATAGTGCACCTTTAGGTGTAAGTGTAATAGTGCACCTTTTCAATTATTGAAATAATAGCGAGTTATTGAAACAGTCGCAGTTCAGATCGAGGGATTGTGCTCTCGCCGTGTTTACGACGTAGGCCGTGCGGCACAGATTTATAGAGCCTCGTGTCACCTGCCAACCGCAACACTAAGCCTGTCCCGTAAACAATACCAAATAACACAACTGAATTTGAACCCTACTGCATCTGTACAGAGTTTATAATAATATTTGAAGAGGAAGTCTATTATAAGGTTGCCATGTTACTGGAATAGAATTTGGTACAAAATTTTGAATGAATGCCTTAGGTATTGATTAGTTGGATTTTCAGTTTCAGTTATTTAGAAGGCCGTTCTAACCATTTTGTTTTTTTTTTATTTATTGTAAAGGTAAGATTAAAATTATACCTATTTACTTTGGCTAAAAGCTGTATCA
Organism: Atethmia centrago; assembly: GCA_905333075.3. Lineage (NCBI taxonomy): Eukaryota > Metazoa > Arthropoda > Insecta > Lepidoptera > Noctuidae > Atethmia > Atethmia centrago. The sequence goes on from HG995382.1 coordinate 13,259,962, forward strand.
GCCATTCACCAAAATGTTGGAACATTGGGTATACAGAGTTTATTGTTCTTTGAACTCGGTACCGAAAGGGCCTAACCAACCCTATTCGTGTGAGAAGTGGACGGCTGTGGACGGCAGGGACAGTCGATACGGCGGCCACCATGACAGCGGTATTGTTCCGCGGCGATACGACACCGAGGCTAATTTATACAGATATCGGCATCTTGTCCAACTCGATCTTGCCTAGACCTACTCGTACTTAAAAATAAAGCTTGGGACAAAATTTTCTATTTATTTCCCGATAGCGTCAATGTACTATTGTTTTTGAAGAAGCAACATTAGGTAAATAAAGTCAGTGTCGAAATGCCTCTGATTCTAGTCTTACCAGGTAAAGCTTAATATCCAAATTGGCATGAAGCGACTGTCACCTTAGCTCCAGAACGTTGCATTTGGCTGCCTGGGAGAGGACTGTCATAGATATTCATGAATAACAGAGACCCGGAGGATTAACATAATCTCTGAGGTTTGCAGCAAGGTTCATCCATGCATGCAGTTATTTGACATTGTTCATCGTTGAACGACTAAACAGCGTAGCAGCCACTTGTCACGATCCCCTGAACTTCAATATTAAGCATAAATTTAAAACAAATAAAAAAGTCATACAAACATCATTTAGACGACATAAAAAGCCCTCATGAGAAAGCCCTCAGTGATACCAACTTCTCGGAAGGCTAGAGGAAATAATTTCAGATATGTTACAAACAAAAATGAGACGAAATTGGGTTTGGAATACGGAGTCACACCAAAATCAAATTTCGTTTATATGAAAAACATGTCTCGTACATAGCCGATGACATTTTATTAGCTCGGGGTTCGTATATGGGGAGTATAGGGACATCAAAAGGAGGTGTCATCGCCGGCGCGGCACTGTTTACGTGTGGTGAATATCGTGATACACCACGCTCCGCCGCATGATGTATGTAAACAAATTTGTTAAATTTTGATTAGATCTAGAACGGCGTACGCGACGGGAATAGAAGAGTATTTTGTCGCCTGCCTCTAGCAACGGCGTTGAAATGAAACTCTTGTTTACGAAAATTTTAATGGAATAAAAATTCATGACACGACACTGTTTATACTTTTAACCTGTTGAGCACCGCGCGACACCTATTCGGAGTCAAACAATAGAAAATTAATCGTCTCATTAGCTGTCCTTGACCAATTAACTCAAAACATGCGATGCTACAATATAAGCTATTTGTGTAGAACTACAATTATACAAGACAATAGATTCAGTTCCGTAAATAAATAGACCGGAAACGTAACCAATTGCAATTGGGACACGATAATGTTTTCAAATTGGTCAGGACAGCTGACACCGACCGACAAACACCGGAACTGCGATCAAAGGAGCAACTTTGAGCTAATTCGGACGTTTGCCAACGACCTGCCTGAATCTACCTACCAATCAATATTTATCTTCTCTCTCTAGACAATTGGCATCAGCGTCGAACTTTGGTAAACAGCGAGGATTGTCAAGTATTTTAGTGCAGATAAATTCGTGTACTTACACTGTGTACTCATGTGTTTTGATACTGCTTGGAATAAACCCACCTGCTTCAAATAACATAAGTAATAAAACAAAAGAAAACAAAATACGCTCCCCGTGTGCCTAGTTAAAATGCGAAAATACGGCAACATTTCAGATTGGGTACATTAAACTTTATACGGATGTCGCTAAATTGGACTGTTGGTTAGTTTGTTCTTTGCCAAGTTTTTTCCTGTCCAGTCGTCGAGGGCTGGGGAAAATGGTCGTGGACCGGGTAATTGTGTTAAAACTTTCATCAGGAAGTGTGAAATTTTGTGGAAGCAGCGAGGGCAATGTAACCGCCATGCCACGTACAAGTTTAATTTGTTTCAAAATTGTGGTAAGACACAAAGGCAAAAGTAAAAAGTCAACGTTATCTATTTCATAATACCATCACAGAAAAGAGAACGGCACTTGCTATTCATAGGGTTCATAGTGAGACACTTGAAAACACAGCTATGAATAAGCAATTACACATGATAGACGACATCAATGACTCTTAACACTCAATTAAAAATGAAATAAATAATTCATAACCAACGCAAGTTGTATTATTTTTATTCAATGAGTAGGGCACTGGGAGACACAAAGGCTGAATACAAATGTATTTGACACACGTGACTCGACGTGGAACTGTCGTGGGACAGCGTGGCGCCACCGATCTCGCAGAATATAATAATATAATTATGGTCCTCATGCAAATATTATAATAAAAATGTTATATGATGAAATATTATAATGAAAATGTTATATATATATATTACATGCTGAAGAGAATACATGAGAATTTCTTATCTATTTGTACGTGGCCACCACAGTTGCAAGTATTAAAAATATTTTAAATTATCAAGAAGAGAAACGGTTTAAACTTAGAAGCTAAGTTATAATATCTCAAAAACGTTCATAAGTTCTTACTAAAAATAATCACGAATGAATAATTGATGAAGCATTAAATTCGTCGGCTCATTACAACACATTATGGAAACCAGCAGGTAACATCCCATTATCGCCGAATATTGAAGACGCGCTCAGAACAAGAACTAAAAGAGAACCTCTCCGGAGACTTGCCTTATTGGAGTGTCTCGCAGTGGAAAATCATTAAAACAATATGGAAGTGTCAAAGAGCTGGGGGCGAAATAACACAGCTTGATCGGATGCTACCGTAGTTACATGCTCGAACTCGTGACACGTCCGCCGGCGCACCAAACGGAAGTTGTTATTACGAAAATATATGCAAATTACCAGCTCACTGGAAATATCCCTTTTTCAGAGTAGCGGTTTTTTGTTCTTCGTGCCGCTGGACTCATCATTTGCATCTTATTATTGGTATATTTTAGGGGATAACATGTCGAATTTGAATCGTGTTTACCGCCGCCTCGAGCCGCTGTGGGTTGAATAAGAAGTGATTTCACACGAACATGCTGCTGGTCTTTGAAGGTGATTCTATTATTATTCAAAACGCAAAGTTACAAAAAATATTCTTAGTTTTAAATCAATGCACGTGAACCTAATACAAAGTCAAATGTTAACTTTGTAATTGGAAACCTAAGCCAGGATCAGATTTTTAAGCCTAACTACATAACCGTTTAATCGACGTTAAGCAACGGGCGCATTAACTCTCCATTTTTGGTAAAGCGGACACAATCGTTAAGTCGACTAAAATAAATTTCGTGGGAAGCTTCCTAACTCCTACCGACTAAGCTATTGTAAATGCAAATGATCTCTCTGCGTGGTGCGTTCAAGGTGTATATTGGTTCGTAGGGCATTTGTATCGAACACTCGATAATAAAGTTATTGAAAGTGGTAATAAGATTAACGGCTTGTTCGTTGCGCGTAAATCACGATGCATTACGTCGCCGACGACAGGAGGCTCGTATCGCATTACAGTGGATTAATTGCGGCTGAGCCGGCTGTGGCGACAACTAGGGCGGGGCCTGCGCCCGCGCATACTACACGATCTTGTACGATTTGGTCCTAAGAAATACTGTGGAATGATTTCCTTTGGATTTTCGGTTTTAATTTTAGTTACAACGTGAGCTGAGATGATTACCGGGAAGTATCGATAAGGCGCTTGAATTACAACCTTAGCTCTCTCCTTTGAGTAAATGGCATGCGTCATTATCGGGAAGTGTAACGAGCGCGGTCGGATCGCAACAAATCATCGCGACGAGGCACGCAGCGGTGCGCCCGCCGCCGCCCGCGCCCTGTCGCTCACTGCCAAAATTAATTTCCCGTAAAATCGCTTAAGCGATCTATCTTTTTCGGAGAAAAATAATATTCGTCGAGGCGCACTCAATAATAATTTCTCTCGTAAAAAAACGCTTAATCTGCATTGTACGTGTACAACCTGTTTATCTCGATATGAATTGAGTCTGCTCACTTGGTTGTATTCTTGAAGGAAATGGCTGGTGCGCAAACAAATTATTAGCCCTCCTTATAGGGCGTGAAGTATGTAGCAAGTAGCTGTCTCCGTGCCTTTGATAGACACTAGAGCTTTTTGTAGTAGACGTCTGCTTCATTAATAACCACCGTTAAGATATTCTCTTCACATAAATGGCTTGCCTGAGTTTTTACTCATGTTTATTGTTCTTTAGACGGGTAATGAAGTAGTAACGAGAGATTATTTAAAAAAGTTGACAAATTATATGAACTTATTTTAGTTCATGAAAGCCACACGTCACATCTCTCACAGTGCAATCAGGTACGCTAATTAACCGTGTAGGTACAATATGAATTCAAAGGGTTATTAATGTATTATTGGCATCTGTATGTGTTTTAAGCAGTCTCAATGCATTTAACATTAAAAAACCTACTCAGTCCATAAGAATAATTTTCATCAGAACAGATAGCTACCTTATCTTCAGCTGTTCATTTAATAAATGCAAATCGCCAAAGTTGGTTACATCAAATAAATTGTCTTAGCCTACCTATCAAACCAATAAATCAAAATAAAAGGCATCATTCATTGTGTATCCTTTCTAGGCAAATATGGCAAAAATTCCCTCCGAGTTGCCGGTGCAGTGTTCCCTGCTAACGAATGGAATGAGAGGACAAAAAGTGTCCATTCGACTATTCTTAGCTCTGCGACACGCTGCCGCTCGATTAGTCGCTTAGCTGCCACGGAACTGATAATGATGAGATGCCTGAAATATCACAAATAAGTTATCTAATACTTCATTACTGATATAAAAAGGGAGTAAGGACATGTATGTTTATAAAGGGTATCTCTGGAAATACTGATCTGATCACACACATTCTATCGCAGATAGAAAGCTGGACTAAAATGACTAGGATAAAATCACAAATAATAATAAATAATGCGTTACAGACAGGTCAAATTAAACAGAAAATGATAATCAGTGGTCAAGTCCGATTATTATCAGTTTGTTATCCAGTGATTACTTGTAATTTTACGACAAGTCGCACGAAATGCAAATAGTTGCACCTGCTTCTATTGTGCAGTACTGTCTGTTACCTAGTTGTCGCAACCACAGAACTCCTTACAAAGCTCTTTTTCAAAGTTCCATCAAGTTCATACCTACGTTGAAATATTACCAGCTCTACTTTTCTGCACGCAAAACTAATTTACACTTAAAGAATAAGGCCGAGAAAAACACGTACCTACATTTAAATAGGTAGGTACCGTGCCGCATCTACTTATTTTATAAATCCTGTTTATTGACGCTATTTCCTCCCGTTCGATGTCCAAGTCAACCTCTGAGAACCTGAATGCACCACAGGCCTGTACTTGGAAAAATAATTGCCCGAGTACTTACCGTACAGTAAATGCTATTCTTACTAAAACTATTCGAAATACCTAAATAAAAAGGCAGCATTTAAATAACTCAGCCTAAGAAGTCCAGTGTAATGAGATAGGCTGGCAGACCTTACCTGTAATCACCGTTGGACCGTGTGAAGATACTTCAAGGATGTCTTAAGATGATGGATGTATGAGAACAAAGGAATATAGGGAAATCATTATATTAAGACGCTGACAACACCTAAACCGCAGTCACTGTCAGATTGCATAGAAAAGAAAGAGAAGCGCGATGACACAACGTTTGTAATTTATTGCAAAATATGAAGCAATTATCTATTTACTCAAAATTGAGTTGAGTAATCGAAAATAAAAACAACCAAATTCTGCATTCAAATAAGACGTTCTTGTTATTAATTAAATACGTAACGTATGTTGATATTTAATACAGATATTTTTGATTAGAACTCAAGGTAAAAGGTTAGTTTAACGTTAGTTTATATCGAGATTTTTTTTCAAAACGTGTTTTTGTAACAACCAAGTTCTGGGAAATATGATCAAAATTAACATATATTTTTTCCGCTGCCACAAACTATACAGATTTGGCAATTTTTTTTCTTAAGAGAAGCCTATTTTGGTCAATTGGGTCTTGTCAGCGCCTTAAACGATAAATAAAACTAAATATATCCCACTTAGAGTACCTACGTATAATCGAAGAATATTATTGAGATAACTTACCCCAATTGGCATGATGAAGAGTTCGACGACGTCGAACTAGATCTTACAATAATAACACCAAAATAGACACAGAAGTAGGACGGTACAAAAACAGCTAATTCTGACGTATTTCTGTGAAATGTGTGGATGAATGGGCTATAGAAAAAATAAGCCATTCATCCACACATTAGCCTGATTACAAAGGTCAACGGTCGAAAAGATAATACGGCTCACATTATCAGGTGGAGCAGACCTGTGCCTGATCTCCGCGCGGTAGATGACCGTGATTTATGTGTACCGACGACATTAAATTACATCTAGATCGAACAACGCTATAAATTATCTGTCTGTACTGTAAATCTGCTGCGAGTATCGATGGTCAAATCACTAGCCAAAGTGTATCGTAAGTTGATGAGTTGAAAACAGTCTAGAAATATCCGATAATAGTACTTGTATATCAATGTCGGGGTATTGATGTAGATTGCGGAGTTTTGATGTTCTTGTTTGCTTATAACTATTTGCATGTGGATTTAATTGATGTAGTCAGTCTTTTTAGAAAAATATTTATCAGTTATTTAATAAGGTCAGGTGACAAAACAACCAGTAACAAATTACTGGATAACCATTTCATGAAAAAAGTAGATTAAAGTAAAATAATGGCAAACATGTTTTGAATTTTTGATATATTTTTTTTAATAAAGTAGGCCACTCCGTTACGAACATTATAGCATAATTAACCACTCGGCACTCGCTCTCAATTGCAGCTTATAAGCAGGAAATTTACACAATTTTGATCCATAATTAACACGTAACTGCGGACTATATGGTACGAGGGCGGGTCAATAAGTCCGTGACTTTTTGAATTTCTGACCTCTTTACTGAAACAGCAACACTGCTCCTGTCAACAGGCATCTGTCAGTTGACTCCTGTCAAAATTTAAACTTGCTGCGTCAGTTAGTTTGTGTTTGACAGCTATTTTTATCAGACTACTCACTAATTTGAGGAGAAAATGGAAAAAAGTGAATTTCGTGTGCTTATTAAGCATTATTTCTTGCGAAAAAAACCATTACCGAGACCAAGGCTAAGCTTGATAAATACTATGGGGACTCTGCACCATCGATTTCAATGGTAAAAAAGTGGTTTACTGAATTTCGTTGTGGCCGTACAAGCACTGAAGATGCCGAACGTCCTGGACGCCCAGTTGAGGTCTCTACACCCGAAACAATCGAAAAAATTCACGATATGGTGTTGGCCGACCGAAGATTGAAAGTGCGAGAGATTGTGGAAGCCGTAGGGATCTCGCATGGCTCAGTGGTTTCAATTTTGAATGATCACTTGGGCATGAGAAAGCTTTCCGCAAGATGGGTGCCGCGTTTGCTCACAGTCGACCACAAACGCAATCGTGTAACAACTTCACAGGAAGGTTTGGCGTTGTTTAATCGCAATATGGAGGAGTTTTTGCGCCGTTTTGTAACCGTGGACGAAACATGGATCCATCACAACACACCAGAGACCAAACAACAGTCAAAACAGTGGGTTTCTAAGGGTGAATCGGCGCCGAAGAAGGCCAAGGTGGGTTTGTCAGCCAATAAAGTTATGGCGACTGTTTTATGGGATGCACGCGGGATAATCCACATTGACTACCTTCAAAAGGGAAGAACAATCAATGGGGAATATTATGCCAATTTATTGGACCGATTCAATGACGATTTGAAAAAAAACCGACCTCATTTGGCCAAGAAAAAAGTTCTTTTCCACCAAGACAATGCAAGGGTGCACACATGTGCAGTTGCCATGGCAAAAATCCATGAATTGGGCTATGAATTGCTCCCTCATCCGCCCTATTCTCCAGATTTGGCTCCGAGCGACTACTTCTTGTTCCCAAACCTGAAGAAATGGCTTGGTGGAAAAAGATTTGACTCCAATGATGAAGTCATCTCGCAAACAAAGGCCTATTTTGAGGACCTCGACAAATCATTTTTTTTGGAAGGGATAAAAAAATTGGAGAAGCGTTGGACAAAGTGTATAGAGCTCAAGGGAGACTACGTTGAAAAATAAAATTATTTTTTTATCAAAAAATCTGTGTTTTATTCCAAAAGTCACGGACTTATTGACCCGCCCTCGTACTTTCAAGCCGTGGGGCGATGAATTCCTGTCTATAATATACATACGGATACAAATCGGTGACCGTTAAAAATAAATTATAAATAACAAGCGGGCAATAAACGAGCTGTTCGCAGGTCGGAGATGCAGGCAGATAAATCACGGCGGGACTGGCGGTCGGACCGTCTGTGTGTAATAGTGTAAGTGTTACGAATGAGAAATGTGATGATGTTAACATCTACATATTCAATAGTACTAAATACACGTTGATTTAGCTGTTGGCAACAATTATTATTTAGTTTATTTTAGTTGGTATCGTGTGGTTTAATTTGTAGCATGTTGTGTAATTAGCATTTAATATTCACACATGATTAGGTTCTTTTTTTTCATTTTCAAGTCTGATAGCAAAGCATATCAACTCATTATTCATTAACACGTTTCCACTACTATAGGTGTGATGTTTTGTAGTTTAAATAAATAGTAAGATTAAGTCTTAATTTGATGTCAAACAAAGAGAAACCACTAATGGATTTTTCATGCACCTGTCTTTGTAAAATAAACTCAACATTTGCACTTTAACAAAACGGCGTTATTGCAAACATGCGAGGTAAACACGAGCGGAGAAGGTGTTAAACTTGTGGTGTCGAGTGATTTTCAACACGTACCAATTATCACCCAACCGATATCAACATAAAACACTCCAAACCCAACAAACGATTACTTCCTACATTAATTTCGCATCATGGCGCGATATCTTCAGGGAATTTTGTGGAGAAATAAATCACTCGGTAAACATACCAAAGTGTCGTAGATTTCGTTTTCAATTATCGTTAGATCTTGATAGAAAAACTTTAAACGAAAATGTCTAGCGTATCTGTGAAATATATTCTGACACTTTCATATCAGATATAAAGAGAAAAATTACTCAAATTACTCGAGGAGCACCAAGCCAAGTAAAAATAAAATATTCCAATACAGCAGGCAGCAATACAGCATTATGGCGCAGGAGACTATGACACTCTCAATTATCAAATTATCTTCATTGGCAATTTGATACTCGACTTAATGGAAGGTTTTGAGCTTTACGCTCGACTTTAAAAATACCCACGTTATTTATTATTTAAGATTGCAAAAGTAGTGTAAATACAACGTGGCAGAACCGGTATTAAATCATCTAGAAGATGTATAATTTATGAACTGTCGAGAAAATATTTGTAGGTGCTATTTTGTATTTTTTATCACATAATATGATATGACATTGGTTCATTACATTTACATATTCTTTCAACAGCTCTAAGTCGAAATATGTATATAAACCGATTATTGATGTCATATTCATGAGACTTCTAGATAATTTGTGCATCTTGTAAATGTCAAGAGAGCAATTTTAGCCTCATAATGCCAACATCGTGTTCAACTGTCAGATTATGTTATGATACAACATAAACAAAGCATTTAGGAATTATGATATCTGTTTGCGTAAGTTAAGGGGACTACAGGACCTAAACGCAAATTTTGTAAGTTTTATAATACCTAAAAGTATATGATCCACTGCAGTAAACAAAATCAGAATATATATATATATGATATTCTTTAGTACATAAGCTAGGTAGATAGTGTATTGAAAACATAATACAACTAATTTGATATGATAAAAAAAATCATTCTGATTTTTTGTCAGATTATTCTACAAGCAACATGTTATCATAATAGTGTTTTAATTTTTATATCCAATCAACCGATTTTTTGTAAATAGAGAATTGATTTATTTTGAGCTGCACAACGACTGACAAATGCGTGCACTGACTGGACAGGTCCACTCAATCTGTGTGGTTCTTTCATCAAAAGACCATTTCAGACACCAATCGACATGGTCTTCACATGATCTGACCAAGATTATGTCTGGACTTTAAAAGAGACTGTGACCTCTGAGTTTGTTTCGGCCTTTCTTCTCAGAGTAGTCAGATAGGAAACGCCGGCCTCATCTAGTTTAAAAAAATATGTTTTGACGTGTAAAAGTGTTTGTAAAAACCTACTTACAGAAATAAAATAATTTATCATTTAAATTTATCAATTTATCATTTAATTTATTTTGCAATAAATTACCAGCGTTGTGTCATAGTGTTTTCTTTCTTTTCTATGCAGTCCAACAGTGACCGCGCTTTAGGTATTGTCAGCCTCTTAAGGAAAGCCGAAGAGTTTGAATGCTATTTAAAATGCCTTATCTTTATAGGTATTATACCGAGCTCTCTATACTTCCATATAATATCAAGATGTTTAAACCTCAACTCATCAAAGAAACACACCGAATCCGAACAGAATGACTTCCGAATGTAAATAATTGGCGCAACAGGTGTGATATAAATCTTATACAAACGAGGACCACCTCGTTTGTATAAGATTTTTCTTAATTATTCTTAATCACCAGATTAAGACACTCGTATATCAAGCGTTAGCGGCTCACCACACGCGATGCCCCTACCTAGTCGCGGACAGCCTATAGGCAATATCGATATTGAAGGAGAAATATAACAGAGCCACCGCTAATCCTACTCAAGTAAAAGTACCCTATTCGTTTACGCGACCTACACTCGCGTGTTGATAAAGGTAATAAACACGAGGACTGCTTAAGCCTAATTTATGCATGTTGACAAAAGACGTACAAGAATATCATGAGATCTTACCAACAAAGGTGCTCGAGAGTTATTGGTCTACTGAATGTTTTTCTTAAGAAATCCATCGACTTAATGTCATCTGACATGTTTGTATTCTGGTGCATATTTGTATTAAAAACCGGCCAAGTGCGAGTCGGACTCGCGCACGAAGGGTTCCGTACCATTATCTATAAAAAACGGCAAAAAAATCATGTCTGTTGTATGGGAGTCCCCTTAAATATTTAGTTTATTCTGTTTTTTATTATATTGTATTTGCTGTTATAGCGGCAACAGAAATACATCATCTGTGAAATGTTGAACTGTCTAACTATCACGGTTCATGAGATACAGCCTGGTGACAGACGGATCGCGGAGTCTTAGTAATAGGGTCCCGTTTTACCCTTTGGGTACGGAACCCTAAAAATCATGCATCATATCTTATACAGTAAGTTTTCAATTCAATACTAAATCCTACTTTGCAGTTGCTTAATACAAAATAATTTCCAATCGTTTGCTTATTCTCGTCCAAAGGGTAACCCTTTCACTTTCGAGCATATATGGGATATACATGAGCTGACCGTAAAGTCACTCAACACTAACGAGCCTCGATGTCAAGTACGCGGAGCACGACAGACATTTTCATAAAATACTTTATCACTTAATGGTGCTTGACCATAAAGGGACCAAAGCGACGATGCAAATACAATTCTACGTTTACACATCTCATACTCAACGCTCATGGACGAAACAATATGTAAAGCAACGGTACAAAATGATCGACTAGCAGACACGAATCTCGTGGATGCCTATTTGTTGAGCGCAGAGCGAGCTCTACTACCTTTTTATTTCTAACTTGCAAGTGAGCGATTTATCGCTTGCAGCTGCGTTTTTTTTCTGGAGTATGGACACCATAAATCGTGTCAACTGTGCTTTTTCAGCGCCCATGATTTGCAGAAAAAATTCAAATGTAAATCAAAGCGCACTAAAAATTAAGGTGCTTTTTTCGTGTTCATATTATACAGTCCACAAAGCAATGACAACTTTGTGGTGATTACAATTAAATACCATTTAGTTGCCAGTTGTAAATAAATTTATTTCACGCCTTCGCTTTTATCTTGTATCAGTTGGATTGTTCTTTCCGTAACAATCGCGACTCGTTGTGTTTATACTTGACTCACGAGTGAATTATGCGCGTGAAGTGTTGTACGATCGCATTAAGAGCAGCAAATTAATGTTGACAGATAAAAAGTATATTATACTCTTGGACAATTCGCAAAGAATTTATGAAAATCACGAGTTTAACAGTCAATTTCCACGGCTTGTTGATTTACATGTATTCAAAAAAATAAGATCTAATTTTCACAGATGTTAAATACATGAGTGTGCACAGCTTAAAATTTATTGGTATTCGACTTGGAAATTGTATTTTCTGGAGAGGATACAATAAATATCCGAAAGGTCGCGTTAACGAGCCGCCCCGACGCGAGACGCACGGAACAATAAAGTACGATTTTACTGAAGACTCGTGAATATAAAACACATGAGGATAAACAACATTCAATTTGGCAAACGTTGAAGAGTTTTCGAAGTGATATATTAAGACAGGGTTAAATTCTAAGAATGTTATAATAAGACAAGAGATTCACTCAAAGTGCTAGGGATTGGATTTCAAAAAGGCCTGAGCGCACATTGATCCGCTTACACAGCTCTCCGCATATTTAAGCGCAGGGGTATCTCTCGTAGATCTTGCAAAAAGCCGCGGCGATGTACCGAGAGTATGCTTGGCTCTGGTTAATGATTGGCCCCATATCGAACCGAGGAATCCCTTGTAAAATTACCGCCGCCTCATAATAGGTGGGTACGTATTTTCGGCAAGATTTCTGATTCCCCCTTATCATTTCATTTCAATCTTCCGCTTGTTATGAGTCGCTCACTTCACTTGTGGAGAGTGATTGAACCGCTTGATGTTTTTACTGTTTTTACACTGTCAAGAGATGCCATTCTTTTACCTTTTTCCCTCGTCGTTTCTTATTTATATTTAAATGAAGATACAACTTCGATACAGTTTCGCGATCTCTTACAATATTGCTTTTGTTAACGTTTTATGAATTGGCTTTTTTTTTTCGAGATGTTTTCTGTGCACCAGAAGGTAGAATGTTAAAACTGCACAAACACTCTTTTTATAAAACAATTGAATAATAGCAACATTATTTTGAAAGCTAATTGATAAACATAGTGCTTTCTGTCCTTTCTATGCAATTCAGATAGCACAATGTTCTAGCATTCACGTTCATAACAATGACTGAAACAATCATCAAAATGCTATTCAGCGCGAGTAGAGAGGAACAGTTTAAGTTAATTAGTATCAATTCATTCAGTCATCAATTTGTACGGCTTTCGCGGCACCACAGACTAAGTAATTGAAAACAGTTGTTCGTTTCTTCTGTCTGTGGGTACCCATTTTATTAAAGCATTTTTTGTTATACAAGTATTTTTCTATATTATTTCGTTTTGCCCTATTAGTAGTGTAACTTTATATTTGAAAGTCAAATTGATTAAATATTGTCTTTGCTTTATTTATTTAATTCGGGTTTTTTTTCGCATTTTGTAGCAGCTTCTTATGTATTTAGTAGCAAAATATATAATAACAGGAAAAATTTAAAAGTCATAACATTTGTTGTTTTTAACCGACTTCCAAAAAGGAGGAGGTTCTCAATTCGGATGTTTATATTTTTTTTAATGTACACATGTTCACCAATTTCTCCGTCAATTTTGGACCGATTATTCGAAAATTCATTTTTTGATTGGTGACTTGGTGGCAATTGGACCACCTCGGGAGCATACCCTTCCCGAGGTGGTCCAATTGCCACCAAGTCAGAATCTTATGAAATCCATGGAAATCGAGGGAAATCCTCAAATTTTATAGGCACACCTATAGCGACTTGAGTATTATTTATAGTAACTTTTGCATTTTCTCTCGGAAAGCACCATTTGGTGAAGTGGAACTGAACTGATCATAAAGACCACAAATGGCCACCGGACGAAACTACTTAATAATAAGTATTTAACGGGTTGCGATTCGATTATAGACTTTAATCCCTGCATCGGGAAAATCAATATTTTGTAAAAGGTGATGAGCAGTTGACATAAGGCTATTGTAACTTAGATAAATTACAAACTGACCAACTAAAAAGTGAAAATTTAAAAAACTTTTTACAAAAAAAAAAAACAACCGCCTTCTAAAAAAAACACTACGAAGTGAAAAATAACTTAACGTGTCTTTGGATCTGTATTTTAGTTTTTTGCCACCGACTTCTGAAGTCGGGGTTTTTTTGTATTTTTTTTTTTTAATTAACAAAGTGCTACAATGAACACTGAAAATAATGATTACGCAGTAAAATTAATTTAACTGGGGCCAGTTTCAAACGTTTTCAAGTAAGTAGCGCAGTGCGAACTTTTCTGCGAACTACTCCTTTTAACATAACGGTTTAAACTTACAAGCAATCATCGTTGTTGAGATTGAAATGTAATTTTATGTATAAACCAGCACTCTGACCTACGGCGGTGCTAAACATTTACATCCACTCAACCTTACTTAACTGATTATCTATCGTAATAAATTATGTTCAACCCGTGAAGCGTTTTACACATAGAATTAAATACAGATAATTACGTGGACGTGACTACGTGCTTATAAATTCATATTTATATGAACCTTTTTATTTACCAACGTAAAGTTCAACAATGTTATAAAAAGTAAGTGGTTTGAACAGCCCACCTGATATTAAAAATACTATCGTGTCCTAAATCTTGAAAAGGCTGGCCATAATTAAGAACCTGCCTTGAAAACATTTCTTACAGCACTTTTGTTTATGATATTACAACAGTGAATCATTTGAAATCAAGACGAATATAACAAGAATTTAGTAGAACAATAAGGCGCCCGCAATGAAGGGATTTATCAAAAGACAAATCAGGTCGTTACTCAAACCGAAATAGAATTATTCATATTCTCAATATATTTATCTCAACACGACATACCTACTACGTATCCTGGAACAACAGCACAATAGTCCAACATCCTTAACAATGATATATTGACATTCAAAGACAATAAGTTGACACAAATAGGGTACATTATAATACACAATACAATACAACGCGTGGGTGACCTGGGGAATGTTCGTGCTACCTACTGAGACAGCCAACGACTGTACATTTAACTTTAGAATGTAACAAACTTACCAGGGGACAAAGCTTTTGTGTAATTTTCGTCGAAGATCATTTCCAGTGCGAAATCTTAATAACAACTCAAAAGCAAATGGGTACACACTTAACTATGGAATGTTCTTACTTCTTTAGTGAACTGGATACATTTACAAAATAAACGTTCTTGCGTGCCGAGTACTCTGTGCATTTATGTGAAAGTGACACAATCTTTTCTTTTGCAATACTCGCTTTCTGCATTTTATTTGATAGCGATCAAGGGTTACCTAATTGAAAACTACATATATTTTTGTTTGTATTATTGAAAACACAAATATACTTAGACACCTTTGACAATTTACTGTACCGAGCAATGTGGGGAAGAATGAATGAGAAAGAATAGAAAATAAGGTTTCAAACATTGAAGGACCATACCCGATTCCCAATTTAGGCAAGACATCTACGTACTATATAATAAAAATGAAATACGGTTCGCTGGTAAGCGCATTCAGAACGGCTCGACCGATTTGACAAATGTTCGTAATAGTCCGAATCAGGTTCATTAAAAAAGAAAAAAACAATAAGTTGCCGGGAAAATTGAAATTTAGACGAGACAACATCTCTCGGATCAGCTAGGGTTTCATAATTACGAGATATTAGAACTAACTAAAGCAGCAGATCGCACAGGCCTCCGTGACAACCACAAAGTGCATATTAGCTCTCAAACGGTTAGTCCGTGTTCCATAGTGAGCGAATGACGACAATGGTGCCGATTCCCTTGTTCACAAACTAAACTAAATTTAAGTTCAGTGCATCTTTTTCCTTCTATTTCATTAAGAAAAGGACAGAAGATAAATTTTAGTTTAGTCCTGTCAAATTAATCAGCGCCTGTCACTACTCCATACAAGTTTAGACATGATTAAAAACTTGCCTACTAAAATTACGTCAATTTACGTCAAGCGATGATTAATTTGACAGGACTGAACTAAAATTTATCTTCTGTCCTTTTCTTAATGAAATAGAAAGAAAAAGATGCACTGAACTTAAATTTAATTTAGTTTGTGAACAAGGGAATGGGCGCCATTGTCATTAAGGATCAAGATAAGCTTTTTGCACTGTACATACAAGAGGCATTAACTTCTTAATGTTTCAGTATATACTTAAAAGCGTAGCTGGATATAGCCTGATGGGATCGGGATAAAATTTTGCATACAAATAGTTCCAAAAGTCCTTGGATCAACACAGACTATATTAAAATAAAATGTTAAATACGAACTGTTAATATGTTCATGATTACATTTCTAGATAAGAATATGCGCGAAAACTACATTTAATACAATGTTTGTAATAAAACATTGCATGAACTATGTCGAGGTGTGAAAAGATCATTACTTGACTGGTTTCCTTGTAAGGATTGCAAGGCAAGTTGGCACATTATTATACAGTAGGTATGTCGGACACAGACGGGTTTACTACTGAACATGGGCTATCTGATCAACCACTACAATTAACGGTAATGAAGGATATGGTAATACGGTAATAATGGATTTTGATCAATCTCGTTAACATTTTCACTTGACAATCCTTTTTCTAGACACCCACGGGAAACAAAACAGTAGCCTTTTTGTATCTACTGGAAAACGCTCAAATTAGAAGATACTCAATGTGCAGATGCAATGTAAAGTGAACTAGGTACTTTATTGGGTGATTCGGAAACACAATTTATTGGTTCAAGAATAAACGGTAATTAATGGTCCAAACATTTCTGCATTATAACTTAAACTACATGCTCAAGAAATGTCAGTAAGACTGTTTGCATAAGTACCTACTACTTAATTAAGGCAAGTATTTCTCAGTAAAAACTATTAAGGCCAAAATGTAACACTCGTATATTTTTTTAATCTTTCTTAATAATCTACTTATTGCTGTTACTTACAGTTAAGCTTGATCCATTTATTTTTGTAATAAACCACGGATGTTAAGCAAGGAGTTTTTTTTTCTTCGAAACTTTGTCATGAAATTCTTTATACCATATGACGTCTCTGAAATGAGAAAAGCAAACTTCGAACACATTGAAAGAACGCCAGCGTAAAGAATGACGAAACCTACCTACACAAAAGGCAGAAAAGTAGGAATGTAATACCGAGGAATAAATAGACTAACCTTTCACGATCAAATAAATTGTGTACTGTTGAAGGAGTCAGGGGTCTAAGACTGACTGTGTTTAGCTGATGACATGACACAATGGATCGGTAAAATGTTAGATATACAATCATGCTTATTCTGTATACCTCGTGAGAACGCTGCATGTTTAACTTTTTCCTAACCATCGACGCACGTTTCTTCGATTACGAGTTCGGAAAGTTTCGTAACTAATAAGTCAAATTGAAAAATCTATAAGAGAAATCTCTAGCTCATTTATAAATACACTTACAACAGTTACGAGTATGTAGACAATAAATAAATGTATTATAGATTTGAACGTTGACAGCTAATAAGTGGCGAACAGTTACCAGTCAAAATAAATCCAACGATATTAAACGTCACCACAATCAACCTCGAGTGTGTATGTAGGTACATGTGACTACGAAACGTGGGAAACATTTATATAGCGTTGTCTGTCCATCCGTTGACCCTTTAACGGTACTACGCGACCGACTGATTGCATAACTTGATTGTAAAAACTTATTTAAAAGTGGAATGCAACAATTACTGAAGAAGTTCACTCAAGAATCTAAAAAAGTGTATTTTGAAAACTTTTTCTAAAGCAAAAATAGTTCAAAAAGTTGCGCCCAACGTGGGGCTCGAACCCACGACCCTGAGATTAAGAGTCTCATGCTCTACCGACTGAGCTAGCCGGGCTTGATAACTATTGACGAAATAGTAGTTCTGTTATCACTACTACTGTGTGTGCAATGACGTAGACGTTGAGTTGAAAGTTTATAAATAGATTGTGATAGTGACGGAGTTATTATCATTAGCTGTTAGCAAGTCGCAGATTGTTGACAGAAAACAAGTTCCGTACGAATAGCTTGATAAATTTAACTTTCGTACAAGCTTCGAGATACAACGTTTGTATGTTTGACTACGAAAATAGTTACTCTATTTTCTCAGTGCAGAATTTCAAATCGGGCCAGACGGGGCGATGGGCGGTCCGCAAACACTTCCGAGCCGTGTAATTTACTCGTTAGTTCGTATCGGCGTCCTATAGAGACTGTTATTTTATGTAAGACTTGGCGACCGCCCGCGGCTTCTCTTCAATGGAATTCGGAAATTTGTGATTTTGTAAACTTCTATCTTTTTATAGGTAAATTGTATTGCGAAGACAACGACCATAATGTAAATATTTCATTTGTAGTTCTTTTAGCAACTTGGTAAATTAAATTGGTTCCAATTTGCAGGGATAGCGGTAGATATGTTTGATTATGTTTTGTTATGTTTGATTGTGTTTCTTTCATTGTGCGTGGCGAACAATGAAAGGTTCCGTATATGAAATTAATTTTTCTTAAAAACAAACTTAACATTGTAGTTGAAAAACATGTTCTTCCATACATTCCAAGTCGAACTGTAAGTTTATACGAGCAATATTGAGATTATGACTTATAGGTATTATTAAGTTGATCGCCTATTGCTCGTTAACTTGTAAAGCCTACTTAGCTGTGATAGTTTTCCTTTTAATTTCGTTATATATACCTACTACTACCATGATTTTTTTCTAATAACCAAATCCAACCATTTAGCTGGAAACCCAACCACTTGACTCTAACAAAAATTACCACTTTAAAGCTTACTATTACGCAAACGGATCTCTTGAATCGATAAATGTTTTTTTTAGTCCCGCAATATTTTTGAACGGCCTATCCAACGATACCCCACACCATGGGATAGACGAAAAAAATATCATCCATCCATTTTACGCGTAAGGGAGGTAGGTACCTAAAATAAAAAAATAAAAAACAAGATTTTTTTTACCACTTTGACGACGTGATTAATATGCATAGGTACCCATGACAAATAACAGCTTTTTAGTACTAAAGAGTCTCTGAGCTAAGCCAGGGCAAACAAACAAACAGACGGAACTCTAAAAATTTGATAGTACATACTATCAAATCAAACTTTGCTGTTAACAAATTAAAAGATCATAACTATCGATAAATTGACACAAGTCTAAGTCAAGACGATTTTAAAACTTGCGTGGATACAAGCTTCTAATCCTTGAACCAAGTCTCCGAGCTACGGGTATGTTTGTCGGCATCACTACACAGTCGAGACGTCTCATTTGGTCCTGTCTCCTGCCCGATTTATGAGACCGTAATGCGCGCGCTTCTAAGGACCACCTTCCATAGACTACCGGAACATAAAACATATGCACCGTATCTTACTCATTTTCTAATATGGAGCACCCAGCTCCAATTTGAGATAAGGCCACACCCATTATTTGTAACGTAATATCCCATTGAATGTAAAGATTGTAATGGCTAAGCATGCAGTAAGTCAGTGTAAATTAGCAGTTCCCATCGTTGCTTTTCAAGAGCTAATACCCAAAAATTCACGCCTTTTTTTAACTTTTTTCAGACCAGCCTTATAAGGAGGCTTAAACATAATCAGCCTATAATGTTCCCACTGCTGGGACACAGGCCCCCTCTCTGTAAGAGGGAGTGGGCCGTAATCCACCACGCGGGCCCAGTGCGGGTTGGTAGATTTCACATGTCTTCGAATTTTTGGTTCTAGGACATGCCGGTTTCCTCACGACGTTTTCCTTCAACGTTTTGAGAGCAGTGATGATTAAATAATTTACACAAAGTAAAGCGCCTGTCTGGGTTCAAACCTACGACCTACAACTCGTAAGTCGTGGCCGTTACTACTGGGCCATCACTGCTCACTGTTCATAAGGAGCCTTACTGAAATTAAATAAAATTGTTTATTCTGTAAATAGGATATCGCAATCAGTTTTACAAATCATATTTAAAAAAAAATATTCAAAAATAAGCTAGATGGAGTCGACATTTCCTATCTGTCACCGAAAACCTAAAAAATAGGTCACGAAAGACCAGTGTCCGGTATAGAATATTGAAGAATACCTCAACGCAAGCGCAAAATTAGGTTGCCAAAAGTCAAGAGTGCTTCAGGACCTAATAGTAATTTCCCACTAGCGAGCGAGACTATACTTATACGGAAGTTTATTTTAACATAAATGAAGAAGATTTAAAACTTTAACCAGCTGTAGAACCAGGTATCATGCCCACATTCCCAACTAATAACTCGTAACATATTTGCATTTAAGATGCAGCGCCGTCTGCTGCCTGGATGACCATCCTTATATTATGTGAGTCCGTTACACCTCGCTCAGAGATGCTTTGTGGGGCCCTTTCGTTACGGCGAATTATTATGGAGATATCTTATTTGAATATTATTGTCGACGACAGATAACTTGATCTCATAAATTTCTACCTGAGAATGTCTTGTAGGTGCTAAGGAGATTCTAGTTTGTTTTTCTAAATGGGTAGGTACTTACTTGACTTCTAGGTACTGACTAGAATGCTAATCCAATTACATACTTTCATTATTATTTGTGTATTTTTGCTTCTTGTGACTGATACTTGTGTCTGACGATCGTGAATCTTGTTTTTGATTTCAGAGTGAAAATTACCTGTAACAACGAGAAAATGGTCGAACTTTTTCAAGTACGAGTACATCCTTATATTAATAATTAGACTTGGTTAGGCTTCTAAGGTGAGTAACAACACTTTGTAAGTAGCATAATACCTAAATACGTATGATGACTGCTACCATCTAATCAAATAATGCAGCATACCTCAAGGCTTTGTCGTACAGCTGTCTGTGCCTAAAACAAGAAACAAAACCCAAGCATCGAAGCAACATTCAACAAATATTCCACTTATCACAAACGAATCAGAAAGTGATGAAACCGACCCTATTACTAATAACTCGACAAGCAACAAAAAGATATCAAATAAGATAACCAGTGGTAAATGACATATCTTATAAGACAGTCCGCAGATAAACATATCCAGGGATCGGCGCGCTATTCATCACTTTGTACGTTAAGTTTAACAACAGTTAAATGGCGGGCCGATGACTGTGAACAATGGCTATCGATCGATAGGATCGGTGATAGTGGGAGAGTGCGCTGCGCACGCGGCGCGGTCTGTGTGGAAGCTCCCGGTAACCGACCACTGTCATAAAGTTACCGGAAAGAGTAACAGACCATCGATAAGAAGATTTTTGTTTTCATTGGAACATCATTTGGCACGACTGACTTCCAAACTTACCTGAACTGAAATAGATGTTTTTCATATACCTAAGCATTAGAATTAATAGGATAGGTATTGGGATTTGGGAACATGAAAGATTCTGATAAGAACAGCTTTGGAAGTGTGGTGTGTAGTTGTGACCGTATGTGACATGGAGATAAGTTGTTGCATCCTTATTGCAATTCTATCAATTGCAACAAGGATGCAACAACGGGCTAAGTCATCCAGACTGTTACTAAAAGAGTGTTATTATTAGAACCAACTAGTGCAGTTAGAATAGAATGTGTTTAACAGTCTTGGGAACCTAGTCAGTGAATTTGTTTATGCACCAAATAAATATGTCAGAATTTTATTTAATGGTATCTGTAGCAGAAAACTCGAGTAGAACATATTGATGTACTTTGTGTGATATATAATTTTCTGCTAACGATTTGCCTTAGGTGCTAGAGAGAAAATTTGCATTTACATATTTAGATGCTCGCATTTGAAGCAGTACTTTGTACTATCTACTTCTACTCTACTGGTTTACTAGTACCTAGAGTGGGTGCGTGTATATCTGGCGACAATGAGCCTGTCTCGTAACTTCTCACGTGGCGTCGCGTACGATAAAGTAAGCTCACAATGCCGACAACTAGTACCCACTGTGTACACAGTGGCTAGTGGCCGCGTACACGCAGGCTCCAATGATGATATCATTCTCACTCCCCGTATCGAGCGATTCGATCGTCGATACGTACCAGTCTTCGGGATGCGGACGACACGAGATCTTAATACACAATTCATGTAAAAATTTATTCGATATGTCATGTGTCAATTTCGTAGATTAGACATTGTGATAATGCTTACTTTAAATTGATCAGATTTAGATTTTATAGAACCGCATTTATGTAGATTACCTACAGACAATATAAATGAATGAACTAAAATTGCTTTAGTTTTAGAAAACCGCCAGGAATCAAGAAATTATTCCTAATTAATTCTGGCAAGACCATAAAATTCGTAAAGCAATCTCAATCTCCTAAAGTCAGACGTGATGACAAAGTTAATAACACGCAAGGAGCATAATGAAATGAGCTTCTTTATATTTATAATAGTGTATTATTTTATATCATTATTAATGCAGTTATGTGCAACTATGAGAATATTCTCATTACACGAAACAGGTTCAAGTTTATGGATTAGCTAATCTCATACCTATGGAGGATGGTTAATAATAGTTTCTTTGCACGAATGTGGTGAGCAAAAAATATGTATAAAGGGACACGCGAGATCGGGCGACGCAATAAGTAATGACTCGATACCGGCGCGGCCATCGATTGCGAGCGTTATCTCAATAAAGAGCAACAGAGTGCGTTCATTAGCACTCTGACACGGCGCAATCATAAATTGTGGTGCCCCGTCGCGACCCGCACGCCTACCCTTCTCTGCACCCCTGGTACCTGGCCCGCATTTCGACTTTTTGCCATTTCCATTGTTTTTGGTAGGAACCCCATAAACCGTAACGGCCCGATCTCTGATAGCAGACGCAGGTGTTACCCTTCACACATACCAACTTAATTACACACGTTTTTAACAATATATTCCAATTCGCGCAAGCGATAAGCACGCAGCTGCGGGGTATTAGCTAAAGTTTGATAATATCATATTTAGGACCACCGTCATTCCTTTTAATGGAAAGATAAAAACTTTCTAACAACCAGCAAGATTTCACATTTAAGTGCTGCTGCAAGTAATAAAGCAGACAGGATGAAATTCCTTGACAAAATAACACTATGAGATCATAAAGCATATGACTTGTTCACACGACATACAGAGCAGTAGTAAATGTCACCAGATACAGCCAAATACGTAAAATATTAACCAAAACTTACAAACATGGGAAGTCATTAAAGCAACTGGCGTGGCACTTACAGAACTCCTATAGCCGTCTGGCCAAGCATAAAGATCAATATCAGAGTGGCTCGTTGCCAAAATCTTTTTAATATCGTCCCAGAAGCAACTGAAGAGTGGTTACGGCCGATAACAACAAAACTATTACGTGAGCAGTTCGCTCGCGAATTGGTCAGAGCGTTATCTATATAGTTGGCGGGCGCTAGTTTAATCTTATTGTAAGGGACAATGGCGAATAATGGCCCGAACAGATTTCCCTTCAAGCACTTTTGAGTTAGCTGATAAATTCCACAGTCCTCGGCTGAGTTTCGAGGGTTCTCGCGGTCGCGTATAACTTTTAATGAGTGCAGTTAGTTCGGATTCAAAGAACGCCCTGTAATAGTTGGTGTAAAATGAGCAGGCGTCGAGTGATACTTGTGACCGTACAATGGCGTAAAACTTAAAATACCACAACACTTTGAATACTGACACGGAGTAGGTAGTTACTGGCATTAACACTTTCACTTCGAATTAAATTGTCAAGTTTATACGACCTCTCCTCTCAATAAACCAACAGAAGTCATTCGACCCCCAGAAGTAGTACCTACAGGTGCTGTAATTTGACGGTCGCAGGATCGCAGCAATATAAAAGGATTTTAAATATTTAACACCTGAAACCAGAAAACATCTTGTACTTATTAACATGATACTCAAGAGCGAAATTCGATGAGCGGACAGAATTACGTGGCTTTAAAAAGCGAAGTTCAACGGAGTCTATTAAAAACGGCATTGGCTCGCTAAATCAAGTGCCTCTATAAAAAGGAACGTGAATGAAGGCGTTAAGTTTCACACCGCATCGCTCCCGCGCTCCAAGCGCGACGAAACGAACACCTATTATCATAAAGCAAACAAAGAGGTAAGAAAAAATCAACAAACACAAGCTTTAATGATTTGGTAGTTCTCGGGATGAATGCCAACGAAGCGAGAGAGGAAACAGCAATAAAATAGGGTTTTATTGTAGGCTCATTCATCGGTGTAACTAGAAGGAGCGTGATACACCGAAGGCATAGTAATTAGTTGCATATAATTTCATTGACTTTCATCGGTTATTAATATATCGATTCTGGCAAGTCGTTCAAAGTTAGTGCGTCGTTAGAAGACGTTATGATTATCGAGTGGTTTCACGTTATTACCTCCTAAATTTATTTGGTGTAAGGCCTGTTATACCACCCCATAAAAGTTGCAAATTGGCTACTGGCGTGAGTAATAAATTTTATATTAAACGCGTAATATTTTTAAATTTATTTTCGGGTTAATGGCAGTTTGAAAGCGCCATGGAAAACCTTTAACCAGTGTCTATTCGCCTATAAACAAGCCAGATTGCTATAAAAGTTATAACTTACAAAACCCATAAAGTACGATTATGTGTTTTTCCATGAAGGCACAATAAGGACAACAAAATGAGCCGAAAAGCATATAGATTTTCAGTGTCTTTATAAACACAAGCCCGACTTATTTGGTTCATAGCAGCAATTTTCTTTTAACTTAGTTTAATTTATTTATTAAGTTCTATTCAGTGCAAATTTATAATAAAGTTCTATTATTACTTATATTTGTTTTGTAAGTTACAACAACGATTTGTGTGCATGCAGATTTTACCTATAAGTGATTGTTACACTTTATTCTGATTTGTTGCTTCTGTTTAATTTGCTTATACCAGTGTATACAATTGTTGGTGAACCAAATAAATAAATAGCATTGCGTTACAAATAAAGGCCAATACTTTCAACTAAATTCATCCGCTTTAATCCCGTCGTAAGCAAAACATATAAGGTACAAGTACTTATTAAACGTTGTGCAACATTAAAAACAAATGTCAAGATTAGCAACACCCGGCTACGGCAACATTTGTGTGGTCCTGGCCACAACGGCTGTTTTCGGTAAAACTGATCGCTTTCCCAGAAAATCAGCACGTTGGCAGTGCATAATAAAATATGACCCACTGTAACATTTACAACTTTCCTCCCATAAAATACACTAAAAATATTATGAAACTACTGACGTTTTCTCACTTATTAAATAATGATCTTTTAGAATATTTGGAAAGAATCTAGTCGGATATTGATGATATTTAGGACATGGGCGAATGTTTCCTGCATCAAGCAATCGGTTACTGAATTATTTTAATGTCGGTACCTAAAACGCTTCCGATCAAATAAAGACGTAAGAATTCGATACTATATTACGTATTACGTAATATAGTATCAGCAGACCACCAATGGCCACGCGGGGTTGCGACAATCGTCGAAAGGATCCGGCAATTGGGACTCGAGGTGGCCCTGCACAAGTCCGAGGCCATGTGTTTTCATGGTCCTCGGAACGCGCCACCGTTGGGGTCCCAAATAACGGTAGGAGGGGTTTCCATCGGCGTCGAGTCGACGATGAAGTACCTGGGACTCGTCGTCGACAGCCGGTGGAACGTCGTGGAGCATTTCCGACGTTTGGCTCCCAAACTGGAGCGGGCGGGCGCTGCATTGAAGCGGCTCCTGCCCAATCTAGGGGGTCCAAACGCCTCCTGCCGGAGGCTCTACGCCGGTTGAGCGCGGCCCAAAGGGTCATGGCCATCCGGATGGTCCGGGGATACCGCACGGCAGCGCCGCGGCGGCTCCTGTGAGGCAGCAAGCCTCCTTGCCGGATTGCCGCCATGGGATCTGGAGGCAAAAGTCCTCGCGCACGTATGGGAGTGGCGCGAGGAGGCGAAACACCGGGGCGTAAGTCCGCTGCCGCGAGAAATTGCGGCACAGCGGACGGAGCTCCGGCGGGATCTCATGGCGTCATGGAAAGTACGGTTGTCATAACCCAGTGCTGGGCACGCCACGATTGCGGCGATAAGTCCCATCTTTGAGGAGTGGCTAGAAAGGCGCCACAGCGTCCTCACCTTCCGCCTGACGCAGGTCCTCACCGGACACGGCAGTTTCGGGGGGTTCCTGTGTCAGATAAGGCGGGAGGAAACGTCCGGGTGTCACCACTGTGTGGATCGCCCGGAGGACACGGTGGAGCATACGGTGGAGGTCTGCCCGGCTTGGGCAGAGCACCGCCGTGTCCTCGTGGAGGCGATCCGCGGCAGAGACCTCTCGCGTCCGGCCCTGGTTCAGGCTATGGTACGGAGCGAGAGGGCATGGGCAGCCGTCACCTCCTTCTGCGAAGCAGTAATGCTCGCGAAGGAGGAGGCGGGACGTTTGAGGGAAAGGCAAGTTTCGCGCCCTCTCGCCCCTAGCCGCCGCAGGAGACGCCCAGGGCGTCGGGAATCCCGGGCGGATTTCCGGCCACCGTAGGCGCGGGTTTGCGGACGGTGAGCAATGGGTAGCTCACCGTCCGGTAAGGACCAGGCCCGGGTCGACGGCGCGTCGTATTCCACGCGCGCCTCAAAGAGATGTCGTCAGCACATAGGTAGGGGTCCACTAGGGCCGATGCCTGCCGAGGTCGCGGGAAGGTACTTATGGGTCACCGAGGCCCCCGCAACACAGGCAACAGGAAGGAATACGGGTAGGTTTTAGTCAGTAAGTGTCTGACACACCCTCCCGGTCCGCCCAGAGCGGGAGAAGTTATTTGATGATTTCCCACCCTCGAAAAAAAAAAAAGACCACCAATGGAGACAATAAGAAGGTAAATTAGTAAGTACGTAAGTTAGCGAACGACTCGTGCCTGCTATTGCATAAATAAATCTTATATTAACGCGCTGATGAATGTGTGAAACTCATAACAAGAATCAGGTTTTAAGGATTTTATTTTAATAGGTAAAATAAAAAGTTTTCATCTTTTGAAGTAGATAAACTCTGTAGCAGAAACGATAAAATAACCTGAATGGAGAAATGAGTAAGTATATAACGTAGCTTCGATTTTTTTTTAGGAAAATATGGACAGATTTTTTTAATAAACTACTACAAAGGGAGACCTTTCCTAAATAATCTAATGCATATCCCATTGCAAACATCTTGTTTGATTCACTAAACAATGTCTATTAAAATAGTGTTTTGAAAATATTCAAATTAGTCACATTAAGTCCCTTATGAGTTGCATCAAAATGTTGTGATCACGCTTAAAGATGCTACCGTACGGTGGGATAATTCAAAACTGTCACGTATGACATTACAAAAACGTTTACTCATTTATTTCTTTACGGCATACTAAATGACCAATTCAAATAGATCATTGTGCGGGTGTCCTTATATTGTACCGGAATACTTTTTAAATCAAATCTATATTGTCCCAATGCGTCCAGCATTAAAGGTCTCCCCACAGTTTTTCACTCTTCATATATAAACGCATCTTAAGTCATCAGTCATCACGCCAAATGAATTATACGAACCAATAATTTATTTTTGATTATAACTTCCGGTTGCTAGAAAACTATCAATACAATAACCATTCAATTGATAAAACGTAGAAATATTACGATATTCTCCATACCTATATCTTACAAAGTTCACAATTCTCACGTATTTTATTACTTATAAGCTAAATTTATGGCATTTTTGGAAATAAAACTAAAAAACTATTAAAAAAGCAAGCTAAGCAGAGACAGGAAGCATTCCCAAACAAAAACTAGGAGCGCATCCGCTTTGAATAGAGACATGACACGACGGAATGTAATGTTCAAAAAACCGTCTATCGCTTAATTTACGTACAAAGCGTTACTGGACAAAAGCGACAAATATTTTACCGTGACGTTTGTGGAAGCGCCGAAATGTTATTAAACAAACAATTCGCCCATTCGGCAACATGTCTTCGAACAGGGGGTTCGTATAATTGATTCTTTCCGGAGGCGTGGCGGCCGGCCGTGTCTATTGTGGGACTTCTGCTAACAAAATATTCTTATTCTACTAGACGAGGTCTCTTTGGAAAATTCTTCCTCATTTCCGTCCCCAACCGAAACTTCACACACCGACGGTGTTCGCGACAACTCTCCAAAGTGAAATGAAATGGGATGTTATGACAATATGTCGGAAACATAATGTGCGGTCACAACGACGAATTCGCTGTGAAAATGTTTGCCTTTGCGTGAATTCAAATTACTCCAGGAAAAAAGACCTTTTAAACTTTCTTCCTCCGCGACAATTCTTAAGAACATATAATAATATTATTATGACGGGTGTTTAGGAGTCTTTCGCATCCTCAGTCATGTGGTAAACTGTATGGTTAGCATACTACCCATACAGGAAAGGAAAGCAAAAAGATGGCAAATTACAAGTTTAGTCTCCTGTTAACCTGATAATAACGGCTATGACATCTCAGGAACAGATGACTGACAAAACGAATAAAACTGATCCTCCTACTTAATGTGAAAACATTTAAACACGGTGTAATTATATTCCCGAGCCCGTCGCACGCAGCCTGCTCCACAAACATTCACGTATTATAAACGATGCCAACCCAACTCATTTCCAATCCCTCATTATAAAATATTTAGCAATGAAACTAATTTCGTAAATGATACAGGGTTATTTTATTAGAAAACTCGTAATAACTAGGCACCCGGACGCAATACGCCCCCAAGTTTTAGATAATGACCGGTTCAGACGGACCCACACGAGATTAATACATCGGAGGGATTCGAATAATAACAAAAGTAACAACAAAAAACTAAAACGGCTGATAAATGTTCGGCTCTACCTGGTCCGTAAGCCAATATTCTATAGAACGGTCCGATACGAGCTATCGAAGCTGCGATAAAATTCTCTACAAATATAATAAATCTAGGCGATAAAATTATTTATTTTACAAAGAGACCCGACTAATTGTTTCTGGAAACCTGTTATTAGAGCAAACGTGGCCCAAGGGCTACATATCCTAGCTGCCATAACGACATGGGAAAAAACCAATACTTGCTTTTTTGTTTCGAAGTTGAGATGAAAATGATGAGAATCCTGTGTAAACACCGCTGACATGATGCCTTTTAAATACGTCAAATAATTGCTACGTACAAAACAGACACAGATAAATAACCCTTTACAAAATAAAATGAAATAGGTATACTTTAGGAACCAGCGTTAAATCGTATTAGGTTAATGTTATGCAAACTGGTTGTCGGCAAGGGTCTGCAATAAAGAAACAATAAACGAGCGAACACCCAAAACGAAAAGGGTTTACAGATGCTGGAAAAAAACATTTTAAAAGGCAACTAGACAATGGGGTATAGCGCATAAAGTAATAAAATAAATGAAAAATTCTGAATAACACCCAACCCAGATTGGTCAGTCCAAACCGCACGAATGACCTAAAGCAGTGGTTTCGCTTTTTTTTTTAATTTTCATTTTTCTAAACACTAATCTTTTCTATTGTGCTGGTAAAAAGTGAAAAAGACAAAACTTAGTAAAAAAAATACTTGCAAATATTTAAAATAAGTATTAACTCTAAGTTAAGTTTCCAAGTATTATTAAACAATGTTTCGGACGGTTCATGGAAGATTGCAAATTACAGCCAAATCGTGTCAGCTACAATACTCGTACCAACGTAATTAATATTGACCTGATTGGTCTGTAGCAATAGCAATGTTAATGAAGAATTAGCGCAGATCGCAATAAACATGCCTAGTTAGTTCATGTTCATTGTAACTAAAATGGAACAAGTAATTAAAATCAGTGATATTTATATTATTAGTTTATCGAACGCAAATTACAAGTTGTTCAGTTGTGAGTCATAGTAATACAACAGATAGTTACAATATAGAAATGACAAAGACAATAGTGCGCTCCAAATACCAATGTCAACTTCTGGAACATACAACAAAAGACAAATTGCACGTGCAGTCAGCTGTCACTAACTCACTAACTACCCAACATATAAATCTTAACAAAACATTATTGATTATAGTAAAGCTGCAAAAACGAGTAAAGTAATATATATTTTTGAAACAAAACTTTTTTGTGTAAACAATAAGCTGTTAAACAATTAAGACAGATGACACACTCGACCCATTTGCCACAAAAAAGGGCCACACGTGACTGCTGGAATATGATACTAATATCATAGCAAAGCTTTTAGGCGACAAAAGAAAGAAAATAAGAGATATTACTCTGATATTTACATTTATTAGATTGCACGTATTGGGTGATCCAATAAACTACTGTCATAAACATTATATTGGCCCAATTTTGCGTATTATGTTCAAACAAAAATTGACAACAAAGTTGCTATTTACAATCTTTTTGAAATTGAGTCATATCCATAAAATCTTATGGGACCAGAGACAAAAACACGAAATACAAAGAAAAAGCGGCAGAGAGTGAAAGGACGCAAGCTTTTATGAAGACAATGGAAAAATTATACTTAAACAAATTCCCGATGCCGCCTGAGCATAGGCAAATAACCGCGTTCTGATTCAAATGAAAGGTGACGTAACGCATGTTTTTAGGAAAGTCCCCCGTTGGGATGAATTTGTAATGCTGGTTTAGTCACTTACTTATGAAAATTCAACTTCGTGATTCAATAAAGGCTCCTACATACGGGCGCGACTTGTCGCGCGACGCGACGTGACACAAAGACACCGCGTGTAGCGCTACAAGCGGTGCCTTTGTGTCGCGACGCGTCGCGCGACAAGTCGCGCCAGTATGTAGGAGCCTTAAAGGAGACACTGAGTGATAGAAAATAATGAAACACGATTTCTCAATCTTACGTTCTAAAGGGAGCGCACAATCCTATCAACCGCAATATATTTGTTATCCGAGACAGTAACAGGCGCCAAAATGTTATGACTCGGTCTCAACCGCAAAACTATTTTAATGGCTCCATTAAAAAGTGATAGTAACAAATTGTTTCGTGGGTCAGTGTTAGTTGGTACCTTTAGTTTTATAGATACTACATTTGGGCAGGAAATGTCTTCATACCACAGCCGCTTATCGAAATTTAAATCAATGTACCTAGTAACTAGTTCAGATTTTTATGCCTTTGTTGATACGTAAATTATACGTATAAATTATTTGTTTGTGGTGGTTTTCTATAGAACAGGTAAGCATTGAACGGGTTGATGGTTATGTCATAATTTGAAAATGGTATTTTTCACTTGGGCTACAAATATAAAGGTGAAAGTTTGTGGTCTAATTTGGGCTTTTTTGGTTTCGACAAGTGAAACGCTACAAAAAATTACTGAATTGATGCAGGTTGTTCTCACCGATAAAGACGTGTCGCTAACGGCAATGTTAGATTGCCTTCTGCAACTGGTATTCAGTCACTCAAATAAACAGGACACGTTTCAATATAAACAGAACCTACAGGTTTCCTTACTTTACTGTGACTGTTGTTGATTGATATTTATTATTTACTTACAAAATCTTACATAAACATGATTGCGACAAACAGCTAAGACGATGACGTAATTCAGTTGACATTCCAAGTGTGGGGTCCCGCTGGGCGATTCATTACAATTTGTTACCAAAATAGTGTGACACGGAACAACCGCCCACGTCAATCCGTCATTAATTACTGTACCGGGACCACTTCAGTTCGCCCCCCACGTGAAGGGAAATAAAAAACGGTAGGCGCCTTTACATTCGGTGGCGGGTTTTGCATTGGCCAACGTTCCGTCCTATCAAAACAATGACAGAATAGCGCGCCATTGTCGGCTGCTGCGACTATTAGAACGAATTGCCGTACGTGCCCGGGGATGGTTCTCCCTAGCCTCTCTTTATTACCCTTACTTTCGCACTACTTTTGTTTGCGTTACACGTCTCTCTCTACCACTGGAATGCGAACCCACCTCGGCCAATTATATTGATCGAATATAATAAAAACTTCTGATCTACCATCCTATGAACACTTAAACAGCATAATTAAACTGCGGCTAATTATAACCGTATGACTTTAATAGCATTACAGTAATAAACGCGCAATTAAGTTATTAAGTTTTCTCATAAAACAAGGTTGATGATAGTGATATACTTTATAACAGGGCTTTATTGGTGAGTACTGTGTTAATTAAAATTTTAAAGTACTGATCCACTAATCAGATAAAAGTTCGTGTAGAATTTACTACAGCAAAATTTCTTAGAAATAGTAACAGTATTCTGTTGTCTCTAACTGCTCTAAGTACGCATGTTTTGCGTTTATTAAGTTGTTACACCAGTAATTGGAACAGTTTTAACAACATAATAATTTTATTATGATGTCTGTCAAACAAAAAGCATTTAAGAGGCCGCCAACACCTAAAGCGCGGTCACTGTCGGACTGCATAGAAAAGAAAAAAAAGCGCGATGACACAACGCTGGTAATTTATTGCAAAATATGAAGCAATTATCGATTTACTAAAAAGCTATATATTGTATAAAAAAAACAAAACACTATTATGCTAATATGTTGAATGTAGAATAATTTGCCAAAAAAAAATCAGAATGATTGTATGGTTTTTAATCGTTAAAAGATTTTTTTAGAGGTATCTTCGTGATTTTTTTCTATCGTATCAAATTAGTTATATTATGTTTTCAACACACTACCTACCTAGCATATATCCTTAAGAATATCATATATTTTTCTGATTTTGTATACTGCAGTGGATCATATACTTTAAGGCGTTATAAAACTTACGTTTAGGTCCTGTAGTCCCCTTAAATAACGTTACTTTATTATAACAGTCATAAATTATCTAAAAAAAAACCTGCTACACAGAAACGCAATAGTTCCGAGTGTTTCTGGAATTTCAAAATCTGGAACAAAAAACATTTTAGTTTATCTTTTGAGCACACGATCTGTATTGGTTGATGTTTTTGTGAAGTTCCTTATCTTTAGACCAAACTCTCCGCTTCAACGGAGAGCCAGATATGGTATCTACATCTCTATTGAGCTCAATAACGGATATTGTATACTTTGCGGCTTTGGCGCCTAGTCTGCTTAGTAATTGCTAAGAAATTCTCTCGATATTAATCATGGTGTACACAGCAGTAATTGGACGTTGAGAAAACAACGTTTAAATGTCAGGTATTCAATTCATTTGACATTTAATAGATAGATGCGATCAAGGACCGCTTGGCAGTAATTTTAAAACTACAATAGCTCTCAGTCATCACATCATCATCACATCTTCTATGCAGGTTTCCTATGTGAAATACATGCAGAATTTATCGGTCAGGATATAGAAAGTTCAGGATTTATTGAGGTGGAAGGGTATTCTATGATCAACTACCATTCCTACCAAAATAGCCGATCATGCCACATTTACCTATTTTCAGGTTTGCGCTCAACATCCTGGACAGTTGCTAAATCAAGGAGCAAAATCAAAATCACTTATTTAAGGGCTTCCGCTTATAGCAGGCCAGCGTTGAAAGTAGGATCGAGTCCAGTCATCCGTGACTAATTAATTCTTTCAGCTGACAACTGTGATCAGTAATGGATATAACGATACTCACTGCTAAATATAATCACAATAGACAGACAAAACATTTAATTCGAATAATGCATCAGACCCTCCCAAAGCTTGTAAAACTGATTCTATCACAAAATGTAACTGCCTAATTAAACCGACATCTGCCCAAAATATTCGCTGATAATTCAACTGTTCGCTAACAAAGGCTACGCTAAAAACACGAACGGCCAACAGCCGGGCCGCAACACAAATTAGATTCGCATTAATGAAACGTGGGCGGACGAACGACTAATCTAACATCCCCGGGACAATGGTACAAAAAGGGCCAAACACTGAAAAATAGTTTTCGAGTTTAACTGCAAATTACACAGAATGAACGCTATCATGGCGCGAATGGCATAAAATAAAACTGGTCACGTAGCATTAGGGTCCCGCGGCCGTCCACCAAACTTTGAAAACGTTGCACCTGTTATTAACGCATCGGACGCTTTGTTCCAACACAATAGACGCTAAATTGCAACTCGAATTTCTCATATCGAAGAATGGGCGGCGTGCGCAGGCAGGTAAGCTTTTTTATGTGACGGAATACAGAGCTCTGATCCATTTTTCCATGTAGTGTTAGTGTTTGTTTTCATTTCAAGGTAAATCTGGAACAACTATTCAACAGAAAAATATTGTCTATAGATCACTGTAGTCAAAAAGTATAAACAAAATTTATACCAACAACCACATATAATTGGAAACAAAACGAGCTACGTATGGTAATTTTTCTCGTTGTAAATCCAGAACTAGGTATATCTAATTTATTAGTGATAAACCTTTCAATTTTACTACCTAGTCGAACAACTACCACAATTAATAGACACTAGATATAAAAATCGTATTAGATCAGTGTGAATAGTAATGGCCGGTTTATGGGGGCCATAAAATCACAACCAGCAATGTCTCACCGTCACACGAGAGATATTCGTCTATGGCTATACTAACAATCAAGATTAACCTTCTCGCCTCCTCCATTTTATTTACGACAGCCGTTAAAAATTAATTATAAAACCCTATTACGGAAATTCGCAAAGCTATGTTCAAATTGTCTTATTAAATTATAAATACGGAATGAATTCATTTTATTGTCTCATAATTGCATCGCTCCGGAATGTGATAACTGATAACATTCTATATTATCGATTTAATTACAATAATATAACAATTTATTACTCGGCCGACGTTACCATTCGTCATGTAACAAACGACGTTTGTATAACACAAAAAGTATCTATCGCCCGTTACATTGAATCGATTCGATTTGATTCCGTAAAAACTAAAGTGTAACACGTTGCTAACTCGCAGCAGAAAAAAAGCAAGCATGCGTCTCTTGGATTATTCTTCGTTCTGCTTTTATAAATTATACATTTTATGTGGACAACAATCGTCTGATCTGTGATTATAATAAGGGCCGCGACTCACGTTCGACGGACAACCCAACATATGGGGTAAGTATGTAAGTCATGTCGATGGAACCCATTTGGTTGGAGGCGTGCCCGGGGTGCTGGCTCTGAATGCTGCTGCATTGTAACGGTGTACTGAGTATGATTGCGTCAATATTACATAGACGGTTTCTTCGTAACAGGTAAATGCCCCATAGACACTATACCTAGTCTATCATAACAAGATTGGCACGTTATAAAACAGATTGGCATTTAACAGTAACGGCTACAACAACTATTAAGTTCTAATTTTAAATTAACGTTTTATAAGTTTTAGCAATGCAATGATGAAGGTTTTTCATTGAATACCTCAAATGACGGTAGACGTTAGCTGCCAGTAATGAATGCTTCAGATTTCCAAGTTTACCATTGCGTAGGCGATGACTCTGACAAACTATAGTTAACTATGCTGTAACAGTTACGATGACCGTTTGCTAACATGACCTAACCTAACCCGCGGAGCAGCGTCATTATGACGCGGCAGCGAGCGGTTTGTGCGCCGGCGCACAAAAACCGTATCGAATCGGTCACAATGTAGACTCACGTGGCCGGGGCGCCTGCGATGCACATATCGACAACTCTCGACTAACCGAACCTTTAGCAATATTAGTTCCGGTCAATAGATGGTTTAGTGCTTTCAATGGACAAGGTAGGTGCTATTCAATTTATAAGTCTTTATTTGGAATAGAGTCAGACACAATGACTTATCAACAAACTCACATCATAATCTGAGACCAAACTAAGGGTGTCTCCGTATTAAGCTTTAGTCCAGTTTATAGGCGTTGATTTGAACGAGTTAATTTAGGTTAAAACAAACAATTAACAGTGGCGTTCGATTCTTCGACAATAAAGTTTAAAAGTAACGATCCTGAACTTTGACTTTCTTGCATTTAACTGTCCAACAAATACACTATTTTAGTGTATTTTTACAAAT
Source organism: Atethmia centrago (assembly GCA_905333075.3). Lineage (NCBI taxonomy): Eukaryota > Metazoa > Arthropoda > Insecta > Lepidoptera > Noctuidae > Atethmia > Atethmia centrago. The sequence goes on from HG995382.1 coordinate 13,295,882, forward strand.
ACACTAAAATGCTCGTTATCTGTCCCCAAAAAAGAAAACTGGATATGTGCACTGATTTAATAAACATGATGTTGAATGAGCTTGCCAATTAGCATAATGTGATCAAGTACGAGTAACTATTATGAATTTTGAACACCAACAACCAGTGTACTGGTAAATTGTTATCAAGAAGTTATCTAAGAATATGTCGCGCCTGTGTGGTCAGCCTTAAGCGAGATCATTACATTTTTTAATGATAAGTTACGCAATGGCTAATTGTACGCACAAAGTGAAAAATTGAATTCCTCACCTGTGCCCACATCACGATTGGATTGAAAGACTCGTTTGTGCTCATAATCACAATTTCACGCGTACTTATAGATAGTACAAACATGTTAAACTGTTGGTCACGCCTGTTTTTATGTACCTTTACGTACCCGTTCAAAAGTGTTTTAACTCATAATAAGGTCCACACAGATACGTTTCACACAGCTTCTTTATTACGTCTTTTTTTCTTATTATTCGATTTTTAATAGCGTGTTCGAGCAATAAAATAATAAAAATGTGTTTAATTTTAGCTTCGATGATATATTATTATGATTATGTTCCTGTAGTAATAAAACAACAAAATAGTCTTGAAATTAGAGATTTGCTCATTGATGGCACCGTTATAGGAGAGGTTTGCGCTTGGCTATAAAATATTAACATTTTATGGGAAAATGATTGCGTTTCCTTGTGTATTATTTAGCAAAGATGAAATAATACTTAATGTATTTCTTTGCGGTTTCCAGATAGTAAAAGGAGTTTTCGGTGCCTGACTGGATGTTCCAGCCTCCTGAAGATCGAGAGTCTTTAACGGAAAACTTGATAGCTGTACCCCTATCTGAAGAGAGGCCGTATGCAGCTAAATTAGTTTCGCACAACAATGAAGAAACCTCGTTATATGAACACCATTAAGGCTTCTGCAGACTGGGGCGATATCGCGGGCGCAATAGGCATATTGCTGCCTGTGGCGCCCGCGATATCGCCCCGGTCTGAAGAAGCCTTTATACGCTACTTTATTTTTGTGCAAAAATCGTAACAAAAAGAAAAAGCCCGGCGGAATTACTTACTGGCCCCATATAAACGACAATCATTTGCGCTAAGCAATAACATTTGTCTGAGATTCGTAAAAGTCACGGCGTCGGCGTAACATGGAACATATAACAAGCAATATGTGAAGACGCAATTGTTCAGTACAATGACAACGGGAGCGAGAGACTATCACGAATACCTGTGATCCGACCACGCAACGCTGAATAAACGCCCCGTGAAGTCATAAAACCGAGCCACGGTAATTCCAAAGGACGCCTATAAATTCTTTATTTTATGATCGCGAGCATATATTTAATTCTAAGAGCGTCCCCACTGTTTCCTTTTTTGTCACATAAATAAAGAATTTATAGTTAATTTTATACGTCCTGTAATCAGTGTTTAAACGCCTGAACAGCGGTTATGTACGGGCATTAAAACGTTAATGAGCCGAGATGACTTGAAGTCTGATGTAAATAATATTATCACATATAAAAGTCCGGATCAAATTAATATTCATTTCTAACAGAATAGCTCGTCTCAACGGAGTCTTTCATAACTTTGGATTATTTAATTGTAAGCAGACCGCCTCTTTTGAAAGGCTGACAACACCAAGACCATGTTGTCTGCCTCTCGTTTAAAAGCCCACACTTCCTATAGATATTAAACGCATCACAATAGATGGCCGACGGCCGTTTTTTTTTTTTTTTTTTTTTAGGTGTGGCATCTCGTAGTTGACCTTGAGAGGTCGTGACTACTTAACCGGACTTTCCTGTGGCTGCCTTAAGCGAACTCAAAGCCTCCAGCCAGGGGCGAATTTCTTATATTACTAAGCGACTGCACGCTAAGGGCACCCCCTGTGGGGTACGGACCTCGGCTTAGGGCGTCGCTGGGGGGAGGACAGCAAGATGGGACAGGCTGGATCTGGTTAATATTATTATTATTAATCGGGGAATTTAAAGCTACAGGCTCAGCTGCGGCGCGGGCTGGCACTTCTTCGAGCAAGGGTCGGGGGGGACAATTACGTCGGGGTTTACGCGAGGGACCTCGGCGGCGAGGTCGGAACGTAGGTCGTCGGTGTGTTTTGTGCACTGTACTCGTTGCCCTATTGCTTTCCTGGAGGAGGGTAATGGGGTCATCGGGGTCGGAGAGGGTATGCCTTGGACGGCGAATAGAACTAATGGTGGAGGGCCTATAACTGGCGGCCTGCACAACCAGAGGGTTGCGGTGGGTGGTGGCGGAGTCGAAGAAGCGCTTCGTGATGCGCTTCATGAACTGCTTGATGGTGGGGATTCTAAGATCGAGATGGAGGATCTCGTTTCGAACGAACCAGGGGGCTCCCGTTGCCTTTCGGAGGAAACGGTTTTGGAGGGACTGCATCCTGTGGATGTGGTGGGGTTTAGCGTGTGCGAAGACTGCACAGGCATAAGTCATGATGGGACGGATGCACGCTGTGTAAATACGCAATTTGCCCTTAAGGGACAATTTGCTGCGCGCATTTAGGACGGAGTGAAGTCTACCTAGAGCGAAAGCGGCACGCGAACGCACCTGCTTGATGTGCTCTGAGAACGAGAGATGGTGGTCAAGGGTCACGCCTAGGTATTTGGCTCGCTTCTCCCAAGGGATAGGCTTGCCGAACATGGTGAGCGGTCGGGGGGCGATGAGGTTTTTACGCTGTTTGGTGAAGAGAACAGCCTGACTTTTGTCGGGATTGACCTCGATTCTCCACTTTCTAAACCAAGCGCCAAGCTTGTTGACCTCGGTCTGGAGAGTGCGAGATATGTGGTCGTGGACTAACCCGGTGTAGTAGATGGCCGTGTCGTCTGCGAACAGAGCCAACTGCGCCTTTCTACTTTTCGGGATGTCGCTGGTGAAGAGAGTGAAAATGAGAGGGGATAGTACAGAGCCCTGAGGGACGCCTGCACGGATAGGGTGAGGGGAGGATAGCGCTCCTTCGATGCGATAGCGGAAGGTGCGGTTCGACAAGAAGTCTCGTAAGATGAGCACGAGACGATCGGGCACACCGAGTTTGTAGAGCTTATATAATAAGCCGTTGTGCCAGACCTTGTCGAACGCTTTCGCTATATCGAAGAATACAGCACCGGTCGTAAGACCACGTTGAAAGCCGTAGCTTATGTGTTCAACGATGCGGTGGACCTGTTGGACGCAAGAATGTTGGGCTCTAAAGCCGAACTGCTGGTCGGGGATGAGGCCCTTTGTTTCCGCAAAATCTCTGAGGCGCTTTAAGATAAGCCTCTCATAGATTTTGCCGAAGACATTGAGCAGACTGATGGGCCGGTAGCTGGTGGGCTCCGTTTTCGGCTTACCGGGCTTCGGTATGCCGATGACGGTGGCCTTCTTCCACTCTTGTGGGAAGATGTTATTGCTCAGGGCTCCATTGAAGATGGTGGCCATGAGCATTATGAGGTGAGCGGGGAACAGTTGGAGCACCCTATTGGTGATTCCGTCTGAGCCGGGGGCTTTGCGAGGTTTTAGACCCTTGATGATATCATGCACTTCGTCTGGAGTGACGGGAGGCAGAGGATAGTCAGGGTCTTCAACGGGCGGGAGGGAGGCTCTACGTTCGACTTCCGCGTCGACCTGGGACAGGTGAGCTTGGTCTACTGGTTGAGAGCTAGGCGAGCATTGAGCCTCAAGACTATCGGCTAGGCATTCTGCCTTGTCGACGTCATCGAAAGCGATGGTCTTGTCGGGGCGCACCAGGGGGGGCATTGAGACGACTTCGTCGGATTTGAGTTTCCTCTGAAGGTCCCAGAACGCTCGGTGAGTGGGCTCTAGCTCGCTCAGCATCTTGTCCCATCCAGCGTCACGCAGCTCCGATAGGCGTGTCTTTACAGATCTCTGTAAATAGCGCATATGGGCTTTGTTCGCGTGGTTGGGAAAGTTACTGTACGCACGGACAGCCGCGTTCTTCTCATTCAACAGTTCGCGTACATCGTCCGGGAGCTTCCAGCGATGGTCGTCCATCGCCGGAACCTCCCTTGAACAGTCGTTCAGGACTGATTGTACGTGCACTGTGAATGAGTCAATCGCGGCTGTCGTGTCAGCGATAGAGTCGAAGTGGTCGGGAATGGAGTCTAGTCGGGGACCTAACGTGGTGGATTTCAGGCAGTCGCTTACTTTCCTCCAGTCTGTAACTAACTTGGTGAGAGGGGGTCTATCAGGGTCATGGAGACCTAGGCGTGGTGCCAGCTTTACAACAACTGGACGGTGGTCGGAGGAGAGTTCGTCAAGCGCCTCTATAGAGTCCAACCGTAGGTTGATACTCTTCAGAAGCGCTATGTCAAGTACGTCGGGGGTTTGGTTAGGGTCGTGGGGAAAGTGAGTGGGAGTCATCGGGGCGATGATGTCGAAGTTGAGGATGGGACATAGGTCAAACAGGTGTCTGCCTCTGGTGGAGATCCTGGTGCTGTTCCAAGCATGATGTTTGGCGTTGAGATCGCCCGCTATGATAACGGAGTCACTCAGGCCAAGTAGGATGGAAAGGTCGTCAGAGAGGGGGGGAAGGGCTAACTCCGATGAGGAACAGGGGGGAACATAGGCCGATACAATGGTGATCGGTTGATGGCCAGTCATGCCTAGCTTGCATATGGACACTTCTAAACGCGAGAGAGGGGGCGGGTCCATTGGGATGCAGTGGAGGGTTGATCTGAAATAAATTAGGGTGCCGCCCCTGTGACATCTAGTCCTGTCATTGCGAACTATGCGATAGTTGGCAATTGACGGGTTTCGACGGCTGGGCTTTAAGAATGTTTCCTGTAATAGGAGAATGTCAATTTGGTGGTCGCGGAGGAAAGCAGCGATTTCATCTCGCTGGTTAATCATGCCATTGGCATTGAAGAAACCTAACTTTAGGGATCGGGGTTTGGTACGTGCTTTTGGATGTAAATCCATTATTTGGGTTTCGCGAAGTTCTCCAGGGCTTGCGTAATCTCTGGATACGCGTGGAAGATACGCTGTATCTGAGCGAGATCGCAGGAATTACGGGCGGCAACGAGCTCGTTGGCCATTTTGCGCGCGCGGGGTGTGAAAAATAACGAAAAAGTCCCAGAGATCACACTGAATGGATCAATTGGGATGGACGGGCCGACCACCGGGGTGGTTGAAGCGGCGACGGGCCGTGGCGCAGCGGTTGCGGCAGCGGCCATGGGAGCGGGGGCGGGTTTCGCGGGTTGGATAGGCGCGGAGACGCGGATGCGGGGATCCATCAGCGGTCTGATGGGAGGCGGGGTGGGTCTGGGCTGAACCATAGCAGGGAACGCCTGCTGATGGTTCATCGCATTCCATGGGCTAGGCCTTTGCGGGCTTAACCTCAGGGGGAGTTGAGGGAATGTCTGAGATTGGGGGGGGAAGAACCCATATGATGGGCACTCTCTCTGCTGGCGGGCGTCTGCACGCTTCACCAGTTTGGATGAGGACGTCTTGGGGGCCATGCGACAGCCCCGGTAGTTTGCCGGGTGTCCAGCCTCACCGCACAGTACGCAGCTGGGCGGCTCGGTGCACAGAGACCGGTCTTTAGGGCGGGGGCAGTCCGAAGTGCCATGCTCCCCCAGGCACTTGACGCACCTGGGAGTCGCATGGCAGTTCTTCTGCGCATGCCCGTATAACTGGCAACGGTGACATTGCCCGACGACGCCGCTCTTCCGGGGCTTCTCGATGACGAGGCCCGTGAGATGGCAAATAGAGGAAACTTTGTGGATAGGGTGATGCCCTTCGAACGGGGGGCATACGACAAGGATCATGTCGTAAGCCGAGCCCCCCCTGGCGCGGTGCATGCGGTGCACCTCGTCCACGGGGACGCCTTGAGATTCAAGGTCGGCCTTGATGTCGGCTGTGGGGATTTCTTTCGGGATCCTACGGATCACCACGCGGATCTGTCGTTCCTCGGGGAGCGAGTAGGTGTGGTATGACACACCTCTCGCCCGGAGGACTCTGGTTAGGTCCCTGTAATCGCGGGACGTAGGGACTGTAATCTTAATTCCCTGTTGGGTCGCGGTGGCTTTAGAGAAGCCGATTTTTTGTTCGACGCACCATTTGGATACGTCTAACCATCTTGTTTTGTCCTGCAAGATTACAGGAGGGGGAGGGGGGGTCTTTTTAGGGGCCGGAGTGGCCGGAGTGTCCTTAGCGGACGAAGCGGTCGGGGTGGGGATAGCAGCGGAGGGCGCCACAGATACAGGGGGAGTGGGGGCAGAGAGAACCTCCGTGGCGGCTATTTTAGTCGCCTGCGAGGACGTCGCCTTCCTCTGTTTCCTCTTTTTCCCCTTTCCGGAGACGGCCACGAAGCCGTCGTCCTCGGAAGAGGGAGTAGAGTGGGCAGAAGAAGAGTCGACTGACTCTACATCAGAGTAGGAGAAAGGGGTCGGGCACCTCTTGTCTTGCGACAAGGGCTCCTCGATGTCCATGGACACTGAGGGGCTAGGAGGGATCATGGTCGCGGTCGCGGTCAATGCGGGGGTCAGCGCATCGCTGAAATCAGCGATGGAGTCGGTTGATAGCGGCTGGCTAAGAGCCGCAAACCTAGCGCCATATCTGGCGAGGAAGTCTGGGTCCTTGAGGAGGACCTCTTTGAAGAACGCCGCTATTAGGGCGTCCTTCATGGCGGGGGAGAGGGGAATTACGGGGGCGAAATCTTGGAATCTAAATTCCTCCTAACATAGACCTAACGGCCCTAAACCTAACTCCCCGGGTGGATAGGCCCGGGGATGAGTCGCCCTCCCTGTCGGGTGCAGACAGGGAGGTGAGTACCTAATTGTGAGCCCTAAGCTTGTAACCCTTTGCCAGTCTTAATGTGCAAAGGGGCCCTGAACCAGTCTAGCGCGAAGGGTGTAGACACACCCTAGAGACGCTAGGTGAGTAGCTGAAAAGGAAATCAGTGCACCAGAGCCGACTAGGAGATCCCCCAAGGCCGGTTAGCTCTGGGACCCTTCCAATTAACTGCCTAGCCCTGAAGGGGTTCGGCGGGTGTATTGGGACAACAACACCCCACTCGGTTTCGTTGGCACCGTCAGGTATCCACCGAGGACCACGAAACAGTGGATTTAGCCCAGAGGGGGCCTATGAGCTACTCTGACACTTTTTCTGTTAGAGAAATACCTGCCTTGAAAAAGGCACTTTTTGAGATCAATACGGCCGATTAATAAAATTAATCGACCGTGGATCGGTAGTAGTCGGCGACTACTGGGAGTTACGGCAGCGTAACGAGATCCGGAATTCGAGAGCGCAGTGATCGAGTGCAGCGAGCGGGAGCGGCAGCACGTCCGTTCACGGCGGGTGTCGAGCGCGGAAAAAAAAAAAAAAAAAAAAAAAAAAAAAAAAAAAAAAAAAAAAAAAAAAAAAAAAAAAATGGCCGACGGCCGACAATACAAAGAATATTTGTACCAAAAATTCATGGTTGTATTAGTTGTAGTACGGTGTATGCACGTCTCAGCATCACAGAAACGTAAGCTCAATTGTTGGTATCGAACAAAAAGAACGAATTTCTTACATGTTTACCTTTGAACAATGTGCGTAGGAGCTACGACCGATTTGATGAGAAGCCAAAATATCTTGATACTTTTGATTACAATTTAGTAGCGGATTTTATGCATGTCACAACTTTTTTTTTCAAACACTGTTATTACTTCGAGTAATCTAAAGCTGATTGATTTTAAATTAAACCATCTCTTTTAACGTAGATCATTATAACTCATATTTTAAAGAGATCATTAGCTATGACAGGCATCCTTTAATGGCCATAGTACGAGTATATTAAAATATTATATTTTTATATTAACAGACAAATTAGTAATTTCATAACGATATGTTTAACATATTCGTAATCTACATTAATTATCACGCAATTAACGAGGTATGTTAACAATTTAAACAAATAAAGAATTATACTTCTTTGATTATACTTACACAGTCGAATAATAAAATACTTATATATTTTAATCAGTTAAATATTGGCATAGAATATGACGAAGGAATATGACGAAACGGTGAAGAAGAACATTCGAAGACATGTGATCCACCAACCCGCACTGCACCCGCTTGGTGGCTTACGGCCCACTCCCAGAGAGGAGGCCTGTGTCCCAGCAGTAGCAGCAGTGGGAACATTATAGACTGATTATAATGATGACGATATAATCTGTATGCTTATTTAAAAATTCCTGATAGTATGTGCACATTTATTTCATAAATTATTTTTATCTAAAACCACATGTAAATTTATTAGAAACTCAAACAAAACGACCCATTTTAACTACGTATTAAAAACCCAGAATTTACATTATCTTCCCATTTGGTTAACATTAGCCCAATGAATGCAAAAATAATTATGATTTTTTATTAATGATATGTATAATGTTAACAAAATGTTTTAATTTGAAACGATAATCGATAAACAGATCAATATTTTTCGATCATCCTATTAACTTTTTGTCAAAACTAATAATATTACGATAAGAATATTTTACTTTGGTGAAATATTTAAAATGCTGATAAATAATTATCAAATATCGCATTAATATTTAAAAAAAAATTAATTGTATAAAGTATCAAAATCGCTAGCATGTAATAAAATCGTACAGTGGACACACAAAAGCGGAGCATCTCACGCATAGCGGAGAAGACACTAAAGCAAACGGCCCTTGCGGACCGAACGATTTCAGGCACAATAGGGCCCGGCCCTACACGTCACTGACCGTCACATTGAGCAGAAACACAAACATTTAAAATATCATCAGCCACGATAATACTACAAAAAATACATAAAAACATATGTCGGGTACAATAATTATCGTCCCCGGGAGCACAATGGTAAGTCTTACAAAGATAAACAGTGACCGCGCAGCCAAGTTTCGAGACTACGAAGTGACGCGTTATGAAAACATTTACTAAGTACGATCGAGAATGCCATTCGGACCTTCAAACATAATCTATTCTCGGCTTTAGGGTCGAGCAAAGGAGTATAATGAAGAATTCTGCGTACGAAATCGGCAGTCTTAAAACTTCATAACAATCGGTAGTCCTTTGAAGTTCCATGGACCACACATTCGGAGTTGCAAGTTATCTCTACCGTTATGTGCAAAACCAAACAAAAAAGTACCTAAGCATAATATTGCATTACAAGCAATACACACAAAACGGCTATTGTATAGGTAGACAATTACATATTTCCTATATCAATAAAATTTCGCCATGGACACCTTTAGAATCATTCGATCCACTGTTAGCTCAGGTGAGACTTAAAAGCTATCATCATAAAGTCAATATTTAGAATAGCTCTACGTCAAAGATCATATTTCTTTGCGAATAACGCATTATGCAACTTTAAAGTTTACTTAGGACTGCCCGAAAGGAGGCTCGAATCATTTCGGGTATTATAATGATCGATGTTTTAATACGTTGATGTACGAAGGAACCGATTAGGTGTAACGAAAATAATAGCGGGTATTTTTTGCGTTAAATCTTACGCCTCATGAAATATGCACCAACAAAATATAGAACACGAAAGATGCGTGTCCGTATGTCTGATCATTTAGGTTTTATGAAAATCGACCAATTGAATTTTAAACTTGATTTTTTTACAAAAAATACAAATAAACTTCGAAGAAATAAAACAGCATTCAGAAAAATGACGATTTCTGAGATTAGAATTTGTTAACAATAAGAAGGAACCATATCGGTTCGTCCCACGACGTGTAGTGGCCGCCCACACCGCGACGGTGACGCCGCAATAATACTAAAAGTGGAATACTTTTCAATAAACTTTGATTTATTCTATTTATTTTCATATTCCCGAATGACGGGATTCCTGACGCATTTCTCGCAACCCGGTGGGGACGAAATGATTTCAACCGCAACGGGAGAAGCAATAATTACTTAATGAAAATATTCTGAGCAGAGGGTTAAATGCCTACAGATTAATTAAAATATCTTGTTAATTAATCAGTTGACATTTTTCTCTCGAAGGGAAAAGAAATGTTATACCAAGTTATCCGCACTTTTAAAAGTTTTTAGGGACCCTAACATCGAAATTCACTTTGAGATTGCTCCATAAAACCCAGTTCAACCAAATCATTTCGTTCTCGTTTTTATTTGTACGTCAAATAAAATATCAACGTTAAGGCGCAGATATATGATTTTAGTGACTTTTAAATCAGTATTACACCTTCAAACAATGCAAGTAAGTTATGCAAAAAAATTATGTTAAACTAGCGTACACATCTATTCTATAAGTGAATTTTAAGTATTGTAGTAAAATACTATATAAATAAATTCAGGAAGTAATGTCTACCCAAAGTATACAAAAACGATATTACTTTCAATTTGTATGAACAGACTATTTTATTATCTATAATTATATCTGTGATTTTTTTCAAAAAGAAAGAAAGAAGAAATCTCTCTTTGTATCTGTTTCTGCCACTGCTGCATCACGGATTTGTTGTCTTCTCTTTTGATAGACCAAGTGTTTAAGTCTTGTTTGTATGCTATGTGCAAAAGACACTCAATGCTAATAATTTGAGCATGCAAAGGTGACAAACCAAACTTGACCATATCATATGACACTTCTTTACGCAATACGGCATCGACATCGTTCATCGGCGAAAGTTTCGCCAAATACAAGTAACATGCAGCACTGGAGCGAGCTTCTGATAGTTACGTGCACACTTTTCTATCAATCATCATCACATTTGGATGGGCTTAAAGATTTTATTTCTGCTTCCATTTTAGTCATTTCATCTTTGACTACCAACTCTCTTTCTTTGACGAATATCAACTGGACAGGTGGTCAGTACAGTATTGCACGGCTTACGATTTTCCTATACAATTACTTCCTTTCCAACTGCAGCAGTTAGTTTTAAGGGAACTAAAGTCGTCATAAAAATGGCTTAATCAGTCTTTCCTTCTTCCATTTTTTGTTTATGGTCTCTATGGATCTACTTAGGGTTGATGACCCATCGAAACCCCATTTTGACAATAAATTTAAAGGCTGGTGAGACGGCTTGTCGGGTAGACTTTTGAGTATAAGTTGCACAGTTATGTCAAGAAGAGCTTGAAGAGATACTTTGGCCATTGTATCTGTTAAACTAAACGCCTCCTTTGGAGGGTAACATGCTAATTTCGTCTGCTGCACTTTATAATACGATGGATAAATATCAGATGCACCTTCGCGGATTGCAGATTCTCGCAATGTAATATATTGCCACTTCGACAGTTTAAGTGATACCAGCAATCTAAGCGCTTTCTCCGGAGTGAAAGTACATTTCTTGTGCTTCTGAGTTTTAATTAGTTGCGAAAATGTTGCTACCTCTTCAGGAATTTTCATTAAATAATCAATGACTTCAGCCAAATTTTCTTTGCTATCTTTCTTTAACTTGCTTACTGTAGCGTAAACTACGAGTAGTTCGTCACTGTCTTGTTGATTCTGTTCTTCAATCCTTCGTTTTCTGTTTAGTACACAAATCTACCAATGGTTTACGAGGACTTAAATGCTTAGTTAGTTTTCCAACAGATACAGATTGGCTGGTTGAAGGTGCTTGATACTCTGTAATGGCATCCTGTGCAGCTTGTTCCGAAGAAGAACACCAGATGGCCCACTGTAAGCGCCAACCAGTCTCGTTTCCTTTGGCATTCTTCCATCTTTTTATGACAGCTTGGCTGATTCTTCGACAAAATTCCTTTAAACTATCGCTGGCTTCTTCCGAATTTAAATTGAACTGAGACACAACAGTTTGCCGCAATGCAAGGTTATGAACTAAATTCACTTGTTCCATTTTAGATTTTTTTTAGAAAAAGAGTGATAACCTTAATTAAATCACTCTTTGAAAAAATAAAGTCGATTGAAAATAGCAATGAAATACACACGATGTATACTTTTTTTTGTGGGAAATCATTAAATAACTTCTCCCACTCTGGGCGGAGCGGGAAGGTGTGTCAGACTCTTACTGACTGAAACCCACCCGTATTCCTTCCGTTGCCTGAGTTGTACCTTCGCGCGACCCCGGCAGGCAACGGTCTTAATGGACCCCTACATTTGTGCTGATCACATCTCTTTGAAGCGCGCGTGGAATACAACGCGCCTGGTCCTTACTGGACGGAGAGCTCCCGCAAGCACGCAAGCCCGCGCCTACGGTGGCCGGAAATCCGCCCGGGATTCCTGACGCCCAGGGCGTCTCCTGCGGCGGCGAGAGGGCGCGAAATTTGCCTTTCCCTCAACCGTCCCGTCCCGCCTCCTCCTTCGCGAGACACGTTGTATACTTAAGGTTCGAAACACTATGTAGGATCGGGGGTACTTAACTTTACTTACCCACAGCCTGTGTATAATATAATCAGCCTATATTGTTCCCACTGTTGGGACACAGACCTCCTCTCTGTGAGAGGGAGTGGGCCGTAAACACCACGCGGGCCCAGTGCGGGTTGGTAGATGTCACATGTCTTCAAATTTTTGGTTCTAGGACATGCCGGTTTCCTCACGATTTTTTCCTTCACCGTTTTGAGAGCTGTGGTGATGAAATAATTTACACAAAGTAAAGCAGGCAGGCCTGGGTTCGAACCTACGACCTACAACTCGTAAGTCGCGGCCGTTACCACTGGGCCACCGCTGCTCTCTCTGGTAGTTAGTTAATGAGATCTAATTATCTCAATTCTCAATAATAGGACATAAGCTCTCATTATGATAGACAATTGCCAGTGGATCTCATTATTTAACCACCCTCGTTATAAAATTACAAAAAAAAATAATTAATTTCCATACAAATTGTGATGTTTTACCGATAGCTATTACATTACATTTCTGTTCATATAATGTATTTATAACCATTAAGTACCTAATGTGAATTACAAACAGATTAAAACCTTTTTTTGTATTCTAAAAACACATTTTATTTTTTTCTCCCAAAATCTAACGTGTGCGCGCATTGTGTGAAATGTCAAAAATGCAGAAAAATAAGGGGTATAATCGTGTCAAAGGAAATTAGGTACACTTGTACGAAAGTCGAAATATATATAACCTCTTTTACACATTTCTCCATACTTACATTTTTTTTCAACTAAGTACTATAAAGTAAAGAAAAACGTTTATTGAAAAACTGAAATATCATTAAATTGGTCAATACACGATACTTTAATTAATTTCTGCCAAAAAAAAAAGATTGATCTTCATAGACTGAGCGGTCAACTTAGTAAAAGTTGACCGCTTAGTCTATGAAGATCGATTTTCAGCCCAATGTGCGGCGTGAGCGCGACGCGCATTTATATGGCCAAGGTCAACGGCGGTTACCCGACCCTTAAAGCAAGGTGGTATCGATAGGCGCGATTGGCGAATATTTTTTTTTATTTTGCGCCACACAATGTTGTGTTGAGAGGGTAAAACAAAACGTTCGTGCCGTTATTCCAGGTTTCCTTAAGCTCCAAGTAATTCAGTACAAACCTCGCCAATTGGCTATAACGAGGCAAATAAGTCGGAAGAATATTTAGAGAAAGGCTCGATGAAGACCCCGGCTATTTTTAAGTCACTCGATAGTTTATCTACTGTGAGTGATGATTTAAAATTTACGCTGCAATTAAACTAATTAACTGAATAGATGTTTGATGACACCAATTATATATGAAAATAACAACAAATAGCAATGCGAACAATTTTTAGCTGAATAGATTACTAAAACTAGCGTATTTCTGAAATAATCAACGTATTTTATGCTATTTCAAGCTAATTATATATTTTTACTATTCAGCCCCTATTTGCAGATAGGACGAAACCTTAAAAAACGTTATAAAAACTCCCAAATTAGGACTAATTGTAAATTCACGAAGTATTTACCGTAACGCAGGACTGTGGGATAGAAGCATCTGGTTGTTGAGGCATGTCGGCACGACCGGTCGGTGGCAGGTGCCCTCAGTCACGTGCGGTCGCGACTTAATGACACAACATTTTTGGAACTAACCCACCAAACTATCAACAACAAAACTAGCCTAGTTACCGATAGAAATTCTCTTCAAACTACTTTAATTATTTATGTTTGTGGAATAATTCAGCATCCACTGCTCAGCTTGGCATTTTGACCACTAAGGCTAGACGCACGGACCAAACTTCTGATGCTGAATCTTTTATCACAAAATGGACGGTAATAGGGATTTTCGTGATTACCAAATAAAGGTACTGCGAGATTTAGTAACGAAACCACAGAGAATACGAAATGGGAAATCTAAGTTAATACGATATTTATACGATTTCGAACAAAACTTCTGTAGGAAATTAAGAAAATGTAAGATTAGACGACTTTTAAATCTTTTTAAATATTTATTTTGCTGTTGTAAACGCTTTAAAAAACATCTTCGGCTAAACTCTGCTGGCTTTCAATCCTTTTCTTTGAGAATAAAGGATTACGCTGCCAACATCTTTTGAGAGGTAAGAATGGTGGTGTTCTTTGTAATTGTTGCGAGATAATAACAAACAAAAGGACAATGAGAAATAATTATTTTGCTTGTACATTTACAGATTGTTGTGGCGTCTTGTAGTAGACGCAAATATACTAATTGTGGACGTAAACGTTATTCTCCTGATAATTTTAAGTTTTAACAAAGACAGGTGCACGCTTTACTGGCTAACAAAGGCGAGTACAATGGAGGGTAGCGGAGTAAAAAAGAGAACGTTTAGAAGAATTAGACAAACACTTAAGTAAACTTTTACTATCCTGGTAATGGTCCTTTTTCTCTCCTCTCTTTGCTATACTTTCATTATCGATGGGTATGCTGATTGTAATGCGGATACTTCTATTCATTTAATAACATTCTTCGCACGAAAAATCCTGGGAGTTATATACTGAATCCATTCAAAACCGATTTCGCAAACACAATCACCAATAATCCAATCCAAAGCATAGAAGTTGAACGACCTGATGTATCGTAGAAATAACATCGAAATTACTAAGAACATGCGTTATAAACGAGCGTTAGTGTCTAGTATAAGTGATTGCTCCATCGATTTATAATCTGACATTATTATTTAAATATTAACACTCGGATTGATATACGGTTTATGGGTTAACGTAATCGATATAAATAATACAGACGTGTGAATTTAGCTTTTGTTATAAGTAAGGCGTGGAGCACAGTGAGTGGGGGCGAAAGACACGGCTCTTCACGTTCCGGTAGTCGTAGTCGTTTGCAATGGCTATATTAATCATAGAGTTGACGCCTACGGGGCGTGGCCACGGCTTATTAATTCATGTGGAGTTATTAAATTCGATGCTGAAGGACATTGGTCGTTTGGTGCCGACAATAGATTTGTGTGTCATTGCAATTATACAGTTCGGGTTTTTATTGAATTGAAATGTGTGTGGTGTTTGTTACTGTAAAAGCTTGAGTAGTTGGTTGGACGTTTAACGAATTATTTTTTGATTTGTCTCTTAATGTTCAAATGTTCAAAACAAACGTATTTTTTCTTCCACTGGTCTACAATTTAGTCTGTCTCTTGCACATTTGTACAATCCCTTCCCAACAACCTTGGCAGATTTCTATTTACCGTGCTTTTGTGATAAATCTTAACTTAAACTTCATCTCATCTTATTATAATGCTAATCATAAAATTTAACGAGAGTTTTCCATAATCTCTATAACCATCCCAAATCCTTGGGTTTACAGAAGGTACTTCGGTTTTTTTCTAAAATACTGAAATAAGTAAACCTACGTGGGAAAAGATAACCCTCGCCTGTACAGATAAAAACAATTAAGTTAATTAAGTACCAACCCAACAAAAAAACTGAACAAATAGGATAATGATATTATCTAATTTATATCCTCCACTCTCCTGAATATCTCTTATCTGCATCACCTAAACTCCAACTTATTATAAAAAGTAACACGACGAATAAAACAAGTTACACTAACAAATGAAGCCATAGTATTCTTAGCATATAATAATAAAACCAAATTAATACACCACTTAATATCTTATACCATTTTCGCAGCGATAAAATGGGTCTATTTACATTTCCCTTGGTCTTATAAGATCATCTTGTAATGATTCATCGGGTGTCGAGCGTACTAAATGGCGTACAGCCTGGATGAAGCACTTGCTACCGTAACGGACCAAGGGCCAGTTAATTATTATCTAGTCGTAAAGCTGTTTAGCGAGCACACTATTTATTGGCGGCTAACGAAGGTTAATTGTTCGAGCCGATGCTGTTAACGACACCGCTGAACATTTCATATTGTATTTTTTTATTATTTTGAAAGTTATTATAATAATTATGAAGAAAGTGTGGGGAATTGGATGTATCACACGTGTTATTTTGTATTAAGGACGGAGGGCACCATGCGCTTGATAAGATCAGAAATATTGTTATGTCTTAGAAAGATGTTGTGCTAGATATAAAGTAAGACTATAGTAACTTTTATTCGATAATGGTGCCGATTCCCTTGTTCACAAACTAAACTAAATTTAAGTTCAGTGCATCTTTTTCTTTCTATTTCATTAAGAAAGGGACAGAAGATAAATTTTAGTTTAGTCCTGTCAAATTAATCAGCGCCTGTCACTACTCCATACAAGTTTAGACGTTATTAAAAACTTGCCTACTAAAATTACGTCAATTTACGTCAAGCGCTGATTAATTTGACAGGAGTAAACTAAAATTTATTTGCTGTCCTTTACTTAATGAAATAGAAAGAAAAAGATGCACTGAACTTAAATTTAGTTTAGTTTGTGAACAAGGGAATCGGCACCACTGGTAAATATCGTTTTTACAAATAAGAATTAAAATTTATATTACAGAGCATTCAGACCTATCATAATTCTTAATCAATTTAAATTTACAGGTTTTTTGCACACATTCCTGTTAAAATAACTTTTTAATTTGTGCTTCTGTATGGTAAAAACGAAATGATTAATTGATAAAAAGCACCGCTATCCGCCTTCAGAATGGACTCGCATAAAATTAATTACGAATATTCACACAACCAATATGAGTAACGTTCAATAAATTACACTAAAACCAACTAAAACGGAGGTCGTAACGCCGACCATTCATCATAAAAACACTTGTAAACCGCGGACACTACATCATCTTTATTTGTGTATTTTCGAGCGTGGTGTCAGACATTGGTAAAAACTTGCGCTGTCCGAAGAAAGATTCGATCGAATCGATCACAGTCACATGCCTAAAATAATGCTCCATCAAGCGGTGCGCAGTATGCCCCGGCAGGGCACAGCCACTTCTTATGGAGATGAGAGGACCGCCAACCAACACCCTTGTGGTACCCCGCTGAGAGCGACCTAACTGACGATACATAATCAAATATTTAATTCCCTCGCGATTGTAAAATACTTGTGTGACGTGTGCTTGCGAAAAGTAATTTCATTTTGTTTAAAGCTTTTTTATTCAGTGTGAGACACATCTTGCAATAATTTCAAAATAAGTTCTTTAATATGAAGAACCTATATATATATCGAGAAGACTACTTTACGCGATTTTTTATTAAATAAAATTTAAAAAACACAATATACAGCAAAATATACATTATATTGATTTAGAAGCAATACCATGAACATCCAACAGTCCGTTTTTATCGATGTTGTAAAGAAAATCGAAGACAGAAATATGCTCAGAGCTTTATCAATAACAAAATACTAGCGCATCTTATCAATAAAACAAAGCAAGCCTCCCGAGGACCGTATCGTAAGATCGGAAGCAAGCCGTCCTCGCTACAAGACGACGGATTAGAAAGCTCCGAACGTTGGTACGTCCCTTGAGTATAAATTATTTATGTAAATTTTTTCGACCGTTCGAAATTATATTTCAGCATCGACGTGATTAATGTTGACGGATTTTTCACTTGGCCTCTCCTTAACGAAACGATCAAACTAATGAAGCTTCGACCGGTACACTCAAAATTACGTGTCATACTCCCCCAAAGACGTTTAAGTTCATTAGAATTTTCTTTTGAACGAAAGAGGATACTTGATTTATTTGTTAACTGGTAAACAGAATGTCATCGCGATAGAAATATTTGTTATATATTTTTATTTAATAAAAGGGATTAAAATACCAAATAAGATTGTAGGAACAATGACAAATCCGGCAAAATATTGTTCAGTCACGTAATAAGCCAAAATGAATTGCTATTTCTTAAGGCATTGTAAATTCCAAAGGATACATTCTTTTGGGGTTCTGTGTTAAAGTAAAATCATCTCATTCAGTATTTTTTCAAAAGAGTTTTAAAAGATTCTTGAGAAGAGCATGGTCTACAAAAACTGAGATGAAAAATTTTAGAAATTCTAGAATAATTTTTTAAGTTCATAATAGCACCCTACTTTTTTTTGGGTGTGAAATTATCAAATAACTTTTCCCGCTCGTATTCCTTCCGTTGCCTGTGTTGCCAGGGGCCTCGGTAACCCTTTTGGACTTCCACGCGACCCCGGCAGGCATCGGCCCTAGTGGACCCCTACACTTGTGCTGACATCTCTTTGAGGCGCGCGTGGAACACAACGCGCCGTCGAACCCTGCCTGGTCCTTATCGGACGGCGAGCTACCCATTGCTCACCGCCCGCAAACCCGCGCCTACGGTGACCGAAAATCCGCCCAGGATTCCCGACGCCCATTGCGTCTCCTGCGGCGACTGGGGAAGAGGGTGCGAAATTTGCCTTTACCTTAACCGTCCCGCCTCCTCTTTCGCGGGCATCTATGTTCTATGTTAGAGGGTTTGGTTTCCGCACTTAGTCCTTCAGGTGGACCATTGTGCGTGGGCCATGGCGGCCGTTTTTGGTGGTTATTCCAACCAGCCCACCTCCCTCCAGAAGTTGATAACATCTCCTGGTCTGTTTAGTATCTCTGTGTAGGATCTGGGTGCCCCGAGGGTTTCTGTTCTAATGTAGGTGACGCCTGTGCATTCGAAGAGCACATGCGCAACGGTTTCCTCTGCCTCCATGCAAGCCCTGCACAGAGGGCTGTCCGTTATGCCTATTGTGTGGAAGTGTTTGTTTAGCGAGCAGTGGCCCTTGATGGTCCCCGTCAACAGGCGCAGGCCGGTCCGGTCCAGGCGTAACAAACGCCTGGTTAACTTATTATCCAAGGATGGCATAGCCTCCTTGGACTGTCTGCACCCCTGTGCCGAGGACCACCAGCTCTCCGCTTGTGTGTGGGTGAGCTCCTGTAGCCACCTGCGTAGTTGGTTGAAGGGGATGGGCACGATCGGCTCCGGTCCGCAGACTGACGTGCCGGATGCTCTCCTGGCTAGTTCGTCAGTTGCGTCGTTGCCCAGCGATCCGCTGTGTCCTTTTATCCATTGCAGTGTCACTGTGTTGCGGTTGAATACCGTTATACGTTCTAGCGCATTGTGACATTCTTGTGTTAATCTCGAAGTACTGTGTTTCTTTCCTAGGGATTGGAGAACTGAGGCGCTGTCGGAGAGTATACGTACATGAGTGTCCGTGACTCTCCTGGCTTCTATGGCATACGCCGCTTGTATAATGCCCACACACTCCGCCTGGTAGACGGTGTTGAACATTCCCAGCGGGCAGGATATGTTTATGTTAAGGTCGTGTGAGAAAACGCCAGCTCCGGTTCCGGAGTTGGTCTTTGATCCATCGGTGTATACTCTTACCTCATACGGGCCTGAATAGTCGCACCGTTCCTCTGTGAGTATTATGTTGTAGTGCTTTTGGAAACAGTGTAGTTTTGGGGCTCTGTCGCAGGGTGATGCCATCATCGGTCTTCGTTTGATCGCATCCTCCCTTATGCGTATGTGCTTGACTCTAGAGTCTTTGCTCAGGGTTCCTGTTATGTTAAGCCTAAAGGCAGCCAGGGCCGCCTCCTCCCGCACGATAAGGTGCAGAGGCGGCAATCCAAGCATCGCCTGTAGGGCGGCGGTGGGCGTAGTTCTCATACAGCCTGTGATTGCTACACAAGCAAACCGTTGCAGTTTTTCGAGATCTTTTTGGGCTGTGCTCAGGTCTGTCCTGGGCCACCAGACTAGTGAGCCATATGTGATAATTGGCCGGATGACCGTGGTGAACAGCCAGTAGGTAATCTTGGGGTTAATTCCCCAGTTCCTGCCGAGCAGTCTTTTACACTGCCACAGGGATATGCTGGCTTTTGTGATGATGTAGTTGGTATGTTTTGCCCAGTTCAACTGTTTGTCCAAGAAGATGCCCAGGTACTTGGTTTCAGTTGAGAGGCTTAGGGTGGTCCCAAAGAATCGTGGTAGCTGCAAAATTGGCAGTTTCCTCTTCTTTGTGAATAGAACTAATTCGGTCTTTGTAGGGTTTACTGATAGTTGGTGCTTACTGCACCAATCCTCTACTATTTTTAAGGCTTGGCGCATAAGGTTGCATAGGGTATTTTCGTGGGTGCCATTTATTATTATGGTTATGTCATCCGCGTAGCCTACGGTGAAGTAACCTTTATCGTTGAGTGTTTTGATGAGGTTGTCGACGACCAGGTTCCATAAAAGCGGCGAGAGGACGCCTCCTTGTGGGCAGCCTTTCGCCACTATGGCCCTGGTAGTGTCGTTCACTGTGACTTGTACAGCTCTCAGTTTAAGCATGTTTGTGATCCAGCCACTTATGGTGGGGTCTATGCTATGTCTGTCAAGCGCCGTGTTGATGCTATTGAACATTGTTTTGTCAAAGGCGCCCTCGATGTCAATGAAGGCGGCCAGTGCCGAGCATTTGTGGTCCACTGCGCATTCAATTTTAGAAACCACGCTGTGCAGCGCGGATTCTGTTGATCTGCCTGTGGTGTACGCATGCTGTTGTTTGTGAAGGGGTTTTGCCCGAAGAGATCCGTCTCGGATGTGTCTATCGCAGAGTCTCTCAAGGGTCTTCAGTAGGAAGGATGTGAGGCTTATAGGCCTGTAAGCCTTGGGTTGTGTATAGTCGGTTTTGCCAGGTTTGGGTATGAAAATGACTTTCACTTCGCGCCATGCGAGGGGTATGTATCTGAGGGCCATGCAGGCTCGATAGATCTCCGTCAGCACTGGCATCAGATGATTCACCCCCCACTGCAGCAGGGCTGGGAAAATGCCATCCAGCCCCGCGGACTTGTAAGGCTGAAAGGTGTCAATAGCCCACCTTAGCCGATCTTCTGTTACTATGTTGCGGGCTCTGGACCAGTCCTGATCAGTTGGGGTCCATTCTGGTTCAGCCTCCCACCTCCCATCCTCCAGGAGTCTGCAGTCTGGGAAGTGGGTCTCGAGAAGGACCTTACTGGTTTCCTGGTCGGTTAGTGTGTATGAATTATCAGGCTTTTTCAGCGCGCCGAGAGTTCGGTCCTGATCTGCTGCCAGAATCTTCCTTACCCTAGCGGCTTCGTTATTTGTCTCGATGGATTCGCAGAATTTCCGCCATGCTGATCTCCTGGCGGTTCTAATCTGTTTTTTGTATGCGTATTGGGTTTCTTTGTATAGGTCCCAGTCGTCCGGGAGTCTAGTGTTTTTAGCTCTGTTGAATTGTTTACGTAATGCATCTCTGAGTTTACTAAGTTCTGCGTTCCACCAGGGATTCCTCTCGCCCTTGGTTTGTGGCGCTCTTAGTTTGCAGCATGCATGGTATGCTTCGGTTAGGTATTCTGATAGTTTTGTCACTGTGTATTCCAGTTGCGCTTGGTCTCTTAGGGTTACCTGTGATAGGTGCCTATCTAATAGAGAGGCTAGGAGACGTTTAAACCCGGGGACATCGGTGCGCCGCGGATTCCGCCTTGGTGCAGGTTTCTTTGTATTGGTAGTTATTTTAAAGCATATCCTTCTATGGTCCGAGCAAGATGGCTCGTCCGATACATGCCAGTCTGTAATAAGGTTAGTCGCGTTTTCTGTAGCGAGTGTTAGGTCTATGATCGTTTGTCCTCGGACTGTGACCCAAGTGGGTTCTGAGCCGCGGTTAATGATGTTAAGGTTAGTAGAGAATAAATAGGTGGATAGTACCTCTCCTCTGGAGTTCGGTGCATCGCTGCCCCATAGAGGGTGGTGGGCGTTCGAGTCGGTGCAGATGAGCAGTTCCAGTTTGGCGCGCTCACAGTGCTGCACCAGGTCAGCCATCTCTTTTGGAGGGCAGTGTACATCCTCGCCTGGCATGTACACCGAGGCTAGTACAACATCTGGAGCGCTACCATCACTGTGGAGCCTGACAGCTGTTAGGTCTCTGGAACAGAATTGAGTGAGTGGTGTGATAGGAATCCCTTGTGGTATGTAGGCGCAGGTTCTTGGCTTGTCTGCGCTGTGTGTGTTTAGGATCAGCTTACCTCCGATGTTACCGAGGCCGCATATTTTGTTATTTCTGATCCACGGCTCTTGGATCAGTGCAATTGTTTGGGGCTTTACCTCCAGTGCCCTGCGTAAGCTAGCCGTGGCAGTCTGGCTATGCTGGAGGTTTGCTTGTATGATGTTGAGGGGGGGCGATGGCGACGGTGGGGTGGGGTTAGTCGGAGCTGGATCCATTGGACAATCCCTCCACTGCCTCCACCCTGTGCTGGTCGTCGTGTCGATCGCCCGGTGGCGAGGCTAAAAGTTGCTCGTTCCAGCCAGGTGATGATAGCGGTATGGTCTCGTCTACGTCGGCCATTGCCGCTCGGGCCATGACCTCCTCCAACTTGTCCATATCCGCGTCTATTGTGTCCGTCGGCGTCGGTAACGTTACAGTCAGGTTCGTCGTGGGATCGGTCAGGGTGGCGGGGAGTTGAGTCGCGTCAGGGGGTTGGGTCGTGGGCCAGAAGCGTACGTATATCGACCCAAGAAGGTACGATATCCGACGCTCCCGGGCTAGCACCCTCTCAGCTTCCTCCGGTGGCACACCTAGGGTCAGATATGTCCCATAGTTGTCACCACCGACGGTAGTTGCCCTGTACAGCGACCACTTCCCTATGTCATACCAAGTATTCTGGCGAGTCAGAATACTTTGGAGCCGGACAATGTCCCCTTTATAACGTGGGACGAAGAGTGAGGCTCGGACACGGGTCGGTGCGTCGGACTGTCTTATCACCGTCAGGTTAAGATCAGTGTCTGGAAGTCGGATTCGGGGCACGTTGTGAGTCAGCCAGGTCAGAGCATGGTCGTCCTCACACCACAGCTGCACGGTGCCTTCCGCTACCCGTGGGTATCCGCGGAAGGCAGGGAGCTGTGCTGTGGAGTCCGTGTCCAGCATAAGGCTCTCTAGTTCGGTCTTTATATGTGCGGTCTCTTCCTTTGTCAGGTCTCTGGAAGGAGGAGGCAGGCAGATTGCTACGGCCAGCCGCGCCGGGATGTCCTTTGTGGCTCGCGCGTAGGTCCTCTGCTCGCCCTGAGCGGATTGGACCCTCACACGTTTGGCATCTCCCTGAAGCGTGCTCGGTGAGGCCGATTCATTCGGGCGCTCCCTCTTCACCGGCCCTGTACCACTTGGTCCAGGCTGCGGGTTGGAGGCGCCCGGCCGAGTGCCTCTTGCCGGTAGCGGTTGGTGTGAGGATCCAGCCCGCCTACCCCTTTTCCGTTGAGGCCGCGGTCGATCGTGGGTCAAGTCGGTGTCTCGGGGTCGACTGGCGGTCCCGGCAGGCTCTGTCGCGTGCGGAGGTTTTTCGCGCTGGGTTACCCCTTCACGTACTGGCCCCCGCCCGCATGGTCCCGCGTCCAGCCGCTTTTCGCGCTGGGTTTCCCCTTCGCGTACTTGCGACTGGTCACGTGATTCCGCGTCCGGCCGTTTTTCGCGCTGGGTTGCCCCTTCGCGTACTCGTGGCTGGTCGCGTACTGCTTCTTCGGCGTCCGATCGCGCTTCGCGCTGGCTAAAGCCATCGCGGGTGCCGTGCTTTCGGTCGCCTACTTTCTTTCCCCGAGCCATGATTTTTCCGCGCTTGTGCAGCATGCGTACTCCGTCGGCCGAGAAAGTGCTAGAGCTGCCAGGTCCGTCACCCTTCCCCGTCACTCTTTGTCTGTGTTGTTCTTGGTCCTTGTCCGGGTTGGTGATGCTGTTACGCACGAGACTCTGTTGCCAGATGCTTGTGGTAGGCATACACGTTGTAGTGGGTGTTGGCGCGTGAGATGCAGCCAGAGTTGTGTCTGTTGGCGCACTGGTCGCAGCCGTGGTAGGGTGAGATGGCGCGTGAGTCGCAGCCTGTGTTATGGGCGCTGAGTCAGCAGCCAGCCGCGCTGAAGAGCGCGGCACCAAAAAGCAGTTAGATGCCCCCCCCAGATTACGATGGGGGCTGACCGCCGAAGCGGTGTGGGATTCCCCGGCTCGGCCGGGACCCACCTGGGTAGTATTTCTTTCGCGGGCATTACTGCTTCGTAAAAGGAGGTGACGGCTGCCCATGCCCTCTCGCTCCGTACCATGGCCTGAACCAGGGCCGAACGCGAGAGATTTCTTCCGCCGATCGCCTCCACCAGGACACGGCGGTGCTCTGCCCAAGCCGGGCAGAACTCCACGGTATGCTCCACCGTGTTCTCCGGGCAATAGCACCCTACTGCTAGTAAAATACTGATATTCAACTGCATCCGGTTAGACTGGAAGCCGACTCCAAGGTAGTTGGGAAAAAGCTAGGCAAATCATGAAGAAAAGCACCCTACTACAACTTTCGCTATTAATTATTTTTCGTATATTTTACTCAATTAAGTAGGTATTAACCATATTAAAATAATGGTTCCCAACTCTTATGAATTCGGAATTTAATTTAGTAAGTATACAGAACACAGATCAAAAATTTGGTTTTTTTTTACATATACGGTTATAGGATCCGACGAATCTTATTATGAACAATCAGAAGTAAGTTGGAGGCCCACACTCGAGTGATATTTCCGACAAGGGCCGAGGGGCGCATGCATTTAATGAAATCAAAAGGATTAAGAGCATCTGCCTGCTTGTTATTCAAATCGATTGGGAGCTCGTTTATCATTTTAAATAAGCTACTGCTTAGATAAACCCGGGGCGTGGTTCATGTATAACAAAAGATGGCGTCCTCGGTAGCCCAATTAACTAACCAGTTATTAATGAATGAGGCTTGGAAACTAATATAAACAGAAATTCAAGTAAATTAGTATCCAGTATTGAGAAACTTTGTCCATTGTCAACATAAATCGTATCGTATGTGCTTTGCTATACAAAATCAAACAATAGTTAGGTTTACTCTTCGAGTGGAAACAAGGTAAGTTTGTGTTGGGAAATGGGAACCATTATATCCGTCCCAATGAAACACTCACCATCACAGTTTAGGTAAACATTAACAAAATAATGACAACATCGTTTAAATTCCCTCGACGGGTTAGAATTACGAATGATTACAAAGCGTTCGAGCAAATGAATATCGAATGCGAACAGCTTCAAGTACAAAGCAACAACCTTGAAGCTGCGCGATGACGCTTCGTGTTTTCCCAGAGCAAACAATCAAACAGCCAAGAGGATGGAACAAATTACGACAGTATTGTCGAGGTGTTTAGAAAATTGGGGAACAATCGTCCTGCCGAGTTAAATCTCTGATAATGTCTTTGGAGAAGTCGTATGACGGCGAGGGGATGAATAAATCTCTCTTAATTGGAACGCGCCGCGCCGTGCGACAACATAATGTGGACGCTTTGTTGCCGAGTGTGCATTCTTCGTCTTGCCGGACTGAATACACGAATCAACTGAGCTAATGACGATGGGAACTTTTGACAACCAGTCCTGACAAAATCAATGCGGCTCGACCACAATGTATTCGGACGAGAGCAATTGAATGAGAGATTGAAAAGGTCACAAGACAGTTCTGTTAAGGTAAGGGGAGCTGCTTCCAACGCTGTCTCGGAAAATATTCTTTGTAAGATTTTTCACTCATAAAATAAGAATATCGGGAGTATGCTAACCCGCGCATTCGTTCTGGGAGCACTCACTTGTAAAACTGCTTACTTTATTGCTCCAGCGCTCTGGAAATACGAACTTCGCTTTAGTTGGCCGCACAGTGTTGTGTTCAACTTTACTACTACACATCGCTCGTTACATAGAAATATTCGTTAAACTTGGCCCGGTGACGCATACATTAAAGGGTTGAGAAATCGATCGTCCGATAAGGTCCCAACGCTAGTGAAATACAAACTAGTTTCATTTCGAACGCCCAACCCAAAAAGAGGACAACGTTGTAAAACACAGGATGAGGCTATTGTTAAATATTTTACTGTCGGCTGGGAAAGTTAGTATCGTTTGATTAATCTATTTCCTATTTAAATTAGACATGAAATAGGTTAGCGCTTATAATTGTTACAAGCTTGTCTTAATGTAAACAATTGAAACTTGTTACTGATGTTATCATAATTAAACAACCATAATAATATATTTGTTCAGTTATATCGTACGTATGATAAGTGTATATATTCAAAATTCTACTGAAAATGTACAATCATTTAAACGTTAACGGTACGTTACTTAATTTGTGTATGAAATAAAACGAATTACTACACATAACAAAAACATAACATCACGCATTGTTTCCCCGAAGGGTTGGGCAGAGGCAGAGGTATACCTGTACTACACCCACATTTCGCCAGTTATGTTTAAGTTCCATGTAATAGGGGAAGAGCCTATTGCCATCAACCGGGCAGGGGAAGAGCCTATTGCCATCAACCGGGCATAAATCCAGACTCCGGGGCTGCTACTGAGAAATTCCAGATAGAAAAATAATAATAACACTTTGCCCGACCCGGGAATCGAACCTCATGCTCAGCAGTAGGACTAATTACTATTAAGTAGGTACGTATCATTCAACAATGTAAGGTCAAATAAATAAAAGCAAGTGCCACTCAAAGGAATCTCGATCAAGTATATTCGTCATTTGTCGTTGTTCTTGGACAGATAAAAAGTATATTGGTAACTAAAACACTTCAACTGAAGTGGAGAACAGTAACTCGGAAAAGCGGGCCAAGACAACAAGCTTGGACAAAAAGATAAGTAATCGATCTACAATTATTTAGGAACTAAGGATTAAGGTATAGAAGACGCCGACCAAAAACCGGCCACGTGCGTGTGGAACCACTCACAATGAAGGGTTCCGTAGTCGGGGTGAATTTATCCCAAGAACAAATTGTAGTTGAAAAACATGTTCCATACATTCCAACTGCAAATGTAAGTTTGTACGCACAATTTTGAGTGATTTACCATGTTATTTTAAGACCATAGACTTTTTATAGGTTTTCTTGTAATCTATAAGTCAAGACTATTTTTTTTTTCAATATTTACGCTCAGTACAGTAGTTGCACCTCAGTACAAATTGTACCGTGTGACATATCAAATGAAAGGCCTTGTTATATAATTCTAAAATCAACATTTTTAAAGTTAAGAAAATAGATGAAACTTGACCATTCCCCTTATCTCCTAAGGGGAATGGTCAATTTTCATCTATTTTCTTAACTTTAAAAATGTTGATTTTAAAATGAAAGGGCTTGTTATATAAAGGAGATGGGCAATCCTGGGCCCAGCAGTTAACTAGTTGAAATGTTTATTAAAAAAACTTTTATATTTTTCTAAAGTAAATCACAAAAAACAGTACCATGTTTCTATCTAGGAAGCGAGAAAAGTTAAATTATGAAACTAAATAATCGATTAAATAAATGCCTGAATTCTTAGTAATCGATATCAATAATCGGTAAAACCTCAGAATATGTATGAAATACGAGTGACAAGTGCTTATCAATCTTTTCGTGGAATCGATTCATAGCGAATCGAGTGCCTTTAATTTTTCTTCAGTTGGCAATACTGGTCACTGACTGACAGATGACAGACAGAAATAACCGGCAAGCGTTTGTTTTCTTTCATTCTGAGTGCTCACATATTTTCCATGTTTTATTGTATAACTCCACGACCTCGGCTTTGCATGTTATAAAGGACTATTCGACGGATCTTGCTACTTTGAATTACCTGGCTCTCTATTTTGGACAACTGATTACGCCTATCGATCGGATATTGACGACATGGATCGCTGTGTGAAAATTGTACCATTGCGACTGGTCGCAGTAACTCTATTGGCAGAAGAGTCTTGGATGTTGAGGCGATTTTATCAGTTATTCGTCAGTGGCGTGCATCTCAGCTTGTAAGTACCTATAAAAGTCGAGCTATTGGCCTATCAAGCGAACAAAACCAGACTTATGTACCTACTGTTTACGGTCTCCGGTGACATGTATGTCCGCTGTCTCTATGTTGGATAGCATATATTAAAACAATACTTACTTAATACCTAATTAGTTGATTAATTAGCCATACGAATCTATGGAATGTGCCGTTTGACCATTTCACTCATAAAAAAGGTGTAGGCAACCATCAAGTCCCAATGGGACCGATTCGGTCCCAGACTTTGGTGCTTTGAGGTGTTGACAGTTATTGGGACCATTTCGGTCTTGGCCGGGATGTAGCCATTTGGTTGAACATGCATTAGGATTAGGTACATGTAATGAAGCTTATTTATGGTTGAACATGATTTAAATAGTTAACTTATTTCAGGTAACCAGTGAGAACTATGTATGCCCAGCATGTTGGAATGTGGCCCAAGATGTGGTTCTTGGGAGACGTCCGATTAAAGCACCAACCCAAGTTGGCCATTCCAGTGTTGTGTGTCGGCTGCCGCAACCACCTTCTTCGCAATGAGTTTGCTCTTGATTAATTCCATGTTAGGCTGTTATTGTAATTGTATTGTAGGAAGAAGGACTGTAGGCTGCTGTGCCTTCTTGTTATCTTGCCCAACATATTATGCACATTACATATAATGAAAAGAACAAAACTTAGATGACATTCTCATAATTATTGAAGATGAATAATAATATTTTATACATACATTGGTGTTTTATTTTACTTTCTCTTCTTCCGGTTTTAAAAGGTACCTACTGCTTCTAAGTTCAGGATATTGGACTTGTCTTCGACTGTAGCGACTGTCCAGGGCGTGCCAAACGTGTCAGATCTTCGACAAGTCACACTTGAAGACTCTCTTCTTGAACTCCATGCAAAAACCCATTACACAAGCGAAGCCGTTCAAAAATATTTCGCAAATAACACCAAAAAACTACAATGTTATTAATGTAACCTCACTTTTACTATACTTCACATAACTTGATTCCTGGATAGCCAAATTTCACCAAATTTTCAGTGAGGCCTTGTTATTATATCCTCTTACTAATAAGGCTAGTTTGGTTCAGTTAACACCTGGGCCCAGAAACCTATGGAGGCTTTCCCTTCTCCTTTACAATTTGAACCTTAAAAAAAACTAAATTGCCCCCAAAAGTAACCCGCAAATTTAAAATTCATTTATTTACGTTACGCGATCGTGTTTAGGTCACAGAAATACATATGTATACCAAATTTCAACTGGTTCGGTCCAGTAGATTCGGAGAAAATCGGAGACTGACAGACAGACAGCCAGCCAGACAGACACACGAGTGATCCTACAAAGGGCCCGTTTTTCTTTTGAGGTATGGAATCCTAAAAATCACTATAAAACAAACATTTTATAATTAAAAAGCATTTCATCAATCACATTCTAAACAAAAAAAAATAATAATAATCGAATAAAGTCGGGACAGCGAATATCGCTAGGAACAAAAACCATCGGGTTAGCTGTATTCATACATCAATTCCTCGTGCATACAGCGGCGTCTAAATTGGGAACATCTCTCTAACATGCTTGGACGAGCCGTCGGCAGGGAAAAAACGACCGTCCATCGCGATGCCGCCGGCAAATCGCTCGGCAAACATTAGCTAAGCGCGCGTGAAATTGTCTGTGCAGAACCGGGCGGCGTCCATTCTGCATACATTAGTTTATGGCACCAAGTTCCTGCTACTCGTATTATTTAAAGACGACATACGTGTGTTATACAGGAGCCACTTTATCGGAACGATGGCGACGTGTAATAGAATGATGCTGTCGGAATAAATGTACCTATCAGTTTTGGCTTTCATGAATGCAAATAAAATCTTGTATAATTATTAATTACAGTCAGACAGGGATTTGTTAAAGTACGTTAATATTTTACAATTGTTTTATATATAAATTGTAATAAAGGCATATAAAATAAGGAATGAGTTAGTAAAACACAAGCTATTACAAAACCGTATATGTATTTCAATTCCATAATTTCTATACCTGCATTTCACGCTTCATAAAAAATCTCATAAGCAGCAAGGTTGAGCCCAACCATTCGTTTTTACATTGTGTTTTTATTCAATAACCGCACCATTTAAATGGTGGTCTCGTATTACTTATACCTTTGTTGTTCTCAAATTGAGTGAAGCAGTATGCTATTAGTGTTAACATTTTAATTTATTTTCCTAATGCAAAATTTTTAAAACTATATGTATATAAGTGTTAGTAGTGCTTTATTTTGTAGACGGTAGCTGTGGTTAGCTTATTGTGATTACAAAGAATTGCTTATACATTTCATGGTTAACATCTTTATCTTTATCAAGCCATATGTACGTCACAACCCTCAGCGATAATTCTCAAATTTGATCATTACTAAAATGCTACTGATAAAGCTAATCCAGCATCGATAGAATAACTACCACCAGTCATGGCTCTTGCTTTGTCACTAGCCAAAAAGACAGCAAACTCAGCTACATCTTC
Organism: Atethmia centrago; assembly: GCA_905333075.3. NCBI lineage: Eukaryota > Metazoa > Arthropoda > Insecta > Lepidoptera > Noctuidae > Atethmia > Atethmia centrago. Next base: position 13,326,472 of record HG995382.1, read on the forward strand.
AGTTTTCACCAGCCTACTCAGTGGACCAGAAGAAGCATAATTCCAAAATGCTTCACTTTCTTCTTGATCGACACCGGCATTATCCAATATATTTGTTTTAACTACACCGGGTGAAATCGAGTTAACACGAATTCCTTTAGCAGCCAGGTCCACGGCTACACAGGTAGTGAAATGATCCAGGGCCGCAATTGCCGTCTGATATGGAACACTTTTAGAGGCACCCAATGAACACGCTGCACTTGAAATATTAATAATGTTTCCTTTAGTTTCTGCTAGTTCACGGCTAACACAGTTAGTGAGGTAAACTATGGCTCTTAAATTAGTAGTGATTACGTCGTCAAATACTTCAATTAGATTAGAATCCAATATACTTGCAGGTTTGTAAACTCCAGCACAGTTAATAACGACGTCGATTCTGCCAAATTCGTTTTTAGTATCTGTTATAATTTTTAGAACATCTTGATCATTACGTAAATCGGCAACTGTAGAGAGTACTTTAGCTCTACTTAATCTTTCACACTCCTCAGCTGATTTATTTAAATTGTCAGCGTCTTTGTCAACTAGTGACAATCTTGCTGCATATTTGGCAAAATGATAACTTATAGCTTGCCCGATACCAGAGCCTGCACCAGTCACTAATACAACTTTGTTAATGAAACTCATTTTCTTTAACGTCTATCGCAACACAAGTGATACAAGTTTTCCGATCGTTTTGTAACTGAATACGATACTTCCATACCCATCATAATCGATATCTTTATCGCTTTTGGATTGATAGTATATCTACTTACGGAGGCTTGCAGATTATAAACAACATATTTATCGAAAAATTATAGAAAAATAAACATTTTTTTATTATATTCAACTTTTTATAACCAAATCAATAATATAATATCAAATAGCAGCAGGCTTAGCACGAGCACAGTTTTGTCGACGGAAGAGTAGACAAAAATGATGTTCCGTGTAGACAGTACGACAGCAGCAAAGTAGATAGAGTCAACTGTCTTTTTACGAAATTCACTCTTTTACATAATTCGACTCAGAATTCTTTGTTTTGTCATAGGATTTCCTTTTTCTGTTTGATTCAAAATTTTTACTGATACGTATATAAAGACAACTACATTTTTTATTCTCAAAGTGACGAAGTAGCATATTTTGGAACAAAAAAAATATTACAGTAATATTGGCCTTAACCATTTCCTTAGTAATGCCCTATTAACTAAATGATGTAAAATAGGAGAAGATAGCTGTGTTCTTCTATTAATTATTACAGTTTTGCGTTCAAAACGCTCTCTTGTAAAATCATGATTTTGTAGATAACCGTAATAACTACTGTCTTTAGCATGGGCATTACAAAATCAAAATATCTTCACAACCTTAGACAACTGTCAGTTATCACTTTATCAGTGTGATTTTGACAGTTTGGGATATAAAACTTTCTTCTGAAATAGTCTACATAAAAAAGGACCTAGTCAAAGATCGTATATCAAATTCAAAATAAAAAAAAAACAGTTATTTCAACCCATTAAAGATCATTATTTATTATATTGTACATTTAAATAAAATCAAATCAAAATTTTCATCACATTAAATATATATAAAATAATTAGGAAAATAATAAGGTTCGGCGTTATATTTTGGGGAAATTCTACTAATAAGGAAATCATGTTTAGGTCGCAAAAAAGGTGCATTAGGGCTATGTTCGGCTTAAAAAAAACGGATAGTTGCAAACCGTATTTTATTAAATATAATATTTTAAATCTACCTTCCTTGTTTATTTTTGAAGTGGCTAGTTTCGTACAAACCAATCCCAAACTATTCAAAAAACTATCAGATATTTCAATCCGCAATCGACGGGATAGCAATAAATTATGGGCACTAAGATCAACCACGGCACTGATGCGTAAAAGTATTTTCTCTTTAGCACCAGTTATTTACAATAAAATACCCAAACCCATTAGACAAATGCCCACAACTCTATTTAAAATACATTTAAAAAAATATCTAACATCCAAATGTTATTATAGCCTAACAGACTTTTTAAATGATCGTACTTAGTTCCTATTATTATGACATTTCTTGAATCTTAAAATTGTAACCCTTTTTAGTTTTTATAAGTTTTTTTTATTATTATTATTATTATTATTTTTTAAAGATTATGTTTATAACCGCCTGCGCGATAGTAGGTTTAATTATTTGTTTTTCTTGTTATGCATAAATTCAACTGGTCAACATGACCAAAAAATTTGTGTATGCCCTAAATGGCAAAACATGAAGATCCTAATTTTATTTTAAGACCATGCAAATCAATTGTAATGTACTCATGTTTAACAAATAATAAATATCTTATCTAATACCAATTAAATCAAAATTAAAATTGTAATAAAATCATAAAATTTTAAATATAATTATTACAAATAGGCCTGTCTCTGAGTCATTTGTTTGTTGATCACTACATTAATCATATAACAATAATTAATGTAATGACAATCAAACCTGTTCGCAAATACGCTGGTGTTGGAGGTGGTCCGGAGCCAGCGCCCCAGAGACGTACACCGCTTTCACATAGTCGCGTAGAAACAGTCGATACGGGCGTCGGCGAACATTCCCGACGCGCTGCAGTGCCGGGGCAGCCCCAAAAACACTGAACGCATTATTATACTGAACACGAAGATCATTGTACTGCTTCTGGGAATATGACCCCCACAGGCTGGCCGTGTGCAGTACGTACAAAACGCTCTGAAAAGAGTTATTTTCACGGCCCCCGAGCAACGAACAAACCTACGGGCGATCATATTGGCCCTCACAGACAACGCCCTCCGCTCCCTATCGATGTCCGAATCGTCCCTCAGGTCAGAAGACACTATATGCCCGAGGTATTTAAACTATTGAACTCTTTTTAACTCGACACCGTTCAGTCTAATAGGTGGAACAGAATCCGGGCACCTCCAACCCCTGGCCCAAAAGACCATGCATTCACTCTTCTTTGTGTCCATCAACCTGGAGAGACCATACACGGAGGCGCTCAGCAGCACCATGTCATCACAAACACCGTCAATATGGCAGTCGACACGGGTGCTGCTGAGCTCCTCTATCAGTGCGTTCACGTACAGGTTGAAGAGCTTCGGCGGGGTCAGCCCTCCATGCCTCACCCCGCACTCCAACCTGTACGGCTCCCACAGAGCATTCGACCATCGAACGATGTTGACCTGGTTGAGATACCAGTACTTGAAAATTACTATCTGTTCGAGAGGTAAAAACTAAAGACAAAATGACAGATTGTAGAAGGATTTCTACGGTGTCAAAAATGGAGAAACGAAATGTCACTTTGTATAGAAAGAGCTGTGTCTATTCTTCGTAGAAATAGAAAACGTCATGCTGAGCCTGCAGGTTATCAAATTAAATTAGATTACATTATTACTAGTCACAGTACATCATAATCGATATCATTATCGCTATTGGATTGATAGTATATCTACTTAAGTGGAAACACGTGCATTATATTCAACTTTTTGTGACCAAATAGATAACATAATATCAAATAGCAGATTATCAAATCAAATTAGACTACATTGTTACTAGTCACAGTAGGTACTCTTTGATCGTCTTGAGAGTTTAAACAACAGCAGAAACGTTTTCTATACTTGAACCCTTCGTCTAAATTCAAAGAACGGCTATAATCATTCTCAAACGAATGTTTCAGAGGGAATTCAACAGGATTATGTTAAATATTTGAATAATAATTTTGGAACACGATCGAAATCTCGGGAGAGCATTAACCACCGAAAACGCAAGGAAAAGTTAATGGAGTGATCGTACTTATCGTGCTATAATAGAAATAATTATATTAAATAGCCTAAGATAGCCTAAGGTGTCCGTGTAAGTATAAACAACATCTGTCATTCCACACATATGCTATACGTAAAATGAACTACACACATCAAAAAAGTCTAAGCAACATGTATGGCTTTGAACTTTTGAACGATTTTTACTATTGTAATATATATTTTTTTTTTATAAATATTAATAACAAAGCCTTTTTTGATGCAGTGCAATTTAGTGACTAAAGCAACAAAATCCGTCATTCAATTGTTAATTTAATCACAATAATTAACAACATGTGTACCGTAACAAACGTAGTACAAAATAAAGTTAAAACGAAATTAAACTTTTCATGTTTTACAAAATTAAATAATGACTTTTTTTTATTATTTGGTAATTCAATACGAAGTGTGACCGCCTCTGTTGTTTAAAACTTGTCGGCAAAGATTTTTCATTGAATTTATAAGATTGTTTATCTGATCCTGCGACCATCGCTTCCAATGGAATTTTAACAAGTCTTTCAGTTGTTGGGTTATCGACACTCCGTCCAGGTTCTCTCGGCTCCAGAGACATGTTCTAGAACAGGGATTCCCAAACTAATTTAGGCAAGAGACCCCTTTTCCAAAATTAACTGATACCTCAGACCCCCATAGCCAATTTTTTTCATCTTGTACGTACTTGTGCACGCTTATCGACTTGTTGAGTTTTTTAAAAGTACAACAATGATACTTCCTACTAAAATATTAATAATTCTTATAACAAGTTGGTGCACGTAACATTACTTATTGTGGTATTTTGTTACACAAAGCCACATCTTTTATTATATTTACAAATTTACCTTTTAAAGGGCTGCAGAGTCCAACAATCGTTCTTATATCTCTATACAATGATTCCTTCTTTCAAACATGAAATCATATTGTTATACCTCTGGCTTACATAAGGACATTTTACTTCTGGGATAGAGTTGCTGTCTGCGACTACATGCCCTCTATATTGTAGAAGCACCAGCCTCGTCTCCTTGCTCCGCCTCAACTGCCAGCCCTGTTCTACGACTGCCTGCCGATCCTGTATCCTGCCGTCCAAGCGTCCCGACCTACGACACTCGAACTCAACTCAATGCCATGCCATGCCATGCCATGCCATGTTTCATACTAACCTTTTCTTTTTAATCTCTGATAATAACTCTAATTTTATAAACGTGACTTACGACTGGCCCTCCGGCCAATCGTAACGTTACATTATACAGTATCTTGAAAGTTTAAAATAAGAATTTGTGTTAATTAATAGGGGTCGATTTTTAGACCTCGACGTCCCCCAGAATCAGTTCTCGTTTATGTCGACCCCTGGGAAATCAATTTCGACCCCAAGGGCAACCCCTTGGGGTCGAAATTGATTAACAACTCAACCACTTTGGGAATCCCTGTTCTAGAACGTGTCTCTGGAGCATATGCCATGCGTTCTCGATGGGATTGAAGTCTGGTGATTGTGCAGGCCACGGCAATACCCGGATGTTTTCCATTGCCAATTACTCTATGGTCCTCCAAGCTGTGTACGAACGCGCATTGTCATGCATCAGCATGACAATGCGCTGAGTCAAATGGGTAGCCCTCGGGGTCGCGGGAAGGTACTTATGGGTCACCGAGGCCCCCGCAACACAGGCAACAGGAAAGAATACGGTACTTTTAATGCAGCCCTCGTAAAAAATTACTCAGCACTCCATTTTTCCAAAAACTGTATATCTTAAAATGATAAAAGTGAGATAAATACAAAATTTACGAGCCCCGATGCAAAATAGTTCGTCTAGTATGGAAAGTAGTGCAAAGCGTAAAATATAGAAAGTAAATATTGGTAAAATAATTAAGAACGTTTAATAAAAAGTAAACCACAATTTGAGGAACATTTTAAAGTTTATTTTAACATAACTGAAATTCATAACATAACATAAAAAATGTAAAAAAATATTCTAAAAAACATAACGCAAAAGTATTCGTTTACCCTTGTCACTCACGCAAAATAGTTCGTCTACCACTTAGTTGTGTCGCCTTTGCTCTCAATGACAGGATTAATGCGAAGAGGCATGGTTGCAACCAACGCTGCACACTCCTCAGGCGTAATTGACTCCCAGACAGCCAAGAGGCCTTTAAGTCGCTCTTCGATCTTGATGGATTTTTACGGTGAACTTTTTTCATTTTCCACCATAGGGTTTCGATCGGCGACAAGTCCGGGCTGTTAGATGGCCATTCGATTGTAGGGATGCTTTTCGCCAGTAGCCACGTCTTTGTTGTCCTTGCAGTATGGCAGGAAGCACCATCCTATTGAAAAATGAAGGAATCTTGATGCTTAAGTGACGGAATAGAGGGCAGTAACTTCTCTTCCAAAAGGTTTTGATACCTTGCAGCATTGATAGAACCATCCACAAACTGTATACCACCAACACCTTGTGCAGACATGCAGCCCCATATCATAAGAGACGCCGGAAACTACACTTTGCGTTTGAGACAATCAGTATGAAATGCCTCATTTTTGTTCCGAATCACCTTTTTCCTTTCATCGCCAACTGTCACTTTAAATTTGGACTCATCACTCCAAATGATACTACGCCACTGATCAGAAGTCCAATTTAAATGATCACGAGCAAACTTCAACCTCTTTTTCTTTTGTACAGCAGTCAACAGTGGTTTCTCCTTTGCGGTGTAAAATCCGTAACCCATTCTTTTTAGGACTCTTTTGCAAGTATCAACTGAGACGTCTTTGTGAATCATGTCCTTCCATTGCACCGTGAGTTCTCCAGCTCGAGCACGACGATTATTTTTGATAATTTTCTTCAGGATTCTGTTTTCTACTGCACTTGTGATGCGTGGTCGACCAGTTTCCTTCAAACAAGAAGTCGTTCTATTCGTTTTATAGTGCTGAATGATAGATTGGACTGTAGACCTGGGAAGTATCAAGTCTTTAGATATTTGGTAACTTGATTTGCCAGCATCGACCCCACAAACTATTCGCTTTCGAAGCTCTTCACACACGGGTTTGCCGCGACCCATTGTTATTTGAAAACTAATGAAAAAACTTAAATTTTCAGAATGTATACTGTCTCACTTGACAAATGACACAGAATTACTTTTACAAATTTAAATTATGCAACATAATTGTACAAAGAAGGAATAATCTTATTTAACTCACCGATAGACGAACTCTTTTGCATCGATTAACAACTAGACGAACTATTTTGCTTATAACTTCTTCGAATTTAAAACAGGATATGTATAAATTTAAAAAGCCAAAATAGTTTATTGGTTCACAATTAAAAAATGGCATAAGTAACGCGACACATTTTATATAGATATACAAAAATAATGAAGTTAGAAAAAATCTCACAGAGAAAATTTCACACTAGACGAACTATTTTGCATCGGGGCTCGTATAAAGCAACATGAAATCGGGAAAAAATAATTAGCTTTTATTTTAATGAAAACAAAACACAATCGAAAAGTATCTATTTTTTAAATCAGCCAGTATGTTTCCGAGGGCAAAAATGTTGTATACCAATCTAGTTTGTTAAGAAAAAGATAAAATATCAATTAATAAAACATGCAGTTTCTGAAATGATGCGTGTCGCTTAGACTTTTGTGATGTGTGTATTAACTATTTAAGGTAATAAAACGTTATCGTTTTATTCGTGAGACCTCCTTATTATGTAATCAAAAACAAATTTAATGTTAATCATCAAACGTCATGAGAGAAATACAAACATTTTAAACGTCATAATTTGACCGAAGGGTAAGCAGAACTGATGATTAAAATCAAAGAATAGGAGCAATTACAGACCCTTGAACTCAGAGAATTTATTTGTACGTAATTTTGTCTTAATTGAATCCCATTATTTGGCTATGATTGTTTATTAAGTAAAACGGACGTTGTTACTACTGAAACTAATACACTGCCACACTACTTATACAAAATAATCATTCTTTATATAAATTTATTTATTTATTTATTAAAACTTTATGCACAAGTATAAAAAAAATAATACCGTACAAAGGCGGACTTAATGCCTGGGGCATTTTCTACCAGTCAACCTTAGGGTGAACCTTAGGGTGATAAATCTTTGTACATATTAAGTTGAAGTGAAAAGTATTCAAATTCAAAGTAAACTTAACGTTTTAACAGTTCATGGGAACTCTGAATGCCAAGAACCCTTGAATAACAAGTACGAAAACTTGACAATATTAAAAAAAATCCTATTTCACCGAGGCATCGGTAAAAAATGCCGGCAATCCGTAAAAGGAATTTCTCAGCCAATACCGATCGCTTGTACGAAATCGAGGAGCGTTCCTTTCAATCCTTTGTCGCAGCCATTTGATTAAAGTAAAGGGGCCGCAATCACATACGAAGAGGTTTTGCGACTGAGGAAGTATCGCGTTTACAAATGGCGCACCGACTGCATTGTGACCGAGAAGCAGCCGCCGAACGGCGAAGACTCCTAGTTGAAGGCAATTGAAGCCGGATGCTGGGACCTCGATGCTCACTTGTTCGCGACACTCGACACCACGCTAAAGTAAATTGAAAACGACGACACTGATACCTTTGGAATAAAGAAGGCGGCCGCCGAACACAATATCATTCATCGAGGTGATAGGCGGGTGAGGATACACTTTATATCACAAAGAACCTACCCAGCAAAAGTGTCAGAACTAAAGGTGCAAAGGTGTGGCAAAACCCGCCCATATGATTAACTACATGAGAGATAGCAACCCCCAATCGGCATCTTTGACCCGTGATGATGGTGATATTTATCTTTTAATTAGTTGCAAATTTGGCAAATTAAGCAAGGACTTTATATGTTTTGTTTTAGTTCTTACATTCATGGAAAACACTTATCCTACAAGCTTTGACAGCGGCTCTACAGCTGCATTTTATTTGATGTGCATGGAGATAAAAGAGCGATATAAATACAATCTTGCATACTTATTGAAACATAAATCGTGATGAACTTGAAAAACCACTTAAAGAGTTACAGTCCATTATACGAAACCCACGCTCACTAAAATCAGAAAAAATATTTCGCGCAAAAAGTCAACAAGACTAAGCGGTAATTCATCGCGGAACAACGTTCGGATCATTAACGAACTGAGGATTTACGATCACGTGCGAGGTAGTTGCGGGCGACAGGGGACGTAGCGATGAGGTCCCATCAGAGATGCAAGTAATTAAATCCTTAAACGAGTGTATAACAAGAATGTGTTTTTAAGCGTCGACGCAGCGAAGCGCTGTTCGGAGCCAGCCGCGACACTTATTTACGATGAGTTTTCGCGGCGGGGGATACCGCGCCTAATTTCTCGGCGCGACGCGGTCTCGCGCGATTTATTTAAAATGAAATTCTTTTGTCGTACGCCCCGCTGTGCGACAATCGATAATACGCCATCGGGTCTAGATTGGAACAGCCACTCGCCGATTAAGATACAAAACACCTTGCGATTCAGCTTGTTAAGATAATTGTTATAGTTAATGAGCACCAATGAATAAACGATACATGGACGACGGTTTTCCTAATGGGAAAAGAACTTGCTGAAGTTTGATTTATACTTCTAACGCAAGATCGCTGTGCTGGTGCAAGTCATTTGTATTAATTTCCTCGTGTAATTGAAAATAATATGCCACGCTCTCGACAAAATGGGACTCACAGTAATAAAATTTTGAATAAATGATCCTTCCCTTTCGCAGGCCGTTGTGTGGATGAGTTAACACGTAAATACACTTAAACAGTGCCGCCGCCACCTCATTTGGGTTCCATATTAAGTGTCGTTTCGTTTTAATTCGCTCTCAAATTTCAATCATCCAAATCTATATATTTTCTTCATTTTATGACATCCTAAAATGCAATGGCTTCGTAAATAATAAATAAATATACATACTAATAGCTTTAAATATATTCAACATGCTGATTTTATAACATGGAACATCAAATTAGCAAGTTATGCCGATATATTTGTGTTAAAGATAATAAATGTGTTATTTTGCAATAAACGCGGAGAAATCAGCATGAAATTCTTTTTGACAGACTTATTGCTCTTTGATGGTATATTTTGTTCTTTTGGAAGCCAAAAATTAGTTTTCGTTCGGTAAGAAGTATTATTATAAAATCCATTAATTATCGAAATCGAAAGCATCCGTATTATTGTCGGACAAGACGAATTAGTGCAGGTTGAGGTAGACAGATGGGAGTAATTAAAATAACACTAATTCCTCACATGTTTGTGTCGCGTCAACATGGACAGAATTCATTAGCGGTGTGTCATGTGGCATCGTTCGCATCTACTCAATATCCGCAGAGGCTGCAGTAATTACTGGCGTGAACCTTACGCGCCACAATCAAAGAGTCAACTGTCAAACTTAATCGATTTACGCGTCAAACCAGCGCCCGAGGAGATGTCCGAGTAGGTTCAAGCAGATCCATCACTCCTGGCGACTGGTAACTTCCTCATTGTGGAAAATTTTCACTCGCCGTGACAACAATGCTATTGAAAAGTGGGCGTAGGGCAATCCTAACCATCATGTGTAGGTTGAACAATACGTTATTGTGAACTTGCGTAGGTTACATCTATTCATTTTCGTATTTCTTGTCTTAATGGTGTATATTTACTCCATTTATTACCAATATAAATTGATTGCTTAAGTCAAAATAGGTTAAAAGTTTCGGGGTCCAATGCAGGAGGCATTGGACCCCGAAACTTTTAACCTATTTTGTTGCAAAGCAACAAGTAGAAACGGATGAAACTGATAGTAATGTATCGGATTACAATCATCATATCAAGCCTTAGATCGGGTCAGTTTTATGGTAGCGATAAGGTGGCAGCTGACTGGAAAATATAAAGACACCTTTTAATGAGATGGGCCAGATCCCTATGTGAGAATCTTCCCAAAGGACAAGTTTATATCTATCTTAAAATCAAAGGGTTGTTTCGTGTTCCTTTTAGATAGGCTGTTTACAATAAAGTACAAAAAAGTTACATTGATTGTGTTCAATTTAATGACACCATTTCATGTATTCCGGAGACACAATATCCTCTATCAAGATGACAGGTTAAAGTTTTTTTGTTACGTTATCTAAACGTACCTATAACTGTTATTCACAAAGAGCAACGCAAATAAAAATGTATTTTGTGACAAGCTGAACAATACCGTTCAACTCGAGTGCAGGCATAGTGAAGGTTGAAGATGGTATTGGACAAATATTGGTGGAGCGCGCAAAACTATCTGTGTTGACCTCTGAGAGGTGTCAAAATGTGGGCCAGGCCCGACCAGGCTCGGCCAGGCAATTGACACGTTGCGTCAGCCACGCGTGAGAATATTTGAACAAACATCTCCTTAGTTTATTCTAGTGCCAGTAATGAATCGTTTCGTTAACGGTCAAACTCAACACTCGGGAAAAATCCAATACCGTTGTAGACACAACAGGCTATCGACCTTTCTTCCATCAATTTACATAATTACTACCATGACATCCGAGAAATATATAACAGAAATTATAATCGAAATCAATAAGGAATAGGCAGTTTTGTTTAGTCAATGATTTGTAGCCACAACAATATTTCAAACATTTACATTCAATAAATAACTATTAACGGGAAAGAAATGCATCAAATTCGTAATTATGTTGAATGGAAAGAAACAAATATTCACATAAAATTAGTAAGTTGTAAAACATTAAATTTATTCTTGTGATTGGAGTATACTGGGTAATTGCTGTGGGATCTTTTGATTTGACCCAAATAAACTTCAAGAGGCTTTGCATACATTTTAATGTTTCCATGCCAATCAGGGAATTAATTACATTTTGAGAATATCAGAGAGTCAAGAAAATTGTAAACAATAAAAATAAAAACTTCCGTCGGAATTCTTAGATTGTGAATTGACATTACAAGGTTTGGCAATGCAATATTTGAAAGAGATGAGAGATGCAAAGCTATACGCATCTTTCAAGAACGAAGCCCATTCAAAAATGATAAAGTTACCTTCAGAGCTAGATAAGATCAATTTGCACATAATTTTATTAACCCGTAGGTCGCCTCGGTTCATATCAGGCGTTAATTTCACCCCATAAACGTAGTCGAATGGCCAAAGATATAATGGGTCATAAACATCATACAGCGAAGCCAAGCGAGCCCCCACACGGCTAACCGCCCGTTGGTCGTGAGTAGACTCGTAAATGATCTATTACTACGATGTGAGAATAAAAATCGAAAAGATGGAACTTCCTAGATATAACAAGATTGTAAAAATTATTATAACCTGTTACTAGCAGCCTCCAGTAAAAGTTTTTGAGTTAACTCTGAATTCAGACGACACCTGACACCGTTTCGTTGACGAGCGTAGCGGTTTTTTTTTTGGGTGGGAAATTATCCAATAACTTCTCCCGCTCTGGGCGGAGCGGGAGGGTGTGTCAGACTCTTACTGACTAAAACCCACCCGTGTTCCTTCCGTTGCCTATGTTGCCAGGGGCCTCGGTAACCCTTTCGAAATTTCCCGCGACCCCGGCAGGCATCGGCCCTAGCGGACCCCTACACTTGTGCTGACATTTCTTTGAGGCGCGCGTGGTACACAACGCGCCGTCGACCCGGGCCCGGTCCTTATCGGACGGCGAGCTACCCATTGCTCACCGTCCGCAAGCCCGCGCCTACGGTAGCCGGAAATCCGCCTGGGATTCCCAACGCCCAGGGCGTCTCCTGCGGCGGCTAGGGGCGAGAGGGCGTGAAATTTGCCTTTCCCTCAACCGTCCCGCCTCCTCCTTCGCGAGCATTATTGCTTCGCAGAAGGAGGTGACGGCTGCCCATGCCCTCTCGCTCCGTACCATGGCCTGGACACGAGAGATCTCGCGTTGCGTTAACAACTATGTAAATATGCAAATTGTTATGTTTTGTTCAATGAAAGCCCATGGAAGTCATCTAAACTAAGCATTAACCACAAGAAGTAATTCCAATATGTATCTTTGTACACAGTTTAATAAGATTGAGAGTAGGTACCGATATAAGTAGTAATAATAAAGTGCACGAATAAATATACATTATTTAAATACGGATTTGCATAAGAAGCACAAAATAAACTATGATATGGGGCCGACGTTGTCGCCTGCAGATTAACGTTATCGAATGCAGCAGATAAAATTGATTCATCAAGAACCCCAGTCAACACTAATTGTATAGTTGATTTTAAATAAAGTTTCCAGCAATATAAACAAAGATAGTGAGGCTGCTTTAAATGTGAGCTTTCCCAAAGCTACGGCTTATGCTTTTCTTAAATATCCGGTCCTGTCATGATATTTCCTTTCCCACGATTTACTATCGATCTTGTGCATTTACGGTATGCTCTGATTGTTTTGATGGACCGTTTCGACTCACACCCTGCAAATACTTGATTTTAGTATAATCTCTATACATTCCTTAAAGCCTTCCTGTTCTTGTCAAGTGTATCTTTAATAATTATTACTGCCAAAAGTCTACAGCAGCACAGTAACACACACCTACACCGTCTGTGCTCTACAGTAACTTTGTTCCAAAACCACTACTTTTATGTCTACTGTCTTAATGTTTAAATATTGAGACACGATGCGGTTGTCGACAACCATAAAATAACATAATTATTCATAATTACGAGCGTTCACGACAAACAGCGTCAGATTTATAGCTGCTAATGAACGGTGGCGGGCCGAGAACAGACCGTAGTTTAGTAGCTCATGACGTAAACAATATCAGTGATTACTTAAACAATGTTTATCACAGGAAACATCTAAATTATGTTTGGAATCATGTTGGTTTCATATTGACGCCACTTGTTAGTAATATTATAAGTGAGTTAATTTTGGCAGAATTATTAACAACTTACAACAACTCTTATATACATATACACATACCCCTTCCCAAAGTAGCTAAGAGGCAACGTTTATTTTTATAGATCGCGAAGTTATCAATATTTTAATGAATTTAAATGTAAGGCAAAAAAGCTTATCAAGTTACCAAAAAACAGAGGCTAATACAAATAAAACATTTGCACCTAATTAACACTACTACAACTCCACTTGTATATGGGAATAGATCCATTACTAAAACGTGACGGTACCTCTCTCTTGCCAATTACTCGTGACTGTCGCTAGATAATAACAAGCTAACTCAATTTGTTATGAACCACAAAATATTTACCCATCCGACGTAAACAAATGCAACCACATTAATTAACTAAAAGCAAATGTTTAGCAGGAATTCGGATAACCAAATGTAGCAATAACATTTTATGCAGATTATGTTAAAGATATGCTTTGGGTTCCGTATGTTGAATAACAGAGAAACACACCTACGACATGAAGGAATGTTTATTAAATATACAAAGCATATTGTAAATAAAATACATGTGTTAAGGAATGAGCAGGCAAACAGGGCTTGAAAATTATACTAATACACAATTCATGGTACCCAAATTATCATAGGAATTGTAACGAGGAGAAGACAAAGTCGTGGGGGGTCACTACTGTTACATAAAATATGGTGCTTTAACACTTTGACGTTTTTATTATAACCTTACTAAACATAGAACTGAGTTTAGTTCAAAATCATATCTTAATACACAAAAAGATCTGAAATTCACAGTAAATAGAAAAGATGAATGTGACGTAAGAAACGTCATCACGTCACGGTACCTATTAACAAAACTATACACCTACTGTGGGAAAAAAATATCTAAAACTCTTTCCTAGCGCACTGTCTTCCTAATATATCAACATATGTTTATGCTGCCAAATATTTTCATATATTATCGGTGATTTGTTACTTTGGCAATTAAGATGTCATCGACGCGTTCAGATTTATAAGTGGCAATTAGAAGAGTATAATCTGGACATGAATATTGATCGGAGTGACGACATTTATAAACAGCTCACAATTAGCCATCGATAGTAACGGTATACCCATATAAAACGTACATATGGCCTGAGAAAACAACTACATTACTTTTCATTAAGGATAGTTAAACGTAATAAAACTGATTAATTTACTCATTTGAGTATAGATATTATAACAGATGGTATAAAAGTTCCGCTAGCAGTAAATGTACATGATGACATCTAGACAAGTAAAAACTAGTATTCTCATACAGGGTGAACAGTTGAACCCCGAAGATACCACTGTGTTAGGCATAACTTCGGATCCAAGCTTCAATGGGGTGGTAAGGATCAGGCCCGGGTCGACGGCACGTTGTATTCCACGCGGGCCTAAAAGAGATTTCGTCAGCACAAGTGTAGGGGTCCACTAGGGCCGATGCCTACCGGGGTCGCGGGAAGGTACTAAAGGGTCACCGAGGCCCCTGGCAGTACATGCAACGGAAGGAATACGGGTGGGTTTTAGTCAGTAAGCGTCTGACACACCCTCCCGCTCCCAGAGCGGGAGAAGTTATTTGATGATTTCCCACCCAAAAAAAAAAAGCTTCAATGGGGCCCCCATAGAGATAAATTGTCAAAAAAAGCATAGCTCTGCAGAATACGCCGTTAGAAAAATTCGTGATTTAACTGATTTAGCAGCACAGCCCGTTTAGTATACTTTAGTTTTCGGTATTCTGTTATGGGGAAATACCGCCAATATTCAGACAATTTTTGTTTTACAAAAAAGGGCAATTCGTTCAATTTGTAAATTAAGTCCCAGACACTCCCTCAGAGACAAATTTAAAGAGATTAATATAATGACTGTAGCTACTCAGTATATTTATGAAAATCGTATGTATGCACATAAAATATTAGTTTGTTTAAAAAATACAGTGATATCCATAATGTTACTACTAGGAACAAACACAAATTTGTTGTTCCTACAACCAGGCTCAAAAAATAGGCAGCTCGTTTAGATGCCAATGTATACGTTTTTATAATAAACTTTCTAGCCACATTTAAGAAATAAGCCTTGATAAATTCAAATGTTTTATAAAACAGAAACTGTACCAGAAAGCCTTTTATACTGTTAAAGATTATATTGAGGACAAAAAAGTTTGGGATTGAGATGCTCCAATAAATTTACAGTGAATGTTGTTTTTTACTCTTTTATTTTACTAGCTATTTATATTTTCTTATTTCATGAATATTTACTTTGTAAAGTATTATATTATTTTAATATTAGGAATGTGAGGACTATGTGGGTCCTTGTTTTTTTTTCTCTTAGTTAATGATGGTCTGACAGTTTGAGTACTTACAGTAGGCCTACCCAAATGTCTTTTCTTTGGTATTGTTGGTCAAATCATTGCTGGTTTTAAGTTTTGAGTTGAGCTGCATGATAACTGATAAATGTGTGCACTGACTGTTCAGGTCCACTCAAATCTGTGTGGTTCTTTCCTCAAAAGACCATTTCAGACTCCAATCTACATGCTCTTCACATGATCTGACCAAGATTATGTCTGGACTTAAAAAGAGACTGTGACCTCTGAGTTTGTTTCGGCCTTTCTTCACAGAATAGTCAGATAGGAAACGCGGTCGGCGTTTCATCTAATTTAAAAAAATATGATTGACGTGTAAAAGTGTTTGTACAAACCTACTTACAGAAATAAAATCATTTATCATATCATAAAAGCGAAACATGACAAGATTTGTAGAATACAAAACTTAACAGAATTTCTTAAAAAAAATAGAAAATACCCCTTACATCGAGTAAGACTGCTCAATAAACAATATCGGTTACATAATCAGCCTATAATGTTCCCACTGCTAGGACACAGGCCTCCTCTGGGCCGTAATCCACCACGCGGGCCTAGTGCGGGTTTGTAGATGTCACATGTCTTTGAATTTTTATTTCTAGGACATGCCGGTTTCCTCACGATGTTTTCCTTCACCGTTTTGAGAGCAGTAGTGATGTAATAATTTACACAAAGTAAAGCTCCTGTTTGGGTTCGAGCCTACGACATACAACTCGTAAGTCGCGGCCGTTACCACTGGGCCACCACTGCTCCTATTGCTATTCAAACAATAGTATCGTCATTATCTTCTAAACAATTCCAAAACCTTCCTGTCTTAACTGTCATCGAAATGGCTAAATGATCGCCAACAACAACATCCAACAGCAACAGCATCCAATTAGACATTGATAGCATCTCGCTATGGAAATCTAGATCTCCTAAAGGTTAATGTGATGCAGACAGAGTAGCCGATGGACTCGCGTTAATCAGAAACTTGCCCTGTATATTGAATGATCATCTGCCTAGCCTTTTCCCAACTATGTTGGGGTCGGCTTCCAGTCTTACTAGATACAGCTGAATACCAGTATTTTACATGGAGCGACTGCCTAACTGACCTCCACTTCCCAGTTACTGGGTAACATGATTCCCCTTGGTAAGACTGGTTGTCAGACTTTCGAGCTTCTAACGACCCGTAACGACTGTCAAAGATCTACAAATGACAGCCGGGACCAACGGCTTAACGTGCTTTCCGAGGCACGGAGGGGTCTTGGTATGTAAAGATTGTCAGCCATCCACGGACCAACCGCGGCAAGCATAGCTTAACCTGATTGATCGACCCGTGCGGCTGTTATTACTTAGCCACAAGCCCTATATCTTGAATGGAGACTTTTTATTGTGAACTTTCAACGTTATAAATGTGCCACTTGAAATCATTTTCCCTTACAGAGTTAACGAATAAACTTAACAACACCACAACAGTGTGTATTGTCACCACTTCATAACAACATTCAACAGAAAATTATCAAAATTGTCAGCTGCTGCGAGATGAACGAGCAATATATCTGGTTTTCCTTCACAATGTCTTATAACAGTAATGAATAATTCTGAGTAACGTCACCTACGTTACTATAGACTGTCAATAGGTCACTAATAATCCTCTAGATATTTAAATTCTTAAACCCACATTATTGCTTTAAGTGGCATGGAGTGATGGCGCCAGATCTCATATTTATGCCGATTGGATTTCTACCCAACAATTTGGTTTTCTGTAAGACGATAAACTAGAAAATTGTTGAAATTGATATTCTTTGGAGAAACATCAAATGTTTAGACAATAATTAAAATATAAACGGGTTCACGAAAACAAATTATATTAATTATGGTGGCTGGTACTTATTTCATACCTAGTTTCTTAGCGCTTGGCGAACATAACAATGAAATATAGCTAAGTGCCCTCTTATGCTTTCTTACAAATATTTGTACAAAATACGGGTCAGAGAGCTTTGTTTACAAATAATCAATGAGAACGAGCCGAACGACGCCGTACTACGTACTACAACACCCACACAACTAACGTGACACATAATTATTTCATTCAGAAAAGTTTCCGCAGAAACTGCAAACAAACATTGTAAATATATAGCCCGTTAGGTACTTATTGAAGTTTACTTTAACATTTAAGTTTACAAACACGATTTAACATATATGCAGGTACTTGAAATGAAACGGAGCATCTATGTACGATGTTATAGTCTGACATTTTGTCGATGTCCCTAAGTTACGGAATGGGAGGATAACTTTATTTGCGCAAACAGACATTTAGACGCAAATAAAGTACTTAACTATACATAGACGATAGTATTGCGAATGATCTGAGTTTACATTTGTGAATTTTCCGGTCCCAATAAAACTCCGATGCACGGTGCGGGCACGCCCCGCAAACCGAGACGCCGAACGCGCCAATACTCCGGGGAAAACGTACGCAATAACGCTCAATTTTCAAGAAAACAACCATAACTTAGAGCTCTGCACTCTGTCGTCTGTGTTCCTTTCTTCCGGGCAATTTCTATTACCATATAGACGCGCTACTTTTCAATTCTTTTCCATTAAACTTGGTGCATCGCGTGCGTTGCGCGGCCCGACTATCCACGTCTCGCTCGCTATTCTCAAAACACATTTATAAAATGCTCTTTACTCGGCCGCGGCTTCGGTCCCCTGCGACTGACATTCTATTGCGAATT
The DNA here is from genome assembly GCA_905333075.3 of Atethmia centrago. NCBI lineage: Eukaryota > Metazoa > Arthropoda > Insecta > Lepidoptera > Noctuidae > Atethmia > Atethmia centrago. Next base: position 13,345,233 of record HG995382.1, read on the forward strand.
TCAAAGTATATTTTCAAATAAGGAAAAGCGCTTGAAATCAATGAAACTTTCATGGCATTTATGTACCAAGTCACGATTTATATTCTTGTAAACATTGTAGATGCCACGTGTATGGTATTGGGTTTTAATTGATGTTTAGGGCAAATAAGGAAATTGGGTCTTTTTTCACAATTCAAGAGTCGTTGTAGCTTCGTCTGCCAATATTTTTAAAGGAAGATATTTTCTCTAAGTTTCAAATATTCTTTACTAGTGTCATACTGTCACCGCTAAAGGCATGGACGTATTTGTTTTAGATGTCTGATCTACCCAATGTCTGTTCCAAAAGTATCTTATGTAAGTGTTAACAAACCCTGTTCAGGTTAAATTCTTAGGCAATCATTCACTAAGGGTAATAAAGTAACACACAGTTTGACGTTCAAAAGTGCCTTTTAAGTGCCTATTTGAAATAAATAATTTGACTTTGACTTTGCCACATTCATCCGTATTTAGAAGGTTTCAACTTAACTTCTCACTACTTTTTTCAACTACTATTGTTTCAATAGCTTGATTAAATTGCAATTGAAAAATCAAAGAGGTAATACAATTAAGCCTCGAGCAGACTGGGGCGATATCGTGCTAGTCTGCATGAGTCTTTAACCTCAATCGTCAAATAATAAACCAAATTATTTAAAAAAACAATTAATCGCTTGTTTTTCTCTTTTCAGTTGTGTTTTTGCAGTCGGGAGTTTGTTTTTTTAAATAATTTGGTTACTACTATAGTGGTTAGGTACTACTACTATAAAATTTTGGAATCACAGGCCCCGGACAAACAAAAGTTACACCATATTTCCAGGTTACTGGTTTGTGCCGCCTGTGATACCAGTTACCTATGTGTTGTAGCAGTCGGGTTTTGTGTTTTTTTTTATGTTAATTTGGGTTATTTCAAGCTTTTTTGGTTTTATTAATATACATATTTAGAATTGACTAATTAGTAGCTTTTATTTGACAACAATGCTGTTGTAAGTTATTTTTTTAAAAACCGTCTTTTTTTTTTGTGGATGGGAAATCATCAAATAACTTCTTCCGCTCTGGGCGGAGCGGGAGGGTGTGTCAGACTCTTACTAACTAAAACCCACCCGTATTCCTTCTTGTTGCCTGTATTGCCAGGGGCCTCGGTGACCCATTAGTACCTTCCCGCGACCCCGGCAGGCATCGGCCCTAGCGGACCCCTACATTGTGCTGACAAAATCTCTTTGAGGCGCGCGTGGAATACGACGCGCCGTCGACCCGGACCTGGTCCTTACCGGACGGTGAGCTACCCATTGCTCACCGTCCGCAAGCCCGAGCCTACGGTGGCCGGAAATCCGCCCGGAGTTCCCGACGCCCAGGGCGTCTCCTGCGGCAGCTAGGGGCGAGAGGGCGCGAAACATGCCTTTCCCTCAACCGTCAACTTTCAAAAACCGTCTGCTCTCTATTTTTTGTATTTGCAGATGCTATATATAAATATTATACAGCCTATGTTACTCCCACAATTAAGATGAATCTAACGACACTTCATATGTTAAAATCCATCAAGCCGTTTAGGCTACAGAGCATTCCAAAGAAAGAGACATACATACATACTCAAAGAGACATACATATAAAAAATTAACCTCCTTCTGGAGCAGACGGGTAAAAAACATCTTTAAGGTGATTTAAAATTAATATTTCGGGTTTAATTAAGTTGTCATTTTAACAAATCAAAGCACTCAATTTGTAAGTAGCACAACACATTTTCATCCAACCAAACAAATGGATCAGAAAACGTACCTACCTGACGTTTTCTGATCCATTTGTTTACATTTTTGTCAGATTGTTTTGGAACGGACCATACTTAAAACGTACTTAACGATTAAGTATCGTAAACGTGCAAAACTAAAACCGTGTGTCCACTTCTAACGTCAACGGGATTTCAACGATAAACAAGATTTGTCGAACCGAACGTTACGCCTCGGTGACGTCGATCGTTTGTCCACCGTCGATGTTGTGATAGACAAAAAAAACCCGGGCGAATGGCTCCGGTGCGACAGCAGTTTGTAGACAAGATAAAACGTATTTTATATTGCCGGCACATCGGCCCAACACAATCTCGGGCCGAGTTCTAGCGGTCGCGCCGAACTACTCGAAAATCGGGATCCCGGTGTGCGGGTGATGGACCTGCTGTGGACGCGGCTGTAGTAAATGTATGTATTTCTACCTCGCCATCTCGCTCTATCGTTATCTCGCTCTCGTTGATGTCCCGTTGACGGTGGCGGTGGACAAACGCCCTAAACAAAACGTGACTTTTGTCTAAGTACATAGGTAATAGACACTTGTCTAACCGAAATCCTATTAAAAATGCATACTATAAACACAAAGTTATCACAATTCAAAGATTGTTTCAACAAATATTATGTAGACACAAATAAGTATAAACAGAATCATGACAAACAAATAAACACCTGCAACAAGTAACTACTGCTCAGCTGCAAATTCATCAAAATAATTCAACATTCAAAGAATTATGTATGACGTCGACGATATCTTAAGCCTGGCAGATGCTATACAAACGAAAGGCTTAACTTCGACCTAACAATTTGTCACAATAATAAATTTCATAACCAAAACACGGCACAACAATAAGCGACTGTATTTGTGTTTCACAAAACCAAACAAGCATTCTTCCCAACAAAGACATCTCTATCGGTAGCCGTCCTGAATTATCTGTCATGTTTCACAAATAAATAAGAGCTATTTTATATCACAATGGAAACAGACCGTCTTCTGTGGGGCGCTTGATTCGAAACCATTGAGAAAAAATCTGTTTATCAAACAAGAGATGGGCTGCGCGAGATAAATCTGGTCGAGTCTATTATTACCCCTTTTCAATCTGTTCCGGGATTTCTATGTACAGCTAAATCAAAATCAACCCCGAAGCGATCATATTCTATTACAGCTTCTATAGTAAGTTATCATTGTAATGGAAATTTAAACCCACCTTTCTATTTTACGAGTCCAGTACTAGCATAAAGCTTCGGGTAGTTTGCAAGGATTGTATTACCGTCGGTGATGTTAATTTTTGGATCCTCTGAAACCAAATAGCAGGAGCTTATTTATACACAATCGAGGCATTATTTATTGTTGGTAAAATTCGGAGGTGCAGTTCCATGCGGATATGTCACAATGCGCGAGGTGCGATAACGTCACATCAAGCAAGTAACTCATGTCCGCGGACCGCAGCACTTTCGCGATTCCACTGCTCACGAACTCTCAGCCTCACGATCGAACACCATGATCGAAATACGTGTACGACCAGCCTGTATTACCATAAACGATTTACCGTATGACGACTCTTTTAGTTCGCGTGGAATATGAATTCGATCGTGTAATACACGAAATCGAATACATTGTTGAAAACAAGAATAACATGTGCTCGAAATTATAAAGATGCATTGTTCTCTCAGCTTCTTTAAATGAAAACATAAGTCACGTTAATATGGTCTGTAGACTACTTCAGTCATGCTTCATTTAAGCACGACGCGAAATCATGGTTGGAATGTGTATTTCGGTTAAATGAACTGGCCAAAAACACTTGCAAGATCACATTACTTTATTTGCTTACTCCTTAAACCAAACATCCTAACTGCAATTTGTATTTTTGTAGTCGCCAAAAAATGAATTTTACCAGCTAACTTATGTTGGACCACAGGTACAAGTTTATCTGATAGGATACAACATGACTGACCTGACATAATGACCCATTTTAATGGCGTATGATGTATTACGTCGATTTAATCGTAGATGCTCTTTGTTATCATTGGAATTAAACGTGATGCTAAGCGATCCGTCATTGTGTTGGGTGCGCGATAATCGCGGGTGACATAAGTAGGCTCGCGGCGCAGGCACGCATCATTTGCCGGCCGTCGGCTCCGATTAACTTCCGCGCTGACACGGGTGTCGGTCAGACCGTGTGTAATTACGAATTGGGCTTCGTTGAACATCGCCTTAACGACCCCGACTACAAGCCACTCTGACATTTAAATTCCGCCTATTAGTTAACAGAGCCATTTAACATTAATCACGAATGAACTATAATAACCTAATCATAGATCGATTTATGTTTGCAAGTAAGAAATAATTCGAAAACCACGTTCTCGTGACCAAGTATGACAAAGTATTCAGATATATTTATGGATATAATAATAATAAATCACAAATTGGCTTGAGAATCAATTTATTAAAATATTCCTTGCAAACCAGTACCTAATATCACATTTCCATAAATAACAAATCAATCCTTTTCAAACCCACAGAGAAAGCAAAAAAGAATCGATAAACCAATAAACACTTACTTGCCGTTGCACATAACAAATGTGATGGACTCCCGCGGCGATCAAATAACTTCGAAAGAGGTCGGACATTTAATTTTAGTTTTATAATAAAGGACATATTGTGTTAGATAAAGGATGGGTTGTAATAGTGTCGCGTCATCCACATTAGTAATGCGCAGCGTGGCGGGGCGTCGCGTCACACAACAGCGTCAAACGCACTATCCTGTTTATGCTGGGTACCTACTATTGATAAAAATTACAAAATAAATAAATTTAAAGAAGTCTCCGACTCGGCTATACTCGAAAATATTTATTCAAATAAGTCGCCATCAAGCCGACCGTAAAAGCACGCCGAGGGTTGAGGGGCTAGCAGTTTTATTAATATTAAACGAACGCTTCAGTTGACACAAATTGGCGATTACCAAAGCGAGTATGTCATAAAATTTTTGTTTCCCTTTTTCGTTTATTATTTGTATCTCTCCAAATAAGACTTTTGTAATTTCGAACAGTGTTTGATGAGTAGATGTAGTTAAATTCCTGGAAATACGTAAGAACGATAGACTGAAAGCTTTCGATTGTTAACAGTACCTAAATCGATCTGTGTGAGAAAACAATCGGACGCGCGCCGTCCTAAGTAGGGCTTTGCCACGCCAATATTATTATCGCGCCATAAAACAATAAAGTTACGTGCACTAGCGCGAGATGCAATTCTTCGTTAAGGTTTAAACGAACTTGCACTCGATCCGTGCTTAAACTGAATTCTTTAGGAGGACACGAGGTATTCACTATTACAGAGACACATGAGGATATAAAACCAGCAGTATTTCTTACAAAGTATTACTACAATCTAGTAAAAGATACACTCTCTGTTAATAAGGAAACATACATTGAATACGACATAAGTAATAGTTCCAAATAAAAGAGGGTAATATTTTATTGTTAACATCTGACTTTATTCCCTCAAACTGCGCCGTTTCAACGAATTCACGCGCTCGACCAACAACAAAGCAGTTAATTAACCCGTAATTTATATAAATGGGCTCAGTCGCAATTCGGGCAACAAAATTTGTGATAGGAGATCTTTTAAAAGGATACAAGTGCTTATAAAAACGAGGCAAGTAATGAAATGAGGGGCAAAATAAATTCTCAAGTTGACAGAAGACGGTATTATTTAGGTAATAAAGTGGCTAAGTGTGTAAAATGCTCGAGGAACCAGCGCGATGTCCGTACCACGTAGGTGCAGCTCCTAGAAATTTATCGCTGAGATATTCAAAACGACCGTCAAACCGAGCATTTCTCACCCAATTTAGAGGAGTTCGGGAGCGTAAAGGTCCATACAGCGAACGAACCTATAAAAAGTTTGTCGACATCGCCTAGCTCACTGGCGACCTAAACTAAGTAATTTGTTGGACACACTAGGGACAGAATTACGATTTGTGAGCAACGAGAAAGACGATCGTTCAAAATAAAGAATTCCGGGAATGGCGACAATCACTCGGTCTCTAAAAGGGATAGGTTAAAACAATGAACGTGGCCAATTAAAGGAGGCGACAGGACACGAACTTCGTGTCGACAGTTCGCCGAAGTTGACAGTTTATTTCATGAACGCTATAATTTTCAATTATATTTCAAAACATACTGGCAAGGTTCCGGTATTCTCGATTGTAAGCAGAAATGTCATCATCCCACGCCAGAAAATGTTGGGTTTTGCCTGGCATAAATATTTTTATTGCGTTTTTATAACATATTTTTTTCTGTACTCCTTCGTATCTTCCTTATAAGCGAAGTGATTTTATGAACCATATGGTATGGTAAATGCCATAAGTAGTGTATTATAATTATGAGTTACCTGTTACGGTTTTAATAGTAGTAGTTGTGTTATTTACACAGACAAATAAGGTGTTTTTTTTTTTCCAATGTATTTATTTTTTTCTCAGTTTTCCGCTTATTGTCTATCGCAGATGCACTGCTGACAATTTGAGATCGTCAGGTCATCAAAAAAGGCAACCCACGTTACGCTTACCTACTAGTTCTTGGTCTAAATTCGTAGGAAACTAACTAGGTAGGCACTAATTTGTTCTGCAACACTAGATTTTGTAGCTAAACTTGACTTGGGAGAGTTCTAGGACTCCATGCTGGACTACATTGAGAAGTAAACTTATTGAGCGGTGATTAAGTAGAATACCTATCTGCATCTCCCTTTGATTAGATACTCATAATTCAAACACAAAACTCGGTTACTCAAAAAGAAATCCAGCTCATTTGGGTGGCAGCCAGGGCGTGTTATTTAGTATTGTTCCTCGATATAAAAGTGTGAGCATTATTGTCAAAAATTGTGAGGTTCTTCACCTCAAACTGGCGAATATACGAAAATGATGCGCGGGCGTCGTGAAGTCCCGCTGTGAGCGACCCGGCCACGGGACTCACCAGTTTAATTTATCGCGAACAATCACATTACCATATCACTAATATAATGCGGTCGAATCTGCGTATGGACCTTAAACGGTTTCTCGATTCCTTTGTTGTCCAAAATTTATGAATTCTGTTAACGCTTTCGTATCACGCCTGCAGTCGCGGCTCGTAGCTGGGATACTTTATAAGCATTGTTTTACAATCGTCTTACAAGGGATTTACACGGAATTGACAATATACTGAGATATTGGCACGCGCTCAGTTTGCACAGCTGCTTTTATTCCGCGAACGTTTTTAAAATCCGTATTACCAAAGTAAATGGACGATTCCTTGTATTAAAACAAAAGGATCGCTGTTTTAGTTCTAAGCTTATTTACCTATTCTTTATCCACGAGCCGACCTTTTGAGCTTTAAATTGTACACTTTCTGGTTTATGTGTTACCTCATTGCTTGCAATTGCATTTTATAACAGTAATGCCCTTACCCGTTTATAAACGCTTAAACAGAACTGGGTAACTGTGCATGAGTTTCAGGGCACCATTCAACACCTTTACTATTATGAGCACTTGTGTCAAAGTGTTATGAAAATCGCACAAAATATACCGGTTTGCACTTACAAATTACGCAAAACAATACTTATCAACATAATGCTCTCTGGTGGTACCTACTTACTTATTAGCCGTGAAGAACATATGAAACGGCGCGCCCCATAACCACCCATTACTCGGTTTTCCTACCCGGTTATTATTAACAGCAAAAACCCGTCATATTAAAGTAATATTCAAATCGAGGCACAACAAAAGAATCCCATCTCGTATAACTCAGGTTCCAAAGAATGCGTGTAGTATGGGTAACACAATAAGCGCCCAACGCGTATGGGCCGGGAGCTAGGGGAACCTCTGTAAGTAAATTGATGTAACAATACACTAGTTTTTTACCCCGTTCCCGCTTGTATTACAACCCGGTTACTCTTTTCACGAAAGGGCTAGATAATCATTTGTATGTACGGAATCATTTTTTTTAGAAATGTATAAATATAACTTTGATTCCCGTGTTGTAATATTCTACAAGTTACCTAAAGCTACACGTCACTACGAAACTTTTCGTATACGAGTTGATTAAAACTCCCTTACCTACTATTATTTACTTGCGTGGATGGTCAATTTTCTACCAGAAGTCACTAGAGCCACCGTAGCACTATTGCTACGGTGACTCTAGTGACTTACAGCAGAAATTTTAAAAAAAATATAGCATATAGCAACTGAAAAGATAAAATACTGAAGACTGAGGCCTAATCGTACAAACTTACTAAAAAAAACAATCCCGAATATATATTATCTCAAGTCTGAAAAAAAATAAACTAAAGTTTAAACGCTTCCTTTTCATTTTTCAATATTTTTTTAATCTATGCAAAGCGAGTACTTAATAAGCATTTATTATTAGTAGGGATCATGTACAATATGGGGCCGGGCCATTGTGAATCACCCAAAAGCGGGCAGTTTCGATAGAGGCAATGAATAACAAAACGTTTAAATAGAATAACACGATCCATTGCGGCTTGTGCAAGCAATGATTGACACGTGATCCGAGCACCGTGGATTGAATAGCTCATTCAATTTGGTGACTTTTTAGGGTTCCGTGAAAAAAAATATTCAAAAAAAGTTTTAGTAAATTCGTTTTGCAGATGCAAAACGGAAATCCTGGAATGCTTTTTGAATCTCGGATATTTGTGTTTACTTTTGGCCTGGTCTAGCCAAGAAAGGATTTTCAACCTCAGCCCTAAATGAGATCAAACATTGTTTTAAGTATCATGCGGACAACGCGACATCGTGGCCTTTACATTCATAAATATATCACCATATCTCTTACCGTTATTGTGGAGTTCAGAATTTTGCTGAAAACTTTACATAAGGTTTGACAGAAATTGCAGTTTCCTGATTTTCACAGTCCGTAAAAGTCCGAAAGTTTTAAAATAAAGGATGTAGGTTAAAAGGATTAACTATTAGAAGTACCTGTTTATTTAAGAAAGTAACATGCTGGGAAAGCGCTATAACGCTTATCCTAGTATCACCTAGCATGGAAAGTTTTGCGAGTATGTATAATATATGATTAGCATAAAGTCCAGTTAGTATTCAGCAACAATAAATGAGTTCAAACTACAACGATGGAACCCCGCTGCCGGCGATGTATTACGCTTCACCGACTTTTTTATTCAGGTATTTTTATTACCCCATTGTGGGATAAAGATTAGTCCGCAGCAACGCGGAAAATATTTAATAGAGAGTTAATATCACAATGGTTTTGCGTTTGGCGTACGAATTGTGCACTTTTTACATGAACACCCAAGTTAATAAAAGTGATTAAGCTATTGTTACTTTTTATAAAAGGTTTTATACTAAACTTGGTGCTCACACAGTGAAATTCGAAATCCTTTAGTGTTGATTTAAAGTTTATGACTTTTAAACTTTGCCCCAACAGATTCCGAAACATTTATTTAAGATTTTTGTTCTTTTGCTGCATGATCATTGTTCAATATTCATAGGTAAAGATTGACTACAAGTCCAATGATATTTTAAGAACGCACACAAAAATACTGCAATCATCATCATCTGCCTAGCCTTTTCCCAACTATTTTGGGGTCGGCTTCCAGTCTAACCGGATGCAGCTGAATAACAGTACTTTACGTGGAGCGGCTGCCAAACCTGACCTCCACAACCCAGTAACTGGGTAAGACTGGTTGTCAGACTTTCGGGCTTCTGACGACCCGTAACGACTGTCAAAGATTTACAAATAACAGCTGAGACCAACGGCTTAACGTGCTTTCCGAGGCACGGAGGGGTCTTGGTATGTAAAGATGGTCACCCATCCACGGACCAACCGCGGCAAGCATAGCTTAACCTGATCGATCGACCCATGCGGCTGTTTTTTCTTAGCCATAAGCCCAACAAAAATACTGCAATGTAATAATGTAAAGGTGGAATCAAATAATAATACCTACAGCTGTTTATTTAAATCGATAAGATATCTTTGTGACGCCAACTAAATCGCCTGTGTGCAAAGATAAGGATTCAGTGGGCATGCCGAACGCTGAGTCCATTTCGCAGGCGTATGGTAAAAATGCGGTAGCCGGGCCTAAAAAACGTAAAGGGACCACCATGTAAATTATTTCACTGCCTGGCCAACTTGAATTATCGTACTCGAGTCGCAATAAAACTCCGACACTGGAGGTTTTATCAGGAATGAAGGAACATGTTGCCATATTTCATTAGGCCAACGGTCCGCTTGTGTACGCGCGCAAAAATATTATATTAATCTCCCAAGTTACGGCGTTTGCATCATTGTGTTCCTTGTACAGTTGATATTTATTGTGTTTCTGGAAGGAGTAGGCGCGACAGTCCCTTCCTGGCACAACGCTGCAGAATTTGTCATCGTTCTGTTTAAACGCCATAAATTACAATACCAAACACCATTACCTCGTTTGCATTAATTTAAATAATAATGTCATTTGCGTGTTTTTAGAATAAATGGCACATAAAATTGATAGTGAAATGAGTTTTTTACAATCAGATTTTTATTCACTGCTTCCATTTGAATGAATTCCGTATAATTTACTCCTAAATTTTGTTATCATTATCTGCGTATCTGGTGCTTGAAAAATTATTCTTTAAATATCATATTTAGATGAATAGAAAAATAAAATAAGGCATACATTCAATAAAACTTACATATAATAATAAATAGATGTTTTAGCGAGGCTGGCTAAAAAAAAAACTCAGGTGTACAAGTTCGCCGTACATCCAGGCGAAGAATTTAATCACATGAGTCAACATAGCAGCCGGTATGCCGATGATATCTTCGTTCATTGGCGGCACACGAGCTGAACAAATTGTAAAGGTTGTGCGAACACAACAAATGTTACAATTGAAATTTCTAAGATGCCTACTAACATTTTTCTTAGTAGGAGCACGTATTTCTCAGTGGGCGATGTCACGCAAGCCCAGTCTTTATTACGAAAACGACGTAAAAACGTTTGTCATACCTTTTAATTGCATCACCAAAACGGTGCGATATTGGCGACGAACGTGACGCATAAACGCAGTGATAACATCAATTTGCACCGTACTGAAGACAAGAAATATAAACCGGACAAGAGTTGAACTCGCGTGGTGCAGGTTCCGTACAACGAATATGTTATCTACCATGTTTTGTTAATTTCATCCAGTTTCTTAAATGACTTTAAAATCATTTATTTTAAAACATAAAAAATAATATTTGAGACAACAAGCCCTTTCATTTGATATTTCACACCGTACAGTTTGCAAAGCTTTTATATTTTTTTTATTTTCTCCTTTACCCCCAAAGTGACTCATATTCAAAATTCATTTATTTACGTTACACGTCCGTGTTTTGTCCTACTGGACCGATTAAATTTGGAATTTCTGTGACCGAATTGGAATAGAATCGAAATGGAATTTCTGTATTCTGGAGCAAATCGGTTGTGACAGGTGGGACGGACAGAAAGACAGACACAAGTGATCCTATAAGGGTTCCGTTTTTCCTTTTGAGGTACGGAACCCTAAAAAAACTTAAATTGTAAGCGTAAGGAGATAAAAGATTGCCATACGATACGAAACGAAAGCCTTTGTCTAAGCTTTCTTTTAGAGAATAGAATAGTGTAGGCCGCATCACATGCCGATAACAGATGAATGTCACTATATCAATGAGTCATTCAATCATTCATCAATCATTAGTCAGCGTCTACAGCTAACCTTTCATTGTAGACAATGGTATCGGAACTTTGTTACCGATCATGGTGTACAAGAATGTAAAGATTTGTAGCGTCCGTCTTCGGCAGTAATTAAACGATTAGTCATTATAGGTCCAGTTGCCAGGTCTGTTAGATATTTAGTTTTGGTAATAAGTAAGCTAAAACCCACAGAGCATCTTTGAAACTACAGGCAGCATCAATCAACAAGTTTCAGAACCGGTTTTCTGTTTCTTAAACAGTGTTGTAGATAGATTTTACTTAATTGTAACAAACATTTCTCTAATGTATAATATATCTGCTTCGAAGCCGGCCTAATTGAATGGGTCGCAATTAGCAGATGCTCGGCGTTCACCATTACTCAGCGGTGACACGGCATAGAGAGACGATAGAGAGCGGCGCAGATGTCGCCTGCGATTGTTTGCAAATAACAAAGTGAGCGAATGGTTCCGCAACAGTTTCTAATTGTGCCACGACAATGCGTAATCTAACTGGTCCCATTCGACGGCACGTCGTGCGTCTCTGGAGCAGCACAATAATTATGTTGAGTGGATTGGCGTGAGCGCATTCTTCATGTTTTTTTGGTGATGCTATATTTTTATGTAAAATATTAATCTCTAACTTAAAATATATTGTAATGTTTTGCATGTCAGATGTCTGACTATGTATTAGGAACTTAGTTAATTACTTTTTACACCGACACTGTACCAATACCTATTGCAAAATAAAATGATTATTATTATGTGTGGAATAGTTATGGAATGTGTTAAACTAATTTAAATTGGTCCATTTAGTTTCAATAAACAAGGAATATTTTATCCCCGTCGAAATCCAACAACTTATATACTTTATATTACCATCATTGTTTTCAGATCCCATCACTAAGCAAAAATTGCATACGAATAATTGCAAGTGGATAAACCTTATCACAATAAATGCGATGTAAAATTCAACGAGGTATAAAGATGAAACTGATGTATCGCCAACATAAAGTATCGGTTTTAGATACGAGTCGATTCTGATTTGTGAAATATGTAGTGTAATAAATCGGATGCGACTCCACGACACTTATGTTCTGCACCCCGTGGGTCCTGAATCGCCAGGTGCCGTAGTGAACAAATAAACCCGCGTTGGCTCTCTCGCGCGCCAAATTGCCCGTGTCGCGATCTGACGCACTACTAAGGGTTCACGTGTAAAATCTCTTCAATTTACACGCTACAATTTAACCTGTCAGGGGTTAACACCAGGTAACATAACACTCCTAATGTTTAATGTGCGCATTAAGTTTTATTTTCTACATTAGGTATTCGTAAATAGGATTAAGTAAGGCCGTGAATCGTTTCTTAAATCACCTGCAGTTAATATACTATCTGCATTGCGCGATCGTTCGTCATGTTGTTAAATTATTTCGTGGACACTATTTGTTTTTGCTTACCTCGCAACTCAGAATTTAAATCGTTAATGTTGATTACCTGAAACAAAAACAAATGTCATTAGTCATTAATGTTAATAGGAATACTAACTCCTCAAAGTGTACACAAATAAATTACTTTGATAAATACTCTGAGTACTAAACCCTAATTCTACGTCATTTCCGTTTTCGTGTATCCAGAGGCCCCGACCGTACGCCAGACAGGACGTTAATTAGAAAATTATGTGGGAAATTATTAATAGGTCGGCCGTGTACCCGATTAGATAACAAACTAGTCCATTAGTCGACAAGGATAAAGTCTCGATGAACCCGGAACCGAAGGGTTATAAAGGCTGTGGCTATTGTTTTAAGGTCTATAATGTATTAGATGGGGCTAAGTCAAAAAGTCCTTGGTGCATCGGAGGTAAGATAAAGCGGTAGCGAACAATACGTTGTGCGTCGCCGTCGGTCTGGGGGCGGGTTTGACGCGTGGTTGAGGAATGATCAACCGCGTGGAAATGACGACTTAATGGATTATATGTGTCCGCCGACACCAAGATAAGTGTCGTGCCGGTATCTGACCTGTCGCCGGAGATTACGCACCGAAATTACAAAAATTAATAACATAATGGAAATCGACTCGGAATGATTTTACACACCGATGAACTTGGCCGATAAAACGAAATAAAATCGACGACGCAGTACATGTTAGTCATGTTACGAAGGATGTTAGACCTTATTCTTGGAAGTCACTTTTATGTATTACACTTCCATATTTTATACAGGGTTACTTATAACTAGTAGTATTTACTTAAAAGATATCAATCCGATAAACTATAACTGTCTTTAATTCCCTCCTAAATTGAATTAAGATTTGAATATTCCAGGTGATTCATAAGCTAGTAACCCACATCAAAACCATGATGTGCCCACGCGAACAATCCAACACCCGGGCAGTTGCGTGTCGACGTGAAGCACGGTAAATTGAATACAGAAATTTTGTTACAGCAACCGATGGCAACCCTCGAAATATACATTAAATAGCGCCACAATAACCAACGATTTACCGCCAATCTGTTCTTTTATAAACATAGGACAAGAAACGCCTCGCCACTTATGACAAAAAGTCGAAGGAGAGATCTCCCGCTGGCCTTTTGTAGTGAATGTCTCTAGGCGCGATCTGGACAAACTACCCGTGGGACTCGGTGTGAATTATCGAGGCGGTGTCATAGTGGGACGGACGCGATTCCTATTACAAAGCCATTTACGCTGTTTACATAAAGGAGGTGAGATGCGAATTCTATGGTCCCGACTGGTGCGATTGCAAATTTTCCGCTTCTCGCGTGTCAAAGGAGATAATTTATTGCAATTGAGATATAGCAGGCGCCTCGGGATCGGGCCACAACACCTCGCATAAATAGTACCGCGCGACGGACGCGCCACGTTCTCCTATCATCCCGACACCAAATAAAATTATGATCATAACCATTTATTACACGAGATTAAGTAAAATATTTATCGTGAACTAGACCACGAATACATTTTCATTTCTTTATAACAACATTTTCAGCTGGTAGAGCAATACTACCTCCTTCAATACCATTTTGGATGTGTGAAAGCAATAACCAAGTGTTAATTTTAGGAGCTATCGGTAACCAGATGATGTGCTATTGTTGTTCCAGTGATTTAATTGATAGATGATAAAGGAAATTCAGGGCACGTTCGTTAATTTTTTTGCACAACGGCAGGTGTGAATGAGCCCGACAATTAGCAACCAAACGGACACAATAGAAACAGATGCGTCGTGCCTACATTATATATTACTTATATGGCCCCACCATACAATTTCGAGTGGTATTTTATTGTAACTTAATGGCACAGATATACGAATACGAGAAAAATAAGTAAGAGAACTCATAATAATACGTAAGGAATAAAAACGTTTAGGTTATTGGTATAAATCATGAAAGTGATCTAACATTAGGCCCGACACAATTTTTTAAATCAAACGGCGTTGAACAAATTGGCGGCTACACAAAATGCATAATGTGCAGATGTTAATTTGATGAGAGGTTTGGGGCTCAACGGCGGGCATTATATCGAAATCGTTTAACTGAATTAATGGGTGATTAGGCTGAGGTTACCTGGAAAGTGCAATTTCGCTCGACAACTAATATGCAAAGGAATCAAAGTTCTTGCGTGCTTAACGCAGAAAACATTTTATATAAAATTAATAACATGTTATTTTCTACCGTTTTAGCGCATTTCAATATTATAACAAAGTTGAGAAGCTCTTGTAACACATTTTAGTCCCTAGTAGAAGTATTTCTGTTCAGAAATACTTCTTTGAAAATAATTTACTATAGATAATCATTATGTAATCAATATGTTATATGTTGAAATTTTAAGTAGTTAAAAAGGTCCTAGTGAAATTCAGCTTTACTAAACTTTATGCTATTTGGTCCAAACAATGCAATGCAATAATGAAAAAGTTTATATTGTAAACATTCCAATAGAAATTGTTTTGAAAGCTTTCACAGAAGTAAAACAATTTTAAATGTTTTTATCCAATTTAACAAACCCATATAATTCGCTGAAGTAATTCCCAGCAACATATTATTTTAACACGACAAATTGTAAAGGTCCATAAAAGGAGACTGATTTTAGCACGATAATGAATACCTACAATTAATTTCATTAGCGATAGTGAGTAAACAGAATGTCAACAGTCATCAAATGTCTGCAATACAATTCTATCAACGGGAGTGTTAACAAGCAGCGACTGTGGCAGTGCGCCCGCGCACTACCTGGCCAGCTGCCTCGAGCCCCCACCAAACTATGCGCGCCTTACCCCGCTACCATCCCTCTGTCCCGCTCACACACACCGTATCAAAGCTTGCTCCAACACCACAAAAAGCGGTTTCAATCTATGGTAGTGTGCCCCACACGTATATGTGTGTGTTTAGTGTATTTTTCTGACAAGCTTTGTGGCAAAACCGATAGAGCCAAACGTGAAACAATCTCGAAGGCGCTTAATACGTTCTAGCTCTAGGCGTGAATTTACCTGTTGGAACGCGTGAACCGGCGCGGCCTTGTGCGCGAGCGCACCGCAGGTTCGACTGCGGCTCAGTTCCACCCCAGACCCCTGCGTGGTCGCTCGCGTCACGTGCACCACGACTCAGTAGGTTGCGGACGCACGGTCCCATCCAATTAGTGTTCTCGCGAGAAACGAGTTAAGTGGCCGGTTCAACTACAGTGAAGTACTCGGCTGTGAGGCGAAATAAAATGAACTAGTGCGCTGATGATGCGATGTTTAAGTGGAATTATAGTGTGAAACGATGATAAATAAAACTATGTAACACAAAGTGATAACAGTGAAAACAAAACAATGTTCCTCACACGGTTTACGTGCGCCTTATTGGTGCTAAGCACCGCTATAACAGTTAGGGGTGCATCTTTATCGGCAGGAACACGTTACCAGGCCCCCGACGAATGCGGGTGGATGACGGATTATGATGGCTCAGGAGTTGCGTTACAGTGTAGGTTAAGAACTATTAACAGCGAGTTGGAGAACACAAACTTCAGTGCAATTCAACCGCATCCGACCGTCAGGCTGCGGCTCGAATGCAGCGACGCGCTTTTCTTCCAAAGCAGTCTCGCTCCTGGTAGTTTCCGCCAGTTGAATGAACTGCGCGAACTTACTATTGAGTATTGCAAGATCGGAAACCTTTCTGATAGCGCGTTCACCGGTCTGCGCGAATTAAGAAACCTGACGATAAGAACACACAATACAGACTGGTCCACAATGTCACTTGAAATAACTCCCAGCGCTTTTTCAAGAGACGTACAAAACTTGGAACGATTGGATTTGAGTGAGAACAACATGTTAGTGTTCCCAGAAGGTGCGTTGTGTACATTGAGGAACCTAGAATATTTGAATATGACTGGTAACAGAATGAGAGACATTAGTCATTTTCAATTCTCTTCAGCACATCGACATCCGACGGAGAAATGCGGAGACAACCTACTAGTTTTGGATCTTTCCCGCAATGTTATCGACACTATGCCACCAAATCTTCTATCAGGATTAAGAAGACTGCAAAAATTATATTTCCAAGGCAATGGACTGAATTCAATCGCTGACAGAGCTTTAGAAGGTCTTATCTCATTGACTACAGTAAGATTCTCGGACAATCAGCTTACCAGTTTGCCTCCTGAACTATTCAGCGACACAAAAGAATTGAAAGAAATATATCTAAACAATAACACTATCACAGTACTTGCTCCTGGGTTATTTAGCGATCTAACTCAGCTTTTAGTGTTAGATTTATCATTCAACGAATTAACATCAGACTGGATCAATACATCCACTTTCTCTGGACTGAAAAGACTGGTGTACTTGGATTTTTCACACAATCGAGTGTCAAAGATGGAAATAGCACTATTCAGAGATTTACATAACCTGCAAATATTAAAAATGCAGGACAATTTTATTGAACACATTCCAGAAAATGTATTCAGCTCGCTAAGCAATCTGCACACATTAACATTATCAAACAATAGACTTACCAATATAGAGAGCTATGCTTTTATGGGCTTGCAAGTGCTATCTGTTTTGTCTATAGATAGTAATCGCATATCCAAAATACATCCACATGCATTAAGGAATTGTTCTTCGTTGCAAGACTTGCACATCAATGGAAACCGGCTCGATGAAGTTCCGCTCGCATTGAAAGAGATACCCCAGTTGAAAACCCTTGATTTGGGAGAAAATCTTATTGTAAGCATAGAAAATGCGTCATTCATGACAATGGAACAAATGTACGGTCTCCGATTAACTGAAAATAATATTGGCAATATAAGCAAAGGCGTGTTCGACAAAATGACTTCGCTGAAAATTTTGAATTTGTCAAGAAATAAAATTCACAAAATTGAAGCCGGCGCATTCGATGCTAACGTCAATTTGCAAGCAATACGACTGGATGGAAATTACTTGACAGACATCGGTGGACTTTTCGCGAAATTGCCTAATTTGGTGTGGTTGAACATTTCTGATAACCGATTGGAATGGTTCGACTATGCAATGATCCCAACTGGATTGCAGTGGCTGGATATTCACGCTAACAGAATAGCTGAACTTGGAAATTACTTTGAGATTGAATCGCAACTATCGCTCAGTACTTTCGACGCCAGTTCTAACAAGTTAACAGAAATAACTGGAAGTGCAATACCAAATTCTGTAGAAATGTTGTATTTGAATGACAATCTAATATCTAAAGTGCAATCTTACACGTTTTTCAAAAAACCTAATTTGACACGAGTTGATTTGTATGGGAATAAAATAACAAGTTTGGACCCTAATTCTTTGAGGATATCTGCCGTGCCACAGGATAAAACTGTGCCAGAATTTTTCATAGGCGGCAACCCGCTGGAATGTGATTGCACAATGGATTGGCTACAAAAAATAAACACTGGAAACAGAGCTAGAACACAGCCAAAGTTGATGGATTTAGACAGTATTAACTGCAAACTGTTATACAGTCGTGGAAATGCTCAAGTGGCTTTGATTGAAGCAGCGCCTCACCAGTTTTTGTGTAAATATGAATCTCACTGTCACGCACTATGTCATTGCTGTGACTTTGATGCTTGCGACTGTGAAATGACTTGCCCTAACAACTGCACTTGTTACCATGACCCGTCTTGGTCTGCAAATGTTGTCGATTGTGCTAACTCTGCTTATGTCAATATGTTACCGGAAAAAATACCAATGGAGGCCACAGAACTATACCTTGATGGTAATGATATCAAAGTTTTACCAAGCCACGCTTTTATAGGCCGAAAGAAGTTAAAGATTCTGTATTTAAATGCATCAAATATTGAGACGGTTCACAACAGAACATTTAATGGATTAAAAGAATTAGAAATACTCCATTTGGATTACAACAGCATTTCAGTGCTCGAAGGACAGGAATTTGATGGATTGGACAACTTACGAGAACTGCATATAAATAATAACAAGATCAAGCGTATAGGGAAAGAAATGTTCAATCATATGGCACGTCTGAAAGTGTTACACCTGCATCATAATAGACTTGTTACGTTGACAGTGTGGCAAATTAATCCTGCGATAACGGAAATTACACTTTCATTTAATCCGTGGTCGTGTGATTGCGAATACACTGAAATGTTTCGCGAGTGGACGAAAAGAGTGAACTCAATAACAGATCTGACAGACATCAAATGCATCTACTCGAATGGGAATACGACTGAACTAACGGTTTATAACGAAAGCATGTACGGCGACCCAGACACTGGATTTAAAATATCAAGTGAAAATGGAACTATGTGTACCGGATTGCCAAGTATTAACAACAGTATCAACGGAAATTTGACTGCCACCAGGACAATAATCACTAACGAAGAGGTACAAGACTACATACCTCTCCTGGTTGCCACTCTAGGATGCTTCTTATTTGTGTCACTAGTGAGCATGATTATTTTTATATTCAGACAAGAAATGAGAGTATGGTTCCACTCTAAATTCGGTGTAAGACTATTTTATCGAGCCAGTGATAGAGAAGACTCGGAAAAGATGTACGACGCATTTTTGTGCTACAGTTCCAAAGATGAAGTATGGGTCACTGAGGAACTTGCATCTATGTTGGAGCGCGGTGACCCATCTTACAAACTTTGCCTACATTACCGCGACTTATCCGCCCACGTGACAGAGAAGATAAGACAAGCTATTGAATCTTCACGTCGTACAATCATGGTGCTCAGTGAAAACTTTCTAAGATGTGAGTGGGTGAGGTACGAGCTAAAATCGGCTCTCCATCAAGTACTAAGAGACCGGCGAAAAAGACTGATTGTAGTGTTATTAGGTCAAGTGCCTCAAAAGGATTTAGATCCTGATATAAGACTGTATTTAAAAACAAATAAGTGTCTGCACGCGGACGATCGACTGTTTTGGGAAAAACTAAAGTTTGCGTTGCCTGATGTGCGAAATAATCAGCGATGCCGCGGAGTGCCGAGCCCGGTGGTGAGCGGCGGCTTGCCCATGCACCGGCACCACCATGCCAGGAACCACCTGGGCATGCTGCCACAGCCGCCGGTGCACGGCGCTCACCCCGTGCTCCCACCACACCCCTCCCATACTTCTCACCAAGTGCCACCACGTGCGTCTCCTCGCACCATGTCCGTCCATGTGTAAAGTGTAAGTGAACTGTTCAATTGTGACTCTCAGTGAACAAAGTGATTTCATAAATATGCGAATGGAGTGATCAAAGACAAAAGTAGAAGTGACCGTTTTGTTTTAAATTTGTGATGGCTAGTCGGTTAGCGTTTATGAACTGTACATAATTAAAAATACTTGTAGTCATAGTAATGTAAATATGCCTGATTTTGTAGATGTTTAAAGAATAAGCTTACAAAAAATAATCTCTTAAGAATGTTAGGTATTATAAAAGGTCTGTTGTAAGGTTATAACAACTTTGTTGTAATCACAATGTCTGTCATATTATGTGATCTGAGCTTAACTAAATCGATGTATAAATAAATAGTTGTATGAGTTAGGCCTATTTAGGCTGTGTTTGTTGGGCAAAACTTGCCGACTACTATTAAATAAAATGGCAATACTGCCGCTATCTGTGATAAAATTAGATATAGTTAGCGTTCATTTTATATCACATTAATGTATATTTTGTATTGTAATCTGAACTAAAAGAATATTTATTGTGGAAAACACGTAATCAAAAAGCGTAAAATTGGAAAAAAATATAAATGAAAAATAAAATACAATTCAATCATAACAAGTTTCTTTTTACTTTCATTAGAAATAAATTACCCACGTCCTTATTACAGTTATAATAACAAACACATTCAAACATTAGTTACGTACCTACATGGCACATTATATTTTTCTGCAATAAGGAATTTTACAAAGAAACAATGAAACATGAAAAAATTTAAACTTTATTTTTATCTTACTAGACAAATATTATTCTAAACAATGTTTTATCGCAAGTAAGTTGGGTATTACAATACATAACAGTATTCATACTATTCTGAAACAACTGCTTCACATACTAGATCATTTAATTAGTATTAATGACACCCACAGGATTAAAGGAAACCATAAGTGCTAAATTTTACATAACACTATATTCAGCTTTATTACATTAGGATTGATGATTTAATTAAATATTTTTGAAACACAAATTCCTATTAACTTAAATACTTGAAACCAAGAAAGTTAATTTAAGAATATTATTAAAACAATATCCATGTGTTATTGTTGATGACAACAGATAATTGTTCCACCTCATTTCATTTGCACCTTATGCGGCCTCATCCCATACTAAAAATTTGCATATAAATGGATAAGATTCCTTTTTGAAATCCAGATTAATTTATTTTAATCAGAATGTCCAGTGACCATATCGAGAAGTTGCAGTAAATAATTGAACATCGGCTAAAAATAGCAAACGTGGTGGTTTTTATAAAAATACTTTTGTAATTATTTGATATTTCTATGTATTTCACTAAAAAGTAAAAGTTGACTGTAATAAGTAAATCTTAATGCAATCAAAAGACGAACCATCTTTAATTGAATCTCATATGAATCAAAATAACCTTAACGGAGACAGCCAGCAAAATCAAATAAAAGTGAAGAGTTCTTGATAGTTTCCCACACACATTACTTGCAATAATAATGCATTAGGTAACTATTAAGATACATGCTAGTAAAATAGGCAGATATTACAACCATTGGATAAACTCAGCAATCATCAAAAACGTGCAGAATCAAGTGAAGCCTACGCATGAAACCGAATATTGTAAGTGATACTTTATATATTTCTAATGTGAATCTAGGTATATTTTACACATTAATTCGCCCTATTGTGTGATCATGACAATAATTACCATATAACACAAATTAAATAAAACTTAATGGCTTGTTAACACTTTTAAAATGATTTAAAAGGTATGGAAGGGATATTTAATATTCTTTATTTTAATAATAACAACTGGTTGGGGCTGTGAAGTAATTAAAGCCAGAATTACAACAACTGTAACCGATTAAGAATACATTATTGATACAACCTTTATTCATCATATTGATTTATCAAAAAAATATTCATACAAAAGCGAAGAATCTGTGTCTGTGAAAATTCTTAGTTGTTTATGGTTCAAAGTACCTAACCGTTTCTAATACCAACAGGATATTTTAACTCTCTATGCCATCCAATACAAACTAGCATCTAATACTTATATAAGAAAATCACTTTCCAACTACCACCAACCTTATTTACCCTATAACTCAGATATCAATACCAGCACACACGTACACTGCACACTGTTCAACATTCCATAGAAATGAGAACTCATAGCTATACGTACCTAAGTGGGTAGGCGTGGGCATGCGAAGTTTTTTGCCACAGGATCAGTGGGGATCCGGCCGACGACCGCGGCCCTTCAATCTGAGGTAACGAGCCCTTGGCTCACACCTAAGGAGGCGCGAACGAAGCAACTGGACGCCCGACGGTTGAAGCCTCGCTCGAACAAAAGGATAGCGCGTTTACACCTTGTACGCCGATTGGATTTACAAGCCGTTTTACAGCCACGAGGCTTGCTTTTATTGTTGAGAATCATTATCGATGGAGCTGCTGAAATACTTTGATGAAGTTATTAAGTACTTAACTATAATAACGGTGTTCACTTTTGCCACATAAAGGATATGGGTTAATGTTTTTCCTATTAGACTGACCTAACACATTTGAGGACACTTATATTTAGTTTATAGTATTGTTAAATTCATTTTAAAATAATATTTCCATCTAAAGATCCAAATATTGCCATATTATGAAAATAAATAGGCAAGAACATATTTTTATCGGCGTCATAGGAATGCAGGGAAATTTCTTTTGGATGGCCATATCAGAATTTTCCAATTAGTCTACATTCTTACGAGGATATTATTAGAAAACGAAAGTCCGACGAAAACACGGCATTTTCAAATTATGTTATTCAAAATCAAAAGTCAATTATTCAAACTAGGCTGAGATTAAGCACTTTTCGAACGATAACATTTATGAACGCCCAACCGTCACCACTTCCTAGTGCTTTAGCTGCGAAGAAGAAGTGGCACAATAAACTCCCCAGCAGAATTACCCTTGGAACAGCACGGATTATAATATCGACATACATTACTGACATATTTTAGTTTCCTTTGTCCTGCACAAATCGACTGAGATCAGACTTATATAGTTCTATAGGTACCACAAAAAATGGATTAAACTGTTAATCTTGTGAGAAAAACTCTGTTCTCAACTGGAACCTGTATCTATAGATAAGCAATAAAATCTTGCTAATAAATATCCAGCTATATTTTTATTCTTGATTAGGATTTTTTTTAGCTAATGTCAATGCATATGTGAAGTTAATGTCGGTAATAAAGTATTCAATTTATTAGATAATTAAATAGCTTTGACCGTGGTTCCATTCGCGGTAAGATTTTACAGTTTTCTAAGATAAGTAGGACGTAGGTGTACGTATCTCTGTGCTCTTCTAGGACGCTAGACACGAAGTCTGAGACTTAAGTGCCGTCTCCTGGAGGGACAGGTCAACTTAAAGCTGTTATTTCTCCTGTCTCCCAAAAGACAAAAGGCCAGTCCAGAAATTGTTATAAATTGCAATTGTGGAAAAAATCTGCCATAAAAACTGTAGATACTTAAATACCATGAGGTTCTCAGTTAGTTTCCATGTTTCTTTTAAAAAATACCTACGAGGCAAAATTTTTGTTTGATTAAAAATATACCTTCTTGCAAAAGAATCTAATCTAATCTAATCTACGGCTACATTGTCGCGATAAAGCAAACTACACTTCACGTGCTCTCTGTTGTACAGCGAGACATCGACAGGTGTGCGAAAGAAGCGTTCGCTTTATCGTGACAATGTGGCCCCATCATTAGAAATATAGCCTACATTTTTTTACTCCTGTAGTTCTGAATGGTTTCATCTGATTAGGTCACAAATACACCTCTAACTCCTCTAAGCTTTTGCGTTTATAGTTCATACAAATTGAATTTCTAATTTTGTTATTTCTTTTTTAAATTGTAATTTTAAGATAGTGTAGATGTTATAATTAATTTCTCAATTTGCTATTAGTGTTGGAAGTCAATTTCTAGGCTACAAGGTTGTGTCTATGTAACCACCAACTTCCAAAATACAAGCTTGACTTAGTTTGGGAGTTGGTAGATCACCTATTATAAACTGCAGTACAACCATTAAACATCTTTTCAAAAATTTTAATTCATAGATTAAGTATTTGTTGTACTTTGAGAGTGAAATAAATTATTATATTATTATAGTACCTATTTTCCTTAGTTCAAGGAATATCAATGCCCTCATAAAGGCGGATTGTATTGGATTCATTGCTTATTTGAGTATCGCAACTGCGTTGAATAATGATCGCTCACGAGTAGCATAGTAAATCGATTATTAAATCGATTCTCGCTGGTTGCAAATAAAAATATGACGCGATAGCCTACTATGTGATTATTCCTTTTATAGGTAGCGAAATCTACTTTACTTATTTTGAAATATCCATTCCGCTAGCGTCTTCATAGCAAATAAACATAACATGATACTCGTCTCAAAAGCTCTTATTTCTACTTCTTGATAAATTCTTACGTAAATTGTTATACCTAGGCCAAAAATATCAGCAGTTTGTGGAGTTTCTTAGCTCGATGCATCCATCCGTCCCGGCGAGGGTAACGCTCTGCGCGGCCGCAGACCCCGAGCAAACGCATGCTGCGGTCAGTAAAGACCAACGCACTTCAAACAAAACTAATACCACACCATATACAACAGCAAATAATTCTACAACAACACACGCATGTCAAAATGCGTGACAGAAAATTAATTTACATGTCAGCAGTATAACAAGACTACAATTTTGAAATTCGCAATGTCATGGTAATTGCTTACTTGTCAAAATATATAATTACACGCTTCAATTTTTTCGTGTCGAATAAACTTAACTGTCCGTTACGGGTGTCATCAAACATCTTCTAGGTATACAAACAATGAGAAATCGTAGTTTCAAACACAAGTCGCGCTCTCAGTCACCAGTATCCATAAATTAAGCTAGAGAATAACACACAGGTGAAAAAAAAATAACGAGACGCCGCGCTGTGTACAACATTAATCAGAGCTCTGAGAAGGCGTAGAGAATTTATTTTACGATTGTTACAGCACCGATGAAACGTTAAAAATGCTGTCGGAGCTATATTGAAACATTCGATGCATTGTTCGAGCCCGATTGAGTCGATAACGCACCGCGGTTCCGACTTATAGGCACACTATAGCACCTTGTTGATTTTCCAACGTAAACTGTCGGATACGACCCGCCCGTAACTAGTTTCTTTTTATTAGTACTGGTTTAGTGTAGAACGGAACGCGACTCCGTATCGATCGTACGATTAAACCACTAGATATCATAATCACCGGTCTGCGCGTTTATCGAAAGTATAATCGGAGAGCGGCAATAAATTTGTCTCATTTTAATATCCTAGAGCGTGTAACGTTCCGCCATAACCGTTTTAGATGTTTGGACTTAAATCTCATTAGAGGCGCGAGGGGAAAAAACCGGGCACTGAGCCGCCCGCGCCCTCCATACGAAAGAGTTCAACGAGATGCCCGCTTCGCCCGTATCCATAGTATTAGTGGAGCTTGATCTACATACGTGCTGTATCAAGCTCCACAAATTTCATCCAATACTTAAATATTTTGTTTTAAATAAAAATACAATAAATACCAAATTATTCGCTTTAAACATAACAATTTTTTTTTTTTTTTGTTTAATACCTATGTAAAAATAAGTAATGCTGGGAAAAGGCCATAATTGATCTAATCTATTGTTATAAATTGTACTAAAACTCTTTTAACTGAAATGTTTAAAAAGAAAATCTATGTTATAACAATCGTTCTCAAAAACAATAAAAATAATCTTCCCAACTGACACATTCCCCACACAATTTTGATATCAAATTAACTTTTTTTCGACTGGTTGTTAAAAGGCGGTACTGTTAAAACATAACGGTGCACGAAAGATGTTTGCAAAATCAGCTCCGGCAATGTTGACGGAGCGGTTAAGCTTCACTATAAATACGAGTGTTAATCTCTCTCGTTAACGTTATAGCCAACCTGTTATTTTGTACTGCTATTACGAAACCAAACAATATCACGTGCTGGCTTATAATGTGTTCCGTTGTGACTCACCAAACTAACGATCTTCATTGGACGCGAAACAATTTTGACGCAAATTATACGCTGTTATAAGCAACAACGATAATTAAGTTGCCTGCATGAGATTAATTTGATTATCAAATTCTTATTTCAATTATGTTCACAGGCAGTTATTATTTCAACGAAGCTATTTGTTTTAACTACGTATCTTGAAATTAACGGATAATAATCTAGTCACGTCGTGAGACGAATGTACTTTGCATTAACCTCTTTTCGACATAAAAGCTACTACAATTATGAAAATGACTGCGGACCTATCACGTGTTGTGTTGTAACTGGACCGTAATTCTTAATAAACTGAACATGTTGGGAAACTTGTGCTTATACGTAATTTATAGGTACAGTGATGTAAGTAACGAGATTATGTGTCGTTTAAAATATCTGGGTCCTATACAATAACCAGCTGCACCCCGCGGTTTCACCCGCGTAAGTCGATCCCGTGGGAATATCGGGATGAAATTTACTTTACGACCTATTCTCATACCTACCAAATATGCATAAAAAGTTTCATAAAAATTGGTCGAGCCGCTTTAGAGGAGTCCGACCACAAACACCAAGACACGAGATTTTTATGATAATTTTTTGATATATTAATTGCATAATTAATTGATATATTAGATTAGAAGAAGATATCTCAACAATACGTCTACCGGGACTGACGTCCGCCATAAATCGCAAATAACACAAATCGCTTCAATGTCACACAAAAATTCATTTCTATTTATAATTCATAGTAAAAAATCATTCAATTGAAACACGAGCGGTTTAATAAATGATTCGTCACGCATTGTTATAATGGCTCGTACATTTCTCGCCTAAACAAATGTAGTGGACGAGGCGTAAAACGACCAATAGAATCGCTTTGTTTGTTCTTAAGTGGTCCGAGTGGTTACTTTAATTACTTATTGATACCCACTCGAGTCGGTAAGTGTGTAAAGCGGCTATCAACGAACAAACAAGTCCAATGCACCTGGTACTGTTATGGCCTTATAACTTATAACATGGAAAATGATATAAAAAGTTTCAGTTGAAATGATGTGCATACGAGTACATTAAACGAGAAAATAGAACTGAAAATTTTCAGACATGTGCAAAGCGCACATGTAAAAGTTTGCGAATTGCATGACAATTGACAAACATTGTTGCAGTTGCAGCGTTTATTTCAAACGATCTTGTTTATGCCACCAGCCCTACATTGTCTTTATCTGAAATCCCCAACCCTTACTATAAGACTAAAAGCAATTTCGATAAAACAACAAGCCGAGACCAATCTTCCCAGATACTTCCACACCTTCCCAAATCACAGTATCCCAATGGTAACAAGCATAATTGGTTGCCGCAGGTTTAAACGAGTCGCTCGATATACTATAATGGTTAGAAGTATTTAACGGTGAGATAAAATCTTAACAAAAGCGATTTGGTTAGCCGTCTTGTTTTGGTACTCACATACCACACATATGCATCTATATACCAATCTAGCTTGGTGCGTCCAGCAAAATTTGACCTCTAATTTTTGAACATATTTCTCCTGAGCAGTTCAACCGTTGACGGAGAGCAAGCGGAGTCAGGTGTCAGTATAAACTGGTGGAACTGTAAATGTATTGACCCCGGCTGCGTGCCGCGAGTGTCGGTGCCTCGTCTATGATATGTAAATGATAATTGGTTCCCGAATAGAAAACGTTCTGTTTATGTTGCTCCGAACGTTCGAGGAGCAAGTGTCGATAATAATTTTAATATGCCCATACCGTACACTCTGACTGTAATTATGTGATAAGATTATGTTAATATTTTTATTTGTTTTTGGCACCATAACGTCAACACGTTACACGGTAACAAAACACAGTGTATAATAAAGTATATCACTAGCACGACACTTATGTGTCGCAATAAAAGTCAACTACACTGGTAATACGAGTTCATGGGAACGTGGACTATACAAAGTTATGTGGTAAAGCTGTAAAAGTTACTTTATAATAGTGCGCAATATTAACACAAATAATGTAAGAGTTTACCACATGAGGCATTGATTTAATACAGTTACAATAGACGTACAATAAAACCCAAATAACATGGTAAGCTCTTTATACGTCTCCACGTGCTGCGAGTGCTGCGACTATGCGTAAATCCCTAACAATACATTAGAGAGCAAACTCATTTCTTACACAATCAAATAATCCGGCTCAATTCTATGTCGTCAGCATTTCACCCGGGGGAGCCGGCGAGACGCGGCGGTGGCGACCGAGCCAACCTTTTGTCGAGAATGTCACGCCACTCGAATTATCCGAGACGCTTTTACTCATTAATGGACGGTTTTATTTGCTCTTATTTAATTTAGCATTTATTCAATCTGCCCCCGGCGCGATACGTGTTGTGTGCCGTGTTCTTATTTCGTTTGCACCTTTTGTGACAGGGCTCATTGAGGGCGAGGTGTCGGGATGTGTTCTCGCGGCTCGCGGCTCACTTTACACGTACAACTCCGGCGCCTTTCATCGCGCACAAAGCGTAATTGAATCCCACAGAATCCTACGCAGGCCGTAAGATTTAATAGGGCATTTAAACACTCGCATTGGCCATTGTGAGACGGTTTTGTATGCGATTATTCATCGCAAAACCACAACGCAGCTAGCTTTCCGCGAAAGCGCACTGCATGTGTTAGACTAAGTGCGGCATGAAATGTACCACCACGTGTGGTTCCACATAAAGCCCTAAATACCGGTTCCACAAACACTGCACAACGTTAAAACACACACAGTCCGCGTAGCGAATCTAACCACACTGGAATATTAGTTTCTTAATGTAATTGTTAATAGTTGCAGTAATTTTCTTAAACGAGAGACAGGAATTAATGTTAAGTGTAAAGTTGTGCGTAAGTTGTGTTGGCGTAAGAAGAACCCTCGGGCCCGAGGCCTGCTCGTAGTCGTATAAATTTAACTGAACGTCAGAGCAGCTTAGTAGTGGTGTAACAACGAATAGGAACTAAACGTGTGGACTGAGTGCCGCCGATGTAACATGACCTACCGTTTCTGCGCACAACAACTTTCTAGCTAGAGTGTTGCAGCCAAGAATCGGAGTTCTTGTATAAATGGGCACGTCAGTCAGCTCGTAAAATTGGAAATGGATCCTCGTAAATCGGCGATATTGAGCCGAGTCGCAAATTGCTGCGCGTACGCGGCCGCGCATTCGGGTTCTTGATCAGACTGAGGTTCACGGCACTTATATGCGCTTTTCTTAGGAAAGCTCGTAAACTTTGTTTCAATGTAACAATAAAAATAATATTGTTAAAGATTATAATTCTCTATAAAAGCCGCCATTGTGTTTGCTAAAACAATTTAAATCGGTTTATTACATAATTAATATAATTTACGATGCCTTTATTGATTAAATAAAAATTAATTTGTAGAAAACGTTGAAATTGATGTTTAATTAAATCAATTATCTTTAAGGTAAGTTATCATTAAATTATTTATAGGTAACTACGACTATAACTTGTATTGTGTTAATATAAAGCTGTTTCGTTAGGAATCTATATACCTACTATGAATTAATAACGTAGTGTCTACCTATAATGTTAAACTTTCACGTAAAATTATACTTGGTTCGAAAAAGCTTGTGGGTAGCTGAGCTATGTATAAGTTAGCTTGTCATTAAGACGCTGACAACACCTAAACCGCGGTCACTGTCAGATTGTATAGAAAAGAAAGAGAAGCGCGACGACAAAACGCTAGTAATTTATTGCAAAATATGAAGTAATTATCTATTTACTCAGAATTGAGTTGAGTAACTAACAACCAAGTTCTGCATTAGAATAAGACGTACTTGTTATTAATTAAGTACGTAATGTATGTTGATATTTAATACACATATTTTAGATTAGAACTCAAGGTAAGAGGTTAGTTTAACGTTAGTTTGTATCGAGATTTTTTTTTCAAAACGTGTTTTGGTGATAACCAAGTTCTGGGAAATATGTTCAAAATTAACATATATTTTTTCCGCTACCACAAACTATACAGGTTTGGCAATTTTCTTTCTTAAGAGAAGCCTATTTTGGTCAATTGGGTCTTGTCAGCGCCTTAAAGCTTAAATGTGCGGTCACAGATAAACTACACAGCGTTCTGCACCCTAATTGCGTAACACAGTTTGATCACAATCTGAATGATTTTGAAGTATATTGCTTCATATTTTCGAAAAATTTGTGTGCTCAACAACGTACATAAAAATTTTGACAAATCATTCATTGCGTTATCGCAATGAATGATGTTGAATTGTCAAAATTTAACCCATTTCTACTGATAGTGTGTTACGCAATTACCCCGCTGTTTCCCTCCGTTCAGTAGTCTGAAAATATATAAAAATACATACGTCGGACCGTGCGTCACCTATAAAAATGCAATATCATACATCGATCAGGTGGTACACCGGGCCAACAATGGGCTGGCCATTGTGGACTGCTATCTAATCGTAATGAATATAAATTTTCAGATGACATTTACGATCGGTGCGCGCCGTGATACTGCATCTATATAAACGTGTTAGATAGAGGTTTTAATACACGCACACATTGGCGAGATCAACAATAAAATACTCTGGTGAACCGCTGGTATCAATTTGTAGCATCGCCGGCGTAAAATATCCCACTTATCTTTCCATTTATCAACAAATATTGTTAGGAGTCAGTGTTTTGAGACATTTTATTGTTACTAGTGTAACACAGCCGGATTTAAAATGACTGCTCTATCAACTCATTACAATATAGGTACTTGTAATGTCGACGAGATCATTCAATATACTTCAATGAAATTTCAAGTAATCAACATCGCAAATATGTAATTTTGATTATTTGAAATTTCTAAACCCTTTTGTATTTCAGCAGTTTTATTCATTATCATAAAGTCAGGGTCTTCGGCAAAAGTACCTGAAGTTCGCTCTCTTTTAACTACTTTTGAGCACTTCTTAGCTGAACCAAATTAGTATGTTTCTATATAGTATCAATCAATGTTATAAATAACAAGGTTAATAGTTTCGATATAAATATATATATATAGGTGACTCATAGGTTAATGAATGATTTGATATGATGAAAACATTCACGGAGTTATAAAACAAACAACTCCTTCTAAGAAATATTTGAAGAAAAAGATTTCAATGAATAGAATAGACAACATTCCATAATTACGACTCAACAGCTTTACCCCCGCAGTGAACCGGGTTCAGAGGAGGATACGAGCGAGTGAATTATTTATCACAATGACATCGGCTGGCATATAATTTGCCATGCACGAGGTCCACCATTATGCTCTTCGCCGATTCATTCGATATAATGAGAGCCGCACTCGCTACCGGCCGTTCGGGCATCCGACCATTTTTCCACACAGAATTACCGAAACACCGACGCTGCGTGAACGCAATGGGGAACGAGTATGATCAATACACTTTTAGTTCTCAATTTTCTACACAAGCACTCATTCACGTGGGCATCGAATTAACGTAAGTAAATAAAACGCTTTCTACATAAGAATGATTTGAAGGAAATTATAACTTACTAAAATGTAGTTTGCCATAGAAAGGACTTGGTGGAAGGCCTTTGAATAGAAGTCGCAGAGGTAAGGGCAAAAAAAAAAATACCTTGATGAACTCAAGCTCGGAGGAGCTAACTTAACATAATTATGCTGAATATAAATTGTACTCATTAACTAATTAGCAGCTGTAGGTATCTCTTTCTTGTTTTGCTTGTTAGTAAAATAAACAAATATTTTTAGTTCCAGTCCGTGCCTAACAGCGGCGCCAGTTGAACGGAGATTTATGGATGCAAGTCTCAAAAGGCATGCCTACATTCTGAATGGAAAATGAAAGGAAACGTAAGTTGTTAGAGCTACTGTTATTAAACCAGAGTTGTTAGGGGGTTATAACACAGAATAACACGATGTGGTAATTGTTTAGCAAGCCATGACTTAATGTGCAGAGTATTATCATTAGCATCGTGGGCAGTTGTTGTTAATAATGCGTTTGCGCTGACTATTCTATGAAATCAAAATAATTCATAACAGGCGCAAGATGTCTTCAAGAACATACAACATTAAGTAATTTTTAAATTATGGGTTTTACAGCAATACAAGAGCCTCCATGATTGACATACCATCACACCCTGCACTCTGTCTGCAACTACGACTACACGCTACGGGCACCCCCGTGGGGGTACGGACCTCAGCTTAGGGCGTCGCTGGGCAGCAAGGGACAGGCTGGATCGGATTAAGGTTATTTAAAGACGAATTTAAAGCTACAGGCTCAGCGGCGCGGGCTGGCTCCGGCAAGGATTGAAGCGGAGATAGACGGGGGTGGTGGCAGGGATGGTGGCGAGGACGGAAGGATGGCTGTCTGTTTATATATTTTCTAACTGTGCTTGTAACTCTACTATTCTCCTGGAAAAGGGTTATAGCGTCATCGGGAATCGAAAGAGTACTTATGCCTTTTTTTTTTGGTTGAATTATCAAATAACTTTTCTCGCTCTGGGCGGAGCGGGAGGGTGTGCCAGACTCTTACTGACTAAAATCCACCCGTTTTCCTTCCATTGCTTGCGTTGCCAGGGGCCTCGGTAACCCTTTCGTACTTTCCCGCAACCCCGGCAGGCATCGGCCCTAGTGGACCCCTACACTTGTGCTGACATATCTTTGAGGCGCGCGTGGAACACAACGCACCGTCGACCCGGGCCTGGTCCTTATCGGACGGCGAGCTACCCATTGCTCACCGTTCGCAAGCCCGCGCCAACGGTGGCTGGAAATCCGCCTGGGATTCCCGACGCCCAGGGCGTCTCCTGCGGCGGCTAGGGGCGAGAGAGCGCGAAATTTGCCTTTCCCTCAATGCCTCTCGCTCCGTACCATGGTCTGGACCACGGCCAGAGGCGAGAGATCTCCGCCACCGATCGCCTCCACGAGGACACGGCGGTGCTCTGCTTAAGCCGGGCAGACCTCCACCATATGCTCCACCGTGTCCTCCGGGCGATCCACACAATGGTGACACCCGGGCGTTTCCTACCGCCTTATCCGAAACAGGAACTTCCCGAAGCTCCCGTGTCCGGTGAAGACCTGCATCAGGCGGAAAGTGAGGACGCTTTCCAAAGAGTATGCCTTGGTCGGGGAATCTTACCAATGCCGGAAGGAGTGCAACAGGCGGCCGCCGCTATCAGGGGACAGCAGTCGAAGAAACGCTTCGATAGGTGTAACGAGCTTTTTCACCGCGGTGTAAGTTTTTAAAGCGTTAAAAGCAAGAGCCTTCACGATTACTAACACACCCTGAGCCGCCATCATCTAAACCTACCCTGATGTTGGTTACACGTGCAAATATCCACTTTATTTTGTATTCCAGATCTATTTATTATCTTCATAATATGTATTCTTAGATGATTACGTTGCTGTCTTTATTGTTAATGCTGCGTATATACTTGTAATAGACATACAAAGCAGCACTTTTATTTTATTATTATTTTCTAGTAATTCTGTGTAGGTACTGTTGGTGTAATTACCAAATAAAAAGATAAATACTCTTCTTACAACAGCATGAGCAACAGCTTCTTACAATTATTATCGTATCGTGGCTCTTGTCAATTCGAGAGGAGCTTGAAACCGAGTCACCTTAAGAGAAGAGGTGAATAACATGGCACATGAATAAATATACCTATAATTGCCCACGCGGCATACTGCATTAGCACATCTAGATATCTAACAATGCAAATTAGTGTAGATATCAAAACGGTTGATCGGCGTTCTGTCGGTTTGCATATTGTGTATTGTATGGAGTTTATCTTGAAACATTAATCACTTAAGTCTTTCATATGAATAGATAGTACATAGGTACGTTAGAGGAAAAAAAAAGCAGAAACATGGTCTGGATTTTATGAGCAGATATGAAATTAATAGAGCTGACTTGTGAGTAAGCACCATTTATGTGATAATATATTGAATATAAATTAGTAACCGGAATTTAAAAAGTTATTGCTTTGGCTTAGTGTTCATAATTCGTTCGTTGGGTTAGGTACCTATATAATATTTTCATTACGTAAAATTAAAACCGCAAATTTCTAGTCAGGAACCAAATACAACATAGTATCTCTAAATTAGATAATAATTACAAAAAGATAAAAAAATCCTAAAAGTTTTAACAGCACGAGCAATCAATGAAGCAATCCAAATATGTGGAAAGCATAAAGATTACATTCTATTCAGGAATTTGACTGACACCACATAATTCCATAGGCAATAAAATACTAATTTTAAACCAGACCCATATAAAGGCCGGCGCAAACGAGAGTTATGGTATGGCCATAATCGACTCTAGCACGCCATCTCTCATAACGAAGGGATCACGTAACAAACAATATGATACTAAACATTCTCAAAACTTTAACAACCGGTTAAATACGTACATAAAATTTAATTACACATATATATTAGAATCGATCGAAATGACCAGATCAAATGAGTGACATATTTTTGAGTTTTAAGAATCTTTGTCGATTTTTATTAACTTTGTGGTTATATCATAAATGGGTCAGGACCAAATTTTTGACGTAATTGCACAACAGAAATCACAACGGAAAGGTATCACACTGGAACATTAATGCAGCGCAATATAATTATTAGGCTGTGTCAATATTTTAGGCCTTGCCTAAAATATTCCGACGATTTACACACACCCTAATTTATATTTCGCTGCAATTTTTTCAGGCTATTTATTGCTCATAATCATAACTCTCATTTCAAAATACTTTGAAAAAAAAGGATTAAAATAAAGGATTTTGAAATAAGAGTTATGAGCAATAAATAGCCAATTCGCATATAGCCGAATTGAACTGCTAAATGTTGTGTTCATATCACCATAAAATAATTTAACATCAGATTAAGATGCTTATACAATTTAATTTACACGTCAGAAAAAAATATTAATACAGATTGGGAATAGATATTTGACGGTTCTAACGGGGTTTTACCGAACATTATATTACCGGCCAAGTGCAAGTTAAACTCGCGTGGTGAGGGTTCCGTAGAATGAATATGTTATCTACCATGTTTTTTATACCAAGAACAAACTTAATTGTAGTTGAAAAATATGCTGGGATAGCATACATTCCAACTGCAAATGTAAGTATGTACGCAATATTGAGAGATTTAGCATGTTATTTTAACACTGTAGACGTCTTATAGGTTTTCCTGTAATCTATAAGTAACGAACTATTTTCTGTATTTTTTGTTGCAAAATGTTAGGCTCAGTAGTTTCGGAGTTAAGAGCATGGTCATTTTTCATTTATTTTCTAAAAAAAACTATAAAACTATATTTTTTTACTTTCTAATTTACCCCACATAAGTGATCCTCATATTCAAAATTATTTATTTACGTTACACGTCTGTGTTAGAGTCACAGAATCCATATGTGCACCAAACTTCTCGGTCCAGTAGATTCGGAGCAAATCGGCTATGATAGTCGGACAGACAGACACACAGTGATCCTATAAGGGTTCAGGTTTTTTCTTTTGAGGTACGAAACCCTAAAAATTAACAGTCGATGTAGACATGTGATAAATTGTTGTTAGAATAGTGAACTATGACATATGTTAGGTTCGTAGAGACACGAGAGGTACGACATACCGATCCGTGTCTGTTCAAGTACGCCTCGCACCAGTCGACGATATAAAAAGTGAAGTCTCATTGATGTATTGACTAAAAGAGAAGGCTTCTAGACCGTTAGCTAGTTAACAAAACGATATGACTATTAATCACGCTACGATGACTATCTTTATCTTAAAATGCAAGGGGGAAAGTTGATACCGTAACATGTACATAAGTTGCTAACAATATAAAATAAAAATTTTGCGATTCTTTATGTCTTTACCCATTTTCAATCGACAAAAGCTCCATTTCAGACGGACCGAAGCGAAGCCAAGCTCTACATATTATGTAAAACCAGAACAATAGGCCAGTATCGTTATTTCAAAGATTATACGGAACGGCCGCATGGGTTATCACTAGTTTTTGACCTCGACTTTAAATAAAAGAGGAGATATAATACATACCGATACTGTTATTTTAATCGCATGCAAATAGCCTAATATCATTGAGATAAAGCACACAATGAGTTGAATAAATAGATTAGTATCGCAGTCATTTAATTCTAATCTCATTCAAAAAAAATACAAGCCAATATTATCTTAACAGTTATCTTACGGTCTCCTACTGCATCTCACATGCGTGCCCATATCTATGTTAGAGTGACTAAATTTACTGTAAATCAGGCACTGACACCATTAAGCCAATCCGCTAGCCAATAAGGTGGACACTTGACGTATGTCTTTCCATTAGGTTAGCGCGCAAGAAATACATCACAGCGAGCCTTAATCAAAGACGCGAAGAAACCGACCAAGATTAATACGTGGACAGCGGGGAGCAACGCGCAGAATTAGGAATTGGATACATACAAGCCGGACATACAAATGAACATAGCAGCTGGGAAAAAATGATAGCTATGTAAGCTCTACAAGAAATGCATGCTTTCACTATGATGCAACTGGAAGCGAGTAAGTTGGTCTCTACAATATGAGATCCTCATTAAATGACGCTTATATTTTAGGTATAGGTAAATATATAAGTAGGTCGAGTAATGAAAGCAGTAGGTTTCAAGCAAGTCCCACAGTAACTCCAACTCATAATTGAATTACCGCATGGTCGCCACAGTTTCGTAAAAAAGTTGAAACTTTTCTAATAGCGACGCAGATGAGAGCCACAGAAGGGTTAATTAAAACGAATGGACGCTCATCCGCAAGCAGAATGTCGAAGTTTAGCGGATCACCAATTTCAATGCTTTAATATTGTTACAAACTCAGCTCCCGCGTTTCTTTAATTAAAATTAACGACGCAAAACTTTGACAGTCAAACGAATTATTAGTACAGAAGCTAACTTTTAATTAGTTCTCCTTCTTCCAGCAATACTTTTGTGCATTTACTTGTCTAAAGTAATTTAAATTAATTTGAATTCTTTCTACGGCATAAAGTTTTTACTGTGTACCGCTTATTTCTAATTTAATGACAGACAAATTATCGTATAATTTTATTCCACATGTATTAATAATCATTGAGCTTTCATACCAAATACAATAACGATATACAGAAAAGAACAACATTCAAACATTTTTCTATACTGTATTAACTTTAATCAAAATTGTTATTCACACTGAAGAAAGAAATAATCATAAATTGCTTGTGTGCCTCCAAACCAAGTTGATAAGTTTAAAATTATAAATTTCACGCCGGTCCGGAAGCCTGCGTGTACAGATCCATGACAATATTTGACAGCTACCACTATTGAACTTCATCGAATCATGCATGTCTAAATATAAAATTATCGATGAGTACAGAAGCTGGAAAAGTAATCATGGAACGTATCTAAGACGTTACGGTGGCTTATAATTCGGTAGTTATACGAACAGAAGTTACTATGCTAATTCGCACATTGGTCTCAGATAATTTGATCATAACGTGTTAGCGGGTTACATAACAGGTATACGCAACAGCAATTACTAAATCACTCGGTTAAAATTGTCACAGTGCGTGAATCGTTACAAGTGCATTGGTCCGCATATTCACACCTCATGAAGCCGCAGGGAGTAAAACCGGCTGGCCGGCTCGACGGCTCGTCGGCTCGCCACCGAGGCCAGCTTAAGATACCTTTTAATTTGACCACTCTCTACCTCGGCGCCTACGCGCATTGACGTAAACAAATCGAGAGACGAGATCAATGAATATTAAGCAACCTCCGAAACAATTTCCAACACCATCTCGAAATAAAATAAATAATTCTCTCCAAATAAACACGGGAAAAGAAACACTGATTGCTTCATAAATTGTCAAAATGTTTCCATGTGCCAATGAGTTTCGTTAATCTTTTTCGATTGGAATAATGAATAACATGAGGCAAATTGGCAAATAAATATAAGTGTTCCTTTTTCAATACGTTCCAGGTATTGGGTTTGCAAAAGTAATTGAGATATATGTGATTTTATTTAAATAATTAATTTTGTTTATTTTAAAGACACGTAAACTCCTCTTGTAAGCTATCAGTTCAGATAATTTACATAATATTGACAGGTCTAATCACAAAGTACGGATCGAAAACCGTAGTATTGTAAGACAATTTATAAACTTCACCAAACAAGAACAAGATAAAAATCAATCCAGTCATTTTAACACAGCATCTATTTCTTCACAAGCGCGTTACTTGTGTTCCAGCACAAATCGCCATGTTAGCAACACACAGACGATTTATTAAATGTTTGTACTGAAATAAAAAAGTAACACATCACAAACTTTCCTCCAAAGTTTCTTCAAAATATTTTTATCAGATAATGTAATGACCGGCGCGCCGAAGGCGATCCTCGCTCACAGAAATCGGTGTATTGGTTAGATGTGGATTTTTTTTAAAATACCGTTAACAAAACGTACATCGAACTTGACAAATTGCTTACGCTCCTAATATCCAGACACCTCAGCCTCTGAGAAGATAGGGCTCTTTATCAACACTTACATCTACACTATGTTTAGATTCTGAGATAAGTTGATCGAGTTGATGCGGGCACCGGCGCGCTCCGAACGCTAGTGTTGCCGCTAACTAGCAATAAAGTACTACATTATTTTATTTTTATATTACGTGACACTGACACTATTATTAAACGAATTTCTTTATTAATTTTCGAGAGCCATAAACGGGTATATTACACGTCATGGTGGTTCACGATCTAATAATTAATAATAAAGTCAAGGAACCGAGTATGTTGCCATATACAGGCTCTGTCTAATGGATACGAGGTATCGTAAAGGTGTATTTACGGTGTTGTAACTTATTTTTATTGAACGCATTAAGGCGCAGCACTATTCTGAGCAAACTAGTTCACAGTGTCGAATGCAGCAGCTCGCAGCGAGTCGACTGTCGCACATCAATACGGTGAGCACAATCAATATGTTAATATCTGAGATAAGGCAGTCAGATTCCTAAACATAAAACATATAGTCACCGAAGTGGAACAAGAGCAACCCACATTCTTACGAGATACAATCACAAATAAGGCAGTCATCTCACCACTGTAGATACAATCTGATAAGATTTTCTTGTTGTTATCTCAATAATTCGTAAATATACTAATAAAATTTAATATAATTGCTTAAATAGAAAAATATTTTAATATTGCGCTCGTTTTTATTAAGTGCGGAAACCGGTATCAATGAAGTTGACTAATTTAAAACTATTAGAGAATTTCGAGATTATGATCTCAGATTATGAGATGTTACATATGTTATACATCCACCGATAAAATGTATTTTTTATTCCAAAGCGATGATTCTGAAATGATACGCCTTTTCAGTAAGAATATTTCTGTATTTATATTCTTGCACACATCCAAACTTGGTGAATAGCAATATTTAGCTAACTATTTAATTAGGTAGGTACTCAATACAATAATTATCAGTTTAAACTTTAGACTTCTTGAAGACAATCTTTAGGTGCCGAGGCTCGAAGAGAACTGACTTAACAACTACGTGACGCCCTAAATATCACGTTTCCATTACGTTCTGTAAAAAAACAGTACTTTTTCGGTAACTGTCAAATGACATACTTTTTAACTTCATGACTATTGATACAAAAATCATTTAAGGCAAATCACATACTTTCAATTTTATATTTAGTAAGTATTTAAATCACCACAAATCTTATAATATTTGGAAATCATGGCATTCGGCCATCCGACACTGTGTTGCCTCCTGGCACACACACAACAATCATGGATATTTTTTTATTAAGAAATCACGACATTTGTGATGATTATAATTTTGTAAATACATACTTGTTACAGTCACGAATCATACACTCCCAGCCAGGTTCTTTTTACGGATGAAACCAAGATTATGCGGTATGGCAATGAGGAAAGTCTACCGAAGACAGGGAGAACGTTTTCAATGTTGCATTGAAGAGAAGGTGAGTTATGTCGGTGGGGCAGTCTGGGGCGGAATTTCCACTAGAGGAAAAAGTGGCCTTGAAGTTGTGACGAGACCACGGTTACAACCAATAACGATAGAACAACAAATACAACGATACATTCGTCAATGCCTAGAGGCTCATGTGATACTATATTCTGGGTTTGTGGGCCAGGATTTCACTTTTAAGGTTCCGTACCTCAAAAGGAAAAAGAAGCCCTTATCACTCGTGTGTCTGTCTGTCTGTCCGTATGTCACAATAATAACCGATTTGCCCCAAATCTACTGTACCGATTAAGTTGAAATTTGGTACACGTATGAATTTCTGTGACCCAAACACGAACGTGTTACGTAAATAAATTAATTTTGAATATTGGGTTCACTTCTTGGGGAAAAATATAAAATTAAAAAAAGAGTTTTACAAGCTGTACTGTGTTACATATCACATGAAAGGACTTCTTTATTTATTTATTTATTTATGTACACACAGTACAATACGACATAATAGAATAGAATAGAATAGAACAGAACAGAATAATTTATTTCAGATAATTAATCCATATCTTGTTAGTATATATTAGCAACAATATTAGCTTACAATTATGTTAGTATTGTTAGTAAGTACTTGGGGGCAACCAACACCTCATACAGCAGTATTATTTCAATATTACTTAAACGTGAGAACGAGATGAAGCTATACGTCATGTACAGCTCCATCACTTTCCCACTGTGAAGTAATATTATAATAATACTGCTATAAGAGGTGATGGTTGCCCCCCTGATCTTTATGTAGACTATAACAATATAAAACCATTCACTACCATTACCCAGTGTATTTGAATGGAGCAGTCAAATCGAGCAGCAATGACTTTCAGAATGCCATTCTTAGTACCCCGCAGACGCTGCAGCAAAATAAGCCAATTTTTTGCGAATTATGGCCTTGAAGCCGTCTGTGTGGGCTTCTGCAAACATCCCGGAGGCACTGCAGCGCCACGATAGCCTTAACAACATTCTGAAAGCATTGTTACATTGAAACCGCACTAACTCACCTACAGGCCGCTCCAGTAAAAATATTGACAATACGCTTTAAAGAGCGTTATCTTTACTTGAGTTGTACATCGAGCGAACCTGTGAGCAAGCATATTACTTCTCACCGCCAACGCCCTGCGTTCCCGCTCTACATCCTCGTCATCCTAGAGGTCACCCGTCACAATATGCCCCAGGTATTTAAATTTGTCAACCAGCTTTAGTGCAACGCCATTGAGGTATACTGCAGGCACATGGGCAGGTCGATGTTTGCCTGCTTTGAAGATCAGTAGCTCGCTCTTTTTGGAATTGTATTTTAGTCCATGTGTTTCTGCATATAGCTCGCATATATAAAGTAGTTTCCTCAATGCGATTATCGGGGGATAATGACATAATTATAATTTTAGTACAAAGGTACCGACTGCTTATTTCTTAAGAAATTTTGTTTAATGAATTAATAATAATAACAATTGATTATTTATTTATTTAACAGTTTATGTACACACATATAAACAGACAAAAAGAAAGGAACAGAAAAATACGTACAAAGGAAGATTTCGAATACATATTTATTATAATTTTAAAGTTTTAAAGTTATTAAAGAAAATAGATGAAAATTGACCATTCCCCCCTTTTCTCCGAAACTGCTTTTTTTTTTTTGAGTGTGGGAAATCATCAAAAAACTTCTCCCGCTCTGGGCGGAGCGGGAG
The DNA here is from genome assembly GCA_905333075.3 of Atethmia centrago. NCBI lineage: Eukaryota > Metazoa > Arthropoda > Insecta > Lepidoptera > Noctuidae > Atethmia > Atethmia centrago. The sequence continues at coordinate 13,387,202 of HG995382.1, forward strand.
GGTGTGTCAGATTCTTACTGACTAAAACCCATCCGTATTCCTTCCTGTTGCCTGTATTGCCAGGGGCCTCGGTGACCCATAAGTACCTTCCCGCGACCCCGGCAGGCATCGGCCCTAGTGGACCCCTACTTTTGTGCTGACGACATCTCTTTGAGGCGCGCGTGGAATACGACGCGCCGTGATTTACCTTATGTTATTTTAAGACCATAGATTTCTTACAGGTTTTCATGTAATCTAGAAGTATAGAACTATTCTCTGTCCTTTTTTTTTTTTTTACAAAATTTTAGGCTCTCCGAAACTGCTGAGCCTAAAATTTTGTAAAAAAAAAGTACAGAGAATAGTTCTATACTTCTAGATTACATGAAAACCTGTAAGAAATCTATGGTCTTAAAATAACATAAGGTAAATCACTCAATATTGTGCGTACATACTTACATTTGCAGTTGGAATGTATAGGGGAACATTTCTTTTACAAAAAAAAACAAACCACCGGATTACCCAGTCGCTATACGAAGAGCTTACATAGTCTACAAAAAAACTAATATATAGGACAAAGTTCGCCCAGCGTAACAAATTTCAAATTATTGTACGAAAACACTTACTCTGCTTAAATTATAATAGTACTGAAGACACATTTAAGATTATGAAATAGCCAACTCCATACATGCATACAAACACACATAAAAACACACATACAGACACACTATCAAATATATATTCCACAGAAAAATCACAGATAAGCCAAAATAGTGTTAGGTGTAGCAATTTCATTGCTAAATTATTTTAAGTTTTTCATTTGTTTTTTTTTCTTTCCTAAGAAGCCTATATAATATCTTAAGTTCTCAATAGTTTGTTACTCCACGGGTTACAGCAATGAGGAATAATAACCCAACTACACAGTACCCCACTACAGTATCAATTAGTACGGGGGGTATTGTGACTTTCACTGGCTGCCTTATATATTATTATGTAGGTATACTTATATATGTATATATATATGGTATACTGTACTTGAGGTAATAAATTGTGCACAAATAAATACATAAATGTTAAGTTTGTTTTAGGGATAAATTCATCCCAACTACGGAACCTTTCATTGTGCGTGAATCCAATAAGAGCACTTATGGGATGAGCTAAAGAGGTGTGTTCGAAATAACCATGGTTGGAGCTGAAAACAGCCATCTTGGAAGCATGGGAGAACATTCCACAGCACGTCATTGTGACATTAATTAGTTCCAGGCATGATAGCCGCCGTAAACGCTATGTCTAAGTTATAAAATAAACTTTCTCGAAGTACCTAAACCATTGTTTTCTTCAAAAATTACACTCTAATTTTGTACCTGAGAAACGCGAAAAGACTTATTCAGAACAATGACAAACGGAAATGATAGTGAATGACTGGCTTCAAAACAACTTTTTTTTCTTCGTACTACCATTTTTTCAAAAGATAAAGACTGTTAACCAAAATATGTGGGGGTGGCGATTCAGATGTCCGGGAGTGTATTTTGATGAAAATACAACCTAATACTGACCTGAAAATTGCAAAAACGTAAGACAATTTGAATTTCGCGGACTACCCTGGCGCTTTCAGCTTCTGCGACTACCTTTATTAAACCACTTATTTATTATCCTTAAACAAACATTTCAGCTAGGTTATAAGCACAATGATCACACTTCCCATTTTATGCCTTCGCAAGGGATATTTTTAAACTCAAAATATGTGCGCCGTAAAATCGTGATTGGCTACAAGTGAAAACTCGTTAGGTCGATCGTAAATGTCGACAATAATTAGGCGGCCACAACCGCGAGAACCGATATGAGCTGATTACGAAAGAAATACAGTCTTACCGCGTTGATTTATAGTGCTCCGCGCCGAGCTTCATCGCCTTACCACACTAACATCGGAACCACCATGTACTTAATGCCCAGTTAATGAAAAGAAATTCTTAACATTTGTCTTCTTGACTATGTAACAGTGAAAATACAAAGTTGAATTATAGTTGTTCATAAAAATAACAAGCAAATCCAATAATGGCCTCTCCGAATAAACTTTTTATAGACGCCTTATTCGATAACATTATTGAGTTATTATATACAAGCAACGGTTGATTTATAAATTAATTCGTAATTACAAGTATAGTCTTTTATAACAGCAATAAAAAATCCATCAATCTGTTCGTTAGTGCGCGAAAATTAAATTTCATGATTGCGATGAATTTTGGAAGTCTTTATTTACAAAAAGGCTCGTTAGCTTTGTAAACTTCAACCGAGCAATAAAAAATACTGAAAATCATCATTCTACTTGAAGGTAAGTAGAATGATGATTTTCAGGATTTTTTATCACGTCCTAACCAATGGAATATCACCTTTTTACCCGACTGCCCCAGAAGGAGGGTAATGTTTTTCGAGAGTATGTATGTATGTGTGTATGTATGTATGTATGTATGTCTATTGTAGCCTAAAACTAAAAAGCTTGAAATAAAACAAATTATTTAAAAAACAAAAAACCCGACTGCAAAAATATATAGGTAACTGAAAAGAGAAAAACAAGCATTACAATCTAGAGAATTTTGCTATCGCAGGCGGGTTTTTTGTTTTTTAAATAATATGTTTTTTTTAAGGATATAATACTACACATACTATAATGGCATACTTAATTTACAAGTTTAAGCAAAATCTGCATATTAATCCATGTAATAAAGCTCAAATTAGAATAACTATAAAATCTAGCTCGAAGCAATTTTCAATCTTCTGATATGATAAACGATTCGTTCAACACAGCAATTACGACAGGCAGTATTAGAAGTAAGGCAAAAGCCACAACCATTACGCGTACGCCGTGAAATCCATAGACCATTAACACTTCACAATTTGCTACATACACTTATTAGCGGCTTTTTAAATAGTTGGTAAATCAAGCTTAATTTTTTTGATGGCTTGTTTGCCAGATCCCGTTTCCAATCACCTGCAAAAACCATTTGTATATCGAGGTGTACCGGTTGCGATTGCGGTAACTTTGTGTTCTTGAACAAAGCGTTACGTATGCAAAAACTAACCGAACGGCTGGTTTTTGAGTGTACGGTTCTCTGAAGCCTGCTCTAGTTTGTATTTGTCGCCTACATTTGTCAGTGTTGGCGCGCAGCACGCGCTTGATCCCGAGGTCATACATGCCCTCGTCTCACTCGTTTCTGTCTCGTTAACAAGCTCATTTCAATCCACCTTGTAATGTACAATAAGATACCGCATAATATCGATGGTAATCGCTTGCCTCGTACTATTACTTGAACGCAATATGACAGTCTATGAAATGCGAAAGTTACTTTTAATAATATTTAACTTCAGAGAAACGTATTGTACCGCTGTCTGAATTAGTTATATTAAATAATCTGAAAAATGTAACACATCGCCAAAAATTGAGATATCCGAAAACGTAAAGCCGTCATGTGGTACGTTAATAATATTAATAAAACTTCGGCCCATATAATATGCAAATCTTGAAATAAAAATACAAATAAATTAACCACCGGAGACAGTAAATCTAGTAACTATAAAATAAAATCTTGAAATATATCGGTATAAATGTGTCTTACACGTTTAATAGCCTCTATTTCTTTATTCGGCTACTGAAGAAGGTATGTACTAATTTTAGTGATACTTAAACCTCAAACAACGTATATGCGACTTATACGATGACTTTTTTAACATCGGTCAGCCCACATAAGATCAAGCTCTATTAAATAAGTACATCCTTAGTTGTAAAAAGAATTATGTGAAATCTTGGAAGGTACAAAAGTTAACAGCATCATGTTCTTTTTATTATCAGCAATGAGTTGCTTTGTAATAAAAACTTTAGCAGTGAATGTTCATTGCGTGCTGCGTGCGCGCCGTCACCGTGTGAAGTCACGCGTGCTTATCTGATGAGCTTCTACTTTAGCAGAGACTGCGACCGCACCGCCCGCGACGTACCTAAATCAGTGTTCCCAATGAACATATATGTAACTCGCTACTCCACACTTACTAACCCACCAATAAACACTTTTACTAATGCCCAATTAGAATATCGATATGTCCGTTAGCTAAGAATAAGTGCTTCAATTATGCAACATTTCATAAATTGCGTTCGGTGTTACATATTAAACTGAGGCAAGTACGCGTTATCAAAGTGAATGATCAATAACGAAGTAGCGCGGTAAATCGATGAAACGTCAGTTGGCTGGCTGGGATGGCGCAGCTCTGGTTGCATTCGATCTACCAGATAATAACTAATACGGCACTAGATAGACTCAGTGTCTGAACGGCAACACGTGAAGATAGGTGTTTAGCGAAGCTGGCAGTAGCGAGGGTTAATCGAGTCAGCGGTAACTGGATTATGTCATTAAAACTGCATCACACGCTCGTCCGCTCGCCTAACTGGACTTCGAAGATTCGCAGCAAACTAAACAACCTTATATTTAGTTCGAAGTAAATTCAATTTTGTTCCATAAAGTCGTCGATCGCACTTAATCCAGATTATTTTTATGGTAGCGTATTCGAAGACAGCGTGCGACTGCCGCGTGGCATGCCTTCCCATTACCGCGCGCGAACCGAGCAAACCCAAAAATTGGGAGACAAATTGTGAATTAAAATTCCATTGGTGGAATTTAACAAATAGCCTACATTTTGTTAACAACTTAAAAATATGCTGTTAAGCTGTTTTCGGGTTTTGCAATTATTTTGAATACCTACTACACCTAGTAGAGCTGTATTTGGAGAATTTGTTATGGTTGTAGCAGAGGATCGCTCTTGCAATATAATGAAATAAAACATTTCGAAGCAGAAAGTAAGCGAACACAGTATGTAGTTTTGTAACAAAGTTTTATTAGTTACAATCGGCGACATCAAACGATTGTATGAGAGAGATTTTGAACATGGCTACATACATATTAAAATCTTAATTATTGATCGCGTGAGCAAATTTATAGCAGGGCTGCCCGAAAGATAATTTCACAAAGCAAAATAAATACGACAGAGCGACCAAGGCCATAATTAAGAATTAAAGCTCTTTCCGAAATTGTCGCAAGAAGCCGGAGGAGACTCCTGATTTATGGTCGCCGAATAATATTTCCAGTTAAATTGAAAATGTAAATAAGAATTCGCAGCAGATTAATCGATAAACTGTGCAAGTGAATTCGTCGTAAATTATGGCGATGTCGTTCAGTGTTACTGCTTATTAGTGCAAATTAAAACTATAATAAATTGCTCCGTAGTCAGTATCGAAGCTCTAGATCGGTATAGCGTGGCGTACAGAAAGACCGAATTATTTTTTACTTGACTGGTGCTGAATAATTCGTACCTACATATGTATGCAACATGGAGGTCGAGAAAGTCAAAGTGAAGCGCGACAAGTTTGTGGTGCAAAAAGTGCTAGTGTAATGGCGGCATGCGAAACGGGGCGCAGTTTTTGTGGAGGCCGTCAAAGCTCGGTGTCGCGCGACGCGTCGGCCACTCAAGTGCGGCCCCCTCTAATTGGACGTCTACCTGTTGCTTCACCTTACTGTTTTTTTTTCAGTTCCCGAGCGAATACACTCAGAGATGAGCACTCCATGTGAAAAGTTTCGTAATACACCACTAGGCAATTTTTCTTGATGTCTTTGCGCTTTTTTTCCACCTCGTGTGTCTCAAGAATGTCAAAAATCAGACAGATGAAATTGTAATTTTTTATAATTTGTTAAAACAGTGTTTAACATAGTTTCAATTTGGAATTAACAATGGTTTTGAGGTTAGTAAATAATCAATTCATACTTTACCTAGACACTTGTCTTCCGTAGAAGGAAGTGTTCCCGAACGGTGGAAGACGATCAGCTATGCAAAACGTGACTGCATTTTGCACAGCACAAAAGCATAGAACTGCAAACGAGTGGTCTAACACGGTTCAGGTTCCCTGACTTACATTACATCCAAACAGAATTTAAAAACTATTTTACAGTTGGAATGCAGTCTGTCTGTTTACACTCTAATTCGACACCTGCTAGCAGGTTTGAGTCGGTAGGAAGTAGAAGCACAAAGTGAGCTAAAAAAAGGTAGACAAAAAGCCACCAGCTACATTCTACCAAACAACGGCACCGGCACGTCACAGTACGGTCCCGTGATGATCGGTTATTTTAAGTTGTTTTTCAATCACTAATAACTGGTGGAGCATGTCCACCGCGTGATGAGAATAGGGCTGTCGTACAACAAAGAGAGAAGAAGTTCCTGATTTTATTGTGGGGCAATTTTTCGTTTTATTTTAAACTTGCGCTAATAAACACTAAGACGGTCTGGTCACAGTTTTATATTTTTTGGGCAAGTGAACTGCAGTTGAACTGCATCCTTGATGAAACAATCTCAAGGAAAAGGGCTGATGGTGGCCCTAAAGGCGATCAAGTGCGCGACGGTCCGACGCGTACGGCGATTCTCCACGCGCGCGCGCCCGTAGCGTCATGCGACCGACCCACAGTGGAACGAATGTATGGGAGCGGTTGGACGTAGACATGTCCGAAAAAAAATAGTAAAATTATGCCAAACTAATGATGCCATCTTATTCGATTACTTAATGCCTTCATAACTTGTGGTGATGAATTTCTTCATAACTCCCATATTTCGGGAGTAATTTGAGAAAATGTGAAATTTTACTATGAAAATGAGTGTATCGAGCTCTCTCCCTCCTGATTCCGGGCTTGTTTCAAGTAGAGGTCTCTAATATCATAATGCTAATACTAAGAGCTATATTTAATACTAAGACACATAGTGCGCCAAATGTGCACTTTCTGGGATAAAGAGTGATGTTTATTTTATAACACAATTTTTTTATTTTTTGTTTATTTTGTTGATTAAAACCGTTTTTCTAAAGGTTTACCTTATTACAATAACATTTCTGAGCAGCCAATTAGAGAAGATATAAGCTAATTAGGATATATAATTAGGGACTTAAGGTTTACATATAAAACTGATGCACTAATGATTACTGATAAGAACATTGCTATTATTTAATTACTAAATGGCTCTTAATACACTAATTTAGCATGCATCATTTACTAATTATCACAATAACTAATTACCTTGCAATATTTAACAAAGGATACCTGGGATACCTGGATTTTATATAAATAGGTCACTATTAGTAACTTTAAAATCAGTGTTGATTTACACCTCGTTGTATCCAAGCTAATCTCGCAATGTATTTTCCAAATTTTAATACAAATCTTGATATTCACGTTGCTTTATGCGCACGCGCACATAAAGATTTACGCGACTTTAACTATTTGTTCAGTGTTTTAAAAGATAACAGTTGTGTTCAGTTATGTGAAAGTGCTGAAACAAGTTTAAAAGACTGGTGTCGTCGATTTTGCTACCGCATTTATGCAAAATGGACACAGTCTGGAAGAAGCACAGATAAGTTTCGGAAGAAACATGAGATTTGGCTACAGGCTGCAATTCAATGGCCGGAATTACAGAATGAAAATATGGAACCTTCTACAGAAAATATAAGTGACGTCATCGAGCCCATAATTTCTCCTGCTAAATCTGATGCTTCAACTTGTACACATCCTAGTCCTCGTAAATCTTTTGAGGACCTTAGTAACCGGCAAAAAAGAAGACGCACTGAAGATAGTCTTTCATGCAGCAGTAGCAGCGCTGAAATTATGTTTTCGGCCGAAAGGGCGCTTCAAAAGGCAGGACAAAGCGATACAGCTTATGTTATGAAATACTTGACGGAGAATCCAGAAGAGGCCTCAAAAATCAAAGCCTTCATTGAAGGTAAATCAATTCAGGTACGGGAAATATCCCCTTTGAAGGCATTGGCTCTTTATGTATCGATGAACTTATCGAAATGGCGCTATAACACTCTTCGGGATTTCAACACTCAAGAAGGAGCTCTTCAATACCCGAGTTACTACATGTTGGTTAAAGAAAAAATTAAGTGCTATCCGGCCAAAGAAGATCTCACAGTTACAGAGAGCTCTGCAAAAATCAAATTACAAGCCTTGATGGATTTAACCTCAAGAAGACTTATTAGGTCGTTAGAAACCCCTGTTGATCCCAATCAACAGCTCGTATTGACCAGCAAATGGGGTTTTGACGGATCATCTAGCCAAAGCATTTATCATCAAAGGACGAGTGAAGATGAGCAAATCGATCTTGCTAGTAATTTTATGATTAGTCTTGTACCACTGCGGCTCGTCTCAAAAGGTGTAACAATTTGGGAAAACGAGCGACCATCTTCCACTTCATTTTGCCGGCCAATATTGTTTAAGTTTATAAAGGAAACCAAAGAAAATGTGCAGAGAGAGATGGCTGAAATCGAAGCAGAGATTGAAGCCTTAACTCCATCCACCATCACTGATGGAATTAGTGTCAAACACCAACTGCTGTTGACAATGATTGATGGTAAAATTCATTCCATTATATCCAATACAGCAGCTTCAGTGTGTGACATATGCAAGGCTTGTCCTAAAGAAATGAATAATTTAGAGTTAATCAAAGATAAACACGCAAACGAGGACATGTATAAATATAGCTTAAGCACCCTTCACGCTTGGATTCGCTCAATGGAATGCTTATTACACATTTCCTACAAATTAGACATAAAATCATGGCAAGTAAGGGGTGATATAGCAAAAAGGCAAGTTGATGACAGGAAGAAAAGAGTTCAAGAGGCTGTAAGAAGAGAAACGGGCTTACTTCTCGATGTTGTGAAACAAGGCAGTGGATCCACCAACAATGGCAACTCGGCAAGGAGATTTTTTGAAAACTACACTAAATCTGCTGAACTGACCGGAATAGATGCTATGCTTTTAAGAAAAATCTGTGTGATCTTGCAGTGTATTTCATCAGGAGAGAAGATCAACGTAACTAAATTCCGAGAGTTCTGCTTTGATACTGCTAAGCTTTACGTGGAGTTATACCCATGGTATTATATGCCTTCTTCACTTCATAAAATTTTAATGCATGGGCCAGACATAGTTCAGAACATGTCAATTGTGCCCATTGGTTTTCTATCCGAAGAGGCATCTGAGGCTAGAAATAAAGATTTTAGAAAATATAGAGAGGGGCATTCTCGAAAGCATAGCAGTATCTCATGCAATGAAGATATTATGCACAATCTTTTACTGTCTTCTGATCCACTTGTTACAAGTATCCGTCCAAAAGGAAATAAGTTTGTAAAAAAATCTTCTTTTAAGGAATTTTATGAGCTTACGGATTCTGAGAAAAGTGATATCGAATTTGTTAACATAAATGATTTAGCGGACATCGATTCTGAATTTGAATTAATTGATGATGATGATGATGACGAAGATAATTAAATGATGTTATTGTTTTAAAATGTGTAACTTAGTAAATTAGAGCTTACATCTTAATTATTTATTGTACTTTTAATGAAACTAGGTAATTTATTATCAACTTACTTAAAAGTCATACTCTCATCAGTTCTTGTGAATATTTTTGTTAATATATATTTCTGTATATATATAATATATTTATAGACCTCTTAATAAGTCTGTCTGCGGTTTAAAGTAAATACAAATGGGGAAAAAACGTTTTTTTTTTTAAATTTTCATTTCCTTTTATCCCAGAAAGTGCACATTTGGCGCACTATGTGTCTTAGTATTAAATATAGCTCTTAGTAATAGCATTACGATATTAGAGACCGCTACTTGAAACAAGCCCGGAATCAGGAGGGAGAGAGCTCGATACACTCATTTTCATAGTAAAATTTCACATTTTCTCAAATTACTCCCGAAATATGGGAGTTATGAAGAAATTCATCACCACAATTTATGAAGGCATTAAGTAATCGAATAAGATGGCATCATTAGTTTGGCATAATTTTACTCTTATTTTTCGGACATGTCTACGTCCAACCGCTCCCATACATTCGTTCCACTGTGCGACCGCCGGAAACGCAGTGACAAGTGAACAAAAACTCACTAACATTCATTCATGGTTTTTTCCCAGCACACTCTGAGGAACAGGTTCACGATACCTAATATTTTAGATTAGATTTCAAATTTTATTTAATCCGATATCCACTTATCTAATTCATTCATCAACTTCTTGGCCGATTTTTTAATATTCAAGAATTGAGATCAATTTATTCACCACTTCCATAACCCATTAACAATCTATCTAAACTATCGGCAGATAACAGCGCAGCCGTATGCGTACTCTTTAATTTGACTAGCAATCTGATCAAGCGCATTTCCCATTCAAGAAATTACAAGCAACGTAAGATGGGATCAGGCCCATAGCTATTAGTTAAATGATTTCCAGCAAGCGTATGTAGGTCCTGAGGTATTGTGGTATAAATAAGTTGGTTTTGACGATAAGCGGCGGGTGGTTGCACGATCGCCCCCGCAGCCGTAGCCGCCATTGTTTTGACGTGCCGGTTGATTTGTGCGCGAGCGCTGCGATCGATCGCCCTCGCCAATTTATTACCTTTCCTAGGCTCATGCGCTGGACGGCATTACCCGCAAATTAGAGAGAACGGTCGTTCCACTTGTTCCACAAGTGATACAATTAGTTCACTGTGGGGAGATAGTGAGATATTTTCTTCGTAACACTTCGAGGAAATCTCAGTAGATGAGTTTTGTAACTGCTGTACTAAAGTGAGTTGTATACGTGCACGTTTTCGTTACGATTGAACTGCAAGTTCTCAAAATATGTGAAAAGCGTCATTAATTTAGGAAAAACAAGAGCAGAATCTAAATTTGAAGAAATGTGAAAGCTACACCTCTCACATTCCAAAATCAAATACTTAAATGAGGTAAACACAATCATGGTTATTTTATAGCTCTTAAGGAGCAACAATAAAGTTGAATTGAGTCATCGAAAATAAAAAGAGGAAAAGTAATAAGGTTGAACACGTAATCTCACACGAGCCGATAACGGCAAAGCTATAAACCTGGAACTAAACCAGTAATTAATGTAACCAACATTCATTATACGCAAGCTGCTGTGCTTGCGAACCGAACGAATGTAAACAATCATTCGATTAGTTATTCCGGTAAGCGACGCATTAACGTTTTAATAGTAGAGCCGATAGCCTAGCTTTGATTAAAAGTTAATGAAAAGGAAGTGAAACAATTGAAGGAGTAATTTCCGAGCAATACAAAACAACTTTAAAACACTTTCAAGTGTGTATGTCCTCATTCGCATCTAAATTGACCCGCATAATAGTTTTTGATTTAATTACACCTAGTACATGGCTTCATGCAACAATTAGTTGAAATCTGATAGATAATAATATTTAATAAACCAATCCAAACCCCCTCCGGGTTTGGATTGGTTTATTAAATAGAACTCTATTGATCTATAACATATCGCGTAATATCGGGGATATGTGAATTCCCTTCATAATTACTATCAGCTCAGCTTATGTAAAATAAATGTATTTAGCTATATTATGTATCGACCTGCGCAGTTTATCCTAGCCTAACCTGTTAAGCCCCGCGCGACACCGATTCGGAGTTAAACAATAGAAAATCAATTGTGTCTCATTAGCTGTCCTTGACCAATTAATTAATTAATTTATTTATTTATTTATAGATTACCAAAGAAATACATTAGAATTATCATCTACAAAAAAACATACTTCAAATAAATATAAAGTAGGCATGGATTACTAAAAAATTTAGTGATGTTTTTTTGTATATTTAAAAAAAATTACTTACCCGATTTTGAAGTGTTACGAGGGTCATTCAATAAATACTTAGCCTACAAAAAGTAAACGAAAATTTTGGAAAAGTGGCAATTTATTTTTCAACAAAGTCTCCTTTTAGTTCGATACACATAGCCCAGCGATGCTCCAACTTTTTTAACCCGTCCGAAAAATAGTTTTTGTCAAACTCTGCAAAATAGGCCTCCGTGGCGGCGATGACCTCCTCATTCGATCCATATCTATTCCCGGCGAGTGATTTTTTCAGATTAGGAAACAGAAAGAAGTCACAAGGGGCCAAATCTGGAGAATACGGTGGATGGGGCAACAATTCGTAGCGTAATTCGACCAATTTGGCCATGGCAACGGCAGACGTGTGAACCGGTGCGTTGTCGTGGTGAAACAGCACTTTTTTCTTCGCCAGATGGGGTCGTTTTTTCTTTAATTCGGCGTCGAATCGGCCCAATAAATCGGCATAGTAAAGCCCTGTAATTGTTTTACCCTTCTCGAGGTAATCGATGTAGATCACACCTTGTGAATCCCAGAAAACGGTGGCCATAACTTTTCCGGCCGATTTTACAGTTTTCGCCTTCTTTGGAGCACGTTCCCCGGTCTGGATCCATTGTTTTGATTGCTCCTTGGTCTCTGGTGTGTACCAGTGGATCCAGGTTTCATCGACGGTCACAAAACGACGCAAAAACTCCGCTGGATTCCGCTTAAACAGCGCCAAACACGTCTCCGATGTGGTCTCACGGTTGCGCTTGTTTTCTGGTGTGAGTAAACGCGGCACCCATCACGCCGACAGCTTTCTCATGCCGAGTTCCTCGTGAAGAATATGATGCACTGTTCCTTCTGAAATGCCTAGAGTCTCTCCCGAACCTTCAATCGGCGATCTGCCAATTCGAAATCATGGATTTTTTTAATGTTTTCCTCCGTAGCAGCTGTTTTCGGTGCACCTGGACGTGGTTCATCAAAAACCGACGTACGGCCACGTGCAAACTCGTTGAACCAATTCTTGACGGTGGCCATCGATGGAGAAGAGTCACCGTACACAGCATCCAAGCGCTCTTTGATTTCGATGCGCGTTTTCCCTTCCAAAAATAGGAATCGAATCACCGAACGATATTGCTCTTTTTCCATTTTTGTAAAACCGATCGACACGTTCGCTTCCATAAGTTGTCAAATTAAAACAAATGAAGGGATTGGAATGAAAATTTGAAAAAAGAATTAAAAAAGAATGTGCTACACTGTGGTAAAACTCTTTTGAAACTACAGCGCCCTCTGGCGATGAGGCTAGGTACTTATTGAATGCACCTAGTATATTAGGTCTCTCCTGAAATAGAAGAAACCATAATGGGTCAAATACATTAGAATTATCATCTACAAAAAAACATACTCCAAATAAATATAAGGTAGGTATGGATTACTAAAAATTTTAGTGATGTTCTTTTGTATATTTTTAATAAATTACTTACCCGATTTTGCAGTGTTATATTAGGTCTCTCCTGAGAAAGAAATGGCTTGAATGACATTATGCGAAAACGACGTTTTGCGAAAGTGACCAAATTGTTCACGATTTAATTTTGCGAAAGTGACGTTCTGCGTCAAGATCATTAGATCGGGCATTATGCTCTACAGTGTACAGCATAATGCCCGATCTAATGCTCATAGACTGTAGAGTCTGCAGTCTATGGGATTATAAAATGTACTGAAATCAACGAAGAGTTGGACAAATCTTTACCGCTTGTGCGACGATAATACTTGGCTGTTAATTGTTTACATACCTAATAATCATACTAAAAAGTAATAGTAATATAATTACAAAACATAACTTGCAAGTATGCGTGTCAGAAAAATATACATCACAAAATAAACTAGCAGGAATAAGGATCCGTTCGCTAAACAATCATACGGTTGTTGTGACAGATGCGATTGAAAATCGTAAATATCGGGAGCGGGCGCACGTGTCACACTAGCTCGTATATAAACTACGAAGTCGGGATCCAATTCCGGTGAAATTTAATGTAAATGCATGAATTTTCCCCGTGCCACTCGTACAATCAGTGTCGAGAGCTGACATTTGCATATGCGTTGCTGAAATTTCAGAATATAAGCTATTTCGCAAAGCTTAACCGAGTTCAAAACTCGGCGGGCACACGATTCGAGGAAATGTTGCTGCAATGTGGCGGGATGTATCCTCGTATTTGACATAACGGGGCGAGCGGTTCCTCAGAATCTAATATTAAAACGCGCACTAAATTCTTCGAATACCCGTACGCCACAAAAATGGTACGTTGAGTGGCACAGTAGCATTAGGAAGCCCCGAGTGTTTCTAAGTATAACTTATCCGAGCAGCATGTTTTAAAGAAACAGATCACAAGGGCTCGCGCCATACTAAGTGCTTACTTGGAGCAGATTTACCGTAAAAAACGGGCAGGTGTTGCGAACAGTGCTCGGTGGCAAATTGGTTGGAAAAATCATATTCAGTATTAACCCGCGCCCTGCATCGGGCTCGAGTGACACCCACATGTCAATACCTGCTGATGCGAGGGATACAATGCTGTTGCGCACACTCGGTTTACTGCGTCTAAAGCCGATTCAATCTACCAGTTAAAACTGGTAGATTGAATCGGCTTTAGACGCTGGTTGAAAAAATTCAACGTAGTTTTCCGTGTCAATTCCTACAATACCACCTAGCTACCTTATCATATAACATCCAGCATAACTTGATTTTGGGACAATTCATACGCCAAAGAGATCCTCTTCTATCACACATTTGACTCTTTCCCTGATACTTTTAAACCCGGAACACAGATCAGAACCTACTCAATAAACATAAGCCCTTAGGGCCTATTCAGATATAAGCGATATCGCTTTCGCGCTTGGTAGCGATACTGGTCCAAGGTGACCAACCAGAAGGCGAACCAGTATCGCTACCGAGCGCAACAGCGATATCGCTTATATCTGAATAGGCCTTTATTTCGCAGCTAGAAGGTGCATTTCTGGTGCAGTTAGATGACGCTCGTCGCCTCGAATATGAAGTGCGACCCGAATACGGTGGCGGATCTAGTTAACGGTTTTCCCAGTCTTAGTTCGTCGTCTGAGGCGTTCCGACTGATTGGAATGTCTCGCAGACAACGGGTATGGAGAAAGCAATCACAATTTATGAGTTTCGATGCAAGGACGAGGGGAATAGTTCAACACTTTATATTAAAATTTGAAAATAAGAAAACATATAGAAGAAGAAATGGCGCATGGTGTGTGTTTAAGAATGACGATAATTCCTCTTTAATATTATTAGGTAATGTTGGTACTTTTTCTAATATTATCTCATAAGGGCCCGAACAAACTAGGTATGATTGGATCGGATGCCAAAAACACAAATTAAACACAGTAATCCTTTAATTTTATTTTTCATTAACCTATTCTGTAAATCTCTCCCATACTTCGCCAGTCATCTTTGCCTGCTGCCTTTTTCAGCCAATCAGTCAAGAAAGAGTCTAGGTCGTCGCGCCAGCGTTTCTTAGGCCTGTATCGGCGACGCCCGTCTTCAGGCACCCAGTGCATGACGACCCTAGCCCATCTGTTCTGATGCATCCTGTTCATGTAATAATCCTTATGAAAGAAATTTTCTAAAGCCATTTAAAATAAACAATTCCAAATTCCAAACACACAAATGCTTTCTTTAGTCAGGTAGCTTATCCTTGTCGTTAAACTAATGCTGACATTCAACTTCAACAGTATAATTACAGTGTACGAGTATTTTGCACATATAGTACAGTATAGTACTAAACAAAATCATAAAAGCTTCACCCTTCGCGGCAATCGGATAAAATGAGACACGTCCCTACAACTCATAAAAAGAGTACAAAACGACATGGTTCCCTATCCTGACAATACGCAAAGAGTACGCATTATTTAACAGTGGTCCATAAAACGCGGAGACGCACAAGTTGCCGTCGTAAACGCCCGGGCAATGTCAAGTAAAATTAAACCCGAGAAACAAAAGTAAGTACTACTAACGCAACAATATTACTTATAAGATATTTTACAATAAAAGCTACTCACATTCTCAACAAAGTACGATTTTATATTTTGTTTGAGAGGACAACATAAGTATTTAAAATGAAAAAAAGTGTAAAAACTTTGTGAGAAATATTAGCTTACACATTGGACGCCGTCAATCGACTTTTCGAATCGACGACGCCCAAAAAGAGATAATGTTAAGAAGTACTTAAATGTTCACCTGAATATTTCGTATGACGGCTCACGCTCTTATACTTCTGGACATGCAGAACAAGCATACTGAGGTTTTACAAAAAAAGCGAAGAGACTCAAAATTAACATTTGTAATTTGGAAAATGCATAAAATGCTTCTTTTTATAAGCTTCCATCAAACATTAATCACCCATAGGATGAAAAGAACTCAAATTTGAAAGAGACTCTGGCCCTGGCCATTTGATCAAGCAACCGCCTGATAAGCAATTATAACATTCATATAAAGTGTAATAGTTTCGTACAGGTACTTATCATAGAATGACGCGACATACGTCCGGGATTAAAATGAAACCCACGCATATCTCGCATTACAAGTCCAACGGAGTGCGAGAGTTTCGTGTGAAACCATTCATAGTAAAGTTTATTCGTATTGCTCACCGAGACGGAGACCATGCGATGGCCGCACAAAGGGCGTTTAAATTTTAAACGCGATCAGCATTAATGCGATCAATATAAATAGAAGAAACTATAATGAGTGCATTTATACTACTATTACTGGTTATCAAAGAGCAATTAAAGAGACAGCGCGAACGGAGAGCCGCCGCGCCAGCACGCTCGATTTACTTTTGATTTCGATTAATCGTTGTTTTTGTTCCATTCCAATCTTTTACATTTGCATAAGAATGTTTGTGTTGTTGGTGCATTGATGTGATCGGTAGGCTTATATTACATACAACCGAACCATACCGAAAACATGTAAATAAGAATACATAAATATAAATCGCCAACATATTGAAAATATCAAATGAGTTTGAAAGCCTATCAATAGACAAGAGAAAATAAATAGGTACTTAATCAATGATCGAGGATTTTGATCGAAACCCTCGTCTATAAATAAACATGTTGAAGAATGCAACGTATTTATATAAACGAGGCATTGACGCGCTGACACTGTTGATGAGTCATGACGCTAGTCATGCGTCTGCGGTGCGGAGGAGAACCGGCGCGTTTGCACAACTTGCGCGCGCGCCGTCTGTCCGTGCGAACTTGAACTTGCGGACGGTCAAGCGCAATTCATTGCTGACTTCTCTATTATGATTTATAAATCTCCGTACAAACTGTTTGATGTGTTTAGTCTTTAATGCTTGACCTTTATAGAGTAAAGAGCTGTTGCATACTTAAACTTATACAGCTAAATGAGAATGATAAAACAGTACATGCTTCAATTAACGATTGATATAATTTAAAGAGGAAATCCTGAACGTCGTCGTCGTTGCCATAAATCTAGAGTACTACAGCAACCTGTAATTACTTTAAAAAATATGGGTGGAACCGCAGCAGACCGAGATTAAATAATTCGATGACCAGTGGACTGCTGAAGTACGCTCTTGTATTCAAGTTTAATTTATTATAACACTAGTAGTTCTGCGAACAGTGGACTTCGCGAGCACAAACTTTTTTGCAACAATTAATATACCGCTAAAGTTATTTAAAACGAGATATTTTCCATGTTTTTTGTTTTTAAAATAACCATGTCATGACATGGTTTTTTTTAATAATATTATAAAGACAAAATATTTGTTTTTTTGTTTGTAATGGATAACCTCTAAAACGACTTAATTTATTTAAAAAAATCGTTCACCTATAGAAAGCTACATTATTTATCAGTGAGTAACATGGGGTGTATTTTATTTTCAAAAACAGTCAATCTAAACACGGGTAGAATCGAAAGATCAAAGACATTTGTATCGTTATGTACATGTAAATTCCTCTTTAAATTATTCGAATCGGACCTTTCGTTTAGAAGTTACAAATGCTTAAAAAAAATGTTAAAAATGCTAAAAGTAAGAAAAATGCCGTGTTTTGAGCGAACACGATTTATTGTTTGTAATCTAGAAACAGTTGAATAGTAAGTAGTTTGTAATAAGTAATAAAGTTTGTTATAATACAATAAATAAAAAGACCGCAACCATTAGTTTTCGGAAACTATCTTTTAAACAGGACGGCGAGAGTGTTGAACTTTGTAGATGAAGATACGAAATCCATTCTGACGGAGTCGCGGGCGCAGTGCTAGTAATTAAAATATAATATATAATATACTCGTAATATATTATAGCCGCAGTCGGCTGTAGGTTACTAAAACGCATAAAATAAGCTCAGGTAAGTAGTACTAATTTTAAAGCTGGTGGGCGGGACGGAGTCGGTTGACACGGTAACAGCAGTACCACTTATTTTATTAATTCCAGGGGTTAACGACTTGGGCTCGCCACAATTGCGGCGATAAGTCCCCTCTTTGAGGAGTGGCTAGAGAGGCACCACAGCGTCCTCACATTTTGTCTGACGCAGGTCCTTACCGGACAAGGCTGCTTCAGGAATTTCCTGTTCCGAATAAGGCGGGAGGAAACGCTCGGGTGTCACTATTGTGTGGATCGCTCGGAGGACACGGTAGAGCATACGGTGGAGGTCTGCCCGGCTTGGGCGGGGTATCGCCGTGTCCTCGTGGAGGTGATCGGCGGCGGTGATCTCATGCGTCCGGCTCCAGGCCATGGTACGGAGCGAGAGGACATGGGAAGCCGTCGCCTCCTTTTGCGAAGCAGTAATGCTCGCGAAGGAGGACGCAGAACGGGTGAGGGAGAGGCGAATTTCGCGCCCTCACGCCCCTAGTCGCCGCAGGAATCCCAGGCCGATTCCCGGCCGCTGTAGGCGCGGGATTGCGGACGGTGAGCAATGGGTAGCTCGCAGCCCGATATGGACCAGGCCCGGGTCGACAGCGCGTTGTGTTCCACGCGCGCCTCTAAGAGATGTCAGCTGACGGGGTCCACTAAGGCCGATACCTGCCGTGGTAGCGGGAAAGTCCGAAAGGTATACCGTGGCCTCTGGCCACACACAGGTAACAAAAGGATTACGGTTGGATTTTAGTCAGTAAGAGTCTGACACGCCCTCCCGCTCCGCCCAGAGCAGGAGAAGTTATTTGATAAATTCCCACCCAAAAAAACGTGGTTATCGACTGACCTACATTTTTCCTATAAAAAAAAAACATGACAACGTTCAATAAGTCAAATTCAAATTCAAATTTTAAAACCAGAAAAATGATGAAAAAAGGTTTGTAGGCCAGCTAGGAAAATTAATTAATAGGTTTTAATTGGCAGAGGTAACGCTGCAGCCTAGTCTAGTTATGAGAAGTTGGTCCCAGATGCTCCATCAATCTAAAAATGAGCAATTTACTGCATCTTGAGGAGCCATTCTGCTCATGACGCCGAAGATCCTCATCAGATCTTCACCATTTTTTTATGAGACCAACTTAAAATTACTACTACCTTTCAAATATAAAAAGAGAAAGACCATCGAAATCGGATCTCATAAGGCGGAGATATCCAGTAGCCCCCTCTTATCCCCTTTTTGGAGAAAGTACCCCCCAATCAACAATCCACGACGACGTTGTGAAACCTGTACACCAAGTTTCGTCCACATCGGTTGATCTGGGAGAAATATGGTGTACAGGTTTTACGAATTTATAGATTATTTTTGTATTTTACAACCGTAAAATAAGACCTGTAGAGGAGTACCAACATACTGACAGAGGAAAGCAAATTTTTGCAGACTTGAAGCATACGCTTCGCTAACTCGGTCAAAAAAGAGATAAAAAAGCAATGATAGTTTACTAACCCAGTGATACTTTCCTGCTCCACAAAGCGTAATGATTAGAAATAGTGGAAACAGGTAAAATCTTATATTCCCGTCGATAGTAACGAAAACTTCATTCATAAAAGCTATGTTCGATATAAATGAACGCTTAAGGCTTAATCGTTTTAAACCAAGTCACTTTAATTCGAGACCGCTCCAGTCGAGTGGATCTTCAGTTCCCATAAACTATAGTGAATGAAGAGAAAAACGTCGTCTAAACAAGTTACCGGTGATTCACTAGTGGAAGCGTCCGGAGTCCGGAATGTCTGTCGATTGTGCGAGGTGGAGAAGACAAAAAGTTAATTAAAGCTGTTGACGGTGACAGTGCGAAGAGCCGCAGGTGGCTATGGGAAGCGCGGCCGTGCGCGTCGAGCCCGCACCGCGACCAATCGGGGCTAATTGTAACGATGCCAACGAACCACCGACACTGCTTCTATTGACACTGTCAACCGAAATTAATCGTCAACACCGCGCTATGAAAGACAAATTTTATATTTATATACCTTGGTTATTTATAAATATTAAAAGTACCTACTTACAATGTAGTCAGCTGTGTCAAACGCTCAGAAAAACCTTCATGTAGAAAATACCTATATCCAAAATATTGTTATTCAGAAATAGCCCAGCCTAGCGTACCCAATCGTACATCAATAGATTCTGTATTATTCAATTCTAAATAAAGATCTTTGGAAACGCGTTAGGTATTCATAAGCTTAAGGGATCAGTCCCAGACTACATTCCACAGCCGTGTGTTGTTTATCATGAAAGCTGCATATTAAAATGATCGATATCAAAGCAACAATAGGTCTGTATTGTGCGTTAGTACAAAGTCAGTGGCAAGGATATTTTAGGCATTCCTTTTCTTTTATATTAGCATAGTTATTAGGGGTTGGTTAGTTATTTGGGCGAAAACAAGTTTTGTTTATACTCAAATAAACAAAGCCTATCATCTAGTTTATCTTAAGAGTCCATACTACCTCAAATTGCATGATTCTCCGTTATATCGAAAATACTGCAACATTAATTGCGAAATAAATATATGGTAAAGTTAAGAATTAATGTTAAGTGTTAATTAATTAATTAATGTTTCACAAAAACAAGATTCCATAAAATTTTCTCGACAGAAAAAATATAAAATATTAAGTACATCCAAACCGAACAATAAACCACTAGCATTAAAAAATACTTCAAAGATCATGAAATATTGCATAATAAATTAATAACTGAACTAAACATCAAGCACATAAGATGGTTTTTTTAATTACCTTTATTTTCATCGCAAAAAGCATCCTTCGTTTGCTCGCGTGACAACGAGTGTGCGAGCAAGATAAAGAGTGAGGTGGCGCTGAGGTATTATGGACTCAAGATTATGCCACTATTGTTTATATATATTGCAACTCCTACAAAACAAAAAACTGTACATAGATAAATATTAATATTATACACCATAAGAATAACATAGAGCCAATAAGTAGGTGCACACGGCTACACATCGAGCTATACATTTACAGTATAAGCTGATCTCGCATTATATAGGAATTCCGTACAATGCGAGGTCAGCGTAAACTGGAAATGTATAGCTTGATGTCTAGCCGTGTGTACAACTACGATATAAGGATAGGATTTTTGTTTTGGGTGGGAATTTATCAAATAACTTTTCCCGCTCCGGGCGGACCGGGAGGGTATGTCAGACTCTTACTGACTACAACCCACCCGTGTTCCTTCCGTTGCCTGTGTTGCCAGGGGCCTCGGTAACCCTTTCGCACTTTCCCGCGACCCCGGCAGAAGGATAGGATACTGACTATATTTTATTTCATACAATGTTTTTTTTTACACGCAACACCATAAAGTTTAATGCAAATCTCTTCATTACAACAGGTCGCTAAAAGAAAAAGCAACAAGAATAACGTATGTTTTATCAACACAAAAACCGTGTCGCGTAACCCGTTCTTACTGATCAATGTCTTCATAACGCATATCTGAATATCCCAGTGACGTGCAAGTGAAACAATTTATGGTCGTTACCTATTTATTCTGACTAATTTACTGTGAGTAAAGAGCCGTTCATCTCAACATCGGATTATAAATTTCAGCGCGGAAAGATATTCCCTTGTAACTGAGACCCGTCGAGGCCTTTCTTATGATTATGTTTCATAACAACCCGCGGATGGGATGTATTATTTTACAACTTGGAGCTTTTCGTTCCGTTACAACAGTTACAAGTTGTCGTTGCGGTTATTTCGGAAGACTTTGTTGCAACACAATACTATTTTAACTTCTTGAATGGTGTGCACGGCAGTATTTTTGTTTTTGTTGTTCTTTAACACAGAAAGAAGAACAGACAGCTGCATTATATCTACTAAGTATGTAATTTCAGTATAGAAATAATTTTAAACTGTGAATACGTAGGCGTTACTAACAATTGTCCTTAAATCTTGGGTAGTATTGTGGACAGGATATTAATTCAGATTTGTTACAGTTGTAATGGCAATCATGTCATTTGGATTAAATAGATTTTTATTATTTTATTAATAATTTACATAGATTCTTTTATAATTTGTTCCAGTTGTAATGGCAATCATGCCATTTGGTTTAAATAGATTTTTATTATTTTATTAATATTTTACATCGATTCTTTTATAATTTGTTGCAGTTGTAATGGCAATCATGTCATTTGGTTTAAATAGATTTTTATTATTTTATTAATATTTTACATCGATTCTTTTATAATTTGTTGCAGTTGTAATGGCAATCATGTCATTTGGTTTAAATAGATTTTTATTATTTTATTAATATTTTACATAGATTCTTTTATAATTTATGCATCTGACAACATTGTAGGCTTAATAGACAGCAGGTTTGTAGACCATTTATTTTTTGTTAAGTAATTGTTACTTGTTGACAGGCCTACACTGTCCTCCCATACTTATTAACATTGTAATTTGAAAACATTGTAAAAGCTAATTATTTTTAAAAGAGTACCGAGGAGTTTATTGCCGGCTCTTCTCCATAGGAAACGACCAATTGGAACCGTGCACCTAGCTTCTGACGTTTCATAAGTGCTCATGTAGGTTTATGTAAAATAAAATATTTCGTTATTTTTTTAGTATAATATTTGGGTAGGTAATATATGTAACCACATAGTGTCACATGGCACACTATTCTACTTTGTACACTTTGTACGATTTTAAAGTTCCATAAGTAAAAAAATCCGATAAAATCAAACTAAGTACCTGGTACATCTACTTTAAAAAATCAGGCTATAATGTTTCCACTGCTGGGACACAGCCTTCACGTGCCTCCTCTCTGAGAGGGAGTGGGCCGTAATCCACCATGCGGGCCCAGTACCTACGGGTTGGTAGATGTCACATGTCTTCGAATTTTTGGTTCTAGGACATGCCGGTTTCCTCACGATGTTTTCCTTCACCGTTTGGAGAGCAGTGGTGATGAAATAATTTACATAAAGTAAAGCGCCTGTCTGGGTTCGAACCTACGACCTACAACTCGCCTACAAGTCGCGCCCGTTACCACTGGGCCATCACTGCTCCCTACTGGTACCTACTTACTTTTATATATTGTTTCATGAAGTGTTAATTTATGCGAACATAATATTCTCATCACTGCAATGATTACCTCATCGCATCAACGATTATCAAATACTGATTACTTGTATCCAATCATAAAAAATCTATAAATATCCGTATTTAAATGTATAATGGTGGACGGCGGGGACTCTCTTCACATGTCTGGGTGCGCATGCACACATCTTTCGACGCGCCCATTAACGCGCCAGAGATCAATTGGCTTTCGAGCCGTGGGCGGACCGTTTCATTAACTATTATAATATAAAAGCAGTCCAAGCTGATTAGTTCCTTGAACGTCTAACGCTTTTTAAACTATAATCGATATTTATACAAAATTCTTGCAAGGTGTGTCAGAGCTCCTCAACATTACAGCCATATTTTTTTAAATGTTTTATTGAATAAGAGTAGCACAAGTATCACAAATAAAGAACACCTACCACGCGCCATAAGCGAAGAATCATTCCGAGAAACATAAAACCAACGCGATCTATAATATAAAGGCATAAATCCATAAAATGATATCGTAAGACGCAACGTGACTAATGCATAGGCGATTCACAGAGAGTTGTATAATAGTCGGAGACACACGAATTACCCAGTAGCGGGCGCTTATCTGATAATAAATATTATGGTCCATTCTTTTAGGCGAGACGGTCATTAATCGAGCGGTCGATAGCGCGCGTATCGCCTTACGAGCCGCATTGTTGGACCAACAGTTGTTCCTATTTATCAAGACGCCAGTAATATTGTTATGGCTCACACAAAGAGCTAGCGATCGCGACGCGACGCCGGTACAACGCCAAGCTCTTTGTTTCATGACAAGCGACATCGGTATTAGTGAAATATTAATCGAAACTAAGAATAAAAAGGCGTTTACTTGTGAAACAACCTGTTATACTTTCGAGTTCCTGGTTTTAAAATAAGTAGAACAGTATTTGATTATCTTCGAAATGGACTCGGAATGACAACGAAATGATTTCTACTAAAAGTATATTAACGCCTTTTACAAATCAGTTGATAATTAATTCACACCTTTTCATCTAATAAGTCCCGTTAGATAAATCCGGAGGCTTTGTAGCTTTAGACTATGACAGCCGTATTAGAGTCACGAAATCGTCAAGGTTGAAATGATTAGCATATAAATTACTTTCGTCGATGCGTAAATCCACGTGTTGCTTGGCGAGAATAGAGATTAATATGGTAGGTGTCTGTGCCGGCCGGGTGACAGACAAGTTAAGCTGACATCCGTCAACGCCGTTGGTCGTAATCGCTGGATCGAAGATCGATGCTAAGCCTGGCTTATTGAACTCTTCAACGGATTCGGATCAGCCCAACACGTTCCGAGTTCATCGTTCGTCTTACTTCCAGCCTACACTATCGAACCAGTTATCTTTTCTAAATCTGACAGCTTTCGGGTCACTGGACATTCACGTATGCAAGTGCCGTAATGTAAGTCGTTACGGCGCTAGTATTATTGGAAGTATTATTATCTATAATGTTTCGACACATGGTCCGCTCGATAATATCGTCTCTTATCTCGCTCGTTTCATATTGTAGATCAAGCTATCTAGATAGAGAAACTGTATGTTTCCATTAGCCGAGAGACCTGGTCGAACAATCTAGCATCTTGCAAGGCTGTCGTCTAGTGTCGATACATTTATTCATGCTACCATAAGATTCCCTTCAGCGTCTCGTCCGGGTGCGAGTGGTCGTGAAACTTTACGACGACTACTGACCCGCGCGTAACACTAGCTTTAGAAGCTGTCCGCAATTATGGTATAATTGACGCGTGTAATCGAGACTGCCTCATGTGATCGCCGCCGACGACCGAACACTTTGTCAAGCCTTTTTCAGGAATTCTTTTTACTGCAAATTACCTAACCAACGACGTCATTATACTTTATGATGAGCCGAGAACAAATGACATTTCTCTTCCTTTTCTAACCTCAACATAAGTTAACAAGGAGTAAAAGTTTCTCTGAGCATATTTTTGTCTGTGAAAAAGATCCACGGAATTAAATAAGTCCCTAGTAAAATACATTCTGTTAACTTCATGTATATACTAGATACGAAAATGACAAACTTGTTAACAGTAGCAAGAAGTTAGGTTAGTACTTGAAGAAGCAAATCACTGCGATAACAGTTGATACTTCATTAGTATAGATCATTATCAAATCACTGTTGAAAGATTAATGAAGCTGAGAGTAGAGGTTGTACCGGTTTGTGCACGCGATAACGCGTAATGTGAAAACTGAAACAGGTAGAGGCACGCATATTGCGCGCTCACAATTCTTCTATTTAAGGTAATTGGAAAGCGGCGCCGGCGCTGAGGCAATAGCAGCACATAAATAGGTCCAAATTGTGTTTGTAGTAGGGGCGGGGGATGTCGGGAGGCTGGCGAGGAAACGAGGAGCCGCTACGTATTTATTCTATTTGCCGAACGTGCCTCTCCGCCGCGGTCGCTGTTTGACGATGCAAATTTATCGCGACGCTTAATAAAACGCGCACCGACCTCATTGATTCGCAGATGTTGCTCATTACGAGGCGATGCGGCGGCCCGACACGCTCGTCTTGCCGTGGCGCGACTACCTAAACCTGTTAACTCAGTAAATTATTATGAATTGTCGGCGTTCCGACCGCGTACTTATCGTGCTTCAATAAAATTCCTACGGCATGTGGTATCACAACACCTAGATAGGAGGTTCTACTTAGCAGAGCATACATTGAAATGACCACTGATGTTGTAATTTTACAATATAACTGCCTGTACAAGCAAGGAAGTGAACATGAGGAGAACATTAGAAGGAACAGGAATGCCCATTGCGGGTGAACATAAACTGCTAGCAACAGTCGTTCGATCCGATAAAGTCCCACATCGGAGGTTGCAGCAGCTCGCAGTTGCGCCCGATATCGACATATTCGAGCCCTTCCTCTTTCTCGAAACAATGAAGCTCGTTTGAATCGATTACCGAGTTGCGGCGCCGCTGCACACATTTTTAACGCCTTATAGAGCTTGTTTGTAAAAATAGCAATTTTCTTTCCACTACGCCCCCTTATTCGAAACTGGCTCGATCGCTTCTCATGCAAAAACACGAGCTTGTTGGGAAAAAGGAGCTGAGGTGTTGCATTTACCGCCCGCTGGGTGAATCGCTCGAAGGATCGCGCTGAGCGCACCTCAGTGCTCAGCGCGATCCTTTCCGCCTCTGCCGTCTGAGTCCAACGCATGCAATAGTGTCTGTATGCTGCGTATAACTACAATTTAACGACATTGTTCTAAGGAATGTTCGTATCAGAACTACTGAAACATTTTATTATTCACTTCGTCCAGAATATGTAATTGCTAGCTTGCTTGTGCATGCGGGTTTCTAACATAATTTGCATAGGAGTCAATAAAAAGGACACTGTCGAAGTCGGGCCACTAGTACCGCGAACGCAACAAGAGCTTACAAGACGAGTACCCTCACTCCTAAGTACAAAGTATGGCAGCCTTACAAGTGAGTTCAGTTTCGCCTCTTTTAAGCGAGATCGACGCGTTTACCTCTGCCGCGGCTCGGCGCAAATTGATGGTTTCACCTCGTTCCATGCAAAACGATCACAGCATCCCTTTCGCACGACGCGCGCTCCAGACAACGCGGTAATCATTGTTTTTGAAACGAGAATAAAACGACACCCATTTCAAAGTATACACGGGACGGGAGAGAAAAACGAACACGCTGTGGTATTCTGATAAGTTTAAGATAAATAGCGCGCTGAGTTTTACTTGGCCTTTACTCGGACTTGTTCTTTTTCCGTTCCAATTCTGCGTTCGCAATCTAAACTGGGGATCGATTTAAAATCATATGTAACGAGCTGCATCACATTAATGCATCCGCTGTGTAGCGCAGAAAAAGTAATCAGATTCGCTATCAATTGCTATTGTGGACCAGCAATATCAGAAAAGCTAAAAGACATGATCAAACTAATGTATTTGGATGCAGAATATACTAATTGAATTACTGCTAGATAACAGGGTTGGCATAAAATAGCATCTGGTCGATATGACTGAACTATGGAGAGACGGTTGCATATCAACCAACTCAACTAGATCATTACTTAATTCGCCACATGCCTCGACTTACGTCAGCGTCGACAAAATGGAAATTCACAAAACGGGATTACTAAGCCCTACAACAGGCGAGAACTGTTTTTATTTTTTCTAGCCAGACAGTACCACTACCCTGAAAAGCCTCATGTACCGCATATTCTTTAAAAACCTTATGATTTTCAAGGCCCTCAAAACGATAAAGTTCAGCAACAGTTTTGAGCACCAGCAGCGGTTTTTCAGATCCATATCAAAGCTCACCATGGATTTAAGTAACTAAAATATCCTACATAAGTCAAATATAAAGATACCAGCCACGATTGACATAAAAGCTATCTATGTTTTTATAATTACAACGCCAAGATAAATTTTTGACCCGTATCATATCGAGCGCGGCACAACGTACAATGTATAATATCGTAAGAGCGCTGATAATAAAGCCTGTGTCAGTAGTTGAGAGGTGAGCACAAAGCGCATCTCATTTTCGGCAGCAAAGACAAAAGCGGTAATTACAGTTAACTATTGTACTTGTGAACGTCAGCGCAGTGCGTCGCGGTTCGTGAGTTGAACGCAGTAACTTATATAACTTATATTATTAAATTGATGCACTAAAGTTATTAAATCGTGAGAGATCAAAAGTTATTTTTAATTAAGTTAAGTTATGATATAAGTGCTCATGAATATTTTTTGAATATTTTTAGTCACCCCCTTTTTAGACATATCAAAGCACAGCCCATGCCCTATATGTTGGCGTATCCAAAGTGTTCATAAACCTGCACTTCTGAGGACCTAAAACGCCACTGATGCCGTAGTTGGCGCGGCCAACTACTGGGCTCAACTCTTTTAACAATATACCATCGACTCGAAAAGAATAAGAAAGCACAATACAATCAAATACAGTCGTGAATAAAAAAATGTTATTGGCCTGACTTTAAAATTTTTACTATCGGTACATTTAAGTTGTTCTTGCTAACGGCATACGAAATTTCACAGAAAAACTTATTGCAGACAGCAAATAAAACGCTTTTCAAGAAGCCATTATGCACAATGTTATTCCACGAAAAATTGCTTATTGATCACCTAGTATTCCTTTCAAAGCTTGCGTCACATTCTTAAAGGTATTTTCATGTACCATAGCAGCCACCACGCTTCCATTGCGGTGGCGTTCTATTCGAAGTGCGGTATAATGTGCAGGTCGTGTTCTCACGTAGCGAAGTGTTTCCTACCAGTTCAGCGCGTTTCTTTTGTGTTTTTAACCCCATATGAAGTGGTATTGTAGAGTTACTAGCTCCAACAGACGCGATCGTGCTATACTGGGCTATTAAATTGATCATGTGTTTTATTTTACCACAAGTGCAGGTTAATAACTAGAGATCGGATATTCGGATGCATATTCACTTAAAGTTGAGATGTTAGCGAATGTGGAATGCGCTTTTGTATCGAAAAAATCCCGCGGTTCCGGGATCAACAAGGTTTCTGACTATTGAATCAGATTAGTATTATAATCTATATATAACTTACTTTCAAATGTTGGCTTATATGGAATGCACTATAGTAAAAAAAAACCCACGATTACGGAATCGACGAATTTTGTGTTTTTCCTGACTATATAAGCGGATGCATACTATCTACCTACCTAATATTGTAAAGTAGGTAGGTAAATCCCAAACTGCCATAGCAAACAACGTTAATATAAGATAACGGACTACATATATTTAGAATAATTAATGTAGGTACCTATTGAAACAAATAGTTAAAAATGATTGTGCTTAGTGAAATTCTGTTAAATTCCTGTCCTTTCCACATAGCGAAAAAAACAGTATATGTTAGCACCATTATATTAATAGAAAACGACGATAAGCATTTTGCGGGTTTGTGAGTGGGACGGCAAATTATAGGTACCTGCTTATGCGCAAGTAGCTACCCCGACAAATAGTTCTCTTAGTTCATTTAATTACAATAATTGCATTCGTCGCTGTGCTTGCCATGCTCCGGGTGTTTTTTTTTTTTGTTTTAACTAACACACACCACCCCTCCTCTTACACCCTACATATACATATTTTAGAAGTCGCTTCTTTATTATACACCCGACTAGCTATGCATTCCCGGTGTTCACAGCTAAAATTTAACTTTAGGTAAATATGCATCCGAATATCCGATCTCTGTTAATAACGTAAGATTATTTTAGAATTAAAAGGTGTAGCAATTATAAAGATATTTTGTGACAACATAGTTTAAATAAAAGAGTGTCCATGGAGTTTCCCTCCATAGGAACGCACTACGCTTTGAATGCCAGCTTCATCTTTCTAACTGAGCGACTCCTCAGGCAATTCAAATGTGCCTGCTGTAGGTAAATGGTTTAATTGAAAATATGCTTTTAGCTTGAAAGCGAAATAAAGAAGATTAAAGTGATCACAAAAGTACTCATGGCTGAACATGATCGACCTATCAAACATGTTTTGATGTTTATGAGTAGAGGTGCTCGCAATGAAAGTTCTTGCAAGCTCAACATCAGATGAGAAGATTTTAATATTTCAGTTTACTGTTATTTATTTTTGAATAAAACATGCACACGCTTTCAAGTTCTTAAAGACTGCGACGTAGAGTCAAAAATTTCTAAACAAAAAAAAATTGGAAAGAATGATGTGGATTCTGTTGTTAAAACTACTGATATCTACAGACTCTATTTTAGCATATGCTAATCTATTATATTTATTGCAATTTGTTATAGAAAAAGATCACCATGATGGCGTGGTCTCTGACTATAAAGGTAACAACCACAAGCTGTTGACGTGCTACAAGATACAGAGGGCATACTGTCGCAATTCGTTTTACACCAAACCCTTGCACTGCGGCTTACAGCCAATAAAATAAACGCTGTCGGTGAGCACTCACCTTTATATCGCGCATTAATTCTGCCCCAGGGAAAAGAATCCAACGTACACAGCAATCGGAATAGGTTTCAGTTTAAGTGTACACGCATACATTCTGTCGCTGAAAAACTATTACGTTTTATGCAGAAATAAAACCGATTTTTTTCACAGTATTTGTAACTACCGAGATTATAAATGTGGAAAACTTGTAAAAGTAAAGTTATACTAAATTAAACATAGGTACTTTACCTTGAAAAATATCATGAATTTATGGTACCAATTCATCCTACTAATATAAATGCGAAAGTTTGTAAGGATGGATGGATGGATGTTTGTTACTCTTTCACGCAAAAAGTACTAAACGGATTTGGATGAAATTTAGCACACAGACAGTTTATAACCAGGAATAACACATAGGATACTTTTTATCCCGATATATCCACGGGGTCAAAACTTATGCGGGTGAAACCGCGGGGCGCATCTAGTTAATAATAATAATAATAAAATGTATTCGGTTATAAGGTAAAATTATGATTTACATTGTTTACGACCGAGAAAAATTGTATATAAATAAACCTATATAAATAAATAAACCTACCTGATCCATTAATTGATATTAAATTATTTATTGATTAGGTACAACTAATAGCGAAATTTACAATCATAAACTAACAAATTATCTAATCACTACACTACCTTAATAAAATATATCAAACACGGAATGAATCTGGAATCTGGATAACTTACGATCGTGGTCCGAGAGGTACCTACACATAACAAAGGGTAGTGTCAGTGTCAGGTTGTTTGCGTGACCACGACCGAGCGGGATTCCTCCTCACTCGTTTACAGGATCGGCTTACTTCGGCATTCCTCGGACGCAGGACGAAGCTTTACGAGACCGTTGAATCAACGGATCACACGCCCTTGCGCCACTCTCACTGTCGAAGGAGCTGTGTTTCGGTAAAAGTGTTTCTGTGGGAATGTTTGTTGGTAAACCTTGCTACATGGTTCGTTTCAGGGGTTTCTAAGATTGCTGAAGTTCGCAAACGTAGGTAACTGTAAGTTTAAAAAGCTTTCAATCTAACAACAGAAACCTGTTTTTCTTTTATCTTCAGCTTTTGTAAAAGGTTGTGGTAGTTAAGAAATTTTGTCATGGCTCAAACTTATTGTTTATTACGAAGGGAAATTTTAATTAATTCCTTGCTAAGTCGAAACTTAACACGTAAGACCTTTTTAGTAAATTAGTAATTTCAGTTACTTAATAACGAGTGACTCTGGCAAGAAAATTAAATTAAACACGCACGAAGTAGCCCCGACGATAATGAAAGCCGAGGCGAGCGAGCAAATTATCATCCAGTTGGCTTCACCGGGTTACGCAAGACAATAAGCAAACAGCTGGCTCGATGTGCAATAGGTAACCCGCCCCACAATTGTAGCCGTTGATCATAATCCAGATACTGCACCAACTATGGCAAGCATTTGTGTCCGTAGGCCGAGAGGCGCACGACCGCTATCGAAAGTGAATTGTCGTGCCCGCAACAAACATGTCGCCCAACATTTGCTTCTTGTGCGCCGTGACTAGACCTTCGCGCAATCGGACATTAGGACTACAATCATAAATGACCTCAGCGTTTCCAATCGATAACTTCGACATTAAATACTGCCATTTCATTTTGACTTCCTTTAATGGATATTATAATACGCAAACGAAGTTGCGCCAACAGCCAAGCTTATATCAAGCTAAATTTTGAAGGACCTAATTCGTATCAAAATTGTTCTTCGCCGGTCTGAAACTAATACTACTGTGAAACAACTAATATAAGATGAAGACAGATATACAATTATGAACGACGTTATTTGAGACCTAAATCTCGTTGAAAAGTGTGTTTGCGGGCACAGGTTAAGCGCAATATTTACATTATCAATTGTATGTCATCGGCGTCTTCGGAGCGATGTTTTCACTCGCGCGCGCGCCGTGTTACCTTTCGAAAGCGTTGACTCATAAACAAAGCGACCTCTGAACTTAATAACAATGTGAAGCGGGCGTGCGAAACGGGAGATGCACCCAGCGACTTGCAATAATTCTTTCGGGGCCCATCGAGTCGCTAGGTACATGACGTGCCATAATTTAGTGTTGTGTACAAACGGCAAAAACTGTTCACGGTTTGCGGCGATCGCTCAACGAGATAACACCCCTATAAAGAAACTTTATTGTCATACTTCTGACCCACATCTGTTGTTACTACTAAAATGGTAAAGAATAATGAGAAAGTATAAATTCTTTTCCAAAATTTACTGCTATCGCTTTTGGTCAGTATCGTAGATGGCTAACACAGGACCTTTAAATTTCAAACTGCATTAACGAGACAAGGCCAACGAGAATTTATTGTTAAGAGAAAATATCGTTGCAATTATCTGATATGGTGGAAATCGTGACAAACCTGAGGTCAATATATAATTCGGCATCTTTGACATATAAAGGACCTTGTGCCACTATTGTTTCTGTCTATTGTGTTTGATTTATAAGAAACCATAACACTAAAATATTGGAGCAAAGATTATTTTGTATCTTTCACTTACCTATTGCGTGTCTGAAACGCACACGACTGCCATAACTACATGACTCTTAAATCACGTAAGATTCGGAATGGAACTCGCTGTTATTATTCACAGTTGTGAGTAAAAGTAGATCCGACAAGTGATGTCAGAAGACGGGGCAAGACAGTGACCCCGATGTCGCGTAATCCGCGAGCTTTGTTACGAAACCGGTATACATTCAAATGTTGCACTGGAATCTATAGGCCTTGTACCAAATGCACATTTAAGTTGGACTTGGACTTCATGCATGTTCATCATTTGACATGTGCATACTGACTCGTCTACTTCGTACGGGCATCGAAGATCGAGTAGCGATCCATTTTATAGCGATACATAATTCGGAATGTAACCGGCAATCTGATGCACTTTGGTCTCGGGGAACTGGCACGCTACGTGAAACTATTGAGCAACCCCACTTAAACGGCGCGATCCCCACCAAAGAGGATGTTTGTTAATCCGGACACGACTTCGCGTACCTACCTACTTGGCATTTTTGAGACAGAGAGTAGGTACTAGACAACCTACACCATTTTCAAATGAGATGTCACAAAAAACTTGTTGAATTCTTTGTGCCTATTTTAACACCGGATAAAGAAGATTCCTTTTGCCATGAATAAGACCGTTAAGGGACGGGTAATCGCCGTTGACCTTGGCCATACAAATACGCGTCGCGCTGACGCCGCGCCGCCTTTCGATTTTATGAAACCGAACGGCGGCGCGGAACCCCCACGGGGAATAATTATATTTAGTTACAAAAACAAGAATATTTGAAAAAAAAAACACAGATAGATTAATAGATAATAAAATAGTCTGGTCATACAAAAAAAAAACATGAAAATATCTTTAGTAGTTTGAAAGTAATAAGTGTTTTATGCTTCGGGTAGACATTAGTTCCTGAATTTATTTCATAAAGTATTTTACTACAGTACTTACATATTCACATATAGAATTGATGTGTATGCGTTCTAGTTTAAATTATATTTTTTGCATAGCTTACTTGTATTATATGAATGTGTAACAGATTTAAAAGTCACTAAAATCATATATCTGCGCCTTAACAAAAACGTTTTTTTTTATATTTAAATCTAATCTAACACCAACACCAATGAATTTGTAAATTAACTTTTACGATGCGAGCATACGATAAAACAACTGGGTAATTTGAGCATTAACAACTTGACACCTACAAATTAAATTCGTGACCACAAACAATTTCAAATGTACACACGAATTAACAGAACGATATAGTCGATGTTCCCACACTCTCCTGCAATTCACTAGATAATATAAAACGCAACGTTAATAGGAACAAAACATTTCGAAAATTAAATAAACACGCACATGCACGCTCTGGCGGGTTCAGTATAATTCGATAATTTACAACATTGAATCCGGCGCGAGCGCCTTCGGCTGTAAATAAGATTCTCATGAAATTCGGCAGCAGCCGCCGATCGTATCTTAGGCACGCTATCCATCATACGGCCCTAGCTAGTCACGCAACCATCAACCTAACTAATTATTATTTTCAACTATACAAAACAACATGTCAATTACAGTAAAAATCTACTCGTAATGATTTATCACACTGGACGAATCGAGATTTGTACTACTTACATATCTACCAACTACCCAGTTCATAATTTGTCATAATATACTAACAGGTGCACAATCTCATTAACGAGCAGCTTGTTATTGAAAGTGACAAGCGGTCACAGCAATATTAACCATCAGCGCGCTCGGAATGAATAAAATTAAGATAAAGCAAAGGGACGATCCTCCACTTCAATTACGGCAACCCACACAATGATTAGACGTTTCAGTAGAAGCGCTGCTCGATCGAGGACCGACTTGAGTTATTAAGTGCTAGCTTTGTTACAAATATATTCAACATGACGTGGATTAATGGAATAAAATGCCAAGCCTTTTTTATATTTGATTGCGTTCACTCCTTGTCAACATTCTAACTCCCGGATTAAGTGCAGTCGTTTATCTAAGCATTTACGTCCTACATAGTTGCTCTTTTATGGGCTATTTTGTGGCGACGCGTAACGTTTTATTTGGGCTACTCAGGTCAGTTCAGATAACGACACACTAAATGAATTTGTAACTCCATAAATCCTTTAGATTTAAACTGAAAGATTGAATTCACCAGGTCAAATTCTATATCACTGTCAACTCAAATCTATAGCAATGAGATTCAGGTCGGACACATTAAAAGTAAAGTCGTAGCAGTAGATAAACGAATAAAAGAAACTAGTTGTTCGTTATCTCGAGCAGAAGGGCGACCTTCAACTTAGCTCGACCAGAATACAGAGTAGCGTAATAACAAGAGACACTGGGCGGTAAACGTTGGACGCTTTCGTATGCAAAAAGCGTTAAGTGTTAGCCGACGCGGTTGTACGGGCCGAACATTAAACAAGCGGTTGCGTTGCGACCTAAAATAGAAATGGGTTGTTTGAGTAGGGTTCTTTCGCGAACGCTATTGTACTCGAACGTGTCTTGTGACTGAATGCGTTATGCTAATGCTGAGAAGCCAGTAAGATCACCTCTAGTTTGACAGATGATACATGATATGGTTTATCTAATTTTTTCCTGCGCTCGAAACCACAAGTCCAGTTTATTTCTTCCCTCCGTAAAATGTTAATAATTTAATTGCAACATCGTAATTCAGAAGTTAAGTTTAAGTACGAAACATCACTTCAAATTATCGTTAACTAGATTGTCTATAGGTAGAGAAACAATTCACATAAACAATTATAGTAACACTACCGTTTAAGAGCTATTAATTGCGGCAATTTGAGGGTAATTAAATACGAACGGGTATACTGAACAGGCAATCAGTCAATTCTCGACAACTACTCATGTTAATACGATGATTGCTTCAAGGGGGACTACTGACGGAGTCGATTTAAACCCTGATTGCCTTGATTTATTGTTATGAAAGCGTGAAAGTTATCAATTTCATTGACTTTATCGTTGAGCATAATTCAGAATCTTTTCTTCACTGTAATTTGAATGAAGATTATAAAATCTTCATGTAATTTATTTGTCCACGCGAGATGGATGAGTCAAGTGGTTGTCAATGGAGTGTTTAGATGGCCATGACTTCTAATTTTGAATCTGACGTGAGCATTGTGTAAATCCCAAAAAATTGTAATCACCTGTTGGGCGGTTAAGTCTCATCTCTGCATCCTTTCACTCAACCAGGGAAGGCAGGGGTTATCTATTTGCTGGACTTGGTTCCTGTATCTAGCTAAGCAAGCTCTGGACAACATCATGGACAATTTATTAGATTGGAAACATTTAATAGATACCGAATAGAGAGAGAGACTCTACTTCTATCGAACAGAAAGTATAAGGTAACATACATTTGCCTTAGTATGTAGAATTTCGCTTGACACAGTTTTAGATCGCAGTAACAAGCAGACAAATTCTAGTTATTAGTTAGCCCTAACATATAGTTAAGGGTCAGTACAATGTTGCGCTCATTATGCGAATTTCGCGGGTTCACGACGTATGGATGACCCTGCGGCCGCCGACGCTCACGACCAGCCACAGGCCGCAGCATTTGTTCTAACAAAAGTACAAAACTAAATCGCGGTTAGGTTTCTTAAGGGAATTTACATAGTATAGGGGTAAAACTTAGAGACACTGGTCAGTCTAAAATAAGTTGGAGATACTATATTTTGAGTCTTAAGAGGCCATGCTCTTGAGGTATTTTTAATATTTCGAATCTAGGCGTTCCATAAATATCTTACAAAACATTCATCTTTATCCAAACATAAAGAGCTTTATTAAAAATCATAAAGCTTACAAATACAAATTCAATAAGTACCGATCGGGACTATCGAGTTTTCTTTGAAGTGCCAGTTAAAGGCTTACGTATTGTAAGGTAATGGCGACAAAAGGCTGAACCTTGCAATCTTTAAATAATAATGTATCTTGCGATTATAATTTGATTCAAGCCAGCTTTTATGACCGGATAGGACATTGGAATCGTTCCTGTCTCGCTAAACGGCCCTCGTAAATTCTCGATTAAGACGGTACACATTTGAACGACAAAAGCCTCGCGCCAGAAATGACCGCCGCGGCAGAGGCTGGTGCTATAAATTTCATAATTAATTTTATTATCGAAGCCATTGCTCGCACGTCGACTTAAAGCGAGATTTGCGATCCAAAGTCACCGCCGCCGTCCGCTTTATCATTAAACGTTCACGATACTTCGCCCGCGCTCCGATTTCATAATGTCCCTTAATGTTCTATAATTGTTTGTGAATAAAAGCAAGCGCCTAAAAGAGTTCGACACGGCATACGGAGCGTCTCTGTCAAAAGCCATCGTTGTAATAGAGTTCTCTTTCACGACCGCTGCGCGGTTATAAAAGCTAACTTATTTTTCAAAGAAAAGTAATGAGAATTTAACTTAGCGGAAAACGGTCGTCGGGGCTAGCGTTTCGTGAGCGGCGATGGAGAGAAAATATTTTTTCCGTTATTCGCGAGGTTGAACGTCGTCGCCACGATAGTCCGCGCACAGTGCACCCTCACAAAGACTGCAGCGCCACGCCGTCGTCGCTCCCGCCTGACTCTCTATTATAAGCTTAACGCCGAATAGAAACGGCTTTATACCCGGTACGGGTCGCGGGTTCAAAGAAAATTATAGTTAACGTCCCTCCCTAATTAACATACTAAACTAAAGGGTACAATTAATTATACAAATAATGATAGCCCTTATTTAAGGGCTAAAATATGGAAACATGGAAATTATTTGAGCAAGTACCTCACATAAACATTTTCTACCCCGATTTTAGATGAAATTCGCAGATAACACGCTCGTGTTAATCTTAATTTAGACATAATAAGCGGTACATAGGAGGTCGCAACCAAAGAGACCTTTAACTTTGTTAACGCCATATACGTTGACAGTATTGTAACCGCGAATGGTGTTCAGGAAAAACGTGACTTTCTTAAGCCGGCTTACTGTTTATTGTTACTTACAATACTGAGACGGAGAGCGAATGTAGTAGCGGTTTGGATCCAGTCTATTAATTTTCCTTATAATAAGATAAATCTAATTCATGGGTAAGAATTGGTTAGATCATACTGCAACTATCGTAAAACGTGTAGTCTGTCCGTTTCAAAATGAGAGATATGTGCATACATTGAGTGCATCAGCTGCACAAAAAGGCACAATCTCGCCAAGATAGGATAACAAGATAACAAGCGTACAGCGGCGGACTAAGACGGATAAAAACAAGACATGGAGCCCACTCGCAGACGTGTACCTTGTTTACTTAAACGAGGCCCACATTAAGTGCCTCCGGAGTAGATTCCGCACATCTCCGGTTCGCTGTGCCGGTGGTGCACTACGATGCATTTGAATTGCCTATATTTATATTTTAAAGATTCTTACACTTTTCTCGTAGTCGGAAGCCTTTGGGGGCGCGGCACATGTTTTTAAATGAAAGCTACAAATAAAATACAATCAATATTGAGCAAATTAAACATGTTGGACGTAGTAACGTTCCATTTTGGAAAACTAACCATTTGCGCGGTCGCTGCAGTGAAGGTGCCACGATCACACTTTCTCTTCGATACATCTTTAATCTATACATACCTATAATAAAATAGTAACGAAGTCAAAACTGTACATAGAGTATTTCTGAATAAAAGCAATTGCTGCGAGGTGTGGGTACGAGTCTGATGTCGAAAATATAGTTTTTTGAATTTTTATCTGTTTGTCTGGATGTATGTTCCGGATTGGCGCGAAAAACGGCTGAACGGATTCGAATGAAATTGAGTATAACCTGGATAAACACATAGAGTACTTTTAATCCCGGTAGTACGTTCCCGTGGGATATTTTCCGACATCCACGCGGGCGAAGCCGAAGACCAAAGCTAGTACATAAATAAAATAATTTTCTGTTGTTATTAAGTCCTATAATAACAGTAGTCTTAAAAAAAATATTTACATTCAGAATAGAGATAAGATTCCACTTTAACTTGTGTTCCCATGATAATATGCATTACATTAACAGAAAATATATGTATATTCAAATCACGTAATCAAAAGACTTCAACGCGTTTCTATCGATTTACTTTAAAAATCTATGAATATCGCTGAACAAGTTCACAAATAAAATTTTCATTATGGAAGTCACGTGTATCCCATATTTAACATACTTTTAACAATATGGAGACTGCGAACAGAATAGAATATAATTATAGGCTACAAATTCTATTTTTTGCTTAACCTTATCTAAATTTTCTGACAGATTTTGCTTTACAGTCGAGGCTTATCTCCAATGTTAGGCAATTGCCACTATAATGTGAACATTTAGATTTCTTAATGACAAAGCTATGTAAATTGTGGCTTAAATCAGCCAATACCGGATGTTAGGAATGTGCAAACAGGTAGGTAGTAAGTTGACGCTTAAGTAACCGATGTATTATTCAAGGCATGAGTTAAATGTTTATCTATTGTTATCAGTACGAGGCGATCGTGTCATTGCACACGTACCCTGCCCACGGCCGTGCGGTTGATGACAGAGATGCTGTAACATACTCATAGAGCTTTAAAACCAAAGCTTCCAGCGATTTTCGGGATCTATGCTCATTCTCGTAGTTGTTTGAATAGAAATATATTGTGGTTGTAATTATACAAAGTCAGAGAGGTATTATTAGCAAACCTATATTAAAACTTGATTTGACAGTAAGTATTAATTATCCTAATCCAATAAGAAAAAGATTATTTATTATTTTCAGGTTTACATTCTCTCAGATTTTTTATTAGATTCTACTCACCGGCGTTATTTTTGGAATAGTTAATTAGTTATACTGGTCAATGAATATTTAAGACGCTCTCCAAATCTGTACAACAGAGGTAAACATGTTATTTTGAAATATAAGTTCCGTCAAGAATGTTTAAAATAAGCTCATCAGTTATTAGTGTCTCCATTCCGCTCGCCGCGAACTCTTCTTATTTGACAACTTACACGCATTTTGGTACATTCCCGTCGGCCCACTCGCGCGACAATCTGATGTGTATGTGAGAACTTACGCGTACTCATACCAAAATATGTGTTACTCACCACGGTGTGAACTTCCTTGTTCTGAAGAAAATCCTATCTTCTTATAACACTTAACAAAACGTGCCAAGCATAGAGCAGAGTTATGAATCAACGCTTTTATCACTCCGAAACATGCCACATATAAAACAACGGCGTCCATTAAGTGCTCGAATAAAACGTACTTTAACAACCGTCTACGTAATTATTCATTCAATTCTGATGATACCCTATACACCTGTGAAAGCAAACATCAAATCTCTCGAATATTGTTAAAACAACGAAAAGAGCCGAACAATCGCACGTCAAACATTAACAACTCCTGACGTAATAGAAACAGACGAGTGCAGTAATCAACTCTAATAAGAAGGTGAGAAGGCGAAGCGTATTTATTACTTTAATGGAATATCAGCAATTAGGGCCACAGATAGAATCAGTAGCGCTGACAAGGTGCAAACGAGAGTGGTTCGACCGGATGCGTAGGGTCGGCCGGCACCCGAACTAGTTACTCACTTTAAAAAGTTAATATACGCGATTGTGGTCAGTACATCCTTCAAGTAGAGACTATAGTAGCATGAAAAATGTGACAGCTAATATTTACTTTATTGGCGACTGTAACCAAATAAAACAATACCGCCGATGAATTACCATGGAGAATGAGCGGAACGGACGGATTAAGTGAAATACAATCAAACAAGGAGGCGTACGTGCCAGGAGTTTAAAACAGATACAAGAGAAGTTCCCGATTCGGCGACTAAGTGTACGGGAAATTTGTTTGTCTCCATTTTTGTACATAGCCATTTGCAAGTTAGATTAACTTAGTGTTCCTTATTTGGAAATTTCTAAGTTCTTTATGGGACCATCATGAAAGTATCTACACACCAGCTGTTTTGTAGGCATATAATTGGAACGTTTCGATAGTTTCCTTACTCTAACTTCCTACTTTTATAGAATACAGACAGCAAAAACAACAAGCAATGTTTATTAACAGTAAAATTAAAATAACAAAAAGACCCGTCCATTAGGAAGAATAAAGTCGGTAGCGAGTAGCGTGTGAGTATTTTAACGCCAAACTATACATTAGGCGCCAAGAATCAGGAAGAGCCGGTACCTGAAGGCGCCGGCACCGTTCAACTGCGCTGACTCAGCAGGGCCGCACTCCTGCGCAGCCGCCATTAACGCGCAACTTATCATTACGCCGCGTCGCGCGCGCACTTCGCACTACCAAAAACACCAGTCATCCGTCCCATTCTGACCAATTAACGAGCCAACTGCAATTTGTAAGCATAAAAAAGCAACCGTGACGAGATGTCGATATTACGTGTCCTTGTTAACTACTGTGAGTTTTTATTTATCGACGAAATTCTGAACGGTCTATTGAGATGTCAGTAACCTCGTGCGACCCTTTCAGCTCTCCGTAAAATGTAGAAATTTTATGCCGATCTATAACGTTTACAAATGGAGAACTCAATGCTTTAAGTTAAGTTCAGATGGCAAGCGTTTCGCACGTTTTGCTAACGCAGGCTTCATCATCAACATTATTATTATTATTTCAGCAGAACGACGTCCACTGCTGGAAATAGGCCTCCCCCAAGCACGGACTTCGGCCGGTTCTGTGCTAATAAACGCAGGCTTACAATGTCACGATCAAACTGAGCTTTGGTATGTAAACGCCTATCAAACTTTTGTCATCAGATCGTAACCTTACGCTTAAGTCAAGTTACAATCAGTTGATTAGCAAAATAATGGAATGTCATTGACTCCTTGCAGCCATAAAAAATACGCACATTTCGGAACGTATGATTATTTAAATTGGAACCCTAAAAGTCAAAATTGACAGTGATGTGATAAACAAATTATACCCGTGATTATTATGCAGAAATCATAATTGTTTTCTGTTTTTTTTATTGAAAGCACGTAACTGTTTTTTGGAACCCACTGATTGAATAAAGATAATTTGAGAAGCTTAATACCTAGTGACTAAAGTAAATAAAGTCTTTTTTTTTTTTTTTGAGGGTGGGAAATCATCAAATAACTTCTCCCGCTCTGGGCGGAGCGGGAGGGTGTGTCAGACTCTTACTGACTAAAACCCACCCGTATTCCTTCCTGTTGCCTGTGTTGCCAGGGGACTCGGTGACCCATAAGTACCTTCCCGCGACCCCGGCAGGCATCGGCCCTAGTGGACCCCTACATCTGTGCTGACATCTCTTTGAGGCGCGCGTGGAATACGACGCGCCGTCGACCCGGGCCTTACGGACGGTGAGCTACCCATTGCTCACCGTCCGCAAGCCCGCGCCTACGGTGGCTGGAAATCCGCCCGAGATTCCCGACGCCCAGGGCGTCTCCTGCGGCGGCTAGGGACGAGAGGGCGCGAAACGTGCCTTTCCCTCAACCGTCCCGCCCCCTCCTTCGCGAGCATTACTGCTTCGCAGAAGGAGGTGACGGCTGCTCATGCCCTCTCGCTCCGTACCATGGCCTGAACCAGGGCCGGACGCGAGAGGTCTCTGCCGCCGATCGCCTCCACGAGGAAAAGTAAATAAAGTCTAAAGCTTTAAAATCGTGACACTAGCAGAAGAACGGTACATTCTAGTTTGATTATTAAAATCGTCTCCCCAGCAGATCTACTTTACTACGGTCTGTTCCAAAAGTTTCTGTTGAAAATGTAAACAAACCTTATTCAGGTTAAATTCTTACGCAATCACTCACTAAAAGGAATTAGTAACACATTCATCCGTATTTAGAAGGTTTCTACTTTATAACTCACTACTTTTTCCAATAATTTTTGTTTTAATATCATTATAAAAAGTGCGTTTCGGACCACGCACAATGAAAGGTTCCGTAGTTGGTATAAATATATCCTAAGAACAAACTCAAAGTTAAAAAACATGCTCCTAATACATTCCAACTAAAATGTAAGTTTCTACGCACAATATTGAAAGATTTACCATGCTATTTTAAGGATCTCCATCTTCTTATAGGGTTTTCCTGTAATCTAGAAGTAAAGAACTATTTTATGTACGATTTTTATTTTAAGCTCAGTAGTTTCGGAGATAGGGGGGAATGGTCAGTTTTCATCTATTTCCTTAAATAAATTTAAAAGTATTTATCTGAAATCCTTACAACAAGCCCCTTCATTTGATTTGTCACACTTACAGATTACAATTTTTATTTTTTTATTTCCTAATTTGCCCCCCAAAAGTGACCCCATGTTCCTTCTTAGTCGGTCCAGTAGATTCGAAGCAAATTGTCTGTGACAGACAGACAGACAGACCAACACACGAGTGATCCTATATTAGTATTCCGTATATTTTTTCCTTTTGAGGTACGGAACCCTAAAAATCATCGACGAAA
Source organism: Atethmia centrago (assembly GCA_905333075.3). Lineage (NCBI taxonomy): Eukaryota > Metazoa > Arthropoda > Insecta > Lepidoptera > Noctuidae > Atethmia > Atethmia centrago. Next base: position 13,430,326 of record HG995382.1, read on the forward strand.
ATTTAATTTATAAAAATTAACCTCATTTGTGAAATGAAAAACATTTTAAAGGGTATTTTAAATGAGAATATCGGGTTTAAGTATTCAAATAATCAAATCAAAGAGCTCAATTTGCACGTAACACTACAAATTGGCATCCACGAGTACGCTTTTTGATCCAATTGTTTACGTTAGTATAGTTTGTGTTAGATATACAGTCTGTTCCAAAAGTACTAGATGCAATACTTTTGGAACAGACTATATATCTGAAAAACATCTAGCCTGAAATAACATGGCGCATGTTAGTACCAAATGGTTAACGCAATAGCCTATTAGGTACCTCCTTCCTAACGTGTTTAACATTAAATATTTCTAAAATATTTACTTAGCCATTGAGGTTACGACCATCTGTTATTACTAGATGTATCGTAAATCTTTTGACAGCAGCTTTTATGTGGAGGGCCTCCGAAGACGTCAGCCGCCAACCAACCGAATATTCCTCATTGTACTGTCGTCATATTAACTGACAGTACACAAAATAATCTGCTATTCATTAAATATTCATACATACAAGTGCTTGCGAAAAGCTGCCGTCACGACAATACCATCATCTCAAAACTCGACGTTGAGCACAATTAATTTAATTCACACTCTAACCGCAAGGTATACAACATTAGATCCGAGATATAATGGCTATTTTCACTTAATTCGACTCCTCACATTTCACACACCACACGAGTGGTATATGTACTGACAAGCCATAAGCATAGGAATGTTACGAATACTCTGCCATATTCTCATTTAAATGTTGATAAAATAGTTGAGATGAACGAATTTTCGACATTATAACAAGCTGCTCAGCGGCCAGCGCATAGTTTTAAAGCAACGAGGTGCCCACTCAATTGGAGTGCTAGTTAATTGATAGGTGCCGCGACTGCGGACGAATGAGATGTCGGTTACTGGACGCGAGAGGCTCGAAGCATTCAATTTGCTTTAAATCAGCGCGGGGGACGCACGTTCGGACCGCAATTAAAAACCACAAGGCTGCAGGATATAATCTGCGTCAACACTCACAATGACCGTCCAATTTCAAAATATTATTCTACGCGTTCTTAAAACGAAACTGGTAACAAGCAACGCCCAAATTAACGGGTTGCTGTGAACCCGACCTTTAATTACTTTATTTGAATTTACATTCCGTTAGCAATTACTCCAACAATTTCCTAAACTAATAGTTATCACATCTATCAGCTTATAAATGCAGTGAACATGTGTTAATTTTACAAAAAGGTAAAATCTCTCCTATTATATGTATGAAAAAGGAGATTAAGTAGAAAAATGTTATAATTTTTATTTAATTTTTTTGACTGGCTCGTTGGTCTATTGGTCGCAAGCGCTACTGCTGAGCATGAGGTCCTGGGTTCGATTCCCGGGTGGGGCGAAGTGTTATTGGGTTTTTCTACCTGGAATTTCTCGGTAGGAGCCCGGAGTCTAGATTTGTGCCCGGTTGATGGCAATAGGCTCGCCCCCTATTACGAGTACATGGGACTTAAAAATAACTGGCGAAATGTGGGTGTACTACAGGTATACCTCTGCCCAACCCTTCGGGGAAACAAGGCGTGATGTTATGTTTATGTTAATTTTTATATACTAAAACTGTTTCTAGCTGCACTTACAGCTAGAAACAATTTTAACACATAACAATTCTTCTTGTTGAAAAACTAAATTAAATACAACTATGGCATTAGTTATATTTACTTTAGTTTTAATTTATTCCTATAACTGCAATCAAACCGTACAACAGCAAACAATGTGACACAGAAAACAAGAAGATTTCCAATATGGAAGCTGATTCGCATTAACAACGCTGAGGTGATAACTGCAGACACAATAGATAGAGTCAAAGTCTTGAGACAATTGGAAGCATTGCAGCGTCAAATGAGATGTTCTCAACAGCCAATCTCCCAGTTCAATTTGCTCTAAATCAAAGACACGCGCGGCGTACCGTGCTACGAAGACTATACGAAGTTCCTCTAGAATGCAATTATGACTCGTAATTTTGCACGCATAATTATAAACGTTATCAGATGACAACGTGAACGATACACCGTATTTATCCTAGGGGTTAATTAATCCTGTATCGCAGTTAGCTTTGTGATTCAATTAGAGGATTAAGCGGATTGTGTTTTAAGAATATAATTGAATTAATGTTGGTGGAATTGGTACAATGAATATATGATCACATATTTTTAACGATAAGCGCTATTGAATATTTTCTAAATCATTCGAATTTGATTCTAAATATTTGACTCAATCGTAACTTATTTTCTAAGATATTTTTTGGCAATGATTCCAACCATATTTTTTATCGCTTAGGAATTCATCACCTGCAGCACGTACTTACTGGCTGCTAGTTTTCATGCTTGATTTGAACGGAAAAGAGAAATTCTAAAAGAGTTTATTAACCCAACAAGACGTTTAAAATAGAAACTGGAAATAGAAAATGTTCGAATTGTGGTCAGAATAATACCTTCCACTGACAATGAGTCGTAAAACCGTTGTGTTAAATGGGTAGGAGAAAATCTTTACAAATATTAATGTTAAAGTTAATTCGGGCCATCAAGTGTTGCGTGCTCCAGCGAATCTAGAACGCAAAGAAAATCAGAAATTGTTTGTTATAAGGTTCATGTTTCTTAACAACTGCACATAACTTTAAGTGAAGCAAAGAGTAAACTTTGTCCGATCATTATAGGTAGGAAATAAAGCTTGTTTTATACAACAGGTCTAGTTTTACCGTTGTTTTATGAAATTATTAACATTCAAAGATTTGTTTTAAATGAAATGTACCTTTTAATAACTATAATATAATTACAACTTATAAAGACATTTGAAACATAAGTACTCGTTTATATAAAAATAAATTAACTTTTCTCTAGTATACCTACGTATTATTTATGACTAACTAGAGTCGTAAAATATGTTTGGTTAAGGCTCGTGCAGACTAAGCAATCCAGTGTTTTAAATAGGTACTTACTAGCATTGTAAATTAATTTCATTCTTGTAAAATAACTTCTGTTTATGTTATAACATATTTACGAGTATATGTGCAATGTGCATTGTTAACCAAATGAAAGAAACCCAACACCAGTGCAATTGAAATGAGATAATTATGTTTCTTAAAAAATATTCCTTTTAACCATCTTTGAAAGAGCGTGTAACGAGAATAAAAGAAAAAATGTAAACAGATGTATAGCGAATCACGTTTCTTCAGAGGAAGTCTTGTGGTGGGGTAATATTTAATTATCCCGTGGCGGAAACGCGAGGCGGGGTCGCGTTGACCCCACCCGCAAACAAAATGGCCGCCGACGTTACAATTACATTCCTTTAGCAACCCGCGGAAGTCTACACTTTAATATTTACACAAGTTGCAGTTATCAAATTAAAGGAGCTACACTTTTTTCGTATTTATTTATTACTAGCTGCGCCCTGCGGTTTCACCCGCGTAAGTCTCGATCCCGTGTGAATGTCAGGATAAAAAGTATCCTATGTCCTAATCCAGGTCATGGTCTACCCATGTGCCAAATTTCACCCAAATCCGTTCAGCCGTTTTAGCGTGAAAGCGTAACAAACAAACAAACTCACTATACTCATTATTACTTAGGATTTAGGAAACTGCTGACAATTAAATTATATGATTTATATGTTCTGATTTACAAGTTGCATGTATGAATACTTACATAAAAAGCTACGTCACCCACAGGTACATTCCTTTGATTCACATTAGGTAGACATACCATTAAGGCTTCAATCAAATACATAAAGGGAACTGAACAACCGTTACAATTGGATTAATAAGCGCATCATAAATTTAAAAAGCTTCGTCGAGGACGTGTGACACGCTCTTATTAAAACTTCATGTGGACCAGACTAGACTTCAAAACCAAAAATAAATGATTACAAACTCTATTTCCTACACCATAAGGTGTAAAAGTCAGATAACTGATCAACGGTGTGTATGATACTCGAAAGCTCGATTCTCATCCTAAGTTGGCGTGGATAATCGTAAAGCATTGCAAATGTGCCACTGATGCTGTCTACCGTTTACATTGATGCAGATGCAATGCAACGTATTGGCAATAACAATTACGTGAGCAACCAGTGATGTTAAATCAGGGTAATAGGAAATTGAAAAATGTTTTTATTTTTATAACATAATTATTTTATTTAATCCTATGAAAACCTACATTCAAATCAGTCAGTGTGAATAAATATTCACATGTCCACTAAAAGGGGGAGAAAGGGGGGGGATAAATACCAAAAAATCAAATAGATATAAATTGGAATGAAAAAAAAAACACATTTTTGAACCCTTTTTAGCAATTGTCGTTAATTGAGTTTTTAATTAAATCACTATATTTACTTCTATATTAATTAAAACTTAAAGTTATAAATGTTTTAACTCCCAACTAACTGAAAAAATTATACACAGCACAATCGTCAGCCGCCCGTTGAAGTCTTTTGTATACGCGTCAAAATTAACTGTTGGGAACGAATTCGCCGCTCTATTTTTAAACATGGCCGGCCGGTCATTCACTCACATAAAATGGCAATAATTTATACTTGTACTAAATAAATAACTCGACAGTTAAAGAGGGAACATTTCGTATCAATCTTAATTAATACCCAGTGAAGGCAGAGGTGAATAAATTGGTGTATTAAAGGGCGCATGAGATATTTAATTATTGTCGATTTCGATCAACGCAGCCTCCTTGCGTGACATGGACAAAAGGGACGATCTTAAAAGAAGCTGACTTCTGAATATTATGGGGTGCAAAAGTGTTTTCTAAATGTTGTTTCAATATTACAGACATTGTTATGAAGTACTCGTATGAACCTCTAGTATTTTAATATAGAGTAGGCCTAAAGTCCTAAGATATTTGAGATTTAAGAATATCAGCCCAAATGTATATAAATATATAATAATAACAATGTCACATTTAACAATTCCAAGTTCAATAAAATCGATGAGATTTATTGGCTTTACAATGCAGTCATTTATATACCTATTAATGATAAGATTTTTTAGCGCTTGGGTCCGTATCTTTGTAGCGAAAACTTAACTGCAGCTATGTCCCTAATTTCACCAATACTCTCCCCTGTTAATTTTTTCACATATCCTACACTCTAATATCCCAAACGTCTTAACACTTGAGCATACACCAGTACGACCGTAGTCAACACTTTTGCGCGGGCGCCTCCCGCGGTCCGATTAAATGCTCGAACGGCTTGTGTAATGAAGCGAGATAAATCAACGGCGTCACACGCACCGGCTCCCGTGACTCATGACCTTACCCGTGCAGTTTGTCATTTCATTTGCACTCGTTACAATTGGATGAAGTCATTTTCTGTTGCAGTACACCCGTATTTTAGGAGTCTTGCTTCTAGTTGTAGTGTTGCTGTATGATTCTGCAAAAATATCACCATAAAAACTTAAGTGAAGTGAGCCTGATATGAGCTGTCAATAATGTCAATAACATTTGGAATAACAGCTCACTTTAAGCTCACTTCACCTAGTACTCCAGATACACAAAACAAGTTTTTCAAGCTAGGATAGCAAGCTAGAACCTCTGTAAACTATCCTGGCTTGCTGTCCTAGTATAGCACAAGCAATCGCTGTTTACAAGATGCCAGTAAAAAGCCAATAGCATTGCGGTGACATAGTCCGTAAAGTAAAATGATCTGATTGGGTACTATCTTCGCCGGCCACACAAGGCATTATACAAGCCAGGCTAGTAATATCGGTGGTGGGGGGCGCTACTAGCTCAAAAATAGAACCCCATCCTATTAAACTATCCTAGCTTGAGACGCTAGCTTACAAGCCTAGAAATGAAGCTAGTACTGTACACACGAAGCCAGAGTTACTAGCTTACTAGCTTACTAACACTAGCTTACTATCTTAGCATCAAAAACTAGCTCCGTGTATTTTGGGCGTAAGTTTTCACCGTGAAACTAACTATTTACAGAATACGAGTATACCAACATATAGCATTGCATCAAGAAAAACTTTTCTTTCAGCGCCTACGTGTAATGTAGGATGGTAATAAACTGCATGTTTATTTTAGTTAATAACCATGAATCAAAGTGTTATATGACAACTCCTTAGTAGTGGCGGTTTTCATGCGGTTATGAATACACAAAACAAGTTTTTATGTTGGTAAAACTTACCTTTGCTAAAAGTGAGAGTTCCCTCAGCGATTTTCACACTACATGCATCGTCAGTGATCAAACTGTCTAGCTAAGAGTACGTGCTAGGCTAAAGATCAAAGCCGAGTATAAATATCAACTGGACAAGAGTCTAGTCCATTACGGCTTACAAAGAGAGCCTAGTCGCTAGAATAAGGTAAGCCAACTTTTCGAAGTCCACAACTGACGCGCTACCGTGACAACTAGTGACAAGACGAATTTATTGAAATCTCTCTTATAACGCTACAAGGTTTTTTTGGCGCGTGGCTAACATTGGAACTTATGCCGCCATCTTGTTTTTTTTAATATATTTTACAAAACAACATTGCTACAAGCTTAACCAACAGCGCCCCCCTGTCAACTGCATTCCAGTGCCAAAAGATCCTTGTAGCAGTGTACAAATTATTCCATGCTTTTTATTCACCATACAAAACAATCGAATCAGACATTCAAGGCAAAGATAGAGTATTCTTTTCAAATACCCGTGCACTACATACATAATGTCATTCATAAATTAGAGTAACAAACATGTGGAGCGTAACTAAGGATAACCCATAATTATAGGGATTACCTCCTAACTTATTAAATATGTTTTATCATCAATTTATTTATCAACCTTTTAAAATACGGTACATGACAAGTAACGATAACAAACAGACTAAATTAAATTAATTTAATATTAAACCATAAACGTATTTATATGTAATTGGCAACAATCTAAATAATGATTTAAATTCGAAAGTAACAAATTTTAAAACGCAATTTAAGATTAAGTACGTAGCCCTCCAACGTTTTAAGTAGAAACAATAAATTCATCGACACTAATTGGTGGTTTTCTCCCATTTATCAGCTCATTACATCACAGTAGCGCGAATAAAATAAAATATGTGTGCGGAGCGGTCCGTGCGCCGTGGGCAGATCATTCGCATGCGATAAGCGTCGGTCAGGCACATCGTAAATTCAAAGAGCAGGCCCTGCCGAACTACAGACCTGATTGTGAGCTTTAATCAGTTGTGTGCCTACTCGCAGCCTCTGCCAACGGTCGCTCTGTCTTCATACCACATACCAGTTTCTTCCAGAAATATTTATCATGGCTCAATGAACAAAAAACTCCAATAAATGTTTGGTAAGAAATTGTGTATTATTGTATCTTTGGCTTGAAACAGAATTTATCACTGCTAAACTAGTTAGCGCCTCATAAATAAAGAGCTTTATTTTTATCGTAGAGCTACAGTTGCTTATAACTAAAACGCTTATGCCATGATTATATATGTTAAAAACCAACCATTGTCCACAACTTACCATATAAAGTAATTAGAAACCGGAAAATCTGCCCACTACAACATTATAATCATAATTGTAAATTATTGTTTGAAAATATTCGGGTGTAATACTTTCACCAAATCTCATGTTCTCATTAACATTTGTAGACATAGTTGTATTAAATATATATATAGCGGATTACATAAGCACATTCCGTGCTGTTTTCATCCAAATACGAATGTTTGGAAACGGATCCACAGTACGACTACAAATCCGAATTTATTCGAGCGGCTGCGCTTTGAAGACGGCTACTGCGTTGCATGCATGCAGATGAGCGAACAACGTTTAATCGTTTAATGGAGACTGCATTAATGTATCAGATTGAATGTTTATTTTTTATTCACGAAAATAAAATTACTCTTGCCAACTAAGAAAACGAATATTGTTATTGGATCTCTCGGAAATTGCGCTCACGCATTACAAAATGAACCTTTACCATAATACCTAACATATAAACAACATTGTATTTGTATTGCACATAAATCATAAATACAAGCGCTAACATAGCGAAACATACTTATTGAAAATGTAAACAAAGCAGATGCAAGCTCGTGGCTCGTGACTTGTGCACCAGTGAACTTTAAAATCGAAAACATTGTTTCGAAAATTAATCGATATTAAAGCCACGGTATCGATAGCATTTACAAAGCATGCACGCGTGCGGCAGAAGCATTGGCAACACAAACATCGCCCCACAATTCCATTATAACATTCTACCGCACGAGAAAATAAAAGGTCTCAAATTTACATAGCACGAGTGACCCGATCCGAGGCACTCGACGGAAATTCACAAAATTCGCGACGTCTCTTTTCAACGTGCCGCTGCTTTTAGCGATATGAGAAGAGAAAGAGCAAAGGAAATCGATGTTGCGGTTCAAGCACATGAGTAAAATGTCATGCAGAACAAAATCCAATTCCGTTTTAAAACATTGGTTATGCGCGTGAGTTACAATGCTCGTGGTTGTTGCAACTCATACCTCGGAACATATCGTAGCTGCAAAACGTTGCTGTTTAAGAAAAGTATCAAATAACTTACGTATTTGGTTTAATAGAAGTTCCCACCTCAACATAAACCATAGCGTTTATGTAAGTAGAATGGAGATATAAATTGTCAATAAAACCTATATGCTAGTGTCGCAATTTAAACAGAATCTGGAGCAAACGTAATGTAAATGTAAATTTTATAGCGCTCCAAGGCTTTGATCAAGCTTTGGCACTGACTTTAGATTCAACTTCAAGATAATTGAGTACGTTATGTGCCTAAATCTATGTAGATCACGTTTGAAGGACAAAATCTTAGGGAATACAGTAATAATGAAAGTTAAGTTATTCTTGCTATTTCGTTACGTATACTCCTATACATTTCCTTTTAAGGTTATCGTAATAAACAAGTTACAAAAAGTAATAAACAAACAAATTTACAGCCACACGTTGTTGGAATGATCTTCCACCACCAATGCGACGCCTGAAAACAGTACAATCCTTCAAATTCTAACAAAAAGTAAATCATACAAGAACGAATTTCCTTTAAACCCTAACCATGCACTCTAGTATTGGTTTACTGTACCTCAGCGGTGATGGCCTGCAGGCTTTGATTTGGGATCTCCTAGAGCGTAGGCTGCTTGGAATTTCGCTCTTCTGTCAGTGGGGCTGTATTTGATGTGCTACACTATTGCATTCCGTAATTTACGGTTAAACCTAATTAATGAACTGGCACCCTGCGGCTTATCAAGTCTAGTTCCTTTATAAAAAGATGTCCTAATTTATATTACTATTATCAAATTTCATTTATTTAATGGTAATATAATTCATTATGATCAAGATGCTATTCATTATTATTATAATTATTTCACACTTACGATTTTGTCGTTGATCTCACCAAGTTTGTCATCTACACCGTCCAACACTGTTTACAAAACAATACGTACACAATCACCCAATACATCTTTTGTTATTCCATCGTATCATCTATACGTAATGCGCCATCCATGTTATTTAATTAGAATTATGTAACCAAACCTGTATGTCAAAACTTGAAACAAATAATTTTCTGACAGCTGCGCGCACAGATTACTATAGGCCGGCGGCGCGTACGTCGTTGCCGACTGAACGGGATGTTTTAATTTTAAATATTATACATTTACCTACATGTAGAATTGAATAGTTTGTATTTATTTTATTTCTTATTATAATCTCACTGTATGCTGAGCGATGGCAGTTTTGTGTGGATCTGACGTATATTTTCCCCAACTTGTTCTTTTTGTATTTGTGTTCCTTCTTTGCGTCATGTTTACCGCAATTAAACGTATTTTATTTCTTTCTAACTTATACCTACTTGATTAATTTCATACATTTGTGAATAAATGAGTTTGAAAAACAAATTAAAGACCATTGTTTAATCTCCATCGTTAATTGTTGAAAATATTTAGTCAAAATACTAAGAAATGACCATAAAAAACAAAAAAAAATGAAGGATTTATATCTTAGAAAGCCCTGTTATGTAGCGGCACTCTTGACGATAAATATAACAAATATTACCTCATTTTTTAAAAGGTAGCCTAGAGCTAACCTACAATATGTAGTCATCATTTCATAACGCAACTACTAAAAGGGTAGTAGAACGACAAAGCAGACAATGTTATCTCTATGTCAATCTATCGATCACGCAATTACCTAAAGTGTTGCGCAAATGCACGCGATATTTTAGCGGGCATTAACCGGACCACGTAACACATAACCATGGCAATTAGTACATAGACCAGTGAGCGACAGCGAGCCTAAACCGATTATATCCAGCTTTATCGCGGGATCTCCAGCGTACGGCAGTCCCAACAATACACGTGAACAGATTCCTGCGCCATGACCGACACGCAGAACCAACCAGATCAACAAACTGCACGACTAAACTACGCCTTTTCGACCATTTCCAACCGGACTCCGGACACTTGCGAAAGATACCTATATATTTGCTTATATAGCACGTTCCTGCAACTGGTATTGTTGCACACCATTCTGTAATCATAATTCTTGTAAAACATGACAGTCTACCACAATAGAATAAACAAAATAGTGACTAAGATTGATAGAGGACTAACTGTTACCACACAAATAATAATATCTAAGTAAACAAGGTACCCTTCTGAAGTTGGTAGCCGGAAAGGTTTTATTAACGGCAATATTTTCTTACAGCACCCTCGTCGTGCAAGCGAAAATTGCATTAACATTTTTTGAGAGTCACTAGTCGAAACGATGACGAGGACGTTTAGTCTCACCGTTGACAGTGAAAAATTACGACTCCCAGGTCGGCGTAAGCAATACGATCGTTCGATAGTTCCTAATGTATCGCTGTCAATCGCATGTTTTGACGAGCGGAATCACTACTTGCTATCTGAGAGCCGCTACAGCCTCTGGTGGCGCAACCTTTGCTTAGTCATCACCAGTAATAGAAGCGTCACCCGGACGCCACTTTTGCAATTTAAATTACTTCTGGTATCCTTTCAATTCTATGTAGTAAACTTTTCCCGTAGTAAATACACTTTCATTTAAAGTGAAGCTTTGCAAGAAGCTTCCTAACAGATATTTCCACACTCATAAGCAATGTCTGCAACATTTACGTCGGTTAACGATTGGAAAGTTTACGTAAAACCTATGAATAGACACATAAAATACTTCACTATGAACCTTAGCAAAGCGCCCTACATGCAAATCAAGTCACGGTTCGACCTAAATTACAATTCGAGTACTTCTAACTGTGACTGACTCAGTGGAACCGAGTAATGAGCAAAATTATGTCCATCAGACAACGACACCACCGTAATTATGTAGCAAATGATGCCAAATCTAAGTTTTTGAGAAGAACAACTCTATTATAAAGAGATTTGGCGATGACGAGCCCATATAATATCACCATAAGCGTTGTTTAAACAAAACAGCTCACATAATTACACGAAACCGTTTCCCAGTAATACTGCGAGTAATCAAATACTAAATTACATTTTCAAGAAAATTTTATTCACATCCTGGTAGCTCCTAAGTTTATTTTCTGAACGCTTTGATCTACCTTTGATCAATTTGTAATATTGAACGTATGTTTTTGCAAGGATTATCCCGTCAAACCCCATCGGTCATAGAGGACGTTAAGTAATCAATTAATTATATTAGGAGGGTAGGTAGCCAGCAGCTTTAGGAATGAGTATATCGTCGCCTTAGAGTGAAAACCTCGGGAATGTTATTTGGTCATTTTTATTTATTACATTTTTGGAAAGCTAAACATCGCAACGCACGCCTTGTTCCCACAAAAAAAGTTTAGTCACCTGTAGCGCCATCTGGCGAGTTCGAAATTCTCGCAAAGAACAGATGAGCTTTTCAATTTACCAACACTTAGAATTTAATAATTATTCCAGTAAAGTTGCCTTTTTCGCATATACGAGGTTTTCACTCTAAGGCGACGATATCTAACTGATATCAACTTCCACTTATCCCTTGAACTTAATTGTAATTTTAGTTTGTGGGGGAGGACGGTCTGTAGTTTATACCTACTAATGGGTTATTTTTTATTAAATAGGACCGATAATTATACCTGAAAAAAAACTTTTTCATACTGACTGCCCTGTTCAAGTGGTAAAACATAAGTACGCAAGTTATCGTATCGTAACTAATTTGTTTATATTGAAAATCATGTAACTTATTCTATCTTTTCAGGATCAACACCAAGTACACAAGACATGACTTGTATTTATTTTATACGAAGACTCGGAATAAATTAAGCAACAATATGGTTATATCTCGGTACAATTATTCGTGTGTTGAACAAGCCCGTAGGCTGTACGACAACGCGCGACGTCGCCGCTCTCACGCAAATGCCAGCGTTATGAAACCGCTACGAGGTTGGAGCACTATGCCCAAACACCATTACTCTGAGACCTATACAGTTGTACTCTTTCTCCTTTTCCGGGCGTAAGTCGCAGAAGCGGCAGAGGTCATTTTAGGATGGTACCGTAAGAGTATTGTTATATTACCGGCATTACGTTCCCCAAGAGCGCTCTATGTGTCACAGCGTGCTCCACTTCTGTGGACACGCCAGTATTGCCGTGGGAAGTGGTTGCGGACAGTAATTGTACTCTATGTCATCAAATTATTTTGAATTAAGATATCGCCTCAACAATACGACAAGCTTGAAGTAATTTACTGCCGCTCACATTGAGGTTAACTGAAATAGTGTATCGTGAAGCTAATTTAATTCTAAGAAAATCGAGTGAGTCAGAATATGAAATCAAAAACGTTCGCGAAATTGTTGGAATTAGCTTAAACCGATGTCGTTATAAACTGTAATCATAAAATTGTTTTAGTAAATCGATTTCAGTATCTGTACAGCAAATGTCAGGGTAGAGTATAATTTATCATCAATTGCAGTTTAAGCAATTTAAATATTTGAACTAGTAAAATTACTCAGTGTTTCAGTGTGCGGTCTAGATATTCAATCAGCGTCGGCTTTGTCAACCGATACCTGGAGGTGCGCGTGCGCAAATCAATTTGCTCGCGATCTCGATAGCGTGAGATAGTCAATCTCTAACGAGCTACCGACCACCGACTATCTACTAACCTCTTACTTTAAGTATACCTATTTTAACGATTAAATGTTATTCCTGTCTTGACTTTTTCGCAATCGGATAGATATTATTGCAAAATTATATATATCATATATTGCATTTCAGGATTAGACATCTTTGAAATCACATTTTAGATTCATAAATGTAAGACAAAGGTTCCTGTGAACTAAATGAACTTAGCTGATATTTCACATGTTTTTCATTCGTTTCCCAATAAGACTTGTATTTAAAATATTCTAACGCCAATTACCTTTAAGGTATAACTATTTTACCTTGGGGTGTTAGGGCACGACATAATTATTGAATTCAATTATCTTAAAATGTCATAGAGAATAAATTAGCAACAACAAGCAGAACTGCATAACGTATAGGGATACAGCTGCCAGTCACTTTCATTTCTCGCGTGAATAGAATCAGTTCTGTCGGTGCTAGCGCCTTAATCGTTATGACTTACACAATTTCAGAAACCAGAGGTTCGCCAATATGAAAATACTTAAATAATATTCAAATAACTATAATTCATAGAGTTGACACTGTTTTCAGATAGAATGAGTGATTAAGTAACGCTTGAGTACTAAATAAATCAAAAGAACATAACGAAATATTCTCCTTTGACACACAGCCCAGATTTATATTGCGCAGTAGGTGAAATGACTAAAGTTTCACCAAAACACCATTAATTTTTTTTTAGTTTACAACCAATGTTTCATATACTTACTATAATTTTTTTTCACAAACAACTTATTCCGCAAATGTTTCATTTTATAAACACTCGCTTTACAGAGATTTATTTGGCAAATGCTTCTCTGTACAAATATTTCGCATGATATTTAATCATTTATACATTTTTCCTTTAATATTTAGATTCTTTTGGACAAATCACGTTTATACTGAATATCATTCATAATAAATTTTCAAACCAGTCACAAAGTGATCCTGACAGTATTGTATTGCATTTTTTTTTAACTACCTACCTAACTATTATTGCACTGACATTAGAAGTACGAGGTGCATTCAATAAGTACCTAGCCTCATCGCCAGGGGGCGCTGTAGTTTCAAAAGAGTTTTACCACAGTGTAGCACATTCTTTTTTAATTCTTTTTTCAAATTTTCATTCCAATCCCTTCATTTGTTTTAATTTGACAACTTATGGAAGCGAACGTGTCGATCGGTTTTACAAAAATGGAAAAAGAGCAATATCGTTCGGTGATTCCATTCCTATTTTTGGAAGGGAAAACGCGCATCGAAATCAAAGAGCGCTTGGATGCTGTGTACGGTGACTCTTCTCCATCGATGGCCACCGTCAAGAATTGGTTCAACGAGTTTGCACGTGGCCGTACGTCGGTTTTTGATGAACCACGTCCAGGTGCACCGAAAACAGCTGCTACGGAGGAAAACATTAAAAAAATCCATGATTTCGTATTGGCAGATCGCCGATTGAAGGTTCGGGAGCTAGCTGAGACTGTAGGCATTTCAGAAGGAACAGTGCATCATATTCTTCACGAGGAACTCGACATGAGAAAGCTGTCGGCGCGATGGGTGCCGCGTTTACTCACACCAGAAAACAAGCGCAACCGTGAGACCACATCGGAGACGTGTTTGGCGCTGTTTAAGCGGAATCCAGCGGAGTTTTTGCGTCGTTTTGTGACCGTCGATGAAACCTGGATCCACTGGCACACACCAGAGACCAAGGAGCAATCAAAACAATGGATCCAGACCGGGGAACATGCTCCAAAGAAGGCGAAAACTGTAAAATCGGCCGGAAAAGTTATGGCCACCGTTTTCTGGGATTCACAAGGTGTGATCTACACCGATTACCTCGAGAAGGGTAAAACAATTACAGGGCTTTACTATGCCGATTTATTGGGCCGATTCGACGCCGAATTAAAGAAAAAACGACCCCATCTGGCGAAGAAAAAAGTGTTGTTTCACCACGACAACGCACCGGTTCACACGTCTGCCGTTGCCATGGCCAAATTGGTCGAATTACGCTACGAATTGTTGCCCCATCCACCGTATTCTACAGATTTGGCCCCTTGTGACTTCTTTCTGTTTCCTAATCTGAAAAAATCACTCGCCGGGAATAGATATGGATCGAATGAGGAGGTCATCGCCGCCACGGAGGCCTATTTTGCAGAGTTTGACAAAAACTATTTTTCGGACGGGTTAAAAAAGTTGGAGCATCGCTGGGCTAAGTGTATCGAACTAAAAGGAGACTTTGTTGAAAAATAAATTGCCACTTTTCCAAAATTTTCGTTTACTTTTTGTAGGCTAAGTATTTATTGAATGACCCTCGTAGATGTGAATCATTCTGTTATCAATGCGTACAGTATTTTATACAGTTAACAAGTGAGTCAAATAATGGGGGAGGGGGAGATCCCCGCATGGGGGAAGTTTAGGAAAAGCATTTTTATTTTTCATATTAAAAAAAAGTGTATTTAGTTTTTTTTTATTATTATTTATAGTAATTTCTTTTTCTTGTTTAGCGTAGTCAACGGATCCCCTCCTATTTCTGTCTGCAGTGTTTAAAGGTACCTAAGACGAAGGAGATGACGGGGGCTCATTCGATCACTTGCCCGAGTCCGGGTGCCCCGAATCTCGAGCATGGCTCGCTCTTGCATCCTAAGTTCTCATTGCGTTTTTATTGGCATTTCATTGAATGACAACTAAAAAATTCTCAAAATGGCTGCCAATGCGTTTGTGTTTCGTTTCACCTTCAGCAGATACCATCAGGATAAAAATAATAACTTTAGATTGTCACAAAATCAAAATGTCCGTAGTTATTTACCCAAAAAAGTTCAAAGCACTGTGAAATCGATACCCAAATAAAATAACGAAAAATAATGTAAATTATCAAAATAAACATAAAAAAGGGCACGTCAACTTATTATTTAGAAAATCAAAACGCATTATAAAAACTCCATAAAATAGTACAAAAGTTGATGTTATCTTACCAAAGTTTGATATTTACTTCAGAAAGTATTTACTTCCTAGACCTGAATCTTCGTGAGATTGTTCAAGATTATAAATACATTGCACAAAAAAAAATGAAGAGTACGCTACAAGTTCCGTATTTATAAGACGGACCCTTTTGCCTATTTAAAGAGTTTAGTTTTTAAGAAATTGCGTCATCATCAGCCTATAATGTTCCCACTGCTGGGACACAGGCCTGCTCTCTGTGAGAGGGAGTGGGCCGTAATCCACCACGCGGGCCCAGTGCGGGTTGGTAGATGTCACATGTCTTCAAATTTTTGGTTCTAGGACATGCCGGTTTCCTCACGATGTTTTCCTTCACCGTTTTGAGAGCAGTGGTGATGAAATAATTTACACAAAGTAAAGCGCCTGTCCGGGTTCGAACCTACGACCTACAACTCATAAGTCGCGGCCGTTAACACTGGGCCACCACTGCTCTCAAAAAAAAAAAAATTGGAAATTGCGTAATAATGCAATATGTAAATCGTTTATATTCCAAACGTTGTTTTATGAGGTAACGTAAATAAACAATTAATTCTTTGTCAGATAATACGTTAAAAAAAGTTTATCGGAAAATGTTTTTCGTAGGTGAATTATTTGGCAAACTTGTTGTTGTACGAGTATAATGATAAAATCATGTTTTTGCCAATCGTTACTTGTCAAGTGAAAATTTGTAAATTGACTGTCGGTGAAATGACTAGATACTAGCTAAAACGCGCCCAAGAAGCCTACTTAAAAATACATGGATGTGTAATCGAGCATGAAAAATGCGGCGTCACAATGAAAATAAAGGACAAACTGTACGAGGAAACTCGGAAGAAAGTGATGATTCTTTTCACACGTAATCTGTTTACGGTTGAAATACAAAATTATCTCCCAAACATATGAAGTTTGCCGGCGAGCAATCAATCATAGCAACTGAAGGGGCGCAGAAAGCCGCAGACGCGAGCACCTAGTGAAGGCACTCTTATGAAAGCAACGAATAATACAGCACGAATCAATCATAGATTTTGCGACGATCCATCATAAATTTTCATTGAAAAAAATAACCATGTTATTCTATTTCAATACGTAGCGAAGATTGGGGAGGACTTTTACTTATTTAGATATAATATATTGATTAAGAATTTTTAAGATGTACAAAAATGTCAACTAAAATACTACATGGGATATTTTTTATAAAATCAAAGTAAAACGGTATTAATTTACCAGCACCAAGTGAGGATAATGATTCCAAAATAATTGTGCGCGGGTGCGGTACAGTAGCAATAAGCGATCTCACAAGAGATTGAGCTCTCAGGCAGCGTGTCTTCACGAATCGGCCAATTCGATCTCACTTCCCCGAAGAGCGGCAGCTATTCCAAACCAGTCAACGCACGACAAGTGCACAAAGGGCGTCGAGACGTGGCATTGTAAAGTGGCTTAAAGAAGGCACAACTTCCTTTTCGGCTCGTAGTGTCGATACCTACGGGACGGAGCGGAGGTCGGCACTCGGTGAATCTGCGATTCACTTATGCAGCGAAACTTAGCAACGAGGTAAAAGTCGTGGAACGTTAACACCGGAAGGTTTTGTTCGTCATTTACTCAAGTTTTTTTTTATCTGTATGCGTTTTCCCATAGCGTGCTTCTTTTCTATAGGCCAACTGAAGCCTCTATAGAAATGGAAACTGTTATTGGTAATCATATGTATTTTATATGTTCCAACTATTTACATGTCTCTCCTGAGCTCTTGGTCTTTGTTTTAGAAGGGAGGATGTTAAAGTCAGCAGTTAATTGTCCACATTTTTAAACCACATCTACAAAAATATTGACACTAGAAACAGTAAAAGGCTGATTAAGCCCAGCTGGCTGGCTACACTAATTTAACTCGGTTAGCTAATTTATCCGCTACTTAGTCAGCGGTAAACGTGAGAT
The DNA here is from genome assembly GCA_905333075.3 of Atethmia centrago. Lineage (NCBI taxonomy): Eukaryota > Metazoa > Arthropoda > Insecta > Lepidoptera > Noctuidae > Atethmia > Atethmia centrago. The sequence continues at coordinate 13,448,367 of HG995382.1, forward strand.
CCGTATCGCGTATTCTGAAGTTTAAGCTCGAGAGACGCGCATCGAATTCGCGGCTGGCGGGCCACTCGGATTACGTACACGAACTACAATTTTCCTACTTCCTTAATTATATGACTTAGTAGATAGAATCATTTTTATTACAACCACCGTGCTCCGCGTCAAAAGGAACGTCCGTTTAAATTCAGCAACGTAGGTCAAAAAGCTCCAGGATTTTAACTGCTGCTAACATAACCACCCCTTTCGTGATACCATATTATGCATTCTGCGAGGAGTTCTCGTAAAGCCCTAAAGATTTAGTTTATACCAAGAGATTTGTTTGAATTACAGATAGATGAGCGTAACTGCTTGTTTACGCCCGTTACGTTGGTGTTAAGTCACAAAACAAATGCCACGATTTCTTACAGATTCGATGACGGGTATGGTGTTCACCAATCCTCCACCATCCACCTACATCGATAAAGTTAAAAGTATGAATCTTTTATTATTCTAGAAAAGTACATTTGTATAGAATTTTAAATGAATACGAAATTATAATCAAAGTTATATTCCTAATCAAGAAGCAGCAGTGGCCGTAACTCTATTCAAAATTCGCAGATATGCTGTAACCATAAGAGGAAGTCACGGGTGTAATCGTTGCCATCTCACGGGCTGTTGTGGTGCTGGTTGCGGGAACATTTAAATTATCGTGGAGTTAGATCCGCGCGCCCATAATCACACCGTTCATTTGTAAGCTAGCCAGCTAACAGTACAGCGCGGCCCAACGAAAGTATCGCCATCAGATACCGAGGGACGTTCAAGTTCAATATTATTCAGAACTGAGAAAAACAATCGTGGCTCGTTAAATTGCGATAGCGAGTACGCGATTGTCCGCATCGAGTTCCTTACCTTATACTCCTATCTATTGAATTCTGTACACAGTGAGGTATACACGACAGCCTATTCACATTATAGTGTCTAGATACACAACGTTTTGTATAAAGTTAGATCGAAGCACAGGGAATCGATCAAACGTAAACGAAACCAGATACGCCAAGGCAGCAGTCCTAATTACGATTGAAGTTGGAGCAGCTACTAAAAAGACCTTTACCGTCAATGTATCAATCTGAGGAGGTTGATAGGCCAGAGCGATCAGACCATGCTAATGAGGCCGACCGGTTAAAAGGGACAATTGCTTGCCAGCAACTGTGAAGCTACCTTTAAGACATTTAAAGGCTGTATTTCTTGCGCTCCTACGTAGACGGGAATAAGAATGTTGTTAGACGTTGATTAATCGCTTTCTAACTTCCAACAAGGTTAAGAAATTGTGCTACTGGGTAGTGGATTTAAATTGAAAATGTAAATGTTGGCCTAAATAACAAAAATAGGTGTATCAGAATTAGACTGAGCAATCGTTTCATTGTTTAATGAAGTAAAGAGATTACAAATAAGTGAAGCTAGATAGTTCGTTTGTCGCTTACGTTAATTTCCTGCCAATAAACTTTAACAAACAGACGGTTCTATGTCGTGAATGTCTCACAGTTGCGCAAAGCAATTAGTGCGACATTTGGCGCCGACTTACAATGACTGGGATCGAATTAAATGTTACATACACATTGACTAGAGATTTCAACCTTAATTTGATGGTAGAAAACTAATTGCGAAATGAGTCTTCGGTTTAGGAAACGGGATTTGGATGAAACTATCAATGGCTGATATCATATTTAAAAGTAAAGAAAGTGCAAATAATTTCGCATGCAGAAAATATAAAATTCAATACAAAACAAGTATAACAAGATAATACAAGCTCATCGATTCGATAAATCTACTGCTACTACTATCTAGGCAGAGCATACAAATACGAAATTGATTGCTTCGTGTGGCGAGTGACATTTCAGTATCTGTGAAGAGGCGAGCGCGAGGTGTGCGCGGGGAGGGGGGCGGTCTTCACACTGACATTTGAATAGGTCTGTCTCGGCATGTACCGGCACCCACCGACGGCCAACGAAAGGCGACAATGTTCAACGAACACAGAACAACATTCCCATTGAAAAGAAAATTTACTTTTATTCAACGGTTGACAATAGTGCGCCTTATTTTTCAACATTTCTGGTTGGCAAGTCTTTCTTCAAATATTTTTTCAATTCCAACCAACTGGTACTTATTTCTATAATTAGAACTTTGTTTTCCGAGCATTAGATTTATAAAACTGTCACTTCGATATCTCGCCAGGTTTTATTAAAAATAAAGGTATGAACCAAACAATAAATTGGCTATTGTACAGAGAGAGCCCTTTTCTATAAATAATTATCGAACACGCTATTGTTTAAATCCGGTGCTAAAACGGTTTGTTTAGGTGCTAATTCAAATGTCTCCGATTAATTACGGCTACGTGAGTGTACATAGCGCAACACATTTGAACCACGCAACACATTTGAACCAATAAATGCGTCATAACGCTTCTGCATTAGATTATCTGAACGCGATACGTGTTCTGAAATAATGTTATAGCTGTGTCTCAGCTCCGGGTACGTGCTGCTAAAAAGTAGGTACTAAAACATTGTTTCGAAAGGTTCTTTATACGGCCGCTTTAAAAGATCAAACGGTATAACAAAGTCAATATACAATTTGAAGTCGTTTCAAACAATCTGTGGTTAAGTTGAATTCAATCAAACATATGAGTAGGTACTACTCAAATCATATTAACTTTGAAATGAAAATATCTTAGTATCGCATTCAACGTAACGTGAATGGGAAACCTCAGCCAAGATGTTTTCTGAGAAAATATTTCATATCCGGATCGCTGCAACAGTGTTCTATCAAAGGAAATCAATTTAACAGTGTTAGTGCAACACGAAAGTTTTGATCAACTGAATACTGTACAATATCTAATGATGATTTTGAAATTATAGCGTACCAACATAACTACGTAGTGAGCCATCTATACCTAATATATTTAGGTGCAGTGACCTATGTAAATGTAAGTAGCAAAGCCATCCTCTCTACTCACTCGCAGTTTCAGGATTCCTCGGCGACTATGTGAGAACTTTGCGAAACAAAGTTTCCTGCGAATTGTTTGTATATATTTGTATAAGAAATGAGGAACAAAACAGGAAATGTAAACCTTTTTCAACTGACTACCAAGCGCGAGTATACCTTAGCAAAAAATATCCACTCGGATCTGAGATTATCAGAAGAAGCTAGAATGTATTAAATTATCGTAACGGACCAGCATCTTATTACCCGTCTGCACGACAGCAAAGACATGGTTATGTTTTTGATACACCTATCCAAGTAGCATAGGTACCTACTTGATTCAATGAGATTAAAATAGTTTGGTATTATGATCGATTATTACCTACCACTCTGATTAATGAGTATTCATAATCGATTTTACACCTACCAAATGATTTCAGGTGCCAGCCACATATTTGATCACGCTCGTATATTGACAGCTGATAATTAAAAAAACCGACACGCGTATGTCGCGACTCGGTCGCCACATGTATGTACATACGCCTACACACCTTGTCCTTATGATCACCTTAAAAAAGTTAATCTAAAAAGTTACATTAAAAACTAATAACGGTATGTGCGCGTTCAATATGCTCGGAAAATGATAGGGAGCCACGTGTCGCGTTGTAAAAAACTTAATGAAACTTTCATCTGCCGTTTTTATTGGCCTACACTAAGTTTAATTTGTAACGAGAAGACTGGACAAGATTAAAACAATCTTGATCCATTAGCGAACAATTTAACTGATCATGCCCATCAAAAACATTAGACACTGGGTATATTCATAAGTATTTAATAGCCACGTCCAAAAACGTCTCAACACAAGTTTAACTATACTAACTTTCCGACTAACATCATTCATAAACATAGCGACTAATTTGTCCTAGTTACGGAAGCGTATTGGCAATAAACATGTAATTACTCGTAGCGATACACGGGTTCCTCCCGCGGGTCCGAGGCCCCGGCGCGGACAGGCCAAGGGTTCGTATTCACCACCTGCACAGCTAATTGCCGCGCCTTTTAGCTGTAAACAGCTACACCCCGTTCACAATAACTGTGTGCATTCTGATCAATGTATTACAACTATCTGTTAAAGCTCTACAAGCGACTTGGCTCTTTAATAGATGTTTATGAGGTTCTGTAAATTAAATGATACTCAGACTTCCAGATCTCTCAAAAACTGAATTTGTCTTTAATTGGTTTGGTTTGTCGCTATTTAAGGCATGCCTGTAATAAAACACATTACCGTACCATATGACTAAAGTTATAAAACACAACATTAGAGTTCTTTCCCACAAAAACCTGAAAATAACTAACATATTATCTATTTTGACAAGTACCGTATGACAGAAATCGCCAGCCTACAAGTGTGCATATCTGTATGATATTGAATAGATAATATAATAGAACCTTCGACTACGTAGCAGAGAACCAATGGGCAGGCGTGACCTAACGCCAAAAGGCAAATTGCTATTGTTTATAAACAAGTCGCGAACACATTGCATGAAACAATACACTAGGAAGTTACTACAAATTTGTATAAATGCATGTAAATAGATAAGTTATAGGGGCATGAATCCCATTAATGGTGAATTAAACCTATGTATATTTGGTTGTTGATGACATTTAAGTATTTCTAAAATAAATCGACAAATTATGAAGTGTTTTTGATCCAAAACATTTTACGGCTTATTTAACATTCATTACGACAAATGACAATCATGAGACAATAACCATTTCTACCGTCTGTACCGAAGTAGAAGGTAATTATGAGCATGAAAAACCTATTGAAGGATGTGTCAATGGATATTTACTTCCGTCACGGCACGAAAACGATTCTTCGTGCGTACCGGTCACGGCGGACCTGTAATATCTTGTATTTTATATGTCGACACTAGACACCTTTGTAATACAATCTAAAACAATAGCAAGTACTGGCTGGATGTGCCATGCAAATTGCGACAAACTGTACTTGCTTCAAATAAGTTTTGTAAATACGATTGCAATGTTACAAAGTTAACTTTGTATCAATTTATGATGCTACAAACCATTGAAATGAAAATACCAGAAACAGCTGCAGAACTGACAACTTCAGATTAAAACTGGCCATAAATATTGCATTACATGCGCTGACGCAAAATTATGTGATAATAAAAAATAAATGTCATAGCTTTCTCATGAGTCAGATATGTTAAAACAGTCGTTAAAATATTAGAATGGGACTCAATCAACAAGACTGTCAGCATAAACTACGAACATACGTGTATTATTATTGAAACACTTCGATTAGAGAGACCGGCCAATTACCATCCATAAGGTATTGTGGAGAGTTTAGCGCAGCGATGCAACCAACAATTTCTATGTCGACGGTATTGAGTTACGATGCAGCGAGCTGATGCTTTATTATCCGGTCCATCTCTTCCGCCCTTGTTGGTCCGCGATCACTCGTGTCGCCGGCATAACGGTCCGCCCGATACGTCCGCATTATTAATCTTACCATTGTATTAGCCAACAACATCTCACAACATATGCGCATTGATAACACTAATGGTAAACCCGCTTGTTTAATGCAATCAATAACTTCGATTACTGACACCTTCTACCTTACTGGCGGTCTCTATTCGATTTATTAAAACTTGTATGTTTAGTTACCTTCGGGACAGTTCGTTAGTGTTGACCTACTTCAAGAGAAGGGTGGAAGCGAGCACAAGTGTGTAGTTGGGATATGTCGCGTGCCCGCCCACCGTCATCATCCAGGCGGCGCGCACTGTTCACCTACCCTCTCTCCAATTATGATAACCATCACTCAAGGCGAGCGGAACGAAAGGGGGCAGGCACCGGTTAAAACGTAAAATTACACTTCAATTTTTACTCGACGGCGGGCTCACAATAAAAAACAAATATTCTCATGGTGAGTATCGACGAAACGTGACCGGCCTTCGTCAAAATAGTCGGCCGTTGTCTTATTGGGCGGCGCTTTACATCAGCCCAAGTGCTAAAGTGTAAAACGGTGCGGAGAAATTTATAAGCTTCACGTCACGAATATTGAATAATGACTTTACAAATTATCAACGTCAACGCGTATTCAATTATTTATTATCGCACCACACTGTCATGTTTCGAAATAATTATGTTGACTTTTATTTCTTGCGCAACTGAGAAACTGGCAGAGTTGGGGTTTAATGAATTCAAGGTATAGTACTTCTCGGCATGACACGTAATAAGTAATAATTTTTGCTCAATATATTCAATGGTCTCGAGCACTAACTAGTGTAGCGTGCGTCAGAATTATAAAATATTAACCTCTCCTTATTTATATGGTGGCTCGTTAACTTAGATCGCCGAGGGGAGTGTCCATTTATATCTCGTTGTCGAACCATGTGTTTTCACATGGGCAGCGAGTGTTACAACAAATTCAACAAACGACCGACCGTCATCTATCAAAAACACTAACGAGCTGAGATGCCGCGGTCATTTACAATCACTGCGCAGACCAACTCCAATAATATGCGATGATGCTGATGAAATAACGAAACCAGCCTCGAATTTACGACTTAAAACAACGTCACAACATTGTTGCATTGTGGTGCGCTTTAATGAAGGCTGACTAATAATTTACTCTCACAACAAACATAATAAATTCTGTATGGTCCACTTTTACAGGCAGAAGATGTAAAGAAATGTGGCTTTTGCGCGATTAAAAAACAACTTAGCTACCAATCCGAGACTCCAGATTTAATGAGAATCGTAAGGTGGATTTCAGTGGATGGCAATGCAATGTCTCAGAATAAAATAAGAAGATTTCGCCCGTTTTCTAAACGTTCTGCAATTTAAATGCTTTTCTTTATTGACACCGTGTCAATAAAAAAACAGCTCAATAACTTCATCAGTATTTTAAAAAAGTATAAAAAGTAAAAAATATTAATACCTAAGTTACCCCATTACCACTTACTTGCTGGCTGCTACTAACTTGAGTAACTTGTATTTTCAAATGCACTTTACAGAAGCGAAGAACCACTCTCAATATGGTAAAGGCTGTAATAATAGGCCGTAAAAAGGAAATAGTAATGAGGAGTACCTAAGTGCCCACAGAAACAGAAAATATATAGGATATAGGCCAAGTTAGTTCCTTTTAAGGTACCTCAAGCTATTCGACATCGTAATGTGTATTGACCAATAAATGTAATTTATTCAGTAATTAGTTTTCGTCCATTCAGTTTGACATAAAGGTGGTAATATTTTAGCTTAGAGACTAAGCTTTTAACATGCAAAGTTCTTTGAATTGGTCTAAGCCTTAGACCATGTGAAAGAACGTTGAAAGTCCGAATGGAATAAACTTCTTAACGATATAATCGTTAAGTTTATATACGTATAAATAAAACAATCAATTTTATTGATACCCATAGTAATTCGATAAAAAGAAAAAAGTGCACATGCAACGAATTGGGGCAGCCATTAAAACGGCAACCTGTCGTTAAGTTTACCAAGAAACAAATTTTGACAGTCAAATCGTACACATGACATGCATTATGTGAATTCAATTCCACTTCGAAAATAATTATATCGATCGGTGGGTCTATTGAAAACGCCATATGCCTTCATCCACGCCTTATTATTTCGGTGTGAATGGATCTTTCGGTTTTGTAAGAGAAATTAAATTATATCGGTATCTATCTATAAGACTCCACTTTTTATCGATTATACCTTTTTGGAAAAGGTTCACCCTCTTGAAAAGTTAAGTTTTTTTTTGTATTTGCAGTTTATTTAACGGTGCTACGTACACCCCTGACCATGACATGCTTTTACTACGGTTGGTTTTTATATACTCATCGAAAAAATGCTGCATAACGCGCATGAGTTAAATTGTTATATATTATATAAAACTCATGCGCGTTTAAAAAACTATTAAAGAAAAAAAAAGCAGGTGAAGTCAACAAAACTACTTTATTAATTTGTTTTTGGAATACCAGGCGACTCAAAAAATATTGCGAAAAAGTTTTTATGTTTGAGACTGGCCAGTTAAAATCTATTTTGAAAATTGATTATTTGTAAGTAAAAATAGGTACGTTCTAATTTCAAAATTTTCCTCCACATTGTTTGCGAGCTAATTTAAATTATCGTGTCTCATTAAAAAATGGATCTGCGCCGGGAACATTTTCGCGCTGTTTTTTTACGATTTCAAGTGTCGCCTGAAACCGGACGAATCGTACGATAGACTTCGAATAGCATTCATGGATGAAAGCCCTTCTAAGGCAACCGTGTATCGTTGGTATAAAGAAATCAAGCGCGGTCGACTAACTTTGGGGGATGAAGAAAGAAGTGGTCGCCCTTTGACGGCAGTTACGGAAGAAAACGTGCTAGCAGTGAAAAATTTAATCCATGACAATAGGCGAGTTACGTATCAAGAGATTCAGCACATACTGCAGGTTGGATCGGGAAGCCTTCACGAAATTCTACACGTGCATCTTCGCGTGAGTAGGATAGTTTCACGCTGGGTGCCGCACAACCTCACCGATGCTCAAAAACAGGCCCGGGTGGAATGGTGCCGTGATATGATAAACAAATTTGAAGCAGGCTCATCTCGGCGTGTTTACGACATAATTACAGGTCAAGCAGTCTTGGATTTATCAATACGATCCAGAAACGAAGCGCCAGTCGACGGTTTGGGTGTTTCAAAACGAATCAACACCTACCAAAGTGAAGCGATCTAGAAGCGGGGGGCGGATGTTGTACGCGAGCTTTTTCAATTTAACTGGCTACTTGGTGTCAATTCCTTTACGAAACCAAAGAAGCATCAACGCTGAATGGTATACTACCAAATGCTTGGCAGAAGTTTTCTCTATTTTGAGCAACAAGCGACCAAACACAGGGCTTCGCGGGCTACTGCTCCATCACGACAACGCGCCTTCACACACTACGCCCAAAATGAGGGACTTCTTGGAGAGCACGGTCAAACTCCTGGGTCAACCTCATTACAGCCCTGACCTAGCACCGTGTGAATTCTTTTTATAATTTTATTTGAAAATAAAGAATCAGCTCAAAGGTATACAATTTTCGTCGCGCGCTGTCAGCGTTAGAGCAGGCTGTAAGCGAGGTGTCTGCGACGAACTGGAAGAAGTGTTTCGAAAACTGGTTCAGACGCATGAAACTTTGAATATAGGGCTAGTGGAGAGTACTTTGAAAAGATTTAATAAAAAAATATTTACCTATAGATTTTTTTTTTAATTTTTGCAAAACTTTCTGAGTGTCCCACGTAGTTACAAGTAGCTGAGCTTGACATAAGCTTTCGAATGCTATATTCTTCCTTTGACATAAACTAATTCAGCTAATAAATAAGCATTTTCTAGACTTTTCAGTTCATTGACTTGCAACCTTAAACACGAGTATTTAACACGTAACGTAAACATTTCAAGAGCTACATAGAATTAAATAGAACTGTGCCTCCGAAATGTAAACCTACAAGCACAGAAGTCTATTAAGTTAGCCTGCCCAAAGAATCCAGTTGGTTAATTACGCTACGACAAGCGAATAGAGGATATTCTCTCTCATTACCGTAGTTGGCTGCTCTCATTAGGTAGGGATATGTCAATGGCGGCGTGTTGTATCGGTGGGCTCTCGTTTGTCCTGTCGCCGTGTGCGTTGGACATTTTTCAGTGACGTAATAAATAAGCGCCAGCGCACCTGCTTTTCGCGTACTGCGAGTTGTGTGTGACAAATAGTCGCCGTCGTTAACAGTGATTACCTTTTTTTTTCAGTGCAAACTGTCCGATATAGATCAACAATGATGCAAAGCCGTCCCAAACGATCGTAGATAAAGGAAAATTTAATGGAACATGTCTGATTTTTAACCGACTTCATAAAAGAAGCAGGATATAAATATTTTCATCTGTATGTATTTTTCTCATCGTTATTTTCGTCAATTGTGAACCGATTTAAAAAAAATATATATTTCATTTGGTAGAGGAAGCGTGCGTGGTGGCCCCTTATAAAGTTTAGTAACTTTGCTTGGGTAGTTTTTCAGTTAGTTTCGATCATACGTATTCAATCCACTTTGTCTATCTTGATGATGTTATAATACTTCCTGTCACTGTCGCTTTACATAGCAAGTAGTGGTATACGAATTGGATAGGTACCATAACTAAAAGGTGAAATATAAAAAAACACTTTTACAAAAAAAAAACAACCGACTCCCAAAAAAAAAACACTACAAAGAGAAAAATAACTTTAATTTCGGAAGTTGGTGTTTTCGAATTTATATTTTAGTTTTTTGCCATCGACTTCCGAAATGAGTTATTTTTCACTTTGTAGTGTTTTTTTTTTGGAATTCGGTTGTTTTTTTATTTTATACATTATAAAGTTGGTGTTTTTATAAGAATGATTTTGTTATCACGGAACTTAGGTAACGATAATCGCGCATCTCCACCTGTCTGCCGAAGGGATGAAAGGCGGATCGTCATGTAACCCAATAACGTCTAATGTTCGTTTCCTCTAAATTAGGCGTTTATTTAAACTCACATTACTCCATTTTCTTACAGCATCCTCTTTCCTAAGTGGTAACAAACTCGCAAACTCGGAAAGCGTATCAAATATCAATTTGCATAATAACGTAAAAGCTCATACGCCGATACCAGCCGGAGCACGCCCCACATTAACGAGATTAAGTCAAAATTATGTGATGTAGGCACAGAGACACAGAGTTATGTATGTTGACACTGTGTTTAGGACACACAACCAGACCATGGCAAATGCATTGTGATGCAAGGTAAATGTTGATTTATTGTAATTAGCACGCACTGCCTACATACGGGTTCAAAAGAAAATATGTTTCGTTTTTGTTGTTTTCAATAAAACCTGTGTTGTGAATTAAGCATAAAGAACTTGACAATAGACTGGTGTTAGTGTGCAGAAAACCCGCGGCATGTCCGCAGCGGCTGCCGCTTCGACGGAGGACAGACGCGGGTGGTCCCAGCGGGAGTCCCGGCTTATGTACAATGCCCATAATTCAGTGATTCGCGCGAATACTAACAGCAACGCTTATCTGAAGTGACATACAATACCGTCACAGGAAGCACTAAAACAATCTTTGTCTAGCCAACTTCTAATTATTACCACATTATCTGCGACGTTTGATGATGTGGCAGGAAATATTAAATCTTATCAGATCACAATAATTATGATAAAAAGCGAATCGCTTAAATTTAATATGAAATGTAAGTACATAAAGATAAACAGTATTATAAAAATGAGACACATTTAAGAGATAGCCTGACGACGATTTAAATGACTTTGCGGTTAGTTTCAATTTGCGATCATTGCTGAGTATGAAGCTGCTATATAAGTATTTATAAACCAAGCGCTTGGAAAAAGACATAAAAATATATTACACACTAATGAAAATTCATAATTGAATTGGCGAAATCCAAAACATGATAATGATTGTCGTTAATGCGATTCAATTAACTCCAAATTTGTAAGTCGTTAAAGTTTTACGGCATAAATGGACAAGATAATATTGGACTTGTATCATACGTAGGTTTAATATAATGGTTCTAGGTTGACATAACATATTATGTTAGCTAAACTAACTGTGTCAGTCAGCTCTACTGAGTCGTGCCATGAGCACGTGTCACTAAATAAACATTGTTCAATAACGATGTGCACACATATCACATCGTAATAATCCTTGCATTTCCATTGTATATTCACTGGATTTATTAGCAAATCGACTATCAAATTAAATTGTCTTTAAACATCACAACTATTACTCTTAGTAGTGCATAAACCTACTCAACAATCAAGATCCCTGACTGAAATACAAACCTTTTTACTAACCCTAAATTTGCTAAATAAAATTCTAATTTTCATAAGGCCATAAACAGTTTTTATAGTTTTGTGATACCATCGGCGGAAGCGGATATTAAAAGCTTGCGGGATACCTTTTCCCTAGCCCTAAACAAATATTATTATTACACTATTCCGCGGTATCTGAAGTAAAACAACATTAATTTTGTTTTACTTCAGATACCGCGATACTGCTTCTCTATAATTAATTTAAACGTGAACACAGTGTAGTATAAAGCATTAAAGGATAAAGCTACGTAGTCAATTTGAGCCGAAGCTATTACCCATTTAATGAAGGATACAAGACAAACTAGCTTCGTAGGAAGCCATCAGAGCCATCTCCGCGGCGCGAACCCACTTTAGTAGAAGCACATCGCCTACTTCCTAAGTAGTTCGACTCATTCCAATGTGTAGCGCACGGCAGATAATACACTTAGTAAACGATGTTTGTTTAGAGGCAAATGCAGTTGTTACGGCTTTTAGTGCCGCTGCCTGCAACTATAACGTCGGATTAAGAGGTTTATAAACTTAGATCGTGTAGTGTGAGAGAAACTGCGCGCAATAAGAAAGTCAATTTAGTTCGTTAACGAGATTGGATGAAAGGCGGGAGCTTGATTAAGCTCTATTAGAGCCGCGATGGTGTTGCGATGACATTCCATAAACGAACCGCAGCGGACCGCAACGTCACGCGACTACTTTGTATAAACTATGCGGTGAGACATGCAGCTATTGCAAATGACTGTTTTCATGGTGTTATTTAAAATTGGCGGAACAAAACAACAATAATACATTATGACACAAGTGTGCTATGTTGGTCATTATGCGATAAGGGAGCCGAGTGTGTGATGATCAATGCACACGCGTTTCATACGACGTTTTTCAACACACTTGCGAGGAAAAAAACAGACTTGTAATGTTATTAACTTATGGAAAATGGCATGCTGGTTTTGTTTATTCCGCGTTCCGCGCTAGCGATGCGCGCGCAGGTGTAGATAATGGCACTGGCAAAACTAATAAACAGCCTATATAATAAATATAATAAACACAAAATAATGTTTTGAATACGCAAATTAAGGTTAATATGTAGTGAAAAATATATAATTTGATGAAATGATGATAATTTTGATAATTGATTTATCACAATATGTAAACTAAAATAGTGTATTTATACAAAAAAATATTCTATGTTTTAGTCATAAAAACTCTTTGCGGAGATTGAAAAATAAAGTTAAGTAAAAAACAGTATTGTGGTAATGTAAAGTAAAAACACGAGTGTATAATAAGCTAAATTATGAACCTAAATGCGTTGCCGTAAGTGTTACTTTACAAGCAAATATGTTGAAAATAAATATAAAATATTGAATATTTTTACAAGCTTGGACAATTTAACACACTAACTACCAAGTACCTAGTTAATAAAAAGGTTGGTTGAAAGCTAACATGAACGAAAGGAACTCCCTCATTAAATGCTCCTATCACCTTTCGGTGCGTGACACGCATAAAGGTGTGGAACCAAGAACCTCCTTTTTAAGTCTTTTATAAACAAGCATCGCGAAAGTACCTACTCAATTACCTACTTTTCATAATTATGACACTCAATGTCGTCAAAAACGTTGAGTTTCTTTCGTCGAACAAACAATTTTCTCGTAGTACTGACGAGTGAGAGTCACGCGATGAACGAGGCAGATGTACTCAAATACCTGACCGAAGAGTACGTATATAATTGTTAAATTTGCATTCATAATGGTGGCTAACAAGCGCAGATTGCGATCGGCTAGTTCGCGCCGCAACGACAAGTTGATACTAACAGATCGCAACCACCCTTCATTTTTAGTGATGTCAACACTTGCTTATCGATGAAGGTGAACTTTGCAAGTTTAAGCAAGAAGCCTTTCAAAGGCCAATTATTACATGGTACCTACAATCAAAAGTAAATGAATAAGTTTTGCTAGGTACTGAAAATCAACCAAGAACTCAAGATATTAGGTACTTATCTTGAATTCTTTATTCTTATTTTACATTGCAATTTCATCAAAAACTGAAATCTAAAACAGGCCAGCAAATAATGAATTGAATTTTCTTCTCAAGTTAAGCAGTGTCTCTATATTAATGAACTTCATTTTCTTTAAATAAAATAGTGTTTTCATTTTCTATATATTTTAATAGAAAAACCTGCCAGAATCGATTAAGCATACAAAATTATATGAAATGCGGTATGCGTAAATCGATATCGACATTTTACAATTCACTTACATAACTAATCGCAGCGACAAACGGGATGGCTTGTACTTAATTACAGTTATTAGAGAAGTTGCTAGGCCCGCGGGACCATGGTCACCGATCCGGAGACCACCGAGTACAACACTCATTCCGCAGTTATTTATACATACGAGTACAGCCACCAACGGAAACGTATGACTGAATATACGCACTACATGACCAATTAACCACGATGATAATATTTATTTATACTACCTACGATTGCAATTAATTTGATGCGCAAATAAAGTTGGAACGAATTTTATTTTATTAAAACGGTCCTCCGAGTAGTGGGAATCGAAACGAATTGTTCAGAAATAATTCACAATGGACGCGGAATATGTATAATAGCGCCTACACAGCAAACCGGAGAGCAAAGGTGCACTCCCTGTACAATACGATACCCTTGTTTGTATTAAAAGTAGAACGAGTAAATTCACGCATTAAATATGAGTCAAGGCGAGAACATTTATTTTTACAAAATAAATACGTCTGGTAATGGCTGTTAATCAACCATGCATGGACCGAGATAAATTTTCATTAGCTTTATTTAGCATCAATATGGCTTTCTGTCTGAGCTAAGCAAAGCGTGTTCGTAAAATATTTAGAGTTAAGGCGCTGACAAGAGGCAAACGACCAAAATAGGCTTGTCTTAAGAAAAAAAATTGCCATCTGCATAGTTTGTGGTAGCAGAAAAAATATATGTCAATTTTGAACATACATATTTTCCAGAACTTGGTCGTTACAAAAACCCGGTTTGAAAAATTATTTCGATACAAACTAACGTTAAACTAACCTCTTACCTTGAGTTCCAATCCAAAATAATTGTATTAAATGTCAACATACGTTACGTATTTAATTAATAACAAGAACGTCTTATATGAATGCAGAACTTGGTTGTTTTTTATTTTCGATTACTCAACTCAATTTTGAGTAAATAGATAACCGCTACATATTTTGCAATAAATTACAAGCGTTGTGTCATCGCGCTTCTCTTTCTTTTCTATGCCGTCTGACAGTGACGGCGGTTTAGGTGTTGTCAGCGTCTTAAGAGCATCCATACTAAAAGTTGGTGACGTCGCAAATACGAGTAGCTGTCAAATATTTACCTGTTTTTATTAGTTTGTGGAAATATGAAATATTTCTAACTAGTGACCTAAAATATTAATAATGACATGACATAACATAACATCACGCCTGTATTGCCCGAAGGGTTAGGCAGAAGTGTACCTATAGTACACCCACATTCGCCAGTTATTTGGAAGTCCCATGTTATTATGCTTTTTGCCACCAACCGGGCACAACGCCAGACTCCGGCTGCTACTGAGAAATTCCAGATGGAAAAATCCAATAACGCTTTTGCCCGACCCGGGAATTGAACCCAGGACCTAATGCTCGGCAGTAGAGCTTGCGACCACTAGACCAACGAAGCAGTCAATAATAATGAATTGCAATTGTAACACTGAATTTATATCAAATTCAGTGTAACCGTTTTTGGTATAAAAAGGGCATTTAGAAAGTTTCCAAATACTATTTTTACATTTAAAACTAAATATTCGGTGTTATGATATAATTATTGCATTTCATAATCAATATTTTAGTTCACTAGTTAGCGATATTTCATATTTCCATAGAGTAAAAATTGCCAAATTAATCAAAACAGCGACCACTTTCAGAAAGCACGCTCTTAAACGTATGTTAATAAGAGATCCACTTAAGTATTTTTTGTCCTTTATTCTTTAGTTATAGAGCACAAAGGCGTACGTATGAATCGGTTTATGTATAGCTCCGAGAACATGCTGCACAGCAATAAAAAAGTACGCTGAAACTTATTTACATAATCGACACATGTTGCGACATAAGCGTTAACATTAAAACAAACTACCAACATAACAAAGTTAAAGGTCCTATAAGTATCACAAAAATCCCTCTGAAATGTTTAACTGAAAATATGAAAACACACACAGAGAGATACAATTGCACGTGTAGCAGATGTGTTTAATTACTGACCCGACAAAATCTCGGAAAGAGTTGAGTTTCATTATGAACACAATGGCCTTTGCCTGAGCCGGCGATAAAGTAAATAAAATATCAACACGTTGCTAACACCCCGCACATAAAATGATGGGTCACACACGTTAATATTTGCTTTAATAAAGTCCAGACATTTTGCAAAAAAAATATATGAGCCCAGTACACGAATTAACTGCCGAGTTAGGCTTTTTACAGCGGTCGCCGCCTGTATTATTGCCCTCCATTGCATTACCTAAGCAAAAACCCAAGGCAGAATGCTTTCCACAAAAGATGTCGACTGTAATTTTTAAATTAAAAATATCACTGAAGCCCTGATTACATTATTACCCTAATAAATAATTTAAGCCGCGAACTCTCACCTACCCAGCATAAAATTAAAGCCGAGTTTATACCTGAATGTACGGTACTGAAACACGACTTCTCGAAACTTAATACGGACGTGTTCAAAAAGATAAGGCCACGATTACATGAAAGGTGGCGAGTAAAAATTTTGAGAAACGCGAACGCTCCGCGATCGTCCCACGCAATAATACGTGGGCGAGTACGAATATTGATGCACCTCTTCGGTGCCGCCTCGTTACGTCAAACTATTATCGTAATTGTATTAACATACGTGCTGATAGGTATGTAGTGAATTGTAAAAGTTGTTTGTTACATGAAATGTTCACACTTCGTAAGTCACTGAATAAATTTAGTTATTGAACTATTGAATGACTAAGCAATAACATCTCTGAATGCCCATTGTTTTAATCAAACTCAGACACTAAGTGCACTAAAAACCAAGTACACAAAACGTGCACTCGCGTCCGGCCCTGGTTCAGGCCATGGTACGAAGCAAGAGGGCATGGGCAGCCGTCACCTCCTGCGAAGCAGTAATGCTCGCGAAGGAGGAGGCGGGACGGTTGAGGGAAAGGCAAATTTCGCGCCCTCTCGCCCCTAGCCGCCGCAGGAGACGCCCTGGGCGTCGGGAATCCCGGGCGGATTTCCGGCCACCGTAGACGCGGGATTGCGGACGATAAACAATGGGTAGCTCACCGTCCGGTAAGGACCAGGCCCGGGTCGACGACGCGTTGTATTCCACGCGCGCCTCAAAGAGATGTCGTCAGCACAAGCGTAGGGGAACCCCTACGCTATCGGCCTTAGTGGACACTAGGGCCGATGCCTACCGGGGTCGCGGGAAGGTACCAAAGGGTTAGCGAGGCCCCTGGCAACACAGGCAACGGAAGGAATACGGGTGGGTTTTAGTCAGTAAGAGTCTGACACACCCTCCCGCTCCGCCCAGAGTGGGAGAAGTTATTTGATGATTTCCAACCCAAAAAAAAAAAGTTGACAAAACGTTAAGTTTTCGTTTCATGTTTCCTTTTTAGGCAAAATATGGAAAATCATATTTTGTGATAAAAGTTTTCGTCGGATTGAAGCCGCAATCCTGTCGACAGCGACAACAGCTAAGGGACGCATGCAGCGGTCTGCACTCCTGAAATCGGTCGTCGGTGTTCGTACGCAGAGATATACGATGCGCGCGCGCATTGAACACGCACTGCGACACAAGAGATGGCTCGCGTGCGTGTCGCCTTATCGCCGCACCGAGTCGCCCAAATTAACTCTCCTTATGAATACAAGCAACATGCTGAAATATACTCGAAGTGCAATTTATGTGCTCTAAGAACCATTACATAAAGTGCTTCGACTTTGATTTAAAGTATTGCAAGTGGAAATGGAATACACGAAATAAAAAATATCGTGATATAAATCCCCATTACTACATCTTGTTTGCAGAGACATCTCGACTCAAGGGGTATGATCCATTTCAACGCACAATGAATACGAAATAAGAAATCAACGCAACCACACTTTCCCTGAGCAATTTTCTTTCAGAGCCAATATTTTTAGCAGCTTCGCAAAGAGGCACTCTCTCTAAAATATGTAGCGGCACGTTGTTCAATTTTTGTTTAATATGCAATTTTGAACCCAAGGAGACGTATATCACGTTTTCCGCAACCAAAATGGTGTAATAAATCTGAAAGTCCATTTTCATATAAAAGAAAACCGATTAAGGAGCTTTTCTGATACCGATCGTTTGAATGAAGCTATATATTTTCATGATCGAGCGAATCC
The DNA here is from genome assembly GCA_905333075.3 of Atethmia centrago. Lineage (NCBI taxonomy): Eukaryota > Metazoa > Arthropoda > Insecta > Lepidoptera > Noctuidae > Atethmia > Atethmia centrago. Next base: position 13,466,607 of record HG995382.1, read on the forward strand.
AAGATCGCGGACGTCTGACGACCGGTGCGTGAGTAAATTGAAAAGGAAACGTTTCTTTTAATGGTATTGTCCTTGACTGAAGAAACATTCATTTGCATCTTGCAGCGAATGATTCCTTTTATCTATGGCTGTTGATTTTGATTTCAAACACTGACTCTTGCTGGCTTTATAACTCTTTTTGGAAACCAAATAATATATTTTTTTTATGAAACTACTTACACAAAGCCAATAATTATCTTTGAAATATAAGTTTTGCTTTAAAAGATCACCAGACGCACTAAAAGCAAGAGACACTCGCTGAAAAACTACTACCGTATTTAATTTACCTGTCAATGAAGAGGCCGACAACACCTAAAGCGCGGTCACTGTCGGACTGCATAGAAAAGAAAGAGAAGCGTGATGACACAACGCTGGTAATTTATTGCAAAATTTGAAGCAATTATCGATTTACAAAAAAGCAATAGATTGTTTAAAAAAAAAAAAAACACTATTATGCTAATATGTTGCTTGTAGAATAATCTGACAAAAAATCAGAATGATTGCATGTATATTAGTATGGTTTTTAATCGTTAAAAGAATTTTTTAGAGGTATCTTCGTGTTTTGTTTCTATCGTATCAAACTAGTTATGTTATGTTATGTTTTCAACACACTATCTACTTACGAGGGTCATTCAATAAATACTTAGCCTACAAAAAGTAAACGAAAATTTTGGAAAAGTGGCAATTTATTTTTCAACAAAGTCTCCTTTTAGTTCGATACACTTAGCCCAGCGATGCTCCAACTTTTTTAACCCGTCCGAAAAATAGTTTTTGTCAAACTCTGCAAAATAGGCCTCCGTGGCGGCGATGACCTCCTCATTCGATCCATATCTATTCCCGGCGAGTGATTTTTTCAGATTAGGAAACAGAAAGAAGTCACAAGGGGCCAAATCTGGAGAATACGGTGGATAGGGCAACAATTCGTAGCGTAATTCGACCAATTTGGCCATGGCAACGGCAGACGTGTGAACCGGTGCGTTGTCGTGGTGAAACAGCACTTTTTTCTTCGCCAGATGGGGTCGTTTTTTCTTTAATTCGGCGTCGAATCGGCCCAATAAATCGGCATAGTAAAGCCCTGTAATTGTTTTACCCTTCTCGAGGTAATCGATGTAGATCACACCTTGTGAATCCCAGAAAACGGTGGCCATAACTTTTCCGGCCGATTTTACAGTTTTCGCCTTCTTTGGAGCACGTTCCCCGGTCTGGATCCATTGTTTTGATTGCTGCTTGGTCTCTGGTGTGTACCAGTGGATCCAGGTTTCATCTGCATCAAAAACTCCGCTGGATTCCGCTTAAACAGCGCCAAACACGTCTCCGATGTGGTCTCACGGTTGCGCTTGTTTTCTGGTGTGAGTAAACGCGGCACCCATCGCGCCGACAGCTTTCTCATGCCGAGTTCCTCGTGAAGAATATGATGCACTGCTCCTTCTGAAATGCCTACAGTCTCAGCTAGCTCCCGAACCTTCAATCGGCGATCTGCCAATTCGAAATCATGGATTTTTTTAATGTTTTCCTCCGTAGCAGCTGTTTTCGGTGCACCTGGACGTGGTTCATCAAAAACCGACGTACGGCCACGTGCAAACTCGTTGAACCAATTCTTGACGGTGGCCATCGATGGAGAAGAGTCACCGTACACAGCATCCAAGCGCTCTTTGATTTCGATTGCGCGTTTTCCCTTCCAAAAATAGGAATCGAATCACCGAACGATATTGCTCTTTTTCCATTTTTGTAAAACCGATCGACACGTTCGCTTCCATAAGTTGTCAAATTAAAACAAATGAAGGGATTGGAATGAAAATTTGAAAAAAGAATTAAAAAAGAATGTGCTACACTGTGGTAAAACTCTTTTGAAACTACAGCGCCCTCTGGCGATGAGGCTAGGTACTTATTGAATGCACCTCGTACATATATCCTTAAGAATATCATATATTTTTCTGATTTTGTTTACTGAGTGGATCATATACTTTAAGGCATTATAAAACTTATAAAATTTGCGTTTAGGTCCTGTAGTCCTCTTAAATCAAGAAAGGAAATCCAAAGCAATAAATTGCAAGTGACAGTTTATTATTTACACCTAGTATAAACGATACTACCGGGCATTCGAATCATTATAGAAAATCATAAACTTCATACGTTCTTTACGACACGGATTCAATTATAAATATTTTGATAGGTTTCCGCCTTTTGCAGGCTTAAACGTAAATGACAAATGGCAATGACATACTTTATGTTGGGATAAAGTGCTCAAAGCGTTGTCATGCAAACTAGAATCCTGCTACAAGTTAAGTTTACGGAATCGCTTGAATTGCTTGCTAAGTAAATTGAAGAGCAGTTGAGCTTACTGTACCGTTGACTTTACCAATCAGGAAGCGGAACTTCAATCAGGCGTCATCTACACTAACTCTACAGAACGTCGAGTAATGCGCGATTATGTTTAACACCTTAGCAGAGCGGTAAAATTTTTCTGAAGAACATAAAGCACAATACGCTAATGTCATATATCAAATGAACTTCAATGTACACGTTATACACGTTGTTTGTTACAGAGACGTGAAGAGTCTCGCTAATTTTTCGCATCTTTTCCTAGTCTTATTCTGGGAATTTACTGTTTTTTCTAACTTTTACTTGAATTGTATAACAATTCTTTGAAAATTGAGTTGTAACCGTGTAGTTCTGAAATTATAATAATAGAACTTGCATGCGTTCCGGACAATGCCCGCAGCAACCGTTTGACTGACAGACAATTTGTTTGTCACTCATTCATTCGTTATCTTTATGTACGCGAGCCCTGTGCTTAACAACCGTGCCATTTTTACTACACGCGACCAACATGTCTATCAACGGTCGTAATAGAATCATTTGTGTCTAATGTAGGAAGTAAGGTATCTTCAAAGGTGATTAACTTGTAGTAAGTGCAGCCACTTAACTTTGTCATGAGGAAACGTAAACTCAGAAGACTAAGATGCACGACATACCTAACAATGACGCTATCCATTTTAATTATATTATATATTGTTAATTAAGTAATTGACAAACGATTGAACAGCCCGCTAATAAACGAGATTCCCAAAATGTTTTACTTCCATAAATACTCAATAAAGCCCCTTTTCCCACGCCCGTTTCGCAATCGACTTCGGGATCGGCGATCGACGTTGCGCCACATTAAATTCTTCACGTTTAATCAATTCCGGAGGTTGGTAGTAAAAAAATATCAAAGTGAAGTGTTTCCTTCCGTATCGACGGCGCCAGAAGAGTATAGCAGACAACAAATAAATCGTTGGCGCAGTTTCAAAAACCGCCGAAATCGTCGGAGTCGGTATCGTGGACACGCCTTTTATCTGTTACGTCTATCAGTCTTCGCTTTCCCCTGTTCTAGGTAAATAAAAAAAAAAACAAAAAATAGCCTAGAATAAATAATCAGGCCGGAGAAACAGAGGGATGCGTGCAACGGTGCAGGATTAAAAAAGTACTCGTCGGTTTCGGATGACTTGCCTTGCCTGACCTACTTTCAGTCGCGACCATCATTACGATAAAAGCTTGCTTGATAAATTAATGCGCACCTTAGTTTACGCCCCAGAGACGCTCTACGGTGACAATCTGAAAAGTAAAACGTAATCCGAGCCTAAATATATTTGCATCGGGTTAATATTGCGAGTCACGACAGACTTTAAGCGAAGCCTTGTAAAGTACCTGCGTTCGTTACTCTGTTTTATGCCGGGCGTCGAGCGGTTGCAGCTATCGCCTCACAACAATGTGCCGGCGAGCTCATAAATACAAAACAATTAGACCATAAATTCCCACTTGAATTAGTATTTTTATTTGCGCGTCACGTGCGCTCGGCGCTCTTTCCAACAATTTATGTAGGGAGGCGTCAAATTTAACAGCTCAAAGAAACTGATGGCGCTCTCCTAGGCTTTGGCGCGCACTCGTGATACCCTGTAATTATGTTTACAATTTATTTGTAAGCGAACAATGGGTGCCTAGTTTGTAATGCGTTAATATAATGCGTAGATTTTTACATTCCATTTCAAACTTATGGTAAGACCAATTATTTTACTCAGATTTATTAAAAAACGTTAAGACAAAGTAAAGGAGTAGTATCGATCTGATTTGCGAACCCGGCCAGCCACTCGAGCTGATCAGCGGCGTGATTAAGTAAAACGAATAAGAGCGAAAGCGTGACACAAAAGCAATGCGATAACAGAGGAAAAACGAGCAGAGAATCGCCTCTGAGCAGACGGTATCTTCGCCCGCCCGGGAGTTATTAAATATTAAAATAAACTCGCATTCCGACACGAGTCCTACGCGATACGCAAGATTATGGCCAACACAATGAGAGCACTGACTCCGATCGCTCCCTCGTCTTATCATATCAAAGCACGAGCTTACATAATTCAACTAGGGAGGATATTCTCTCGAGTGATCCCTTGTTGCTGATGAAAATTTAGCGCCTGTGTAAACACGCGATTCCGAAAATCTTCGACAATGTTAGCAGCCTATAAAAAGGAATTGTATCGATACGTTTAAATTATATTTTACTAACCTTTACAGAGTTAGCAGTTTCAAGACAATACAAAAGTATTGTTTCAAAGGGCAAATGAGCACATTCCCCGTGACGATGATGACAACGTATTGCCTCATGGAGTCTTGAAAGTGTATCAGTCGTCTCATCTCTCGCTTGCCAAGCGGTTCCCCGCCCACTTACCTGAAACAATACATCATTACAATATCACTAACTGAGAGGTAACGCATATGTTTAAATATTTAACACCTACAACACGTCTCCCGTGCACCACACATAAAGATGGGCGCAGCATTTCATAATTTACTCCATGGTCTTAATAGTTTGCCGTTAATTCTATAACGCTAGAGTCGTGCTGGTTTCACGTCTTGTGCTTTAGTTACCCTCACAATTTGCTTTTACACATGCAGAATTTTATTCCTGAGTCGATATTTTGAAAATGCATGTTGAAATATTTAACTACACACTCTTAATCTTCTGAAATCATCATCATTCATCTTATATCCCCAAATGAACTAATGGAAACATCCTACCAAAACTGAAATCATCAAACTATCCTAATAAACCAAGAAAATCATCAGTTAAAACGCTGCCATTCAATTTGACAAAAACATAAATCTACTACAAACAAAATTACAGCCACAATGTCATTTAGTTTCTCTAAACGCATATAATTCCTGCTAACTAGCTACACATGACGCTGCGCACAGATAGTGCACACGCCATGCGATAAAATTTTATTTAGAAAACATTAGCATTCGCAACGGCTTATCGAAGCCTCTTCTCGCAATTGTATGTGAATGGCCTGCGAATTTCCCCTCAAAGCTTCGTACTTAAGGAACCCCGTAGGTACATGAATGTGGGTATCTCTAGTACCTTTATATCTGCTGGTTCCGTTCATATTTCAATTTCTCTTATCATTTGTTTTCATTTCTTTATCATTTATTTTATTCGGATTTTCTTTAAGTATAGGTACCGGTAATGCTAGAAATATTTTAGTTTCCAGGATGCTTTTGGATCAAAGCTCTACATTTATTGAGTAGGTACTACCCACTAAGCAATTCAGGTACAAGGAGATTTTCATTGATCTAGACTAAAACGGGATCCTGATAAGCGCTTAAAAATAAGTAGACTTATATCAGATCGTTAAAATTAGTCCGTTATCCAAGATTTCTAAGATAAACCACTTATTATAGGGAGAACATCGTAAAACTTAGACATCGCATCACAATTATTTGGATACCTATATTATATTAACGATGTAGGTTCACGTGGCAATCGCACGCCGGATCTCTCATCGTGTGGAGGCGCCGATGTTCGAGCTAATGTTGCTTAATTAACTGGTATTCATTATCGGCGGGAACACGGCGCATAGGCGCGTGCGCAGCCCGAGCGGCCGCTGCAGGTGCCGTCGCATGCGGAAACACGGGACCACCACTACACGACTTAATATATTTCCACCTCACTTGCATCTACATATCTTCAATTAACATTCCATTAAATGACAACTGAATCAGCTTCCTATGCAATTGGTCTGAGTCATACTCGTACATATATAATATCGGTTACATGCATAACTCAATATGAAAAGAGTGAAAATTCTATACTTCACGTTAGTTAAACATAACATGGTGATGATTACTGATGATGAATGGCCCGTTAATGAACTTTTCAGCAAAACGACAGACCAATTGATTCAGCTATATTTTGAACTGAAGCTAGCAAAACTAATCCATTTATTATTTTTCACTCATTTCAAGTATTTTTTAACTACAACACGTATTTTTATAACATCATTTATTTAGTAACATTCCTTGACTCAATTTCTCCGGCATTTTACAGAACTAAGCTAAGAACAATAATAGAAAGGTTTAACCACACAAAATATACATTTTTATTCTAATGAGACCACGGCCACAGGTGAGTCTAAATAGTTAAAACTGCTGTTATAATAATAACCAGGGATCTTTTTAAACATTCATGGAGTTATCAATCTAAATGTTAAAGCAAGTTCCGTGTCGTCGGCTCGGCTCGACGCAGTGAGAGAAATATTACAGTTATTAATACACACACGAGATAGCTCAAAACTACCGAGGACTAAGATGACCGTAAAGCATTGCTTTTGTAGCTTTATACCAACGTATTGCCAATGCTAAGATTTAAAGAATGAAAATTGATGCACTATTTAACCTGTAAAGCCCCGCGCGACTCTCGACTCGGTGTCAAACTATAGGAAATCAATTGTGTCTCATTAGCTATCCTTGACCAATTAAAACGCTATTTCAAGAAACTTTCAGATTTCAAGAAACACTTTCAACAATAAATGAGAGCAAAGTGCACTTAAAACACTTTTCTTTGGAAAACTTTGTGTCTAGCAATAATAAAAGGAAACTTAGTACCTATTTTCTGATAATTTCTCATTTTATAGTGCTTTATTAATGTTTGTTGCCTTTCTAAGGATCCTTTGTGGCACTACTCAAGCTTAAAACCCGGTGCTGGTAGACGAACTAAGAATGAACTTACTCTCCTAGGGCTAATAAAGAATGAGAAAAACCGGCAATGAAGGGTTCCGTAGTAGGAAGTTGGTATGAATTTATCCCAAAAACAAACAATATTGTAGTTGAAAAACATGTTCTCCCATACATCGATATATGACACGGTCAATTCTTAAACTGCAAATTTCAGTTGGTCGACAATAACTCGTTAATTTATAAAGCCCACTTAGCTGTGATAGTTTTCCTTTTAATTTCATTATATGTACTACTGCCATAATTTTTTTCACATCTCTATAAACAACCATTTAGCTGGCAGGGGGGGACACTTGACTCGAACACAAATCTTTAATGCTTAATATTACACAAGCGGGTCCTTGGATCGAAAAGTGGTGTTCACAGACCCACAATATTTTTTAACGGCCTATCCAAAGTTATCCCACACCATGGGTATATGAGAAAAAAAATATCATCGCCACATTACGTGCAAGGGCAACCCTAAAAAAAAATGAATTAAGGTTTGTTTTAGCACTTTGTCGGCATGATCAATATGTATACATAAGCCAAATTACAGCTTTCTAGTACTAAGCGTCTATGAGCTACAGCGAGGACGGACAGACAGACAGACGGACATGGCGAAACTATAAGGGTTCCTTGTTTACTAAGGAACCCTAAAAATGAACAATGCACGAGGCTTGGCCTGGATAATTTGAATAAGTGTTCTCATTGATAAGAAGTATAGGTATCATTAAAATACGTTTGGCGATGTGCAACCGATTAGTCTTAAAAACTTTCTTTAGCCAATTTGCAACTCTGCGTGCAGAATTATATTAATACACGCAATATGCCGCCACAAAAAAAAAAACTATTATGCATCGATTTCAAGTTTGGATAAAGAACGTGCACGATATTTATGACCTGGGGCCGTTCATCCATGAACACTAGAAGCGGTACTGTAACCACGACGTCGGTCGGGACTCGGGCGCCCGCGGCAGATCCTCAACAAATACGCATGCGTGCTCTCCGCCATTATGCAAAACACACACCGGATACACAACCAACTTATTAAGTACATAATAAGTCTCATCTCGTTACATATCGTCAGGCTGACTCAAAGTAATTTTCTTGCTACCTTTCCAGTGCGCCTGATCAGTAGGTACCTACGCAAATACTTCACAATTACATTTCTCCAACAAGGACACGCCAAGCCGAATATGCCCCAGTATCGAGTTCTCAAGCGCAGCTTTATGAAAATGGGGAACAAATAAATTCTCGTTATGTTGTAATGGAAATAGAATTTTGCAATGTGGTAATGAGATTACATTTACAGTTATAGGTTCTATTAGGCGGTCTGTGGGCGTTTGCCACAAATAGAAATAATTGAAAACTCGCTTTAGAAACATGAAAATCATTTTATATTGCAAAATATTATGTTAAGGCGCTGACAAGACCCAATTGACCAAAATAGGCTTCGCTTAAGAAAAAAAATTGCCGAATCTGTATAGTTTGTGGTAACGGAAAAAATATATATTAATTTTGAACATATTTCCCAGAACTTGGTTGTTACCAAAACACGTTTTGAAAACAAAATCTCGATACAAACTAACATTAAACTAACCTTTTAGTTTGAGTTCTAATCCAAAATATCTGTATCAAATATCAACATACGTTACGTATTTAATTAATAACAGGAACGTCTTATTTGAATGCAGAACTTGGTTGTTTTTTATTTTCGATTAGTCAACTCAGTTTTGAGTAAATAGATAATTACTTCATATTTTGCAATAAATTACAAGCGTTGTGTCATCGCGCTTCTCTTTCTTTTCTATGGAATTTGACAGTGACCGCGGTTTAAGTGTTGTCAGCGTCTTAATATTATTCAGATAAAGACTATTAATTTATAAATTGGCCACATAGTTAGGATATATCAGAATTGATTTTAAATTTTTTACCTAAACCCAAACCGGATCATTACCAGAAAGTCATATGATATTCGAATTTGTCATACCGACAGATATTAATCTAACAATCTACGATCTATGATCTTGTTAACTGTCATGTTAATAAAGCGAACGCGAAAACTCGATTAACATTCAATTGATTAAACGAGGTGCTCTAATCGAATGGCCCAGCCTTATTTTATGCTAAAAGCTATTTTAAATCAGTCCCAAATGGCAAATAGGTGACAATAATATGAGCTAACGCGAGCCAGTTCTCGACGAGTCAGAGCCTTATCGCTCGCATCCATTGAGATAAAGATCTCAGATGTAGTTTTAAAAGGAAATTTACAAGTTGGACCGCTAATAATCATATACATGCCAGCGAGATGTCCGTCCGGCCGGCGACAACGTCGGACGACGCTTATGACCCCACTACACCGTCGATTTATGATCGTCCCCTTTATACGAGGGCAGGACAATTTACAACTTAATTTAGAACAGTTTTTTTTTTCTTTATTTAGGGATCGAGACGGATGTTCATCACTCTCGTCTAAATTAACAGCTTAGATAGACTCGATTCTGTATTTTTATATAATTTTATGACTTATTGTGGATCCGCAGTGCTAGCCCGCGAAATTCAAATTTTCAGACATTTTGTTCCATGAGAACTTTTCCGTAAAGAACAAATCTAACTAAGAGGGATGTATTAATAATAAAAATAAATTATTTCAGATTTCTCCATATAAATTGTTAGTAACACGAAAATACTTAAGAGCTAATGTTAGTAACAAAACAAATGTAAGAAAACAAAGATTTTAGACACCAGAACGCATGTATGCTACTTTACTGCGTGCAACCGCATCCAGCGCTCAAGCATCGGAGAGTCCCAACGGTCCGTCAATACGCTCAAGATGCTCGCGTGCGAGTTAGGGTCGAGGTGCAACGTTTACGCATGACTGTCGCGAAACTGTCGACGTTGGCCTCGGCAAACATGCCAGAGGCACTGCAATACCGCGGCAGCCCCATCAGCATCCTGAACGCATTGTTATACTGCATATATTAATGATTCTAATGATTATAATTCCGTAAATACATATTTTTTATGGTCGCGAATCATATTTTCATCAATATACTACCAGTCAGGTAGTATATTGATGAAAATATATGACCTGATATTGACCAGCAAATTGCAAAAAACGTAAGAAAATTTTAATTTCGCGGGCCACCACTGCGGATGCACCTTAACGTAATATCCGACAAATATTAGTCCGTTCAAAAGATAAGTAAGTATCTAGTTTACTAATAAAATAAAAGTCGCATCTTTCAAGTGTAGGTACCTACCTATAAATACTTTCAACTTAGCAAAAAGGTATTATTTACAAGGATCACACACAAGCAATGTACCACACACACAATGAACACAATGGACACAGGCAATGTACTTAAGACGCTGACAACACCTAAACCGCGGTCCCTGTCTGATTGCATAGAAAAGAAAGAGAAGCGCGATGACACAACGCTTGTAATTTATTGCAAAATATGAAGTAATTATCTATTTACCTACTCAAAATTGAGTTGAGTAATCGAAAATAAAAAACAACCAAGTTCTGTATTCAAATAAGACGTTCTTGTTATTAATTAAATACGTAACGTATGTTCATATTTTATACAGATATTTTGGATTAGAACTCAATGTAAGAGGTTAGTTTAACGTTAGTTTGTATCGAGATTTTGTTTTCAAAACGTGTTTTGGTAACAACCAAGTTCTGGTAAATATGTTCAAAATTAACATATATTTTTTCCGCTACCACAAACTATATAGATTTGGCAATTTTTTTTCTTAAGAGAAGCCTATTTTTGTCGATTGGGTCTTGTCAGCCCCTTAATTACTTGCTTATGCAATATAATTACTTGCTTAGCATTAACGTTTTGGCAGATTTTAAAAATGTATCCTACTCATGGTAGTGTCATTTCGTTATCTGTTATAACATTACTAAACGACGTAATAGCTTAATGTGAGAACGTGACATAAGCGTGAATCGTGACGTCTCAATCTCGCGATCTTTTAACACGGAAAAGCTCCGTACAATTGGTCGATAGGGACATTGCGAGCGCACAACGTGTCAATCACCACTTGCATAATAGAGAAAGCTACGCGAGCGATCTAAATGTCACGTCCAGCTACAGCGGCTGTGTGACAATACCTATATTTATCGGAATGGGTTTAGGCTATCAACGTAAGCTTTGCGTTTTTAGGGTTCCGTACGTCCGAATGAAAAAACGGAACCCTTATAGGATCACTCGTGTGTCTGTCTGTATGGCTGTATCTTCTGTATGTCTGTCCATCTGTCGCCGCAAAAAAAAAAGATGCAACTGTACTGTACATATCAAATCAAAAGGGCTTGTTGTGAGGGTCTCAATTTTTATTTTATAATTTTAAAATAAATAGTTTTAAAGTTATTTAAGGAAACAGATGAAAATTGACAATTCCCTGCTTATTTCCGAAACTACTGAGTCTTAATTTTTTTATTTTTATAAAATAGCAGAAAATAGTTCTTTACTTATAGATTACAGGAACACCTTTAAAATCTATGATTTTAAAATAACATGGTAAATCTCTCAATATTTTGCGTACAAACTTACATTTGCAGTGGGAATGTATGGGACAACATGTTTTTAAACTGCAATGTTAAGTTTGTTCTTTGGATAAATTATCTTAGGATAAAAACATGGTAGATATTACATATTCATTGTACGGAACCCTCACTACGCAAGTTCAACTCGCACTTGCCCGGTTTTTTTTATTCCAATGAGAAGGATGTGTTTCCATATTTCTGTGCCATTTTCTTAAGACTAAATCTGGTAGCGTCGATTTCCATAGCTTTGCTAAATTAATAAGTACCTAAAGCTAGTTGAAGCTAAAATAACACAGAATACTTACTCAGCAGAGAACAGAAGCGTATGGAAGCAGCAGATGAAGACCTTTGCCGAGGAGTGGGACAGTGCAGTTTAGTTCAGATACATAGATTAGTCAGCCACATTATCCAATGCTAATGTCTTTATCCTTCAACAAAACAGGCTGTCGTATATATTTCCACAAGAGTCAAAGCCACGTGCTGGTATGATATACATCGGTTGTCGCGGTAGGCAATAGGCATCATATTAAGTCGGGTTGTTAATATTCATTGGCTGAGATTGTCGTAGTTCGTACACTGCGTAGGCAGCCCCATACGCCAGGGCGCGGTCGGGCACGCATTAGAGACAATGACATTTGCATAGCTGGGCGTTCCTAACTGTCAACCAGAACATTCACATTAACTAATCCGAAGAAAGATAATGAATGCGAAATAGTTTCATTATGCGCTCGTCGTTCGTTCAATTAATTCGTTGAATAAATGTAATGACGCCGATGCTACAGATGTAAGCTTTGTCAGTTACTGAACAGGTATTACTGGTATTGAACGATCAAAGTAGCCTGTTCTTGTAAGACTTAAACATGTCTAAATTATAGCTACAGGAATGACTATTTTATTTACACCTAAAGACATGTCAAAAATAGTAATTTACTAAGATTTAGGTGAAACAAATAAGTGTAGAGTAGAAATAAACTTCCAAATCCTATAAAATCTTAAAAGGTATGTTTTATTAAAAAGCCGCAAAGTCACATGCAGCCAGCCAGAGCTTATCCTCTCGTATGGTAATTCCACTACATGGAAAGTGTGTCGCATTTCCAAATAAGGCTCAAAATGCGATGTTCATTTTGACTACCAAAGCACTTATTCTGTGAATACGTCCACCCGGAGCTTAGGGCGCATTGTACATTCGAGAGGCGTCGCATCTCACCACGAACCACCCGCCGCCGCCGCCACCCGCGCTTTGCAATAATGCGCTTACGGCGCTCCATGGTTAGATACCCTCATAATACCATTCTTTGTATACTCCGACTTGTATCCTAAGTCGAAACTCATGTTACCATCAACAGACTTATTATGTACGTACAATAGGTAAGGAACAATGTTTTCTGATCCACTCATAATAGAAATAGGAAGGTAAGAAAAGCTTTAAAAGCGGGACATATTTTCTTTTCAAAAGAAAATAAATTTCCTTTCTGGCAACACTGACATAAAACTAGGACTTCGTTTTAGTGGGTATATATGTCGTCACATTTGCATCACCTTTATCATGGACGATATAATATTCAAAACGGAAGACCTAAAACAATGATAGTTTCGGTGAGTGTGCAAAGTATGCAGTTGCAGTAGTAGCAGGCCTAGCCAGGCCTTAAGTGATCATGGAAGTAATCTATCGTGTGATAAACTTGTCTACAGCACAATAGACAGAGTCAATTTATTCAATCAATTTATTTTCCAACTAAGCACATGATTGTACATGGATTAATCGCAAGGATATAGTTAATAAGTATTTGCCCCAAGGCTTTTAAAGCGAAAATATCAACCACATGTATTGTAAATTTATAAAAAAATTGGCTGAATCATAGAGACATTATCTCAATAAATATTATAGATAGCGTCTGTGTTTAGGTATAAAAAACATTAGTAAATCAGTTCCCAGCACGGATAGTTTAGCAATTAAAGGAGGAATCCGACCGGTCCGCTATCTTTCCTCTGAACTAATGGGTTAAGACGGCCAGTGGACCTCGCCGCACTCTCCAGACACTTATCTCCTTGATAAACAAGTACAAATAGGTTACACATTGCTTCCAACCCCTACGGCTCTATTTCTCTTTTAACGTCTTAAGTGAGACGACAAAACCTTTATCAGCTGGACAAAGAGTTGCCTCCAAAGTGATTTACTTCACGTGTGACAAATAAACCAAGATGGAACTTAGAGGACATGTTTAAATCAGGAGGATATGAATCTCTAGGAAAAATACATGGCGGTCTCGCAGAAAAACATAACATTATAGGGCACTTAATTGTGCCCTAGAGACAACAAACCAAAATGTTTGTAATTTCAAACACCACAGAGGCGGTGCATAACCGGGCAGCCACAACACGTGGGCCCCGAACAATAAATGGATTCTAACACGTCCGGACACTGTCCAAAGCGCTTTTATTGCTACATATTTTAGATAGACGCGGGCCAATGCTGCCAACCAACAGTTACAGTAGAGAGCATAATACAGACAAACAAATTCTGAAATTTTTAAGGGAAATAATTAGAAGCAAGTTTTCGGGGTGCATTTTTTGACGGAATTAATAATGCCTATGGTACCAAGCAGTTTACTCTAGAAACAAACAACGATTAGAGGACACACAAAGCATCATTCTTATCTTTTCTAATTTGTTCATACACGGCTACAAGGGAACTTGACCCATTTTTTTTTTCATCTTAAAATAGTTAGTTTAGCTGGAATTCTAAACCAAATACACTGTAAAGCCTAGTACAACTATTTGCCAATTTGATAATAAAGCGTTACATTAAAACAAACAACACGAAAATCGGAATAATGGTTCCGCAGTATTTAGCATAGTGTTTGCAAATATACCGATGTTCCATTTTACAGAGGACCTATGTATATGAAATGTGCACCAATGTTATTAGCAAATATATTCAGTTATCAAATCTAATTTACCTTTTGGGATAACAGTATTAAATCAAGATAGATTAAACTTGGTTTCTAGTACATATATTACGGTATTTTGCATCTACTACGTGCCTCTAGACCTCATTATTCGAGGTGTTAAAATGCAAAAACGGCAAAGCCCTGAGGGTGGAACAGTACTCCGCGGAAGTAAGCGGCTGCAGCACAATTCAATGGCGCAGGAAAACCGCATCGAGCGATGGTGCGGAATGAAAAAGGCCCTTAATGAGTGCTCTCGTTATATTCATGAGTTTATTTACTGCTCATATGGTGACGGTTGAGAACATTTTTAACATTTTTTGTGACTCTATATCGTCTAATCTGCCCAATTTAAGCTATTTGGAAATACTTAGGATTTGGTGACCTTTTGCATTCTATCAAGAGTAAAAATCCATGACTTTGTTATGAAAATAAAATCATAAACTGCATTTTAATATCGCTTTTTGGGACCAACACTGAAAGATTATCAAGTGCAAAAAGTCCATCATTAGCACATTGAGTACATTGACACTAAGCCCCAGTAATTGTCTGAGTCGAAACCTCATGCTCGAGCCACTAAAACTTTGAATGTATCGCCTTAACACATCAAGACTTGTAACACCTCTACTTGAAAAACAGGTTAATAAGAGAGTTGCCTTCAATGAGATGTGAAAATAATGTGTGATATTATCTGGTGGTAGCGGTGTTGGACATATAATATTCTAAGTCGCACGCGTTTCATTAAGCGCCAATCCGGTTAATGAGCGTCCAACTTTTTCGCTTAAATAAACATTAAGAAGAGAATGGACGGTGCGCCCGCCGAACCTTTTACCGGAATTACGCTGTGGTTAAGTGCTCGCTTTTAGGAGACCACGCCGGAATTACGTTGCATACATTGGAATTCGGTGAGGTTTTGATAGATCCATGTCCATCGTGCTCAACTTTATTCTTCATTTGATCATACCACGCAATAGTAACAGTTGCAAAGTCTAAACTTCTTTTTCACTTGGAATTCCCAGAACCAGAGGGTTTTTGAGCAAGCATATGCAGGGCGAAAAGTTGATAGCTGAGTAAGTGCGGCATGATAAAAGTAAATCGAAAATATATTAGAAGTTAAAAGTATCAGATAGGAGCCCCGTGGTCAGGAGACAACTTTCAGATTTCGAAAATGGATATAATATCGTAATCAGAGCAAGACGCGAGACGACTGAAAACTCAGATTTTAAAAGGATATTCAGGGCGAATGAATGTTTTGGCAAAAATAACGAAATTTCATTGATTTAGGGAAGTACCCAAAAGTGGTCATACATTTTCATTTACCTCTATATCAACTAACCCAATAGCTTTGATTCATTTTGAAGCAGACTCTTTTGTGAAGATTTGTCAGTATTCAGAAGTTTGGAAACAGTAAATACTTGAGCGTGTTTAAAAGTTAAGTGCGAAAATTAGAACATCGTCGAAGTGCACCATATGCACATAAACAGGGTCGAATGTTTCAAAATTTTACGATGTCACTAAGCATAGAAATTATTTGAAAAACATCCACATCTTATGGGCTATCCAAGAAGCTATCAACATTTAAAAATATTCAGAGGTGCCCGTCAATTGTTTGATAAAGCTGGCAAAGATTGATAACCACAATTATTAAAATTTGCGAAAACATTAAACTAACTCCTTGTTTACGTCGTAAATAGGCCCCGACACATCTGCTTAGGCCGCTAGCTGTGAGTTAACTAGACTAAATGAAAGATCATGAGATACAAAGGACATGTCCAGCTGGTCAATGAACGATTGCCTAGGTAGTCAAAAATGTAATATTTCTATAACCGCAAAATTATTATATTTCTATAACCACTATATTTTCAAATTTGTCAATTAATAAGCTTTAGGAGTCAGGAACTTACGAAAACAGATCAAAATATAGTTTATATTCCTAGGATTTTACTGTTTCTTTTACTAACGCCATCTGTGAGTGGACACAGGTACTAAATGGTGGTACTCCTATGTGCGATCAATGAAACATTTTATATTTTGTTGGCCTTAGCAGAATTTTCACGTTATTAGTTAACATTTTTTATTGTTACACGAAGCATTTATTCTTGATTGTATATTTACTTGAAATGTCGTCTTTTGTTCCATATTTAGATTTAATTCCTCAATACCTACCCATTTTTATATATCTCTAAGTATTTATTCCTACTGAATAAAGATTAAAGTAAGTAATTATTGTAAGCAAAACAGAAAGTAACTTGTTGTCAATGCCAATATGAAACAAAACATAATTACGAAACACCCTCTATTAAAAAAAAATACACGTGTTATGTGATAATCTTGACGTATTTTACACGTAATAACGTTAATATATTCCTTTGATCTAAAATAAATAACTTATAATTATTGTTCACACACTATAAAGGCAATTATGGAATAAAATGGAACGACAAAAACATCGGAAGCTACTGTCAAGTTTTTTTTTTTTTATTATTGTTCCGAAAGCTTAGAAGGATTAACTTCTGAACACCTACAAATCATCCCAAAAACGTCAGCCTCCAATTAAAACAGTAATAAGGTTTAGTTGTTTTTTTTATGGTACTACCTAAATCAATGAAATTTCGTTACATTTGCCAAAAATCTCCATCAATCCATCAGACATTTATATATTCACTATCAGGACATGTTACACTATTGCACAGAATAACTTTTATTCGCCCTGAATATGCTTTTAAAAATTGTAAACCCATAATTACTTAAATAGGTAAATCTTCGTCAGATTTACCTATTTAAGTAATTATGAGTTAGGCCGCACACGATCATAAGAAAATCAACGGCTCTGAAGATCACGTTATTTTTTGCCCATTTTCGAAATCTAAAAGTGGACTCCTATCTGAAAGTTTTCAAATATATTGTCGGTGTTCTCTCATCATGCCGCTCCCGCTCTCTCATCAAACCCTCTGGTCCAACTATCTTTCAGGAAAGTTAACTTCAATACAGATTCAAAGCAATTTTCAATTATTTCGATTTTTCCAACTATGAACTGTCAGATTGCAAGGATTTCTTATGGATTTGATAAATTTTCAGGTTGTTTCGGGCTCGATCGTACTGTTGGTTACTAATAGACAAACAAATAAATACCAATCAGGTTTAATTAAACAGAACCTTCATTAAAGAGAACAAATAATAACTTTGAAGAGAGGACAGTGTCTCAATGAGAGACACAGAAAGTATAGCCACAACCCGGCGACGAGATTAAAACTTTGCCACTTGGAAGTGCAGTGGTCGCGCAGTTCAAGAGAAATTTACTCAAAGCAAAAGTTAATATAAGCGAAATTTGTCCTGCGGCGGACGTTTTGCGGGGCAGCAAGTTGGACCTTTGCTGCAAAACTAGCTCCTGGCTTCAAGCAGGTGTTAACTTGATGTTGTTTTTCCAACTGACACCTTTATGTACCTTATCAAGTTGTTTTTTTGTCACAAGGAGAAATACTTGAAATCCTGATAGAAATATGAATGATTTTTTCACTTTATTTAAGTTACATTTTATCTTCCTCACTGGTTGATTTTGAGGTACCTTGGTATACCGACGCGTTGAACGCTTGGAAAATGGGTTGTCCCAATATGGATTAGCCAGACAACCCAACCTCCCAGAGACGGTGGGTCATGGCGCTCTGCAGTGTTATATAGAATACCCTGATAAACACATCACTTAATACTGCTGAGCGTGCTCGTCTGCTGGCTGTGGGAGAGTGGGAGTCAGGCTTGTGGCTTCAGGCGCTCCCGTCATCTACCATAGGCACTATGATGGATGACTCCTCGTTTCGGCTCGCTACGTGTCTCCGCTTGGGCGCACCTTGGGTTGCTCCGCATCGGTGTCCCTGCGGTGAAGCCGTCGAGTCTTGGACACCATGGCCTGTCCTGCTGCAGGAGCGCAGGTCGCATAGCACGGCACGGCAGCATCAACGATATTATTCGTCGAGCCCTTGTCACCGCCGGCGTACCAGCGGTATTAGAACCAAATGGATTGGTACGTGACGATGGGAAGAGACCAGATGGTATGACGTTGTTGCCTTGGAAGGTGGGTAGGCCTCTGGTGTGGGACGCAACCTGTGTCGACACCCTTGCGCCATCTCATGTTCCAAGCACGGCTGGCTGTGCTGGCGCCGCTGCTGCAGCTGCTGAGACTCTCAAGCGGCGCGAATACTTTAACCATAAAGGAAACTACAGCTATGAGCCGTTTGGGGTCGAAACGCTCGGGTCATGGGGCCCGAGTGCGCGTCTCCCATTTAAGGAAATTTCTCGCCGATTGATCGACACTTCACGTGACCAGAGGGCTGGCTCGTTCTTTGGCCCAAGAATTAGCATTGCCATTCAACGTGGCAATGCTGCCAGTCTTCTGGTCACGTTTCCAGATGACAGCGATGCGGACGAATACTTTGACGCCTAAGTATCCTTTTGTTTTTTGTATTAATTTATATATTTGATTAGTAATTTAATTTAGTACCTACCTAGTGTAAATAGTTAGTAGCATCAATATTGTATATTATCCAAGTTATATTAGTTTTAAAGTTATGTAATAAAGTATGTCTAAGTTTAAATGACTCACAATTACCGTTTTAAAAAAAAATTATGTATTTTTTGCGTTTAATGTGTGATCTTATCTTAACATCACACGTACCTGTAGAGCAAAAGTCAGTATTTAATTAAAGTAACTTCACAAGGCGTTTTAGTTACCTTATCAGATGTGCATTCAGACAAGCATCACATGTAATTGCATCAGACAAAGTTTTAAATATGCCGCCGGACGGACATATAAGTTGACCATCTACATCCAATAATACATAATAAATTATTTGCAGATTTGCAGCAGTTCTACATATTGTATTTTTGGTACATAAAATGCATGAATACATTATATATGTGCGTCTCAATATATCTCGGTGCTACATAAATATTATTAAATAAGTATTTAAAAACATCTTAGCGTAAACTACATATTATATTGTTATTGTCTGACTGCACCGTCTCGAGAAACGTTCCAACGCCACTCCGCGCCTCCTTTAAAATAAAGCATAATCGTAAATATTCATTTAGTGGCGCTATGGTGTCGTTTGTTTTAAAATGCAGAAGAGCTCTAGTAGTCCGCATAAACAGCAACAAAGCTGTGGTTGCAAATGAGGTCGCAGATAGCTACGAGCTCGGAAGTTAGTGTAAGCATAAATTAAAACAAGTGTTTCCATAAAAAGTTGATAAATGGCCATCCACAGGCGGCGCGACAAAAAAGGGAACTGACGTCAGGCGAAGCGCTAACGTGTTTCATTTTGCGATTCCAGTCGACATCTGGGCCGTTTTCAGGACCAACTGGCAACGACGCCAGCCTGATCCAAACTATATAGACCGTAATATCTAAACAATATTTAAATATGTTCCAGTGCTTCCAGTACAGTGAAAAGTTTATTTTTCTGATTAAACCATTCATCGTTTGTAACTTTTGGAAAGGTTTAAGCGGATTTGAGTTAAACAAAACTATTCGTTTTTTGTGTAGCCAGCCGGCGCAGCGCTTGTGGCCCTGGACCGGGCGTCCGCAATTCACGCTGCGCTGACTGCCGGGGTACTCGACCGAACGGAGTGACGCAACCCTGCACAACGCTCCTATATGAACACATACCTAAAGCATACATGTCTTTATATTTCAGCGACAATTACAACTGGAAGTTAGTAATCCAATATAGTATACCAAATTAATTTTGTTTAGCTTGTTTTTGTAAGGGCACTAATATTTTAAAATTTAAAACGAGTTAGAAAACGTATTTTAAATAAACTGAATTGCACACCACCACGACAAGACAGAAAGATTTAAAGAAAATCCTCGTACCCCGGAAAATAGATAATACATTCACATGTGAACAAGATGCTGCGGAATGTAATACGAAAGGAAACAACGTTAATAAAACCGCAATACGCCAGCATTAGAGACGACCGAGTCCACGGGCGGAATGCTAAGCCTTCCGAAACGCGCAATAAAGCGACATATGCACCGCCGCACATATACATCTGCACATATGCGAAAACACATACATAGGTATTATTGAATACAATAAATCGTGCTTAGTTCTCGCAATTTACTACCCGATTTGACGGTACCGTTTCGAACGGAGTAGCGTGTTGTAGAGTCAGCGACATTTTAGTTTATATCAAGCTTTTGATGAACGATTTTAGTAGCAATGATCCAAATACTGACGCGCTACTTACTTCCTAAGCCTCGTGATAATAACTTAACATTCTAAGAAGCAAACGATCGGGCTATGTGAATAAAAGCACCACACAAACGTTTAATTTCTCGTGCATGCAGATCCCACAAACTACTAGCCAAAAGTTGAGTAATCCACAGACGTACCCTTTAATTGGTTTACCACAGACCTCTATTAACGAAATAAGATGGGAAATCAGAGTATTAGCATAACAGTGAATTCAATTAGGGTCCACAAAGAGGATTACAACTTTTACAATGAAAGGAAAGTTGAGCGGAGACCCGATTTAAACTAACGTGGAATAATCAAAATTTGAATGAGTACGTAGTAAGTTCAAATTAAATTGAACCTTTATCACTCCCAAAATATATTCTGTGAACCCTTAATATAGAGCACTTTGACTTTAATGTTATGGGAAAAAGTAGGGATAAGAAGCAGTAGTAAATATAGGTATTACTAATAAAACAGACGTTCTAGACACGGCTATGTTTATAGTAAAATTTAGACCAATAGAAATATACGACGAGAAACAATATATTAAACAGTATGACGGGCGGGCGTGCAAATGTTCTCAGATAATGGCCAATTGTTGGCAATAAAACTACTACCGTACACGATGCAAATTATATTACTGGCCCGAGTCGCCCAGAGGGTCCTGCTCCACTGCATTCAGCCAGATTAGCACAATTATCAAAAACAAGTTATCTCTCGGTGCACTTATTACGCTTAATATTCGTACCGTTCGTTGCATTCTATGTGACTTGCATAAGAGGATACCAAAAGCTTTAATAGAGAGTTTAAACCTTTGAATGACAAAGTAAAGTATTAGGAACTTGTTACATAAAATCAATCTTCAGATAGTTCAAATCATAAATAAAACTGTCAGATGCAGGAATTTAATATAGGCGAAGATGAGCAGCTTGTTAGTCGGGTCGAGTGGGTGCACCCAAGTGCACGATGCTCGTTAGACAGGTGTGACGCGTTCGCTTCCGGACACTTGTCAATTATAGACGCACAAAGTGCCGACCCGTAGTAACACAATGTACCACATAAATCCTCCACGGTGACGTGGACCACAGAAAATCCGTGTCAAACGGAACCATCTTGATAAACTACTTCTTCAACGATTTTCCTGCTGGTGGCAGCAATAATAATTTATTATCTGAAGCTAAGTTTCCTTTTTAGACTCGCACACTTCCAACATTTGATAGCTATTAACTGAGTGGCAATGTTTCGCCGTAGATTTAAGTTTATACTGAAATACAAGCTAAAAAAAAATCAGCCATAAACTTTTCTACGACCAATCCTTTTCTTCAGACATGAAACAAGTAACATTCAAGGCATTGTAGTCGCGACAACGACATATCACCGTATTGGGTGCATTCCAAGCTATATAAGACTCAATAAATGGAAATTGCACTACATCTAACACTGCAAGCATTTAGGTCGCAAGCGTTGTGACGTCATCGCTCGTAGTGAAAGCCACGAGTCGCGAACAATACATGTCGCTTGCGCAAGTCGAGCGATCGCAAGGCAACAATGGCGGTCTAATAGAGCCATTCGTCGTTTCATTGCTTATTCATCCACGCCCCTGACGCCTCCGCAGGCTACGCCACCGTCGCGATTGACATCCTCGTGAGTCAAAAGACCTTTATGTCTTTACACCGCACTGATGTGCAACAACTACTGTAAGTACTCTCTTAGGAAACGGCGTTAGAGAAGCAGTTTTCATCAGTCATCCTATACCGCGTTAGTCATCGGGAACCGTCCTACTACGCAAACCAAGTTGCATTTTTTAGAGACTCATCTTTTCTAAAGCGTATCGGTTTTTCGAAAGACATGCTACATACATTTTTTTATGTTGGTAAATTCGGTTTTTACATCAAGAAAAATAGAAATTTCTTCAGAATCACCCACGACTCCCAAAGTTATAACACGCCATACCGGCCATATGACGCGACTCGCGCTATTTATTACCGTGGTCGTAAACTCTAGGATTGTCGCGGATACATCCGATTATTAAGCATTCATCACGTCGATAGAATAGCTCTCCGTTAGAATAGTTGGCTCATAGTTGTAGCTCATAAGTGTTCTAACGGAAGACTGAATCATATATGATGAGAAAACTGAATTGTGCATGAATAGGGAAGGGACGTAGGGTCTTCAAGAGTCTTAACTATTTACACTAGCAAGGCTTTTACAAAGCTTACAGAAGCAGTTATACACTAGCTTACATACACCGCATATTTTAATTACAAGCGATCATAAAAATAAATATCAACTATTAAAAAGAATACTATATCCAAAATCAATACATGTAAAAAAGTATTAACTCACCGAACTACAACAGAATTGCTTTCTTCGGTAACGTATCGACGAAATAAGAAAATAGACTAGGTACTCGGAAATGTGTACAAAATAGTCCCTAGTGGCTGTTTTGCACCAAACAAAGAAACGTAACACAAGAGCAAGTGAGAGAGTGTGAATTTCTCCAGAGAGCCCAGCATTATTAGGTACTGGGCTGAAGATTGTGATCGCCCGGCTGTGAGCCGTAAGCGTCCCGGCACGACCAGACACTATCCGAAAGGAACGTCGAGATATTTTATTCATAGAGCGGGTGATAAATGAGGAAGGTCGCGCTTGTATCACATTCATTACTGCCTCGCATCTTGCCACGCACACTCTTATCAAAACTTGTTGCCGCCGTGAGCTCTTCTATAGTCCGATCATTTGGCCCTCGCCGCCACCTCAGGGACTCGTTTCAAACGCCATTTGTCGTTGGTAAACAACTAAACAGCTTATAATTCATTCTGACCGTGGCTTTGTTAGTTTTATTTATGATTTGCGAATGCCTCAGTCGTATTACCAAGTCGGTAAATTATTGCAGCAAGCAATTATTGTGTAATTATCATTGGAATGTAAAATTTATTCTGGTTGCACTAGCGCCAACCTATTGAAAAATAGATATAAGCTAAATCAACAAGTAACTCAAAGTACCGTAATACAGAATATCCGTGTTTGTCGATATTATGCCAGAAATATACTACCAGCGTATCAATATTAAAATCGTAAGTTTCGTTTTTCAGTTTTAGACCCAATGTATTTTATTACGATATCCTTTTTTCCGTTTATACTGTATCCCAAAGCCTTGTCTGCACATTTTGTATTGGTATATGATCTTGGTACAAGGTCTCCAAATTTGTTCCGAAATTAGATGAGCCGATAAGCACTTATCAGCAATGGAACCAAAAATATTACAACGTGTAACGTGTTGCGACTTGTGCCAAGTTGCAAAACGTGCAGCGCGACTTGTGCTGCAGTGTGAACAAGGCTTAAATATTATATTTACTATAATATCCTAACAAAATATGTTATCTCCGTAAGTACACATAATTCCGTGACAAGTCACGATAACAGAGTTTTCAAGGAACGGTTAACAATCGTTCAATTTGTAGAGCCTGGGGCTGAGAACCCCGACAATGGTGGTGCACGCGACCACTGCGACTCGACATTCTCATGAGTAGAATAACGCACAACAATCAAGATGTCATTTTTCAACTACCCACGCCGCGAACACACCATGGAGCGAGCAAACACCAAGAAATATGGCCGACAATACACGCACAGTCGACGTACAAAAGAGGCGTCTCGGGGATGTCGCGATACATATCTTTTGACTGAACAACGGACGCAACAGTTCACTCCTTCCCTTTTTATATTTTACGCGTAATCGACAAACATAAATGAAATCTAAACAAATGCTATTTTATTCAGCAACTGACAGCGACAACCTGACGCTAACTCAGAAGAATACATTATGCAAATCTGGTTAACGAATAATAGACAAGCAACATTATTTAAGTGGCTTACACTACTTACTTCTAACTTTTGCTTGAGCTATAATTAAACATGAACAAGCTAAACGAGTACGTCTTAGTTGTCAGTCCTACACATGTGTAAAGTAGCTAAGTACTGGGCTCGCGTTTTCTGCAACGGTCATTATGACAATTCACAGAAGTAAGTTGGTAATTTATCGGCTGTAGAAGATGGAAACTTGCGGCCAGAAATGATAGTAATTATTGACACGAAGCGACGCTCGGGGCTAAAATCCGCCATCCGCTGCTAAAGATCACAACCGGCCACTAACTCGAAAATTCCACATTTATAACGGAGCAAGCCCTTGGGCACGAACGGAGCCACTGTGGAACCACACTCGCGAAGAATCGATGTTCACTGCGAAAGCATTTTGTGGACAAACGGTGTACTTTATTTAAGGCTTTTTACGATGCAGTTTGTATATTTTACAAAGCAATAACATCAATAGCATGCCTGCGCTATATGCTATCAACGACACTAAATGTATTTAGTAAAAGGCTAGGCGAATAAAATATGTAGCTATATATAAAAGCCTTATAAGCCCAGCAGATTCACCGTTGCTTAGAAAGGATGGCCTAAGTGGAAACAAATAACACACCGACGTAAAACAACCCTTATAGGGACAACTATTGCTATTCGGTAGCATCTTTTGTGTGTGATACAATGGCGCATCGATCGTGCTGGATTGCACGGAAACGTTCAGTAAAACGCTAACGAGTGCCGTGGCATCGGCTAATTGAAGTTATTGCCATCATAGGCCCGACGCCCGAATGCCCAGGTGATTAGCGACGGAAACCATTCTAATGGAGTGTTTTTTATCGACGCCGTTTGTCACTTCATCGATCAGCTAATCTCTTACCTTTGGTTGATTGATGAGTTTCATGGTTTAAAGTACCTAGTTAATTCACGCGAAATATGTCTGAGTTTAAGATTTTTGTCATTACCACATTACGTCCAACAATAGGATCATAATTCGGGTTTTAGATAATAGCCGAGCCCTAAATCATTTATTATGATTAGATATCCGTATACGGAACCAAATGGAATGAATGAATGAATGAAATGCACCGACCCCAGCGTGGTTAAACCAGACTCGATTGTTCGAATGAACCCAAGGATTCGCACTTGTCCCTGGAGCCTCATGTTTCATGGGACTACAGAGACCATTGCATATCAAAGAGTAGACCGGGGGGCGCGGTAATGGTCAGGAAGACGTGCCCTTAAGATAGGAAAGATTATTAGAGCCTACCGGATATGCATCCTTGAGCAAGCAATGGAATAGTGGAGAGACGGGTAATTTATCTATGGCAGGGCATCTTTTAACAACGTCGCTGCCAGGTTGGCTCAGGTCCAGTTGCTTTCTTGAGTCTTTTCTGTGTCACTGCTATGCTGTGTTTCACGTTGCTGTCTCCAGTGTCTTCTTCTGAGGTCTCGCTACTATCCGTTTCTGATTTCTTGTAAATCACGCTAGCAGCCTTCCTGATCTTATCTCGATCTTCGGCCGTGTCCATCCAAAAGTTGATTTCCATGTCGAAGTACTTCATGTCCTGCTTTAGGTTGTCATTCCAGGTGTAAATAGGTCGGCCGACTTTCTTGGATTTGACCTTATACTGCATTGCTGCATGTAACAGATGTGATTCGCGGCGCCTGTGCACATGTGCAAGATAGCACATCCTGTGGTTCTTGATGCGTTTGGTTACAGTTTTGCCGTCCAAGATTTCATGCATTTTCTTTTCCTTTGGTTTATTCCTAGCGTGGTTAATCAAGTCTCTCATGATAACTCTCTCATACCTTCTCAATCTTGACCTGTTAGCTTTAGTGAGTGCCGATACTTTCAAACCGTGTATCATACAGGGCACGATCACCATTCGATACATGAGTCTGGCTAATTTCCAATCCATCTTTTAGTTTGTTATGAATGGTAATAGTGATTTTGCGTTTCTAGTGGCCTGTTCACGGCGTTTTTTAATTGTGCTTTTCCTGCTTAATGCAGATGTTATGTATGTGCCTAGGTATTTAATTTAATCGACTGTAGGTAGATTTATTCCATTAATGGTCACATGGGCTGTTTTCTTTGTAGCTAATTAGTATTTCTCTAATTAGTATTTTTGTTTTTGTTTCGTTTATTTAGAGGCCGACACTAGCAAGTAGGGGTTGGATATGGTATAGGATTTCTTCTAGCCGTTCAATGTCATCTGTAATGAAGATAAGGTCGTCCGCAAATGATAATACCAGGGGAAGTGAAATTGCACGATCCTGATCCAGTTTGATTAATTGAGAATCCGTATACGGAACCAAATGGAGGCTCTAAATTAATTAAGTCATGTCGCATATTGGGACAATTAATGCTCATTATGGTAATTTCGCTAATTGACACACTGATAATAATGGAAACGGAAAACAATTTGGCTTGCTTTCTAATGGCCAGTGCAGTATGGATGCTTTGCTAATGCATATTTCATTTTGTCGCAATCTGCGATACAACCGAATTTCTTGACGTCAACACGTCAAGAAATTCGGTTCATATTATTTAAACATCAGTAATTTTAGAAGCTGTTTTTTTTTTTATTTTATTTCATTTAATCCCTACAACAAGCCTTGAACCAAAATAATCACGACATAAATTAAAAAATAGCAAAATGAACCATAACATATACACTTTAATCAAAAACTACAGAATGGATGGTGACATGACAGATGTCACCTCGCGATAAAATAGCATGAATACGGATAAGAAATTGAAAGAATGTTGACTAGAGCAGCTTCGAAACGAGCACGCCCACCACCTCCGGACTCTTCGCTCAGCTCCGCCTCGCCGCCGCCGGTATCCAGCCCCACTGTGAGCGCAGTGATTACACCGGCCGCGGTAGTTGCGTCGAGCTCGAGCGACGAGTATTTTTCCCCGCCGACATCGCCAACACCTGTACGTCGGCAGGGGAGAGACCGGCCACCGAAGAGCTTGGGACTTAGGGGCCATCCGGCCCCGAGCCGGGTCCCCGCTGCCGGTGGTTGTGTGCAGCGTATGAGATGGACTCAGTCCATGAACGAGAACGTCATGCGCGCATATTATGGGTCTACAGAGGGGGGAACTAACTTCACTGCGTACCGTGTTAGGATGCTGTCTCTGTTTCAGGAACTAGAACCAACCGTCAACGTCTCGGCCCAACGATTGTCGGATCAGGTGCGGGTCATCCAACGCAATCGTAGGTTGGACGATGCCACACTTGATAGGCTGCGTTCAGAGGTACTGAGCAACTATATCATCTCGACTCCGGCACAAACCGCGGTACATACCCCAATTATTGATGTAATCCCGCCGCGGTCCAATCACGGTGTTGAAGAAGAGGATGATAGGGCTGCCACAGTAAGCAGCCAGTGCAACGTCCGATTGAGGAGCGCACTGGAGGATGCGTTTCGCGAGTATAGGTCCACTCCAACCGAACTTAGACCCCGACTACCACGCCTACCCATGCACAAGAAAAATAGGGCACTGATGTGTGCCTTGGACTCGCAGCTTAAGGTTTTTTTCGAGAGCAGCGAGGATCTCGTTGATACACACTCGATCCTGTATTGCGCGGCTGTTGCGGCATGTCGTTTAGCGAATGTCAAGTTTCCAAACTCTGACGGAGCTACTCGACCAAAACCAGCCGTACCAGCCTGGCAGTGCAGGATTGAGCGTCGTATTGATAAGGCCAGGGTACTCATCGGCAAACTATACTGCTTCAGGGAGGGCAATTCACGACCACGTGTGATGCGCTTTGTAAGACGGGCATTCTCGGGGACTGGAATTAGCCCTCGAGAATACATGTCTCATATCACAGAGCGCATCGACTTCCTGAAGCAGAAAGTTTGTGCATGGGCGAGCCGTATTCGGCGGTATAAGCGGCGGGTTGATCGATACACGCAAAATCGCATGTTCCAGAGCGATGAGAGGTGGGTATATAGAGCTTGGGAGCGACCTAAACAAAACGTGACAGACGTGTGCCGCCCGGATGATGCCACCACAACTGCGTTCTGGCGAAGCATCTGGTCGGTACCTGTCTGCCATGTTGAGGCTGACTGGATGCGGGATGTCGAGCGAGTGTGTGAAACTATACCAGAAATGGAAGTAGTCATTATCACGCCATCAGATATAGCTAGAGCGGTCCGTCCGTTACCGAATTGGAAATCACCGGGACCGGACGGACTGCACAACTTTTGGCTGAAATGGCTAACTAGTTCACACACTTGCCTGGCATCTCAGTTCCAGTCATCCTTAGAGTCTGGGTCACTACCGCAGTTTATGACGACAGGCATTACCCACCTGCTCCATAAGTCAGGTAGTCCCGCGGAACCCAAGAATTATAGACCGATCACGTGTTTGTCGACGGTCTATAAACTTCTTACATCCATTTTGAGAGCGAAAATTAACACACACATTGACAGTAATTCCATTATGTCTGCCTCTCAAAATGGATGTAGGAACGGGTCTCGTGGCACTAAGGAGCTACTTCTCATCGACATGGCCATTAGCCAACAGGTCCGTCGATCCCGCAAGGATCTGTCGACTTGCTGGATAGATTATAAGAAGGCCTACGACTCGGTGCCACATACATGGCTCATGAGGGTGCTGGAGTTGTACAAAATAGATACGACTCTACGCACCTTCCTTGAATCGTGTATGGGGCAATGGAGGACAGTCCTTCGCTATCCGGGGTGTCGACAGATCCAGGGGAATGATGAGCCTGTATGGATTAAACGGGGAATATTTCAGGGCGACAGTTTAAGTCCACTTTGGTTCTGCTTAGCCCTGAATCCTCTAAGCATGCAGCTGGAGGATTCAGGTCTAGGCTATCGGTTGAGGAGAGGTGGTCAGATCATATCTCACCTCCTCTACATGGATGACTTGAAAATCTTTGCCCCCAACAAATTGCAACTGATGAAGCTACTGAAGGTAACTGAAACTTTCAGTAGCGCCATCAGAATGGAGTTTGGTGTGGACAAATGTGCAGTCATGCATGTGAAGCGAGGGGAGATAATGGAATCCGAGGGAATTCAACTTTCGGATTCCATACACCTTAGATCCCTCTCCTCACCCGAAAGCTATAAGTATTTGGGAATGTCGGAAGCGTTAGGCATCAACGTTACTGACATGAAGCAATCGTTGAAGGAGCGCTTTTTTGGCCGCCTGAAGAAGGTATTGATTAGTCTTCTTTCAGGCGGTAACAAGGTGCGCGCCTTCAACAGTTGGGTCATGCCGGTTTTGACGTACTCTTTCGGCATACTCAAATGGACTCAGACCGAACTAGACGCCCTGGATAGGAGGGTCCGTACACTGTTGACCGCAAACCGGATGCATCACCCACGATCATCGGTGATGAGACTGTACATCCCGCGGAAGTGCGGGGGTCGAGGCTTTTTAAACGCGAAGACCCTCCACAACCGCGAGATATGCAGTCTCAGGGAATATTTTTTGAAAACCGAAGTGGGTATGCACCGTGATGTGGTCGCAGTGGACAAGGGGCTCACCCCACTCTCCATGGCTAAAGAGAACTGGTGCAAACCTGTAGTACTTACTACCGATGATCGCAAGGAGATATGGCAAAGCAAGGAGCTACACGGGCGCTTCTATCGGGCTCTTCATGAGCCCGATGTAGATTTCTTAGCGTCCGTGTCCTGGCTACGTTTTGGGGACCTTTTCGGGGAAACTGAAGGTTTTGTCTGTGCAATTATGGACGAAGTTATCTTGACGAATAACTACCGGAGACATATTATGAAGGACGGGACGGTTGACGTGTGTCGGGCATGCCACCGTCCGGGTGAGTCTATCAGACATATTATCTCTGGTTGTTCTCGTCTGGCTAACGGCGAGTACTTGCACAGACATAACCAAGTAGCTAGGATTATTCACCAGCAACTTGCTTTGAAATATAAACTTGTGAACTCTGAGGTACCGTATTACAAGTATGTGCCAGACCCAGTTCTCGAAAATGACCATGTCACGTTGTACTGGGATCGGTCTATCATTACTGACAGGACTATTGTCGCCAATAAGCCTGATATAGTGGTGATAGATCGATTAGCGCGCTGCGCAATGATAGTCGATGTTACCATTCCACATGACGATAACCTCGTGAAAGCTGAGAAAGAGAAACAAATAAAATATCTCGACTTAGCACACGAGGTTGTTGACATGTGGAATGTGAACTCGGCTGTCATTGTGCCGATTGTCGTTACGGCCAATGGCCTGATGGCCAGAAGCCTCAACCATCATCTCTCGAGGCTTGCGTTAGACGGCTGGATTAAGGGCCTGATTCAGAAGGCAGTACTCCTCGATACGGCTCGCATTGTGAGGAGGTTCCTGTCTCTGGAGCCCTAACCACCGGTAGCTTGGACCCTGCTCCCGATACCGGCGGACCACTATTTTATATATTTTTAAATGTTTTTTAATATTTTTTCTAAGAAATATTTAAAAATGTATTTTATAAGATAAAATATTCAATAAACGACATAATAATAATAACCCCAATGCCGTATCTCTAAGTTGACGTCGTGGTGGGGCTTATGCGCTCCGAACTCTAGGTCTGTGCCGGTAGAGTTTATTTTGCCGGAACAAGTCTATGGTTAGGAGCCAGATCAAGGGAAATACAGAAACCCGTAGGGCAGCATGTGGCGAGCTGTTGGGCAGTAGCGACCCCAAGGACTCTATCTCCCGGGAGAAGTCTTGTTCCTCATCTCTGGCTTGCCTTTATTGGCCGGCTGGAGTGAACACTGACGAGGAACAGAGCTCCCACCTCATTCTTGCCTTTATTGGCCGGCTTGAGTGGAGATTCGCAAGAGCAAACGTGCTCTGAAGGAGGAAGTATTCCAGTAAGTGCTGGTAGAAATCTTGACTATCTTCTGGAGTCTTGGATTGTTCTGATAGCCGTGGATTACTTCTCCACTCATAAGCACCTCACGGGGGCCCATTATTGAGTGTGCGAGTCACCCCCTGCCATTTTATCGGTGTATTTTATAGAAAACATTGGTCAGGTAGGGGGCCATAGCTTTTCCATAGTCTTAGGAAACCGATCCACTATAGCCTCCTAAACCCATAGCCCAATATGTTTTGTTTCTATATTCTGCAATAATCCTGCATCAACCGGGGGTTGTCCTTGGGTGCACTAGCATAGAGCGAACAGGGATAATCGTCGGTAAGTGCCTTATTTCATTAAAACACGTCTAACGGGCCCTTGCAAGTTGGCTTCGGCCCCTCGTACGCCTTCCAAAGTTCCGGTTGTCAAGAGACGTAAATATTAATATTATAAAGAGAAAAGATTTCTTTTTTCTGTTTGTGTTTTTGTAATGGTTAAACTCAAAAACTACTTAAGGCGCTGACAAGACCCAATTGACCAAAATAGGCTTCTCTTAAGAAAACAAATTGCCAAATCTGTATAGTTTGTGGTAGCTGAAAAAATATATGTTAATTTTGAACATATTTCCCAGAACTTGGTTGTTACCATAACACGTTTTGAAAAAAATCCTCGATACAAACTAACGTTAAACTAACCTCTTACCTTGAGTTCTAATCCAAAATATCTGCATTAAATATCAACATACGTTACGTATTTAATTAATAACAAGAACGTCTTATTTGAATGCAGAACTTGGTTGTTTTTTATTTTCGATTACTCAACTCAATTTTGAGTAAATAGACAATTGCTTCATATTTTGCAATAAATTACAAGCGTTGTGTCATCGCGCGTCTCTTTCTTTTCTATGCAATCTGATAGTGACCGCGGTTTTGGTGTTGTCAGCGTCTTAACTGCTTTTAAAACTCTTCCACCTATAGAAAGCTTCATTATCCGCGAGTAACATGGGCTGTACTTTTTTTTATATATATAAAAAATCCCTACGAAAATTACAACAATGTAACCCAAGGTATCCACAAGTTGCCTATAAAAGTAATAATATCTTATTTTATTTTATTTTATTTAGCGTGCGCTGCGAAAACTATTGATTATACATAAAATATACTAGGTACATGTCTATAGTACTCATAGTTATCCATACTCGCACATTATCGTGTGGAAAACGGCATGCCTGAAGGATATTTCTCGTCGGCATGTGAAGCCAAGTCAGAGGCCCATGGGCGATATAATAACTCTGACACCAGGTTAATCACTAACTACACGAAAAAGAAGAAAATCATTACCCACAAAAAAAATCCGTGAGGTTATATGTCTAACTATCACAATAACCGTTTTTTGTTCAAATTTGTCAATCAAAACACGGGTAGAATCGAATGATGATGACATTCGTATCGTGATATTAACCTGGAGGTACCAAAGGGTTACCGAGGCCCCTGGCAACAAAGGCAACGGAAGGAATACGGGTGGGTTTTAGTCAGTAAGAGTCTGACACACCCTCCCGCTCGCTTCGGAGTCAAACAATAGAAAATCAATTGTGTCTGATTAGTCTATTAGTTACCTATGAATTTTATTTTTTGTGGATTATCACATAAGATTTACTACTTTTAACCCCGGTAGTACGCTCTCGTGGGATTTTTCCGATATCCACGCAGGAAAAGCCGCGGGCACAAGCTAGTGTCTAATATAAATGTTAACAAATGGATCAGAAAAATCGAATGTGGAGGCCAATTTGTAGTGCCACTACTACTTAAACCCAAAATTCCAATTTCAAATCACTTTAAAAATATTTTTCATTAATTGAAAATCGAGTTTCATTTTATAACCTCAATTTTAGTCGATGACTTTTCAATTACAATTTAAAAATGTTATTCAAACTATAGTTGTTGGATAAAGTGGTGAGATATAAAGTTGAAACCTTCTAAATGCATATGAATTCCTTAATAATTTACCCTTTAGTGATTGCGGCAGTGATTGTGATTGCATACGAATTTAACCAGAACAGGATTAGTTTATTTACACTGTCATCAGATACTTTTGGAACAGATATATAGTACAGTTTACTTGTCTATAGCAAGAATTGGACATTGTCAGCACCTTTATTCCCTAGCAATAAGGGCGGTTTTCAAGTTTTACTACGGTAGTGGATAAACATACCTGTTAAATGGTTCCCGGTGAACTCGAAGTCGTCATCTTGATCCCAGTGCTTGAGTGACAGGTTGCCCAACGGTGTCGCGTTCGCGAACTCCAAATTAGCGAAGTGCCAGTCGAGTATTTGTCTGTCGCGTACCGACAAATATACTGAACTAAAAACATATTTCATTTGAGTTGTTTTGAAATTTTATTCGAGGAACAATGTATCAGCATGTTGGTGTTTTTTTTAATGTTTAACACTGATGTTTTCTAGTACACCTCTGCCTAAGCCTCAGGGAAGACAGGCGTGATGTTTTGTTACGTTATTTATGTTTTCTAGGAACTTGTTAGTTTATTCAGTAAAATATTACGTACCTATGTACAAACGGCTACACATCAAGGTATACATTTATAGTATAAGCTGATCTCACATTGTATAGGATTTCCTAACAATGCGAGGTCAGCTTAAACTGGAAATGTATAGCTTAATGTGTGTACGATGCATCTATTTTGTACCTTTCAAATAATAATAATGATGTTAGTATGCCTCATAACTTGACAAATATTGAAAATTATGCTAAAAGTAAATCAAGGAGTTCGATAATGAGAATTGAAACTAGAAACTAAATTGTAATAACATACCTCGGCGGATTAGTTTCCAGCTGCGCCAGTTTTTCTTCAATCGTAGAGTTAGTAGAGACCAGTCCCTCATATTCGTTACATAGCAAGTTCATCTCTCTATTCAGGCGGCGAAAATTGAACTCTTGCAAGATACTCGCGTCTCCTGTCACACCTTTGTCTCTCTCTACGAGCAAAGCGTCTTTCTCGGCTTTCATAGATTGCAAGAGCTCTTTCATATCGGCCATCCTGGGAAAAAGTTTTGATTTAAAATCTATTTCTCTCTCGTATTGGCACGAACTACTCAGAAATAAAATATAGGCAGTCATGGGGACTGCTGACAGAAGTGAAAAATTAAAACTTTGAACAGCACATAATACAGTCGAGTATATGCAATGTATTTGTGTACATATTCGTATATATGTACAAAGGCCGTCACCAGTCTGGCACAACACGACACATTAGCATGTCGGTGACGCGAACCCTTGAGTTTTGCCCCTACCAAATATGAGCGATATTTGGTAGGGGCAAAACTCCAAATATCGCTCAACGCAGCTAAAGAAATTTTCACTTCAATAATCACTTACTCGTAACTTGTACTTTACTACTTACTTGTTTGTATTCGTTTTAAGTCTCTCTTGCAGCGTTATGAGTGCCTTTAGATGTTGCACCTAGAACAAAGAAAATATAAGTACCTATGAAAAAACCGGAACAAAATAGGCAAAAAAAATTGTGTATTATTTTTTCATATTTTCCACAAAACCCCTTTAGTGACTAATATTAATTAATTAATTACACATAACTTAAAATCACGCCTGTTATTTCAGAAGTGTTGTGAAGGCAGGGGTGTACCTATCACCACATTTTGCTAGTTACGTTCAAGTCCCATGCAATAGAGGGGGCATAAGGGGCCTAATGCCAGGCGGATTTCTGGCCACCGTAGGCGCGGGCTTGCGGACGGTGAGCAATGGGTAGCTCGCAGTCCGATAAGAACCAGGCCCGGGTCGACAGCGCGTTGTGTTCCACGTGCGCCTCAAAGAGACGTCGTCAGCACAAGTGTAGGGGTCCACTAGGACCGATGCCTGCCGGGGTCGCGGGAAAGTCCGATAGGGTTACCGTGGCCCTGGCAACACATGCAACGGAAGTAACGCGGGTGGGTTTTACTCAGTAACAGTCTGACACGTAGAGCGGGAGAAATAATTTGACACGAGGGCGACACTGAAAGTTTTTAGAACTGGCCACTTGTAAACGATATAATAAAAAAACAGTTCAAATTTTGAAAACGGAACTCTTTGCCAATATTATTGTTTATGTATTTTATTAATTTTTCATTTCTTTACGATTTGGCGGCAAATTGAAAATTGTCTGTGTCACGTCAGCATGAATTTAACGCGAGAAAATTTTCGTACAATGATTTTTATGACTTTCGATGTCATTTAGGTCAACAAGAAAGTTATGACAGATTTCGATTGGCCTTTCATGATGAATCCCTATCTCGTCCACTGTTTACAACTTGTTTAATGAGTTTAAACGTGGTCGCACTAATCTTACCGATAATCTGCGTGAGGGTCGCGGCCTTCTACGGCGACGACTGAAGATAACATCAGTGTTGTGCGGCGTATGATAGAGACTGACAACAGAGTGACTTATCAGCAGATTCGGACAAGCTTAGGCATCAGTATGAGTCAAGTGCACAAAATCCTCCATGAACATTTAGCGGTCAGGAAGCTTTGTGCCCGGTGGATACCTCATAATTTGACAGACGCCCGTCGTGTTGTTGGTGTCGTGAAATGGTTCAAAGATTTAACGGAGGTGACTCAAATGCTGTGTTCGACATACTTACGGGTGACGAAAGCTGGATTTATTGTTATGATCCTGAAACTAGGAGACAGTCTGCTGTCTGGGTGTTTCCTTCCGAGGAGTTGCCAACTAAAGTGAAGAGAGGTCGAAGCGTGGTAAAAAAGATGGTGGCCTCGTTCTTCGGAAGGACAGGTCATTACGCAACAATTGGTTTAGAGGATCGAAAAACAGTTACTGCAGAGTGGTAGTCCCGACCTCGCACCTTGCGATTTTTATTTCCGAAAATAAAATAAAAACTTCGAGGAAAACGTTTTATGGACGCCGAGGAAGCAGTGGCTCCGTTTCAAAATGCCGTCGAAGAGACCCCTAAGGACGAGTGGGTAAAGTGCTTTCCTCAGTGGTTCCATCGGATGCAGCGATGCATTGATGTAAATGGACACTATTTTGAAAAGATATAATAAAACTAATAACTTGCTATTTTGTTTAGTTTTTGATTTTCTAAGAACTTTCAGTGTCACCCTAGTAAGTCCACACCAAAAAAAAAACGGGGTTGAGCCTGTTGCCATCAACCGGCCACAAATCCAAACTCCGGGCTGCGTATAGCCAATCCCTGTGTCTAAGCCAACGCCGTAGGAGCTAAGTATGTAATGAATGTTTTATTAGAAAATATCTGTAATGAATGAATCACCTCTGAACATATGAATTGTCTATTTTATTTATCGTTGTAGATTCTCAAACATGCATGAAAATATTGTCATTATTTTCGAAAAAAGAACACGCGACGTATCGAATTTACGGACAAAGAAAATAAAAAACCATTGCTGGAGCGTTTTTTGAATTTGTAACATTACAACGCTCCAGCAATGTTGTATGACAGGGCGTGCTGGGGTTATTAAATACTCTTTGATTGGAACTGTTTTATCATTCTTGGCATACCAAAGTAAGTCTCTTTGCTTAGTACAAATTGCGTTCACGTGGATGTATAGATAAATGCGTTTGCCTTTCGACACGGATGATAAATAAAAAAATTGGCGGCGTGGCTGAAAATTCATCTTGATTTGTTATTTACATACTTAATAAATATAAATTTAATCATTAAAATGAGTTCCAACGGTTCAGAGAGTGAAATGATTGTACTCCAGCAGATTTAAGATCAGAAGACAAATTGGCAATGGAAAACGTGCTTCCAGCGAGTTCAAAAATATTAATTAAATTAAATGTATAATAGGAAATGGCAATTGCCTGTCTCGTATTAGTGAAGTCCTCGCCTACGGCTCGGCCTTCAAACTCATACTCGACTTGCAATTGCCTATTTCACGGCATTTGCAATAATGTACTATTAGTGTTGGTTAAATAAGTAATTTGTGAATTATAGTAAACCTTTGTGTACTATAATAATTTCTTTGTAACATAACACATCACGCCTGTTCCCCAAAGGGTTCGGAAGAGGTATAGAGTACACCCACTTTTCGCCAGTTATGTTTAGGTCCCATGTAATAGGGAGTGAGCCTATTGCCATCAACCGGGCACAAATCCAGACGCTGCTACTGAGTAATTCCAGATGGAAAAACCCAATAACACTGTCCGATTCGGGAATCGAACCCAGAAACGTGTTCTGCCGTATAAATTAATTGCATTACAAAGTAATTTGTTTGTAAGTAGGTATATTAATATAAAGTAAAGAGAAGTCAGAGAGAGTAGAGTTAGTCAGAACTATTTAATGAAAATGTAAACAAATGGGTCAGAAAACGTCGCTGTGGGTGTCAATTTGTAATGCAACTTACAAATTGAGTGATTACTAAAAAAACCCGAAATTCTAATTTTAAGTCACGTTAAAAATGACAATTTGACAATTGGAGTTATTTTTATAATATGCCTATGCCTATGCTTTACGCCTCCGGACCGCAATTTGTTGAAATTTTTGTTATATTTTAATAAATTGCTATTATTGATCAGTACCTGCTTATGTTTCACATTCTTCTGCTGCAGTTTGATGACCCATTCCAACGCTTGGCCGAGAGAGACGGGCGTGTCGTTGTAGTAATTAAAGTCCACTTGGTGTGACAGATAAGACGTAGCATCCAGAAGTCTGTTAAATTCACGCTCCACCTGAACCAAACACACATCTTTATAAAAAAAAGTACAGTGTAAACTCCACGTAACGTCACTCGATT
This sequence comes from Atethmia centrago, assembly GCA_905333075.3. Taxonomy (NCBI): domain Eukaryota; kingdom Metazoa; phylum Arthropoda; class Insecta; order Lepidoptera; family Noctuidae; genus Atethmia; species Atethmia centrago. Next base: position 13,504,914 of record HG995382.1, read on the forward strand.
TAACGACAAACTCTCTAAAGAATCGAAATCAATCGACTTTGGTTGGTTTAGCTTGTCTACCATACAATGATACACTCTACATAGCATCACACTCACTCTCAATAACGACAACAATTGAGTAAAAAAGTACCTTTTAAGTTGCTAAAATTAGTAAAAACTGCGCAGCTGCGTACGTTTTTTTGTTGCTTTATTATCTTAGCCCGCAATAAACTCTACTGTCGGCATCATATATATACCGAACTTTCTAAGAAATTCATTCTTTTGTTTACAAATTCGGATTGCTTGCACGTGTAGACTGTTTTTGACCATGACTAATAAGAAGGAGTCGTAGATCATCTATACCTTATCTATGTATCATTATTCTCAGTTGCTTACAAACTTTCAAGCTGTGAAGATGACGCAATAGCATAAGATTATTTTTTATGTACATAACTAATAACACTACTTTGAAATAAACTTTTTATTTTTCTAATTCTGATTTTTCTTCTGTCCATTTAACGACAACTCTCTAGAGCGCCATAAAATGCACAGTCCCTTCAGTGTCGTTATATAGAGTTTACACTGTATTTATGTTTTTATGAAAAATATTTTGTGTGCTATTTAAATCAATCAACTCAGTCTAGCACACTCCACTGCTGGACCTCTCAAGTTCTGCCAAAACAACCGATTCTCCTCCTTTCGCATCCAGCCTGTCCCAGTCGCCTTTATCGTTGCCCCAGGGTTACCGATTCGCAGTATTTACGAATAGACTGCCACTACAAACTTTGCAGGCTATTCAAGTAACCAATTGCATACACATTTCAAAATCACTAGTTTAGTGGGGTTATGGTAGTGTTCCTCTTAACTACTCAAGCTAAGGTAAATATACCATGCTTACGCAAATTCGCCAGTCGACACTGTAACTGTAGCCACTTTAAATATGCTCTTTACATACCATTTCATCCTTATGCTTAGGCACTTGGTTACCAGTTGCTTCATAAAGAGGACATTTCTGCTTGATTTTATGCAATTCCATATTCATCTGTACTGATAGTGTAGTTACTGGGTTACCACCCAAACCAGTCACAACCATAGCACCTGAAAATTTTTAATATTTTTTTTCGATTCATTGTGTTCTGTCTTCACAAAAGAGTTCAATGGAAAAAGATTTAACCTTTACACCTTCACTTAAAGGTAACTCTAGAAAAGCATTAAGTAACATCGTAAACCATTAATTTGATAGCTATAATTATTTTTTTTTGTAATTCTTTTAATATCATCATCATTTTCTCTAACTATAGTTTAAAAAATTATGCCAACCTAAGTCTGCTACGTAAGGCCCTTTTCTGTATGTTACAATCCTGCCTCCAACTCGATCTCTTCCTTCTAGGATAACAACTTCACAACCAAATGATATCAGTTGTCGCGCAGCAGCCAATCCCGACACTCCTGTAATCATCAGAAAATGTTTTTTTGTTAGTCTTGTAAAATAACAAATAGACCAAACTTTTAACAAATTAAAATAAATTTGTAAGCAGATAGCCCTTTTATTAAGACATGTCATCATTAAATACAAAGTAGGTAAAGTCAACAGCATGTCAGTAGTTATACTTGAACTACGAAAACAGACTTCCTTCACTGGTATGTAATAAAGCACTTTCAAAGTCAAACTGTTACCATGAATATGCAGTTTGTTGTATTACAAATATGAGAGCAATATGCCATATTATTTCATAGGTTTATCAGTATTTACAATAATAAAGAATATTTTCATACCTGCTCCAATGATGATGACTTTTGGCCTCTGTTTTCCTTTTGGTGGAGTAGGAATAGGTGTAGTTCGATCATAGATACCATAGTTTATAAAACCATGTCTTTCTAAGAATGCGTGAGTTCTCATTACTAATGCAGGATCACCATTGTATGGAGCCTGAAATAATATTTATGGGCATAAATTTGAGTGTATACACACCACATAAATATGCAGTTTTTTTCAGCATTCAATTTGATCAGTAAACCATTCATTATTTTGATGTACTTAATGGACAGTCAGAGAACTTGATTGTCGAGCAGAGTGACATACTGCATCAATTTGCTATGTTATAACCATTTCATATGAAAAAAAAAGAAGAATGACAGTAGTCATTTGAATATTCTTACAATTTAACTTGTAGTTGATATTCAATCCACTGTCAGTCACCACTGAGCAAAATGGTGAAGGAAAATATTGTGAAACCGGCATGTCTTAGAACCAAAAAATTAAAAGACATGACATCTACCAATCTGCACCGGGCCCGCATGGTGGATTACGGCCTGCTTCCTCTCACAAAGAGGAGGCCTGAGCCCCGCAGTGGGAACATTATAAGCTGATTATGTTGTTGTTATGTTGATACTCAATTTGCTTATCAATCAATATGCCTGACTTTCCAAGAACTAATTGCACAGGTAACTTACTTCCATTTTCTGAACAGAAATTTCTTGAGTCAATTGTTTCTTGGGATCTTCAAACCACAGTTTCAATATGCGGTTCCTTATTTGAACAAATGCATGGCTTGAAGCTCCTTGCAGATCAGAGAAACACTCGGCTTCTAAAGATGACATCTTATCAAACGGCAACCGAGATTGGAATGCTGCTCCTTCCAAACTGTAAATTAATTTCTTTAATGACCACTTAGAAATATTATGTTAAAGCCTGGATGGACCAGACAGTAATTTACTTTAATAAGTGCGACATTAAAAAGAGCGAGAGGTTTTCGCTTAGGACCAACATAGGCTAATGGAAAAAAAAGGACTTGTTAGTTCTAATTTTGGGTTGGTATACCTGTTCAGCATTTCTTTGTAGTTAATTTCCTCGATATCGTCACTCTTAGTATCATCCACTTTAACATCTTCCTTTTTCTCTTTCGTCTCTTTTATAACTTCGGCGGTCCGGCTCGATGACGACTCCCGGCGACCCCCAACCGATGTGGGACTTGACGACGTGACCTTACTCTTTTCTGACTGATCCGATTCAGAATCATCTTGTTTTAATTTATCATCCAATTCCCGGGTTTCAACCTACGATCAATAAACATAACCTGGTTATCAAAACAAATAAATAGAAAACATTAATGAATAGCGTTGATATTTAATAAAAGTAATTTACCTTTGTACGTTTCCTGCGACTCATTTTGAAGAAGAGTTGCTTCAGAATGCTTTAGAATTACCTATTAGCTGAAAAATTACAGGAGAATCTTAATTTTTGATAAATGCAAAACAAAATACAGGAATTGACATTAACATTTGACAATAATAATGACACAAAGACAATGACATTGACGTAAGTAAACCGAGGAAAGCCACGTTTGGAAACAAACCTTACAAAAGTCCTTACGTAAACTTCTCACTGTAAAATTACTTCGTCATGAAAGTTCCGTATGTATTTATAATTTTAAATTACACTTTAATTTATAATATGCTAGTGATAATTTTGTAGGTACCTATGTTGTGTATTTTTTCGATTTTACGTATTCTATTTCCTGTTCTACTTTTACACACGGTGTCTATAGACATATCTTTATGTACTTTCCTATACAACAAAATTAATATAATCTTACAGTTGTATCCACTAACACTACATGAATGTAAACTTAAAGTAAAGAAAATAATAAATAATTAATCTCATTCTACAAAGGAACACATACATAGAACTCACCTTTCTTTTATACACCTACTCATACACAAATACGAATGGGAACCCATCCACACGCACACGTACACACCTCCCACACACATATTACTTTATTTCGTTTTTACTTCTTTTTAAAATTGTATTTTGTAGCACATACGTTTGTCTATTTCTATATTGACATTTGTATAAAAGACAAATAAAATGGGAGAGGGCGCTGACTCCTGACATACAGGTAGGTACACCTAGTTCAGGAGTTAGAGGCTTCAAACAAGTTTCTGTAACCTATTATTTCAGTAAGGGATTATTATTAATATTATTATCGCAGGTATGCTGAAAGAGATTTCTTTTGAAATAAGCATCACGTTTTGTACGTAGGTATTTTTCTGTTCTTTTCTTCTTGTTCTGTTTGTGTGTACATACATAAATGGTAAAATAAATAAATAAACAAAATGTTCTAGTACGTTCATAAAAACGATTCAAACGCACTTGGTAAGTAATATAAAGCACGCGGAGCTCCGTCTGTTTTAACAGAATTATAAATAATTAAATACAAATGTATACAACTCTCACAGTTTGAAATCGTGCTAACTTAGAGAGTTAAATTGATGATTCTAATGATTATACAGTATAATTCCGTAAATACAGATTTATTACGGTCACAGATTATATTTTGACCAACATACAACGTAAGTTTATTCATGTCATATCGCGGGCTACCTTAACAGATCCCCCCTAAATAAAGAGTCTGGTGACTGGTCTGCGGCTTGGGGTCACGGTATGCACCGGACATGGACCGACAGGGTCACCACGGACTTTGTTGTCAAAAAAGTGCAGGCCGCTTTTCAAGACCTGCGACACTTAATGACATAATCCGTCGGTCTCTTGCCAGCATCAATGTGCCTGCTCTTCTTGAGCCGACTGGCATTGTCAGATATGATGGCAAAAGGTGGAGAGAAAGAAGAGGAAGCCTACTTATCGCAACCAGTGTGGGACAACGCCTGCAGGTACTAACATGCTGCTACGTCCTGCAGTACCGACGACGCAGCTGTACGTGTCCCGTTTGCACCACTCTACGAAGACTGAGGACATCGTAGAGTACATACGGGTGAAGACCAACTGGACCTTGAGGGTGGAGAAGTTGGAGGCGCGCCATAACACCAATTTCAAGTCGTTTGTAGTGCGTGTCCGACTCATCATCATCATTTGGTGACCTTCCTCAAGGAAGAGTTTTGCCCGAAAGACGTGCTGTATCGGCGTTTCCGCGGTCGGCTACGCGACACCTCACAGCGCGTAACACGACGCCGTCACTTCGTGTGCAGTAGTTTTTAATGTGTTGTAGAAAATATGTATTAGTTTATAGTTATTGTTTTTATACTTATTTATGTATTGTGTTTTTATGGGCCTATAATTTCCTGAAACAAAGGATATTATTATTATTATTATTAAAAGACCTGATGGTGTGTCTTTTGTTCCGTAGAGTTTGAGACGGATGCTTGTGTGGGACGCTACCTGTTTAGACACACTGGCACCTCCAACGGACTACTTCTAAAGCGGGTGCAGCGGCAGAAAATGCCGGAAATCTGAAAGTTATTAAATACGGAGGCCTTGGCAGAGAGTACAACTTTGTGCCCTTTGGCGTCAAGACCCTCAGTCCGTGGGGTCCCAGTGCGCATATGTTATTTGCGGAAATCGCGAAACGTCTAGTTGATGTAACTGGTGACCAAAAAGCTGGCGGTTTTCTCGCGCAACGCATCAGCATTGCAATTCAGCGAGGAAATGTTGCCAACATCCTCGGTACAATGCCCGGAGGGCCTTTTTTAGGCTTAACTTAGTTTTAATTTAATCTATTTAATGTTAATAAAGTCAATTATTCAAAAAAATAAATAAAGTGGATGCAATATTGAAGTATAATTAAAAAATGGGAATGAGTGTCATGCATGCATGGCCCATTTAGTAGGGTATCCTTAGGATAAGAGTTTGTGCGACTTTCCTAATAACTAATTGAAAATTCGTTAATAAACTTATTTATTACACAAATCTTAGCACAAGCTTTTGTGTCACTGGTCATAATCATACAAAATTAATAAATGTATTCAAAAAATTGTGGATGCATGCATTACATATTTTGGTGTCATCCTTCCTCTCGCTTTCTGTGGAAGTGATTTCATGAAAAGGGACGGAAATGTGTAGACAGGAAGTGAGAGCTTGAGCATGGAATAAGTAAGTACTTTTTAATGGCATGGAATTAGTACATACTTTATAATAGCATGAAATTAATGTACTCATGGAATTAGTAAGTACTAGATTTTCGACCAATGGGCAAAATCCGCAAAATCATGAAGTTATAGATCTATAACTTCATGGGCAAAATTAATATTGGAATTAATATTTCATTATGTAGGTTTTTTAAATTCTGAGGTTTTAATTTCTGTCGCTGCTCAGTTACTACCAAGGTGAGATGGTTTTTTTTTTAAATTTAGTCTTGCTTTTTTGACGTTCCTTTTATTAATTTTATTAATCTGTCGATTTTTTCTTAAATATATTAGGTATATATTTCATGTTGTTTGTAAATGCTAGTAGCATGTAGCATGTTGTAAGTTCTAATTGATTCTCAGTTTTACCCAAACAATTTAACAAAATAATTATATCTTTACTGTTATTTAAGTAGGTTAAAATAAAACATGAAACTGGTCGAAGGGTTTTTATTAATTTGTTTTTATATATTAAACATTAATTTCAATTTCGTAACGTAACAATTCAACTAAATATTCGTTTGATTTTTAGAGCGATTTCCTAAAGTGATTGTAAAGAGGTCCTTCCTCAGCATATCCGGCAACTTCTTGAGGAATGATGGAACTCTCATCTATGCTGCCACAAGGACGGCACATACATTCCAAAGGGGCTTTTGTGGTAATCTGGAATGCAGAACTCGGTATAATAATCTACCACGTAGGGTTTATTCCTATCCACCTTGAAATAGGCTTCAGAAGGTCTGTTTCAGTGAACGGCGGCTGAAAGGCGGTGAATTGGCAATATTATTACCTACCTATCAATATTATAACCTTTTCGTTTTCACTGCTTGGTATAGCATGTTGTTACCAGCATACAATATTTAGCAGTTAACAAGTGCAAACTTGGCTAATTCGAGTGGCAAAAACTAGATAGAGTTATGACTGTTTGAAAAAATTACCTTTCTCAACTTCCGTTCTTCGCTTTTTCCTTTAGGGCAAAGCAGAACTACAGTTGCCTCTCGTTCACCTGATTCTTGACAACAGTTGCAAGTTCGTTCCATTTGCCAGATTTTGCTGCCAGACACCTATAATCATAGGAAATAATGTTTAGCGTATCGATTTTAACTAATAGACATTATTCTAATTTAAGCATAGTTTAACTAGGTACCTGGACATAACTTGAGCACTTGCCAATACAAGCGAAGGAGGGTATCGCTTTAGGAATACATCCGGGATGTTTAAGAATATGAATAACAGGTGTCATTTGGCATTCTTGTCCTGCAAACAAAAATATTCACAAATTATAAAAAATATAATAGGTACCTGTATAATTAGAAGTATGGAAAAATAAAGACACTTGAAGCATTTACCTGGAGGCAGTTGTACTTCTACTGACTGAGCCTTTACTGGTTTATCATTTATCTGACAAACAGTCGTAAATGCTAAACATAAAGAAATAATCTCGAAACGAAACATTTTGAAATAAATTAAAATTTAAACTTTTAGTTCGTTCTAACGCTTTGACGGAAGAAAGTGATGTGTGAAATATCGAAAAATTGCGGCAGTATATAAAGGCACCGTGCATTAATACAAAACGGGCAGACTTGTCACATTACACGAAATCCGTTTTAGCGAGTACATCTCTGTATGCGACCCAACATGGGGCCCGACTGCGTCGACAAGCTTTAATCGATCTTTAAATGGATACTCAGCAGGAATTATTATAGTAGATAATATATACATAATAGCTATATGCGATCAATGCAAAAGTTTCATTAGTTACTGAAATAGGTACTAAGCAGATAATTTTGGTAGCCTACAAAATATTACCCTAGTCATTAGATGAATCCCCGCACAATGGCAGCCCGAAAATTTAAATTTTCTTACGTTTTTTGCAGTTTGCAGGTCAATTTTGGTTTGTATCTTGATCAAATTATGATTCGCGACCATAAAAATATGTATTTACAGAATTAAAATCATTAATAAGTATACATATCTCTTAGTTAGATCTGTTCCATGAAATTTTCCACCACATTTGCGACCAGTGACAAATGGCGACAGTCATAACTTTCACGTCTGTATGTTTTTAACATTTGAAAAAAAGAAGGAAATGTAATTAGTCCCATACAATACAAAAGAAAATAGTAGGTACGTGTTTAGTTCCGGTGTTACTCAAAATAATGTTTCGCTCCACCGCGCACCGTCGTGAGTCACAACTGCGTCATTCGGTCAAGTCCTATTCGATTGGTAGATTTCGTCTTAAATAGGTTTCCATCTCGATAGATTGAAAACTATTTATTTCGTGCCACTCAAAATGTTTTTCGCATCAGTGTGGATCCCAACAACGTCATTAAAACAGTAAAACTAAGTAAAAGTAAACTAAAAACTACAGTAACTAAGTACTTTCATTCAGCTCAAGAAGCAACAGTAAATTAATGTTTTGGAAGTGGATATGTAGGTACGCCAATTTTTCCGATTCTTCATATGGAAAAGGATTTTTTTAGGGTTCCGTATTCCGCCAAGCACTTGGCCGGTTTTACTAACTTTAATTGAGTAGTTTTTTTACCAGCTTCAATAATAACTACCTTATCCTAATAATAATATCAAGTAGTGGTATAAGAATTGGCAGGCCCGGATTTTCCCTAGGACTGCAAAGCCCCGGCGAGGCGTAGGGGCCCAGCCAGCCTAGGGGCCCCACTCACCCAGCTACACCGACCAGGTACCTTGCCTGCCTGAAGGAGGATGCTAGAAATTTTCGTGAATCATAGTTTATCTTATTTCCTCTGCTTTTCTGTATAAGTCGACAAAGCAACTCCTATTTTATAGTTATATTAATATCTTTAATTGCATTCCTTAATACAAATATCATCATCTTCGTCATAATTTCATTTCATTTCTGTTTTAAACTGTAAAACCAATCTAACATTTCCGAGGCGGGCTGCAAAATTTTCACGAGCTCACGTCGCTAGCTATTGCATCTTAGTTACTCTTAATTCTCAAACCTTGCATAATTCGACAAAGTTACTCATAATACTGTATGAATAGTCAAAAGAAATCTAACCAATCTGAGGTGCCAAAATTTTCGAGCTCGCTTCGCTAGCTATTCCACCCAAAGGTCTCTTAGAACGATCATTCATCGAAATATTAATCATGTAGGTTATTACAAAAGTACTATCATTAGTATTGTTTGAAGAAAGAAGTTAGGCAAGTACTTAGGTAACTTGAGTGAAAATAACGTCTTTGATTAAAAACGTCGATTTATGACGACCGTTGACGTAACTATGGTGATGTACCTACATATTATGTTATGTACGTCACTTAGAATATAGAAAGAACCAGAAGCCGCGAACACGCCTAATACTGAAGCGTCAAAAACTACTCCTAATTCCTAAATAGAGTAGTTTGACGCGCAGCCGATCAGTTACTCTGTGAACGTCGTATCGCGTAACGTGTTTTACCGGTGTGCAATTTTATTTAATTATGCCGTCTTGTGTCGTTCCTACCTGTAAAAATGCAGCGGGGCTACAAAATAAACAGGATGGGATCACATTTCAATTCAATTAGAGTCGGTTAAAAATACAATTTCGATTTTTTTTTAATTTTGCACATGGGTAGTCCTTAGCCTGGGTTAAGGCGCAGATATATAATTTTAACGACTTTTAAATCTGTAATTACGCCTTCAATTAATGCAAGTAAGTTACGCAAAAAATATATGTTAAACTAGACCGCATACACATCAATTGAAAATATACTTTTTATCCCGATATTCCTGCGGGATCGAGACTTATGCGGGTAAAACCGCAGGGCGCAGCTAGTAATATTATAAATTCGAAAGTAACTCTGTCAGTCTCTTACCTTTCACGCCTAAACACTGAACGGATTTCAATAAAATTCGGTAAGGAGATAGATTGCATTCCGGGGAACGACATAGGCTACTTCTTGTCTCAAAAATATCCCTAAAGGGATAGGAGATGAAAGTTCGTATGGGAAACCGTTCAATTCTTAAGACAACACCTAAACCGCGGTCACTGTCAGATTGCATAGAAAAGAAAGAGAAGCGGGATGACACAACGCTTGTAATTTATTGCAAAATATGAAGCAATTATCTATTTACTCAAAATTGAGTTAAGTAATCGAAAATAAAAAACAACCAAGTTCTGCATTCAAAAAAGACGTTCTTGTTATTAATTAAATACGTAACATATGTTGATATTTAATAAAGATATTTTGGATTAGAACTCAAAGTAAGAGGTTAGTTTAACGTTAGTTTGTATCGAGATTTTATATTCAAAACGTGTTTTGGTAACAACCAAGTTCTGGGAAATATGTTCAAAATTAACATATATTTTTTCCGCTAGCACAAACTATACAGATTTGCCGATTTTTTTACTTAAGCGAAGCCGATTTTGGTCAATTGGGTCTTGTCAGCGCCTTAAGTTAGGGATATGATTGATTTTGATGCTTTTGGTAACAAATAAAGATTTACGTGTTTCTACGTTTTCATAATATCATCCCTCAAACGGGTAAAAGGGAATGATTGTAACATTCACATGTAATATTGTCATTTTTTATGATGCATTATTTATGATGTTTATCTATAGTAGAAATTAAATATTAGTAATTGAACTCAAATATAAATTTGAAAAAGTTCAAAATTTCCTGTACCTACTGTGCATTTTATTTACTAAATTTCCAAAATTACTTCCGAATGGGGGGGCCTCAAATGCCGAATTTCCTAAGGGCCCCTGGGTCCGTGCTTGAGAATTGGTTAAAGTAATCAGTGTCGATAGGAGATGAATCAAGACCATCTATTTCATACTACGACACCTACGTCCCGCGCCTCGGACAGTTTTGTTCCAGCAGGCATGACGCTTTCTATTTCTTCGAAGAATAGACATAGCTCTTTCAAAGTGACTTTTCGTTTCTCCATTTTTGACATCGCACCGTAGAAATCCTTCCGCAATCTGTCATTTTGTATTTCGTTTCTAACGACCTTTGTCTAGGTCCTTTTTTATGTAGACTATTTCAGAAGAAAGTTTCTATATCAAACTGTCAAAATCACACTGACAACTGACAGTTGTCTCAGGTAGTGAAGACAATTTGCATTTTTCTATTCGACGGCCACAAGGTATATTACGGTTATCTACAAAATCATGATTTTACAGCAGAGCGTTTTGAACGCAAATCTATGGTAATTAATAGAAGAACAAGGCTATCTTCTCCTATTTTACATCATTTAGTTAATAGGGCATTACCAAGGAAATTGTGAAGGCCAATATTACTATAATATTTTTTTGTTCCCAAAATACGGTACTTCGACAGTTTGAGAAAAAAAAATGTAGTTGTATAAGTGACTTAATATCAATCAGTAAAAACTGAGAATCTAACAGAAAAAAAATCGTATGACAAAACAAAAATTCTGAGTTGAATTATGTAAGAGTGAATTTCGTAAAAAGTGCAGTTGACTCTTTCTATTTTGCTGCCGTCGTACTTTCTACATGGAACGTCATTTTTGTCTATTCTTCCGTAGACAAAACACTGCTCGTGCTAAGCCAGCAGCTGTCTGTCTTATATCTTTGACAATTACGGATAGTCAGATGACCAAAAGTATGACAACCAGTCTTACCAAGGGGTATCGTGTTACCGAGTCAGATTGGCAGTCACTCCATGCAAAATTATTCTGGTATTTAGCTATATCTGGTTAGACTAGAAGGCGACCCCAATATAGTTGAAAAAAGGCAAGGTTATAAAGAATCGGTGTCGAGTTAAAATACCAACTCTAAAGCGGAAACTACTAAAAGTATTTACCGACCTCAATTTTTTTGTTTTATAATATAATCAGTGCTACCGACGTTACTTTATTTTTGATGTGTAACATCTTTCCTCTCGCTTTCTGTGGGAGTGATTTCAAGAAAAGGAACGGAACAGACAGCAAGACAGACAGTAGACAGACAAACTTCTGTGAAGTTAGCCCTTAGATTTAATTATTCCGAACTTTTCTTAATGCTTATCGTTTGAGAATCGTTAGAGATAGTTTGAGAGAAAAGAAAAATTATTTGAGAGTAATTCATTTTGATGTAAAAATGATTTGAAGTTTTTGTGTATAGTTGGCCCCCATTTCTTCACAAATGGACTTGGACCTTTAATTATTTTTTGAATCGATTGAGAATCTGTTAAATATTGTGAAATATAAAATATAGAAATACAATATTTTGGACTGAAAGTACACAGTTATTTTATTATAAGTGACAACATCAAAGTATAAACAACTGTATCTTAGCAACTACTGGTCTGCCATAGATACTTCACATCCTCGGAACTTTTTAGAAGAATATTAAGGTAATATATTCTTCAATCCCAATGCTGAACTTAAATTATGCAGCCTGGGGCCAAACAGTGGTTTGGTTAACATATCAGCCAACTGCTGCACCGAAGGAACATGCGTTACGTTGAAGTCTCCGTTGCTAACACATTCTCTTACAAAAAAATGTTTTAGCTTGATGTGTTTAGTGCGCTTGTGATATTCATACTTTGGATTGTGCGCAAGTTTTACAGCTGATTCATTGTCCAGGTTCAGTACTGGTTTCTCAATTTTAATCAAGTTATTAATAAGGCGACTCAACCATAAAATCTCTTGCGCCGCTTCGCTTGCTGCTATAATCTCCGCTTCAGTCGAGGAGATGGAGACTGTCGTTTGTTTCTGGCTTCTCCAGCTAATAGCAGCTCCAGAGAATAAGCACACCATTCCAGATGTCGACTTTCCCGTAGTTTGGTCTCCTGCGTGATCTGCGTCGCTGTAGCAGACTAAGCGTGGAGGCGACTTTTCCGTATAGGTTAGCCCATTCTGTTGGATCCCTTTCAAGTATCGGAAGATGCGTTTTACCAGCATGATGTCTTTGTTAGTAGGTGCTCCGAGGTTTCGAGATGCGACACCCAGAGCATATGAAATATCAGGCCTTGTGCCTACTGATAAGTATGCCAAAGCACCCACGGCTTGTCTATATGGGAAGCTCGCGTTGACATCCTCTTCCTCTGCCGTCTCATTTTCTTTGATGATTGGCGTTGGTGCTGGTTTGCAATTGGACATCCTATATTTTTCTAACACTTTCTTTGTGTAGGCCTTTTGACAAAGTGAAATGGTCTTGTCTTTACGGACATTGATTTCCATTCCAAGGAAGTATGTCGCAGGTTTCGTAGTTATCTTAAACCTTGTTTTCAATTCCTTGATAAATTCGTCTCCTGCTCTGGTTGTATTATATGCTACAAGTCCATCGTCAACATAAAGACCAATAAAGACTTTAGATTGTCCTCTGATTCGAACATATAAGCATGGATCCGCTTCATTCTGTTGAAAATCAGAATGTATTAAGAATTCGGCAATGCAGGTGTTCCAGCAGCGCGGTGCTTGTTTCAGACCACAGAGGCTGCGTTTCAGCTTGCAGACTCGTTTGGTGCCATCCTGATAGCCATCAGGCTGTTTCATATATATATCTTCCTTTATTGTGCCGTTTAGAAAGGCAGTTGAAACATCAAACTGATGTAGTTTCAGATTTTCTCGAGCAGCTATAGCAAGCAATGCTCGTACGGTGCTCAGACGAACCACTGGACTGAATGTTTAATCATAATCAACTCCAGGTTGTTGAGAGTAACCCTTGATAACCATTCTGGCTTTATACCTATCGACGGTACCATCAGGATTCATTTTAACTTTATACACCCATTTGCAAGGGAGGGCTTTTCGTCCTTTGGGTAAATCAACCAGATCCCAGGTTTGGTTGTCATGCAGCGAACTTATTTCATTGTGCATGGCATCTAGCCATTTTGTTTTGTTGGGAGATTCCATCGCTTCTTTGAAAGTCTCAGGCTCTTTAGGCTTGTGAAGATTTTCGATTTCTTCAGCTGCTGCCAAAATAAAATCATCGTAGCGCTTAGGAGCTGTGATTTTTGACCTGTCTCTTAAAACTCTCGTTTGAACGGTCGCATTTTCTTCAGCATCAGCATCAGGTTCATTATCACCGACAGCGGTAAAAGATCCGGAAAGAGATTCGTATTCACTTTCATTATTTGCTGGGTCCACTTGTCGAACGTCTTCAGTACTACCGACCAAACTTTGTTGCAGTGATTTATCTTGATCATCTGCGTCACTATCACTATCATGTTGCTGATCATCTCCTTCATTATTGTCAAGTTTAATATCCACTCGCTTGCGTGTTTCATTAGGTTGTTCGTGTGAAAACTCTAAATCGGTGAGAAGTCTGGAGATTGCATTTTTATTCGATTCATCATAGAACATAGTCTTCAATACCCTAACATCTTTTGAAATTATTATGCTGTTCTTCGAGGGTATGAACACCCTGAAAGCTTTAGACGTTTCAGAGTATCCCGCAAACATGCCAGGAATTGCCTTTGGTGCAAATTTGTGTTCGTTAGTGCCTTTCATCAGAACGTAAGTCTTGCTACCGAACACGTATAAATGATTAATACATGGCTTTCTCCCAACCCATCGCTCGAATGGCGTTTGGTTCTGAACGGCGCTGTTTATACTCCTGTTTGATAGGTAGTTAGCAGTGAATACTGCTTCGCCCCAGAATTTTAATGGTGCCTGTGCGTCAATCATCATTGCTCTCGCTTTCTCCACAAGGGTACGATTCTTTCTTTCAGCAACTCCGTTTTGGTTCGGGGTGTAGGGTGCGGTGAGACGTCTCTGTATCCCACAACGTTTCAGATAAGCGTTGAACTGTTTGTTCACATACTCAGTACCATTATCTGATTGTAAGAATTTGATTTTGTTCCCAGTGTGCGTTTCCGCTAACTCCTTGAACTCTTTAAACTTTTCTAATACTTCGTTCTTGCTTTTAATCATGTAAATTCGACTGTATCTGCTATAGTCATCTATAAAAGTAACGAAGTATTTGTTTCCGCTTACTGTGGGCGTTCTGATAGGTCCACATACATCGCTATGAACGATTTCTAAGCGTTCTGTTGTTCGTTGAGTTGTTTTCTCACGGGGGGCAGGAACACGATGGAGTTTTGCTTGGATACAGATTTCACAGTCTGCCAAGGTTTCAGAAGCATCAAAGTTCAAGCCAAGCAAATTATTGTTTTTGAGTGCATGTTTCAAATCTTTGGCGTTCATGTGACCAAGTTTTCTGTGCCAGTCGTAGATGTTTGATGAGTTCACTTTCTTTTTAGCAATTGGAATCGGAACAGTGTCATCATTATGATTAGCCAGATTGTTGCGCTCGTGTTTAATTGGTTTGATGTAATAAAGACCATCTCCTTGTTTAAATGCGGTGAGAGTTATACCATCTTTTGGATTGTTGACCGTCGCTTTAGTGTCTGTGAAGAGGACAGAACAGCCAGCATCTGTCATCTTACTGACGGACATCAAGTTGGTGCACAGACTAGGTACATATAGAGTGTTTTGTAGCTGTGTAAGGGCTACACCATTACCATTTTTTGTTACAAAGGACACAGTACCTTTTCCTTTAATATCTGCAGTTTGTTTCTTAGTTGCAAAGTTTAGTTTTCCGGATGTTATCTCTATAGTCTTAAATAAGTCTTGTTGATAAGTCATGTGAAACGTACATCCGCTATCCAAAACCCAAATGTTGTTTTCAGATTTTTCGTAATGGGTAAGGAGACACTGGTGCCGATTCCCTTGTTCACAAACTAAACTAAATTTAAGTTCAGTGCATCTTTTTCTTTCTATTTCATTAAGAAAAGGACAGAAGATAAATTTTAGTTTAGTCCTGTCAAATTAATCAGCGCCTGTCACTACTCCATACAAGTTTAGACGTGATTAAAAACTTGCCTACTAAAATTACGTCAATTTACGTCAAGCGCTGATTAATTTGACAGGACTAAACTAAAATTTATCTTCTGTCCTTTTCTTAATGTAATAGAAAGAAAAAGATGAACTGAACTTAAATTTAGATTAGTTTGTGAACAAGGGAATCGGCGCCACTGTATAGCAAAATTGTTCTTATGAGAACAGTTAGTATGTTTACTAGGCTTCTCACTGTTTTTCTTCCAGCAATTGGTACAAATTTTGTGATTCTTGCGTTTGAAGATGTTACCAGTACGTTTGCAAATTTTACAGGACGTGTATAGGGCTTCTTCTTGAAAAGAGGATTCAGGTTCGTCGTTATTGGTCATGTTTTGGCTATGACGTGCTTCACATTCTTCTATTATTTTAGTTTGAAGCTCCTCTGGCTTCGGAAGAGTGTCTCGCGATTCTATAGCGACTCTGAAATTCTCAAATTCATTTGAGAGACTGTACAACATCATTATTGTTAACAGATCCTCATTAATAGCTACGTCCATGTCTGCCAATTTGTCAACTATATCCATGAACTTGTTTAGATGAGTTCTTACATCGTGTCCTTCTAATTTCGTTAGGATAAGTTGCTTTAATAGGGATGCCTTTCGTGCAGGTCCCTTACTGGCGTACGTGTCTTTCAATTTTTCCCATAATGCTTTAGCAGTAGTGCAATTTTTGATTTGTTTAAGCTCAGAAGGAGCGATTATAAGTATGAGTTCAGATCTCGCCTGTCTATCGCCTTCTTTATCAACCACTGCAGTATTCGTCTCGATGTATTTCCATAATTTGTGTCGTACGAGAACAGCTTCAGCCTGTATCACCCAAGTGTCGTAGTTCTCTTTAGTTAGAGGGTCAATTTTAATGCTCGACATTTCGGGTACTTAAAACTTTTTATTTCGTACACGCTCTGCTACCATGTTAAATATTGTGAAATATAAAATATAGAAATACAATATTTTGGACTGAAAGTACAGTTATTTTATTATAAGTGACAACATCAAAGTATAAACAACTGTATCTTAGCAACTACTGGTCTGCCATAGATACTTCACAGAATCGTTAGAGTTTGAGAGAAATATATACTATATTTATTTTTGAGAATCAGTAGTTTTTATGTTAAATTAATTTTTTTTGTGTGAAGTTCTCCCCCAGTCTCACAAAAATTGACTTGGACGTTTTTTTGTTATTCGTTTGAGTATCGTTCCCAAACTCAAAACTCTTTCTGAGTTTGACAGAAAAGAAAAATTATTTGAGAGTAATTCGTTTTGATGTAAAAATGTTTTGTTTTGTGTGAAAATAGGTTATCCGTTGAAATATTCCCAGAGAACGTGTTGAGCTTTGACCCTTATGATTGCAAAAACAAAAAAACGAGCGAGCCTTACAGTAGTCGCATAAGATGTGTAACATCTGACATCTCACCTTGGTAATAAGCACCTGAGCAGCGACATAAATTTACCTCAGCATTAAAAAAAACGCTCAATACTGAAATAATTATTAATTACTAGTGGTCGTATCGTTTGAGAATCACACAGAAATTAAAATCGTTTTTACATAAAAATTAATTACTCTCAAATATTGTTTCTTTTGTCTCAAACTCTCTCTAACGATTGACAAAGGATAAAAAAAGTCTAGGTCCATTTTTGCGGGAATGGCCTACTTCACACTAGTGATGAGTCCCTCACTCATGAGGTCCCTCGTTTGAGGTACTCGTACTCTTGATCGCAAATTGAGGAAATTCGAGTAACTCTTTGTTACTCGAATTTCCTCATTGGACCACCTTCCCACCCCTCACTCGTTCACGCGACCTCAAAAATTGACATTGACAATATAAAGTCGTGGCGAGGGGCGAGGCGAGCGAGTTCGTGACTCGCGAGCCGCGACTGAGTGTTGAGTGAGCTCAGTGAGCAAATGAACCGACTTAAAAATTGTATAGAATTAGAGAATGAGTGAGGTGAGGTTCGAAATTTTGACAACACAGTAAACATTATGATTTTGGTATGTACCTAATGAAATAATGTAAGTAATTGTTTATTTGTGCCATGCCATCATGTGTGTGTGGTGGGTGTGATATATTTGGTAGGATATTATTTAGATTAAGAACAGATACGAGAAACCCAAATCCGTAAAATACTCCCAAGTTGTTTACCGTTTCCCGTGTCCCGTTGGAGCCATAACCACGTTAAATATGTAGGTATGGTAAAACCAACACTAGCAGCAATAAGTATTTCCACCACACCAAACCACCACTAAAACCAAAACAAGCAAATAAGTACGAACACAGTCTACGTAATTGTTACAAAAAAATGTCAACAATTTATTTCACATGCACCTCCAAGGTCAACCTCAGGTACACGGTGGAGCATACGGTGGAGGTCTGCCCGGCTTGGGCAGAGCACCGCCGTGTCCTCGTGGAGGCGATCGGCGGCAGAGATCTCTCGCGTCCGGCCCTGGTTCAGGCCATAGTACGGAGCGAGAGGGCATGAGCAGCCGCCACCTCCTTCTGCGAAGCAGTAATGCTCGCGAAGGAGGAGGCGGGACGGTTGAGGGAAAGGCAAATTTCGCGCCCTCTCGCCCCTAGCCGCCGCAGGAGACGCCCTGGGCGTCGGGAATCCCGGGCGGATTTCCGGCCACCGTAGGCGCAGGCTTCCGGATGGTGAGCAATGGGTAGCTCACCGTCCGGTAAGGACCAGGCCCGGGTCGACGGCGCGTTGTATTCCACGCGCGCCTCAAAGAGATGTCGTCAGCACAAATGTAGGGGTCCACTAGGGCCGATGCCTGCCGGGGTCGCGGGAAGGTACTACAGGGTCACCGAGGCCCCTGGCAACACAGGCAACAGGAAGGAATACGGGTGGGTTTTAGTCAGTAAGAGTGACACACCCTCCCCGCTCCGCCCAGAACGGGAGAAGTTAACTATCCAAAAATATATTTATTTCAGCTATGGTTAATTATTATGAACTCTAAAAGCATTAACATTAGATTAGTAATCAAGTGTCATTAATTCGTTTATTTTGGCGGTCTATTTGAGCATACATAATCAGCCTATAATGTTCCCACTGCTGGGACACAGACACAGGCCTCCTCTCTGTGAGAGGGAGTGGGCCGTAATCCACCACGCGGGCCCAGTGCGGGTTGGTAGATGTCACATGTCTTCAAATTTTTGGTTCTTGGACATGCCGGTTTCCTCACGATATTTTCCTTCACCGTTTTGAGAGCAGTGGCGATGAAATAATTTACACAAAGTAAAGCACCTGTCTGGGTTCGAACCTACGACCTACAACTTGTAAGTCGCGGCCGTTACCACTGTGCTACCACTGCTCTGGTCTATTTGAGCGAAAGTAATGTGATGTAATGTGTAATGTGTGTGAGAGATGAGAGAGATGTGAGTAATCGGACGGAGAGTCGTGAGTACTCGTGAGTTGTCGTCCCGCCCGCCCGCCTTGCGTACTCTGACGTTAGGCTGAGTTCGACTCAGGCTCATGAATCTTGAGGTGAATAAGCCGTTGACGATTCCTCACCTCAAATGAAGGGTACCTCGTGAGGACCTCACGAGGTAAAGTGAGGTCCTCCCTCAACCTCAAATAAAATTGATGAGTTACCATCACTACTTCATACGAAAAATTAAAATCGTTTTCGAGTTGAGAATAATGAAATCGGCGGGCTAAATTCACAGAGTGTGACAGACGACGGTAGACAGGAAATGACAGCTTGAGCATGGAATAACTAAGTACTTTTTAATAGCATGGAATTAGTAGGTACGTACTTTATAATAGCATGGAATTAGTGTACTCATGGAATAAGTAAAACTATATATATTGTTAGTAGAGGGTGTCGAATTACGACTAGTGGGCGACGCGATGAATAATTATTCGAACAAATATTTCAGTATTTAGCGTTTTTAGGGTTCCGTAGTAAACAAGGAAGTCTTATAGTTTCGCCATGTACGTCTGTCTGTCTATCTGTCTGTCTGTCCCCGCTGTAGCTCAGAGACGCTTAATACTACTTAGTACTAGAAAGCTGTAATTTGGCATAGGTGAACATACTAATCACACCGACAAAGAGCTAAAATAAATTCCTGTTTTTTTTTTGGATACCCTTGCATGTAATGCGAGGATGATATTTTTTTTGGTGTGAGGTATCGTTGGATAGGCTGTTCAAAAATATTGCGGGTCTATGAACACCACTTTTCGATCCACTTGCGTCATATCATTAAATCGATGATGTGGTCGTCACTAGACGTCCGCCAGATGTGAAACATCGAAAAGTGCTTTGCGCAGAAAAGTGCTCAGTGCACTGCACTGAGCACTTTTCTGCGCAGAGCACTTTTGTGCGGCAGAGTGGGACAATAACGTTATACGAGAGCGTCATGCCGTTTGTCGTCACGGCCAACGAGTCTGTATTACCCCCATGGCATGGCACGCCAGTATATGTTTCACCAAAAGATACAACCCTGCCACTTACCTATAGGGTCTGTATCTGCAAAATTACATGTACTAAATTAATATGTGAATATTTCGAGACCGAGCAGCGATCCGGATTAGATGTCACCATAATTTCCCAGCAATCGGCTGTCTGTTGCCAGGCGATGTCATTGCTGCTTGGAGCAACTGGGCAAGTGCTATGTTTTACATATTTTTCCATCATCATGTTCACATGTTCACTATGGAAACAGCCAATTAGTGGTAGCATTATATTCACATAAATGGGGCAAACTAGAGAAGGTACCACTGAGCACTACTATTTCAACTGTGTGTGTCTGTTTGTCATCCGATTTCCGTTGTGCGAGTAGTAGACACAGCGTGATGCTGCAGCAAGCAGGTTTTGGAACTAAGTTTCTTATCGCGCGTTATTCATAGGTACGCTTGCACCGAAAAAAAATGTAAGATTTTTACCGACAACATTTTGACATTTGACGGTCAAGTCTTTTTTCGGTCTAGCTCTCATTCGCCAAAAGCGAAAGGAACTTCGTTCCAACCGGGTGTTCCACAACCCCCCTTTTTATTTATTTCTGCAGGTATGCAAAAAAATTGGGCATACAGAAGGCAGCTCAAAACTCAAAGGAGATGTTTCATGTTCGGCCCTAAAGTGCAAGTAGGCCCTAATAATATTATTCCGCGAATTTACACTAATTACGAAGGTGACAGCCGGAGGACAACCGGTCAGTCCCCATTGACTCCGAATAGGAGTTTCACTCCTCCAACCGTCAGTCCCCACTGACACCTATTCGGAGTCTTTGGGGCGCGCGGTTTGCAACTCTATTATAACGGATGAGCACCTTATTACATTATAATAGAGTTGCAAACCGCGTGGCCCAAGACTCCTATTCGGTGTCAGTGGGGACTGAAGGGTTCGGGAGTGCGACTCCTATTCGGAAGTCAATGGGGAGTTACCGGAAAAAACCGAAATTATCTAATAAGGTTTTTTAATAAGATAAAAATTACGTACTAATTTATAAGTCTAGATTCGGACGATGCTAGAACCGAAGTGTGGTAAAACGATTAACTTATTAATATTGCAAATTCTACTGATTCCTACACGTGGATGCGGCATCAGCAGTTCTTGAAGCAGGTGAACGCTCGGCGACACGAGGCGTTGATACGATGATTCAGCAGGTGGTATGTTGCAGTTTTACGTGGAAACATCCGATTGACGTAAACGGCTAACCATGTCGCTACTCAGCTGATTTGGTGTAGGCAGGGCACGTAACACACTTCATTTATTCGGCATAGTAAAATAACAATACATTCATTTTATCTTTCGAATTTTGAATTTCTTGCCTGTTGTCAAGAAGTAGCATATCCGCATCAGGAAAAATAGAGGAAGAGCTTTGCTGGGCACTGAAACAGCAATGTCAACGACGTCTACTTAATAAATTATATGGTTGGTTTCGCTAGTAGGTTGAATAAAATTTAGGTTTTAACTTCATTAAAATTATTTATTTCAACATGTCACAAAACTGTTAAATTAAGTGATTATAATATTTTTATTACATAATACACAGGCACCGATGAACTTAAAACTAAGTTATTTTATTATTTATTTTTACAACTATAAACCCTTGACCATTTAATTCTAATTCGTATTAGGTACTTAAATTTTTATAATATTAATTTTCCAATTATAATTAGTTTTCCAACCAATTACACAGAATACGCCAAGTATGTAGGTATAATTTATACCAAACAAAACCCTAACGGCTAAAATCTCCGCACTTGTAGCATTTGCAATCATCTGGTTCACGCAGGCGTATTTCCATGATGGCACTTTCTTCGTCTTCGAGTCTAACACCATCAGGGTCGTAGCAGTGGGTCAGAGTAACCAAGCGTTCCCGCAAGTAGTTTTCTCGACAGCAGAAGCAGTCCTGCAAAATAGAAAGTGTGATATAGCTAGGTATACCTAAAATCTCCTAAAATATACATCTGTCGCAGGTCTGCTGAAAGTTTCTTTATGTATTTTCTTTATTCATAGTTTTATGTGTAGGTATATGAATGAATAAATACCGACAAAAATAAAAATATAAAGATAAAAACTGACTGTAGTATTTAAAATAGTCAATCCAGTAACTGTATGTAGAAACATTTATTTCTGTAAGCTTAGTCATTATTTTGTAACACACATAGCTTTTAAGTTTTTTGTACCTCACTTGAAGATTGTTGTCTGAGCAAAATAAATGATTATTTAATAGTTATTTAAAGTAAAATAATATAATTAAAATCGGTGATTTTCTAAATTTTCTCACAATTTGTTCATAATACTCTCACCAAATACTCAAAAAGACACCAAATAGATAGCACCATGATAATGGCATGTATTGTCGTACCTATTGACGACATTATAACCCGATAGTAATCTGCGGGTACTGTGACTGGGTAGAAAACGTGATCTGCTGATGCAATAGTGTGCTCACGAATCCGCTCGATTATCAACTTTTATTTGTGTTGTGCACATCACATTTTATCGAATGTGGAATGCAAATAGAATACATAATAGTGTAAACATCGTTTTGCTGTGGGTGACCAGCTTAACAATGGTACCTTTGAAAATCCCGTCGGAGCTGAAATTGATGGTCGCACTTGACTACTGCACATCCCTTCACATTTGTTAACACTAACCTCCCCGCTGCATGATCTTAATAATCTACCCATATCGTCGTATTCCTCTGAAATGTTCAAAATAATACAATTAAGCAGTAAAGATTGGCAAAAAAATAGGATTTTTATTTACAACAGACTGTCTTTAGGATTAATGCTTTGGTCCACCTATAACATTATTCTTTGCTGAATTTACGTATTGTGTAGGTATGGGGCCATACAAGTATTACGTAAGCACCAAAGGGGGTGGGGGTCTTTGCTTGCTTATTTTTGATGGCATGGGAGACGGGGGGTCGAATGGTGATTACGTCAGGAATATTTATTTAATTACTTTTTCTGATTTTTCTGCAAAATTTAGACATTTCTGTTTTGAACAAATACGACAACCCTACTTGTCTATGCTCGAAAGCGAAAAGCATGTTCAGGGATTACCCAAAATAATTGATAATGCTAACTCGCTTTCATGCTGTGTTTTATGGTTAATTTAGAAAGCACCGAAATTGTCAAATTACTTAAACGGGCATTAAATACTTGTATAGTCTTTAAATTCCTTATTTCCAGACTCATGAATAACAATAAAGAAACCTGACCAGAAAAAAAATATATATTTACTATGTTTACGTAACCATAGGAGGGGGGGGGGGGGGGGGGGTTAAGAGCTTTGCATAACATTGATGACAAGGGGATAGGGGGGTTGGGACGGGTTAAAATTACTAAAATTCTGCTTACGTAATACTTGAATGGCCCCTATGTCCCAAAAATGTTTGTGTACAACGAGAACAAATTTGAATGTTGCGAACCGATCGTATTCACATCCCTAAATCCGACAATGGCAACATTAGAATTATATAAGCATAATTATTATTATTATTATTAAGTTATATTTTTAATAATACCTTTAGTAATGTGTATTTCTGATGGAATTGTTTCACAAGCTTCTTCTGCAGCACATTTTAGAATGATCATGAATAATACTTGAATGGCATAAATTGATAGAACCTTAAAATTCGTTGAAGACATTATTACTACACTATTTTGTCCGACTTTGTGTGAAGCAAGCCGTGTTTGAAGCTGTAATATATTTTTTCTTTGCTCTGTTGCCCTTTTATATAAATCCAAGCTGCTACTGAACAAGGGGATGGGGACCGCAGGCAAGGATTATCAGCGGGTCATCGAAAACATAATTGAAATATCTTGTAAACGTGAGTGTGTAGTGACTTTGTTTTCCAGTTGTTCAAGTATAATATCTAGACGCGGCGGCCAAAAGCACTTAAGTCAATTTTAGCTCAAAATTATAAAAAGTCACAGCATCCATGTTTTTGTATTATCCGTTGACTGGAAAAAGCACGTAAGTCACCGTCACTCCATTCAGTCGTAATAGTCGACTGTACCATAAAACTTAAGTCGTATCAACAAATCAAGCGGCGACACAAACCACTTAAGTTGACTAAAGTTTTTTTTTTCGAGCATTTCAATCTCTTATACATCTTCATCCCTTATACCGACTGACTTAAGTAACTTGGTAACAGTGATCCGTTTTTGCTGTCGATAAATTATTTTCAAGTATCTACCCTCACTTTACTCGTTTTTTTGAAGTGCTTGATAAAAGTTGAAGAAATCTCAGAAGTGATTTTATACTCTGATACTTGTGGAGGACAAAACAAGAACACACACGTAGCTGCAATGTTCACGTACTTGTTGACTGTAAAACCTTCAATGAAGTTAATACACCACAAGTTTATGATACCTGGGCATACACATATGGAACTTCCATATGTACTGACTTAAACCACGCAATCATTGAAAAAAAAAAGAAAAAAACTAACATACAAATTTATCACCCCCACGACTGGATGCAGTTAGTAAACAAAAAAATCGATCGATCGATCGAGTAGCAAAAAATTTACCGTGAGATAAATGCGACAAAATGATTTCTTTGATTTCGCTAGCTTATTGAAGGGTCCATTAGTAGCCCGAAAAAAAGATGATGATGGAAATGTTTTCAAGTGGCATGATGTGAAGTGGCTGAGTTATGACTCTGAGTACGGCGTCATAAAATACAAAACCACTCTTTCTAGAGACGAATCATTTAAAAGTATTAATTTCAAACGGAACACGCGACGAGATAAGGAATTTAATTTGATGCAGATTACTGACAAGCCAGTACCAATAAGTGTCGACAAAAAACGTGATATAATATCACTTTTGTCTTTAATACCGGAATGTTTCCATATTTTTTACCAGAATTTAGTAACCACTGACGATACCAAGGATGTTGATCCAGATATACAAGATTCAGAAGAGAGTGACTGTTAGTTTTCGACTTTAATGCATGCATTATTTTATAAAATTTTAATTAATAATCTTAGTTATTCATAGTTTTTATTAAAATCATAAAATAAAATAAATAAACCAAGTAGTTATAGTATGTTAATAAACACCTAAGTCTCAATTTCTTGATGTTCAAAGAAACTTAAGTCAGATATTTCAGTAAATAATAAATAAAGCCTAAATAGCCATATTCTGATATGTAACTAGTTCATCATTGTGTAAAAATAAATAATAAAAACCATAACCGTAGTACATTTTTTTCATACCAATCGAATTAAACAGTCTCCTGTAAAAATTTTGCATGCAAAAAAACTTGACTTAAGTACTTATGGCTTCCGAGTCTAGATATAATAAAGCAAATATTTTTTCATATGGTATACCTAAATTTTTCATACTATTATGGTCAATAATATACTATTTTTGGATTGGACTATAGAGTAATGATTCCATTGTTTCTAATGCGTACTTCTGAACAATGTTACAAACGTATCGTGTTGATCTTCCATTGTGATTGTTATACAATTGATTTTGATTTATTACCTGTGCTATGTCACAAATTCACAATGTCAAACGCGGCATAAATCTGTCAAATTTTGTCCTTCCTTGGTTGGTCTAAAACGAAAATATATTTTTATTGAGTTTATAGCGATCTGCAGGATTTTGTATCCGTTAGAAAAGAATCAAAATGAAATTCGATGAAGATTGTATTGTGTTTCTGATTCTACTATTCTCATGGGGGGAATATCTATGGGAGTTATATCTATCTTTGCGGCAGGTAATTATTATTACTTATCTTTTGCGGTGTTTGCATGTATTCTTCACTACTTTCTCATAGCTTTAACAGTGTTGTTGAAACATTACTGCGATGCCATCAAATGAATTTGTTGTAGTACTATATTTATGTACCTATATATTCACCTCAACTTTAGCTACACTCATATAATGTTATCATGACGCCATGTACTTGCTTCTTGATCAAAAACGAAACCCATTTTCAATCTGATTAATCATCATGTTTTTGTTGCAGTTGAAAATATACAAGACGAATAACACCATACCAAATGATTTGAAGGAAATGTTAAATGAAGAATCTTTCAAAAAGGCTCGGCTCTATGGAATCGACAAATCACAGTTCAAGATTGTAAAAGAATTTTACAGCATAGCATTAACATCTGTAATTTTATATAATCGGTGGATATATGTTGCCTGGCACAAATCAGAAAATATTGCAGCTGGCTTAAACATTGCTCCTGAGAGAGAAATTCTAGTCAGTTGTGCATTCATGACATTTGTAACATTGTTTAATTTTGTGGTCAACATGCCATTTACCATTTATGGAACATTTGTATTAGAACAAAAACATGGTTTCAACAAGCAGACTGCAGGCTTCTTTGTAAAGGATCAGATAAAATCCTTAGTGCTTAGCCTTGTAATCACACTTCCCATCATATCTATAGCTATATTTATAATAATGCTTGGCGGAAACATGTTTGTGATGTGGCTGTGGTTGTTTACCACGGTGGCAACAGTGTTGTTATTGACAATATATCCTTCAGTAATTGCTCCACTATTCGACAAGTTTGTACCTCTACCTGATGGCTCTCTAAGAAAAGGAATTGAAAATCTAGCTATAAGGCTTCATTTTCCTTTATCTCAAATATACATTGTTGAAGGATCTAAAAGGTCAGCACATAGTAATGCATACTTCAGTGGCTTGTTTGGTGCAAAGAGGATAGTTTTATTTGATACTTTATTAGAAAAATTTGATGAAGAAAAGAAAGTAACAACTGGGTGTTCAGATAACGAAATATTGGGAGTCTTAGCTCATGAGCTTGGGCACTGGAGCTGCAGTCACATTTACAAGTCAATTGCCTTGACTGAAGTAAACCTGCTTCTATTATTCACTGCATTTGGAGTGCTGTTCAAATATTCCATGTTGTATACCTCCCTTGGCTTCCCCGGTGGACAAGAACCAATCATTATTGGCTTAATTGTGGTTTTACAGATGATCCTTGCACCATACAATTCTGTATTATCTTTCTTTGCTACAGCTCTGTCTAGAAAGTTTGAATTTGAAGCAGACAACTTTGCTGTTTCACTCTCTTATCCTAATGAGTTGAGGTCTGCTCTAATTAAGTTAGGAAAAGACAATTTGGATTATCCAATTTATGATAAATTGTATTCATCTTGGTACCACTCACATCCAACATTGTTACACAGGATTGAAAATATAAGAAACAAAATAAAAAATGAAAAAGAGGAATAAGTAATATTTTATAAGGTTTTATTTGGAATGTACAATTTTATAATGTCAATACATTTTTAACAGTACAAGTAAAAATATACTTCTGTGTAATTGTTAATTGCATTTTGTAGTATATTCTAGTCCAATAATTTTTATTTTTCTACTTTTCATCTTGATGATGTTCCAAAGCCAAATTCTGCATGCCTGTGCAGAATTTGCCACATCCCTATTATGTAAGTCAAAAAGTAACTTTGATCTAATATTCTATTCATAATAATAATATCAAATAACATGCAAAATTGTTGTTACACAACAGCATTTATTTTGCACTTTGCATTTATTTGTAAAATTTATCTATATATTTCTGAAGGATACCTAGGCATGTAAAAAAGTTGTAATTCGTTTTATTTTTACGTAATGACTTTTTAAACAATAAATACCAGTATGTAGTGTCTATGGGATTTTTATTTACCTCTCTACCTCACAGGGCTAGGTATCCGTCCGGCTTTTTGAAAACTCATCTGGACTTTTTGACCTAAGGAAATTAATTTTTTTAATAAAAAAAGTTTGAAAATAGAAAGTAAGTATAATATTTATTTTTAAAAGTAATATGCATTAAATGCCCTGTTTTCTGCGAATGCCCTTTTGGCTTTCCCTCCGAAGTCGTTATAAACGGTTTTGACTGTATATACCTACCCAAGGATATAGGCACGCCCTTGGTCTATAAAACTTGCAGATTGACTCCGTCAAAAATTACGAGTCATTCCAGTCCGTATCTCATCCACCGCTA
This sequence comes from Atethmia centrago, assembly GCA_905333075.3. Taxonomy (NCBI): domain Eukaryota; kingdom Metazoa; phylum Arthropoda; class Insecta; order Lepidoptera; family Noctuidae; genus Atethmia; species Atethmia centrago. The sequence goes on from HG995382.1 coordinate 13,533,071, forward strand.
TGTAAACAGTGGATCGGTCTCTACTTACCTTGTCAAAAGCTTTCAGCTTCCTCTAAAGTGTCTGGCAATATAGAATCTTTTGTTTCAGGTAAAGGCAATATCAAAAAGATTTGTGCCAAAGAAATAATCGCTAATATGCTAATTGGAAGATCCACAAGTATGCTGTCCAAACGAACGACGGCCGGAGCGACCATGGACGCAATACGAGCAAAAGTCGTAACTCCGCTGACGCCAACGTTCCTTCCCAATGTTGGAAATAATTCACCCGAAAATAAATATAACGCGGGTATCGTGCCCTGAAAGAATTATATTACTTACTTAATTACGTTTGGAGGGGTATACTTATGGTGGATCCGCAGTGGTAGGTAGCCCCTCAAAAACTCTTACGTTTTTTGCAATTTGCAGGTCAGTGTTAGGATGTCGATTTTGATAAAAATATGATTCACGACGATAATAAATATGTATTTAAAGAATTATTATCATTAGAATCATACATCTCTCTTAGTTAGATTTGTTCTTATGGATAAGTTTTTCGCGGGCTACCACTGCGGATCCACCATAATATTAATTTCACATTGTACACTGACATCAATCAAATCCAGCGCAGTAGCTATTATGGAGGTACGGGAATAGGGGTTCGGCTAGGGCTAGACGCCACTGTCGCCACTGTTGGTTGCCACGGCGTGGCATAAGCTTGCAGAGTGTAAGTAGGTGCCTGCACAAGCTGTAGGCACCTACTTGAGGAGGGAGGAGCCGCAACGTGCCCTCGTTTCGAAAGTGGGAAGTGACCTGTCGCTGCCGGCTGTGATTCGTTCTATGGTCGGCGGCGCAGCACCGTGGAACGTCGTGATCTCCTTTTGCAAAAATGTCATGTCCCAGAATGAGGCAGCGGAAAGGGAGAGGGATATTTCGAGTGCTCTTCTGGCTAGTCCTGGCCCGCAGCAGGCGCACCGGGCGTCGGCAGAAGGCAGATAAAATTATAAATAAATTCCGGCCCCCCCTAAATGGGTCCTGGGACGGTGAACTCGGGGACGTCCGCCACCCCCTATCAAATAATACCCAAGGTGATGCCGAGTAATGTTTCACGCGCGCCCCTCTTACACGTCGCGGGGGAAGTCAAACACCTCATTCCCCCCGCTTGACCAGACGGAGCCCGCAGGGGCGGGCTGGCGGAGGCTGCGTTGAAGAGTGCTTAAGTGCCCCCGTAGCCCCCGGTGCAAGTGTGCGAGGGAATACGGGGTGGTTTTAGTCAGTAGTAGTTTGAGAGTCCCCTCCGTCCGCCCTAGGGCGGAGCTGGACATCCATGAGGATTTCCAACCCGTTACCAAAAAAAAGGGCTCCACGCCAGCTGTTCATGGCAACAGATCGTCAAATCGGTACTGTAGGTACCTACTACATTCACGGTCAGCTGGCGTGCCGTAAAATTATGTATCATGCCAACCCACGGATCCGCCGTATTCCACGACCTCACCCCAGTCACCCCATCATTCTAATTTATACCTTTAAATAACAATATAGGTAAGAGTCACATTACAAGGACATAATTCGATTTTGGAGTGACCACTCCAATTCTTCAATCGTCCTAATTTGTTTTACATACCTACCTACCTTATCACAATATTAGTCACTTTACAAGAATTTTAATATTTGGAATGAAGCCTACATTATTGGCATCCATGCAATATGCCTTTGATTTGGAGTCACGCCAAAACTGATCATAGACTTTTCATAACTAAAGTTGCAAGAAGGTAGGATATAGATTATTGGAATTTTGTGTTTTAGTGTGTTCTCTCATAGGTACCTAGGCATTTTTTTAAAACTATTGACCTACTTCAAAATTTGCATTCTAGCTTCTAAGGTATGAATGGCCTACAATAATGCAACAAAGGTCTACGATTTAATTTCACACATCGCTGACTTACCGCCATTCCTGCAAAACCTATTCCAGCAAACAATAGTCTCGGAAAGTCGTTTAAATACATGCCCCTAGGTATCATCAATATCATAATGAAGCACGAGGCTGTAACTATCTGGTATATTACGACGGTTGTCTTCCTTCCGACTCTCGTTATTATAAAACAGCATGTCAATCCTCCAAATGTTGAAATTATTCCTGTTAATGATACAGCAACAAAGATGTCTCCACCTATGTAACCTAAGTATTGTGAAAACGTATAAAAAGCTAATCCGGTACAAAACCTGCAACCGATGTCGATTAATTAATTTGCAGTTAGTTTGATGAATTTATCACATTTGTTAAGTAGTCATACCAATTCATTGAAAGCAATAAAGTTTTTTTTCTCATATTCTTCGATTTTAAGAAAGCCATAAAATGTGGACCCTGATGCTTTTCATGCTCACGCTCGTTTATTAATGCTCGAATGTATTTTGAACTGACATGCCTTCTGTTCTGTCTAGTGATATTCTTTAGAATAACTGTAAGTAATTAAGTTGAGATATAACTTATTCATGTTTTATTACTTAATAAGTTCGGTATTACAGAAATACAAACAATCAGAACCACGCTAGTGTCAACCAATGAAATGGCTTTAAACGAGTTTTAAGTAATGCTTCAGGAGGTTCTGTAATACGGGCTTACTAGGTTGCAACTAATGCTTGAGTCAATAGGCCTAATCGTCACCTACCGGCAGCTTCTTTTGTTCGTCCTGTTGCCAACAACCATCTCGGCGATTCCGGTACCCAAAACCAATAAAGTATGAATAATGAAGAACAAATCCCCAATGTAAACTCTAGTTGTCTCCAGTCCCGGAGCCAATATGCTAATCCTGCCATCATTGCATTACCTAGACCAAAAGGCAGTTGATAAATCACTGGAATTAAGGTACGCCACTTGCCACTCACCACCTAAAATTAAAAAAAAATGTTATGAATCATAACTTATGATATAACTGCGCCACTTCTGAAATCATATTTATTTTGTGTTGGATTTACCTCCATACAAATAACGAAGGATATTATACCAACACCACCAGACGCTAATGCAAGAATGAACCAATTAACCAGAAACACCGGGTACGTCGGAATTATGCTGGCAGCTATACTAGTGACGCCTTGGATAACTATTGCAGTCATAAGAGGTTTTCGTCGACCTTGTGTGTCCGCCCAAGACCCGAAAATAATACCTCCTAATACTATTCCCCACATCATTACGCACTGGCACACCTGAAAGGATGAAAAAGTAGGTAGGAATCTATTTTGTACTTAATAAAATAAGTATGAGAGCAGTGGTAACGGGAGAGCCTCTGCTCTCCCGTTACCACTGCTCTCACTTTGACTTACGAGTTGTAGGTCGTAGGTTCGAACCCAGGCAGGCACTTTACTTTGTGTAAATTATTTCATCACCATGCTCTCAAAACGATGAAGGAAAACATCGTGAGGAAACCGGCATAGAACCAAAAATTCGAAGACATCTCGTAAACCTCAAAATGTTGGCGGTTAAATTTAGAATCGAATGAGAAAATTTGACAGTGTGCGGTACAGTGGTAGTGGTGCTGGCGACTGTACCAATTACAAAAAAAAAATGTAATAGTATAATGCGGCAACTAAAGCTGGAGAATGTTGGCTTGAAAATCAGCAGAACCAAAACTGAATAATCATAATCATTTAATAATTTGCGAATATATATAATAACAAAAGAAAAGGTCTTAAAACAAACAAACAAGAGTGTCCATTAGCCATATCCATCAGCCATTCATTATTCATATATTTTATGTTCTGCGATTTCGGCGATCTCTCCGGTTCTGGAGCCATAGCGCTTGATGGCGCGCTTCTCCCAGTCTGTTCTGACTTTCGGTATCTCGGTTCACTCATGCAAAGCGATGTCGAAATAGATCGGTAAAGGCTTTTCCAGACAGAGGCGATATCACGGGCGCGACAGGCATATTATTGCCTGTCGCGCCCGCGATATCGCCTCAGTATGCAGGAGCCTTAACTCTATAGTTAACACTGGATGGATGATAGGTCACGGGGTCAATCTGCGACTCCCGCATTCACTTTAAACTTAAGGGGAAGATATATAAAACAATAGTAAGACCTGCTGTCTTGTATGGATCAGAATGTTGGGCCACAAAAGGGATGAATGAAAGGCAAATGCATGCCGCTGAGCTGAGAATGCTAAGAGGGATGTGTGGTATGACACGAATGGATAGAATAAGAAATGAGTACATACTCGTAATAGGAAATCTGAAAGTGGCACCGATGACTGAAAAGTTGTACGGAAATCGGTTGGCAATGGTATGGGCATGCGGAGGAATGAGGAAAATGTCGTGAGGAAAGTCTTGAGTATGAATGTCGATGCAGCTATAAGTTTTAACATTTAAACTTACCGAAAAATATCGACAGGTAGGTAGGTACCTTCCGGCTTTCTACCTTCTATTGTGAAAGTAGTGTGATAGAGATACATATTATTTTTGTTAAGGTAAGTAGGTAAGGACCACTGACGGAGAAGGGGGGGGGGGGGGATTAGCGGCAGGACGGCCCGGATGCCCTGAGGGAAGTCTTGAGTATGAATGTCAATGCAGCTATAAGAGTAGTGGAAGACCAAAGAAACGATGGATGGACTGTGTGAAAGATGATATGGCTAGAAAGGGGGTGACTACTGATGAAGGACCCCAAATAAGGGAAAAGGGTAGGAGGATAATGAGGTATAATAATGACGCTTTAACCAATTTTTACACAGAAATCCCTGGTGGAAAAACCCAATAAACCTTTGCCCGACCTGGAAATCAAACACAAAACATGCTCATTTTTTATTACCTCATTTGGTACCAAATGTACCTATCCAGAGTATAGTATACCCACATTTCACCGATTTTAAAGTTTCACTTATCGACGGTTAAGTATCAATAACTACAAAAACATGATTTTACAGGAGCCGAAAAAAACTTTTTATTAAGTACTACCTACTTATAGTTTTTGAACAAGTAAAAGAAAGTTACTTTTGTAGTAAATTACTAGGGAACGCTAGTGATGGTGATATGTGTTTGTAGTAATAACTACAAAAAAACATAACAACATAGTTACCTCTTTGAATTTGACGAGGATGCAAAACGACACCTTGTATAATAATACCACCACCTTGTACATAATTTATATGTTAATGATTCGCGACACGAATCAATAATAAAATAAGTAGGTATTTCTTTGTGTTTTCTAATTTTCGGAAATCGGTATGTGTGGGACACGCATGTCAAAACGCGGCCCGTGTGATACCGCACTGTAACTGCCCTTTTACACACACACACACACACTACCGCATACGCAACGGGTGATTCTGTTCTGTTAAAGTGGTGTATTCTAAAATACTGTCAAACTTAATAACTAAAAAAACAAGTAGGTATGTAATCATTATTGAGCAGGTATCGTAATTTTATTTGATTATAAATGTCTTTCATAGCAGCCTCCTGAAATTTGACGAAGATGAAAACGACACCTTGTATATTGATACTTTACCGTCGTTATGTGTTAATTTATCTCTACTCTATGGTAGGTACCTAGTTACTTAATTACTTATCGCAAATGTTGTCCACTGAAATAAAATAATTATTCAAAGTACGTACATGAGCCAGCCAATGTCTGGAGCATACCAAATTCCACTCAGACGTGATCGTTCGTTTAAACACGCTTAAGTCATATTCAAATTTTTCACATGGCACAAGTGGAATCAGGGTCTTGTCCAGTCTTGGGTAAATTAAAAGTAAATCTGGATCAAAAATTAAGCACGGGTGTTCCTCTACATGCTAAAACATGAAATAGAACAAAATAAAATTTAAATTTAGGTACCTAGTAGGACCGAAAAATATCGACAGGTAGGCCTTCCGGCTTCCCACCTTCTATTTTGAAAGTAGTGTGATAGAGATTCATATTATTTTTGTTAAGTTAAGTAGGTAGGGACCACTGGTGGAGTAGGGGGGGGGGGAGGCGGGCAGGACGGACACCGCTCTTGGCCCGCCGGGTCTGGGGCTTGGGGTACCCAAACAGGGTCAAAATGCTGTAGGTACTTACATTAAATATTTTTGAAAAAAAGTACATAATTAGTAGGTACCTATGAGGTGCGGGAACGCGTCTGATTCAGAAAATACAGTTTTTAGAATTTTTGTCCGTTTGTCTGGATGTATGTTCCGGATTGGCGCAAAAACGGCCGAACGAATTTGGATTAAATTTGGCACACAGAGAGTTTATAACCTGGATTGACCCATAGGGTACCTACTTTTAATCCTAGTAGTAGGTACGTTTCCTTAGGATATTTTCCGACATCCACGCGGGCGAAGCCGCGGGCAAAAGCTAGTGATTGAGTAATCAAAAGAAAACCTTACTTATCCGGGGTGGTTCTAATATATTTGAGCTCGCTTTGCTCGCTCCTGCATCCTACATTTTGACTTTTCTGTATTGGTTGACAAAGGTTAGTTTTTCTTTTGACCATTCGTACAGAAATAATTGAAGATAGGTAATCTTCAATTTCTGTACGAATGGTCAAAAGAAAAACTAACCTTTTCAAGACAGTGTGCTTAAAATTTCGAGTTAACTTCGTTCGCTCTTAGAAAATAGAAATAAAAAATATTTTATTAGCCAGTTAATATAGTAAGCAGGTTCACAGGTTAACACCAAGTTGAAACGACATGAGTGGCTTAAAATATAACATACAGATTACAATAGGTAGGTATATTATTTGCCAGTGAGCCCCAAACTAGACGGTTAGTCTGTATCTTGGGACTCGGGGTGAAATATATCGTAAATCCTATATTCTCCTAATTCTCAAACTCTTCTGCATACCTTTCCCATTTAGTTTAGCCGCCCCGGACCCCCGAACGGCTTAGTCCGCAACTGGTAAAAAAAAAAAGGAGTGCGGAGGTACCGGCACTCCTTTTTTTTTTTTTTTGTTCCACGTTGGATAATCCTCATGGATGTCCTCCGCCATGGGGCGAGCGGAGGGGTCTGTCAGACTCTTACTGACTAAAAACCACCCCGGTGTTCCCCTCCCACACTTGCACCGGGGATCATGGGATCAAGTGCGACTTCCGCGATCCCCGGCTAGTGCCGGCCCGCCATTGCGGGCCACCTCAGGCTCACGGGGGGAATCCTCAGGCTCACGAGGGGAATACCTCGGCACTCCTCAGTCAAGTCTGCAACTTCAATAACTTCTAAGGTTATTTTTAAAAGTAACTTCCTTCAAGTGACCAAGAGTGCCGTGAAATCTTATTTTGTTACCTACATAGGTACCTTTACTCTAATTTTACGTAACTTAATTTTATCTAAAGTAGGATGCATGTGAAACAAGCTTACTGGCGCACAAATTCTTCTCCATTCTTCAACACTGTACATAGCAAAGCTTGGTGGTTTAGTACACCAGAAATCTTGTTGTGGTGCCATAAATATTATATTTAATTGGTAATAAGCGATAGGCAATTTCAAGAGAGCCATAAGTATACTGATTTTTAGTTGCCACCTTCCAAAATCACCAATGATTTTTGTCGTTACATCCTCGCTAATAGCCTTGTCAGCCATACTGGGCTGTCCTGAAATAATTTAGAAACATTACACCAATTATATGTAACAAACAATTTTTCATAATTCGTTTCAGTATGCACTAAAGTCAAAAGTGGCGGTTAATATCTACTGTGCTTAAATACCGACTTAGCTGTTTCCAAATGGGACCAACTCAAAGACATTACATTTTTGGACCAACTTCAACATTCTTATCGGTGCCATACTTTAACATTTCATTAACATTATGGTTACTCAAATCTCTATGAAATAATCCATTGTGATTAGAAAATGAAATTCAAACCTCAAATAAAATAAAAGTAGTCTGTGTTAGGGAGTCCTCAAATCCCAATCTTTGAAAACGACATTTCTTGTCAATTATGTCACCCTTACGCCGACGCGGCTACGCCAAAGAGTTTGAAAAAGTTTTTCAGTACCTCCCTCTCGGGTCCTTACCGGGCCGCATAATGCTAGACTACCACCACAGACACGGTTGCTCTGTGCTCGTAGGTAGTTTGCTTTAATGAATGAAGAGCATAGTACCTACATACCAACACAGACAATGGTGCCGATTCCCTTGTTCACAAACTAAAAAATTAATCAGCGCTTGACGTAAATTGGCGTAATTTTAGTAGGCAAGTTTTTAATCACGTCTAAACTTGTATGGAGTAATGACAGGCGCTGATTAATTTGACAGGACTAAACTAAAATTTATCTTCTGTCCTTTTCTTAATGAAATAGAAAGAAAAAGATGCACTGAACTTTAGTTTAGTTTGTGAACAAGGGAATCGGCACCAATGTCTATGTTGAAATACATTTTGCTTTAGAATATTGGAGCAAAATACATACGAGTACAGACAGCCACAATGACTTGCTAGTCTGCTGCGGTTAGGGTTGCCAACTTTTTTTACAAGAAATAAAGTATATTTAGGTCTGAGAAGAATATTAAACAGTATTTTAGAAAAATGAACAGTATTTTATTTATTTTATGTTTTAAATACATATTTTTAGAGCTTCTTGCAAAAGTTATTAATTAACAGTCTTTTTTAAAAACTTCATACGCCTCACCACAATTATAACCAAAATTAAAATAAATGAAGAGCTCATTTTTTATTAAATTAATATTTGCTGTATTTCTATCATCTCGCCACTTTGCATTCATTACTGAACTCATTCATTACTGAAAAAACAAGGTCCACACGAAAAAACGGTTATGTTCTGAGAACTCACACACTCGCATGTCTGTGTCAGTAGTGTTAGACAGCATTTTGATGCTGAAAACAGTATTTTGTATACTTTATTTTTGTTCAACAGTAAAAAGTATTATGTAGTGAAAAACAGTATAATACTGTTTTAAACAGTATAGTTGCGGTAACCCTAGCTGCGGTACGAAAACTACCTAGCAATCAAGTTCAACCCATCGTGCCATCAGTTTCATCAGAAATTCTTATAATACCGGTAGAAAATACGTTGCAAAATGAGGAAAAAATTCAAACTGAAATAAATATGATGAAAGAACAATTTAATCGTGTAGCCGATATCCTAATGATGACTGACTCTTCGCTAAACAATTTAATGATCATCACAAAGTTCAAGAAAGGTTTGAGTAATATTGAGACACCAGAGCAAGCCAAAAACTACGCCATTCAAAGAATCAAGTTCACAGAAAATTGGTGTTCAGCCGACGTCTGTGGCGAGAAGAAAAGATAGAGGCATAACTAAAGGAAAGAGTCGTATACAAAGTGGAAGAGATGCAGCAAGAAAACATAATTTATTCGGAAATATAAGAAAAAATCAACCAAATGCGACAAAAAATAGACATGGTTAGCGCCGGTAGCACACCGCGCGAAGCCATAGCAGCGAAACCGCAGTACCTAGTTCAATTCAACTGGCTTGTGTCATGTTCCGCTACTCGAATCGGATGCGAGTAGCGGAACATGACGCGATTCAGTTCAATTGAACTACTGCGTTTTCGTTGCTTTGGTTTCGCGGCGGAGGTGTGCTACCAGCCTTAGATGATTACAAAATTTAGTTAGAAAAACTCAATGCGAAAAGACATTAGACAGGATTTAGATGATTACAGAAGTTAGTTAGAAAAACTTATTGCTGAACCAATATAATTTATTATTAAATAATAAACATTGTACATAGGTACATACATACATTACATACATACATACATAAACTCACGCCTTCTTCCCATGGGGGTAGGCAGAAACTATAGGACGCCACCTGCTACGAAGCAAAAGGAGTATGTAAGGATACATACTCCTTTTGCTTCGTTTACGTTCATACATGGTCATACACGCGAGCCGGTGGCGAATACTACACACGTGACCTTTTTAAAGAACATCACCAATGAGGTCACTATATGTCTTCCTGGGGCGTCCCCTCCCGGCGTTTGTAAACATTGTACCGTTACAATTGTGATTCATTTTTTAGATAATTTAAGTATGTGTTTCACGACCCTGCCAAATCCTACATACATTTTGCTCTTTAGTGTAACGAGAACCAAGCGGTCCAGCACAGACTATGGATGTCTGTGGTAATATACAGTTGGTTGGCATTACGCTACCGGCCGCCCCCCCCCCCCCCCCAGACTCATGGTAGCATGGAACCATGGGGTTTTAGTCGGTAGGAGGCAGGAGTCTAGCGTAACATAACACTCTGTTCTCCCCAGACAGAGGGTATCCATGAGCATTGCAGCACAGAAAAAATGCTGCTTTATTAAGCAGTTCTTACCCACTATTGTGGGTAAGAGCCTAGACATCAACTGATCAATCAATCAACCGGCTTTGACAAAAAACTCATCAAATTAATTTAATTTTTGTTTTATTATTTTTAGATATACATTTTTTGTCTGTGGGGTTTAGCTAGCCAACTTAAAATACAACTGAATTGAAATCCGTTAAAAAGGAGGTATAATGCGTTCTTTATCTAGATTGATAAAGAACGTATTATACCTTCAATGCAATTTTCAGGATTAAGAAAATGGCTAAGTAAGTCAAGGAAGTAGGCTATAAAAAAAGACCCCCCCCCCCCTCCATGTATGTGGGCATGAGTACGAGCACCCGCGAGGTTTTCTAAAAGTCAACGCCCGTGGCACCGGCCCTAGCCCTTGATCAGACAATCTTATATTTCAGCGCCCTTTGGTCGACGCTTTTACATCACATATTACAATCTGTATTGCAATTGATTTAAAAATCAATTTAAATTAAATTAAGATTTGACTTTGACCTATTGAACGAACAATAACTGTTTCATGAAATCATGTCATTTGTTTGATTTGATGTATTGATGATTTCCCACAAAAACAAAGTCCCTACCGCTTTCATTTATAAAAATTAGATTGTTTCCGCATCTATTTGGCATTTTCGCGCCCCTTGCCACCTAGCGCATGGCGCATAGAGCGAACAACACCAGTATTCGATCTGGCAAACAATTGTAAACCGTGTGTACCTAGCATAAACCTTTCTGTCATACATGATGAGCGTAATCGATAAAACCATCGAGAATATCATCCACATAGAAGCTTAAGATATTTCTGTGTTTTATCTGGAACGCAATCAGTGGATTTCAGTTTTCTAGGGTTCCATGATTCCATGTCTATTATGAAAATCGTGAAACATCATTTGTATAAAGTCTTTTTCTCTTATAATAATGTATTATTTTATTGGTAACGGTATTTATAAAATTTAACTATAAATTATAAGTCGTCGTTTCTGTAAATTATGCTTACCTTAATTGAATAACGTATGTTGTGTGGCGCGTATGTACCTAAATAAATTATACGGAACCCTACTAGTGTTACCTTATTCAGTCTTGTCTTACTTTTCATATCATGTCTGCGCTGTCAATGATTGTGTGTATTCGGTGTATTCACGTTATTCGTGGTTTATGAATGAGAAATGGAATAGAGAGTAGTTAAGTTTTAATTGGTTTTATTATATTGATAAAGTATTTTACAGTGAATGTTCAAGTGCAAAAGCGGTAAATCATGCCTTTGGCCAACACCTCATCCTCCGATCCTTGGCGAATGCAGAATGTTGGAGATAACACGGTATTTATAGAGTATATTGGCGTAGTAATAGTTTTGCATTATTCTCTTATATTACTTATTTTTATTATTCTTACTGCCCAAATTAAAATTATGCATGAACGAATATATAACTTACAATATTCTTTGAAAAAGTCCTTACGCCCACTTGGGAACTACTCAGAATTAATTGCACGAGATTAATTTTAATTGTTTTAATAACTTTCATTTCACTGGGTCTAAAGGGTACCGTTTCTATAATTCTTATTTAACACACAAACAACACAAGTCAGGAAAATTTGTAAATCATGTCAGTGCCAACTTATAAGGAAAAGTGATATAAATGACACTATGTAAACTGCTTGTATTCTGTGATTCATTTACTTCTCAGTATTAATAATAACCCAGTAGTCAAAGAATGAAGATGTGCTTTGTTATTGAATTATGAAAGTCCACAAATAATTTTGCATCTTACTAAAATGTTTTCTAAAATTTAAAATCAAAGTTTGATTGTGCATAATAATGAAATTGATTACAAAAATGAAGCAGGTAATACCTTCCTATAATGTGTTCAACCCAGTTGTTTATACCTAATATTATTTAACAAAATACATTCTTGTGATTGAATAAGCTGTGTATAAAAACCCAGGTAAAAATATAATGTCTTATTAGTAGGTAGGACTTTGAAAGTCAAGAATAATCTTGACAAAAACAAAAAGGTACTGCTGGTCTGTACATACGGACAGCAGACCAGCAGTACCTTTTTGTTTACTAATATCAATGAACTTTCATTTAAAAAAAAAATCTCAGACATGGTCTATAGTGTTCTTAGAAGGCCTAGTTAACAGCCTTAATACAAAAACAACATTTATCAAAGGAGATTGTTGTTTGTTTGAATAAGGTTCTATGTTTTTGTAGGATATTCAGGTTAAAGTACTGAAGTGATGTGCAAATGAGTCTGATTAAACCCAGAAGCTCCACATAGAGCTGTTGGGATGCAGCATGCAGCTAGTAAAACACACACATCTTGATTCATTAAAATATATTTTTAGCTTGGTACATCTGCACAGCCAGCAAACAGTCTTCCAATTGTGGTTGAAAACTTAGCTGAATCTCGTCAAGCATCAACAACTGAGAGTCTAGATACATCTGTTGACATCAGTGAAGAAAGGGAGGTTGAAATACAAGATGTGGTTAAAGAAGGACATGATAAAGCAGACCCGTCACAGTTTGAATTGCTCAAAGTTCTTGGTGAAGGTTCCTTTGGAAAAGTATTTTTAGTACGGAAAGTTACTGGTGCTGATGCGGGCACTCTATATGCCATGAAGGTGATATTCACTTGCATTACTCAGTCATGACGTTTATGACATGTCATAAATACGAAACAATAACACAATCCAATTTTTTTTTAGGTACTTAAAAAGGCTACTTTAAAAGTAAGAGATAGAGAACGTACAAAAATGGAGAGAAATATTCTAGTTGAAATGGGCCATCCATTTATTGTTAAATTACATTATGCATTTCAAACTGCTGGTAAATTATATTTAATACTAGACTTCCTGCGTGGTGGTGATTTATTTTCTCGACTCAGTAAAGAGGTAAGTTTTATTACCTATTGTTTATGTTTATGAATGTCTATATCTTAAATAAACCACGAGGTAGCACATTGCAATGCAACTAATGGATGGATTACTTTGGTTCACTACATATTTGAATTATTTCTAGGTAATGTTTACTGAGGAGGATGTAAAATTTTATCTAGCTGAACTAGCTTTAGCATTAGAACATGTACACAAATTGGGAATAATATACAGGGATCTCAAACCAGAAAACATTTTGTTAGATGCTGATGGTCATATAGCACTTACTGACTTTGGCTTGTCAAAACTCCCTCCAACTAGTGATAAAGCCTATAGCTTTTGTGGCACAGTGGAATACATGGCGCCAGAAGTGGTTAACAGAAGAGGACATACCTTTGCAGCAGACTGGTGGTCTTTTGGTGTACTTATGGTATGATGCTCACAACACTCTGATGTTCAAATTAAACTAGATTTTCAATTGAGTAATGAAACTAATTGAGTTTTTATTTTTTCAGTTTGAAATGCTAACAGGAAATCTACCTTTCCATGGATCGACTCGACATGAAACGATGACACAAATATTAAAAGCGAAACTAGGAATGCCATCAAATCTTAGTGAAGAGGCGCAGTCTCTATTGAGAGCTTTATTCAAAAGAAACCCACAAAACAGGTATGTTTAAATATTTTTTGGAGTGTCTATTAATAATAGTTTGATAATTAGATAAATAACAGTTTTTTGTCTATTTGTAGATTGGGGGCTGGAACCAATGGTATAGAAGACATTAAGAATCATGAGTTTTTTGCAAACATAGAATGGGATGCGCTTTGTAAAAAAGAGGTATGTATCTATTAGCTGTTTGTTCTGGTGGCTACATGATACTATGCTATGTTAAAAGCATGTTGATTTATGGAGTTTATTCAATCTAGAATAACTTATGGTGTTGTTTTGAATTAACTAATTTTCGTCAGTCCTTACATGAAAAGCGGAAAATCCAAGGTGTAAGCAAATTGTAATTTTAATGCACCTATAAGTTTATTATAAAGTATTAATTTGTTATCACTCTCTCATGAAGGTGTTTTTCAGTGTTACTAAGAAAATTTTCCAGCTTCTGTGGGTTTAACATGATGATTTTATGCTATGTTTCATAGGGAATATTTATTTTTAGTAACGAAAATATGAATATTTGAAAAAAATCACAGATAGAAATTATAGGTAACTAGATGCGCCCCGCGGTTTCACCCGCATAAGTTTTCGACCCCGTGGGTATATCGGGATAAAAAGTATCCTATGTGTTATTCCTGGTTATAAACTGTGTGCCAAATTTCATCCAAATCCGTTCAGTACTTTTTGCGTAAAAGAGTAACAAACATCCATCCATCCATCCATACTTACAAACTTTCGCATTTATAATATTAGTAGGGATAAAATAGTCTGTTCATACAAAAAAAAATCACGAAAATATCTTTAGAAGTTTGAAAGTAATATCGTTTTTAATGCTATGGCTAGACATTACTTCCTGAATTTATTAAATAAAGAATTTTACTACAATACCTACTTAAATATTCACACAAAGAATTGATGTGTATGCGTTCTACTTTCACATACATTTTTTGCATAACTTACTTGCATTTTATGAGGGCGTAATAACAGATTTAAAAGTCACTAAAATCATATATCTGCGCCTGACCGGATTTTGATGAAATTTGGCATACAGGTGGACCTTGGTTAAGACTTTTTTATTCCGGTGTTACCTTCCCGGGGGGTAGTTTACGACCGCCACGCGGGCGAAGCCGCCGCAAAAACTAGTCTATACTAATATTATAAAGTGGTAAAATTTGATTGTTTGTATGTAGGGGGTGATCTCCGGAATTACCAGTCGGATTTGTTAAATTATTTTTGCATTTGGTAGCCCAATTCTTGAGGTAGGCTATAGACTGTTTATAATTACGCTACTATTAGGAGCCGAGCAAGTAGAAAAAAAGTCAGAAAGAACGCTAAGCGAAAACGAAGTAATAGCGCGGGCGGGCGATGCGATGCGACGCGGTAGGTCGGGGGCCCAAGAAATTTCACGCGGACGAAGTCTCGCGCAGAAGCTAGTTTTGTATAAAGGCACTGCTTCACAGCAGCCCACGGCCTCGCTACGCATGAATGGCTGGCAATGAAATGAACCGTACCCTCTCCGTGCACATCCCTACATAGCAGTGGACGATCGACTTAATCTATGTTCTTTGGATCATGCAAAAAAATAATATTCAGTTCATGTTCTTTTAGCAGTTACTTTCAGTCTTAATTAGGATGTAATTCGATAATCTGTTTTATAATTACGTATGATACAATATCGTGGCCGAAGGATTCAGCTTGATTTCGAATGTCGGCTGTCCAGATTGTGCCGTAAGTACGTACATGTTCAGAAATGGCGATACTATTAACATGACTCAAGAGGCAACTCTACAAGGCAACTGATAGCATAATTGGTGTGGCCACCTATTGGGCTAAATTAATTCAATAACATACCATCGAACCGATTATAAGACGAACTATGTATAAATAGGTTCCTATAGGTAGGTTGAGTCACAATTACAAGTACATTACGTACACTAGTAAATTAAAAGCGATTTCCTCCTAAAGTATTAATATGAATTGGTATTACGAATTACGAACATAGTATTTTCGAAACCATACTATTATGGAATTCGTCTTTTGTCAAGGTTGTAATAGTAACTTCACGAAAAAAGGCTTTTGAATTTTGTCTCTCTCTCTTTTGACATCTCGTGACTGTACTATCATTAATTCCCTGAAGATTGAGACTACCTAAGATTATTATAGGTCTAGAGTCCTGGTTTCAATATCAGTCCCTCTTCGTTCCATTCGTCTTGAACAGCCAATTGACCATCTAAGTATTTATATGTTCATCTATTTAATCAAATTCTGACAGACAACGAACAGCCCAAACTGTTGGGTTTAGAAGCATGCACGTTTGTACTAGTTCCTTTTATTACGAAGGCGAGCACTGCTGCTGAGCATGAAGGATCTTTGAACATTCATCCTCTAAACGGGTTAAATAGGGGATGAAAGTTGGTCATTTTTGTCGATGGGAAATTCCATCGCCCACAAGGTTTGTACTCTTAGGAGTTTTTGGTTATTGTACGTTACCACCTTTATTGAATAGAGACATTGTCGCCAGGTGGTGCCTCCATTCCGGCCGGCCGTCTCTCGGGCTGATGACGCCTTCTACTTTGATTCAGAGTTTACGTGTCGCACGCCTCGAGATTCGCCGGGTGTACCCGCTTCGGCGAATGCACATGAGCTATTCCGGTAAGATATGATCGTCTATGAATAACATGAGTTCACATCATAACAGGAAAAGCGTGGTCTCTCGATACAAATTGAAACTCGTTTCGTATACAGCTAGCCAGCTTTTGCGTAATCCCTGCTCCTTATCCCGTCATTTTCATCTATTACAAACATAACATAATATCACGCCTGTTCTCCTCGTAGGTTTAGGCAGAAGTGTAACACCCACATTTCGCCAGATAAGTTTAAGTCCCATGTAATAGGGGGCGAGCTTATTGCCATCAACCTGGCATCCTATAACGTTCATCATCATTCTTCTACCCGTATCCCAATTTATTTGGGGCGGCGAAACATATTCCTTTCTTTCATACCTCTCTATTAGTTGTCATCTCGGTAATCACCCTCTTTCTAGCCATATCATCTTTCACACAGTCCATCCATCGTTTCTTTGGTCTTCCCCTAGGTACTCTATAACCATCGACATTCATAATCAAAACATTCCCCACGGATTTTCCTCATTCCTCCGCATCACATGCCCATACCATGACAACCGATTTCCCTACAACTTTTCAGTCATCAGTGCCACTTTAATCACTGGCATCCTATAACGTCATGTTACCCAAATTAAGAACCATATAATTATTGTGTCCTACATACTTACAATTTGCAATACATGTGTTATTCAATTTCTGATAGCCTGGTGTTTTTTTCCTAAAGTAAAATCTTTGCTATACCTATGCCGCATGAACCAACACCATTAACCCTATAAGTTTTATGGTATTTTACTTGATTATAAACAGTAAAAAGCCAACGGCAGCTAAGGCGCGGCCATAAATACCGTTTCTGTATTTCGGTGTATTAAAAAATAATAAACACCACGATAAACATTTTCAGTACTTACTGTTTATGAAAGACAATTGCGTAAATAGTTAATACACAAACTTATCATCGCATCGGATTGTCAAATGATAAGATAAACTCATTTGTCACATATTTACCCTCAGCCTCGCACACAGCTAATAAATCGTTATTGTATTTTTTTCAGCGGTTTCAGTTTCGTCGCACCCTGTTTACTTAACGAAGATAGTAACAAAACGGTTACTAATCAAAATCAGAACCATGTGGCCACGAACAATAAGACGTCCACTGAAGAGTTTTGGACCGGATTTGTCAATAGAAATAATTTCTTTGATGAATACAGGTAGGCCAGAGGAATGCATTTTTTTTTTTTTTTACACAGGATCTGTCAATATCGAACCATTTAGAGGGTTGCAATCAACCTGGCTCAAATCCAAACTAGGGGCTGCTACTGAGAAATTTCTGATGCAAAATACAATAATATTTTTATTCCCGATCTAGTAATCGAACCCAGGACCTCAAGCTCAGCAGTCGCTTGCGACCACTGACCAGTATGAGAAAGAAAGAAAAAATCTCACTGAAAAAGTTTCCATATTTAGTTAAAATGTTATTATTTCAGGTTAATGGGAGAGCTAGGCACTGGCTCATTTTCAGTCGTCCGCCTCTGTGAACACAAAACCTCAAGGGTGCAGTATGCTGTTAAGATCATGGATAAATTGCAGTATGATCCTCGAGAAGAAATTGAAATACTTTTGAGGTTTGTTTAAATAGAATTGAATAAAGTAGGGTACCTAATCTGCGGTAGGTATTAAATATTAATAATGATGTAAAAACTAAGTAACCTAACATTTGAAAGAATTTTTATAATATCTATTTTTGTAATTATTTATATTTTGTCTGGTATAATAAAAGGCTTATTTATTTAACAACTAAGTAGGTCGCAATAAAATATCTTCCTAATGAAGTAAACAAATTGGTTAACTGTCTAATCTACAACTCTGCTTAAAACCAACCCACTACAAGGCAAATTGCTGTCATATGGAGAATAAATATTTTGGTTGTTTATAGCGTCACTTCATGTTTCAAACAAAAACATTATCTTTCTTTCAATTCCGAAACATTAGATCTAATAAAACTCGAGAAGTAGACCAAGATAATCTTAATGTTTTGCGATAATACAAGACCTAATAACCTAGGACCTAGAACTTTAGAAGCGTTAGAAGTCCGAAGCCGTACAACGATTCAATATCAGGTCAATGTGCAGACATAGCAATCAATGTCGAGTACGTTATGTGCATTTGTTTTATATGCATTTAAGTATATTAAGTGACAAATAGTTTATTAAATGTTGCAAACTGGACTGTTAAATAGTGGGTTTAATTGTTTTAAGGCACTAGTCAAATAATAATAGCAAAGTGGCCAGAGCGACATTTTATCGACTAACTAAACAATCAACAGTGATAAATAACGCTACGCAAAATGCCGTTTACTTTCCCAAAAATAAAAAATGCTACTTTGTCCCGGTACAGTATTAGTACACCTACAACTTGCTAGTTGTGTTAAAGTCTCAAGTCACACACCTACGGAAAAAGTTGCAACAGAAGTTTGACGTTACGCCTACAATACGCCTATATATATTTCGGTCTGACGTGTTTATTTCTTTATATATGAAGCTTTTCAACAATGAGTACACTATTACTTTACAATTAGTACATTGAAAACTTAAGTCTTAGTGCCCCATTAAAGCATGCTCTACATTATGCTCAGATAATACCACAATTAATCCATTAAAACAACTAATACATAGTTCGTATACGACTTTAAGATATTGCAGTTAATTTAAAAATAATTGCAGATGTAAACAATTGTTTAGGGTTCCGTACCTGAAAAGAAAAAACGGAACTCTTATAGGATCACTTCGTTGTCCGTCTGTCAAGACCCTTTTTAGGGTTCCGTAGTAAACAAGAAACCCTTATAGTTTCGCCATGTCCGTCTGTCTATCTGTCCCCGCTGTAGCTCAGACCCGCTTAGTACTAGAAAGCTGTAATTTGGCATAGGTATACCTACATAAAAATATATTTACTTGCTATTACAAATTTACATTTGCAGTTGGAGCATTAACCGTGACGTGTGTGGATTTATGGGGGAAAATGTTTTTCAACTACAATATTAAGTTTGTTTTTGGGATAATTCATCCCAACTACGGAACCCTTCATTGTGCTTGGTGTGACACGTACTTGCGCGGTTTTTTGTTAGTAACCTTCTCCGGCGCGCACACAACAACTTACCACAGTTTCATCACAATCTGTCGAGCCATTAGCCAGTGTGTCGCTAGATTTATCCCTTCAGGGAATACAGATGTTATGTTATTTCCGAACAGATACAGTCAACACCCACACATAATAACCCTGCGAGGTGTCTACGAAGAGGGAGGCCGGATCCTCGCTGTGACGGAGCTCTGTCGCGGCGGCGAGTTGCTGGAACACATCACGCAACGCCGCTACCTGCCCGAACATGAGGCTGCACCCATACTGAGGAATGTCCTGCACGCCATACATTATCTACATAGACACACCGTCGTGCATAGGTAAGTAATGTATTTATCATCCGTTTCGTCATAAAAATAAATACGTTGCTAATACTCGTACCTACGTAATGTTTTTATCGCTCAGAGATAAAGTGATAATGAGAAAATATGTTCTGTTCATATTATGAAGACTCTTCTGTTCATTGTAGATACAGAGGTTTTATAGTTCCTTATAAACAATTATTATATGTGATATCCCTCAGAAATAAGTCATTAATATGGGATTTATTTAATTAACTAACTTGCTACTAATTAATCAACTAAATATTTAATTAACTAGTTTGTTTAAAAAACTAAAAGTGACTTAAGCGAATATTGTTAATTTTCAAATTTATTAACCAAAATTATTAAAAATTTTCATAATCTGTAATCGGTTGAGATATTTACTTAATTTCACTCAAATATTATTTATACCAATTTTTGAGTTAATAAAGCCGTAATTTAAATACCCCTTTTTGATTCGTCAGGGGTCGATTTTGCAAGAAAGTCAGTCTTCTTCAGAAACTTATCAATATCAAGGTAAATCACCATTTTTGAGACACACCTTGAGGTGATTGTCCTGTAAAATTAAAAAATAAATCAGTAATCTGATAAAAACCACTGCTTAGCCGTTAGTACAACATTAATTTATTCATCTTCAAAACAAAAATCACATATGTAATTTTGTGAGATGTGTACTTCGCTTTAAAAACTCCTTTTTTGTTACCCCTCGTTCTGGTTATACGTTACCACGCGAAAGTAACAAATGTAACAAAATGACGGGTACAGATTTTCAATAAAATACATATTCTTTAAAACTCAATAGTTATAACAGTATTTTACATCAAATTGTAGTCCATAAAATGAACTATTTATCAATTTTAACAAGAATATTAAGTATCTTGAACTTACCTTCACACAGTATAACAAAATCCGGATCGAAGTCGTGGCAGTGCAGGGCACAACGTTAAGGCGCTGATAAGACCCAATTGACAAAAAAGGGCTTCACTTAAGAAAAAAAATTGCCAAATCTGTATAGTTTGTGGTAGCGGAAAAAATATATGTTAATTTTGAACATATTTCCCGGAACCTGGTTGTTACCAAAACACGTTTTAAAAACAAAATCTCGATACAAACTAACGTTAAACTAACCTCTTACTTTGAGTTCTAATCCAAAATATCTGTATCAAATATCAACATACATTACGTATTTAATTAATAACTAGAACGTCTTATTTGAATGCAGAACTTGGTTGTTTTTTATTTTCGATTACTCAACTCAATTTTGAGTAAATAGATAATTGCTTCATATTTTGCAATAAATTACAAGCGTTGTGTCATCGCGCTTCTCTTTCTTTTCTATGGAATTTGACAGTGACCGCGGTTTAGGTGTTGTCAGCGTCTTAAGTCGCGGCTGTTGTCGACACCGAAATGACATCACAACAAAATGGCGATGTGAAATGTCGTCAATAGTGTTGCCAAAAGAAAAAACACTAACTAAATTAGTAGTTTAAAAAATCTTTCGACACAAAAATCGGTAACAAAATCTGAATTCCGTTTTGGAATTTTTTATGGGACAATATTATTTTCCGAAAACTGATTAACTTACGACGTATTTCACTATATACTAAATAAAACATGTATTCAAATACTCTAAGTAGTGTTTTAAGACTATAACATATATTCCGTTTCTTAGAATGTAATGAAATAAATGAGTTCAAAATCACTGCGGTCACAATGGGACAACTTATTTTCCATACTACGAAAATTTTGCTATTTTAGATTATTAATTATTTATTGTAGTTAGTGTGGTTTATTTATAGTTTTGATATTTTCTCTTATAATTAAGTAATATCAATGAAGTTACGACAGTCATGTATGTTATTTATGTTATCGTAGTAAAAAAATAATCAAAGACCAAAACATGAGACATCGACGTTGCGGCTATGGTCAAAAAATTTGAGAAATGCTCAAATACAAATTTTGAAACCCCTAATGCCCCTTTAGATAAGTATTTATGCCAAGTTTCAAGTATCTACGAGCGAAGGAATGTGTTTTCTCATACAAATTGTATTTCCCCTTTTCACCCAAACGTAGACAGGTTGATTTTTGAAAAATCGTTTGGTACGTTTTCATTATTGAACTTGATAACCCCTTTTTCACCCAGTAAGGGGTTCATTTTCGAATAATTTATATACACGTAATTGTTTTTTTTTTATCAACAAACTTTAATAACTCTTATATTCGTTCCCATCTTTTTTTTTGGGTGGGAAATCTTCAAATAACTTCTCCCGCTCCAGGCGGAGCGGAAGGGTGGTTGTGTCAGACTCTTACTGACTAAAACCCGTATTCCTTCCGTTGCCTGTGTTGCCAGGGGCCTCGGTAACCCTTTTGTACCTACCCGCGACCCCGGCAGGCATCGGCCCTAGTGGACCCCTACACTTGTGCTGACGACATCTCTTTGAGGCGTGCGTGGCATACAACGCGCCGTCGACCCGGGCCTGGTCCTTACCGGACGGTGAGCTACCCATTGCTCACCGTCCGCAAGCCCGCGCCTACGGTGGCCGGAAATCCGCCCGGGATTCCCGACGCCCAGGGAGTTTCCTGCGCGGCTAGGGGCGAGAGGGCGCGAAATTTGCCTATCCCTCAACCGTCCCGCCTCCTCCTTCGCGAGCATTATTGCTTCCCAGAAGGAGGTGGCGGCTGCCCATGCCCTCTCGCTCCGTACCATGGCCTGAACCAGGGCCGGACGCGAGAGATCTCTGCCGCCGATCGCCTTCACGAGGACACGGCGGCATACCCAAGCAGGGCAGACCTCCACTGTATGCTCCACCGTGTCCTCCGGGCGATCCTCCCATCTGGGGTTTAATCTTTTATAATAACTTAAGTAGTGATAATAATATTTTCAATTCCGAAACTGATTTCCGATAATGGGGACCAAATTCTGGAACGGGTTCCGAAACTGGAACCATTTAACGAGTTTTGGTTTTTATAAAAAGAAAGTATTGTTATACAAATTAAGATATAATTCTTTTTCAGAGATATAAAACCTTCGAACATATTATTTGCAACGGCAGAGAAGAGGCCTGAGGACATTCGTCTTGTCGACTTTGGTTTGGCGAAACAGTTGCGCGCTGAAAACGGCCTACTGATGACGCCATGTTACACTGCTAACTTTGTAGCTCCCGAGGTGCTAAAACGTGCTGGTTACGATGCTGCTTGTGACATTTGGAGCTTGGGTATGAATTTCTCAAATATTTAGTAGAATAGAACATTTATTTTTGTGAGTCATTAGTATGTACAGTCAAGTCTTTTATATCTTCGTCAGTTTTCAAATTATTTCTTTTTTAAGTCAGGACACCCTTTGAACTTATGGCACTGAGTAGACTGTTGCATAGAAAACCATATGTTATTAACCACAATTAATCAAAATTATTTTACAATACACCTTTGGCCAATGTTGATTTGACATCAACCTAAAACCTCTTTAATGGCCTGGTCATTATTATTATTATAAACAAAAAATTGACAGTATGTCAGGGTCACGTTTTTGTGATTTGAAGAGGCTGAATGTCGTTCTGCGGTATTGACATTACGATGCAATATAAATGAGTCGGTAAAACAGATTATATTGTGCAATGAGCATACAAAAATAGCTCATATTTTGATGTGGATGGTGATGTACATTTTTTGGATGTGACTGTACCTAAATAAATTCTGTATTCAATTATTGAGTCCAATTTCTTACATTGTTAAGAATCAATGTTTGTGATAACTCTAAAATAACAGTAAATGTCTCATTAAATAGTTAAAACTTTAACATAATCATCTAAATTGACCTGATCTGTGTTATCAGTACTTATTAGCAAAGTAATAATTATTCATAATTTGTTGTTGCAAGTGACACACAAGTTGCGAGGTTATAGTCGTTCTAAGTTGATATCATTCTACCAAGCTAATTTAGAAACAAAAAACGTATGCGGTCGGGGGACCCCCGTCAGGAACGAAGTTCCTTAGGCGATACTCGCACGCACATAACACTCGTATATAATAGAAAGAGACACAGAAAGATCGTCGCATGGAAGGGGGCATGACGCTTTTTCCTTATGTGACGAATTCTACCAGTCAACTCCTACCGCAAGCCGCGTTAAGGAACTTCGTTCCAATAATATAGAGTATGCAGCCATGAATATGGTACATCTAGTTTTAGAAAAAGTTGTGTTTATAGAGCGTCGTTTCTGTCGCTGATACAATGTGTGACAGTCTCTCTAAAATTCAATGTGCCGTCTTAACGCCTATATCGAGTTCTGGATCTCTTACCAACAATTTACTGTTGAATGAACCTCAATAGGTAAATGGATGTAACGAAACACGAAGTGCATACAATCGTGTGCATAAAAAAAGTTTTAATTTGATGATTACAGGTGTGCTAGCTTATATAATGCTATCTGGTAGAACACCATTCGCTTCGACTGGAGATGACACCCCGGAAGCCATTTTGACGAGAATCGAATCAGGAAAGGTAAATTTCATTGGCATTGACACTATGATTACATAACGCGTAGAAAAAAAAAATCATCATATCGTTTTCTAACTATGTGCATTCAAAATCATAACTTGCCAGTTCTTATAAATCATCGTCCATCTCACATTCTCACACAATTTAACGTGACAAAGCATGCCTATGAGCAACGCTAACCAACGGTTGCAGCCGTCCCCACCTTAAAATGCTACACGGGCGCATTGCTCAAAATACAACCGGTACTAACGTCACTATCTTGTTTCGTCAATACAATTTCTCAAATGTTTACCAATAAGCCCTGCTGTCAATGTCGCGCACTCTGTTGTTATTGCTGTATGGTGTCAGGTGGAGCTGTCGGCCGGCGTGTGGCGCCACGTGTCGGCGGGCGCGCGCGCCTGCGTGCGGCGCATGCTGCAGCTGGAGCCGGCGCTGCGCCCGCGCGCCGCCGAGCTGGTGCGCGAGCCGTGGATCAGCGCGCCGCCGCCCGCGCCGGCCGCGCCCGCGCCGCCCGCGCCCGGCCCCGCGCCGCCCGCCGCCGACCTGCGCCGCGCCGTCGACCTCACCTTCCAGGTATACATGGCCGCGGGGAGTCGCATCTCGGGGTACCGAAACCGGTACGCGAGCGCTGCTGTGCGGGGCTCCCACGCCCTTAGCTCGCAGACACGCTCCTCTACTATTTCTACACTATTTCTCTGTATCATTTTCTATATACGTTGATCATTGTTACTTATGGTAGAACACCTATTTTCAGTCCACTTCTTTTATTATAAAGCCTCGATTGAGCCCATTCAATGGTCCTTCCATTGGATGCGCTCAAATCAGGACTTCTGGGCTTTCCCCGCGGTTTACTAGACACCTACACCACAAAATAGATAGGTAAAATATAATAGGGCTATAGGTGATAGACAAGTGAAGTCACGAGCCAGTGGCGTGCAGTGGTTCTCCACAGAGGGTAGGCCACGCATACTGACACAAAAAAAAAACTAATTCGCGCAACATAACAGCGTCGCTCTACATATGATGACCCTCAAAGTAGTCACTATTGATTTATAATATTTGAAAAAAAAAAACATTGAAAGTAATCCTGTAAAAATAAAAGTTAAATACAAGAACTCACCACATTATTCAAGGTTCAAAACACGATTTTCTGACGATGCAAATAGAAGAAAGATTCGGCCACCTCAAATATCATAACCTAGTGGGATAATTACAGAACACGTCACTTGCAAGATATCCGAAGTCATGAATTATCATATTTTTTGATTAATTCTCGTAATTCGGGCACACATCTACCTTTAGACACAACTTGATCATTCATTGATCATTAAACGACAAGTGCGACTAACCTAACCTAACCAACACATTATCGGCGCAAACTTCACAATAGAACACCATTCTTAGGTAAATAAACAAATAATAACTCAACAAATAATATTTACACTACTTTACGTTTCAAAACGAATTACTTATAACTTAATAAGATTTAGAAAAGCAAAACATTCAAGTTCGGATATAAATTGCGTGTCACATGAAACAAGATGGCTTGTCGATAAAAAAACACTACCAATTAAAATTGTATCACTGTCATACCGTGTTCTTCCACAAAAAGGACTACCATATTTTGCCGGATAACACAGTCTATGGTTGCCGAAACTTATTTTCCTAACTCCCCAAAAACCAAGCGAAATTTCCCAAATATGAGAAGAAAAATAAAAAATTATGAAGTTTTTAATTATTTTTATAGGGCTTTTGCTATTCCTTACAATTTATAATTTTTTGGAAGGTATAAATTCGACAATACCACCCTGTTTTTTTAATTGTCTCTAGTAGTCATGAAGGAAACTTCCCCGCAATTCGGGGAATTGTCCAAAAATTGGGAACCCTGGTCTTCAATATTTTTCATTCATGAAATGAAAGACTTTACACACAGCCAATGGTTAGCAAGCTCCTGCCGCAGGAGCTACGCCCCTAATTTAAACCATGTCACTTTTGTGTGCCGTTCATACACACGAAAATATACACGAGTGTGCGTAAATTTATGAACGGTATGTAGGCTAGCCGAATGCTTGCCTGATAAATCGCGCATACTTACCGTACCAAGCTCCGTCGAACTGTGAGTCACGTGGCGTCTGCGACAAGTTGCTATAAGAGTTTTAACAGGAGTTTAACTTTTTTTTAATATTTTGTATTATTGTATTACATAGTTAAAATAAATGTATTAGGCGTTGTTGGTAGGGTAGGCTAGGCCTAATTGCCTCTATGGACGGCACGCCCCTGTCACGAGCACATTACTATAGACATACCGGCAATATCTGATTTCATGATTCATTCATTGATATCTGTTTTCAACAAGATAGCAAGACCTTCACTTCCCCATTGAATTTTGTGTATGTGTAGTACACAGACAGTTAAAAAAATGTATAACAGTAGTGGGGTGGAACAAAAATGAGAGAGAAGCTCATAGTCAGTCTAAGCAGGCAAGCATATCAAAGCTATGTATGTCTGATGATTGCAGTATGTCTGATGATTGCAGACAGATCAGAATCGGAAATTGATGACATTTTGTATAATTAATTTAAATTTATTTTATTGGTTTTCGATTATTTATTTTTATTTTATGTTAATGGCATCTATTGCTTCGTCATGTCACAGTCTTAAATAAATTAAATGCTGGCAAAATATAGACAAAAATAGTATGAAATTAACGACTTTTATTTTATTTTTAGACATTCATTGCTTTAAAAAGAATACTGTTCGAAACGTTATCTGTCAGATATTAATGCTGTTGCATGAAAATAGATAGTATTGCCGAACTGTCTATAGTAATGTTATTCATGCTCGTGACTACGTACGGCGATTTAAAACTATGTCACACTAATGCTAGTTTCGAATGCGCTTGGACTCGCTGTATCTATTTTGCTTCGACACCGGGGACGAGCCGTGAGGCGCTAGCTGACAATAACGCACCAACCCGCACGCGCTACATTATGTGTGTGTTGTGTGTATACAAGGTGTCGTTTTGCATCCTCGTTAAATTCAAGGAGGTAACTATGCTAATGATTTTCGACACGAATCAATAATAAAATAAGTATATCTTTTTTTTCTAATTTTCGGAAATTGGCATGTGTGGGACATACATGATAAAACGCGGCCCGTGTGATACCGCACTGTAACTACCCTTTTACACACACACTACCGCATACGCAACGGGGTCATTATGATATGTGAAAGTGGTGTATTCTGAAATACTGTCAAACTTAAATAACTAAAAAACAAGTACGAGGTGCATTCAATAAGTACCTAGCCTCATCGCCAGAGGGCGCTGTAGTTTCAAAAGAGTTTTACCACAGTGTAGCACATTCTTTTTTAATTCTTTTTTCAAATTTCCATTCCAATCCCTTCATTTGTTTTAATTTGACAACTTATGGAAGCGAACGTGTCGATCGGTTTTACAAAAATGGAAAAAGAGCAATATCGTTCGGTGATTCGACTCCTATTTTTGGAAGGGAAAACGCGCATCGAAATCAAAGAGCGCTTGGATGCTGTGTACGGTGACTCTTCTCCATCGATGGCCACCGTCAAGAATTGGTTCAACGAGTTTGCACGTGGCCGTACGTCGGTTTTTGATGAACCACGTCCAGGTGCACCGAAAACAGCTGCTACGGAGGAAAACATAAAAAAAATCCATGATTTCGTATTGGCAGATCGCCGATTGAAGGTTCGGGAGCTAGCTGAGACTGTAGGCATTTCAGAAGGAACAGTGCATCATATTCTTCACGAGGAACTCGGCATGAGAAAGCTGTCGGCGCGATGGGTGCCGCGTTTACTCACACCAGAAACCAAGCGCAACCGTGAGACCACATCGGAGACGTGTTTGGCGCTGTTTAAGCGGAATCCAGCGGAGTTTTTGCGTCGTTTTGTGACCGTCGATGAAACCTGGATCCACTGGTACACACCAGAGACCAAGGAGCAATCAAAACAATGGATCCAGACCGGGGAACGTGCTCCAAAGAAGGCGAAAACTGTAAAATCGGCCGGAAAAGTTATGGCCACCGTTTTCTGGGATTCACAAGGTGTGATCTACATCGATTACCTCGAGAAGGGTAAAACAATTACAGGGCTTTACTATGCCGATTTATTGGGCCGATTCGACGCCGAATTAAAGAAAAAACGACTCCATCTGGCGAAGAAAAAAAGTGCTGTTTCACCACGACAACGCACCGGTTCACACGTCTGCCGTTGCCATAGCCAAATTGGTCGAATTACGCTACGAATTGTTGCCCCATCCACCGTATTCTCCAGATTTGGCCCCTTGTGACTTCTTTCTGTTTCCTAATCTGAAAAAATCACTCGCCGGGAATAGATATGGATCTAATGAGGAGGGCATCGCCGCCACGGAGGCCTATTTTGCAGAGTTTGACAAAAACTATTTTTCGGACGGGTTAAAAAAGTTGGAGCATCGCTGGGCTAAGTGTATCGAACTAAAAGGAGACTGTTGAAAAATAAATTGCCACTTTTCCAAAATTTTCGTTTACTTTTTGTAGGCTAAGTATTTATTGAATGACCCTCGTATGTATTCATTATTGAGCAGGTATCGTAATTTTATTTGATTATATATGTCTTTCATAGCAGCCTCCTGAAATTTGACGAGGATAACGACACCTTGTATATCGTATATTTATAGCCCAGTCTTGCATGCCGAGTAAGATGATTGTGTTCGCTGAACTTATTTCAACTCCATTTGTGTTTCCTCCCTAGGTAATGACAGCATCACCACTTACACCGCAAGTTTTGGGTCCCGTATCACAGTCAACTCTCGCGAAGCGTCGTAGTCAACCCCAGCGACGTTTCCCACCGACACAACTTTAAAGTACCTTCAGGCATACAACTAATAATGGTAAATCGTCAATGGGTACATTATAGACGATAATGTAAGTACACGTTACATAGTATAAACACCCAACGAGGCTCGCGACGAGGTCTAATG
Organism: Atethmia centrago; assembly: GCA_905333075.3. Taxonomy (NCBI): domain Eukaryota; kingdom Metazoa; phylum Arthropoda; class Insecta; order Lepidoptera; family Noctuidae; genus Atethmia; species Atethmia centrago. The sequence continues at coordinate 13,562,418 of HG995382.1, forward strand.
TTTTGTAAGTCCATAATGTTATGAGACTCATTTTCACGATAAACGGTTTAAAAACTAATTTATGTTGAATCGAAACGAACTGTATTAGTTTATCATTATGATTTATGTTCACATGGTTTTTTTTTGACAGCTCAGTTTTTGTGACTACTTGTGTTGTGCAGACTAATGAATGTGAGTGCAGGTATTTTTTTAAATGTTTATGCCAGGGATGCACAGACTTAAAGAAAATAGGGGTAAACGTTTACTGTAAGTAGGTAATCGTTTTAAAAGAATTTAATTAGGTACCCTTTTTTGTGAAACTTACAATATTTAGTTTGATGCATGGCATGGCGTTGCTGTGATATTTTTTTGCGGCTCGCGCCTCCGTCTCTTCTGGCCCGAACTCACCCGAGTGCTACCCGAATAGTTCCGATCGCAAGCTGGCAACACATGCACGCATAATGTAGGTAATTAGGTATATCACAGTGTCAATATTTATTTTTCTTTTAATTTCCGCATTTTTTAATTTTTTTTCGGGCCGCACGCGTACCGACATCGGGCCGCGGTCTGTGCATCGCTGATTTATGCATTATGTCATCAAGAGCAAGATCATTATAGTTAAGACATTCCACATCGGTCATTCATTACTGAAAATTGGAGTTGTGCATAAATAACCATTTTTTTTGCTTTTTACGTACGATACTTTTCGACGGCGTATAGAACGATTAAGCTATTATAGACGTTTAAATCAGCTGCAATTCATGAAAATGTGCAGAAAAGAGCTTTACTGTTGTGACAAATGAAAGTCGTCTTCCTGTGAAATATTTATTGTAGAAGGCAGGTACAGTCAACTTCACGCCCGTGGTATCAATTTGACATTGACAGCGCCTTTGTCTTGGCAGTAATTTGTAGTTCAAGTAATACTACTGACGTGCGCTTGACCGTACAACGGCATATGGAAGAAATGGCTTGCCCACCTGTATAGTACACACGGTTACATATCAAGCTATACATTTCTAGTATAAGCTGACCTCTCATTGTACGGAAATCCTATACAATGCGAGACCAGCTTAAACTGGAAATGTATATTTTGATACGTCGCACGCTTACTAGAATACTGACCTATTAGAGCTTGAGTCAAAGTTAGGATTTCTGCAAAATTGTTTGCAGATTTAATTAATGGTTTTTGAAAAGTAGGTATTATATTTAATTGTAAATTACATATTTATTATATTGGCTAATAAGCCCACTAGACCCCAATTGCAAAACATTTAACGGTGATTTCGCAGAAATCTACTTTTTTGAGTTAAGCCAGTATTATAATAAGCGTGCGATGAAGCCGTGTGTACTCCTAACTTTTAATAGTTCTCTGTGCCATTACGTTATCATTCTTATGCTTGCTAAAGTGCAATATTTGTATTTTCCTTGTATATCTTATTGAACTTTTTAGCAATGATATTTATTTTTATAAAGTATTACCCTCTATAAGTATTTCTCATAATAAATCTTTTTTATAGATACTCATAGTAATTAGTTGTTTCAAATTTCTTTTATTTTGATGTTATTCTTGTAATGAAAAATTGTTTATATTTTTATAAGACAGTATCATTCGATTTAAGCATAGAAGTTAAATGTAATGACTGACTTAAAAAAAAAGACAGCGACACCACAAATTACTTCCACCTTTTTGCCATCAGAGATACGTAATAGAAACAATTGTTAAGTATATTTCTTCTATCTAGGTATGTATATTATTTTGCAAAACTTTATGACGCGTTTAAGCTAGATAATTAATCATATGTATACATGAATATTAAATACAAAAATCAATTTTATTTATTTTTATAAAAAATCATGTCACTTTGTCGCGTCAAATTATTAATTTTACCATATCTGTATTTCACCACCTGACAATTTGAAGTTAAAACATTCCTAATTGTCATTGATTAACGTTACACAAATTGAAGATTAGACATTTTGTCGAACAAAACCAGTATTTTATTTTTGTAGAGGTGGTGTTTACTCATAATCATTTCATATCAATAAGGCCTAACTTGCTCATAAAAGCATAATTTGTTTTTCAATTACCCTCAATATAGTTCTTGTCATGTAGGAATGTCATTTAGTATTATTATGATGTAGATTAAGTAAAACATTATTCATTTATTTTGTTATTTGTGTTAGATGACTTTATACTTAACTATGTAATGAGTTAGATTAGATACTTCATAAAACTATTATGTTGTAGTTATCACTCGTAACTTAACTGTGCCATTCCCTGCGCTTTATTCCTATTTATGGATTTAATTAATCAATTTTTTGCTTTAATTAGTAAACAAATATTGAAAATATGACCTGTATACGATATTATTTATTTTAAAATTCATGTTATATCACAATGAACTCCAAAACTAAAAATCCATAATTATTGTTCTTCCATTTCTTTACTATTTAATATTCTTGAAAATAAGACATCAACTGGACTTCGTGCTATCAACATTGACTATCTCTCTATGTTCCATACCAACATCTATTCAGTATTATGCTGTAGATCGAGCAAGTCCCTATGCCAAACTATTTATTAATAAATTACTAATTTAAGATAATACCATCTATTATAATATTCTTTGCATACAACTATCTACATAACTAGTTTTACAAATCTGTATTATTTTCATTCTATGGTGGCTGTCATCTATATTCATATATTTTTATACTTATTGTGTTTTATTTACTACATAAATAAATAGTTTAGAGAATATAATACGGTGATTGGTTTTCTACCAAAGATTAGAAGGTTTTATTCATAAAGTAACATAATATTCGGGATTAATCTTGAAAAACTTAAGATTGTGTAGATTTATCTTCATCTTAGAACTTTAAGGTGTATTTAGTTAGCATAATCTTTTAAAAGTACTTAGCAGCACCTATGGTTATTTTATTTACCAAAACCATGAGCTTTACTAAGAGATTTTCAAATATTGACCTATAATTATAACTGTGGTTATGGTAAATATTACGATCGCTAAGTGCTGGCAGTCTGTACCTCGTCATGTTTTACCAAATTTAAATGTAATTGTTTTGACTACAGTTTTATCAACTGAAGGAATTGATATTAAATAACATATAAATCTTAATAGGTATACTAAAATTAAGATTTTAAGAATTTATAACATTCTGAAAATTTCAACATCAAACATATCTGAAGAATTAAAATGTGCATGTAAATGGGTGCGGCAAACAAATATATATATTATTATGATCTATTATAAAATATATAGGATGTAAATTTGAACTGGACACCTGCTATATGTACTGTAGTATAATGTAAATATTTTTTAGGATGCATTATAGTAACATACACGATAAATAACAGATTCAGGCAAAACAAAATAATAATTTCTATATTGGGTGTAAAAAGACAATTTCCGAAAGCCACATATTTTACCCATTATTTGGATATGTTTTTTTTTTCACTAGAACATACCTGGGAATCCACTGGTTCTGGAGATATTGAAGGTCAAAGTCGCATTTTTTTTTTACTTTTTTACGAAAACGAATTCCAAGCGTTATTACAAAACTATTTTCCAAACAAACATTGCCTGAATTTTCGATTTTTCTTAACAAATTACGCATTTGAAGTTATATACGATAGAGCGAAGGGACGGGGCTTCATTCACACAACAGCTCTAAGTCCGTTTGCCTAGGTTATCGTTACATTGCGCGCAATAAAAAATAGCAATTTTTGTATACCTAAAAATAAAAATCGGTTACCAACAATAATTTTTGCGCAAAGCTACTTAGTTGGTAGATGTACAGTATGCGTAGTTGACGGCTTTGTGATGTGTCTTTTTACACCCTGTATGTGCTCCACCTTAACGCTGGAGGTGATTGGATTTTTACATTATGAAATTCTTTGGCCAAGATATATAAACATTACTTAGGCTTTGGCTGAGCTTAAATGATCTCGTCTCTGTCTTTCTCTTGTAGTTTGAAAGTTGGGCGACAGTGACAGGGATACTGCTTAACCTTAGCATGTAGTGTAGCTAAGGAACGTCTATTTATCTCGGCCTTAGTAACAGCCCGGAGTCGAGATTATTGCCCTGTAGAAATAGGCTCCCCTATTTCTACAGGGCTACTTACAACATTATTACTTGAGATGACATATCTGACCAGCCTGACGAAACGTGACTATTTTATTACACGTCTGTCATCCCCTTTGAAGAAAACTGTCAAACTGGGGTGATTTTATGATAGTACATAAATATAACCATGAACTTTCGAGAAAAATGAAACTGTGAAGAATCGAACCTGATTTTTAAATACATTTAGTCATCACATAGTCCTCTTCTTGCTGTTTGATTCGTAATCCGTGTGTAAAATCCGTATGTGTAATATTGCACACATCAGTGCAATATTACAGGATAGTATATTTTTGAAAAAAACAGTAAGTTGTTTAAGATTTTTGATAAAAAAAGGTGTTAAAGAAATTGTTTAAATTTTCTTCAAAGTCGAGCTCATGGTCCAACAGAACAAAAGTTCTCATTGCTATCCTAACTAACATTATAAATGCGAAAGTGAATTTGTTTGTTTGTTACGCTTTCACGCTGAAACGGCTGTAACGATTTGGGTGAAATTGGCACACTGGTAGACCATGGCCTGGATTAGGACATAGGATACTTTTTATCCCGGTAGTACGTTCTCGCGGGATAATTTCCGACATGCAAGCTAGTATTATATCATAGATTCGGTTCTCTGTCTGGAGTCCCGTCGCAAAAAGTAATTCTGCTTATCTTCATGGTCCAAATGTATGCATTAAAATAAATGCGTTTACCAGTAATATTGAATATTGCATAATATTTTTAGTGCTCGCTATGACTAAGGGCGTTCGCAGACATCTTACTGTCAACCAATTAGGTTGTAATTAAAAACGTTGGTCGTTTGTGTGACCATTTACCGCTTTTCTTAGGCCCTTTGTACACGGCACGGTTTCTTTACGGCACAGCGTATAAACCGCGCTGTAGAAAAAACTTGTCCGTCAACAAGCTTCCATAGTGATTATACAATACTGACGACCGTGCCTACACACGGCGAATAAACCGTAGTTTTTCACAGCAAGAGAAACGTGTGTACAAAGAGCCTTAGGAAACCAAAGCTTAAGGGCCGTCGCTCATCTGGAAATGTTACTTCTGAAGTTCTCTGACGTATGAAACGATTGAGCTGGAATAATTGCCGGTAAAGACTGCTCCAACTAAATAGTCTACGTAGTAATACTATATTAAGAATGGCGAAATGTGGGTGCACTTTAGGGATATCTCTGCCTAACCCTTCGGGGAAAACTGTGATGTTGTACAATATTATTATTGGATGTCTGCGGGCGCCTCAACACGAGCCATCGTTATTGTTTCGTTCAACTTACTGCTGTTGTTTTGTACTAGGTACATTCAAACTATCAGTTTTATTAAAGTAATTAATACCTCTTGGGATCACTAGTTATGTAATACGTATATTATGTATGTGTCTGTAAGTTTTAGGTAATTCACGCCCAAAATTTAGAGAATTATGATATAGGTATATATGCAGTAAGATACCTACATAAAGTCTGGAAACACGATTGCTGAGAATTTGCTGCTTCATACAAAATGTTCGCGAAGTTTTGGATCCATGCCTCGCCGGAAAGGACTAGCATAAAATCATCCCTAACACGGCAATTTGCCGTAGTCGGTCAATCTTCTCAAAAAACAAGTTCTATTACTTAAGATACCATTAAAGTACAAACTTAAGATTCTAGACATCCCATCCATGCATCAATGTAAATGATAATTTAAGAGCGGACTAATGAAATACTTTACTTTGATAACTTGACCATGTAAAATAATTTGACAGACACATTTTAAACTTGACGTGTGGTCAGTAACCATTTCACTTCATAATAGTAGGTATATAATATGTATATACGTATATTCTGATCATATCGCACAAAGGATTGGCTCTTTTTTATAAATAAAAGTAGTTTATCATCGTTCAACATTGAACACTGGTATTTCAGATAACGCTTAAGCACAATATTGGCACTCAACAAATAATTCTCTTATATTGTGAAACAATTGTTGCTTCATAGAAAGTAGTGGACGGTTTCGCAATTAACAAATAAGCACATAGTTGCATCAGAGCATGTTATATATTTTTACCTTGATCGTGATGTGTCGTGAGACTGCATCTTTATTTGAGTAAGAATCCGTGGCCAGTAAGTAAAAAGTTTCGGGTTATCTTATGAATCACGTTACGAACTTGGAGTCAATGTTTGCATCAAATAATTTGGGTTGTTTGAAAATTATAATTGAAAATACCTACTGATGTAATGCTTTTCTAAAGTACCAGTCTGTTTTCCGCGTTCCAGTGCTTAAATACCTGCCTATTTTACCAAAGGATGTTCCTAATGTCTGTTGCATGTGCATTTGATATTTCTGCAAAATCTGAACCAATTATTTGTTTTTATAGAAGATCTAAATAGTGATCTTCGAAAATCACCCGCGATTGTTGCGTGTCTATCTTGTATTAGAAAATCTAGATAGATTTTATAATACGAGATAAGAACTCCTTCAAAAAGTACATAAAAATGTTGTCTAAAAAATAATTTCAAAGGGTGTCTCAATTTCTTACTGGTACGGAACTACAAGAACCACAATTTATTTTAAAGAAGTTAAATAAATATATTTATGTTAGCTTCTTTTTAATAAAACTTTTTATATAAAGTAAGCTAAACCACCAATAATAGCGAATATAAGTACATAATACTGCTAAAATTAGACCATAATATGAATATAAATGTAATAGATATAAATTGATGTATGTTGATTCACTTTGGACCGAGCTTGCCTGCACATTTGTTAATTAATTATAAAGAAATATTTTCTTAATGGCTCATAATAATGTTGATGTTGAAGTAGATAATTTTTCAAGGACACTTCAAAATGTAGCATACAATTACAAATATTAAAGTTACACTATGTTAAAATTTTATAACTGACACCAATTTGTAATACAAATATCTTATCAAGGCCACAAATCAAGGAATTGAATATAAAAATGAGAGAATTATAACTTTTCATTCGCCCCATTAGCATAAATACTTAAATGAGTGGAGTTTTTGTGGTCTTGGATGTTAATGTTAATGTCACATCTATTTTTCTATCTGAAATGAAATTTCTGCATAGTGAATAAAGACATCAAATTGTTGCATAGAAATCACATAGATATGTAATATAAATATTGTTGATATTGCTTATAATGTAGTTTCATTTATGTTTATTGGCATAATATTAGTACCAAAACAAACCAGTGATTTTTTTTTTTTTATTTCAAGTCTTGCTTTTAGTTACATGCCTTACTGAACTTACTCCAGTGACTTAATGCAACTTTATTTAGAATGCCCAAGAAAACAAATACTGTGATGAAATATTTTAGGAAGGGCATGACACAAGCATAAGTTCAAAACATTATAACAGGCTTTAATGACACAAAATCGTTCAAAAGCTATTTGGGCCTTGGTGGGCCACTTTTGTCTGATGTTATAATAAATAGAGATAGAGGACACGTTTGCTGAGGCTAGAGATTCCAACTAGCTAACAAAAAAAAAATAACATACTGCTGGGGTAACTTGTACAGATGGATAGCTGTATTGACCAGAAAATACATTGGATTTTGTAAAAATATAAAAGTCAAATTGTCTACAAAAGTAAAATATAATTATTTTACATTAACTCCTGTTAGAGTTGGTGCCACTATTGCTCCCTTTCCTGGAATCATTAATGGGCTTCCTTTATAGCATGCAACTTTGTTGTTATTTGTTAAAAGATCAGGAGCACAAGTCTCAAATATTTTTTTCTTGCGGTTAAGTATGGCTTCTGGCTCTCGGGGGTAGCCCTCACATTCCACCAAATCACCAGGAACTGCTCCACTAGGTGGTATAAGGACTTCTACTTTTTCAGAAGATGAAGCACACATTACCATAGCTTCTGAAGTCACTCCCCTCATCTGAAAATATAGATATTTTTATGCTGCAATATTTTGTTTGTTAATTTATACTGTAACATTAAACCAACACCAATTCTGTTTTACCTTGACTGGTTTCAAGTTAGCAAGAATCATGACAGTTCTGTTTTGCATCTCCCCAATTGGTACATGATTTACAAGACCAGACACAACAGTTCTAGGTTTGTCTTCACCACAATCAATCTTTTCCACATATAATGAATCAGCATCAGGATGTTTGTTTATATCAATAATTTTTCCAATTCTGAAATCCAACTTCCTTATATCTACTACAGTCTCATTGGCGGACTCTGGTTTCTCCTTAATTTTCTTGGCAGTGTCTTTCACTTTTTTCACAACTGGTTGTTTTTCTGATTTGGCTGGTATATCCTCTGTTATACATGTAGCAACAGATGGCACTGACACCTTTCCTGGTATAAGGTATTGTTTTTTACCGTTTGTTGTTTCCAACCTTATTAATTCAGCCTTAGAAGTTTCCACTTTAGCAGCTAGAACTTTATTTTCCTGTGTAAGTTCTTTTACCTTTTCTTCAATTTTGGCTTTCTTAATTTCATCTATCTGAAAGGTAAAAAAAATCTTGTAGCTTTTACATCCGTCATTCCGTATAATCAAGTTATATTTAAAAACTTTACAAATGAAAGAGTCTGTCCATCTGGATGATGTTGGATCATAGATCTATCTAGTTAGCATGTTACGAGAAAGATATATGTACCTTGCTTCTCAATTCCGCCAGTCTCTTTTCAGCTGTTTCAGCATTGTTTATAATTCTACTAACAGTATTTTGGGACATGGTTCTGTTTATTATGTGCTTTATCATCGAAACTAAAGCTAGGAAGAGGTTGTTTTTCTAACCTCGAAGTCACTTTAGTGATGACAACTATTATGACAAAATTGACAAATGACGTGAATACGTGATATAGGGTATATTCCGAATTAAGCTATAGTATAATCGCTCACAGCGCTCATATCAATAAGCGTTTCAGTTAATAATATCACAATTATGACAGCTGAGAGCTGTTAACAATTCGGAACGCTCGTGAACGCGCTCACGCTCACAGTAGACATGCGCAAAATGTGTCAGTGAAAAGAAATGAATGAAGTATATCTTTTGACTCAATGAAGTAGTCCACTCATTTAGTTCAGTACTTCATTTAGTTCAGCATATCAGAACGAATCAATGAGACAACGAGCTCGCGTAATGAAGCATTTCACTTAGTTCACTTTTATACGTATCTCGATTTTCCTTCATACTTTATATAGGATTAGGCACAGAGTACTATAATAATACGGAAGGAATTAGGACTGTCAACCACGAAATATGAAACCGACTTAAAAAAAAAACTAAAAAAATATTAATTTAAAATTAACAGTTTCAGAAGTAAGCAAAACTACATAAGTAATTATATTATTATTAAGTAGTATATTGGACAGAAGGAGTATTTGAGGAGTAATTGAGTAAAAGGACAGAAGATAAATTTTAGTTTAGTCCTGTCAAATTAATCAGCGCCTGTCACTACTCCATACAAGTTTAGACGTGATTAAAATCTTGCCTACTAAAACTACTTCAAATTTACGTCAAGCGCTGATTAATTTGACAGGACTAAACTAAAATTTATCTTCTGTCCTTTTCTTAATGAAATAGAAAGAAAAAGATACACTGAACTTAAATTTAGTTTAGTTTGTGAACAAGGGAATCGGCACCATTTTCTGTTTTTTTTTACTGATAGTTAGATTCCTTTTTGTCTAGGTTGGCGTAAAAAATAGTCATGTGTGTGTAAGCTAGACAAGCGACACACACATAGTATAAGCACCGTCGTCGCGTCGTCGCTCGTCAGCCCGACTTTAGCCGACCGGCCGGCGAAGTGACACGAACACGTACGAGTCATGCATGCGAGCGAAATGAAATAAATGAATGCTGAGTTGGTGCGAGCCAAAAGAAGGACTGAACTAAATGAAGGAGAGACACATTTGAATGACTACTGAAGGAAAGATAAGTTTATTTTGTGAAATGAAGTACTTCATTTCCTTCAATCGTTCGCGAACTACCCATGTCTAGCTCACAGTGCCTCGCTCAACGTCAAAACTGTTCGTCCATTGATGAAGAGGATAACGAAGTGCTTATATTAGCGTATTTGTATGCTCCCGGCAAAGATTTACCACGAATTACAAATTACATTGATGCAACAATAATTAAATATAATGCGCATGAGTTTAAAACTTATTTTAGGTATGTAGTTTGTGTATACACCACAAATTTCTTCTACTTTGGTTAGGTGGCGACTGCAGTCTGAAACATAGTTTCTTTTTGATTTATGAAACATAATTAATATTTTTCATTTTGAAAAATATCAATAAATTAATATCACCATGATCGCTGTCAAAAATGACAGTTGTGCCGTTTTGTTTTGAGTCGCATCATATCTTTTAGTTTAAAGATGGCGTGGCATTTCCGATGGTTGTGTGCGTATCTTTTCTTACCTATCGAAATCTATAGTGCTTGAGCACTATAGATTTCGATAGGTAAGAAACCTAACGTCATATATTCGATTATATATCATATATAACGTCATATATAACGTATTTCAGCTGTCACCATACAAAACGGCACCATGAGTCACTAATTTGACAGAAGCTATCGAACAATACGCTTGCGACAGTGGTTACGTAGCTCACTAGCATTTTGAGGTGTGAAACATGTTTACATTAAAATTATATACGTTTTTGAGTCTATTAAATGAAATCAAAAGTTATAAAAAATCATTGTGCGAAAATTTTCTCTCGTTTATTCGTGCTAACGTGACACAGACAATTTTCAATTTGCCGCCAAATCGTAAACAAATGACAAAAATGAATACAATACATACACAATCATATTGGCAGAGTTCCATTTTCAAAATTTGAACTTTTTTTTTTATTATATCGTTTACAAGTGGCCAGTTCTAAAAACTTTCAGTGTCGCCCTGGTACTATCGCAAGCGTATTGTTCGATAGCTTCTGTCAAATTAGTGACTCATGGTGCCATTTTGTATGATGACAGCTGAAAAACGTTAGTGACTATCGAATAGATTACGTTAGGTTTCTTACCTATCGAAATCTATAGTGCTCAAGGTACGAATTTTAATTCTTTCTGTGACCGGTAGGGTCGCTGTACAATATTTCATACATATCATCTACGGAGACACTAGCAAATTTTGGCAGAGTAAACTCATGGCAGAGCTACTGGTGATTGTGTCATTGTGATGCATGACCATGGAATTAGTAAGTATTATTCATTTGCTACTTGTGCATGGAATTAGTAAGTGTCACTATCAATTTTAGTGGCCAGTGAAACTAGGACTAAGGAAAAGATTTAGAAGCCTCTCTCCAAAGGCTTTTCGAAACCCCCGTATATGTTCAGCGATAATTTGATTATTTTTTCCTTTGAGCTATGTTTTAGTCACTTTGTTTATACACAATATTTTTTATCGATCGTAGACCATCATTTAAGGGTTCTTTCTTAATAATAAAAAATGCGACACAGAAAGAGAAAAAAAAAAAAAAATAGTCAAGTGAGACCCAAAAAATATTATAAACCGTTTATCTCATAAATTCTAAATAAACGCTGAACGAACATACATGGGGGTTTTTAAAAAAGGCCGTTTTACGGGCCAACCTGTATAAGTTGTACAAGGAACTTTTGTGGCGTTGCCAAAATCGGAACAAACACCGCCAAGTTCCCGAACAACTTCAGTCATTTGCGAATTTTGTGTGCTTGCTTAGTGTTTGTTCACGTCGGAGCTCCAAGATTCAGGAGTCTTGTGTAATAAAATGGCAAAATACACAGTAAATTGCAGTGTTCACAATAATAACAGTTGTAAAAATAATTCGTATTGAAATACTTCGCTCATCGCATCCAAAGAGAGTGCAATGATCCCATTTGCGGGAGAAATTGGCAGTAAGGTTCCTTGACATTAATCGCCCAAGATGATAAAGGCTAGGTTACAATTATATGCAATCTAGCGTACCGAACTGCCCTAGCACATAATAATATATCAAAGGTTAAATGCTCTAAGGCCGAGCATGCATGGCCCCTATAATTTTATTGCCAGTTGCCATTATTTTTGGTTAACCAAAAAAAAAAAACAAAAAGAAGAACAAAGATGGCCGTTCGAAGCGCGTCATAAATACGCAACTGACGTTGTTTATATTTGCGCAAAATTAAATGATCTAGTTATTATCTTAACTTGATATTGTGTCTGTGTTGAGTATAATGTAAGTGGATAATCCTGTACATTTAAGTCGTAATACTATAATGTATTAAATCTTCGTACGGAAAGATGTCAAACAACACTGTCGGCTCATCGGGGCCTGCTCCCGGCAAAATACGTGGACCTGGAAGACCTCCAAAACGTACATGCACTTGGTGTGCTCAAAGTAAAACACCACTGAAGTATGTTCTGCCTACAGAGAACGGGAAAAAAGAGTTCTGTTCGGAAACGTGTTTGTCTGAATTTAGACAGGCGTATAGTAAAGGCGCCTGTCTTCACTGTGATAATGTTATTCGGGGTAACGCACCTTCCAGTAGCAAGAACTTTTGTTCCACATATTGTTTAAATAAGTATCAGAAGAAAAACGAGAAGCGAACTACATCCCCACAATCTGGAAATGGAGCTAATGGATCAGAAAATCATGCAAATAATAATTCTACAGGTTCCTTTTATGATATTTACCAAGATTTTGATTGGAATGAGTACATGAAGGATACAAATAGTGCGGCAGCACCTCAAGAATGTTTTAAACAGGCACCTATGCCTCCTGTAAATGACTTCAAAGTGGGAATGAAATTAGAGGCTCTTGATCCCCGAAATTTAACATCTACCTGTATTGCAACTGTTGTTGGTGTTCTTGGCCCTCGATTAAGGCTGAGGCTTGATGGCAGTGACAACAAAAATGACTTCTGGCGTCTTGTAGATGCAGGGGACATTCACCCTATTGGTCATTGTGAACGAAATGATGGTATGTTGCAGCCACCTCTGGGATTTCGTATGAATGCCAGTAGCTGGCCCATGTTTTTACTCAAAACTCTTAATGGTGCAGATATGGCTCCTGCTAAAGTTTTTCAACCTGAACCGCCAACTCCTAAGTCAAATTTGTTTGTTGTTGGTCAGAAATTGGAGGCAGTTGATAAGAAAAACCCACAGTTAATTTGTTGTGCTACTGTTAGTGCAGTGAAAAATGATCAGATACATGTAACATTTGATGGTTGGAGAGGTGCCTTTGATTATTGGTGTAGATATGACTCAAGAGATATATTCCCAGTTGGTTGGTGTGCTAGAGCTGGGCACCTTCTAGCACCTCCTGGTCAGAAAAGTGCTACAACTCCATCAAGGTAAAAAAAAACCTTTATTTTTTGGTTGTTTCTTTTGCTAGATTATTATAAAGATATTTTTTTTTAAATTTAGTTATTTAGATAATTGCCTATTTGAGTTGAGAACTTCCCAAATGACAGCCAATTTTTTACTTCCAATATAGACAAGGCATTTTGGTTATATCCTATATTCCTTGAAAATATTTATTGCAGTAGTCTCTTAGACAGGAGTAGGTGTATGTGAGCTCTCAAGCATAAACATATTATTATCTTTATTGGAGATGAGGGGCTCAATGTTTATAAATCTTACAGATTCAAAATGAGGCCAAGTGGTATGCCCAACCCGGCTTTACCAGAAGGGGGATCTACTGGTGCTGGAAACTCAAATAGCTCTGTAACACCTACACCAGTAGCCACAGTATCCCTTCGCATTCGTAGCAGTTGCACAGGTGGCAGTAGCTCTTTACCAAGTTCTGTCTCAGGGTCTGGTCCGTCAGGGGCAGCTGAAGCACTGGTGAAGGAGTTGCTTAGTGTCCACCCAGACCCACAAAGGCTGACAAGAGCAATACTTACAGCATCTAGTAGCTATTCTAATATAACTAATGTTCAGGTAAGGCCCCACATTATTTTTATTTGTAGTCAGCCACTAGTCTTGACTTGCATAGACATTCATAGTTACAACTTACAATGAGTTAAGCAGGCATCTTGATTCTCATTGATTTCACATACATTGAACAGTTGATTGTTAGGTTTCTTTAACTGGTAAGACTAAGTGCTAAAGTGTGTTTGAAGTAATGTGCCTAAATTTATTGAATCTGTTGCAGGTTACATCAGGAAATAAAAACTACCCAGTGAAAGTTCCATCAGAGCTGACAATAGAAGAACTTAAGAACTGGCTAAAAGGAGTGTCTGGTGGAGTTGGCAGCTGTATTGGTATGATAGAGGTAGACACGGGTGAGGCTGCTGGACGGCCTTGCACTCTCTGTGGCGAGTCTACTTCTAATAATATTACATCAGGTGTCAAGAGACCTAAAAGTGTGAGTTCATACATTCATTATACTCATTTTAGTATCACATTATGAAACAATGGGTGGCCATAGTGTAAATTGTGGTTTTCTAATTTCTGGGATAATAAATCTTAATTGATATAAGAGGATAAAGTCAACAGTTCAAAAAACAAGATATGGGTCATAATTAGAGATTGGATATTCAGATGCGTATTCACCTAAAGTTGAGATGTTAGCGAATGTGGAATGCGCTTTTGTATCGAAAAAATCCCACGGTTCCGGGATCAACGAGGTTTCTGACTATTGAATCAGATTAGTATTATAATCTACATATAACTTACTTTCAAATGTTTTTTTTTTTTTTTTTTTTTTTTTTATTTGTGATGGGTTTGCTCTTGACCTTAGTCTATGTCAGAGGCGACAGAAACAAAGTCGACGATGGAGCGAGCTTACCCAGAAGAAGCCTGTTCACTCTCACTTTGAAGAGATTAGGGTTATATGCGTTCGGAAACACAGACGCAGGCAGAGAGTTCCATTCCTTTGCTGTGCGCATTATAAAAGAAGTTTGGAAACGCTTAGTGCGAGTTGGTGGGATAGCCACCAGGAAGGGGTGGTAACCTGAAGTGCGCCTAGATGACCGATAATAGAAGGGGGCCGGTGGAATGAGGTCGTGGAGTTCTTGAGCACACTCTCCGAAGTACAATCTATAAAAGACCGACAAGCAGGCAACCTTGCGACGATGGGCCAAACTGTGAAGCTTGGCATCCACCAGATTTACGTCGCCAATGAGCCTCTTAGCTCTGCGTTCCACCGAGTCAAGCGCGGCAAGTTGGTATTTAGCCGAGCCATCCCAAAGGTGGCTACAATACTCCATGCAGGATCGGACCTGCGCTTTATAAAGGGTCAAAAGCTGTCCAGGCGTAAAGTATCGCTTCACCTTATTTAGGATGCCCAGTTTCTTGACTTATATGGAATGCACTATAGTAAAAAAAAAACCCGCAATTACGGAATCGACAAATTTTGTGTTTTTCTGACTATATAAGCGGATGCATAATATCTACCTACCTAATATTGTAAAGTAGGTAGGTAAATACCAAACAACGTTAATATAAGATAACGGACTACATATATTTAGAATAATTGATGTAGGTACCTATTGACACAAATAGTTAAAAATTATTGTGCTTAGTGAAATTCTGTTATATTCCTGTCCTCTCCACATAGCGAAAAAAACAGTATATGTTAGCACCATTATAATAGGTTGGAGAAAAAGTTTCTTCGCATTTTTTAAGAAAATTCAAAACATGTTTTAATATAGTTTATTTACATTTAACTAAAGTATGTGGGTACCATTTTGTTCGATAACTTTTTACCATATTGTAGGTAGGGACATGATCCCATTGCTATAGAAATTTTGGGACTTCTGCAGGGCTAACATGACACACGCGACAATTACTTCTCGCGTGAGTAATTTTTGTCTATTTCTGTCAATTTTCTCGTTTTCTGACAGCGCTGCCATACAAAATACTCGACTCGTTCTGTCAAACTTGATATTTTCTCGACAAACTCTAACATGGCACCTAAGTTATCTCGAATTTTGACAATTCAACACGAGATAATCTTCGATTCTGCTGTCATTTAGTCGTCATCGATTTTGACGACGAGAAGAGTAGACAAAATTATAATACAAAAAAATATGGCATTCATGGGGACTGGTGACAGAAATGAAAACTTAAAACTTTGGAATAACATATATAAGTATATATATGCGTATACAGTACGTACACAGGCCGCTGCGCGACGCCAGTCTGATGCACACGTTACATTAGCAAGTCGGTGACTTGGGTAGCATGTTGGTGCCGCAGTCTGCATGTCGGTGACGCGGTGTGCATGTTGGTGACGCAAATTGCATGTCTAAAAGTGCTTTCAGAATGTCGGTGACGCGGTTATCACGGCGTAAGTCGATTAGCATTTCGTAAATCTGCCAGCATTTTGGTGGCGCTGCTAGCAGGTCGGGCTCGCTGTTAGCATGTCGGTGACGCTGTTAGCCTGTCGGTGACTCTGCCAGCACGTCGGGCACGCTGCTAGCAGGTAGTGCACGCTGTTAGCATGTCGGTGACTCGGTTAGCGTGTTGGTGACGCATTGAGCATGTTGATAACGCATTGAGCATGTCGGTGACTCGGTTAGCATGTTGGTGACGCAGATTGCATATTCAAGGGATGCTGTTCATATGTCGGTGACGCGGCTAGGATGTCGGTGACGTGGTTAGTATGTCGGTGACGCGGTTAACATATTGGCGACGCGAACCCACAGGTTTTTCCCCTAACAAAAATGGCTCAGTCATTTTAATTTCCGTCATTTTGTATTTTAATTTCGGCATGCCATAGAAAAATATTAAATTTTAATAATAAAAGTCGGTTACACAAAAAATTACAACATAAATAAATAGAGGTGGATGTAAAATCATTATAGTACATACTAATTCCATGCGTAAAATTTAATGAATGAGCCGATGTTGCTAAAATAAAAATGATTTGTTTTTAATAATTTGCTACATCGGTCTCTCGTCGCAAGATAAAGAACTGTCAAAGTGCCTTTTTCGAGTTTACTCGAGCTTAGCGGTCATGTTAGGCATTCGGATGACGTCAGAATCGTAGACAAATTTCGACAAATCGAGAAAGAGAGCGTTCTCGCGCTTGTCATGTTAGCCCTGCTGATCAAAATATCGCGACAAGTGGTTTTGGCAGTCCTCTCGTGATGTTAACCTGACACTGCCTAAAGAATTCTGAAGAGACCGAAACAGGTGGAAATCTGAAGGTGCAAGGTCAGGACTATACGGCGGATGCATTAACACCTCCCAGCCGAACTCTCTTAATTTTTGCTGAGTGGCTAAAGACGTGTGAGGTCTAGCGTTATCATGATGAAAAACCTCACCCCTTCTGTTGATTAATTCCGGCTGCTTTCTCTTAACTTCTTGCTTTAATCTCATCAGTTTTTCGCAGTAGAGTTCAGAATCGATGGTCCTGCCTGGTGGTAACAGCTCATAATGAATAATGCCCTTCCAATCCCACCACACACACAGCATCTCCTTGTTGCGATTTAACCCGGGTTTCGCCACAGTGTGTGAAGCCTGACCGGCCTTTGACCACGACCATTTTCGCACGTTCTTGTCGTACGTGATCCACTTTTCATCATCAGATATCAGCTTCTTCAAAAATGGTTCGGTTTCATTACGTCGTAATAAAGAATCACAAATGAGTACACGGTTCATTAGGTTTGTTTCAGTGAGCTCGTGAGGTACCCAAATATCGAGCTTTTTTGTGTACTTACCCAGTTTTTTTCAAATGCGCCAAAACTGTTTTGTGGTCAATTCCCGGTTCTTCAACTACGTCATAACTACTGATATGCCGATCAGGCTCCACTTTTTCAAAAATGGCATCCATTTTATTCGTAATAGGGTGACCAGAGCGACGTGCATCTTTGACATCAAAATTTCCGGATTGAAAACGCAAACCAAATTTGTGCTACTCTCACAGACACTGCACTAGGTCCATAAACATCACAAATTTTTTTCGCGGCTTGCGTTGCATTTTTACCTTTTTTGTAGTAAAATTTTAAAATGTATCGAATTTCTACATTAGATTCACTCATCTTGACGGTACGAAAAACACATGAAAATCACACATTTTCCTAATTTGAATTTGGAATTATGTTCTTTAAAATTTAAACTTTCAATAATACCAAAACCAGCCAGATACAAATAGTATACCCAAAGAGATTTTATTACAAGTTCATACATACTATAATGCGAAAAGACTTTTTCCCCAACCTAATATTAATAGAAAACGACGATAGGCATTTTGCGAGTTTGTGAGTGGGACGGCAAATTATAGGTACCTGCTTATGCGCAAGTAGCTACCCCGACAAATAGTTCTCTTAGTTTATTTAATTACAATAGTTGCAATCGTCGCTGTGCTTGCCATGCATTCGGGTGTTTTTTTTTTTTTTGTTTTAACTAACACACACCACCTCTTACACCCTACATATACATATTTTAGGAGTCGCTTCTTTATTATACACTCGACTAGCTATGCATTCCCGGTGTTCCTGGCATCCCGTGTTTTTTTTTACAAATAAAAATATTTTAAGAAGCCGCTTCCATACTTTCACAGCTAAAATTTAACTTTAGGTAAATATGCATCCGAATAATCTCTCGTCATAATGTACAGATTCAGAATAATAATCTTATTAGTGAATTTACAACAAATATAACCACCCATTCGAGTGTGCACCAACAGAATAACCTTGCACAGGTTGCATTAAGCATGCTAGATTTATTTACACTGTCCAAACTGGTGCGCTAGCTAGTGCACTAGATGAGCAAGCGTGGCAGAGCCCATTTTATCACACTAGATTGGATCATTACCTGCCTAACTGCCTTTGCACCATCCAATTTTATCAAGCTACCTTACCTAGTGCTCTGCAAATTGCAAAATGCAATGCTCACTTCATTGTATTGTGTACTAAACACAGTTTTTTGTAAACATTATATCTGTAATATGAAACTGGTATCTTTAATCAATGTTACTATATAAAACTTGAGATACCTTCTATGAAGCTATTAGCTTAAATTTTGTATTGAAACACAATCACATACTATTTACAATTACTATAATTCAGTCAATGCATACATATTGATATATGTGTGCATTGACTGACTGCACCTATTTGTACTGCATTGTGATCAATGCAGTACAAATAGGTGCAACAGTTAACACAACTTTTAGTGCTACACAATAAAAGTACATTTGGCACAAAGCCTTTTTCTGAACCAGCATCAACAATTATATACGTTCCCCCCCTGATATGATTTCTTGCTGGTGTAAAAGTCTTATCTAGATAAATTGTTGGTTTTCCTTTCAAGGATATAAAAATCAAAGAAACTGGTAAAAACTGAAAACTGTTGAATTGACGAAACCGCCTAATCCGCATAACTGACCAATCAGCGAAAGTGACAAATCAACGAAACTGGCTAACTACGCATGGAAACAATTTTTTAAGGAGTCAAATCATTCATTAAGCAAAGACTGTTTATTTATTTTAGGTTTTTATAAACTCATAGCATATAATGCGACGCAACGACATAAATATCTGACAGATGTTTCGAGCCGTGTTCTTCTTTCAACACAAGACGTGTCCGATATTTTTACGTTCTGAGAGGTGACACATCTTTTTTAAGCCGTTAGCCGATCCGGTGCTCTATAATTTGGCGTCGCTTGTCTCGTCAGATAGTTTTGGTGTTTCTCGGATGGCACAATTTTGTGCCATTACTTGCATATGCCTTCCACAGATGATCACATATTTTTGCCGTCTTCTTGAGAACAGATATTTAAGAATGAATCATAAAATCAGATATTGGTACCGATTCCCTCGTTCACAAACTAAACTAAATTTAAGTTCAGTGCATCTTTTTCTTTGTATTTCATTAAGAAGAGGACAGAAGATACATTTTAGTTTAGTCCTGTCAAATTAATCATCGCCTGTCACTACTCCATACAAGTTTAGACGTGATTAAAAACTTGCCTACTAAAATGATGTCAATTTACGTCAAGCGCTGATGAATTAAAAATCTCTGGAACTAATTGTCGGACTTGATTTTTTTTTTGCATTCGATAGTCCAATTCTTGAGGAAAGCTCTAGGCTATTTAACATCACGCTAGGAGGTTAAGAGCTGAGCAAAAAGAAAAAAAGTCAGAACGAACGTTAAGCGAAAACAAAGTATTAGCGCGGGTAGGCGATCCGGTGCTACGACCCGGTGGGTCGGGGAAACAAGAAAGTTCACGCGGACGAAGTCGCGGGCAAAAGCTAGTAGTAATATATTTATACCTCGTGACAGTAATTCAACTCAGCCTATCGCCGTCCACTGCTGTGTAGGCCTCTCCCGTGCTGCGCTACAACACCCTGTCCTCCGCCTTCTGCATGCAGTCTGTCCCAGCCACCTTTTTGAGGTGATTTAGCTGGGGGGCGTCCCACACTACGCTGGCCGATACGCGGTTTCCAATCTAGGACTCGTCTGCTCCACCAGCCATCAGTTTGAGAAGATTTGACGAAGTTTTCCAAACTCTGCCCAATCCAACTGGACCCTTCTGTCAACTTCTTTCACAAAGTTGTGTCTACCAAGCTGGATGACTTGCCCTAGGTAGACACACTACTTCACAACTTCAAGAAGCGATCCTTCGATGTGGATTGGACTGGGCAAGTCATATGTGAATTGTACATGACTTTCCAAATTCAAATTCATATTATAATTCATATGTCCAAATTCATACCGAGGCCAACCCGCCGAGAGCCTCCTCATTTAGGCTATGCAGCATCTGGTATAACTGATCCAGCGTCTCTGCCATTATGACGATGTCATCGGTAAAGCGAAGGTATGAGATGTACTCGCCGTTCACGTTGACACCCTGTCCAGCCCAGTCTAGCGTCTTAAAAACGTCCTCAAACGCATTAGTGGACAGTTTCGGGGATATCACATTCCCCTGTTTTCTTATCCTGGATCTAGACAGTCATCGTGGCAGCGTCATACAAACATCTCAACACTTCGATGTAGCGCCAGGCAATTCGACAGGCAATTCGACATCGTTGCAGAGAGGCCAGAACTGCCCATATTTCGAGTCGAAGGGGTTTTCGTAGTTAACAAATGCCATACACAGCGGTTGGTTGTACGAGGGCGGCACTAAAAATTTCGGGAATCAAGGAAGTGACACAACATTACTATTTAAAAATGTATTTATTGCTTTTCGAAGTATTCTCCGCGAAATTTGACACATTTTTCCATACGATGGAACCAATCATTGAAGCAACCATTCCATTCGGAAGTTGGGGTCTCCAAAATGGCCGTTTTGTAGGCGTCCACAGCTTCTTCAGGTGATGAAAATCTCTGTCCACGCAATTTATTCTTTATTTTAGGGAAAGTATAGAAATCATTAGGGCTTAGGTCGGGGCTGTACGGCGGATGGTCTAATAATTCTGTTTTCTTGCTCTAAAAACTCTTTTGTTCTGTGCGCGGTGTGAGAACTCGCATTGTCGTGATGGAGGATGATGCGGTTGCAGTTCTCTTTACGGAGTTCAGAAACGACCTGTGGCAAACAAATGCTAGCATACCATTCTGCATTAACCGTTATTTGTCCCTCAAGAGGAATAGTCGTAACATGGCCGGTTTTGGAGACAAACGTGGCCACCATTTTTTTTGTAACACTCCGTGAACGAACAATTTTTGTTGGCTTTAACTCATTTTCGAACACCCAAACTCGTGACTGGTTTTTGTTTCGGGTTCGTACGCGTATATCCAGGATTCGTCATCTGATACGATGTTGTATACAGCATTTGAGGATCCTGCGTGGAATCCTTCGAGAGTTCTGACGCACCAAGTAACGCGAGCCGCTTTTTGCTCTTCACAGAGCGAATGCGGTATCCATCGGGAAAACAACTTTTTTACACCTAATTGTTCATGCAAGATTATTTGTATTTGACTCATACCAATGTCTAAAGTTGCCTGAATTTCGCGGTATGTCACATGTCGATCTTCCTCAATCAGCTTACGCACAGCATCAACGTTTTCTTGGGTGACTGCAGTTTTTGGACGACCTTGACGGGGATCATCACTGAGCTTGACACGTCCACGTTGAAATTCAGCAAACCAGCGATAAATTGTGGTTTTGGATGGGGCTTCATCACCAAATGTAGAAATCATCCGGTCAATACACTGTTTTTGTGTTAAACCACTTCGAAAGTCATAATAAATCATCGCTCTTGAATTTTCTCGAGTCAATTCCATTTTCTCAACGACTAAACAAGTTTGACAAAACCTTGTGACAAGACCGAGAATCTTTTTTTAAATAAATAAATGGTATTCGATTTTTAAAACCAAGGAGTTTTCAATTAAAAAGATTTTAATATGACAGGAACAGTGGAAATATTCCATTCCCGATACTTTTAGTGCAGCCCTCGTACTCTTCGATCTTCTGCACAATCTGCCGAACAGTATGGATGTAGTCTACTGTACTGAAGCCTTTTAGAAAACCGGCTTGTTCTGTTGGCTGGAACTCGTCAAGTCTCCTGTCGAGACTCGGCCCTCGAGAATTTTGAAGCGTTTTTTGAAGTACAGAACCAGCGCACCTCTGCTCCATGCCTCGGGTGTTTTACCCTCTTAGATGACAAGAGTTGAAGAGACTCGCTAGCTCTCTCAGGACTGGAACTCCGCCCACTTTCAGAAGTTGTCGTTATTCCGTCATCACCAGGTGCCTTGTTGTTCTTTAGTTGTTCGTGAGCCGCCCTAATCTCGCACTGGTCGTCATCAGGGATGTCCTCCGTGTACTGGCGCGTTAATTCGGCTCGAGGGTCATCTGTACTATGTCCCGCTGTTTCGCCGTCCGCATTGAGTATAAGTGCCTGTAAAATTCCTCGACTTTCTCAAGAATCTCGGACTTCGAAGTCACGATTCTACCATCCGCAGTTCTTAGTTTCGTCAGATGGGACCTCCCTAATTGCTGAGCGAACACTTTCGTCTAGACATAGTAAAATAGGGTAATATCGCTTTTACACTGTATCAAATCAGTGACTCATACCAACATCAACGCATTAGGTACGCGGATACTCGATATAGATTCAGTGCCGTACACGATATAGGTACTGGATATGGTGCCGATACATAAGTATTGTATCTATATACGATTTGAACGATACTTTCGACCCTCGGTTTTCCTCAATCGCGACCTTGATGTCACGGGTATTGGAGCACCCGAATCAGAGAGTCTGCTAGGAAAGTTTGGACACCTTAATTTTTCGCTGCGATGGGAAATGTTTGCGGGCACGTCGCGAAGCACTTTGACCTCGTCGGCTTTCTCGTTGACAATGGCTGTGGTTTCCAGCATGGCCAATTAATTTTGAAGTTCTAGTCGGAACTTTTTGGATCCCATAGCGGCTAGGAGCTGCGTAGGTGGGAGAGTAGGGCTCATCATGCGGATTCTCTCAGCTCAACAATTGATATTTAGAGTGCCTCGGACAAGCCTGTGATCACTTCTGGTATTAAACCCGCTGAGCACGGAGACATCTCTAAATATGTGCTTCTTATCCGTTCTGACGTCTATCTCGTTCCTTGTCACGTTATCAGGGCTTTGCTAGGTTGACTTCCTCTGGGTTTCTTTTCGAAGAATGAATTCAGCAAGGAGAGCCCCTGCGACTCTAAAAAGTTGACTAGCCCGCTATGATTCTTGCGCCCAAACCAAACGGTCCGTCTTTCGATTCATAACAACGCCGTAGTGGACATTTGTCACACCGGGCATGCGGATTGGTAACCGCAGAGCAAATCCTTTCTCAACGATGATGCTGCTGCCCCTTATCGCTATGGAGAATTTAATTTGGCAGTACGTGACAGTATCTACATGCTAGTAATTGAAATTTCTTCCAAATACTGTCTTTGGCTTGTAAATGCTCTTAATTTTCACAAAAAGGAATTATTTTTACAGTTTTCGCTATAAGTTCCAGTTACATCTCGTATCTCCTTTTACTTTTCTTAAAATGTACTCGTATTTAATATGGTGTGTTGTAATTTTCGTACAACACTTTTTATTGTTTTATTAATTTTTAAAGGTCAATGTAAACAGATACAATAGCCTGACACTTTATAGTGTGGGTAAAATTCATTTGATAGCTTTAGGAATATGGCTATTAAAAAGTTTCGATAAAATAAATAGATACTTTATAGACGCAAAATTACAAAATAAAACATACAATTAAAAAGACCACATAAACATTTACAGACTTCGATTACTTAGTATATAGTGAACCATACAGCAGCAATGATTCAGGTAATGATCGCAGGATCAACTCTTATTCGCGGGAAGGTACTTATGGGTCACCGAGTCCGCTGGCAACACAGGCAACAGGAAGGAATACGGGTGGGTTTTACTTAGTAAGAGTCTGACACACCCTCCCGCTCCGCCCAGAGCGGGAGAAGTTATTTGATGATTTCCCACCCTCAAAAAAAAAAAAAAGGATCAACTTTTATGAGCCAAAGTCTAACAATTCATGATAATAATATTGTTTTCACTTCTGATGCTCTAAAAGTTCGTCTTTATGTTGTGCGTAGGCGATTTTTATGCTCTAGTGCATAAAGTATTTTTTTTTTAAGACAGACATATATAATCAGGCCCAACAGCCACACGCACAAAATAGATGTGATTTTTATGACTTGGCAGTATGAAGTACCCAAGTCGAATGATACATGTTGATAATAAAAAAAAACTTTATAAGTTTCGTGGCGGGAATTTACTATTATCTTCTTCAATTATGCAACATTTTTGAAGAGTGAAATACTGTTATATACTTTACGCCTGTTTCATTTTCTCGCAATCGAAGTTAAAAGCAGAGTGTATAATTCGGGCATGAACGAGCCATTTTTAAATTGGCTTCTTTTATGCACTAGTTGTACAATCTAGTATTCTGCAGCCCAAAACCATCTCTCCAAAAACTATCCATAGTGAGCATACACTGACAGTGTGAGTTGCTTCGTTACAGGAAGAGAGCACGACGAGCGGCGTGAACGGGTTGGGCGAGTGCTCGGGCGGCAAACTGGCGCGTGTGTCGCCCGAGCGACCCGAGCCCGCCTCGTCCACCACAGGCGCACCGCCGCCGCCCTCCCCCGCCGCGCCCCCTGCGGACTGGTCCGTCGAAGACGTCATTGGGTTCATTGCAGCCGCCGATCAAGCTCTTGCCGCTCACGCCGATTTGTTTAGGAAACACGTGAGTACACAACCTAGTATTATTACATTTATTACGATCCTCACTACGGGATAAGATTTTTAGAAACTGACCCATGGGCGCTGGAAATCCATGCAATAACGCACAAGAAGGACAAAGCGGCTGCGCCGCCGCTGCTTGCCGGGTGTCCTCTCTCGTGATCATTCACAGTCTAAATGTCCGCAGTCTGCTGAGCGCCTTATAATTTGAAATTTTACCGTCTATTCATCCGGCCTTTTGTCCGAGTGTCGGTCTATATGTCTCTCCCTTGTAACCCGGAACTTAGGCGCTATGGGCGAAAACAACCAGTGGCACGGTGTGCCCCAAACGGCACGAAACGACAGCGCGGCAATCGTCAAAAAGAGATGGCGGGTGAAACGGTGACTCGTTTCTAAGAGCAATGGCCTTTGCTTACGACTAATAATATGGTGCTATATTTTTTTTTTAATTTGGCGTGGTTACGTAGTTTGGGTTGCACTGTAAGACACATTTGCTTACTACGCTTCAATTTATGATGGATGAAATAAAAACTAACAGAAATTATTTCTAGTTGTATGAAGAAAAAATAATTGTCTGCATACTAATTCGACTTTTTGTTTTGTTACAGGAAATAGATGGAAAAGCATTGTTGTTGTTAAACTCTGACATGATGATGAAATACATGGGCTTAAAGCTAGGCCCTGCTTTAAAAATTTGCAATCTTGTATCAAAAATAAAAAATCGCCGACATTATAGTACCTAAGCGTGAACAGCTCTACTGTGTACCGTCACGAGCATAAATATATTACTATGGACACTTCGGCAATAATATCTGATATCATGGTGTATTCATTGATATAGGTTCTCAAGAAGACAGCAAGTAAATATATGGGATCATAATTATGTGGAAGGATAGAAGTAGCGGCACAAATATGTCATCTAAGAAATACAAAAACTATCTGACGAGACACGTAACGTCGAAATATAGGATACCGCATCAGGTTCAAAAAGGTTATGCTTCCAGTGGAATGTGGCATATTTTTGTAATAGAGCGGCAAAGATTGCGATATACATGATAATGCAGCAGATATTTTTGATCACAACATGATATCACATTCTTCGAAACTGAACTGAGTAGGCAGATATTTATAACGCAACGCATGTCCTATATTTATGCATTCTGAGAGGCGACACATCTTCAAACTTGATGATGACTGTTACTTGCGGCCTTCTTGAGAACAGATATTGATTAATGCACCATCAAATCAGATATTATTGCCGAACTGTCCATAGTAATATATTTATGCTCGTGATTGTACTAAATATTCAATAATATTAAAATAATTCACTCTTAGAGTTTGAAACTATAAGTTTCTTTTTTTTAATTAAGTATGTCTCTGAAATTTTTCTACTATAGGTACACCTCTGCCTTATCTTTCAGGGAACACAGGCGTGATGTTATGTTATTTCTCTGAAATCTAAAACACACTGTTTTTTTTTTCAGTATTAGAATTTGCTTTATTTTGAATCTCACAAAAAAGATGTGGTGTTATTGTGTCACTGTCCTATGATTCAATATATATTTTAAAAGTATTAAATGTTGTATTCAAAATTCTGGAACAGAATCAGCAAATTTTGTTGGCCCCGAAGGCTTTGTGTTATTTTTCCATTTTGCTTTATTTTTTACATCTTTTCAATATTCAGGAAGAGTTTGGAGAGATCGGTTGGTTTTTTCTTTGTATTGAATGTATGTTCCGAATTATACTGAACAATAGGTTTATTGGTAAACAAGCCGACATTTAATTTCAAATTACGAGCTCTTAGTACAAACTTGTAGCAGTTCGATTATATGACTGAAATTGACTTTAAAGCTAAAATAGAATCATACATAAATTGTGATTGTTAAAATAATTCTGTATGTATTTTATCAGTTATACAGGAGAGATTGAGATGAGACACGGTTGATATTAAACCAAGCATTTGTTTAGTGCTAAACATATTTAGTCATTTGTGCTGCAATAAAACTTATTTTTATTGCTTTGCTTTTTTATTAAAGCTCTTGATTTAGCTGGGATTCTTACTCATCTTTCTGTTTTTGCCCTAAGGTCCTATCTCAAAAACTTATTCTGTATTGCTTGAGGATACATCAAAGACTTGAATATTTTAATAATTTACATAATTAACAGAATTTCGATGTAATACCATTTCTTTAGTACAGTGCAGTACAGGATATTCTCTACCATTCGCATGAACTGCAGCGGGAACCGACACACCTCATTCAATTAGTGGGGACAATAAGACCATGATACCTATACTTGATACAGCCGCACGGGCAACCGCACACAGTAGTAACACTGACCAACGAAAACCTCCCTTATTGCTACGAATTCAAGGCGCTGACAAAGTAAAGACCTGTTACCATAGACGTGCGATTGACTGTATCAAATTATAAAAGTAAAATATAAGTATTATGCTGCTGTTTTACTCAGGCAGCCCTCTTCTTGTGCAGTCAAAGAAATTAATAGTTAAGCAATTTGCCCCTACGTCAATTTGCAGTGTTATAACCATTTCATAAAACTTTTAAAGAGTGACAGTAGTTATTTGAATATACGGACTATTTAAGCTGGTAGTCAATTTGTTTTACGATAGTTCCCTGGCTTTATGTAATGAATCAACATGTCATGCCAATCATTGTTTTCTGAAAGAATTGTTGTATTTCTAATAAAAAAAAAAACATTGTGACACAAACTTGGTTAAAAGCTATAGAAATAAAATATTATCTTTATGACCATTAGGGTGCGCTATCATTAAAGCTGAGATGCGCAGGAATTGACGAATCACAAACGAGACGAGAGACGTGATGTCAATTTCAACCAATACGGTTAGTTGATTCACGCACGTCTCCGCTTTAGTGGAAACGCACTTTTATAGAAACCGATAGAAGGCTATTTTGATAATAATACAATCCCTAATAGTCATTTACTTAGCATAAATTTCAGAAAAGTAATTACATTTGTTATATTTTTAATAATTATATTATAGATAATTTCGTGCAGTTTACAATTGAGACTTTTTTCCAAATAGGTTTCCTTATAATATTAATTTAGTCGTGTAAATAAGTATTTCATTGAGTAAAATTGCATTTAATGTAGTAAGAGCTCACCTTTCATATTATTCCATTAAATTTCTAAAAAGGTTATTATCTGGCTGTCCTATTTAGGTTTTAAATTAAATGTACATAAATATCGGCTAGTCCTGCGTCAAATGTTGCCTGAACGCTATAAGTACATAATTAAAATTAATAACAAATTCAATACCATGTACAGAAATTATTGTAGATTAGGGTCTTAGTGCCTTTCAATAAATAAATAGGTGTACTTAAAATTATTCCAATAATATGTCTTCATTAAAGGCAAATTAGCGCTCAATGACACCAATAGAAGCTGTGATTTTATATGAAGATTTAGTTTTCATAATATTGTCTTACACAATGATGTAAATTATAGCCACCTTTCAGCTTCAGTTTTTTTTTGTTTTTTAATGTGCGTTTTATTGATTGTTCCTTCAAAGAATATTAATATAATTTATAATGGTAATGATGAAGACGTATTTTTTATTTAAAAAGCCATGGTATTT
The DNA here is from genome assembly GCA_905333075.3 of Atethmia centrago. Taxonomy (NCBI): domain Eukaryota; kingdom Metazoa; phylum Arthropoda; class Insecta; order Lepidoptera; family Noctuidae; genus Atethmia; species Atethmia centrago. The sequence continues at coordinate 13,591,222 of HG995382.1, forward strand.
AATTTTGGCATTATCATGCGTTAATGTGTATAAACATTTCATCATGTGATATTTCAATGTTATCTGTTAAAATAATAAATAAAACTTCATAAAATATTGATATGTTGCTATGATAGTTACGTGATGTATATTTAAGTTTTCACATGACATAAAGTAAATAAGTGCAGTAGTTATTTAATTTTCCTATTTTGTTGATGTAAATATTTTGGTAATAGATAATTTTATTTTAGGAGGGAGTTATCCACTGGCATAAATCTACTACATAATTATTGTAAAAAAAAATACTGAACTATATAATTTTTACTATACACGACAACATGAGTAGTTGTTTAATTTTGTGTAGATTGTTGTAACAGTTTTTTTTTCACGTTGTGACTATCTAGTTTTCGATCTGACGGATTACGGATACATACATCAATTAATTCATTTTGGTACACACAATAAATTAATTGATGAAAATTAAAAAAATTAAATGATGTATGAACGTAAACGAAGCAAAAGGAGTATGTAAGGAGCGTAGCAGGTGGCGTTCTATAGTTTCTGCCTACCCCCATGGGAAGAAGGCGTGAGTTTATGTATGTATGTATGTATGTATGTATGGTACACACATCAATTCAAATTATGAAATTGTTGTACGATATTGTATTCTTACCGTGTGATTTTATTCCCAGTCAGTTAACAGGGATTATTCTGGTAGCCGTGCTATTAAGGCTGTCACTCCATCAAGGCGGATCGGAGCGCAGCATTACGGTACGGAGTAACATAGGTATTTCCGGTCTTTATAGAATTGGAGAGTTTCACTTCTAGAGAACAGTGGTGCCGATTCCCTTGTTCACAAACTAAACTAAATTTATGTTCAGTGCATCTCTTTCTTTCTATTTCATTAAGAAAAGGACAGAAGATAAATTTTAGTTTAGTCCTGTCAAATTAATCAGTGCTTGACGTAAATTGACGTAATTTTAAGCAAGGTTTTAATCACGTCTAAACTTGTATGGAATAGTGACAGGCGCTGATTAATTTGACAGGATTAAACTAAAATTTAATTTCTGTCCTTTTCTTAATGAAATAGAAAGAAAAAGATGCACTGAACTTAAATTTAGTTTAGTTCGTGAACAAGGGAATCGGCACCAGTATCGAGTTCGATCAAGATTTACTAACGACTGCCAGAGCGATCGGTCTGATAGGATAAACTGACCTAGTCCTGTGGTCTGGTGCGCAGAAAAACATTAATCGAATTCATTTGTGGGTGCAACCACTCCCTGAAGCGAATCGTTCGAACTGATGTGATTGTTTCATTGTTTTTGCACGCATTTGCTCAGATTCGTCGTGAGTTGATTGATTTCTCCGTCTATGGTAGCCTTAATAATTAGAATAGCTGTCAAATAATTCCTGTTATAATTTACACTGTTTATGAATGATATCATTATATTAGTTATGGAACATGCTTTCTTTACATCAATATGTTATGTTATTACTTACAAAAATACTACTTTTTAATAATATTATGTAAATAGGCGAATAATTGGATAAAGATGTGTATTATTAATAAAATAAACAGAAAAAGTTAAGCATTGGTTTGAATACTATATTTATTAGGCTCTTCAACAATGACTATAGTCACTACACTATTACTTAACTATTTTTACATGGTAAACTTAGAGAAAAGCACAGCAAGCGCTACATTATGCGTAAATAATGACAATTAATTAAAATTTAGTTTGAATACTTACGAATACAAACTAAACTGCTTGCAATAAATCAAATAGACTAAATATTTTATATTAGATTAGATTAATATTGGATTAATGTAATATTGGATCAACACTCATATTTATAATAATTCATAATCTCAGATAACTTACATTCCATCGCCACATACTAAACTATGTATAGCTGTACAAGGCTCTTGGCACGTGGCCAAAATCAGAATTAACGCCGCCATTTTGTTGAAAAAATGTTTAATCTAATCTATGAGGTCCTGCCGGTATGAAATGTAAGAAATTTTGTATGTCGCCGGCTACCCTGGCGCTTTCGCCATAAGAATAAAAGTGATATTTCGAAGTTTTTCTTTACGTAATCCGACTAGATGTCATACATGGTCTAAAGTCTCGGCACGATCAAACCCTAGTCCAGTGCTACAACTGCTATTTGTGCAAGGATCTTTTGACGTTCGATTGACGTTGACAGGACGCCCCCCCTGTCAACATTATTAATATTGGATTAACGTAATATTGGATCTACACTTGAATTCATAATCTCAGATAACTTACATTCCATCGCCAAATACTAAACTATGTATAGCTGTACAAGGCTCTTGGCACGTGGGCAAAATCAGAATTAACGCCGCCATTTTGTTGATAAAATGTTTAATGATGTTGACAGGGGGGCGTCTTGTCAACGTCAATCGAACGTCAAAAGATCCTTGTACAAATAGCAGTTGTAGCACTGGACTAGGGTTTGATCGTGCCGAGACTTTAGACCATGCATGACATGTAGTCGGATTACGTAAAGAAAAACATCGAAATATCACTTTTATTCTTATGGCGAAAGCGCCAGGGTAGCCGGCGACATACAAAATTTCTTACATTTATTTACAATTTGTAGGTTAGTATCAGATAGTATGTCAAAATGTGATTCGCGACCGTAACAAATATTTAATAAAAAGAGTTATATAAAATAGTAACGCACACCAGGCACCGCAGGCTCCGTATTCGCCTTCCGGATACGGATGCGTTTCAGGCGGAGCCAAAAAATTGAACCATTTGAGAGCTGATAGACGGATTCTGTCTAGGCACACGACTCTCCACTGCGGGCCGGGGGACGAAGAAAATACAGCGGTTGTGATTGGTCGATGCAAACATGTCAGGACGAATGTTCCAAACATAGTGATGCACAAGCCAGTTTTGCAACAATAATATCGATATCGATAGAATCGACGTCTATTAATTCTATTTTTTTAGACTATACTGATACGGTGTTAACAGGGTGCAAATAAAACACTGAAGTAATACTTCGAATTTAACTTTATTCAATTAAATCAATTACAGCTAATTTAATCGACTGAAAGTATGTTTAATAAGAATAATAGCAATAAAAATCCCTGTCGGAAAGAACAATTAGTTCTCATAAATTAAATTCAAATTCAAATAATTTATTGTGCAATTAGGATTTCAAAATCACTTTTAGACGTCATTACTTAACAAGTTAGCTGGAGTCGACATTGGTGCCGATTCCCTTGTTCACAAACTAAACTAAATTTAAGTTCAGTGCATCTTTTTCCTTCTATTTCATTAAGAAAAGGACAGAAGATAAATTTTAGTTTAGTCCTGTCAAATTAATCAGCGCCTGTCACTACTCGATACAAGTTTAAACGTGATTAAAAACTTGCCTACTAAAATTACGTCAATTTACGTCAAGCGCTGATTAATTTGACAGGACTGAACTAAAATTTATCTTCTGTCCTTTTCTTAATGAAACAGAAAGAAAAAGATGCACTGAACTTAAATTTAATTTAGTTTGTGAACAAGGGAATCGGCGCCATTTTCTAACTAACTACTTTGTTGGAATTTCAAAACAAACTTAGGGGTCACTGAGTGGCGCGAGGAGGTAAAAAAGGCGACGGGGCCCGGGCGTAACTCCGCTGCCGCGAGAAATCATGGCACAGCGGACAGAGCTCCGGCAGGATCTCATAGCTACATGGAGAGTTTGATTGTTGCAACCCAGTGCTGCACGGCACAATTGCGGCGATAGATGAGTGGCTAGAGTGGCGCCACGGCGTCCTCATCCTCAGCCTTCCGCCTGACGCCTCACCGGACACGGCAGCTTCGGGGAGGTTCCTGTGTCGGATAAGGCGGGAGGAAACACCTGGGTTTCACCACTGTGGATCGCCCGGAGGACATGGTGGAGTATACGGTGGACGTCTGCCTGGCTTGAGCAGAGCACTACCGTGTCCTCGTGGAGACGATCGGCGGCGGAGAATCCCAAGCGGATTACCTGCCGCCGTAGGCACGGGCTTGCAGACGGTGAGCAATGGGTAGCTCGCCGTCCGGTAAGGACCAGGCCCGGGTCGACGGCACGTTGTGTTCTACGCGCGCCTCAAAGACATGTCAGCACAAGTGTAGGGGTTCACTAGCGCCGATGCCTGCCGGGGTAGCGGGAAAGTCCAAAAGGGTTATCGAGGCCCCTGGCAACACAGGCAACAGAAGGAACACGTGTAGAGAAGTTATTTGATAATTTCCCAACCAAAAAAAAAAGGGTTCAAAGTACAGAAATTAATTGGTTCATATTATAAGTTATCTTTACCTCAGCCTTTGGTAGCCAAGGGTCAAGTAGGTAAGGTTTTTGCCCGCCTTCCACTGCGAGCGGAGCGGGCTCCGTACGGACTCCGTTTATTTCGCAACGGCTTTTTTCATAGAAGTGCTTCCACAGTGAATGAGCGGACTGAGCGGATCAAAAGAGTTACAAAAATGGTCGCAGAGTTGAGCTGATTTCCAACGGACTCCGTATGGACTCAGTTCAACTTGCAACGCAAAATTTCATACAAATGCTTCCACTGCGAGCAAGCGGAACAGATTGAGCGAGTTAAAATGGGTCCGCTGCGTCATAGCGTCGCACGCGAATTTTGAACGGACTCAGCTCACCTCCCCCGCCGTCGCCACCCCTTCCTCTTTCCTTGCCCGCTTTCGTATGTCAGATCAGAACGCTCAACGTGTCGGCATAGAGCTGTTCATTGAATCGGTGCGGCAGTACCCGTTGTTGGAAATGACAGTAAGTAGATACTCATATTATTTATTACATTTCAAACATGTAGGCCTGGGAGTGCACCAGTAGTATTAAAAAATCACAGAATACATCCCTCACATGGAAAGCCTCTCTTGTGGCCCGTAATCGGTCATTATTTATCGACAAAAATATTTATATTATTTTCGTCTTCATAAGTTGTTGCGAGATGGCGATGACATCAAATAGTTGTGCAATACCTAAACATGTCGCTTGAATTATTTTGTCAACCAGTTCAAGTTTACACTCAAAGCTCGCCATCTACTGGACAATATGCCAAAGGCGTTCTCAACAACATTGCGTGCTCTACAGAGACGATAGTTAAAATGTCTTTTTGCTCGATTTTCAATGGTAGGTAGTTGGTGTCGGATAAGGCCGGCAAATTTTTACGTAGGTAGTGCAAATGCTTGATCTGCCATAAATATATAAGGCACACTTGGTCCATTATCGTCTAAAGGTCGATCGATAGGTAAATCTAACAATTTTTTATACAATTTCCTACCAAATAGACTATCGCTGAGTATACCACCATCGCTAAAACGGCCCATGGATCCAATATCAATTTCTATGAATTTTTTGTCAGCATCAACAACTGCTAATAACACGATGGAATAGAATTTTTATAGTTAAAATAAGAACTTCCTGAATGGGGAGGACATTTGATCGAAACATGTTTTCCGTCAATGGCTCGATGCAATTTTTTAATTGCCACTTAAATTCAAAATCTTCTGCTATTTTTTCCCAATCTTTCCTCATTGGTGTTTTCACATACAAAGGTTGCAATCTATTCCATAGAGCAGTACATGTATCATTTACTGCCTTTAAAATGGTAATTTCGCTTATTCGATAATTGTAACCTAGACTTCTAAATGAGTCGCCCGTTGCCAAATATCTGAAAAAGAAAAAAATACCTATATTCATTTAAAAATCAAAAACCTCGAAGGACTACCTACATCATAGGTGGTAATACTTCTCAAGGTTCAACTTGAAACAACATTCAAGTTGAACCTTGAGAAGTATTCTGCCGTCACAAGGAAAAAAGGCGTAGGAATCTGATTTTTTTTTCAAAATTGAGTTTTATATATATTTGGAATCACATCTTTTTAAACATAAAACATTAATTAATTTCTCCAGTTTTAGCAGATATGTCTTTTTTCCTTATGACGGCAGTATTAGTACTTAGTACTTTTATTGAACTTTTATAAAAGCCTACAAGGCAAGTTTGCACGCAGATACCTACTCACTTTTTATTTAACAAAATTTTATTTGTTTTATTCAAGACCGAAAATCTGAGTGGAAGAAACTGCGAGACAATCACCGAGATAGCCTGAAAAGGCAAAAGTGTGGCAAAACAGGCCAAGCAGCACCAGCTATAAATAATTGGAAATATGCCCAAATCATGGATTTTTTGCTACCTTTTATGAAAAATAGAAAAGTTTCCACAAATTTAATAAACTCTCAATGCACGCAAGAGATCATCGATAAAAATTCCACCCAAGACTGTAACAGTGAATTATGCACTCAACAGTCGACATAAGAAGTAGAAGAATCTATTATACTGATTCCATTGGCGAACAATAAAGGTCCGGAATGTAGGTAGGTACCTACACAAGAAGCACAAACTACGCGAAAAAGAAAGAATGATGTTGATATCATAGATATTATCAGAGATATAGAAGAAAATCATAACAGACGTCATGAAGAAAAAGTACTCTGTGGAGGCAATATTAGAAAACAACAACAAGAAAAACATCCCATGGATTTATTTTTCGAAAGTATGGCCCAAGCAGCGAAAAATATGCCAATTTATTTCCAAAATAAAATTAAGAAAAACACAGTTTTACAAATTGTGTGTGACACTGAAGAAGAAATGGAATCTTATAACACAGGTTATGGTTAGGTACTCTACCGCATCTACATCGTCAGTATCTGCACAATCACCTCCGACGACGACTTACGTATGAACGAAACTTTCTTAAAATAAACTGTTTTGATTTCAGAAAATGATACGTTTGATTAAAGAAAATTTGGCCGAATTTGGCGGAGAGCCAGTTTGGTTTCCGCAGAGGGCGCTTTACGGTGGACGCCATCATGCGCGTGCGAGCCCTGACGACGGGGAATGCTGTTGCCCGGGGTGGAATCGTCTTGGCGGTGTCTCTAGACATCGCCAATGCCTTTAATACCCTGCCCTGGAGTTGCATCAGGGAGGCACTCCGGTACCACTTGATGCCGACCTACCTCTGTCATGTGGTCGAGGCCTATTTGACGGACAGGGCCGTCATCTATCCCGGTCACCAGGGAGTGTGGAACCGGCAAGAGATGTCGTGCGGTGTCCCACAGGGATCGGTCCTGGGGCCGCATCTGTGGGACATCGGATACGACTGGGTGCTGCGCGCCGACCTCCCTAGCGGCGTCAGCGTAGTGTGCTATGCTGACGACACGTTGGTCCTGGCGCAGGGGAGGTCGCACCAGGCGGCGGACGAAGTAGCGGCACGCGGGGTTGCGACAATCGTCGAAAGGATCCGGCAATTGGGACTCGAGGCGGCCCTGAACAAGCCACAATTGCGGCGATAAGTCCCCTCTTTGAGGAGTGGCTAGAGAGGCGCCACAGCGTCCTCACCTTCCGCCTGACGCAGGTCCTCACCGGACACGGCAGCTTCGGGAGGTTCCTGTGTCAGATAAGGCGGGAGGAAACGCCCGGGTGTCACCACTGTGTGGATCGCCCGGAGGACACGGTGGAGCATACGGTGGAGGTCCGCCCGGCTTGGGCAGAGCACCGCCGTGTTCTCGTGGAGGCGATCGGTGGCAGAGACCTCTCGCGTCCGGCCCTGGTTCAGGCCATGATACGGAGCGAGAGGGCATGGGCAGCCGTCATCTCCTTCTGCGAAGCAGTAATGCTCGCGAAGGAGGAGGTGGGACGGTAGAGGGAAAGGCATGTTTCGCGCCCTCTTGCCCCTAGCCGCCACAGGAGACGCCCTGGGCGTCGGGAATCCCGGGCGGATTTCCGGCCACCGTAGGCGCGGGATTGCGGACGGTGAGCAATGGGTAGCTCACCGACCGGTAAGGACCTGGCCTGGGTCGACGGCGCGTTGTATTCCACACGCGCCTCAAAGAGATGTCATCAGCACAAAGGTAGGGGTCCACTAGGGCCGATGCCTGCCGGGGTCGCGGAAAGGTACTTATGGGTCACCGAGGCCCCCGCAACACAGGCAACAGGAAGGAATACGGGTGGGTTTTAGTCAGTAAGAGTCTGACACACCCTCCCGCTCCACCCAGAGCCGGAGAAGTTATTTGATGATTTCCCAACCTCAAAAAAAAAAAAAAGCCTCATCTTTAAATCACGCATAAAATTATCCTAAATATCTGAAGTGGATACTTAAAGGTATTCTTGAATGTCAAACGTTTGATTTGTGTCTGAGCAAACCCGTACATTTTGTATTGTTTAGTTTTAATGCTTGCACTCACGATGCGGTACATCGCGTTCGATTTGTCAATTAATTACTTTAGTACCAATAAATCCGTGTACCAGTAAACATCGTTTTACTTAATCAAATTCCCTAGCCTGGGTCGCGGCGCGGTACATTTTAACAGTAACTTTAACATTAACAAACAAGGTGTAAGGTAACCACCGTACATCTTTATGGTCCTTCGAGCCTTTAAGCGGGATCATTAACGCGAACAATCAAGTGGACTTTGAGTCAGTTCGTGTGAGTGGTTCCATACCAGCAGCAGCTGTGGAGTTGCAGTTCAGGGAGTAAACAGCAGCCTTGAGCGCAATCAACAACGCCCACCATACAGCAGAAGCAAAGTAAGCTTTCCCTTTTATTGCTTGACCTAACAATATCAGCCTAACAATGGAGGATCTTCTGGCCAACCAGAAACAAATCATGGTAGCCAAGAACCAACTTTTATCAAACTTTAAGAAGGATGTTCAAGAATGCAAAACTCCTAGTTAGGAGTTTTGCGTTCTTGAACATGGTGATGGATCTTATCTTAACATGCGAGCTTTGATTGATCAGGGTTCCCAAACTTCACTCATTACCGAAAATGCGGCGCAACAATTGGGACTGCCCCGTCAACGATGCAAGGGCATAATAACCGGTATAGGAGCCAAGGATAATGCCTGCAAGGGAGTTATCATCATAACATCAAACGTAGATTGGAAACTTTAGACTCCTACTGGCAGGAGTTTCAATCTATGCACGATCAGTTAAACCCTTTTTGCAATAAATCGATTGAGTATTTTGCATTGAATCACTATCAACAAACTCATGGTTTCTATCTTTCGACGCGCGAAACTATCAAAGGTGCAGGAGTACCGTCTATTTTAAGACCCGCAGCACCGTTAGTCCAGGGCCGGTGTGGATGGGATTCTTAAGAACAGGAATGCCGAGGAGAGCGAAGCTAAGACCTTTCTTGAGGCGCCGAAATTCAAGTCTCAAGGCACCAACAGCAAGTTGGACGAATTACTGAAGAAGCAGACTATCAACTTTAAGGCTTTCAATCGAACTGTGGCGAACATCAACGTCGATGCCATAACTGAGAAATGGGAGTTTCAAGAAACTTTGAAAACATTGGAAACGTGGTGGTCTGCCATTGACACGCTTCACTGGGAGTTGGATGGTGAACTCGACGGGCAAGATGATTCGTATGTGGACAAGTTACCTCGTATGAAATGACGTACAACAACATGGAAGAAGTCTCTGAACAGCAAATTGCGGTCTGTATCACACCGAGAATATTCTACACCAAAGATGAAAGTGCCTACGTTTAATGTCCATCATCAACCCTGGGTATCCTTTAAAGACTTGTTCACGGAGGCTATCCACAACAATCCGTCGCTCTCTCAAGCTCAAAAGATGCAGTTCCTTAAACCTAAACTGAAATGGGAAGCCGAAGGCTTAATACATCATCTTCAGATCAGCTCTGAAAACTATTCAACATGTTGGGGAAATCTTTAATCATAGATATAACAACAAACTGCTTATATTCACCTCATATATGAATACTCTAACCAACCTTCCGGTCATGCAACAAGCCTCAGTCTACCATGTAAAATGCATCCACGATACAACCATCGAATGTGTTAACGCTATTAAGAACATGGAAGCAGACGTAGGCATATGGGACCCCGTAATTTGCTATTTGATGTCGAACAAATTAGATGCTAACACGCATTCCGAATACATCGCATCTCTTAAGCAACCTCGTGAACTGCCCATTTTATCAGACTTTTTGGACTTCCTGGAAGCCAAGTTTACGAGTATGGAGTCATCCCGGCGTAAACAAGACCAGAAATCTCCAAATTCCAATGAAAAATCAGCTAAAGATAACAATTTTAATAACAAAAATATCAATCGTAATTCGAAACAATCCTATTCGAGTAACAAAAATGTTTCGAAATCGAACGGAAAATTTCACAATAAACGGACTTGCCCATTATGCAAAAATGGTCATGGATTATTCCACTGTGAACAATATATTGGATTGTCCACAATCGACAAAAAACTATTTGTCAACCAGCTTTGCGAAAATTGCCTTTTTAGTCATAAAGGTAAAGAATGCATTTCAAAAAGGTGCCATGAGTGCGATGGAAGTCATAACACGATACTTCACGATGCATTTGCGCAATCCGCAAACACATCGCCTAACCAAGCAATACCTAAAACTGGAAAGGCCCGTACTTTGCCTGAGCAAAATCAGCAACTTAGTACTCACGTGGCTCAACAACGTGAGAAAGCGGAAAAAATATTGTCCACAGCCGTAATTAAGGTCCAAAAATGTGATGGATCTTATCTTAACATGCGAGCTTTGATTGATCAGGGTTCCCAAACTTCACTCATTACCGAAAATGCGGCGCAACAATTGGGACTGCCCCGTCAACGATGCAAGGGCATAATAACCGGTATAGGAGCCAAGGATAATGCCTGCAAGGGAGTTATCATCATAAACTGCTCATCAAGAAGAGTGTCTTATTCTTTTAACACTGATGTTTTCATCATGAAAACTTTACCAAAAAATTTGCCAACTTATACCTTTGCTAAGCCCACGTGGTCTTAGAAAACATAGAACTTGCAGATCCTGACTATTACGTCAGTCGTCCGGTAGATATTTTATTTGCCGCTGACATCTATTCAAACATTATTATGGAGGGAATCTGCAGACTTGAACAAACAACACCCATTGCCCAACAGACTCGTCTTGGGTGGATCGTGTGCGGCAACGTAAACATACTGCAATGCAAAGTCGTGCAGTTTGATATTAACCAGTTGCAAAAATTTTAGGAAACGGAGGAAATTGCAGAGTCCACTTCGCTTTCATCAGATGATCAAGTGTGTATGCAAATTTACAGCTCAACAACAAATAGATTGCTAGATGGAAGATATGTAGTAAGGCTCCATCTGAAAACAAATTTTGAAGAACAATTGGGGAACTCGAAATCAAAGGCCATAGCACAATTTGGTCATTTGGAACGTAAATTAATTAAAAATGAAAACATCGCAAAAGAGTATAAAACTTTCATTGACCTAGCGTTAGGACATATGAAACCAGCTATTTGTAACACGAAACTCGAATGTTACATGCCCCATCACTGTGTACTACGTGATTCTTCAACGACTCACTTCGAGTCGTTTTTAAGCCTCATCAAAAACATCAAGTGGCCAAAGTTTAAATGATCTCATGCACAAGGGCCCAAATCTGCAACAACACCTTCAGTCATTGATACTTAAGTGGAGACAGTATCAATTTGCCTTCACCGCAGACATCGAAAAGATGTTCCGCCAAATTTTGGTCCATAATTAAGATCAGAGCCTACAAAAAATCGTATGGAGAAATAGTCCCAGAGATAAACTACAAGAATATCGGCTGACCACGGTCACATATGGGACTAAAGCGGTTCCTTTCCTCGCAATGATGGCGCTAAAACAGCTAGCGAACGACGAACGCTCCGAATATCAAGAAGCATCTAAAGTCCTCGAGGAGTCATTCTACATGGATGACCTTATCCATGGTACTCACAGCATAAAAGCGGCACGCCAACTTCAACAAGATTTAATTGAACTCCTGAAACGCGGGGGATTCAATCTAAGAAAATGGGCTTTAAATGATCCACATTTACTGCACGATGAAGTCCCATGCCAACAACAAAGCAAAAGCTTTCGACAGCCGGAGTCTACTAAAACACTAGGACTTCGCTGGAGCTCTGTAAAGGATAACTTTACATTTGAGCCGAAAATTGATTCAGCAGTCAACAAGGAAAAAAAAAGATCCAAAAAGATCCGTGCTATCCGATATCTCTAAGTTCTTTGACCCTTTGGGGTGGCTCACACCTACAACAACAAAACTCAAAATTTGATTTCAACGAATTTGGACTTCACAAATTCAGTGGGATGAGCAGATACCTAAAGATATTTTTGAAGAATGGAATAAACTTAAGGCGGATATCGATCAAATAAGTCAGGTTCAAATACCAAGATGGTTAGGCACAAAACCCGAACAAAGAGTCGAGTTACATGGTTTCTGTGACTCGTCAATCGTCTTGGTAGCCGGAAAATAAAGAATAATCCCGGCTAACAAAAACATATCGTTGCCACGATTGGAGCTTTGCGGCGCTCATTAATTAGCTTAACTCATGGCTAAGGTCAAGGCTTCTTTAACTGACTACAAGATTGATATTTATGGCTGGATTGACTACAGCAGTACTGGGGTGGCTGCAAGGAGATCCAGGCCGTTGGCAAACCTTTGTTGCCAACAGAACACGATTTATAACTGAAATCAAGCCTTCTGCCTGCTGGCGGTACGTCAAGTCAGCCGAAAATCCTGCAGACTGCGCAAGTAGAGGCTTATCGATGTCACAATTGATTCAGCATCATTTATGGTGGCAGGGATCATCTTGGCTTCAAACATTTAAAGGTGATGAAGGAATTGAAGAAATAATCTACACAACAACATTAGAAACCAAACCCCAGAAGCAAGTAAACACTGTCATGAAACAAACAGAAGACGACAGTATAATCATGAAATTGTTGAAGTTCTTTTACCAAAGTTGTACACATTTTAGCATTGGTGTGCAGGTGTATAACAAGCAAGCAAAACAATAAACAAACTTCGTATCTTACGCTAGAAGAGATAAGAAAAGCTAAAATTAAGATCATAAAGCAAGTACAGCAGCAAGAGTTTGCAGAAGAAATTAAAAGCTTAAGAGGCAAAGGAAAGCTTAGCAACAAAAGCAGAATACTAAATCTAAATCCATTTTTGGATAACTTTGGGCTTCTCCGTGTCGGGCAAAGGTTAAGAAATGCTCATATCCATGCAAACGTGCAACATCCTATAATCATTCCACAGCGAGAACGTTTAACAGAGCTTCTTATAGAACATACACACAAGTGTACCTCCTGCCGGAGGCTCTATGCGGGGGTCGTGCGGTCCATGGCCCTCTACGGGGCTCCTGTATGGGCGCGCTCTCTGGCGCTGCGGCCAGCCCGCCGGTTGAGCGCGGCACAAAGGGTCATGGCCATCCGGCCCTGGTTCAGGCCATCACAGGAGACAGTGCGGTATCCCCGGACCATCGTCCGGGGATACCGCACTGTCTCCTGTGAGGCAGCAAGCCTCCTTGCCGGATTGCCGCCATGGGATCTGGAGGCAAAAGTCCTCGCGCACGTATGGGAGTGGCGCGAGGAGGCAAAACGTCGGGCGTAAGCCCGCTGCTGCGAGAAATCGCGGCATAGCGGACGGAGCTCCGGCGGGATCTCATGGCATCATGGAGAGTACGGTTGTGCGACAACCGTACTCTCCATGATGCCAGATGCCCAGTGCTGGGCACGCCACAATTGCGGCGATAAGTCCTCTCGGCCGAAGTAGCGGCACGCGGGGTTGCGACAATCGTCGAAAGGATCCGGCAATTGGGACTCGAGGTGGCCCTGCACAAGCCACAATTGCGGCGATAAGTCCCCTCTTTGAGGAGTGGCTAGAGGGGTGCCACGGCGTCCTCACCTTCCGCCTGACGCATCCTCACCGGACACGGCAGCTTCGGGAGGTTCCTGTGTCGGATAAGGCGGGAGGAAACGCCCGGGTGTCACCACTGCGTGGATCGCCCGGAGGACACGGTGGAGCATACGGTGGAGGTCTGCCCGGCTTGGGTAGAGCACCGCCGTGTCCTCGTGGAGGCGATCGGTGGCAGAGACCTCTCGCGTCCGGCCCTGGTTCAGGCCAAAGTACGGAGCGAGAGGGTATGGGCAGCCGTCACCTCCTTCTGCGAAGCAGTAATGCTCGCGAAGGAGGAGGCGGGACGGTTGAGGGAAAGGCATGTTTCACGCCCTCTTGCCCTGGGCGTCGGGAATCCCGGGCGGATTTCCGGCCACCTTAGGCGCACCGTCCGGCGCGTTGTATTCCACGCGCGCCTCAAAGAGATGTCATCAGCACAAAGGTAGGGGTCCACTAAGGCCGATGCCTGCCGGGGTCGCGGGAAGGTACTTATGGGTCACCGAGGCCCCCGCAACACAGGCAACAGAAAGGAATACGGGTGGGTTTTAGTCAGTAAGAGTCTGACACACCTTCCCGCTCCGCCCAGAGCGGGAGAAGCTATTTGATGATTTCCCATCCAAAAATAAAAAAGTGTTCCTTCCATGGCGGAGGCCGCTTGACATCAGGATTTATCCGACAAAAGTATTGGATTATAGGCGGAAATGAAGCAACGAAAAAGCAAATCCGCTTATGCGTTAAATGTAAAAAGCTAAGTCCTAGCAAGCATAACCAAATTATGGGTGACTTACCTGCAGCAAGGAGCAATCTATTTCGTCCGTTTGAACACACTGGAATAGATTTTACTGGGCACCTACTCCTTAAAGCCAACAAAGGCCGTGGTATAAAAACCACTAAAGGATATGGAGCTGTTTTCGTCTGCATGTCTTCAAAAGCAGTACATCTAGAGCTAGTCTCCGATCTTAGCACCTCGTCGTTCATCGCAGCTCTAAGAAGAATGGCAGTACGTAGAGGTACTCCGAGTCACATTTATAGTGACAATGGACGAAACTTTGTCGGAGCCAACAAGCAAATTCAACAAGAATACCAGGAACTGCAACAAATATTTAACAACGAACTTTTGGCTGAACTGACAGATATGGAAATCAACTGGCATTTCAATGCACCTATCTGGCCTTCCGCAGGCGGTCTTTGGGAGTCCGCAGTCAAAAGTTTCAAACATAAAATTAGAAGACTTGTCGGAGAGCAAAAGTTGACGTTCGAAGAGTTGTCAAAAGTCCTCACGCAAATCGAAGCATGCCTCAATTCTAGGCCTCTATGTCCTCTCACGGCAGATCCGGAGGACTTAAACTACTTAACTCTATCTCAATTTTTGACTGGCGGTTTGGCACTTACCCTAGTTGACACAGAAAGGAACTTAAGGACTAGGTGGCAGTTAACTCAAAGAATTTTCGCTGACATCTGGAAAAGATGGCGCTCTGAGTATCTAACACAACTAACAACAAGAAGCAAATGGCGACAGTCTCGTGAAAACATAAACCTAAACGACGTAGTCCTTTTGCACGATGACAATTTGCCTCCTGGAAAATGGTCTATGGGTAGGGTCGTCGATCTACATCACGGAGCTGGATTCGTTCGCGTTGTCAGCTTAAAAACGAAGAACGGCATTCTTAAAAGACCAATTACCAAAATATCAATTTTGCCTGTAAACCAAAATCGATCAGACTCGTCTGAAAAAATCCAGAAAGGGTTGAAAACAAACAGCGAAGAAATAAAACCTCAAAGGAAATCGAAGAGAGTTAGCGTAATAACATTATTTACATCTTTATTATTTTTTATGACAATCGTAACAGGAGGACATTGCGATTTCCAAACAACAAGATTTAGACCTAATCAGTCTTTATTTCGATAAATTTAATTATCTAGCATGCAAATTTTACGGGACGAGTGGAAGCTCATTATCTACTACGATATGCAGCCTTATTGGGAACGCATAACAGCTCTCAACAAATACACGAAGTCCCTAGAACAATCATGTACAACAATACGTAACATTATGAATTGCAATATCATATTACTAGAGCTGGTTCAAGGCTTCGGTGAACTTAAGTACTATAACCAGATGTTGATCGGTCAGCACTCGAACGGGCAGCACTCTAGACAGCGGTGCGGTCTTATCGACGGTGTCGGATATCTCGCGAATAGACTCTTCGGGGTATTAGATGCGAGATTCGCCGAACAATACCGCAAGGACATAACGTTTCTACGCGACAACCAACGTCATATTGCCTCTTACTGGATAACCAAACATCGATTATAGAGGTCGAATATAATCTTCTCAAACGAACAGAGCAAACCATGAACAGACAACATAAAATGGTTTCCCAACATATATTTTCCATTGAAAAAGCGCTAAACCAACTTCAATCCGAAACACAAAACATGTCTATTGTAAACGAGCTGACTGTCAGAGCTATTATAGGGAGCAACATGCTACATAGCTTGAAGTCTTTACAAAACACTTTGTTGGATACTATCACTGACATTTATCACGGTCAGTTTAATCCACATCTTTTGACTCCTGTACAACTGCAAGATCAGCTGAGTACCATCGCTAGTCAGCTCCCTAAGGACGTGAAATTGCCCGTAGACAACGTGCAGATGGATTTAAAGAAAATATATAAGCTTCTTAAAGTAAAGGCCTGGATGCTGGAAGAATATCTCATCTTTGAAATCAGGCTTCCTCTTATCAGTAGAGACGCCTTTGAGATATTAAAAATATTTTCCATACCTCAAGTCAAAGGAATTGATATGGTTAGCATCCAACCAATATCAAATTATGTGGCCATAAATTAGAAGAAGGATACCTACCTTACTATGACAGAGAAAACATTAACATCATGATATCAGATGCATATCTGTGTCATATTCAGAGACCTATTTATTACCTAAATGGGGATAAAGATTTCTGTCAAGAGAGAGTTTGAGAGTGAGACAAGGATCACTCCCTGCAAAAACAGCTGGTTTGAAAGTAACACAATTAACAACTACATCTATTTTTGTTGCGATCAATGTTCTTTACGTATAATGTGCGAGGATCAAGTTGCCAGTCATCAGCTGATCGGTGCGGGTCTTATTGCTATAGACAATGGGTGTATTATTAAAACGCAAGCATTTACTTTAATTGCACACAGACAACAGTCTAGCGAACTGAACATTAAACCTTATGTTTATACGCCACTGTTACCGCCGATAAATCATATTATGAACATTACGATCCCGCATATGATACCCATGAATGATTCAGAAACTGGCCAGAATCAAAAATGAATTTAACAGAGCTTGGCCGGAAAATTAAGATCATGAAAGATAACGCTGCTATAGCTGAAAGAATTTCTGTCCATGATATACACCACTACTCGCTGATATACATCATCGTCGGCATTGCGGGAATAGCGGGACTGGTGTACGCGTGCCGTCGCGTGCGCGCCTGGAGAGTGCCGGCCACACCAACGCAGGCGCCGACATCAGCGCAGGCACAGGGTGCGCCTGCGCCTCCTCTTCGCAATAACAACGACAACCCGTGCGTGATTATCGGTGACCGAGTGTTTTACCACAGTGTTAGTGAGTTAAATGACAACAATCAGAGCAGTGTTTTTAATCTCAATAGTGCGAAAGTGAATAAAGCTACGTCACCTATTTGCGTTCGTTAGTTATATTGGGTCAACATTAATTTTGTATAACAGTTATTATTTTTTGTATTTTCTTGAGACATTGTTTCAAATATTGTGATCTTTGATCTGTTAACATTTATTTAAATTTGTATCTTGTTAATTTCTCCTGATATATTAAATTAAACAATACAAAATGTACGGGTTTGCTCGTACAGCAAACCGTACATTTTGTATTGTTTAATTTTAATGCTGACGCTTGCACTCACGATGCGGTGCATCGCGTTCGATTTGTCAATTAATTACTTTAGTACCAATAAATCCGTGTAACACAGTAAACATCGTTTTACTTAATCAAATTCCCTAGCCTGGGTCGCGGCGCGGTACTCATAACATTTTAACAGTAACTTTAACATTAACAAACAAGGTGTAAGGAAGGAAACCACCGTACAATTTGGAATTCATATTGCGACCATTGGGTGCCTAAACGACATGGGCTTTGCATATAGGTGTTTAACACACATAGGGACTTTTTTGTAAGTCTATTTAAAGGTTTGTCACGACCGAAAGATTTTGTGGTAAACATGGACGTCCCGATTATTGCTTTGTAATAAACACCTTAAGCCTAAGGCTAAGGAAGAAGGTTACCGAGGCCCCTGGCATCACAGGCAACGGAAGGAATACGGGTGGGTTTTACTCCCAGAGCGGGAGTAAAACCCACCCGTATAATATTTGATGATTTCCCACCCAAAAAAAAAGCCTCATCTTCTGGAACCATGGAAACATCGAATAGTTATAAAAGTGTCTTTAAAAGATGTACTTACAGAAATAAATATAATTTATTAAATTGTTATGTCTAATGTGAAATAAACACAACACGATGAGTATAAACAAACTGTTTCATTTATGTATAATACAATTATTTATTTATTATAAAACTACAAATCAAAAGGAGTATGTAAGGATCGCAGCAGGTGCCGTTCTAAAGTTTCTGCCTACCCCCATGGTAAGACGGCGTGAGTTTATGTATGTGTGTACTAATCTTAAGTATCAATAAATTGAAGTTGGATTAAAATTAAATTAAATTTAATTCCGCTATTAAAATTATTGCTCTAAAGCGAACGGATCAAAGTGGGTAAGTCTAACTATAAAGAGAGCGAATTCCTGTATCTGACGGAGTACCACAGGGCAGCATCTTGGGACCCACTTTATTTCTCGTATATATCAACGATCTTACAAACCTAAGTATACAAGAGGCGAAATAATCTCATATGCGGATGATACTGCTCTTCTCTTCTCTGCCGAAAATTGGAATGAGATCTTCGATGCTGGCCAGGTCGGTTTCGATATGGTTCAAGAGTGGTTATATAGCAATATCCTAACCCTTAACCTTGAAAAAAAAATACCTAGCGTTTTCTATCCGCCAAAAAACTGGAATCAATAAAGAGCACCACATTATTCCACACAAATGTGTCTCCAAAGCAAACTGCAGTTGGAAACCGCTAGAGTGCGTTGATAAAATGAAATACCTGGTGTTGTGTACAAGCAGGATGTATGTGTGCAGCGATGCGCGGCCACATAGGCTGCCTGCGCAGACGATGCCGCGCAGCGCCCCGCGCCCCCCGCATGGTCTCGCGCACGCGTTTCTCAAATAAAGCGTCGGTGCTCAGTGCGTTCACAGCCCGGCCTAGTTTCACTTGTATCCCCGTGTCCCGTATCTAACAGTGGCGACGAGAGCGACCCACGCTATATCACGATGGCTCAGTTTAATTTCGGCATATTAAGTAATTTTGACCACACAGTGCACGAATGGCAGGCGTACAATATTCGCCTACGACAATGGTTCGTTGCAAACGATATTTCGGTAAAAAACGACGCAACTGGTTCAAGACGTATTTTCAGAGACGTATTTTCAGATAAATTAGGTAAATTCAATAAATTCGAGGTCAAAATACGTTTAAAAGATGATACAGTGCCAATATTTTTCATAGCGCGTCCCACCGCTTTTGCATTGCGAGACAAGGTAGATAAAGAGATTAACCTTAAGCCTTGTAAACTTAGGTATACAACAGGTTGAGCACTCGGAGTATGCATCACCCGTAGTGCCAGTATTAAAACGGAATAGAAGTGTTAGGCTGTGTGCAGACTATTCTGTAACCATAAATAAAGAACTTGTTGTAGAACAATACCCGTTGCCTGCAGTCCACGAGCTGTTTTCAAAATTGCACGGAGGTCTTCTCAAAGTTAGACCTGTCCATGGCCTATAATCAATTTGTTTTAGACGAAGACTCACAAAAGATTACATGCATAAATACTCACCGCGGATTGTTTCAGTATACACGTATGGTTTTTGGTTTAACCAGCGCACCGTCTAATTTTCAGCGCGCAATGGAAAACGTATTTTCTGGTATGGACGGTGTGTTATGTCTTTTAGACGATGTCCTTATCACAGCCGATGGACCGAGTTTACATTTACAATGGTTGACGGCAGTGTTACAGAGGTTGCAAGATGCGGGACTAACCTTGCAAAAAGAAAAGTGCGATTTTTTTTAATGAAATCAAATCAAAAAAACTTAGGGTATGTAATTAACAAAGATGGGTTAAAAATATCATCAGATAAAGTAATAGCAATTGAGAAATCCCCAGTGCCCACAGATATAGGCAAACTTCAAACATTTTTAGGATTAGTAAATTATTACCGTAATTTAATGTACCTAAGGCGTCCGAAATTTTAAGTTTCTTATACGATCTTCTAAGGAAGGGTGTTAAATGGCACTGGGCCGACGAACATCAAAACATCAAAGAGCATTAGTCGAAATAAAAAAGATTTAACGTCGGATCAGGTGTTAGCGCATTTCGACCCCAATGCAAAGTTAATCCTCACAGTGGACGCTTCACCTATTGGGTTAGGTGCGATTTTATCGCAAAGCGATAAGGATGGATGCGAGCGTCCTAATTCATTTGCGTCCCGCACTCTAAACACACACTCTTAACACAGCTGAAAAACGTTATTTTCAGATTCAGAAAGAGGCAACCGCAATTATTTTTGGAGTTGGAAGATTTCATCAGTACCTACTTGTACGGTAAGTCAGACCCGTTCATCCTTCGCACCGACCACAAGCCTTTAATTTCAATTTTTGGCCCGCACAAAGATATACCGGAGGTTTCGGCAAACCGATTACAACGATACGCGTTGTTCCTCAGCCCATATAATTATAAAATTAAATACGTTCATAGCGAGAATAACAGCGCGGAATATTTATCCCGTGCAAGTCTTCCCGACAACGATAAGCAGTCGCGGTCAACGACCGCCGCGAACAGCGAACAGGGGGACAGTGCTCAGCACGCTGCCGCCCCGATTGATCGCGCGTCATATATGTTCACTTCGTAATAGACGGACATATGCCAGTTACGCGGTATGAATTACGCAAGGAGAGGCGTTTCTGATGAGAATTTAAAACCGTTCCACGCATGCAGGAATCAATTATCTTATGAAGACGGCTGTGTTATGAGCCATAAATAGGTTTTACCAGAAAGGCTAAAAATGAAAATATTAAACAAACGTCATACTTCCCACCTGAGAATTGTAAAAACAAAGGCCGAAGCTCGTTCCCGTTTCTGGTTTCCGGGTATTGAAAAAGAAGCAGAAACTATGATTAACTCTTGTAGTGTTTGCATACATTTACGACCAACCCCTCCGCGCGCCCCGCTTGCCATACCCACCACAACCATTCTACTGGTTGCATATAGATTTCTTGGGATAGACATTATTTAATTGTAGTAGATGCATACACGAAATGGGTGGAAGTTTACGATATGTGTGGTTCAACGACCTCATCAGCTGCAGTAGAAAAACTATACGAGTTTGTATCAATGTTCGGGTTACCAAATACAATTGTAAGCGATAACGGCACGGCTTTCACGTCACAAGATTTTAAACAGTTTTGTACAATTAACGGGATTGTGCACGTGCACGGTCCCGTTTTATAGGGATTATCCCCAAGTATAGGGCGGTGACTCACCGCCCTATAATCCTGCGAGCAATGGCCAGGCCGAGAGTTAGGTACGTACAGATCGCAAAAAGAGTATTAAATCCTACGGGATTTAATACCCTTTTTGCGATCTTTGCGTAACTCTGGATCTGTTAGTCGATAAAATACATTTTATCGACTAACAGCCAAAAATACACTAGGGTCAAACTGTTAAAATATCTTTTTGATTACAGGAATTCAGTACATTTAGTGACAGGGTTCTCTCCGGCTTAATTAGTTTTTGGTCACAAGCTAAGGATCAAGGTTGGAATTCTTGTCGCCAAAACCGCTGTCGTCACCTTCCAACGCGTCACTGGACAGCACAGTGAAATCTAAACAGTGTTTGCAGAGTAAATTCTATGGCGGTAAAAATACACAATTTTTTTAAAACGGGTACGAAGTTTTATACAAAAACAAATAACAATAAAGAAAAGTTCACATGGTTTAAAGGCACAGTAATAGACAGGAGTGGTAGAGTTGTGTATTTAATTTCCGATCATTTAACAGGGAGTGTTGTGAGTGTAATAAAAAAACACAAAAACCAGATTGTGTTATTTAAGGGCAACAGCAATGTACAACGAAGTTGGAACACTGGCGAATTAGAGGATGATGATGACGAGGACATATCATCAGCCGCACCACCAAGCCCCCAACCCGCGTCTCAAGCTGACACCGCGGAGGAGGGCGGACAGGGTGTAAATACGCCACCAACGGCGCCGATCTCACCGCCCGCGCTTGTGCCGCCCGGCCGTCACGGTAAGATGTTGCGCCAGCTTCCAAAGGAGGACTATAGAAACCTTGCGTTAGGCATGTGACCAGTGGATGGCATAATTTTGTACATGTATGTTATCGTAAGGACCTTTAAGTACTTTAGTATTATTATTATGTAGGTATTTAATCCTGCTACTATGCTGTGCTATTGTATCTTTAGAAATAAGGTTGGGAGATGTTTTATACAAGCAGGTGTGTAGCGATGCGCGGCCACATAGGCTGCCTGCGCAGACGACGCCGCGCAGTACCCCGCGCCCCCGCATCGGTCTCGCGCACGCTTGTCTCAAATAAAGCGTCAGTGCCTTCACAGTCCGCCCTAGTTTCACTTGAATCCCCGTGTCCTTGTCTTCTAACATTTGGGTATACAGTTGACTGCAATTTAAACTTTAAAGAGCATATTAAGCTCTTGTCTTCTAGGGTACGCAAACTTAACTACGTCTTCAAAAATCTTAGGCACGTCACAGATGCGACTCTATTAACAAAATATTTACCTTGCTTTGTGCCAGTCCATCATTTCATACTGCATATTATCCTGGGGTGGAGCTCCTAAAACTACCACCAAGTGCTTAGAAATTGCTCAACGAGCGATACTGAAAGTGAGCAATTTCGAACCGATATTGTTCCCGACAAGAACACTTTATCAGTTCTGCCAAGTCCCTACTGTTAGGCAATTGTTCATAGAAAGAATTGTTTTGAAGAAACACAGTAAACTCGTTTATGATCCAATACTGACGAACAAGCGCCGAAAGCAGGAGGTATGTACACGATCCTATGAGCCAAAAACATCTTTCATAGGAAGATTTTACACTGTTATTGCTCCTTATCTTTACAATAAAATAAATAAAGAACTTCATAATTATCCGCTCAATAAATCTTTGTGTAAGAAGAAGGTGCATAACCACCTAATTGTCCTTTCCTAAGACCCCCAACACCTTTCACTACTCAACACTTACACAAAATCACGCGCGTATACATACACATACAGCAGACACACTCATTTTTATATTCTTTCATTTTTTTTTATGAACATTCATTGATGCATCTTTTTGCATGTCTATGAGGCTAATATGTATTATTGTCAGTTTTGAGGGGTCTGGCGCTGTATGCCGAGATACAGGACTCGTCCGAGTTCGGCTACAGATGCTCCCATGTTATATAATCCCTATTACAAAACCTATAAGTATGTGTAATCTGTTGTATTATTTTTGGTAAAATAAAAAAAAAAATATTATTATTTATCATTAAGTTTGTCCTTCAACCCAGAAGGAAAGTTTTTAACACGGAACTTATTAAAAAAAAAACCTTTTTTATTAATAAGTATTTTACTTTTAATGTCGATTGACACTGATTTTCAATGTCATGACCGTCATGACCCGCCCAACAATAGAAAAATCGTTACTGAATGAGGTTTTTTTAGAAATGTTTTAAAATTATTTGAAAGACGGCTGTAGACACCTCCGCTAGGAGTAATAGTGTTCTGGGGTAGACACGGTCCAAATCATCCAGAATGTGGATTCTCACGTATATGCAGAAATCTTTCAGGTAAGTACGCAATGTGCATGGCGTGCTATGCAAAGCGATTTAATATAAATTTCAATGTCTTTGGTGCTACGCCGCGCGCCGGTCGTCGTATTCTAAATCGAAACTTGTTTGTTCGAATTTCTTTACTTCGACTATTGATGTAAATTGAAGATTCGACGCGTTTTCTTAACATTTTCGTACTGCGATGCTATGTTACATCGATGAATATCGATGCAATACGCATAGAAGTATCAATTCATATTCGCACCTACCTATCGTTACCTACATCGAACAAAAAAGCTGATGTTACAAGGCATCGCAGTAAGAAACTCTCGAGGAAAGAAAATTGAACAAACAACCCAAGAATAAAAATAAGTCACTTAGGTAACTTACATTAAGGATAATCTATATTAAGGTCGCTGTTTGTAAGAAGGTGCATTCTGAAAGTTGGTAATGCGGAACGCCGCGCGCCGCCGCCCTGTCATTTTAAACTTTTGTGATTTTAACGATTATAATTCTGTACATACATATTATTTAAAGAATTAAGTATAACCATTAAAATCACATTTCACCATAACGTATTAAAGTGCAAAATGACAGCTATCTACGGTTTTTATTGTTACTGCCGCGAATCCTATTCTGATCAACATACAAATACAACCTGACCCGGCCTGGCAAATCGCAAAATGAGTAAGAAGTTTTGAATTTCGCGGGCTACCTTGTCGCTTCCCCCATAATCAATATTAGGTACTAAATTAAATTATGAAATGTCGCTCTATAATGCACTAAAATATCGCTTATAAATTGCAATCATTAAAATAACACCTAATTCATACAATATTTTAGTGAATTATAGGTAGAGCGGTTTAGCATCTCAAGGGTGTGAAATAGGGCTGTAATGATAACATTGGTTGTTCAATCTCTACAGGGATGATCAGACAGATTTGAAAGGGAGTGATGAGTTGTCTGTCAAATGCCTTCTTTACGCAGATGATCAAGTTCTACTTGCATCATCAGCAGAACAGTTGCAAAACTCTGTGACTATGATAAATGAAGCATTTAAGATAAAAAGGATGAATATAAATGTGAACAAGAGGAAGGTGATGGTGTGTGAATCAGAAGAGACTAAATAGGTGTGTGTCTGACACATGCAAATTAATGATAAGAGTGTGGAGCTAGTGAATGTGTACATATATATATGTAAGGAGAGTGACGCTGGAAACAAGGTGAATGGTTGAGACCAACCAGCCGATGTCCAAAACACCTGACTAGCTATTCTCAATGGTGTGCTGATGTCTACACTTATGTATGGAAGTGAATGTAGGGGTGGCAAAAGAGACATTAAGTAGAATAAATGCGTTGCGAAATATGTGTGGTCTGACTTTCAATGACAGATTGAGGAAAGATTTGATAGGACAAGGAAACCGACGTAGTGCCAAAAATTGAAAAGAGTTTGCTTATATGGTTTTGTCATGTTGAGAGGATGAATGAAAGACGACTAACAAAAGTTATTTACAAGGTAACGGTAGGTAGAGGACGGTTTCGTTACAAAAATACTATCGCTGATAGATAGCGAATTCTTCCCGAGTGGCACTGGAGCGTCTTTCCAATTTATATAAGGCCAAAACGCAGCCATAGGAAACTGCTTGCGTATACATTGTAATGCTATTTTTGTTATTGTGGTTACACTGTATACACGAATTTCGTCTACGTTACAAACTACTACCTCACTTACACCTTTTTTTTTTTGGTTGGGAAATCATCAAATAACTTAGGACGAGGGTGTGTCAGACTCTTACTGACTAAAATCCATCCGGATTCCTTCCGTTGCCTGTTTTGCCAGGGGCCTCGGTAATCCTTTTAGACTTTCACGCGACCCCGGCAGGCACATCACTTACGCCTGAGAAGAGTTTTAAAGGTATCTATACTATAATAATAATACCCATCGCCATATCTCTACGTTGACATCGTGGTGGAGCTTGTGCGTTGCGAACTCTAGGTCTGTGCCGCTAGAGTTTACATCGCCGGAACGGATTTATGGTGAAGAGCCAGACCAAGAAAGATACAGAAACCCGCAGGGCAGCATGTGGCGAGCTGTTGGGCAGTAGCGACCCCACAGGCCCTATCTGGGAGAAGTCTTGTTCCTCATCTTTGACTTGCCTTTATTGACCGGCTGGAGTGAACACAGACAGAGCTCTCACCTCATTCTTGCCTTTATTGGCCGGCTTGAGTGGAGATTCGCAAGAGCAAACGTGCTCGGAGGAAGTTTTACAGTAAGTGCTGCTACTCGTAGTATCTTGACCCTCCTCCGGGCTCTGGGATTGTTCTGACACCCGTTGAATACCTCTCCACTCTTCATAAACACCCCAGGACATGTTGCCCTCTTGTCGTTACAACACTATGTGCCAGCGATAGTGTTCGGGGGCCCATTATTGAAAGTGCAAGTCACCCCCTGCCATTTCATCTGTTTATATTATATAACATTGATCGGGCAGGGGACATAGTTCTTCCATAGTTCAAGGTAACCAATCTACTACAGCCACCCATACCCATAAGGTCAATATGTGTTGTTATCATGCAATAGTCCTACACCAACCGGGAGTTTTCCTTGGGTACATTTGCATAGTGCGAACAGGGAAAATTGTCGGTTGGTGCCTCATTTCACTAAAAACGTCAAACGGGCCTCTGCGAGTTGGCTTTGGCCCCTCGTACGCCTTACATTCATCCAGGACCCCAGGGTCCCGAGAAATGTAAAAGACAACCAGTAATAATAAAGTCAACACGTCACGAAATACGTTTTCAAATAATATTTTTAGTTCAGTAATTTTAGATGCAGTTTGTTTTATTTTACTTGAAACCCCACAACAGGCCTTCAACCAAAATAATCCCGAAAAAAAAAAATAGCAAATGAACTATAATCTAGACTTTTATCGATAAAATAGAACGAATGCGTACATAAGAAAACGAAAAAATGTTTACGAGAGCAGCTGCAAAACGAGCACGCCCACCACTTCCGGACTCTTCGCTCAGCTCAGCTTCGCTGACGGCCGGTATCCAGCCCCACTGTGAGCGCTGTGACGACACGCCGCGATAGTTGCGACTTCGGGGCCATCCGGCCCTGAGCCGGGGCCCAGCTGCCGGTGGTTGTGTCAGCGCATGAGTGGACAAGTACGTCATGCGCACATATTACGGGTCTACATAGGGGGGACTAACCTCACTGCCTACCGTGTGATGCTGTCTCTGTTTCAGTAACTATAGCCGACTGTCAACGTCTCGGCCCAACGACTATCGGATCAGGTGCGGGTCATCCAACGCAATTATAGGTTGGACGATACCGCACTTGATAGGCTGCGTTCGGAGGTACTGAGCAACTACGGGTGGGCCAGAATAAAGTTCACTTTTCGTTGGCAAATAGATCGTTGACCGCAGGGGGTAGTGGGGTGTGATCGAGTCACGCGTCTCTCGCAATTTTAGTCGCCATGAGTTAGTTCATGGGAGAGCATCGCGCGTTCGCTGTTCAAGCGTTTTACGACAATGGTCATTCTTACATTACTGTGCGGCGTATGTTCAGAGTTAAATTCAATTTAAGGAGTAGGCAGTGTCCTAGCACTCAGTTACTTAACTGAAGAGGTTCCAAAAAACTGGTTCGACGCTACCAATGAGACGTCAAGGTCGCTCCCGTACTACACGCACTGCTTACGCCATATTTCCACTCGGTCATGAGCGAGATGACTGGTACACCTTCATACGGTCACTTTGATAGCGAGCGCTTCAATCAACCAGTTCAGCTCGCGAACAACTGTCAGTTCAACTCAACGCTCCGCTTGGGTGGCCACCTAGCTTATTACCTCAAGCGCGCCGGGAACTCAATATAAACGGCAGTGTACTTCAGCCTGAAGATTGCCAAAACCGCAAAAAATAACCATTCGCTAGCGAATCGCGTGAAATTTAACCGTGCTCGCAGCCCGCTTTCATCATTTGAAGAACTCATAAAGTCTACCTACAAGACGACCGGAAGACCACAGGTTAGTGCCAGCTTGTTTCAAACTCTGTCGTGAGGGAATTTGGTGTATGCTTCAATCTCCGAATTGCATTACCCAAACCTCTTCATATAAATTAAAATATTTACATTCCGCTCAACCATTTTTTGGTCCTTCGAGCCGGATAATTATAACCTATACATATATAAATTACAGCTTTCCATATCAATCCATGTATATTATATTCCTAGAATCCTCATATTAATCTAGTTAGTTCATTAGAAACTATTTAACCTAATCCAATAACCATATTTTTCAATATCAAGTTACCTACATAATGCGTTTGTGACTTTGAACTAGAATTAACTAGAATCTTCGGTGTCCGCTGTCAAGGTCACGAATGAATGTGCATTCTCTCACGTGGGCCCATATACGACTATTATTCGTAACTTTACTGAATACTTAAAGGGATTTATTTGTTCAGCAACGTTATAAGTTAGCAGGTTCAGTTAGCTTCAGGATGGGTTCCGAATTAAAATTAAAAATTGTAACCGCGAAAAAGCAAGCTGCTTTTAGCAAAATAGAAAATTTCTACTGGTGTAAATACAAGAAGCACTCATGATTATTTGGCGTCAACTTCAAATGTAGACCAACT
The DNA here is from genome assembly GCA_905333075.3 of Atethmia centrago. NCBI lineage: Eukaryota > Metazoa > Arthropoda > Insecta > Lepidoptera > Noctuidae > Atethmia > Atethmia centrago. The sequence continues at coordinate 13,619,612 of HG995382.1, forward strand.
TTACAACGACTTCAATGGTTTTCTGTGACGAACATAATGAGCTTTTATTGAAGTTGGATCCAGATCATAAAATAAACTTTAACGATTGGAGTGCCTTTGAATCGTTATATGCTCAGGTAAAATATGTACGCATTAATTTAGTCGAATTGTCCAGTCCGCATAAATCGGATTCTCCATTAGCGGATATTCATGTTTGCAGACTGCCGGCTTTGGAGCTGATAAGCTTCTCAGGTCAACCAGACTCGTGGCCGTTATTTTATCAGTGTTTTAAAACTAATGTTCACGAGAACAAAGGTTTAACAAATGGGCAAAGGGTACAGTATTTAGTCAGCAAACTGAGCGGAAATGCACTAAACATATTCGCAGGGATATTACCTAATGAGGCTAATTATTCAACTATATGGAACTCATAACTAGATACCAAGACAAAAGATTGTTGGTTTCCATGTACTTAAATAACATATTGGATGTGAAACCAACATCTAATTCGTCAACGCAACTAAATAATTATGTCGAACGTATGAATTTCTCATGGTTGGCGCTCAAACAATTAGATATTAATGATTTATCTGATTTCATATTTACTCATCTAGCTTTAAAAAAGTTGGACTCGCAATTAGTTCAAAGTTTTGAACAATCTATTCGCGAGAAAGATATACCCACCAGTGTGGACTTAGTAAATTACATTCGTCAGCACATTAAAACATTATGGAACGATCATCTGTGGTTCAATAGTACTCCTCCAAATAACAAAGGTTTTGATTCTAAATCACGTACTCGCCTTAACGTTCAGAAAACTACACATAGTTTTGCCATCACGGACAATAATATTAATTCCACATCTACCTGCCTTTTTTGCAATAACTCTAATCACGAACATTTATACGAATGTTTTGAATTTAAAAAACTTGATGTTAAGGAGCGATTTAAGTTCATTAAAAATAACAGATTGTGTGTTAATTGTTTCAGTCATAAACATGCCACCTCTAAGTGTGGTTCTAAACATAAGTGTAGACGTTGTGATAAAACTCATCATTCGTTTTGCATTTTGATAGTCGTGAAGGAATTCTACAACAACCACAGTCTGGCATTATAGGCATTGGCAATAGCAATCCTGTGCCGATAATTTCTACAGACAGTATGAGGACTTCACAATCTGTATGTCTGCATACTGCGCTGCCGACAGCGACCTCTTCGCGCGCCGTGGTGAATGAACGTATTGGTATTGCTAACATCGTCGCGCCGCTGTCAATTAATGACAAAGTTTTTTCTTGTATTCAATTGAACAGTAAAATAGTTTTGCCTACCGCTCAGGTGTACGTACCGATAAATGGGAATCGTTTCATAATGAGATGCTTGGTGGATAGTGGGTCTCAAAATAATCTTATTACCTTCGATTGTTGTAAAAGATTAAAATTAAAAATTCAACCGCTTGTAAATTCATCATTAAAATCGGTGGGGTCAATATCTGCACCGATCCGAGGTTACGTAACTATTACGATATAATCGCGAGTGAGTGACGCTCAATTTGAGTTAACTTTGTTAGTGATTGATCATATCGCCGACTAGTTACCTACGCGCGTAATTCATGCCTCGGCGATGGACTACTTTAAAAACCTGCCATTTGCGGATGAATGCTGGAATGTACCCGGCAGTATAGATGCCATTCTAGGTACGCAAATGTTTGCATTCATTTTGTTAGGAGGCAAGGTTGTACCTCCAATTGTGTATCCACCAGCTGATTCTGCGGACATCACGCGCCCTTCTCCCCCACGCTTTAGAAACAACGCTTGGATACATTGTTATGCGTGAATTATCTTCAGTCAACCATAACAATTTATCTTGGTCCTTCGGTCCGCTACTTACCAACTTAAATGACGCAATTTTGAAATTTTGGGAAATTGAAGAGGTGCCTACTATTAAAAAGATTAGTCCGGAAAATCAAGTCTGTGAAGAACTTTATAAGTCCACTGTATCTAGACATCCCTGTGGAAGATATATTGTCTCGTTACCATTTAAGGGTGAACCTAACGCTTTAGGTAACTCGTTCATCCACGCTCAACGTAGACTGACGGTGTTAGAGCGTAAATTTAAATCGCTTCCCGCTTACAATAATGTTATTAATAACTATATAGATAAAGGTTACTTATCAGAAGTACCTTATTCTTCACCCGCTATAAATTAAGGTTATTTCATACCGCACCACGCTGTTGTTCGACCTGACAAGTCGACAACGAAAACACGCATCGTGTTGCATGCCAGCGCTAAAACTCATAGCGGCAAGTCGCTTAACGACTTGCTGCATATAGGGCCTAATTTGCTGGCAGATTTATTTTCGCTTTTGCTTAAATTTAGATATTTTAAAGTTGTAATAACCGCGGATATCCGTAAAATGTACCTTAGGATTTTATTGTCTGATGGGGACCGCAAATATAAAAAAATATTGTATCGCTTTAATGATTCCGAGCGTATTCGTATCCTACAGTTTAATTCCGTGGCGTTCGGCCTCCGTTCGAGTCCATTTTTAGCAATGCGGACAATCCACCAGTTGGCTGAGGACTATCGCGAAAGCTTCCCTCTCGCTGCAGAGGTTGTCATGAAAGAGTTGTACATGGATGATTTGACTACGTCCGTACATTCGGTCGATTATGGAGCTCGCTTAGCGGACGAATTGCTCGCTTTATTCAAAGCCGGATTTGATCTCGTCAAATGGGCGAGTAACTCTCAGGAACTGCTCAATTATTTGCCGGAGTCTTATCGGGCGGCGATCGAGTTCACAGATGATGATGAAACTCTGAAGGTTTTAGGTTTGAAATGGATACCTATCTCTGATGTGTTCTCGTTCGCCACGTCCGCTGAGACTGTGGGTATCACTAAACGTACTATACTCTCTACTATTGCTCGCTTGTTTGATGTGCTCGGGTTCGTCGCGCCTGTTATCCTTTACGCAAAGCTTCTAATTCAGGATCTTTGGGTCGCTAAGGTAGGATGGGATGAAAAACCTCTGGAATTTATTTCTGAAAGTTTTGCTAAATTCAAAAATGAATTACCGTTATTGTCTAACTTACAAATACCTCGCCACTTAGGGGTCGCGGCCGGCTGTGTGGTCAATCTGATTGCTTTCGGGGACGCTAGTATGAAGGCTTACGGCTGCGTCCTCTATTTACATGTAACAAACCCTAAAGGTGATATATCCTTTCATTTAGTGTGTGCTAAGTCCAAAGTGGCTCCACTGAAGACTGTATCACTAGCGAGGCTTGAATTGTGTGCTTCACTTCTTTTCGATAAACTTGTCAAACAGGTACATACTGTTTTCCATAACAGATATCCTGTGCAGGATATATTCGCTTTTAGTAATTCCATGATCGCTCTAGCATGGATTCATTCATCTCCTCATCGTTGGCACACATTCGTGGCCAACAGGAGAACTTACCTCCTGACCGCTTTCTCCATATAAATGGGATAGAAAATCCCAGTGACTGTTTGTCGAGAGGTTTATTACCATCTCAAATCATGAATCACCCGCTGTGGTGGCAAGGTCCACCCTGGATTCGCCACCCAATAGCTGAATGGCCAATTGCGACATTCGAACCATCCCGGGTTGAAGGTGCTATACCTGAAACCAAGTGCCCTGTTACTCTAACGGTCATTTCCAATATAGATTCATCGGTGCTCATTAAGCTTGCTCTGAGAATCTCATCTTGGAAGAAATTGTTACGCATAACGGTCTACGTCTTACGATTTCTACGTAAGTTACCTTCTGCTCCATTTATTCAAGTCTCTGACCTTGAAACCGCCGAACTTGTGATTCTTAGAGAATTGCAAGGCAAATATTTTGCTACTGAAATAAAAAATATTAAAAAGGGTAAGTTACCCTCACCTTCTTTAAGGAAGCTCGATCCGTTTATTGATGACAACGGATTACTTTGAGTTGGCGGTCGATTAACAAATGCTCATATACCCTACGCGAACCGTCATCCATTGTTGCTTCCCCGTCGTCACCATGTAATTAAACTTCTCGACTAAACGACTCCATCTAGCTTATTTTTTAATATGACGTGTAAAAGTGATTCTCATATCCTATTTACAGAATAAACAATTTCATTTCATTTCATTTCACTTGTTAATAGACGATTGTCACCAGTCTAATTGACATACCGGTTCACATCTTCTTACGAGTATGTCGTTATTAAGACCAAGATATTGGATCATTTCTGCTCGAAATATTATTCGACAGCGCATACGTCAATGCAATTTCTGTTTTAAGGTTTCACCTACTCATCCTACTCCTAGGATGTCCAGTCTCCCTCCTGCTCGCGTTCAAGAAGCCAAGGCTTTTACTCATACCGGAAATGATTACGCTGGGCCTATAAATATTACACTCATGCGCAGACGGGGTGTTAAAAGCCAGAAGGCTTATATTTGTCTCTTTGTATGTCTGACTATAAAGGCCATACATATAGAAATTGCCTCAGACCTGAGTTCAGAAACATTTCTGGACGCGTTCAAACGCTTCCTGTCTAGGCGCGGGCCAGTAACGGTTTTGTACTCGGACAACGGAACGAACTTCATAGAAGCAAAACGTCAATTGGACGAGTTATATACCTTTCTGTCTTCTAAATCGACTTCTACCGCCTTCCAAATGGAATTGAATAACCATAAAATTACGTGGCGTAACATTCCCGCTCGCGCTCCCTGGGGAGGGATATGGGAGAGCAACATAAAATGCATAAAAACTCATCTATATCGTTGCATTGGGCAGCAATTGCTGTGCTATGAGGAGTTGCTGACGGTGCTGACTCAGATTGAGTGTGTTCTGAATTCACGTCCCTTATGTTTGCTGTCTGACCAGCCACATACGATCCTAAGGCCCGCGCACTTTCTTAATACTACTCCTTTACAGTCGTTGCCTGCCTGTCAGGTAGACGCTTCTGTTCATAGTAGAAAGAAACTGTTAGATAGTTTGGTGCAGAGTTATTGGAAAAGATGGCATGTGGATTATTTACACACGCTTCAACTCAGGCAGAAATGGAATACCCCTGAAGCACCTATTCAGACAGGAACCCTTGTTCTTATTCATCAAGATGATTCACCGCCTCTTCGTTGGCCTACCGGCGTTGTTGAACAAATATATCCTGGAAGGGATGGAGTCGTTCGTGTAGCTCTAGTTCGCACGGCTTCTGGAACTTTCAAGCGTCCAGTAGTTAAGTTGTGCCCTCTGCTATCTCAATAAGTCAATTTAGTAATTAGCACAGTCAAAATTGCATTTATTGTAAATATATATTTATACTTACACTGTAATTTACACGCATTATATTTAAACTAATTTAAGATTCCTTCCCGCTTTAACCTAACATCCTTCTCTTATCAGTTCCTTTTTCCTGTCTTTCGAAAATCCTAAGAATTTTCAAAGGCGGGAGGATGCTTACGCCATATTTCCACTCGGTCATGAGCGAGATGACTGGTACACCTTCATACGATCACTTTGATAGCGAGCGCTTCAATCAACCAGTTCAGCTCGCGAACAACTGTTAGATCAAACTCAACGCTCCGCTTGGGTCGCCACCTAGCTTACTCGTATTACCTCAAGCGCGCCGGGAACTCAATATAAACGGCAGTGTACTTCAGCCTGAAGATTGCCAAAACCGCAAAAAATAACCATTCGCTAGCGAATCGCGTGAAATTTAACCGTGCTCGCAGCCCGCTTTCATCATTTGAAGAACTCATGCCGTCTTATTACAAAAAGCGGCTTAACTAAAAACCCAGGTTTAAACGTCTATAAACTACGGTTTAAACAAAAACCATATTACAAATAGTGGTTTTTCGAAAAACCATAGACCATATCATGGTCTAACGCTAAACCTCGGCGGCCCCTAGTTTAAACGATCGAATCATGGTCTAAATCGTATCTGTCAAAGTTTCTCTTTTAGGATAAAGCATCTTTTTCATTGTGTTGTGTTGTTTTTAACCCGAAAATGGATATTAACATTAATAAATATTTAGGATATTCAGTGACAGTGATTTAAGACTACTTACCCTAAACAATCCACGCCTGTGGGCCCCCCTATCCGTTTGTCAACTAGAATCAGTCTTTAAACCTTTACCGCCTAAAAACATTAGTTTTTTGCAAAATAAGATGATGAGACGTACCTTATAAGTGGAGTAGGTGCGACAACAATAAAAACCTAAGCATAATTTATTTATTTATTGAAATCCTTGCGGCTTTTCCGGGAATTGAATTCACGCAAGATACGAGTAGTATTAACGTCTAACGTTTTTAACATATCGGACTCTATGTATAATATCGATAAATTATCGAGCCTTTCTTGTATCATCTTTGTCCTTTTTTATTTTTTTTTATTTTGAAATGAACGTTCCGCTGAGCAATTTGTAATCTTATGCGATAAAAATATACGCAGGGCTGTTCCACATTAAGGAAAGCTGATTCAATTTTATCATCTTGTTTATACAATTGATGAGTTTGATGTAAACTTGTGTGAGCCGAATCACTGGGTCTTTTTTTTTTGCAAATAACTTCTCCCGCTCTGGGCGGAGCGGGAGGGTGTGTCAGGCTCTTACTGACTAAAATCCACCCATATTCCTTCCGTTGCCTGTGTTGCCAGGGGCCTCGGTAACCCTTTAGTACCTTCCCGCGACAACGGCAGGCATCGGCCCTAGTGGACCCTACACTTGTGCTGACGACATCTCTTTGAGGCGCGCGTGAAATACAACGCGCCGACGACCCGGGTCTGGTCCTTACCGGACGGTGAGCTACCCATTGCTCACCGTCCGCAAGCCCGCGCTTACGGTGGCCGGGAATCCGCCCGGGATTCCCAACGCCCAGGGCGTCTCCTGCGGCGGCTAGGGGCGTGAGTGGACTGCACGAAATTTGCCTTTCCTTCAACCGTCCCGCCTCCTTCGCGAGCATTACTGCTTCGCAGAAGGAGGTGACGGCTGCCCATGACATCTCACTCCGTACCATGGCCTGAACCAAGGCCGGACGCGAGAGATCTCTGCTACCGATCGCCTCCACGAGGACACGGCGGTGCTCTGCCCAAGCCGGGCAGTCCTCCACCGTATGATCCACCGTGTCCACCGGGTGATCCACACAGTGGTGACACCCGGGCGTTTCCTCCCGCCTTATGCGGCACAGGAACCTCCCGAAGCTGCCGTGTCCAGTGAGGACCTGCGTCAGGCGGAAGGTGAGGACGCCGTGGCGCCTCTCTAGCCAGTCCTCAAAGAGAGAACTTATCTCCGCAATTGTGGCGTGCCCAGCACTGGGTAGCGACAACCGTACTTTCCACGTCGCCATGAGATCCCGCCGGAGCTCCGTCCGCTGTGCCGCAATTTCTCGCTGAGTTAAGCCCCGGAGTTTCGCTTCCTCGCGCCACTCCCATACGTGCGCGAGGACTTTTGCCTCCAGATCCCATGGCGGCAATCCGGCAAGGAGGCTCGCTGCCAGGAGACCGTACAGTATCCCCGGACCAGCTGGATGGCCATGACCCTTTGGGCCGCGCTCAACCGGCGGGCTGGCCGCAGCGCCAGGGAGCGCGCCCACACAGGAGCCCCGTAAAGGGCCATGGACCGCAAGACCCCGCGTAGAGCCTCCGGCAGGAGGCGTTTGGACCCCCGAGATTGGGCAGGAGCGCTCCAGTTTGGGAGCCAAACGTCGGAAATGTTCCACGAAGTTTCACCGGCTGTCGAGGACGAGTCCCAGGTACTTCATCGTCGACTCGACGCAGATGTAAACCCCTCCTACCGTTATTTGGGATCCCGACGGTGGTGTGTTCCGAGGGCCATGAAAACACATGGCCTCGGACTTGTGCAGGGCCACCTCGAGTCCCAATTGCCGGATCCTTTCGACGATTGTCGCAACCCTGCGTGCCGCTACTTCGGCCGCCGCCTGGTGTGACCTCCCTTGCGCTAGGACCAACGTGTCGTCAGCGTAGCACACTAGGCTGACGCCGCTAGGGAGGCCGGCGCGCGGCACCCAGTCGTATCCGATGTCCCACAGATGCGGCCCCAGGACCGATCCTGTGGGACACCACACGACATCTCTTGCCGGTTCCACACTCCCTGGCGACCGGGGTAAATGACGGCCCTGTCCGTCAGATAGGCCTCGACCACACGACAGAGGTAGGTTGGCATCCGGTGGTACTGGAGTGCCTCCCTGATGCAACTCCAGGGCAGGGTATTGAAGGCATTGGCGATGTCTAGAGACACCGCCAAGACGACCCCACCCTGGGCAACAGCATTCCCCGTCGTCAGGGCTCGCACGCACATGATAGCGTCCACCGTAGAGCTCCCCCTGCGGAAACCAAACTGGCTCTCCGCCAAATCCGGCCCCACCCGCACCAGCTGGCTGACGACGCGGTCTGCAATGACTCTTTCAAAGAGCTTGCCCACCTCATCGAGCAGCACGATGGGCCGATAAGCGGACGGAGAGTCCGCAGGGCGCCCTGCCTTCAAACTCAAACTCAAACTCAAAGCATTTATTTCGAATAAACCAATTACAGGCACTTTTGAATTGTCAAGGGTTCGGTCAGTCAGTCAGAAAGATGAAGCTAGTTGCCCATTCCAAAGCGTAGTAGGTACCTATGGAGAAGAACAGGCAAGAAACTCCACGGACACTCTTTTAAATCAACGTATTATGGTTACAAAATATTGTTTACATCATTCATTTTGAAATTATACATGTGAGAACGATGCAAAAACGTCCGTAATAAAAAAAATTACAACAAAAAAAAAGCAATTCAAAAATTAAAATTAAAATAAGCCGTGGCAGCTAAGAGATGACCAGTCTCTACTGACGGCGCCCGTTCACGAACATGACGCGTGGATCAGTACCATTCAGCTCAACCATTTTGAAGGGAGCTAAATGATTCAACACACGCGCCACCATCAGCGAGATATTAGAGTGAGCACGACATACTCCCAGCCGCCAGAGCACATTCAAGTCAATGAAAGCTGTATCCAGTAAATGGCAGCTTTATAGTACATAGTACTCACATAACAATGTGCAGCTATACAATACTAAGAGATTGATGATTACTTCTTCATGAGGACCAGTTTACCCGTCTTCCAACGAAGCGGGAACTGGCCCTTCTCCAGGCATGCGCTTAGGAGCCCCTTAGTCGAGGCCCGAGAGCCTCCAAGGCCAGCACTCAGGCTTTCCCAGGTAAGCCGTCGGGTCCTGGGGAGGTATTTTTGGCATTCAGCCTACGTACCGCCACTCTCATCTCGACCTCGGTCACCTCCGCAGCATCGTCGTCATCATCGTCGTCGGCGGTGTGGTCCGCATCGGGCACCGCATTAGGTGGAGCCATGGGCCGGGCGGTGTGTTCCTCTCGCGAAGGGAACGTTGAGCGTTCATCACATCCCCCACAAGCTGGGGCCGGAGACTCTGCGTCAGCGGGGGAGCCCATGGGCGGAGTTTATCCCGCACCACTTTGTACGGGCGTCCCCACGGGTCCCTGTCCAGAGTCCCCAGCGACTCCTCGCGGGCCAACCCCCTGGCCCGCAGGATCTCCGCTTGGAGGGCGGTCTTCGCCACTCTGTACCCCTCGTACAGCTCCGCTTGAATGGCTTCCGTATCCGGAGGTCGAATACGGAGCCTGCGGTGCCTGGTGTATCGCCGTCGCGCAGCAACGCACGCACTACGCAGAGCCGTCAGCTCCTGCGACCACCAGTACACCTGGCGCGAGGCACGTCCAGGCTGGACCCGGGGCATTGCCACGTCATATATTTCGGACATGGCCTCCCGGAACCACTCCGCCTCGTCGTTGATGTCAGCAGGCCTGTCCGGTGGTGACACCCAGGCCTGCACGATCGAGGCTTCCAGGAGGAGCTCATAGTCCAGCTGCTTCAGCGCCCACCGCGGACCACTCGGGGCCCGTCGGACCGGCGCGTTCGAGGTCTGGGCGGAGACAACAAACCGGATATACCGGTGATCGGAATATGTCTCCACCCCCTCCATGACGCCTCCATGGCTGCGACAGAGCGGGGCTAGCGAATGAGATGTCCACCACTGATTCACCCCACAGCTGCACACACGTGGGGACAGAACCCCGGTTTAAGACGACTAGGCCTGTCTCCAGAGCCTAGTCCTCCACCATCCTGCCCCGTGTGTCCGTTAACCGGGAACCCCAAGCCAAATTCTTGGCATTGAAGTCCCCGAGGACGAACACTACTATGACGACTCTCAACTCCGCAACGGAGTTGTGGAACTCGGCAAGAGTTTGGTTCGGAGAGAAGTATACACCTACCACGACAATCGCCCCGAACCGTGCTGCTACGCAGCCCCGTCCTCTCTTGACGGCCTCGAGGGACGGAGTTGAACTTATTTTATCAAAACAAAACAAAATAAAACTTTACGTACCCAAGCAAACACAATATTATGAACAGAACTTGAATTAATTGTCGACAAACACACTCACACTAATTTGTGCTGTGTGACTCACACAGCACCTTAGATTTTTAGTTTACTGAAACTATTCACTTACTTATTAATTATCAAATTAATTGTATTACGTATGCATAGAAGCCGGCCGACACAATTACTCAAAAAACAAAACATTTGATTGACACGGATTTGCGGGGGCGCCAGGTCCGCGGGGAAGGGGTGGTTTGTGATTGGCTGATCGCAATTCCGGTGCATTCGAATTGCCAAATGCACTAGCGGGCAGCGAGCGGGCAAGCGGGAGCGGGTTATGACTCTAGGTCGGACTTTATGTCAACTTAAAACGCGCGAATTTTCAAATTAGTCCTAGAAACTTTTTTTGGTGTGGTTTTTGGTGACGTGAGAGTGAGACGTGATGTCCTAAGGACGGTTCTTTTTGTGCTTCTTCTGGTGCCCCCAGACGTGATGCCCGAGGCAGTTGCTTAATTTGATTAAGGGTTAATCCGTCACTGAGGATATTGAAGCCGCTGAGTTGTTGGGAACACCACCCTGACACAACATAAATCGTGTTCGTATCAATCCCTTCATAGAATTATCCGATGAAGATTTCAGGCAAAAGTATAGGTTTAATAAACTTTATGCGATGAAAATATAGGACTTACGAGTATTAGAGAAGATTTGACTAGAGAAGTGGTTTGCGTATTACGAAGCGATTTCATGTTCATCGAAGTAATTTATGTTTGTTTACTTTTTCCTCGGTACTCCAATTCTCAGATCGTTTTTTCTTTTGTTGGTCCATCACAACATAATATTAAAATTACTATAGAAGGTAATACTATTAACAAAGAGGCAATTTTTCTATTAGAGACTTCGATAATTTAAAAATCCCAAAGCTAAATTAACTTTGTTCAACTTGCGATGGTTTTGTTTAATGTTATGGTTTCATATAACGCGCCGGAATGTTACGTTTCGTTACAAGTACTAATGTTTTATTAGTAATTAATACGACATAAGGTAATATGCTTTATAAAAACCTATACAAAATTGCAATCGACGAAATAACTAATATTCCATGCAAATTAACCGTCTCAATATTTTTAACACTCCTAAACATCATAATAATCATTAGCGTATCAACAAAAAGTTTTATTTTCTGAGCATACGGAACGTTGCAATAGAATGATATCATGGTGAACGAATAATATTTGTATTAATCTGTGGTTGATATAAAAACCATGGTTCAAATGACGGCACTAAGAAGACCACCGTGGTCTTCTTAGTGCCGTCATTTGAACCATGGTTTTTATATCTTTAAAGTATTGTAATACGGACAAATTTAGACCATGGTTTTGCAGATAAGTCAGGACTTGATAGGTTTAAACCAAGGTTTATTTAGTTTTTTGTAATAAGACTGATCAAGTCAACCTACGAGACTACCGGAACACCACAGGTTAGTGCCAGCTTGTTTCAAACTCTGTCGTGAGGGAATTTGGTGTATGCTTCAATCTCCGAATTGCATTACGCAAACCTCTTCCTATAAATTAAAATATATACATTCCGCTCAACCACGCACGGAGCAAGCGGTTCGGGAGGTTAATCGATCTGTTCAAGAAAATGCGGAACTTTCTACGCGACGACGTTCAGTGACTTTGGGGATTTCGCGAAGCAGTTTGAGGCGAATTTTGAGATATGATTTGAAGCTTCATCCTTATAAGATCCAGTTGGTGCAAGAACTTTCCCATGATGACCATACAAAAAGGGCGGCATTTTCCACCTTGATGTTAGAGCGATTTTTCAACTTCGGGAACATCCTTTTCTCGGACGAAGCCCACTTTCACCTGAACGGATTTGTTAACAAACAGAATTGGCGTATTTGGAGTGCTGAACAGCCTTCGAGCAAGCATCAAAAGCCACTCCACTGCCAGAAAGTGACGGTTAGGGATGCCATTTCAGCGAAAGGGCTCATTGAGCCTTATTTCTTCGAAAATTCTCAAGGCCACCCAGTAACAGTTAATCCAGAACGTTATGTGGAAATGCTTCAAGAGTTTTTAAGGCCAATCCTTGCTGGGCTGCAAGAGTACAACTCCCTGACCTGGTTCCAGCAGGATGGGGCCACCTGCCACACGTCAAATGCCAGCATGAAGGTCGTACAGGAGCTGTTCCCCGGTAAAGTCATCTCAAAGAGAGGTAACATCGAGTGGCCACCACGAAGTCCAGACTTGTCCCCACCGGATTTCTTTTTGTGGGGATTCCTCAAGAATAAAGTCTACTCCAATAAACCGAGGACAATTACTGCCTTAAAAGCGAACATTCGAGCGGAAATGGCGGCTATATCGACATCAACGTGACGGCGCGTTTTTGAAAATCTTAAGTTCCGCTTAGAAGAGTGCTTGCGGCGAGACGGGGAAAACCTATACGATGTTATGTTCAAGAAGTAAATAACATTAATGTTAGATTATGTTACTTTTTGAATAGACTCTCTAAGTATTATCAGTCTTTTTTTATGTAGGTTTCAAAAGTGAACTCATGTCTCGACTCCGGCACGAACCTCGGAACAAACTATTGATACAATCCCGCCGTGGTTCAATCATAGTGTTGAAGAGGAGAATGATAGGGTTGCCCTTGCCACAGTAAGTAGCCAGTGCAACTCACGATTGAGGAGCGCACTGGAGGATACGTTTCGCGAGTATAGGTCCACTCCAACTGAACTTAGTCCCTGATTACCACGCCTATCTATGCAAAGAAAAATAGGGGGTGGTGCCTTGGGATTCACTGCTTAAGAATTTCTTCGAAAAAAGCGAGGATCTCGTTGACACACACTCGATCCTGTATTGCGCGGCTGTTGCGGCATGTCGTTTAGCTAACGTGAAGTTTCCTAACTAACGGAGCTACTCGACCAAACCAGCCGTACCATCCTGGTAGTACAGGATCGAGCGTCGTATCGATGGGGCCAGGGTACTCATCGGCGAACTATACTGCTTCAGGGACGGCAGTACACGACCACGATGCGCTTTGTAAGGCATTCTCAGAGACTGGAATCGGCCCTCGAGATGGCCTGTGTCACAGAGCGCATCAACTTCCTGAAGCAGAAAGTTTGTGCATGGGTGAGCCGTATTCGGCAGTATAAGCAGCGGGATGAGCGATACACCCAGAATCACATGTTCTAGAGTAATGAGGGGTGGGTAATATAGAGCTTAGGAGCGACCTGAACAAAATGTGACAGGCGTGTGCCGCCCGGATGATGCCGCCACAAGTGCATTCTGGCGCAGCATCTGGTCGGTGCCCGTCTGTCACGCTGGCTGAATGTGGGATGTTGAGCGAGTGTGTGGAGCTATAGCAGAAATGGAAGCAGTCCTAATTACGCCACTAGACGAAGCCAGAGCAACCCGTCCGTTACCGAATCGGAACTGGATTGCACAACTTATGGTTGAAATGGCTAATTAGCTCACACTTGCCTGGCATCTCAGTTCCAGTCATTCTTAGAGTCTGGGTCGCTACCGCAGTTTCAGTTTCTAAGTGTTCCATAAGTCAGGTAGTCCCACGGAACCCAAGAAATAGACCGATCCCATGTTTGTCGACGGTCTATAAACTTCTTACATCCAGTTTGAGAACGAAAATCAATACGCACATTGACAATAACTCGATTTTATCTGCCTCTCAGAATGGATGCAGGAACGGGTCCCACAGTATTAAGAAGCTACTTCTGCCAATAGGTTCGTCGATCCCGCAAGGATCTGTCGACATGAGAAGGTCTGCGACTCGGTGCCACATACATGGCTTATGAGGGCGCTGGAGTTGTACTATCGGCCAAACTTCCGCATGCTCACCTCTAAGGCGATAATCGTACAGCACGGCTTACGACTCGATCGCCCGATGCAAGCGTTTTGACCAATGGGCTGAACGAAACGTATTTTAGTCGTGTTCGTTATAACGTAATTATGTATAGAAGTGTGACACTCATACTAGGCGCGTGTTATGCTCACTTGTTGTGAGATCATTTTTAATGGTCTCGGCCAGCGAGAGCTCTTTATGAATTATTATTGTTGACAAGAAGTAATTTCGTACTTATATCTTCCGTTTGGTTTAGAAAATGTAATATGCTGTATACGATGTAGTATTGCTATATTTAATTAGTATCAATAATAAAATATTTCCATAAAAAATATAATAATTTGGAATAAGGAATGTCAAACAACAAATTATGTCTATTCTATACACTTTGATATTTACCTCTCTCCGACACATGGCTATGCTCTGTCGGGTATATAAATTTAGTTATTTATCATTACTTTCACTGCCTCTCCAATTTTCGCGATGTCCTATGCGATGCCGGCAAACAAATCGCAGCGAACGCGCTAGATGCGTTAACCGACACTGCATAAAGGTATAAAATGTTTATATTGACATTTTTGTGTTTTATCAGCGTGCGACTTGTTAGGTACATGTGCAGTGCTATTGGAAAGTAAATAACTGCATTTAAATGTGTTTAAACTTGGGAACTTAAAGCTTAATATCACGCATATCGATCCCTGAATCGAAAAATTGCTTTGAAAATCAGCAATATTCTTGAACGGCCAATCGAATGATACACCTATGGGATAGGAGAAAAAAGTTATCATCGCCACTTTACGTGCAAAGGACGTACCCTAAAAAAATGTTTTTCAAGATTTTAGTTTACTACTTTGTTGGCGTGATTAATATGTATACCCATGCCAAATTACAGTATTCTAGTAGTAAGAGTCTGTGAGCTAAGCCAGGGACAGACAGACAGACGGACAATGCGAAACTTTAAGTGTTCCTTGTTGACTACGGAACCCTAAAAAGGAGCAAGTTACGTAGTTTTGTTAGAAATTGACAACATTTGGTATATTTTTCTTTTATTGCTCTGTTTTGATTGAAATAGCAAAATTACAGTAGTGTTTGAACCAATAGTTGACGCAGTTTTTCAGAGATTTTTGTTTATTGCTGTCGCAACTTTTGCAACTGCAATAAAAATAAGTTCATTATCTAAGTACCATTGTTATTGGTCGACAACCGGTTAAACAATAGGACGGCTTAATAGAAGGGCCATAAAATACGGTCATAAAAAATGACAAAATATTTCTTCAACACACTTGCTTGTAAAGTGACTCTTATAGCAACGCATTTAGGTTCATAATTCAGCGTTTATTACACTAGTATTTTTACTTTACAGTTATTTTTCTCAATCTCCGCAAAGAGTTTTTATATCTAAAAACAATGAATATTTTTGAGAATAAATAAACTATTTTAGGATACATTTATGATAAATCAATCATCAAAATTATTATCATTTCTTCAAATGATATATTTTTCACTACGAATTTACCTTAATTTGCGTATTCAAAACTTTATTTTGTTTTTATTATATTTTTATATGGGCTGTTCAGCGGTTTTGCCGTGCCTTTATTTACACCTGGACGCGCATCGCTAGCGTGGCGCGCGGAAGAAACGAAACCAGCACGCCATTTTCTATAAATACTCGTTAACGTTTTCGTTGTGTGGTTAATTATTATCAAAAATGTTGACTTCAAGTAGGGAAGAAGAGCGAAGAGCAACACGTAGATTTGACCACCCCCGGAAATTAAATCGAGGCACGAAACGCGAGTGACACGCCTTTTGCCACCAAAATCTAGAGAGAAATACCTAGCGGCCTACGAAACTATAATAACAATACAAGTCTGTTTTTTCCTCTCAAGTTGAAAACCATCGTATGAAACGCGTGTGTATTGATAATTACTCACTCGGCGCCCTTATCGCGCTCGTCTTCGGCTCGCGCGAACAATACCGGTTCAAGTGTAGTTAGTAACCAACATCACACACTTGTATCATAATGTACTAGTATGTCTGTTGTTATTTTTTGTTACCCGCCCAATACTCACACAAATGCATATTGCCTCTAATTGGACGAAACCAGGAAGAGGTGTGGTCTGTCACTAGCTGCGCTTGCCGCAGAAATATTTTCTTAAGTGAGCATGCTTAAGTTTTGCCGATAGTACATAGATAGATACAATTCTACACACATTCCTTGAGTCGTGATAGGGCAGTGGTCTTTCGCTATCCGGGGTGTCAACAGATCCAGGGGAATGATGACGAGCCTGTATGGATTAAACGGGGAATATTTCAGGGTGTCAGTTTGAGCCCACTTTGGTTATGCTTAACCCTAAATCCTCTAAGCACACTGCTGGAGGATTCAGGTATAGGCTACCGGTTGAGGAGAGGTGGTCAGGTCATATTTCACCTCCTCTAGATGGATGATTTGAAAATCTTTGCCCCCAACAAATTGCGATTGATGGAGCAACTGAAGGTAACTGAAACTTTCAGTTCAGTAAAAGCGCAAAAAGTTTATAGAGGTTCATTCATTTAAAAAAGTGCCCATCATTAGAAGGTCAGTAAGTTTTTTAGAGGGTCAATTTCGAATTCAAGGATCAGAACGACTAGTCCTTATGCATACTGGCACTGTATATTAGGCCACTATGAAGTATAAGCGAGTATTTGCTTACTACTCTTGTATAGATTGGAAGACTTTAGTAAAAAAGTAATTTCCAATCAATACGCGATTAATTTCACACCCTTGCGTTCTGGCCTTGTTTGTACAGAATGGAAATTCGCGGCACCTGTATACTTTATATCTATATTTATAAAACTGTTTTATTTAAGTATTAAAGTTTTAAATAATATAATTTTATTATTCTAGTGGTGTGCAAGATAAGCCCAAAGATGTGATCCTAGAGATCACCGGCTCATTTGGAAGATATCAATTATGGCTTTGCTTTATAATATTTTTATCGAAGATCAGCATCGCATTCAATCAACTGTCCATTATTTTCCAAGGTCCTCCAGTACAGTATGTATGTGAGGGTGAAGAGTCAATTAATCACTGCCCTTGTGATAAACCAATATATAATACTTCAGTGTTCACCAGTACAATGGTCATGGAATGGAATTTGATTTGTAGCCGGAAATGGCTAATAAGTTTCACACAGACGGTATTTATGGGAGGCACGCTTGTTGGCAGCCTGCTTTTTGGGGCGGCTTCTGACAAGTGAGATGCAGTTTTATATTCTTATTTATTAGGTATCTATGTAAAAAGCGAAATTTTTATCAGGCACATTCTAACCACGAACGTTCACAACTGAACATAGCTCTCTAGTATCTTTTATAAACTCTAGGAACAGTGCCTAACATTTCAATAAAAACCAACCATTGTTAAATTGATTTTAGGTAATTATAGTACCTACCTTAGGTATTCTTACTAATTAAAACCAGGGTGCTACTAACCCTCAGTCACCCTTCATTGCACTGCATTTACCAACCACTCTTTGGGTGGATACGAATTGGCGAAAGGGTGAAAGTGGTAGTGGTAGTGGCAGCTATTTTTTGCAGGCATAGCTATGCCTATACGGACTGGACTATGAGAACGAGGAAAGACAGAGTGTACAGACCTATGTTTGTTGCATAATCTCGCATACACTTGTGCACTATAATATCGTACAGTCAACCCCACATCAGTGGTAACGTTTCACTACAAAAATCACCCATAAACACATAAAGGTGCTGTTAATGTCAAATTGTTACCACTGAACTGTGGTTGATTGGCAAACGTCCGTTCAGATTGACTACCGTGACCAGGTCAGAAGTATATTATTAATGCCCAGCTGCTTTCTACCACAAAGGCGGGTTGATCTTAATGGGCTAGTTGACAGTTTTAGGAAAACTATTAAAAATGTTCCTTTTTGTCTATTTTCCTTAAAACCTGAATATTTCATCAAAATATTAACTAGTGACACCGAAAATGTATTTTAAGCCGAAAACCAAAAAGAAAGTTTCGGCTTAAGTCTTATTTTCGGCAAAAACAAAAAAAATATATATTTTTGAGAAATATTAATATTTTCGCTGTACACTGAAAGCTTGTTTGTTGTTTTACATGATAATTCAGAGATAATTCAATAATCCCAGATTTCCCAAACATTTGTCAATTTGAGTGAAAAAGTTCAATACCTACATATCTAATAATAAACACTACAGACAAGAACAAATAATACCTATACCCATTCATTTATGCGCGTGAAGAAAAAATACAACATAACCTCGCTTCACAACTTCAAAACGAAATCGCGTCAGTTTAGTCCGTGGGCTATATTTACTCTAGGGAGAAGAATGACAAGTACGTACATTTAAAATGGTATGGTTTTTGGCGCCTCCTGGTGGACGCCCTCGAAAACTTACGAAAGCGGGATCTTCAAAATCGCATTTCTTTGAGATATTTATATACATATTATATATGCATTATTATTAGTTATTTATATATGCTTTCGTCTGTCCATGACAGCAGAACTGGGAAAATGTAACCGATGTTAAATGATCGTGCGATTTCACTGGTTACAAGTTCCCAGCTCCGCTTTGGTGGTCAAGCAGCTTTATTGATGAAATTAACTTATAAGATAAATAGGAGATAATTTATTCTTGCTTGTAGAATACTGAACAATAAAATTATAAGTTTGTGGTTGATTTGTAAAAGTTAAAGACTCGTCGATGTCGTTAATGGCGACGATAACACTTGACGTTGCAAAACGAGAAGATGATGACAAGATAATTCACAAGAAATAACATCTAAAGTAAATAATTACGTTCCTAGATTATCATACGCTCACGCTGGCAGACATTTTTCTTGTGAAGTGGGGCCTGTGGGGCTGCCAGGTATATTTAACAAAAGCTTCCCCACCAAATTGTATTAAATTCATTTTAGGAAATAAGTAGCCTCTGCTTTCTGCCCGATGCGTTGCAGTATTTTTTTTTAATTGTTGGCTTGATTGGTAACACTTTTGTCTATTTATAGTTACAAACTACGCTATACGAGCGTATATGAATTATATTATGCATTAATTATATTTATACTTATTAATTTTTTATAATATTAACGTTGAATAAATTAGCCGAAATAATAAAGCAGCTAATTTGTTGATTAATCATTTAATGTCGATAAAACTACCAAATGGTAGCTTTTTAACATTTATGCACCTTTTCAGTTTTAGTTAAGTTGCCATCCTTGAATACGTCATTATTGAAGACCA
This sequence comes from Atethmia centrago, assembly GCA_905333075.3. Taxonomy (NCBI): domain Eukaryota; kingdom Metazoa; phylum Arthropoda; class Insecta; order Lepidoptera; family Noctuidae; genus Atethmia; species Atethmia centrago. Next base: position 13,639,103 of record HG995382.1, read on the forward strand.
AAGTTTTTAGGTCTCACATAATAGAGGGCTAGTGTGTCGGGTTCTTCCGGGGTGTGAAATGACATGAGTTTATTGCACTCACTTCTATTGTTTATAATTGTTCACAAGCAAGAAGGTGAAGAAAAAAGCGTAGATAGCACCAATATGCACAAGCGTTAGCGGATGAGCAGTATCACAGCATAACGGTTCGCGTAATTAGGCTTAGGCGCATAATACTAAAAAGCTAGCGTTCCGCGTCACAGAGGTTTTAGGACTGTTGATGTCTGTGGATGTCTTCAGTTGCCTGTGGAAGCGTTCAATCAGTCTATTGCAAGCTGGATGGTATGCTGTTGTTCTTTTATGTTCGAATCCGGCTATCTCTGACAATCGCTTGAATAGGGCAGATTCGAATTGCCTGCCACGATCCGTGACGATTTGTGTAGGACAGCCAAAGCGTGAAATCCACCCACAAAGAAGAGCTCTCGCCACTGTTTCTGCCGAAATGTCCTTGATGGGTCATGCCTCAGGCCAACGCGTAAAGCGGTCGATGGTGGTGAGGCAGTAGTGGTAACCTTGCAACAGTGGCAGCGGTCCGATCATCGATATGGATGTGCATGAAGCAAGATCGTGGCAGCTTGAAGTTGCTGAGTGGTTCAGAGACGTATCGAGTGATTTTAGAACGTTGACAAGATATGCAATTTCGTGCCCACTCCCTGCAGTCTTTTCTCACTTCTGGCCACACATAGCGTTCCACTTCCAGTTTCGCACTGGCGTTCGCTCCTGGGTGACTCAGCAAATGTAAACTATCGAATACTTGGTGGCGAAATTCTTCTGTTACATATGGTCTCGGTGTCTTGCCACTCTCATCGCAGTACAGTTCGTAACGCAATCCCGGCAGTATTACCTTTTTGAGACACAACAAAGTACTACCATTCAACAGCTGTTTGAGCTCTGGGTCAGAACTTTGTGATTTGGCTAACTCGTTCAAGTTGATGGGCTGGATGGTTTCTTCTACACGTGACAAGGTGTCAGCTACCACATTGTCTTTGCCTGAGATGCGCTTAATGTCTGTGGTAAACTGCGAAATGTAATCCAGGTGTCTGAACTGTCTTGGTGAGCAATTTTCCTTGCGCGAGTGAAATGCGTAACAGAGGGGTTTGTAATCTGTATAAATCACAAACTCTCTGGCCTCACAACCATATGCCTGAAGTACTTAATCGCTTCGTATATCGCGAGCAGTTCGCGGTCATACGGGGATTACTTCTGCTGTGCTGTGGTGAATTTACGGGAAAAGAATGCCAATGGTTCCCAGGTGTCAATCTTCAGCTGCTGCAGCACTGCCTCCATAGCTGTGACTGAGGCGTCCGTCACCGAGCCAGCTTAGTTCCTGCTTCTGGTTGTGCTAACATTGCGGCCTCCGCTAGACCTCTTTTGCAAGCCTCAAATGCGGCATCTTCGATGGGTGAAAAAACACGGGGTGGGAGCCCTTCACAGAACTTCCCGGTAGTGCGTTCAAAGGTGCTTGATGTTGCACGCCATCGGGGATAACACGTCTGTAAAAGTTAATCATTCCCAAGAATCTTCTTAGTTCTCTCACCATCTTTGGAGTTGGGAAGTTGCTGATGGCTTCGACCTTTGCTGGTAGTGGTTTGGTGCCTTCTCCACTGATGCTATAGCCTAGGAACTTGATCTGCTTCACTCCGAACGTACACTTTGCAGGGTTAATCACCATCCCATATTCCCTCAATCTCGTTAACAATTGATGGAGGTGGGTTTCATGTTCTTTTTGGTCTTTTGAGTAGACCAATAAGTCGTCTAGGTAACAGAAGTCCAGACCCCGCAATATTTTATCGACAAAACGCTGAAATGTTTTTGCGGCGTTGAGGAGTCCGAACGTATACATACGGAAACTCAAAAAGACCAAGAGGTGTGCTTATCGCGGTCTTCGGAATATCCTGCGGATTCACTGGAATTTGGTTATATGCCTTAACTAGGTCTATGGAAGAGTAGACCTGACAGCCAGCGAGGTTGTGAGAGAAATCGTGAATGTGACGCATGGGATATCTGTCCGGTATTGTACGCGCGTTTAGCATTCTATAGTCACTACATGGACGCTAACCATTATCTTTCTTCGGTGCAAGATCTAAGGGTGAAGCCCATGGTGAGTCTGAGGGTCTGGCTGTGCCGTTCGTCAGCATAGATTCAAACTACTCCTTAGCGATTTTTAACTTATCGGGTGCCAACCGTCGCGGTGTACATGATACAGGCGGACCCGGGGTAGTGCGTATGTGATGTAAGGTGTTGTGTGTAGGTTTGAGATTTATACCAGATGGTCGAGTAATGTTGGGATATTCCCGTATTTTATCGTGTTATGTAGTGTCACCAATTCTTACCTTCACCGATGAAATCTTGTCAGAGGGGCGGGCATGTGAAGCAAGGGTCGCAAGCGATGTGTCACCGTTTATGAGACGCTGATTTCTTACATCTACTATTAAGTTGAAATAGGAGAGAAAGTCAACTCCTATGATTGCTTTAGTGACATCTGCAACAGTAAATTTCCAAGTGAATTCACGGCGTAAACCTATATTTAACTTTAAATGAGCATAACCGTACGTATGCACACTGCCGTTAGCTGCACACAATTCGTAACTAGTTTTATTACAACGTTCTTTGATTGCTGACCTGGGGAAGACACAGACGTCACTACCGGTGTCGACGAGATATTGCCTCTTCGTGATTTGGTTTGTCACAAATAAGCGTCCAGAACTGCGGCAGTCGTCGGTCCCCGTTACTGATTGCCTGACCCTTTTCCCGAGTAATCACACGGTTTCACGCACTTGGTTGACTTGTCGCCGATCTTGTGATGGTACCAACAGGTCGGGAATTTCCTTTAGTTGGAGTTGGAGCGCCTGGATAGTGAGGTCCCCGACTTCTACTGCTCGGTCTATGTCATGGCCGCGACAGTATTTCCACTTGCGTTGTTAGTGCTTGTACCTGTTTCGTCAGCGCGGAAATTTGGCCAGCCTGATGGTGGATGCACTACTGCCAGGCGAAGCAAATGGCAATGACGTTGATGCGACTTGCGTAGAGAGTACGACGTCGTGGATCTGGTCCGCCAGCTCTGCTACCTCCTCCAGAGATGCTTTGGATTGCGACGCGATGATAGATTGCGTGCCACTAGGTAAACGACTGGTCCATGTCGTCCGCAAAAAGTCCTCTGGCATATTTGATCCTGCCAGGTGTTGCAGGTGACGCAAGAATGCCGACGGCTTGCGGTCACCGAGCTCCTTGTGAGTGAGTAGTTGCTGCACCTTCTTCTCCCTAGCTCCGTTTTCAATCGCTCGTACTTGTTGGGAGCCGCGGGATCCGTGATAATGTCCTCGATACGTATATTGGATCCAGACCATCCATAGCGTGGTGGAACTTTGTGGTGTCGCTGGTGACATTGGCCAACGCCAACTGGCTTTTTAGTTGACATAACCAAAGTGCTAGTTTTTCGGGGTAGAATGGCAGTACCCTCACACCAACTGGAAAAACGTCGCAAAACTGTCTTTGCCCGAGCCTCTCTCTCGTCTTGCTTTTCCTGACTCATCCTGTTTTCTTCCGTGGTCACCAATGTAGTTGTGTGGTAGTGAGGTGGCTAGTGTGCCGGGGTCTTCCGGGGTGTGAAATGACACGAGTTTATTGCACTCACTTCTATTGTTTATTATTGTTCACAAGCAGTATGGCAAGAAGGTGAAGCAAAAAGCATAGATAGCACCAAAATGCACAAGCGTTAGCGGATGAGCAGTATCACATCTTAACGGTTCGCGTAATTAGGCTTTGGCGCATAATACAGAAAAGCTAGCGTTCCGCGTCATGAGGTTTTAAGATTGTTCGGTGCGGCTTGCGGCGGTGCGCGCGCTGTCAAAGGCCCTTGTCCATCGACCGCGCGGTCGCCCCTCGACCACAAAAGAAACGGTTGCTGTGACGCGTGCGCCGATGTCTACTATTCATTACATTAGCGCTGTCCGTTTGTTTGTTGAAGTGACTATTACTTATTTTTATTATATTAATTTAGCAGGTCTGTTACACACTATCACTTATTCTAAATATAAATAAGTTGGTGAGTGCCACAATAGGTCTAGCCTCCGTAGGTTTACTACGTTTACCCAATGTGACGATCCCGCCTGACCTTAAGTTAGCTGAGAGGCACCACGAACCGACTCGATTCACCCCGAGGTTAGCCGAACGTCACCTGATATTACCATGCAGGCCGATTGACGCGTGACAATTCACGAAGTTCTGATTTTCGTCTAGGCCGAAGCTTTGGCTGGTTTATGGCCGAAACGAAAATATGGCCGAATCAGGATTATTTGGTCGAAAGTGGCCGAAAACGAAAACGAAGCTTCGGTTGGTCACTAATGTTAACATTAACAATACAAATTTTTCAAATGATAAATGATAAATGAATTTATTTTATTTATATAACTCAATATTATTTATGAAAATTAAAACGAATTTTATAAATGAAAAATGTTAGCCGCCTTTTCAGTGTGCCCCGGCGCACTATGTGGAGATTGAGTCGGATTCGGGTCATAAATCCATAACTTCCATGTTTTTATAGACATACAGCTGAATATTTTTCTAGATAATCTAGATTAGATATACTTTAAAATAATATACAGTTTATGGATATAAATATATATTTAATAGTCATTAAAAATACAAATTGAAATATTGAAAAATGATCAAATTTACGACTATCTTGAAATAATGTGACTTAAATTTCCTATCAAATAACATATCAAATTTCGGCAACTGTCAAAACTCTAATTGAAAGTTGCATATACGTAATAATGATGTATCATGAGATAAATATTTCTAGTAAATATATTAACAAATTCAACATTTTCATTGCTAGCTCACCAGAAAATAATCCTGAAAAATATATAAATTAAGATGTTTTGTTATAATTTTTGAATAATCGTAATTAGATGCTCTTTACTATAAACCAATACTAGCCACATACATAATTGATGTATAATATAGTAGATTAACTTCTTAGCCACAGTTTGAGTTATAATACAAGTACAGTCCAACCATCTTATCTGTTCAGTTGACAGCATCGCTAGCGAAGAATTTTGGTATTGCCATTTAAAAAAATTACCAAGAAAAAAGGGAATTAAAATCTAGGCGCAGTCTTTCAAGTCTTAATATCAAAGAATTTAATATATCCCTTGAACTGTTATAATTCTCCAAATCGATTATATAAAAAAAACAAATAGATAGCTAGACAGATAGTTTTTTTTTTCAAATATCAATTATACTAGTCTAACGCGATAACGTAGTAAAGATTCATTAAGGCTTAATTATGATTATAATAATAAATTATAATATATTACTTTGGAAGTAAATAAATAAAACAAAGTGCGGAATAATAAGATTTTATTTATATTTTGTAGCTCTAGCGCTCAAGGATGACCCCCAAGATAAACTGGTCACAACTTCCTCAAGTTCAATGTAACGGAACTGCTATTCCAGTAAGCGAAAAGGTTAAGAACCTTGGAGTTTGGCTCGACAAACATCTTTCTTGGGGTCCCCAGCTACAGGACGTAGGTCGAAAAATTTTTGCATCTGGTAAGTCCCTGAGACGTTTGCGGAACTTTCTTCCAACTGCCACTAAAACTGCGCTTGCACAATCCCTTTTACTGCCCATCCTTGACTACGCTGATGTCAGTTATCTCGATCTCACTGAGGCACAACTAGATAAACTTGAGCTACTTCAAAACTTTTGCATAAGATTTATATTTGGCTTGCGCAAGTATGATCACATTTCTGAATTTCGTACAAAACTCGAAGTGGCTTCCCATACGTCTTCGCCGGAATGCTCATATCTTATTTTAGCTCTACAGTATTCTGTTCAATCCTACAACCCCCTCTTATCTTAAAGAACGTTTCAAGTTCCTTCATGACACACAATAGATACCTGAGGTTATCGGAAAACTTAAGACTAGAGATGCCGATGCATTCCAGCAGCTTTTATGACAAATCTTTTACAGTTCATGCAGTACTGTTATGGAATGCCTTGCTCGTGTCGATAAGGCGTGCTCAAACTTTGTCCACTTTTAAAATTCAGGTAAAAATACACTTTCTCTCTCCTTAAACATCATCATTACTTATTATAGTTCTTGATCTTGTTTCATGTTTATGGCATATATATGTTTAATATATGTTATGTATAGTATATGCTTTATGTATATATGTATTTATTGTATATGTAACTGGTACACCACTGACTACCTGCAGTATTGTCTCTCCTCCCCCCTTTAATTCATCCAAAGGTTGTCTGTAAAAGATCGCTTTTAGCGATAAGACCGCCCATTGTGTCACCCCTTGTAAAATTTCAACATTTGTATCTGTAATTTTTATGGTGTACATAATAAAGAGTATTCTATTCTATTCTATTCTATTCTACTCTATTTGTAAAAATAATTGTAGTCATGGTCTTTGACTTCGAGTGGCCGCACTCCAGGAATTCCGGTCAAAATTGATGTTCCCGAGCCATCTGCTGATTCCCACAATAATTTCATCTTCTGAGTCACTCAAACCTCTTTCACTGTCACACAATAAAATTCATGTATCTTTCTTCTTATAACAGCAATGTCAAAATCATCAATTTCTAGTTTGCCTATTTTCCTTTCCCTTTTCTTGCCAGGGGTAGAGATTTTAGAATAAGTTTCCTCAGCCTGTTTATCATCATTGATAAGTTTGTAGACAAATCGTTTGGAAACACCTGTAACAAAACGGACAAATAAACATTTGATGGGTTTTCATAAAAAATGAACAACCATAACATAAAATACCAATGCAATCGCTTTTAGAATATTATGATGACTTGTATGACTACTTTCAGATTGTTTTTGATAAATTAGGATAATTTATAAATATATACTCCACAAAATATATACATATTTAGGTGCCAATTTTATTTAGACTTGTTAAACTTATTTTAGATTGTAGTAAACAATTATTGGAACTTGGAGGCGTTTCTCTTCTTTCATAAAAGAAAAAACTCTTAAAATAACTATCCATTCATCCCTTTTGAGAGGTTTCGGCATTCTATTTGCACTTTTCACTATGAAATCAAACAAAAACACGGGAGTACTCGCAGTAGACAAAAACTGACAGCGGAATGACATTTTCAAAATGGCGGCTGACGCGAACTTGAAGCGTGACTGAAGTTTCAATTTTGCCTACCTGAACAGCTAAGTTGGTGGCAGTATACCTGCGCTGATTTTTACATAATGTATTTGTGGCCAGGCTCTCCTAAGCACCTCCACATAATGCGGCGGCTCGAGTGATGTCACCATCTTTAGTCGTCAAATCTATGACATCTATTCTATTCTCTTTTTCTCTATGGCAATGGTGCCGATGTAATTAATTATTGAGTATTAGTACACTGAACCAAACAGATAAAAATATTTATATTTATATTATTAAATATGTACTTAAATGAACACTAACCACACAAAAATCATCATAATTTGAGGTCGTTGACGCGGACAAAAAACATCAAAGCCCCAAAGAGCTTTGGGGAAGAGTATGTTAGTAGGGATGGAAAGTTAGTTGGGACAGGGATATGTAATTTAGGGAGATGACTATATAAGTCATGGACTGTATTATTATTGGAGCAGTTAAAAAAATGTGCTCCAAAGTACCTTCATCCAACCCACATTCGCAGAGCGATGTGTCTCTGACCCGGATTGAATGAAGGAAAACCGGAGAACAACAATGGCCTATACGGAAACAGCAAAGAATCGATATAACTTTATTAGATATTTTTTTGAAAGAGTATAATCAAAGCTTGGTTGTAACCTTATGCTGTATTGCGTGAAAAAAGCACCTTTCCGTTTACTTGATTTTTGCCACTGCACCTGCCATGAGGTTAACAAGCTCTTTTTTGGAAGGCTCAGCAAATCGTAGCCTTGGCATTGAAAATGTTTGAGGTCAACGGCTTGGGACGTAACAGGATCCTTAGCAAGAGCCTCAACATATACGTTTCCTTTTATGCCACAATGACTTGGAATCCAAAACAAGTGAACAGATTCGTGATTCTTGGCACAAGAGAAAAGAGACTTTTTGATTTTAAGCAGGATTGGACTGCGCAGTTTATTCTTGAAAGGATTCTACTCCAAAGCTTGCAATCAACTAAGTGAATCCGTAAAGATGACACCACGCTGCATTGAAAGTAGAGTCCGCCGACGGAGACTTCAATATTGCAAAAAATATCTGGTTTAAAACATAGTTTCATAGTCAAAACTGAAAATAGGAAGTTTCGGAAATTGAATAATGGGGGAATTTAAATTTTGATAACTACGAAAGGCTTTTAAAAACAAAGGGACTTCTTTATGTATTTTTCGGCATACAACATCCAAGCCGTCCACTTTTTGAACAAGAGGGTGGGAGGATTTGGTAATGACTCTAGTCCAAAATCTTGATTCTAGATACTGTCTTCTCAAGGCCAACGGTGGTTTTACGCACTCTACCTGCGTTAATTTGTGAGGACTTCATACAACCCGATATGATCCATAGACACTTAGCTTGAATTCTGTCCAACTTTGCCAAATCACCTTTGTTGCGGGGAATTAAAAGACAAGATCCGTAGTCCAGAACAATCCGCATTAAGGCATTGTATACAAGTTTTATAGTGTAGGGATGTGCGAAGTGCTCGCCGGTATCTGGTGGGAATCAGACACTGGCGAGCACTTTTAATACGGGAATAGTTCTCGCATCTATTCACTAAATAATTTAGCTGATGTAAACCACTCAATTTGAAATCTAAAAAACACCTAAAAATTTTACTTTTGATGAAACCGGTATACAATGCCCTGAAATTGTAGGATCAGCATTCTGCGGGAAAACACAACTACAACCCTTTTAGGGGCAGACAAACACAGACCATGTGATTTTAGCCATTGTTTTAGAGAGTCCAGGGGTACGCCGAGAGATGATGCAGCGTCGCTAACCGAGTTATTTGTCACATATAAAGCCAAGTCGTCAGCACACTGAAGAATTTGACGATCGTTATTGACTTAGGAACCGATATCAGCTGTATACAAATTGTACAGTAAGTAAGGGACTAAGAACAGAGCCACCATCTATTCTTGGATTTCCTCGGTGATGTTTGATATCGATCCAAATATTCGATTATTTATTTGTTAGTTAGCTTACCTCTACATGCGCGCTCTGTAGAGTGTCAACAGATTTTTCTTCTGCTATTCGTGGGAACTAAACGAGTAATTTAAATAATAAGCAACTAAGAGGCGGCGGTCATGCTCGCCACACACCACGTTATCTATTTTCACCGGGCGAAAAGTGAGCTGCGGAGTGTCGCTTAGCTACGCTGAATTTGCAGGGAGGTATAAAATGTAAGATGGATGAGGATTGTGAGATGGCGAAGAATAAAAGAGAGAAGAACATTCGAGAAGAGTATTCTATTCTATAAAATAATAGATTTGTTATGTGATTGATTTGTGAATGAGACGAAAAGAAAGGGAGTAGACATACTGAAACACGGCTCTCTGACCGCTATTTGCAAAGCTATTCACAAAGGCACGATACGATTTCTTGCCCTATCGATCTTCAATGTTATCGACGAAGTCCTCTAAACGCTATTCACAAATCCGAAACCGTACAATTTTGACAGTTAAAATACATACGGTATGAAGACATCAATTCTTCCGGCAGGTATTTACTGTCGGAAGTGATATCGAACAACAAATATTGTTAAAAAAACGAATTTAGGCACTATCTGAAGTAAGTTTACATAACGTAGGTATGTATAGTTTTATTATTTAGATCCAAGGTAAGTATAATTTGTAAAGGCGTATATCACTTTAAATGTGATATTATTCCTTGTAATTTTTGACGCACCCGCGATATCGCCCCAGTCTGTAAAACCGTTAATAAAAAAAATAAAACATTTCAGGTACCACATAACCCATAATAGAGAACATCTTTAAATTATTCAATATTAAATACAAAATCACACATAAATAAATACAAACGAATAAGCGCAATATAAATACAATATACATTTGTGATTTTTTTATAAGCAATAAAGATTTGAATTTTGGATTTAAAAGTCTATGTATTTATACTCGTATAAGTAATTTTACGTGGTTACATTCGTTCGTAACAAGTGGGAGATGCGACTGTCATTATGTTTATATCCTTAAATGTATCCCTCAGTGAATGCCTACAACTTAGATTATAAATTGCTCGAATGGCTCGTTTCTGCAGCACAAATATAGCCTGAATGTCGGCTGCATTTCCCCACAGCAAAATGCCGTACGACATTACACTATGGAAATAACTAAAATATACTAATCGAGCTGTTTCTACATCAGTCAAATGACGGATTTTATACACCGCGTAGGCTGCAGAGCTTAGCCGCTTCGATAATTTGGTTATATGTGAGCCCCACTGTAGCTTTGAGTTCAAAGTAATACTTAAGAACACAGTAGTGTCCACAAGATCCAACTCCGCCCCATTTACTAGTACATTGGTTTTTACCTGCTTAACGTTAGGTGTCAGAAATCTAATACATTTGGTCTTTTTCTCATTTAAAAGTAAATTATTAACACTAAACCAATGTACTATTTTAGAGAGAGCATTATTTACATCGTCAGTAACAGTCTGTTGTCGATTAAGCTTAAATAAAAGTGATGTGTCATCTGCAAATAACACTATTTCATGACTGTTCTTTATAAGGCAAGGTAGGTCATTAATATATACGAGAAATAAAAAAGGGCCAAGAATAGAGCCCTGCGGAACTCTCATAGTGACAATAGAACCCAGCGATCGCTTACCGTTAACGTCCACTATTTGGATCCTATTATCCAAATAAGAAATAAGAAGATCCAAGGCAGTGTTTCTAACACCATAGTGATGCAATTTCCTGGCCAATGTATCACGAGAAACACAATCAAAAGCCTTAGATAAGTCACAAAAAATACCTAGGGCATCATGTGACTTCTCCCAAGCCTCAAAAATATGTGCAAGAAGTTCCACACCAGCGTCGGTAGTCGAACGACCCTTTGTGAAACCGAATTGTTTACTGTTTAATAATTTACGAGTATGTTTATTAAAATGTCTTTGCAATTGAACTAGCATAAATTTTTCAAATATTTTACTAAAGGTGGGAAGCACAGATATTGGTCTAAAGTTTGTGGGGTTTGATGTGCTACCCGATTTAAACAAAGGTATTATTTTACTACTCTTCATTAAGTCAGGAATTACACCACAGTCAATACATTTATTAAAAATAATTGCCAATTCAGGTGTTAATTATGCATTTTGCAACCTCTACAGAAAGTGAATGCAGATCTCAATGTCTCAAAAAGTTAATGACGGTTTTCTATGACTGTTTTCTTGTCGCTACAACAGTTAAGGTAGCTGCCCTTACTGCCCCGTCCCAAATATCCTGTATATGAGGTAAGTTGTACCGACACAATGCCTCGGTTTTCAAACGCATCTGACGTTTTGGTTTTGAATTTTTTTTAAATCATTCATTTCAATCGTATTTTTTTTGACTATTCCATAAATAAACATGCTATTTACTTTCCCTAAAATATCCCCTAAATTTGGGAAAATATCCTGAGTTGGGAAACCTGAAACAATATTATTTTGTCAAAGTGACATTATGAGTTGATGACTGAAGATCGTGACATATCACGCTCGATTCGCGTTCAATGTCACGTGACCAATGCTATATTTTTACGCAATTATTTCTCAAAAATATTAATTAAACTAAAATCATTTATTACGTTGAATTTTGATACTTTTAGCTCACAACTTTTCTACATAATAAAATAGGTGCGGTTCGGTCAAGTGCTGTTAAAATCAGTACTCTGAGTGGTATACCTCATTCTTAGGGTTTTGTACCGATGGGTGCCAAACGGTACCCTATTACCAAGCCTGTGCTGTCCGTCTGTCTGTCTATAAGCGGGCTGTATGTCATGAACGTGGAAAGTTGAAATTTTCACAGATTGTGTATTTCTATTACCACTCTATCAAAAAATAATAAAAAATAAAAAACATTGATAGGAAAACAAAAAAATTACCCTGGCATGTGTCATTGTCTACAACTCATTTATTAGAGTACAAATATATTAGTTTTATAATCTTTAAAAATGAAGAAATAGGGGCCGTAAGAGTTGTCAGTTTTAGACCATTTTGTACGAGCTCTAATAGCAACAACTAAACGAGACACGAATTTGAAACTTCTGTGTATATCACGTACCATATAATTATTTGTATCACGTACCATGTACGTAATCAACAAATATTAAAAACAAATTATTTAAAAAAAACATAAAACCCGACTGCAAAAACACGTGGTTATGGAGGCGGGGGCCTGCGATACCAAAATTCTATAGATTATAATGCTTGTTTTTCTCTTTTCAGTTACCTACGTGTTTTTGCAGTCGGGTTTTTTGTGTTTTTAAATAATTTGTTTTATTTCAAGCTTTTTAGTTTTATTAATATACATTTAAATGGAATTGACTCAGCTTTGATTTGATATCAATATTGTTATAATTTCTTTAAAAAACCTTCCCCTCTCTTTTTTTGTATTTGCAGATGCAATATATACATATTATATAGCCTATGTTACTCCCACAATGAAGACGAATCTAACGACACCTCTTATGTTAAAATCCATCAAGTCGTTTAGGCTACAGAGCGTGCCAAATAATTAGACATACATACATATATACATACTCTCGAAAAACATTACCCTCCTTCTGGGGCAGTCGGGTAAAAACGCCGATTCATAAGGTATTTTATTTAAAAAAAAATCTAACTGAAAAAAATAATTTTCTAATCCTATCATTATGAAATACAAATTTCTTTACGAGTTTTAAAATTTATGATCAAATATATTCTTCGTGTACGAGTACCTATCTAGTATTATCATTTAACTGAACTAAGAAAAACCTAAGCCTCCGCTGTCCATCTGTCTGTCAGTGGGCTGTAGTCTGATGAACCGTACTAGGTAGAAAGTTAAAAACTAATAGATTGTGTATTTCTATAGCCGGTATAACAACATAAAAAATTAATTAAAGTTAAAATTTAAAGGGGTCGCCATACAAGAAACGTTTTTTTGCTAAATATTGTACGGCACGGAACTTCGTGTGCAAGTCCGACTCGCACTTGAGTTTATATAGTTTTTTTAGTTTTTTTTAGTTTTTACTTTTTCACTAGTTTTTCTTTCTGTCAACTAGCCTGTTGTCCGAGTCCGATGCGCACCTACACCATGTTTAAAAATGCACAAAGTCGGAAGCGCTCAATAAATATTGGACGAGCGAGCCGCCTTTACACATACAGAAACAATGTGCACGTGCATCCATCCGTCTTTTGGAAGACCATTCCTGTTTTTAAAACTATTTGCATGCAATAACAACAATTTAATATTTTTATTCAGGTATGGCAGGAGGAATCCTTTTATTATTGCTTGCGTGATTCAATTTATATTTGGAGTTACTACTACTTGGCTACAAAGCTACGAGATATTTACATTATTTCGATTCATAGTCGGAGTATCTGTGGGCGGAACAATGGTTATTGGATTTGTTATTCTAATGGAATTTATTGGTCCAGAGCACAGAGAAGTCATCTCAGCTTTATATCAAGTACCATTCAATGTGGGAACCATGTTGCTGCCACTTATTTCCTATAGCTTCAGATCTTTTAGAGATTTTCAGTTGGTTTGTTCTCTACCCACGATCGTATTCGCCATTTATTTCTATTCTTTGCCTGAAACACCAAGATGGTTACTAGCAAAGAATCAAACTGAAAGGGCTATTAGAGTTCTGACACATGCCGCTTCAATGTAAGTATTTTTAAGTACCTAATTCCGTAGCAAAATTGGTAAAAAGCTATTTCCATCGACGTTGTCATTGAGGCTGGCTGGAGTTGTGGTAGGTATGGCCTGTGTCGAGTGCAGAAAACTTTTACTTTTTTGTCGGGCTTTGGAATTTGGAGTCCGATAACAATATTAAGGCCCGCTTGCACCACAAACCACTCAATACGTTTAGCGCTGAACGCACTTATGTAGTTATTTAGTGATTTGTAGTGCAAGCAGGCTTAAAAGTGTTATGTTGTCATAAAAAGCGATTGCGATGGACTAACTCAGGCAGGAGTCAGTCACCAAATGGTGGTCCGGCAAAATATCTAAACAGTAAAAATTATAACTAAAACTAAATCTAAAAATATAATCTTTGAGTTATTTAATTTATTTAACAAAGCTAGTTTGCACATGGAAATGATTGATTTCCATGAAAATACTGTTTTAGAACATACTCATACGAAAGTTCCTTGCCATGAATTTTGTATAAAATTTGTGTGGTAATAAATACCCAGAACTAAGAAGTTTAGCTTTGAAATGTTGTACTATGTTTGATTAATCTTCTACCAAACGAACCGCGACAGTCATATTATGTAAAAAAAAAACAGACCCTTATTGAAAGTATTTGGTGATCCCTGGGGGCCTAAAACGGCCACATTAAGCAATTCCTCTAAAAGCGATTCATTTCCTAAATTCCCAGCAGATCATTAGCAATTCCTCTAATTTTCGTAAAATGGTGACACATCTTAGCTGAATCATACTCAATTCAATTCATATCAGAATCATATTTGGTGTAAATATTGCCGCATGAAAAAAAATAAGTCCGTAATTTTACCGGTTAATTTTTCATTACAGTTTTTATTAATCAAATTAGTTTTTTAATGTTTATTTGTATAGTTTATATTTTATTTCATTATAAAATACTTATTACTGTTAAAAATACCGCAGATAAGGCGTGAAAAGGGAAATTAGAAACAATACAAACTTTATAGGCTGGCAACGCGTACAAATATTTTAGTTTATCCCTTGAGTTATGTCAACTTCAACTAGACGTGCGTAATTTTAAACTTCAATATTTCGTCAGACTCAAAGGTGGATCGTTTTTATTACACAGTAAGTGCATTTAGATCAATTTTTAATTGTATCGCTGTGATAAGTATTAAAAGTACATTATATTTTTAGGAATGGAAAGGCGTGCAGCTGGAGTGCCTGAGACACAATGGAACATTCTGCTCGACTTTCTACACTGAAAACGGGATCTGTCGGTGTTGAGCCCTATACCGAGATCAATGCAATAGCGCAGAACCTTGGCAGGGTTGCTGATACAGTCGAAAGATATTTATCCCATATTATTGGTGTTCCATAGAGGTAAAGTAAGATTTTTTGTACATGCAGTAAAGAAATCAAGTATTCTATTCTACATTCATGTAATATATAAAGAACCCTCAAATAGGAAAACAAACTGTATTTTAACATTGTAATAACACAAAAACTTAAAATAAAGTCAAAAAATTATTTAAAAAACAAAAAACCCGACTGCAAAATCAAAATGAAAATATTTTTATTTCACATAAACCTACATGGGCACTTATGAAACGTCAGAAGCTAGGTGCACGGTTCCAATTGGTCGTTTCCTATGGAGAAGAGCCGGCAAGAAACTCCACGGTTACTCTTTTAAAAAATAATTGGCTTTTACAATGTTTTCAAATTACACAAATTAGGTATGGGAGAACAGTGTAGGCCTGTCGATAAGTACTTAACAAAAAAAGAGAAAAGGAAACGGTCTAAAGAAAAAAAGATCTAGTCTATTAAGCCTACAACGTTCTCACATTCACAACGTACACAAGAATCCATGTAAAAAAATAATATTAATAATATTAAGTCTGCAATATAAATTGTAGGTATATAATGTCAAATAGTGAAAATATAATGTCAAAAAAGTATGTCTAAAAAATAATAATAATAAACATCGTAATTTGGGAGCAGTTAATAGATATTTCCATAGTTATGCCGTTACTGATGTACCAGGGAAGCCACATGTGCAGAAGGAATTATTGCCAAACTTCCTGGTCATCAACGTAGTCTTTAATCTTGTAATATGCGTTTTTGATAAGGACACGTTTGATGTGGGTTTTGAACTTTCCATCGCTAAGTTCTGTAACTGACTTTGGCAACTTGTTATATAAGCGGATACTGTTGATAACAAATGATTTGCTTGTTTTTGTTAATCTAAATTTGGGTATCACAATTTCATGTTTACTACGTGTATTTATATTATGGAAATCACTTCTTGTTTTGAAAAGACATAAGTTCTTGCGAACATACAAAATACTTTCTAAGATATAAAGAGAAGGCAGAATTAGTACATTCATTTCTTTGAATTTATTTCTAAGGGACTCACGAGGACCCATTCTATAGACTGCGCGGATTGCCCTCTTTTGTAAGATAAAAATTGAATCTACATCAGCTGCCGATCCCCACAGCAGAACGCCATAAGACATAATACTGTGGAAATAAGCAAAGTATACTAACCTAGCTGTGGCTATATCAGTCAACTGTCTAATTTTTCTTACTGCATATGCAGCTGAACTTAATCTACCTGAAAGAGCTCTAATGTGGGCTCCCCATTGCAATTTTGAATCTAGAGTAATTCCTAGAAATATAGTTTCTGTAATAGCATCTAGTCTCTTGCCATCAAGTTTTAAATTTAGAGCCACTTGGGGTACATTTGGTAGTGAGAACTTAATACATTTTGTTTTTTTCGCATTAAGTAAGATTTCGAAAGAATATCCAGACTATCGTTGACGTGTAAGACATCCGGATTTCTTCTATCTATTTTAAAAATGAGAGAAGTATCGTCAGCGAATAGAATTATATCCGATAAGTTTGCCATCATGTAAGGAAGATCATTAATATAAACTAGAAATAGGAAAGGGCCAAGAATTGAACCTTGGGGCACGCCCATCTTTACTAGAGACCCCGAGGACGTCGCCCCGTTAACGTTTACTTTTTGCTGCCTGTTTGATAGATAGGACAGAACAAGATCAGCAGCTTGTCCACGAATTCCGTAGTGGTGTAATTTACAGGTCAGTGTATTGTGGTCAACGCAGTCAAACGCTTTTGAGAGGTCACAGAAAATGCCAATGGCATCCTGGGATTTCTCCCAGGATTCCAAAATGTGACTGATGAGTTTTACTCCTGCGTCAGTCGTCGACCTACCTTTCGTGAAACCAAACTGGCGACTATGTAAAATCCCATTAGAATTGAAATGTGACAGCATCTGGTCTAGCATGATTTTTTCATATATTTTACTCAATGCTGGTAGCACAGATATAGGTCTATAATTAGAGGGATCACTCTTACTACCCGATTTGAAAATTGGTACTACTTTACTATGTTTCATTAAATCAGGAAACGTACCGCTGTCTAAACATTGATTTAATATGCCTGTTAGGACAGCAGGGGCTATTGTGTCAATGATATCTCCAAGAACCTTAACGGATATCCTCCATAAGTCTTCAGTTTTCTTTATGGTAAGACTTTTGAATGCCCTCTTAATAGTGGCAATAGAAATGGGCTTGAATTCAAAACTTGGAATGTCCTTAGAGAAGTGTTGTTTGAGAAGAGATTCAGCTAAAATAGGTGATGAGGGAAGAGATTTCGTAACCTCTATTGGGATGTCGGTAAAGAAATTTTCTAGTGTCTCAGCAACTTTTAACTTATCTGTAATGGTTTCATTATTAATTTTTAAAGACAATTCATTTTGATCTCGCTGTTTTGTGTTTCCAGTTCAAATGATAAATGATAAATGATTTATTTTCTGTAAGTAGGTTTGTACAAACACTTTTACACGTCAACCATATTTTTTTAAATAAAGTTAGATGAGGTCGGCGTTTCCTATCTGACTACTCTGAGAAGAAAGGCCGAAACAAACTCAGAGGTCACAGTCTCTTTTAAAGTCCAGACATAATCTTGGTCAGATCATGTGAAGGCCAAGAATGAATGAAGATTGGTGTCTGAAATGGTCCTTTTGAGGAAAGAACCACACAGATTGAGTGGACCTGTCCAGTCAGTGCACGCATTTGTCAGTAATCGTGCTGCTCAACTCAGAACTTAAGGAGCTCAACGATTCGAGGAACAATACCAAAGAAAGAACATTTGGGTAGGCCGCATAAATTACTCAAACTGCCAGACCATGATTAATACTAAATGAGAAAAAAAAAAACAGTAATGACCCACATAGGCTTCACATTCACAATAATTGAAAACAATATAATACTTTACAAGTAAATATTAAGTTCCAAACAGTATATTGAACTCCACAAAGTAAATATGTCAAAATGGTATATAAATAAAATAAAAGTTTCAGTATGCAATAATTGGAGCAGCTTAATCCCAAGCCTTTTTGTCCTCAATATAATCTTTAATAGTATAAAAGGCTTTCTGGCACAACTTACTTTTAATAAATGATTTGAATTTGTTAAGGCTTAGATCTTGAACGTGGCTTGGAAGTTTATTATAAAAACGTATACATTGACATCTGAATGAGCCACCTATTTTCTTAAGCCTTGTTGTAGGTACAACAAATTTGTGTTTGTTCCTAGTATTTATATTATGGATATCACTGTATTTTTTAAACAATTTTATATTTTTATGGGCATATAAAAGATTTTCAAAAATATACTGGGAGGGCACAGTCATTACATTAATCTCCTTAAATTTCTCTCTGAGAGAGTGTCTCGGACTTAATCTATAAATTGACCGAACAGCTCTTTTCTGCAAAACGAAGATAGTCTGAATGTCAGCGGCATTTCCCCATAACAGAATACCGTACGACATTACACTATGAAAATAGCTAAAGTACACTAAACGGGCTGTCTCTATATCAGTTAAATTACGAATTTTTCTAACAGCGTATGCTGCGGAGCTTAGCTTTTTCGACAATTTATCTATATGTGGACCCCACTGAAGCTTAGCATCCAAAGTTAAGCCCAAGAATACTGTGCTATCTTCAGGGTTCAATTCTTCGCCCTTTATCAATACGTTAGTTTTCACCTGCTTAACGTGAGGTAGCGTAAACTTAATGCATTTGGTTTTTTTTTCATTAAGGAGTAAATTATTAACATTGAACCAGTGAACTACTTTTGAGATCGCACTATTAACTTTGTTAGTTTCTTTGTTGATTACTTGCCACACAGCTTTTATTTTATTGTTAGACATACTAATTTTATTGCTTATTAATTTAGATTTAGCTTGAAAAACACATAACTGAAAAGGGAAAAACAAGCATTATAATCTATATAATTTTGGTCTTGCAGGCGGGGACAATCAAAAATTACACCATATTTCAGGTTATTTGACTGTCCCCGCCTGCAAGACAAAAATTATATAGATTATAATGCTTGTTTTTCCCTTTTCAGTTATGTGTTTTTGCAGTCGGGTTTTTTGTTTTTTAAATAATTTATTTTATTTCAAGCTTTTTAGTTTTATTAATATATATATTTGAAAATTACTCATTACTAGCTTTAATTTGATACCAATATTGTTGCATTATTTAAAAAAAAAAACTTCCCCTACTTTTTTTTATATTTGCAGATGCAATTTATAAATATTATATAACCTATGTCACTCCCACAATTAAGACGAATCGAAAGACACCTCATAATTATGTTAAAATCCATCAAGCCGTTTAGGCTACAGAGCGTGCCAAAGAAATAGACATACATACATACATACATACATACATACATACATACATACATACATACATACATACATACATACATACATACATACATACATACATACATACTCTCGAAAAACATTACCCTCCTGAGGCAGTCGGGTAAAAAGGTGGACAACTTGAGTCACCTGAAAATGTTTTCAATTTCATTAGGTATATTTAAAAAAAAATATGTTAATTATTGACTGATAATTTGACTTTTCGTTTTCAGCCTGGTGGAGGTGTTCCAAGTGGATGGTGATTCCAAACAAAGGGTTTGGTTTGCCCCTCCGTGGAAGCAATATTCAAACCAGAATCACAAACCTGAAAGAAAAAAAAGAAAAAGATTGGTTAATTATTATGTTTCTTTTGGTTTGATTAAATAATATAAGATGACAATTGTTAAATATTGTTCCTATCAATATTGTTTTATTTTAGTAATAGGTAAAATGTATGTCCTCTTTTATAGGTACCTACTAGGTACCTAATACTATTATTGAAGTACACATTAAGTAAGATTACATGACATATAATATCACACCTATCTATCCCCGAAGGGTGAGGCAGAGGTATATCTTTAGTACACCCACATTTCGCCAGTTTAGGTTTCCCATGTAATGATGCCTGTGTCCCATGGAAAATATATATTAATGTCCCCAAATACAGTTGGCAACTGTATGGTACTCACAATCTGAGCATTTATAGAGTGATATAGGTATTGGTTAAAACCCCTCTCCTCATATTCTGCAGGCTTAACAATATATGTATATGTGCAGCCAGTTTAATATCATTTATTTACATAACCAAATTACAAGATGATTATTAACATTAACTAAATTAAATTAAAACTAAGTTAGGCTTAAAAAAGGCCCTCGGGGCATTGTACCGAGGATGCTGGCGGCATTTCCTCGCTGAATTGCAATGCTGATGCGTTGCGCGAGAAAGCCGCTTTTCGGTCACCAGTTACATCAACTAGACGTTTCGCGATTTCCGCAAATAACTTATGCGCACTGGGACCCCACGGACCGAGGGTCTCGACGCCAAAGGGCACAAAGTTGTACTCTCTGCCAAGGCCTCCATATTTAATAACTTTCAGATTTTCGGCATTTTCTGCCGCTGCACCCGCTTTAGAAGTAGTCCGTTGGAGGTGGGACGGTGCCAGTGTGTCTACACAGGTAGCGTCCCACACAAGCATCCGTCCCAAACTCCACGGGACCAAAGACACACCATCAGGTCTTTTGCCATCATCTCTGACAATGCCAGTCGGCTCAAGAAGAGCAGGCACATTGATGCTGGCAAGAGACCGGCGGATTATGTCATTAAGTGTTGCATGTCTTGAAAAGCGGCCTGCACTTTTTTGACAACAAAGTCCGTGGTGACCCAGTCGGTCCACGTCCGTGCCACAAGGGCATGTGTGTGGAGTGCATACCGTGACCCCAAGCCGCAGACCAGTCGCCAGACGAAGCGAGGTCGGATCCAGGAAGGTACCGGTATATGGAGAAGGATGGGCATGTAGCCAATGACCGGCCTCTCTGGTTCCGACCGCCAAAAGTCTTGCGCGATCCGGACCTGAACTGCGGCTCAGAATCGATTTGTATGTTAAATCGCAATAAATATCGTCCCAGCTCCTCTGAGATTTTAGGTTGTCTGGAAATTCTTTACCCGGGCAAGCAATTTGAAAAGCATTCTTGGCATCCTCCAAGCCCGCAGTCTCATAGTTTGTGGGCAAAGCCCTTAGGACATTACCTATGAGACGTGACGTGCTATGGGTGGACGACAAAAAGGCTGGGGAAGCAACACTCGAAATTTTGCGGATTCCTAAACAGCCAAACCGAATAGGGAGGGATGCTTGTAACCAAGATGGTTCATTGAGCTGAATATTTAAAATCGTTTCTAAACTAGTTTTGACTAAATCGTCTATTGGTGAAAGCAAATTTGGATGTTTCCAAAAAGGGCTACAGCGAAGCACATAAGTAAATTTAGGGACAAAAAGGCAAAACTTTA
The DNA here is from genome assembly GCA_905333075.3 of Atethmia centrago. NCBI lineage: Eukaryota > Metazoa > Arthropoda > Insecta > Lepidoptera > Noctuidae > Atethmia > Atethmia centrago. The sequence continues at coordinate 13,660,699 of HG995382.1, forward strand.
GAATTATAAGAGCATAATGAGGACTGATTTCGAGTAAACAATTTGCGTGACTTTGGAATTTAGAAATAGTGTTAGTAATGTAATCAGGAAAAGATTCTTCAAAGATGGGAGAACCCAGGAGGCAAAGTGACTTTCTGTCTACTATTTTGATATTCGGTGCCAGAAAATTTAATTTGGATTTTAAATTATCCAAACCGTAAGAAGTTTTTTGAATGAAGAGTTCACATTTGCTAAAATTTAATTCTAAACCAATATGTTCGAAATTTGTTTTAATATCTGATAAGTCAGATAGCACAGTGTCCACATCGCCTCCCAGGGTTCCGTCATCCAAATACCAAACGTTAAATTTTGATTTTAAATTTTGAATAATCGGATTAAGCCAGTTTTAGTCCTGCATGATAGGTTCTTTCTATAGTAAACACCGGAGGAGTTGCATATCCCCACACTAAGTTATTCAAGTATTCCTAATGCAGGTAATGGTGCCGATTCCCTTGTTCACAAACTAAACTAAATTTAAGTTCAGTGCATCTTTTTCTTTCTATTTCATTAAGAAAAGGACAGAAGATACATTTTAATTTAGTCCTGTCAAATTAATCAGCGCTTGACGTAAATTGACGTAATTTTAGTAGGCAAGTTTTTAATCACGTCTAAACTTGTATGGAGTAGTGACAGGCGCTGATTAATTTGACAGGACTAAACTAAAATTTATCTTCCGTCCTCTTCTTAGTGAAATAGAAAAGATGGACTGATCCTAAATTTAGTTTAGTTTGTGAACAAGGGAATCGGCGCCATTGTAGTAATTTAATAAATTTATTCTTACTTATCCAGTTTTGATGGTGTTCCATTCTAATTGAGTTTGCGGAAAATTAATATATTTCCTCCAGAAATGATTACTATTAAGAGATCTTACACAGTTATAAATTAACTTAGTGCATCTTGATGCACTAGCTCCTATAAACCTCTGGTTGATTCAGGTGAATAAAAGATTGTAGTAAGCATTGATAGTATGTTGTAATTTCGATGTATCATCAAAGTTTTTATTTCATCAAAGGGTAAACCTCTACAATAGATGATAGTGTAAATCTGGAACTACTTAATTAAAACAGACTACTTTTATTACAATCCTTTTACTTGCCTTGGAGGTATTACTCTCAACTCGTGGATGAGGTCGCGACACACATTTTTATCGAGCCTATATAAGCCAACATACTCGAAGTCATACATTTCGAAGGCTAAGTCCATTTTACGAAGAGCTGCACTTCTTCGGCGATACGAAATGGTCTCCATAACCCGCGCGTGCTCAAGGAAATTTTCTTAAAGGGCTAGGACCTGCCATTTTTACAATATTTTTTCACCAAATCCTAAATATGAATTGTAAGATGTTGCTTTTGACTAACTTCTTATGATTCTGCTATTTGACATTAAACTTCACTAAAGCAATTCATCATTTGTGGACCATTTTACGAATCTCCATACAAAACTGTCAAACAGGTGAATTGTGTGATATGAATTGTACGCAGATCATAATATGAATTGTCAGTTTGTGACCATTTTACGATTTTTAATATGATTCATAATATAATCCTGTTATGATTCTGCCAAAGCGGCCTTTTTAGGCCCCCTGGACTAACTAAATCAGTGCTCACACTCAGCATTTTAAAGTTTCTGACTACAAAAGTGCCTTACATCAATTGGAATTGGTGACAGATGGCGCTGTCAAGTAAACATTTCAATCAGTTGTGCTCCTACTAAAATAAAATTTTAAAATATAAAATTATTTTTGTCGCTGTGTACAGTATACATGTGTTACCCGTGCGTATATCCAAGTTTAAGTGCAGTAACACTCATAAAAATTTTTTTTTTTTTTCATCACCACATTTTAAAAATATTTCGTACTACACCATCTAGCGCATATCATATAAACAAAGTGACAATCTGTGTTACCGAACAACTAATAGTGTTGTCAAACTATTCAATCTGTTGTTATTGGTTTAATATTGATGAAACTGACATCTATTATCTATACTACGAATTAACGTGGCTCTAAGGATATAATTATGATCACTACTTTTGCTAAGTAAGTAATTTGACAGCTGGCCTCGCGGTTTAGGTATCACCCTGCAATTGCGTACTGACGCGGACGTGCAGAGCGTTTGAATCCTGCCAAGTGAAATACTTTTAGGATTTATTTTTCTAATAATTTAAACCATCAGACATGATTTTCTTGGAAAATATCACATTCCGACGACCACGCACTCAATCGGAATCCAATGTTGACAATAGCCATGATGTAACTTCGCAAATGGTGTATTGTACCATAAATTCCCTGCCAGATTAGTCTCAAGATGAAGATGAAGAAAAAATAAACATATTAAATAAAGAGATAGAAAGTCTAAAAACGAAATTACAAAGTGCACACGAAGAAATAGATCAATTATTTCTAGATAATAGAAACTTGAAGCAATGTAATGCTGAATTATTAGAAATTAATAAAACATATAAAGTAATTTATAACAGTCCAGTCAGGAATAAAATCAAAACTCCAAGGAAGAATACAACAACGTACCGTATTAAAACAAAACAGACTCCAACCTCGAAAAATATTAAAAAAATACAAAGCACACCTCCAATTTGATGTTGACATTGGAAGTACACTCCTACCAACTTATCTGTGAAATGGCGAAAATTGGAACTACGGCCGTCATGTTGAAATGTCATTCGATTGTCAGTGTCTACTACATTCGGGTTCTCTCTTCGATCAAATTGATCGAAGGGTTCTCTGGTTGTTTTGTCGTGATATTGCTGAATTTATAAAGTAAAATATGCCGAAAGCTATAAAAGTGAAACTCGAAACATTATTCTAAAGGTTAAAACCTTTTTTGAAGAAGAAGCTCGGGCGGGGTCTCCGATTATTCCATTTAATCAAATATACAAACGAATTTCGGCAGCGACAGGTTAGTGTTGTCAACTTTCTTGTTATAAATTACCCGATACTTAACTAATTATTTAAGTCCAAGAATTATTCGTTTCTATTCTTGCTGCATGTTAGCATAACGGTAACGTACATACTATTAGGTAACCTGCTAAGTGAGTGAGCCAACTAACCTGCCAGATTTCAAATTTCTACTAACATTTATTTTACATAACACACACACATAATCAGCCTATAATGTTCCCACTGCTGGGACACAGGCCTTCTCTTTTTGAGAGGGACATTTATTTTATTATCTTATATTTCAGGTGTGAGTCAAGGACTAATTTCAAAAATAGTTAAGGACACGCAGCAGACACTGGAACAAAAGTTCGGACACCAGGCAAGGAGAGAAAACGTAAAAGTGGATTTGTGCATGTTGATGATTTTGACATGGGAGTTATACGGAGGAAAGTACATGAATTTATTCTGCTAAAAAAGAGGTCCCTACTGTTAAAAAGCTTCTAGAGGTCTTAAAGACAGAAATAAATTACACTGGACAGCGAGAAAGTCTGCGAACGCTGCTTCACAAGGTGGGATTTCATTTAAAAAAATCTCAATCCAATCGGGAGATTCTTATGGAGCGTACTTTCATGCAGTGGATAAAAATAACAAATCTCCCTAGCCCCGGCCCATAATTTATTTAGATGAGACCTATATTCACTCTTCGCATACATCGGGTAAATGTTGGCAAGGAGAGGGTGAAGACGGAGTATTGAAGCCTGTATCGAAAGGGCAAAGATATATTATTGTTCATGCGGGAGGAGATACTGGATTTGTTACAAATGCACTACTTGTGTTTAAATCAAACACAAAAAGTGGTGATTATCATGACGAGATGAATAGTACCAACTTTAAAAAGTGGGATATTGAAAAACTTGTGCCTAATTTACGAGAGCCAACCATAATAGTAATGGATACTCCTTATCATCGTATTTGTGTGAATAAAGTCCCAAATACGAATTCCTTAAAAAAAAGATATGCAATTATGGTTGACCCAAAATAAAATTGACTACCGAGAAGATCTGACTAAACCTCAGCTTTTAGAAATAATTAAGAGAAACAAGCCTGAACTTGCATATGAGATTAAAAAAAAATTAGAAGACTATAGACACAAATGCTTGTTTTACCACCTTATCACTGTGATCTCAATTCCATTGAACTCATATGGAGAATAATGAAAAGAAAAGTTGCTGATGTAAATATTGAGCATAAAAATGCTAAAATTACCCGCCTAGTTAGAGTAGCTTTTGACGCTATTACAGTTCATGAGTGGGCACAGCATTGTAAACATGATTTGTATTTAGATAAACCTTTTATTATAGAAGTGGTAAGTGACACTGAAACGTAAAGCGATAGTGATAATGATGATATTGGTACGGAAATAAGTGGAGTATGGCCTCACAACCAGGATGAAGTTGTGTATTCAGGTTCATCTAAAGATCACAATTACTGTAAACCTGGTTTTCAATAAATTATTGTAAAGCAATTTGGTTTTTTTTTTATTACACTACATTACCACTAGGTATCACTGCTAATCATAATTAGTCAAATCTGGTGTTAGGGGTTAGGTGCGGTCATAACTAAATGCTAGACATCCAGGTACCTCTTGTAGGGTAGGTTAACTTCGCATTAAAGTTGTATCCCCCAGTGGAACATTTTATCTGCTGAATTTCCACTTCATTGGATTACTTTTTAGATAAATCTATTGTTTATTCCTAAGAGACTAAACTGTTAGCGTACCTACGTAACTGTAAATTATCAAACTCCTTAAAGACCTCCCTCGTATGTATCATAAGCATTGAATTGTCAAATAGAATACATACAAAGAGTGAAGGCAATTATCTACGTTATTATGTTATCTGTGATTATCGTACGCCTAAATTTTGAATTGAGCATATCTTAAGAAACGTTGAAAAGAAAGTTCGTAATTTTACTTGCTCAGATTATTGTATTATTTTTATTGGTGAGGAGGGTTAAAAAAAATACTTATTAGTATATATAACTAGTGACATAACATTAATTCGTGACAAACTATTTCAATTGAATCACACTAATTTTATTATAATATGTTTACCTACTTTTAAATAGATGTTAATACTATTATTATGTTTAATAGCCGGGTTGATACTTATAATAATTTAATTTATATGGACGTTCAGACATACAACTATGCGTTTATCTTAGACTCGAATTTAAACCTTCGTTACATATATGATACTTACTACCGTTGGTATGGTAATCGCAATAATAAAGGCTTTAATATCGTAATATCTGCCTTGCAGGACCTAATCCTAGACTTAGATAACGTAAACACCGTGCAACCAATAGTTGAATGTTTCCAGAAGGAACAATTTGAAATGGCACAAAACATCTAGTTTTTTTATATAATTATTATCTTAGTATTCTGAAAACCAACAAAGAAGTTACCTGCTATTGGTTTGACGAGAGTAACGCTGGTTTGACTGCTTCTGTGTTTATATCATGCATCATAGACTGTTTCAAAAAAACACTACAGAAGAAATGCATGTCAATCATTTTATATTCTGATGGTTGTACGGCGCAGAATCGGAATGTTTATCTATCAAATGCTCTGCTGCAACTATCGATGGAAAAAACATCGTTATAGAACAAAAATTTTTGGAGAAAGGTCACACACAGATGGAGTGTGATGCGGTTCATAGTTCAATCGAGCAAAAATTAAATAAACCAGGAAATCTTTTTACCAAGTCAATTTGCGACGTTGTCAAAACAAGCTCGACCGCAAAAACCTTATTTGGTTGAATACTTAGACTACAGTTTTTTTGATGACTTCTCAGACAAGAATTCGTTCATGTATGACTCCATACGGCCTGGTCGCTCCGTCAATGATCCTACAGTAACGGATATACGAGCACTGTAGTATACTCCTAAGAACTTTGAAGAAGATTATCTAGATCTGCCACGCAGAATTCGACGCAGAGTAGAAATGCCCGAAACTTTACCCCTAGACCAAAACTCTACCAAAGTCGCATCAAAATATCAGTAACTAAATGGAAACATTTACAGGAGTTAAAGACTGTTATTCCTTCTGACTCACGGGTACTATGATTCCCTACCCTATTGATCTCTTAAAAGTCTGATTATAGATAAGAAGTTGATTCGTTTTAAGCAAAACCATTTTTTATAATACAAAATATTTTCTTTTCTTTTTATAAAATAAACTTTTAACACCATTTTGTTGAACAATTTTATGATTTGCCTTCTCCAAATTATCTCCTTTACCAGTATTACTAAGATGAAACATGACGTAAGTCAGTGGCATCTACTGGCAAGACTGCGGAATTCACCAATTTACTTCAATGGAAAAGATTATTGTGATTTTCACGAGTTCAAATTATCACAGAGTTCATTTGTATTAATAATTAAACACAATACGGCCTTATGCGTAAGTTACATGCATTTTAAACAGTTTTTTCACTCTCCTGTAAAGTAGCCATTTTTGACTTTCGTACTGTTAGAACTTCACTGACGATACATTAATGATCTTCCAAAAACTATATATCATAAAATGGTACTATTTGCAGATGACAGCACGGCTATTGTGGAATATAATAATCCTAATAATTATCAAAATGGCATAAATAATTATCTGAGTGACATTATAAATTGGCTTGACAAAAATAATCATGTGATTAATTTAAATAAAACAAAAGTTATTCCACCAGCGCCGTATACATATAATCCACCTGCTTATAATAACTACATAATTCTTAGGTATAACTATAGATAACAAAATGACTTGGAAACCTCACTTTGAGGAAATCTGCAATCGTCTGAGTAAATCTGCATATCTATTATTCAAATTATCCAAGAAAGTAAATACTGTCACACTATTAACAGCCTATCATAGATTGGTCGCTTCTATTTTAAGATATGCTGTTGTTTTTTGGGGACAGTCAACTAATAGAGAACTTACATTCAGGATGCAAAAAAGATGTATACTATCAATGTGTGGTATAAGAACAACGGATAGTTGTGTTCCTTATTTTAAAGAATTAAAAATACTAACTTTACCATCTTTGTACATATTAGAAAATGCATTGTTTGTAAAAGCGAATCTAGAACCCCAATTCGTACCTAATATAAGAATCTGTTATGCCCATACAAATGCAATACTGCTTTATTGAAAAAGAGTTTCTTTGGTATTGCTCCAAATATTTATAGTAAAATACCTGATAATATTAAATGTATGCCTCTAAACAAATTTCAAAAAGTCCCTTCAGGCGTTATTACTAGAGAAGTGCTATTACAGCCTAGATGAATTCTTAAACGATATTTTGCTTGTATAGAATTCTCAAATTAAGTTTTAATTTTGACATTTTAAGTTTCATTGAATTCAAATTTTGACTATGTAATTTTGAATTAAATTTCGACATCACAAATATAATTTAAATTTAAATTTTGACGCTATAGTTTCTTTGTTTTTTTTTTGTATGGCTATGGTTATGGTTTTTATTGTTGTCTAGTTATTCGCACTAGACAACAATAAAAACCATAACTATAGCCATACAAAAGATTTTGTACGAGACCTGTATACTGTACTCATGTTTTACAAAATAAATATTGTATCTTGAACAGACCTGTATCAAGACAAATCTAATGCTACTTTATTTTCTTAAATAAATCGACGTACTTATCCTAAAATAATAAATAATTATTTGCAGGAATAATCGCCCAACCACAAATATACGAGAAAATGTGATAGCTTTTCAAGCAGTGCAAGCGAGACATAAAATAATCAAAGGGAATACAGTCGATCTTTTTCGTACTCCTAATCTTAGGAAGAATATCCTGGCTATGTCGATTAATTGGGTGATGTGTTCCTACTGTTATTATGGTGTATCGCAGTATGTAGGACAGCTTACTGGTAATATCTTTCTCAACGTAGCGGCTAGTTCCAGCTTAGTCACAGTTGGCACATTTCTGTCCATACCCCTTCTGAAAATGTTCGGCAGAAAAACAATTTTATTAATTTGTCATTTTATATGTACTGTTTGCTTAGTTATTTTAGCATTTTCGGAAGGTACGACATCTATAGTTTGTGCGACTATTGGTGTCGTAACTTCTTTTGTGGTGTTTGTTGTTGTTTATTTGTATTGTGGAGAGATGTTCCCTACTGTAGTCCGAAACGCTGCTGTCGGTTTTTCATCGATGTGCGCTCGGATCGGTTCCATGATAGCCCCATTTGTTCTTGATTTAAAAGATATTAAGCCGTGGTTGTCTGCGCTCACATTCGCCGTGGTACCATTTGTTGCCTTCTTCGTAACGATGCTTTTGCCCGAAACTAAAGGAATAGAACTATTAACTACAATAGAGGAGGGTGAAGCGTTTGGAAAGAAGAAAAAAACTGAAGTACCAAGTACGTAAATGTAGAGCAGAAATTAAATAAGGTTCTACTTTGTTAGTCGGAGATCGGAATAGGTTAGTACATTTACTTAATCTTCGAGAAAGTAACATAGAATGAATAATACGTCCTCTAAAATCCCGAAATCATAAACATGACGGATTAAGCCCGGAATTTAAGAAATTGCAAATTATTTAGTGCACATTGAATACATTCGTAGCAAATTATTATTTCAAAGAATCTTTTTAAACGTTTTTAGGGTTCTGTATTAAAACTGTAAAATTAAAGTGCTTTGTTTTACATATAGAAAAATAAATTCTTGAAAGTTGACTGGTTTGCTTGATTATATTGCGATAAAAGGGTAATACAAATAAAAAGAAAGCTAAATATCTAATCAAATCAATATACATATATTTACGTACAATTACAAAACTTTCTCGTTAACACTACATAAAGAACCGAGAGAGTAAAGTAGTTATATGTATATCCTTCAAAAATAAAGAAATAAAAATTAACCGTGTTTTTGCCGTCGCGCTGTCCATTGGGTAAAATTACAAATATTCTTAACTAACGTTACGAGATAGCACATTTTGTTGGTTAACAAGAGATTAGGAACCGCCACGCGCGGTATTCCGCCACTGCTGCTGCTTGTGGCTGTTACTACTTAGCCACACGGGTCGATCGATCAGGTTAGGTTACGCTTTCCGCGGTTGGTCCGTGGATGGGTGACCATCTTTACATACCAAGACCCCTCCGTGCCTCGGAAAGCACGTTAAGGCGTTGGTCCCGGCTGTAATTTGACAATCGTTCGACAGACAATCGTTTGACAGTTCGAAGCTCGAATGTCTGATAACAGTCTTATAGTTCTAATCTTATGATGAGAGACCGCCACCGCTACCTGGGTTAGAATAACCAAATATCTGTACAGCTAAATTATTCACAAGTTTTAATTTACCTAATATCCACACATAACCAGCCAACTTAATTTAATTTTACTTACTTTAAAAAAACATTTGAACTTGACATGATTTTAGTACAGAACCCTAAAAAAATTATGTAAATGTTATTTAAATCAATAATTTGTAACTATAACTATGTAAAGTCCAATATTTAATTCTTGATTTTTAAATCCTGGGATTAAGACGTCATTATCATAATTCCGGGATTTTAGAGGAGGTATTGTCCACTCCAGGGATTTCCAAAGTGGTCGATATTGATCCCTTGGGGTCGAAATCAGTTTCCCAGGGGTCGATATAAACCAAAACTGATTTTGTGGGTCGACGAGGTCTAAAAATCGACCCCTTTGAATTAACACAAGTTCTTATTTGAAACTTTCAAGATACTGAAAATAAACTCTGGGCGGAGCGGAAGGGTGTGTCAGACTCTTACTGACTAAAACCCACCCGTGTCCCTTCCGTTGCCTGTGTTGCCAGGGGCCGCGGTAACTCTTTTGTACCTTCCCGCGACCCCGGCATGGTGGTCTGAGGTATCAATTCATTTTGGAAAAGAGGTCTCTTAATTTGGGAATCCCTGGTCCACTTTACATATAATATTATCGTCGGTGATATTCTGAAACCGCGGAACTAATAGTGTTTAAAACCGCGTATTTACAAAAGTAGCAAAATCGAGAATTCGAATTTTCTAATTCATTAATATATATTTTACATAACTAATGCCTACAATATTAAGAGGAATTTATCAATTTAAAAGTTTAAACAATAGAAAGTCAAGTGGTTTAGTAAATATTACGTTTTTCCTCGTTCTTGTAAAATTCACCGCACCTACCTTACGCGGTTTTAAACACTGTTAGTTCCGCGGTTTCAGAATATTACCGACGTTATATATGTTACTTACTCCCTCGAAGTTTAGGTAAATATAGTACCTATTCCGATCTCTGTTTATTAGTTTCGGTCCTGTCCAGTTTTTCACCCGACACAAATAAAGGTGTTTAAAGAATTTCTAAGCTTTTGTCGGTCTGTGCCATCGTAGGTCCCAAACGGATCGACCGATTCCTGTGCGACGATGAATTTACGAAAGCCGCGCCTTCATCCACGCTTTTACGTTAACATGCGACATCAACATCTTTTACCCAAACTGTTTGGGTAATTCCAGTTAAACCCAGGAAACCCTAGGTTTTCTCTCGCCAAATGCTGCCCCAAGTAGTACCTACTTTCGACTTATTTCTCGAATCAATGAATTATTTCTTGACTCTCTGAGGCAAGTAAAGGAGTATAAAAACATAGCATCGATACTGATATGGATTGGCATCAGCGAGACCTTTTTGTATATTGGTACTTCCATAGGCTTCGTTTTAAGTTTTGGTTGGTACCTATTAACTCATTAAAAGCAATTAGACTGATAAAGTAGGACCTTATTACGTGAAAAGTAAAACCGATAAAATTAAATATGTTAATCCATTGTTACTGACAGCCGAGTCTAGTTCCATCTGAGTTCCACCGAATGATGTGAATAGACAACATTTCGAATTTTCAAGATGCTTACCTATATTATTAACTTAAAATAAGACACCGACATTCAATAATACTTTGCCCGACCTGGGAAACGAATCCAAGACTTCACGGTCATTAGTTGCGCTTGCAACCACTACTTTACCAACGAGGCCGTTATTATTAGAATGGTCTCATCAATATTCCTCTATTTATGTTACTATGAATGTTAACGCTTTCATGGACAATGAACGAGACGCAATAGAAGTTTTATTGTTTTAATAATAATAATAACACCCCATGTAATTTCTTTAGGAATTCTAAAGGAATGAAATGGGGTGTTGAAAGTTTGTATGGGAAAATTATAAATTCACGCAGACGAAGTGACGAGCAAGCAAGTGCTGTCATTAATGACAACACAATGCATTACCTACCTAGGGATATCGGAAACGCGCTTTGCACTCTATCCAATTAGTGCGGAAAAGGAATGCATCGTTACCGTTAACTGTCCTCAGCCTTATATCTCGAGGGCTATTAGTCCTACGTACCTAAATGTTGCGTATTCTTTTTTGTGAAGAATTATGTAAGAAATAAACTTGCAACAATATAAATTGACGTAAAATCAATTCTATAAGAAATATTTGCTTAAAAATGATTTCCACGACATTTCATAGTGAAAACTCTTTTTTGGCACACGATTTCGTTAATGGGATTTTCACACAATATTTCATATGCTAAAATAAATATAATTCCGGTGAGAAATCATCACTAGGGTTTTTATCGCAGACGAAATTTTAAGCTTAGGCCACACTGAAGCGAAACGCGCGCGCGATCCAGACGATGCATGCATCGATTGTGTCAATTAATTTATATGCAGGTGTTCAAACTGGTGCGAATTGTCACGTGACTTTCTTTGTGAGTCAATAAAATAATCGACGCGCGCAGTTGCGTGACTTTGCTCCGCGTCCGGGGTGCTTTATAGTCAATTTGGCCGGAGCTTTATTTTTCTGGGCTAGTGATTGATGAATTTATTCATGAACGTTGATTGATGAACGCGTGTCCATATGGTGGACGTACGAAATCATTGTCTGTTTAAGTCATTTTAAAGGTGAGAGAGTATTATGTGAGATGTGTTTATTATTCTTTGGTTTTACTATAATTTATTGTAGAAGTTGAAATTATTACGAATACATTATTACCTATTCCGTAGCAAGTTGTTGCTTATAATCACATTTTGATAAACGATATTAAAATTCTGAGAATATTCATCACATTATCGTCGGCGTTCGTTACGTTATTGCGTAGCGTCATAATTTTTATGTTGTACACTGAAATGTGCTTTGTGATTTTTATCTTAATGTTGATTTTTTATTGTTTTATAATAACTAATGTTATTAAATGTTTACATTTTATTCATTTGTTTTGCTTCATTTTCTATTCCTAGTATCGTGAGCTCGTAGTATCGTGAGTTAAGACTGACGTAACTAACATGAAGATTTCGAGCTAGATAGAAACCGTGTTCAGAAAGCATATAAAACATGATGACACTTTTGTCAACAATTCCCAATAAATTGTAACTTCTCTAAGGTTGAAAGGTTGAACTTGGAACGTACCTACATAATGACAACTATTAGTCTTAGGCTGCTTTTCCACCAGAGATGTGCTAAGCAGCTAAGCTGCGAGGGTGTCAAAACTGAGCTACGAAAATATATGACCGTTTCCACTAATGCTAAGCTGTGTAGAGGAGCCAGTAAGATGTGGTATGAAGATACGCCGCCGTGAGGTAGCTGTGCGAGGAAGATGCGCAGCTCGAGCTTTGCGATGCATCGACAGTATAAAGGTACGGGGAGCGGCTGCGGCGAAATGACGCATCCTTCCTTAAACAAAACATAACTTAGTTGAACCCATTTCCACCAGTGCTATGTTCTGTGGACCAATGAATATTATTGGTGGATATCAAACTCGTCCATAGCAACGACGTAGCATAGCACATGTCTGGTCGAAAAACAGCCTGGCCTCTATTTTGCACTACTCTATATTTAGGGTCCGAATTAGATGATGTGTTTTTTTTTAATAGGGACCCCACCTCCCTTTCTATTATTAGACCATCCCGATTAAGGGAAAGCGTCCCTGAATATCGCGCAGCCGCTTACGGTTTTTACCCTGAGCTGTCAGTTTTTCAAGACCGACAATCTTTTAGTTATAGGATTAGTAGTTGCCACGTGTGCGGTTCGAGCAGTGGTGGCCCAATGGTAACGGCCGCGACTTACGAGTTGTAGATCGTAAATTCGAACCCAGACAGGCGCTTTGTGTAAATTATTTCATCACCATTGCTCTCAAAACGATGAAGGAAACATCGTGAGGAAACCGGCATGTCCTAGAACCAAAAATTCGAAGACATGTGACATCTACCAACCCGCACTGGGCGCGTGGTGGATTACGGCCCACTCCCTTTTACAGAGAGAAGGCCTGTGTCCCAGTAGTGGGAACATTATAGGCTGATTATTTATGTAGAGATTATTACCTAAAGAGGTTTGAAGAAAATTCAAGTAAACCACTAAAAATGTGGCAACTAAACGATTTGTCGAAAAACAAACTGCATGACAGAACTAGACCGGACAAACTTGAAACGCCAGTTGGTACAATTACGGACCAAAAAGAAATATGTGAATGTTTTAACTCATATTTTTCGACTATTGGCTCAACCCTAGCAAGTATGATTTCTGAAAAGTCGAAAGTAAGTCAAATTAAGAGTGTAGACTAACTGATAAAACGGAATTGCAGTTTCTGAAACCAGCAACTACAAAGGAAATTATTACCATAATTAAAAATTTGGAATGTAATACTGCGTCTGGCATTGATGGTATTAGTACAAAATCAATTAAATGCGTAAAAGTCATTATTGCTACGGAACTAACAGCCTGTATTAACTATCATATGGCACGAGGTATTTAATGGGAATTTATAAATTACATTAATATGTAATTTATAAATTCTGCAATATGGCCAGTAAATGACCAACACTAATTTTATTATTGACTAGACGTAGGTAATTGTGTATCCTGCGGGGCAATTGCGTAACACACATTAAATGACAATTGATCGTAATTCGTTTCATTTTGACAGATCACCCACGTTTATTGCGTTATATACGTTGTTGAGCAGACGAAATTTTTCAAACCTATGAAGCAATGGCAAAATTAGCAATATGCTTTATCAAAACTCGGATTGTGATTCAAACTGTACTACGCAATTAGGGCTGAAACACATAACCACGTTGCGGCGTCGCAACGCAACGCAACGCGTTACTGAACGTTGCGTTGCAGCGTCGTGAAAAATAGCGTTTTATTGTCGTACTGTACGATAACCAGTTCCTCGTGATTTTTGAGTGTGGATAGACGTCTCTCTGCCATGGTTCGTAATAAACTTATTGCTTTTTTGTTATTAAGAAGACATTACTCTATTTTAAATAAACGACAAAGAAGATACTGGATACATCCATTTAATAAGGCTATGAATTCGCGCCGCGGTGCACACCGCAAAATTCCACGTAGCGGCGCGCGACACTGCCGATTTTAGCGGCGCGGCACCGCAACGCGGTTATGTGTTTTGGCTCTTAGGGTGCTGGATAAAGTCGTCTCTTTTAATGTACATTTTAAATCGTTTTCTAAATTTCTTAGCTACAACAGACGTAATAGCGAAAAACTGGGTGTTTTTTGCAAGCATTCCAAAAACTTCATAATTGTGATGTTTTTCCTTAATTTCATTTGAGATTGTTTTATGTCGAGATTCCAATGAGTTTGTAGTCCTCTCAGGCACTCCGAATTAATTCTAAACGGACCACATAATTTTCGTAATGCTAATGTGTACTAAGTATGTTTCTCTAAATTACTGTTATGTACACAGCCCAGGGAGAAAATCGGAAGAGAATAATATACGAATTGCATTTATCCACCGCGTCTGGGATTGATGAACACGCATTTCGGAATATCCACCCTTTATTTTTTTTTTGAGGGTGGGAAATTATCAAATAACTTCTCCCGCTCTGGGCGGAGCGGGAGGGTGTGTCAGACTCTTACTGACTAAAACCCACCCGTATTCCTTCCTGTTGCCTGTGTTGCGGGGGCCTCGGTGACCCATAAGTACCTTCCCGCGACCCCGGCAGGCATCGGCCCTAGTGGACCCCTACTTTGTGCTGACGACATCTCTTTGAGGCGCGCGTGGAATACGACGCGCCGTCGACCCGGGCCTGGTCCTTACCGGACGGTGAGCTACCCATTGCTCACCGTCCGCAAGCCCGCGCCTACGGTGGCCGGAAATCCGCCCGGGATTCTCGACGCCCTGGGCGTCTCCTGCGGCGGCTAGGGGCGAGAGGGCGCGAAACTTGCCTTTCCCTCAACCGTCCCGCCTCCTCCTTCGCGAGCATTACTGCTTCGCAGAAGGAGGTGACGGCTGCCCATGCCCTCTCGCTCCGTACCATGGCCTGAACCAGGGCCGGACGCGAGAGGTCTCTGCCGCCGATCGCCTCCACGAGGACACGGCGGTGCTCTGCCCAAGCCGGGCAGACCTCCACCGTATGCTCCACCGTGTCCCGGAATATCCACCCTAGGGTGGCTGTTTTGCGTATCTGACGGACAGGGCCATCATCTACCCCGGTCACCAGGGAGTGTGGAACCGGCAAGAGATATCGTGCGGTGTCCCACAGGGATCGGTCCTGGGGCCGCATCTGTGGGACATCGGATACGACTGGGTGGTGCGCGCCGACCTCGGGATAGCGGCGTCAGCGTAGTGTGCTACGCTGACGACACGTTGGTCCTGGCGCAGGGGAGGTCGCACCAGGCGGCGGCCGAAGTAGCAGCACGCGGGGTTGCGACAATCGTCGAAAGGATCCGGCAATTGGGACTCGAGATGGCCCTGCACAAGTCCGAGGCCATGTGTTTTCGTGGTCCTCGGAACGCGCCTCCGTTGGGGTCCCAAATAACGGTAGGAGGGGTTTCCATCGGTGTCGAGTCGACGATGAAGTACCTGGGACTCGTCCTCGACAGCCGGTGAAACTTCTTGGAGCATTTCCGACGTTTGGCTCCCAAACTGGAGCGGGCAGGCGCTGCATTGAAGCGGCTCCTGCCCAATCTAGGGGGTCCAAACGCCTCCTGCCGGAGGCTCTACGCGGGGGTCGTGCGGTCCATGGCCCTCTACGGGGCTCCTGTATGGGCGCGTTCTCTGGCGCTGCGGCCAGCCCGGCGGTTGAGCGCGGCCCAAAGGGTCATGGCCATCCGGATGGTCCGATACCGCACGGTCTCCTGTGAGGCAGCGAACCTCCTTGCCGGATTGTCGCCATGGGATCTGGAGGCAAAAGTCTTCGCGCACGTATGGGAGTGGCGCGAGGAGGCGAAACGCCGGGGCGTAACTCCGCTGCCGCGAGAAATCGCGGCACAGCGGACGGAGCTTCGGCGGGATCTCATGGCGACATGGAGAGTACGGTTGTCGCAACCCAGTGCTGGGCACGCTGCCTGCCGGCGTCGCGGGAAGGTACTAAAAGGTCACCGAGGCACCTGGCAACACAGGCAACAGAAAGGAATACGGGTGGGTTGTAGTCAGTAAGAGTCTGACACACCCTCCCGCTCCGCCCAGAGCGGGAGAAGTTATTTGATGATTTCCCATCCAAAAAAAAAAACTATTTTAGGGTGGATAAACGGAATAACCCGTTGGGGCTAATGGAAAAAAACTTTAGGGTTCCGACTGTCACAGAGGTTTCCTGAGATCTAGTATAGTATAGGCATGTGCAAAAACTATAAGTCGGTACATTGTTGTGAAATGCTATGTAAAAGTGAAGAACATCTTCAGGATTGCTGGTTACAGGTACCTAAATATAATATATGAAGTACCAACGTTAGTTAATGAGTTGCCCACCAAACTGATATCGCATGTCAAATCAACTTAATTAAAAGGGGTTCTACACTAAGTTAACATGCACTTTTTGCATGGAACATCATTCCATTCTGTATTTGGGGAAGGGCGTTATTAGCTGCGCTACAGTTTATGCTTTTGCAGCTATCATCGTTTTACCTACTTTTTGTGCTTAGTCTTGTGTTATTGTTCCGAAATAAAATTTTTATTTACACATAAAATTATATTTTTAAATATTAGAATATAAAAAAATATAAAAATATTAAAAATTGTAGCCTACCGGTATTGGGAACAGGGTCCAAGCTACCGCGGTCAGGGCTCCAATAGAGAAGAACCTCCTAACAATGCGAGCTGTGTCCAGAAGTACCGCTCTCTGAATCAAGCCCTTAATCCAGCTGCCCAACGAGAGCCTCCTTAGGTGTTGGTCGAGGCTCTTGGCAATTAAGCCATTGATACAACTATCGGCACAATTATTGCTGAATCCACATCCCACAAGCCGACAACCTCGCGAGCCAAGTCTAGATACTTGATTTGTTTATCTTTCTCGGCTTTCACGAGGTTCCCGTCATGAGGGACTGATACCTCAATAATCATTGCGCGCCGCTCTGGTCGATCCACCACCAATATATCAGGCTTATTGGCAACAAAAGTCCTGTCAGTGACGATGGATCTATCCCAGTACAATGTGATACTTCCATGTTCGAGAACTGGGTCGGGCACATACCTGTAGTACAGCACTTCCGATTCCACAACGCTGTATTTCAAAGCAAGTTGCTGATGGATAATCCTGGCTACAAGGTTGTGTATATGCAAGTACTCTTCGTTAGCTAGACGAGAACACCTGAAGATAATGTATCGGAATGATTCTGTCGGACGGTGGCATGCCCGACACACGTTAACCGTGCCGTCCTTCACAATAAATTTCCGATACCTTCGGTTTCCCCAAAGAGGTCACCGAAACGTAGCCAGGCTACGGACGCTAAAAAAGCGTCCGTGAAGCTCCTTACTCTGCCATACCTCCCTGCGATAGTTATTGTCAAGCACTACAAGCTTGACTACAAGCTTGCGCCAGTTCTCTTTAGCCAAGAAGAGTGGGGTGAGGCCCTTGTCCACCGCGACCACATCTCGATGCATCCCTAGGTCGGCTTCTAGGAAATATTCCCCGAAACTGCATACCTCGCGATTGTGGAGGGTTTTAGCGTTTAAAAAGCCTCGACCTCCACACTTTTGCGGGATATACAGTCTCATTACCGTGGGTGATGCATTCGATATGCAGTCAGCAGCGTACGGACCCTCCAATCCAGGGCGTCGTGTTCGGTTCGAGTGCCATTTGAGTGTGCCGAAAGAGTACATCAATACCGGCATCACCCAACCGTTGAAGGCGCGCACCTTGTTTCCGCCTGATAGAAGACTATTAAATACTTTCTTCAGTTTTAGGTCATCCATGTAGAGGAGGTAAGATATAACCTGACCACCTCTCCTCAACCGATAGCCTAGACCTGAATCCTCCAGCAGTGTGCTTAGAGGATTCAATGCTAAGCAGAACCAAATTGGACTCGAACTGTCGCCCTGACACATATGTCCACGAGGCATACCTCGTTCTATACTTATCGGCTCGCTATTCCTCTGGATATTTCGACATCCTGGATAGCGAAGGACCATCCTCCATTGCCCCATATACGACATCAGGAAGGTGCGCAGAGTTGCATCTACATACTTTATACAACTCAAGCACCCTCATGAGCCATGTATGTGGCACCAAGTCATAGGCCTTCTTATAATCTATCCAACATGTCGACAGATCCTTTCGGGAACGACGAACCGTTCCTACATACATTTTGAGAGGCAGACATGGGTGTTTATATGTTTGTTAATTTTAGCTCTCAAAGTGGATGTAAGAATTTTATAGACCGTCGGTAAACACGTGATCGGCCTATAATGTTTGGGTCTCGCGATGCTACCTGGTTTATGGAGCAGGTGGGTAACTCCTGTCGGTAAGAATTGGGGTAGCGAACTAGACTCCAAAGCAGTCTGGTACTCTGAGGCGCCAAGCGAGCGTGCGTCCTTAAAAACCATTTGAGCCAGAAGTTGTGCAGCCTGTCCAGCCCTGGGGACTTCCAGTTAGGTAACGGACGGACTGTACGAGCTAGGACAGATGGTAACAGCCCCCATTTCTGGTATTGGATCGCAGGCTCGATTGACTTCTCGATCCCAATCACATTCGGTGTGTCTGACAGGCACCGACCAGATACTGTGCTAGAAAAAACACATGGCACCATCATCCGGCGGGCATGTGTCAGTCACACCTTGGTCCGGTCGCTCCCAAACTCCCCTATAAACCCACCTTTCATCGCTTTGGATTTTGTGTGGCTTTGGAGTGTGTCGCTCTACTCACCGCTTATACCTACGATACACTTTCTGCTTCAGGAAATCGATGCGCTCTGTGACACGGGACATATAGTCCTGTGGGCTGATATCAGTCCCTGAGAACGCCCGCCTCACAAAGCGCATCACACTAGGGCTAGCCTTCCCTGAAGCAGATTAGTTTGCCAATGAGCGCTCTGGCCACACCAATGCAGCGTTCAATTTTACACTGCCAAGCTGGTACTGTTGGTTTCGGTCGTGTAGCTCTAGAGTCATTAACAAATTTTACGTGAGCTACACGACATACCACTACAGCCACGCAGTACAGAATCGAATGAGTATCAGTGAGGTCTTCGCAGTCATCAAAATAGTTTGACAACTGCGAATCCAAAAGGCCAAACGAGGTAGGCGTGGCCTCAGTTCGGGCAACATAAACCGATATTCTCGAATCGCATCCTCCAATGCACTCCTCAATTCCTCATTGCACTGGGCACTTACGATTGTAGCCCTGTCGTCACTCCCCTCGTCAGCTTGATTTGTGTTTAACTGAGGTGAAACTACAACTGTCTGTCTGTGACGGGGCGCGATGACATGTCTACTCTGCATTTCACTTCGCAGGCGATCAAGTACAGTGTCATATAACATATGATTACGAAAAGAGAGAGCATTTGAACACGGTAAGCGGTCAGATTTTTCCCGCCCTCTGTAGCCCCATAGTAAGAGCGCATGACGTTCTCATTAATGGATCGTGTCCATCTCATGCGCTGCACACTTACGTCGGGAGCTGGGCCTAGAGGAACTAAATCGTCCGGCGGCCGGCGTCCTCCCTCATAATATCGCTCATTTGGAGCGACAGTGACACAACTGCAAAAAAATGCGAAACTGACCTAAGTACATTAAAATTATCTGCTTTATTAGAGGCAGATAATTTTGATGTAATTAGGTCAGTTTCGCATTTTTTTGCAGTTGTGTCACTGTCGCTCCAAATGAGCGATATGGGAGAGATGAGACAAGAAATATCATTGCACTTTACGTGCTGGAAAAATCATTAAAAAACATTTTTTTTGGTGTAGTTTATACCCTAAAAGATAGAAAGGAAAAAAGATTTTATTTTACAACTGTCGGCGTGCCCATGCCAAATTGCCGGGGACAGACAGACAGACGGACATGGCGAAACTATAAGGGTTCCTTGTTGACTACGGAACCCTAAAACAAGTTGTAGTAGTTAAATCTGACTCGTTGACTAAACATAAATAAAATAATATAATAATTTTATTTATCTCTTTAGTCAGCGAGTGACCTTTCGCTTTGTTTATACAGATTAACTAATACGAGTACAACTTCTTTTTTTATTTTTTAGTTCGTTTTCGGCAGCTATTTTCTATTTTTTTTTTAACTTTTCTACATCTTTAGATATCTGATTATATGAAGATGTTTCCCCGTAATTTTAATGCTATATCAAAATTTTGAGATAATTGGTGTCAAAGTCCATTCATGTAGATGATTTTTGAAAATGGTTAGTAAGGTTCGTTCTTTAACTTTGAACTGTTTGATGTTTTAGAAAATTTGGTTACATCAAAAGGTAACGTATTAGGTAGCTAATGGAATAGCTATGAAGGCCAGGTACGGAACCCTAAAAAACATCGAAAACTATACTCAAGCAGAAATAAAAAATAAACACGTTAACAGAACTTAATGTCAAAATAAAAGCCGGGCATAAAGGGCTTGCCCGCTTACATATAGAGCAGCTATTGCTGTAACTCGAAGTCACAAATGATAAACTAGGACCATCAAAGTAAAATATATAAAAAGTTAATTACTAATAACAATAACAAAACCATGGTCAGCAAGACGACCAGTCACCACAAGCAGCACCCGTTCACGAGCATAATACAAAGATCAGCTATTACCCCCCTCCCCCATATTTGAGGGAAGGAGGCAACCCCACCCCCGACGCTACCGCAAGCAGTGACATACATATAAAGCATGACGAACTTGCTGCCGGTTGCTTAGGCAAGAATAATAAAATCAAATGTCGAGGTCGCTATCTAACCACATATACAATACAGTATGTAAAACACAATACAAAAAAAAAATACTTATACAGTGAAATAAAATAGACAATTATATGAACTCATATAACCTGTAAGTAGGTAAGCTAATTCTGGAGAAAGAACTTAATCTTGAGTTAATCACAGCGACCAACAATTCTTAACGTTTAAGTAGTCGTTGATAGAATAGCATGACTTTGAACAAAGGTTGGATTTTACTTTAGCTTTAAACGCATTAAAAGGCAAATGTAGCAGAGAAGAGGTAGCATGATAAAAAGTTATACCAAGCCCAACAAACGAGCTATGAACCTTTTGAAGCCTGTGAAATGGAGCACGTAATTTGCCCTTATTTCTGGTGTTAATATTGTGAATATAACTGTTGCAGTGTATAAGTGTATATTTTGCCTAATATTTATGGTGTTGGCGATGATTAGTGGTGATGCCACCATGAGAATACCAATATCTTAAAAAATCTCTCAGAGAAACTCTGGCACCTAGCTGGTAAATTGCTCGAACAGCTCGTTTTTGAAGAACAAATATATTTTGGATGTCAGCGGCTTTGCCTCACAATAGAATACCGTAGGACCACTATGGAAATAACTAACATAGACTAACCGAGCTGTATCAACGTCAGTGTATTGTCTTCCTGCCAGGGTCGCGGGAAGGTACTTATGGGTCACCGAGGCCCCCGCAAAACAGGCAACAGGAAGGAATACGGGTGGGTTTTAGTCAGTAAGAGTCTGACACACCCTCCCGCTCCGCCCAGAGAAGGTATTTGATGATTTCCCACCTTCAAAAAAAAAAAAGGTGTATTGTCTTACTTTCCTGGCGGCGTTAGGCGGCCGAACTTAGCCTTCCCGCTAGGCTTGATATATGAGGGCCCCACTGAAGTTTGGCATCTACTTTTGTCCAGAAAAAGTAGGGTTAATTACATTACCGGGGCTGAAAAACATCTTATTTGAGTGCTGTTATCTTTCTTGTTTGTCGCTGTATGTCACAATAATACCGATAAACTGACTTGTGCCTAGTACAATAAATTTTCATTGTACTAGGCACAAGTCAGTTTATCAATATTATTGTGACAGCGAGAAACATAACATTGATAGCGAAGAGAACGGCGCATGGCGTGGCGTGCGGTGCGGCTGCGTTCTGTGGCGCGGGCGCAGCTCTGGGCGCAGTAACAAAGCAATGTCGTTAGTCTGCAACAGCGGGCCGGGTAGTGCAGACACCGCTTTGACAAAACTAAGTGCCTATACAAACGTGTGACAAAACCATCCAACCACAAAGTGATACTAGTTTAAATACAAAATAATATAAATAAAATGGAAATGCAGGAGCGAAACGGTAAGCAAATCAATTGTAGTGAAAGTGAGCGTATTTACTTTTACATGGTGTGTTGACCCCAATAGTAGAGGCCTTGGCGAATTAGCATTGACATTGATAACATGTTTTAATGTTTGCAAATTCTTTAATGTTTTGGTATCATAATCATGTAACGATATATTTATAATTATGCCTGTTAATATTCTAAGTATTTGCAATTGATGAAAACAATGTTCTAACTGAATCGCTGTGTCGCTCACAGTGCCCTCAAAATTTTAACACTTCCTAGCTGATTTTCCGAAGGTTATAAAAAGATTTACTTTTAACAATATACCCAAAAATGTACCCAAGTAGGTACGCACCGTATGTTTAGGTACCTGCTACAATAAAAATGTACCCAGTTGAAATACGACACTAAATAGTTTGCCGTTTTTAGTCAATTAAAGTACGCATATAATGTGTCATAAACTCATAACCGGTGATCATACTGACTACATCCCCAGGATAAGAGTGTACATAAATATACATTTTATGTAAACTGAGACCCGAACTAAAAAGATAATACCGACTTACCTACAATAGAAAGTACTTAGGATTGTTTTTCACCTCGAAAAATGTACATATTGGAATATATGTGACATGTCAGCTAGGTATTAGGCCGCAATAAATCCACCTTTAGGTCTACCCAACAGATCTCTATTCAGCAGATATATTTCCAAAACCACTAGATTAAAAATTTGGGAACATTATCACGACATGGTGCCCTAATTTTTTGTGAGAAAGTCTTGATTGCTGTGATGCACACGAATTTAGAGCAAGCGGTTTCCAATTCGCCTCTTCTTAAAGTAGGTACTTTTTAATCCTTGCCATCCAAGATCCCTAATAGCATTAGCACGCAAGGGTGGTACAAGGTCTTTCATTCGACAAGGACTACTACAGTGAAACAATAACTTAATTAACCTGGTAGATTGAAAAGCTTTTCACAGTGAAATTGCTGAATGGTGATTGGGTAATTTTTCTATATCTATAAGAAAAACAATAAGAATTTTCATTGCACAGACATCCATCCCTACTTTCATCCTAAGGGCACCCTTCTAATAATGTGCTTATGCGAGCAGTATAAGTAACCTAGGCTCCAATCAATCCCAAACCATGCCGGCATCAGGGCCGAACTACCGACCTTGCTTTGCAAAATGTTCATCCAGAGAACCACTTATTGCGTAAAATACCCGGAATGACCCATGGTTCCATGTATTTCTTGTTATTTTTAATAATTGTGTAGTATGATTATTTAACGCGGTAACAAACTAATCTGATTTAGGGTTTTAAAAATAAATAAAATGTGTAGCAATAATAATAGGTTGGCAGCTACAGTGAAGTAGCATTTTAAGTATAAAGTAGCAGCTTTTTTTTTTTTGAGGGTGGGAAATCATCAAATAACTTCTCCCGCTCTGGGCGGAGCGGGAGGGTGTGTCAGACTCTTACTGACTAAAACCCACCCGTATTCCTTCCTGTTGCCTGTGTTGCGGGGGCCTCGGTGACCCATAAGTACCTTCCCGCGACCCCGGCAGGCATCGTTCCTAATGGACCCCTACCTATGTGCTGACGACATAAAGTAGCAGCTTAATAATCAATTGTTAGCTTTATTTTAATTTAAACTAGCATCGAGTTTTTGTTTTCGTAACTGAGAGTCACCAACAACCGAGGGGATCTGACGCTCGGCGGCCACTGCCGCGTCACGCTCGCTCCGCTCGCTCGTCTTCACGTGTTAGTGGTCACTGTTCTAACCTAACCCAAATGTTTTATACTTAAAATCCTACTTTATTGTAGCTGCCATCCTATTATTTTTGCTACCCATTTTATTTTTTTAGTAGTTAGTCGCCCTTTAAGTTGTTAGTCACCTGGAAAATAATTAGCCTTATTATACTACACTGTTATTAAAAATCGGCGGGTCAATAATATTCGAAAATAACGATTCACAGATTAGCTTTTAATTTGATATTAATTAGCGTGTAATTAAACTTAAGAGTACAAACTTATTTATGTCAACTTGCATAAAGAGACCCGAAGCACGTGATTATTATTTTGATCATCAACCTCGTTGTTAATTTAAATGATTTATTAATAATAATATTTATAAAAATAGCAGTGGTGGCCCAGTGGTAACGGCCCTGACTTAAGAATCGTGGTTTCGAACCCGGGTAGGCGCTTTACTTTGTGTAAATCATTTCATCACCACTGCTCTCAAAAACGTCGTAAACGGGTATGTCCTAGAACTAAAAAAATCGAAGACATGTGACATCTACCAACCCGCTCTGGGCCCGCGTGGTAGATTATAGCCCACTCCCTATCGAAGAGAGGAGGCCTGTTTCCCAGCAGTGGGAACATTATAGGCTGATTATGCTGTACTACACTATTACAGAACACCACCTTCAGCAGCTGATGTTCTGTGGTTTCTGCCTCTGTTTCATGGGAAAAAGGTGTGATTTATGTGTGTATGACAATATTTTATATTTATGTATACACTAAATCTGTACCTCCTTTCTTCTTGAGGACGAAAAACGTAATGTATTTTTCTCTCTCCGTTGTATGCGAGATCACAAGTCAAGTTTTGAATTGAAAGTAGTTGATGCCAGTTGAAATCATTAATCAAACAACGAAGTCGGTACAATATAATAAAGAGAAATCATTTAGCTTAGGGAGAATAAAGACAGTATCTCTTGAATAGAAGTCGACCAGCTGACTAGTAGGTCAAAGGGTGCTCGTCGTTAGGGTTTCAGTAAATAGAGTGTGTTGGGGTAAGTTCGGCGCTGGGATAAGGCAAGTATCAAATTCCCGGCTAATTTGGCAATATTTTTAAATACTGACAACATTTTGATCTGCGCCATTTTATTCTGCCCCGACCTCCAGGTCCGCCAGTCACTCCCGCGAGTGCTATATGTGCGATTAGTTAAAACAAGGCAATTTTAGCGTATTTTAAAGGAAAAATTCGAATTTATTTTTCTAGACCTTATCCTACAAGCACTAGAGCGTCTCAAAATCTACGTCCGAACTTACCCCATGATGGACAATTCTTCATCATGTTAAAAAACTATGTCTTGTCTTTACACACGTTCAAAGCCGAAACCGTTCAATGGACAAAAACATACTATGTTGAAAGATAATGGAGAAACCAGGTTTATCCATTACCTTTTTGCACCATATTTCAATAATTTGAAGTGTATGTGCCTACCGATGATGAGAAAATATTTTTTTTGCAATACTCAACTAGTCGAAAATACGTCCGGTATTACCCCCAAAGGCAAAAACAGTAGTATATGTTATCGTTCAAAAGAAAAAAAACAAACGAAGCTGCAACAAAAGAGGGGCATGAAAGAACGTTCTGAGATCATCATCTGCCCAGCCTTTTCCCAACTATTTTGGGGTCGGCTTCCAGTCTAACCGGATGCAGCTGAATTTTACATAGAGCGACTGCCTATCTGACCTCCACAACCCAGTTACTGGGTAACACGATACCCCTTGGTAAGACTGGTTGTCAGACTTTCGGGCTTCTGACTACCCGTAACGACTTTAAATATCTACACTACTGCTGGGGAGTTTGTTCCGCCACTTCTTCTTCCCAGCTAAAGCACTAGGAAGTGATGAAGGGCGGGCATTTTTGGGGGACTGTCTTATGTAACTTTGATGTTCGAAAAGTGCTGATTTTCAGCCTAGTTTGAATAAACGACTTTTGATTTTGATTTTACAAATAACAGCCGGGACCAACGGCTTAACGTGCTTTCCGAGGTACGGAGGGGTCTTGGTATGTAGAGATGGTCATCCATCCACGGACCAACCGCGGCAAGCGTTGCTTAACCTGATCGATCGATCCGTGCGGCTGTTATTACTTAGCCACAAGCCCCTCCAAGAACATGACCTCTCAAGAACATTCTGAGATACGATAAACTAATAAATGTCTGAGTATGTAAGTGCTCTAACTAACGATATATAATTAAGTGATCAATTAATGAGACACTTCATCATAACTTTACCGAGTTTAATGACCCGTAATACTTACTACAATTACAATTAAATAGTGAAAGTTTATACTGATGCTGTTATTGTAACAAACAATACTTAGAAGCTTGCATAGTATGACGTTCCTGTAACAAAAGGTTAAAGGGTAGGCCACTGACCAGTAAAGCGATAAAAGAATATTATTATCGGGAAGACCCATTTGCTATCGTCATATTTTTTATTGAATTTACTCTATGGTACCAATTTTTTTAGTATTGCTTCATAACATTGAAATAATAATCATATTTTACAATAAACTTTCTAACCACATTCAAGAACTTAGCCTTGATAAATTAAAATGTTTTATAAAGCAGAAACTGTGCCAGAAAGCCTTTTAAACTGTTAAAGACTACATTGAGGACAATAAGGCTTGGGATTAAGTTGCTCCAATCAATTTACAATGAATGTTGTTTTTTATTTGCTAACTATTTATATTTTCTTTTTCTATATACCATTTTACATATACAATGACATGAATATTTACTTTGTAAAGTACTCGTATTATATTATTTTAATTATTGTGAATGTGAGGACTATGTGGGTAATTTATTTATTTATTGAATACTTTACGCACACAAATGTACAGAGGCGGACTTAATGCCATAGGCATTTTCTACCAGTCAACCTTTGGGTGATGCAGAGACAGACAGCGGTAGGTGCAATAACGAAAACCGTGGAAAAAATATTAATTAAAATATAAGCATATACATACATATACCTATTAAAGACATTATATATAATACATATATCTAATTATACATAAATATAAGACCAAATAAATACACGAAAACACTAAACAGATAAGACAAACAATGGGAAAACATTACCGTTGTGATGATACTGCCAGCTTCTTACGAATGTGCTCGCGAACTTTAACTTTAAAGGATAATCGGTTGGTTGCCATCCTGATTTCCTGGGGGAGCGCATTCCACAGAGAGATAGACTGGACGAAGAAGGAAGAGTGAATAAAGTCAGTGCGGTGAGTGGGACATTGAAGAAGACGATTGTGTGATGAACGTAAATTTTTACTATGGTTCGCGCAAATGTACTGAAAGTGGGGGGCGAGATAACTAGGGGAAGAGGGAGAGTCAAGAAATGAAAACAAGGTGGTCAGCGCCCTTTGCTCTCTGCGCTGGCGTATGGGCAACCACTTTGGAAGCGATCGTTGCGCAGAGACATGATCATATTGACGCAGATTTTATATACGTAGATTGAAAACGAATCGAATGCAGTTATTGAGAAGACGGTCTAGCTTGTCGAAGACGTCTGCATTCAGGTCATAGTAGCACACATCACCATAATCGACGATAGGGAAAATCAAGGACTGCACAAGCATTGTCTTGGTACTTGATGGTAATCAATTTTTCAGTCGATATAAAGCCCGCAGAGTTCTAGTAACCTTCTGGCTCACCCTAGACTTGAGTACGCCATTACGTATACGTATTGTCTTGGACTTGAGTAGGGTACAGTCGATGTGCAAGCCTAGGTCTTTCACGTCAGTACTAAACGGAACAATCGTTCCATTGAAGAGCACAGGTGGCAAGGTTGAACCATCCACACTACCAATACTACGATGACTCCCTATGATGATCGCCTGACACTTATTAGGGTTTACTGCAACACCAAATCTATCAGACCAGGTGTTAATGGCTGTCAAGTCCCTATTTAACTTGTCGATAATGTCAGGTATTTCATCAACCCTCCCTTGACAGTACAACTGCAAGTCATCTGCATACAGATGATACGCACACTGAAGCTCGGAAGTTATAAGATTGATAAAAATAGAAAACAGAAGAGGAGAAAGAATACCGCCTTGAGGAACGCCAGCTTCCAAATCACGCCAGCATGATGAAGTATCCCCAACATGAATGGACTGCTGTCGTTCCTGAAGGTAAGAGGAGAACCATTCCAGCGCTTCGGAAGAACATAGGGAAGAATAGCAAACAGGATGTCGTGACTAACGGTGTTGAAGGCATTCGAGAAATCAACCAATACAAGAGCAGTGACTTTGGTGACTTCCAATCCTGCCCTTATATCGCCAGTCACTTTAAGGAGGGCGGAAACAGTGCTATGCCCAGGCCTGAACCCAGATTGAAGAGGACTAATTAGTGAATTACGATGGACAAAATTGGAGAATTGTTTGTGGACACAGGCCTCGAGCACTTTGGATAAGAAGGGAAGTATAGAAATTGGACGGAAGTCAGTAGGAAGAGAGGGATTAGATACCTTAGATAGTGGACGAACATAGGCACACCAACATAGGCACCCACATTGTTAATTTTTCCCTGTACACCGGAGTGTACAGGGAAAAATTAACAATGTGGGTAATCGCGGGTAAGAGATGATCCAGAATAGTTATGATCATACCACGGGTAATATTGTCACATCCCACCGCTTTCATCTTGTCATTGTTTTCTCTTAGTTAGTTTTAATGATGGCCTGGCTATTTGAGTACTTTATACAGCCTACCCAAATACTACTACCTACTTTCTTTGGTATCGTTCATCGAATCGTTGAGCTCCTTAAGTTTTGAGTTGAGCTGCACGATAACTGACAAATCAGTGCACTGACTGGACTGGTCCACTCAATCTGTGTGGTTCTCTTTTCTTTCATCAAAAGAACATCAGACACCAATATACGTGGTCTTCACATGATCTGACCAAGATTATGTCTAGACTTTAAAAGAGACTGTGAGTTCTGAGTTTGTTACGGCCTTTCTTCTCAGAGTAGTCAGATAGGAAACGCCGACATCATCCAGTTAAAAAAAAATATGATTGACGTGAAAAAGTATTTCTACTTACAAACTTACTTACAGAGGCTTGGTGGGGCTTGTGGCTAAGTAATAACAACCGCACGGGTCGATCGATCAGGTCAAGCTACGCTTGCCACGGTTGGTCCGTGGATGGGTGAGAAGACCCTTCCGTGCCTCGGAAAGCACGTTAAGCCGTTGGTCCCGGCTGTCATTTGTAGATCTTTGACAGTCGTTACGGGTCGTCTGAAGCTCGAAAGTCTGACAACGAGTCTTACCAAGGGGTATCGTGTTATCCAGTAACTGGGTTGTGGAGGTCAGATAGGCAGTCACTCCATGTAATATACTGGTATTCAGCTTTATCCGGTAAGACTGGAAGCCGACCCCAACCTAGTTGGGAAAAGACTAGGCAGATGATGAAACTTACTAACAGAAATAAAATCATTTATCCAAGGTTAGGCCAAAGAAACCAGGGGCCATACTAAAGGGCGTTGGGTTGACGATATCGCCAAAGTCGTGGGAAACAACCGATGAGGGACGCACGGCGCCGGGAAGTATGGCAGAAGAAAGGGGAGGCCTGTACCCAGCAGTGGGTATTTCCGGGCTGAAGTTATGATGATGATAATGATGAATCATATTACATAATCATACATACAATATCAGCCTATAATGTTCCCACTGATGGGACACAGGCCTCCTCTCTGTGAGAGGGAGTGGGCCGTTATCCACCACGCGGGTCCAGTGTGGGTTGGTAGATGTCACATGTCTTCGAATTTTTGGTTCTAGAACATGCCCTCACGATGTTTTCCTTCACCGTTTTGAGAGCAGTGGTGATGTAATAATTTGCACAAAGTAAAGCGCCTGTCTGGGTTCGAACCTACGACATACAACTTGTAAGTCACGGCCGTTACCACTGGGCCACCACTGCTCCACCATGAATCATCCTAACTAATCTTATAAATGCGAAAGTGAGTTTGTTTGTTTGTTACGCTTTCACGCTGAAACGGCTGATCGGTTTTGGATGAAATTTGGCACATGGTTAATCCATGAGCAGGATTAGGACATAGGATACTACATACCCCGCTATACCCACGGGATCAAGACTTATGCGGGTGAAACCGCGGGGTGCAGCTAGTTCAAAGATAAACTCGAACCACCCCTTTTCAAATTGTTCAGTGAATTGGCTCTCGTAAAAGATAATTATGTATATTAGGTTCATAAATAGTTCATACGAGTAACAATAATTGAACTTATTACTTTTTCTTGATGCTGATTTGTGGCTAGCGTTATTCAATGATAGGTATCGGTGGAACGTTGTATTGATGTGACATTGAATAACACTATCTACAAAGTTTTGGAGCATAGGTAGATATGCTCGTATGGACAGCAAAACAAGTGTTTTAATAAAAATTGAATAACAGTACCTAGGTATTATTATTATATATTTGAAACTCAAAACATCTGGATTAACAGAATAAATATTGCTGTACAAATTTTCTATATTTATTCTGTTCAATTATACAAACGAAATCGCGGGCAACAGCTAGTATCCTAATACTAGCTGTTGCCCGCGACTTCGTCTGCATGTACTTTGTATTTCATAATTCTTTATACAAATATCCAGCATAAAGGTAGACTATCTATCCTTCACCAGGCCCCAGGCTACTTACCTATGTGTCAAATTTCATAAAGACCGGTTTAGGCGTGAATATGTTGTACTTAGGATCTACCTATTTTTTATATAAATTGTTGTAAGTGCCTGTTCATTGACTGAATTGTTTGTGTAGTAGCCAATTACGTGTATTATGTAGGTACAATTTTGTCTAAAAGTGGCTATGAAAACAATCTCCGATTTGCATAGTGGATTTATAAAAGTCGCTTCGGAACTGGGCAACCTTAATCAAGTATTAGTAATAAGGTATTCTATTTAAAATCAAAACAATATGTTTAATGGACAATACGATAAAGAACGATGTTATGGGGATGTTGTCAATACCTGCTAGGTCGGTGTATATGTTTCTATTCAATTTATGTAGATTGTAGAGTTGTATCTAATTTGGGAATGAGTAGGTAACTACCAGGCCCGGTCTCGGTTCTATAACTTATTCTGTACTGGTTCTACCCTATGAAAGGTACTGTCGATAACACTTAGTCTTAGATCCATCCCAAATCGATATTGGTGAATAAACATACATGTTTATTTTTGTGTGTTTTTCATTCGTGTATCTTTGAAAGCCGTAACGGGTCGTCAGAAGCCCGAAAGTCTGACAACCAGTCCAACCAAAGGGTGTCGTATTGCCCATTACTGGGTTGTTGGGCCAGATAGGCAGTCGCTCCATGTCAAATACTGGTATTAAACTGCATCCAGTTATACTGGAAGCCGACCGCAACATGGTTGGGAAAAGGTTAGGCAGATGATGTTTATTTTTGTGGTTAATGTAAAACAGTTTTTCTTATTGTTTTCAGGAGTAAAACCACCCAGAGCGGTTTCACAAGATTTAATTCAAAAGGTGATTGGGTCATTTGGAAAATATCATCTATGGCTATGCCTCTTAATATTTTTAACCAAATTTCCTGTAGCTTTTCATCAGATGGCCATTCTATTTTTGTCTCCAAAAGTTTCATATAGCTGTGGCACATCAGAAATGAATAATACATGCCCATGCCCAGACCCAACGTACGATACTTCAATTTTCTCGAGAACCATAATAATGGAATGGGATTTAATATGCGATAGAAGATGGCTTACAAGTTTTACACAGACCCTATTCCAATTAGGAACATTATTGGGCAGTGTAATTTTTGGAATGGCTTCTGACAGGTAACGTCCAGTTTATATTTCGTGTTACTGATGTTTGTACCTAATTACTACGTATGTCATTATTTAGAAACAATGTGCTTGCTTTTTAGGTTCGGGAGGAAGTATCCTCTTCTGATTGCTGTGGTAATCCAAGTATCGTGTGGAGTAGCGGCTGCGTACGTTCCAGATTATTGGGCGTTCACATTCTTACGATTCTTCGTCGGCATGTCCGTGGGCGGCACTATGGTTACTGGATTTGTGATTGTTATGGAGTTCGTCGGAACACAGTACAGAGATCTCATCTCAGCTTTATATCAAGTACCTTTTAATTTGGGCCATATGTTGCTGCCAGTATTCGCCTACTTCTTCAGAGACTATTCTGATTTCCAACTATCGATATCTGCACCGGTGATTATTCTACTATCATATTTCTTCCTGGTGCCTGAAACGCCAAGGTGGTTGATAGCAGTAAAACGGACAGAAGAGGCTATTACTGTACTGGAGCGTGTTGCTAAGGTGTAAGTTTCCTAATCCTGCCTATAAATCAAATATGATTTTACTATGTAAAAAAAATCTATTAAACAATTACTATTTTTGCAGAAACAATCGTCCTACAGAAAATATAAGAGCGGATATTGAGGCGTACCAGGCAACTCTAGAGAAGCACCAATTAAAGAAAGGGAATATTTTGGATCTGTTTCGAACTCCAAACCTTAGGAAGAATATCATAGCTATGGCGTTTAACTGGCTGACGTGTAGTTATTGTTTTTATGGTGTTTCGCAGTATGTAGGTCAGCTTAGCGGTAATGCTTTCATCAATGTAGCGTGCAGTGCTAGCGTCACCTTGTTCGGCACGTTTTTGTCTA
Organism: Atethmia centrago; assembly: GCA_905333075.3. Taxonomy (NCBI): domain Eukaryota; kingdom Metazoa; phylum Arthropoda; class Insecta; order Lepidoptera; family Noctuidae; genus Atethmia; species Atethmia centrago. The sequence continues at coordinate 13,693,619 of HG995382.1, forward strand.
TACCTCTTATGAAATTAATAGGAAGAAAGTCCATTGTGATAATATTTCACCTCATATGTGCAGTTTGTCTGTTAGTTTTAGCTGTAATACCTGAAGGTGTAGGTTCTGTAATTTGCGCCAGCATTGGCGTTGTAGCTAGTTTTATTGTTTTTGTAGTTGTATATTTATATTGTACAGAACTGTTCCCGACTGTGGTTCGAAACGCTGCTCTTGGTTTCTCGTCGATGGCAGCTCGAATTGGCTCTATGATAGCACCCTTTGTGATAGAAACGAGAGCTAAGGCATTGTGGATGCCTCCGGTCGCGTTTGCGGTGATGCCGCTAATAGCAGCTTGTATTACCATACTTCTGCCCGAAACCAAAGGTTGCGAACTTACAACCACAATAGAAGAGGGAGAAGCGTTTGGGAAAAAGGCAAAAACTGTGAGCAAATAAAAAAAAAAAATAGCCAAGTGCGTGTCGGACCACGCACTTGAAAGGTTCCGTAATTGGGATGAATTCCAAAAACCAACTTAATATTGTAGTTTAAAAACATGTTCTCCTATACATAGATATACGTCACGGTCATTTCTGCAACTACAAATGTAAATTGGTCGACCATTACTCGTTAACTTTTGCAGCCTACTTAGCTGTGATCGTTTTTCTTTTTACTTCGTAATATATACTAGTGCCGTGATTTTTTTCATACATCCAGATACAACCTTTAGCACTTTAAAGATTAATATTACGCACACGGATCCCTGAACCGAAAAATGGTATTGATAGAAACGCAATTAGCCCCGTATTATATACAATGATAATAAATTGATTTCGTCTATCCCATGGTGTGGAATAGATGAGAAAAAATAATTTTATCCCCACTTTACCTACAATTATTTTTCGAGATTTTATTTTACCACTTTGTTGGCTTGAAAAATACGTATACCCATGCCAAATTACAGTTATCTAGTACTAAGAGTCTCCGAGCTAAGCCGCGGACAGACAGACGGACAAACAGTCAGACGGTTGACTACGGAACCCTAAAAACAATCAAATGCTGTACGATAATAGGTACTGTAAATATTATCAAAAACTAATTGATTTACACCTCATGGACGGGGTTAGTTGTGAATTTGAATGTATCGGTAAGTCGGTTTATGTAGATAAAATTAGTTGAATTTTGCGAGTTATTTTTATAGACTGTGGCGTAGTTTAAGGAAATTAACTACTAAATCAAAATATCTACATATGTACAAGTTAGGTACCACCTAACATGGTATGTGAAGGATTGTTTAGTTAATGTATTTAATACACGACAGGAAAAGTTTATTATTATATTTGAACAAAATGTACATAGGTAGGTACTAAAGATCTTGTCCTCATGGAACTGAGACACATTTGAGTTTAAGTAGGTAATAAAAAAGTGGACACGACATAATTATTATGTGATGTTGTGTTTAGTTATGTTAAGATTATGTAAAAGTGCAACAGAGACATATTTATTTTAAAATCAGTAGGTACCTACTCGGGTACTGTTTTGATAATATTATTTATATATCTGTATTTGTTCAGCTATTATGAACTATTATGAAATGTTACCTGTCTACCAACGTACCGACTATAATAATACAATGCAATGCGATAACTATAATTCTAAACAATAGTAGGTAAATTAGTTATATAGAATGTACGAAGATCTTGAAGGAAAATTATTAGTCTGGTGGGACCCTGGTGATCTGCTATACAGGTTTTCCTAGTGCAGACACCATTCTCTCACAAACTTCATCACGTAGTTTTTAAGCTTGTTTTATATAATTATTTGTTATGTCATTGTTTGTGAAGAGAAAATAAATTATGTATTTGAATTTGATTACAAGTTATTTTGTGTATTACTCACTTGGTTTGATTTTAAAATTTATCATTACAGTACATCTATTATCACTCATTACGAAATACAATTATTTTATATATGGATTTCAAGTCATTACACTGCACGTTGTAGGTAATGACTTTTTCTTTTTAATCAACGATAAGGCTGAGAACGAGCGGAGTAAGCGGACCGTTTTGGCTCTCATTTTACAACATAGTTGCTACAATTTGGTACTTAGTTTAATTACGTTAATAAAGTAGTTAATACGTATTTAAGGCGCTGACAAGACCCAATTGACCAAAATAGGCTTCGCTTAAGAAAATAAATTGCCAAATGTGTATAGTTTGTGGTAGCGGAAAAAATATATGTTAATTTTGAACATATTTCCCAGAACTTGGTTGTTACTAAAATGCGTTTTGAAAACAAAATCTCGATACAAACTTACGTTAAACTAACCTCTTAATTTGAGTTCTAATCCAAAATATCTGTATCAAATATCAACATACGTTACGTATTTACTTAATAACAAGAACGTCTTATTTGAATGCAGAACTTGGTTGTTTTTTATTTTCGATTACTTAACTCAATTTTGAGTAAATAAATAATTACTTCATATTTTGCAATAAATTACAAGCGTTGTGTCATCGCGCTTCTCTTTCTTTTCTATGGAATTTGACAGTGACCGTGGTTTAGGTGTTGTCAGCGTCTTAATTTATTTACTTATGTTTGAACATACCTCTCATGTTTGGCTTTATTTGATAAGCGTTTGTGTGGAAGAGATACGACTAGATATATTATTATCTTTCATAAGCATAAACGTAACAGCAACATAAGAGTTGATTTTTCCGACAGATCGGTAATCTTGACAGTTCCATAAAAATGTTTAGTGGAAGCCAAGATAAACGTCACACAACACTTACTGATATTTACATTTGTAGAGCTGTTGCTAACAGGTGGAATAAGCAGATCTAAGATGAGAAGTTGAGGCAATTTACGTTGTGACAAAAATGGGCATCGCTATCATAGACCATGTGAGTGGGGTGTGAGCATTAAAAGAGACCAGGGTCGGGCAGAGGATGCAAAATTCGTCGCCAAATTACCTAGTATTTTCTTGTGAAGCTCACATAAACATAGTGGCAAAAATAATAGGCAGATGATGATGAGGACCACAGAAATTCTTATCACAAAAATTATACATAATATAGAGCTATATCTGGTAACTCTCGATCACTTATCGAATATTGAGGCTAAAGTCAAGCTTCTCGGAATTATATATATCCATTATCATTATAATGTACTTACTCATTGCACGTTATCAGTAGTTATTAACCTCTATTCTCCTACGCTTTCTCCCCTTGATATGATTCCTTGTGAGGACAAGGAATCATATTTAATGGGAGAGGCGTCAGTGGCGTCAGAAGGGTCTGACGATGTCTATTGGTGATTGTAGCCAGAGATATTCTATTGCAGACTGAATATAAAAGATAGGTAACGGTTTAGGTAACCCGTCTAGGTAACACAGAACTGGCGGCAATTCTAAATTACTCGAATTTTCTATTGAGTTGAACAGAGACTAATCTTTCAGTCCCCCTGTGAAATGTAATGATTTATGTAATATTCGATTGTTTAAGAAAATCTACTCTTAGTTCACACTTAATGGTGTTTCAACTGAAACTATAGATACACATATGACACAAGTGTGTTTAGTTTTTAGATATAATTTAAGTGGTATGTAAATAAATAACATAATTTTATGTCACGTGCTGCGCTAACCTAGCTCCTCGTCCAAGGTTCTTGATAAGTATCACATTATTTGTTTTTCCCTTCTCATACTTATCTCTATAAAGATGTCATAAAAATATATATATTTTCTAAGTTCTAAAGATACCTACATATTTTAGATATCTTGAAGAAAAGCTATGGTACGTTTAAAAAATAATAATTCTAGTATAGTAGGAAGTAGAAATAAATAATAAGCATAGGTATATACTTATAGGTACAAAAGCAAAACAAAACACATGTCATTACATTTTCTTATTTCCGGCTACTGGCATAATGAAACATATTACAAGTTAAGTAGGTGCGTAGGTACCTAAATACCCAACTTGTACCATAATTCAAGAAAATAATATAACATTACCTCAACTGTCGTGTAAACATATTATATAAGTTGTCGTTAGTGTAACTATAAGTAACTAGCACTTCACCCGCGACTTTGTCCGCGTATCTTCGCCTACAAAGTTCAACATTATCTCCATCCCGTTAAAAATATAGTTTTCGAAAACTAATGATTGCGATCTTTTTATTTATTTTATTATGACAAACTTTATTATTTATTAAAACTACTATTCAATTGTTTCTAGTTTACGAGAAATAAAATAGGTAACTAATAGACCAAGCGTAGGGCTGTTCGCTCACACCGCGGCATTTTTCTTACTTTTAGCATTTTTATCCCCGTCACAACTTCTAATCGAAAGGTCCGATTCGAATTATTTAAAGATCAGTTTACTTGTACGTAATCAACCTTGATTATAAAACTATTTTGTTGTTTAAGGATTAATATCATGACACGAATGTCATTGTCTTTCGATTCTACCCGTGTTTTGATTGACTAATTTTAACAAAATACGGTTTTTGTGACTTAACTAAAATTGTTAGACATATAACCTCACAGATTTTGTGGGTAATAATGAGTACTATAAACATATAGTACATTGTTGTATGTATTTTTAATACCTTGAGATCCCTACGAAAATTACAATAATGTAACCCATTATTGTAATTTTCGTAGGGATCTCTATTTTTTTTTAAATAAAATACAGCCCGTGTTACTCGCTTATAATGTAGCTTTCTATAGATTAAATTTTTAAAATCAGTTAAGTACCTAATTTTTGAGTTTATCCATTACAAACAAACAAAAAATCTTTTCTCTGGATAATATTAGTATAGATAATACGTAAAGTATTTATGATTACACTAACTATGTAGCTAAACTAATACTGAGTTGTCATTTCTGAAGGTAAACGATAAATAAAATTGTAAGGTCCATAAATAGAGACGAGCAAGGTGAACTCGATTTCAAAGACGTCGATACAAACCTAACACAAAAGGATAAAAACGTGAATGGCTTTATAGAAAGTTAGAAAGCTTACCTATTATAATTTAATCAGTCAACCTTTGGACGTATGGTAGACCACTAATTTCTTTTAAAACTACTTTTACCAGTACGAAATTGTGGTGTACGTTACCCCAGCAGGAAAGTGGCTTCTAGAGTGACATGAGTGGTACGTATAATTAGTGCGTAATCTGCTGTAAACGCTTTGTCGTTTTGGAAAAAAACGGAAAAAACGATTCCTGCTGGAGTAACGTTGTTCCAGCAGGAAAATACAAAACGAATGATCGGAGAGATAAATATTGAGCAAGGGCAGATAGCTTATATTTGTGCAAAAATGTGCGCCGAAAATATAATTTGTGCCTCTTCAGGTTTTCAAGATACCTATTGCGTTATGTTTATTGCCAGAAACTCCAAGATGGTTACTAGTTATGAACAGAACAGAGCAGGCAGTTGTTTTAATGGAACGAGTAGCAAAAATGTAAGTGTATTATATTCGTTATACAGAGTTATTATAATTTGGCTAGCTAAACTCCGCAGACGCGGTTGGTATCGACATCAAAACAGGATAAAGTAAAATATAAAAAGATTTGATATTTTTCCGTTTTTGGTTTTGATACAATGTTTTTTTTTTTTGGTTGGTAAATCGTCAGTTAACTTCCCCCGCACTGGGCGGAGCGGGAGGGTGTGTCAGACTCTTACTGACTAAAACCCACTCGTATACCTTCCGTTGCCTGTGTTGCCAGGGGCCTCGGTAACCCATTACCTTCCCGCGACCCCGGCAGGCATCGGCCCTAGTGGACCCCTACAATTGTGCTGACGACATCTCTTTGAGGCGCGCGTGGAATACAGCGCGCCGTCGACCCGGACCTGAAGACGCACAAATTATATTTTCGGCGCACATTTTTGCACAAATATGATAGCTTATATTTAGTCTTCAGGTTTTCAAGATACCTATTGCGTTTCCTGCTGGAGTAACGTTTTGCAGAATCGTGGATCTCTAAAACTGTTGTATGTGCGCCTGTAGAATAAATATACACGAGTAGCTCATAATTTGTGCGTATTTCTGACAGAATTAGATTTAAGAAAATATTTATAATTTTCAAGTAATAGCGCTTTTTTTAAAACTCGAAAAAATATCGCAGCGCCTAAATGAGAAAACGTATAGGCTCACTGAAAACTGTATTCGGTCCTTCTTGCCAACCATAACTACGAAAATTAGGGTAAATATGCTCACCGTATAGGAAAACACAAAACAGGAGGATCAATGGCGTAAAAATAATGCTTGATAATATTATAAACTTATGTTTCATCATTATCATTTCAGCCGAAAGACTGCTGCTGGACATAATTGGAAATTTAAGTTTGTTTGAAACTAAATAATATACACATTTCTCATGACATGCCGTTGAATTTATTAGTTCCATTAGTCACGTTTGCGCAAGTCATAATTTGCACTAAATAATAAAATATTCAACAATAACGCTATGAAATCAACACTCTCGTGGCACTATGTACATTCATAACAATCGTAAATACTCATTTCGACAGAAAATAACAATTTATCCAGCCCACACAGGAGAGGATACGGAGATTATGGACGTTCTTCCTGGATCTTATTTATGCAACTGATGACTGAACTCGAAGACTCTGAAATCAGAAACTGTTCTGTTTTCTCTGGTACTGATATTGAACATGTTTCAACTATCTGATAATAAACAACCTGTTAATGAAAATATTTGGTGCTGAAAAATGATAATGAACAACATTATGTTTGTTCATTCTAATACGGTTGATGACTCGAAGATCACTAGGTTGATTTATGCTGCTTATCGAGAAAGCTTTCTGATAGATGCTTGCTTACTTGGCATGCTCTAAGAATTTCTAGCAGAATAAAATTTTATTAGTCTGTTTTGTGGTGGATGACATCAATTTACTTACAATGTGCGCATTCATTACTCTTATGTAAGTACACGACCTCGCCTCACAAATAACTGCACGTACCTGTAGTTATCATCAAATGTACTCATTTAAAATAAGTAATATAGTAACTACGCTTCGCAGTGAAAACCATTCCTGACTTTTTGAGCAAGACCAACCCGTTTTTATTTGTGTAGCAATAAACGGAATTGCACATAAACAGTGATCTTTATTTAAACATTTTATTTGTAACATGTAATAATGAGATTTGTAGTTACCAATTTTGATCCAATCATGAACATTCTGATATAATGGTACTCATCAATGAATTAATAGGAAACTTTGGGCGGTATCATTATTGGCTATGTTTTATTGTTTTTGTGAGCAAATTTGGAGTGGCGTTTCACCAAATGGCAATCATTTTCCTAGCTCCACCAGCGCGCTACTACTGTCCAGGATCAAACGCCACATGTTGCGATAACCCAGTGTACGATAAGTCTATATTCACCAGAACTATAGTCACAGAATGGAATCTGATATGCGAAAATGCTTGGCTCAAAGATTTAACTCAAACAATTTTTCAATTTGGTGTCCTCAGTGGAAGTTTATCATTTGGAATTGCATCAGACAAGTGGGTATCCTTACTTAAGCATCATTTTGTTTCAAGTTAGGAGATATAGGTACTTAATAAGGCTTATTACATTTCAGATATGGTAGAAAACCGACTTTAATAATATCAGTGATAATAGAGATATTCGCAGGAATAATGACATCGTTTATGCCAGATTATTGGAGTTTTACACTCGTTAGAATGTTGGTCGGCTATGCGAATGGTGGTATCATGATCATATCTTTTGTGATAGTCATGGAATATGTAGGAAGTGTGAATAGAGACGTGATATCCGCTTTGTTCCACATACCCTTCACTGCCGGTCACATCGTACTTGCAGCAGTTGGCTATCTCATAAGAGATTATTATTATTTTCAACTTTTTATATCACTTTCAAACGTTGTTCTGTTGCTCTATATATGTATATTGCCAGAAACTCCAAGATGGTTACTAGTTATGAACAGAACAGAGCAGGCAGTTGTTTTAATGGAACGAGTAGCAAAAATGTAAGTGTATTCTATTCGTTATACAGAGTTATTATAATTTGGCTAGCTAAACTCCGCAGACGCGGTTGGTATCGACATCAGAACAGGATAAAATAAAATATAAAAAGATTTGATATTTTTTCCGTTTTTGGTTTTGATCCCGGCAGGCATCGGCCCTAGTGGACCCCTACAATTGTGCTGACGACATCTCTTTGAGGCGCGCGTGGAATACAATGCGCCGTCGACCCGGGCCTGGTCCTTACCGGACGGTGAGCTACCCATCGCTCACCGTCCGCAAGCCCACGCCTACGGTGGCCGGAAATCCGCCCGGGATTCCCGACGCCCAGGACGTCTCCTGCGGCGGCTAGGGGCGAGAGGGCGCGAAATTTGCAAAATTTTAGTACCTTCCCGCGACTTTTGTTACTTGAAAATCTGTTTTTTTAAACTGATATTTCAACTGACTATAAAAACTGTGGTCGATGAACCCACAAAAATAAATGATATAATTTATTTATTTTTTGTTTTATCATGTTTAGATATCGGATACCCATCGCGTCTGCAGAGTTTAGCTAGCTAATTAAATTTAACCCTGTATAGCACTGCGTGATTTGACTACAGAAACTATTTGATCTAACATACAAATGATTATTTTCAGAAATAAACTACCAACGGAACTGGTAAGACAAAGAGTTGAACTATATCAATTAGAACACAGACGCACAACACCAAAAAGCACAGTATTAGATCTGTTTCGCACTCCGAACCTAAGAACAAATATCATTATTATGTCATTCGCTTGGCTCGTCTGCAGCTACTGTTTCTACGGCGTCACTTATTATATTAGCCATTTAACTGGCGACGTTTTTATCAACGTCGTGGCCACCGGCAGTATGTGTCTATGCGGGTGTATAATTTGCATTCCGTTGATGAAGTTCTCCAAGCGCAAAACTGTCGTTGTTGCTGGAAACACCTTATGCAGTTTATGCTTATTTATAGTTGGCTTTGTACCTGAAGGCAAAGCGTCTGTGGTGATCGGATGCATCGGTGAATTACTCTGTTACGTTATTTTTGTTGTGGTGTATTTATATTGTACCGAAATGTTTCCAACGGTAGTTCGAAACGCAGCAATAGGAATTTGCTCAATGATGGCTCGATTAGGAGCTATGATTGCACCTTTTGCGGCTGGCTTAAGACCCTATGGCAAATGGTGTGCGCCTGTTGCATTTGGCATTTTTCCAATGATAGCGGGACTGCTATGTTTGTTACTGCCAGAAACTAAAGATTGTGAACTCTCGAATACAATAGAAGAAGCTGAAGCCTTAGGAAAAAAAAACTCGCAAAACCCACGAACAACCAATGACGTCAATATTACAGAAAGAGAAGTGTAAAGAAAAAAAATATATTGTATGAATAACATGAGACGGTTTAACTTCTGTGTAACAGTAAAATAATATAATAAAATACGTTAATAATATAATTATGTAGAATACTGTTCCACGGCAAGGTGTCATGTAATAGGGCTTAGTGGATTACGTAGGGGTTCTAATCTAACGATGCTGACATGGGCATCGGCATGGCTTCTTGGGCGCGTCAGTGCAAGTCCGCAGGCCGCGGCACCATGGCGGTGGGCTTCCTGCTCTGCACTGCTTGGTATTACACCATTCTTGCTGGTACGTCTTACGTTGGTTTGTTTTTCTAAGTAATACTATCTACCTATTAAAAGCATCTTGTTTCTTCTTACATTCTGATTTCAGGCTTCTTCATTCTTTACTGTCCTGTTATGTACCTGATGTTTTTTAGTCATAGATTGTATAGAAAATTAGTTGATACATTATTTTCGTTGTGGGAACTATATCCTGTGGTAAGACGTTATCCTACGAAATATTTAATGAACAATTAATATCGTAACTGAATGCTATTATCGCATGAAATTATTATTTCAGGCACTGTTTCAATTTTGCTGTAACACTCAATTGCATCATTTCGGCGATTATGTGAATCCTGACGAAAAGACAATAATTGTGATGAACCATCGCACAAGAGTTGATTGGAACTATGTATGGATTGCTCTATACCACGCCACGCAAAATCCTTCCAGCGAATTGTGCTCTTGTAAACAGACAGTTCAAAATCCCAGTGAATCAAATAGTGCTTTGGATATTGGAGGCAAATCGAAAATAAAATTTGTTTTAAAGGATGAAATTAAAAACATTCCCGGCATGGGTGAGTTAAATTATGCGTAAAACCTTCCACATAAATTATTTGCCATATTCATACATTTGTGGCATTACAGCTGTGTATGATGAATAATTAATTCCAATTGTATACAAAAATATATGTCATATATCGTCGGTGATATTCTGAAACCGCGGAACTAACAGTGTTTAAAACCGCGTATTTACAAAAGTAGCAAAATCGAGATTTCGGATTTTCTAATTCATTAATATATATTTTACATAACTAATGCCTACAATATTTAGAGGAATTTATCAATATAAAAGTTTAAACAATATAAAGTCAAGTGGTTTAGTAAATATTACGATTTTCCTCGTTCCTGTAAAATTCACTGCACCTACCTTACGCGGTTTTAAACACTGTTAGTTCCGCGGTTTCAGAATATCACCGACGATATATGTGTAGGTATACGTGTGTATGTAAAGACGCAAGCTTATAGACATGACCTTACCGTATCTGTAAAACTTTACAGGCTGGATAATGCAATTAAACTTTTTCCTGTATGTGAAGAGGAATTGGCGCGAAGACCAAGTAAACCTGTCTCAGTTTGTAGATTACTATCAGAAACTGAATTACGATTACAGGCTTGTTTTATTCCCTGAAGGAACGGACTTATGTGAAGAGAACCTTCGTCGCAGCGAAAAATTTGCACATGCTAATAACATGCAGGTATTAATTATTCTTACGATATCTTCTGTACATAAAATTTTGACCATGACTATTAATTCTGATTATAATCACTGGATCTCGTTTCCAATGACGGCCATCGTTTTTCCGGTTCGATAGATATCAACTGTCTTTGTCAAGGTTCAGTACTTGAATTGTGCTTCATTTGCAATATTTCATCACAGTGTTATTAGATAATGCGAATGTCAAACAATTTGTGATTTAAATTCGAAATTATACATATTTAAATGAATAATTACTTAAAACACTGACGTGTCTACGAATTTATAGGTTTGCTTTTATTTACCTAGCTCTCCGTGGAATGTGTACTCAGTACACATTCCACGAAGAGCTAGGTGTATAATACGCTCTCCCATATAATATAAGTCCCATATAATTAGGAGCAACCCTATATTACCTTATTGCTGTAAATATTTATACTTACCAGCAACCGATCCGGCCAGCGATAAGTGGCCACAACCAGTCGCCTTTGTGTACGCTGTTAATTGCGTCCTATTGTCGAAATCTTGTTTTATTAATCGCCCCTTTTTCAAACCATATTTGTTACATTCATATTACTTTTAAAACTACTATATCTTTTACTAAAGCTAGAATATCATGTCACATAAATTACGTTTAACTTTGTATAGTTAACTGGAAGTTATATTTCAATAACTTGTTCAATCACGTCACTCAGCGTCACATAGGCTGTTACCTCAGCGGTTACAGCAAAGTGACAGGCAGCCCAAGTATCTATTACCTCTCTATTAACATTCTCAGTGCACTACTCACGGTACTAAGTAATAATTGTGTGAGTTTCATCAGCTTGATTTTCTTTCAATCACCATATTGGACAAGGTGCTTTAACATCAGCACAGCTGCAGGAAATGTTGAGACGGTGATTAGAATTGCATTTATAAACGCTGCTTAGAGTCTTTCTGGGATTACCACTACCAATAATAGCAATAAAAATAAAAAAATCTTCGTCAGTTTTCCAACCACCCACCGGAAGAAGTATCTCGTAGGATTATCTTATACAATTAAATAAACTATATTATCAGGCTTCGAAAGCCAGGGTCCAGGGGCCAGTGTTCTAATCCAACTTCAGCCGTCTGTTATTGATCTATACTTTTCCCATTGATTTTGGTCTTTAGTTCGTGCGATTAATTATAAAATGTAGCCTTATGCCTTCCAGTATTTTAATTACTTCGTGATAACTTCTAACAATCATTTCCGGATCACAATTTACGTTTGGGTTTTAATTGAACATTATTCTACATTCACAGCATTATGAGTATGTGTTGCACCCGCGGACCACTGGTTGGTTAGCATTGTGCTCTCGACTGCGGGAGTCTGGGCTTGCCTCCGTCTATGATGTCACCGTGGCCTATGACAATCCGGCGCAAACCGAAATGGATTTGTTTCGAGGAAGAATTCCGATGCATGTCTACTTCTACTTTAAAAGGTTAGTTATTGAAAATGTCTGTCAGGCGTAGATACATATATAATTGTTTGATTTTGTTAGTTCAATGAAACGTGCATAAGTAAATACATAGTCGTAGAGTCACTATATCTTGCAGAGTTTCGGAGCAAGATGCAAGATGTACCTAAACATTCAATTTCTAATATTCTCTACTTGAGCGTGTTACTACCTACAGCTTGTAAAAAAAAATAAACTAAAGAAGCTATTCCACTTGGCTGAATTAAGTCGTCTGAATGGCTCAGTTACTGAATTCAGACTAAGTTAGCCATCTAAAAAGCAGGTAAACTAAATAGAAAAAAATCGGTAACTAAATATGTCTTTTCAGCAGTGCCACCTACAATAACCAAACAATTTATTCAATATGATTTGAAAGGTTTTGCCCGAAATGCTTATTTTAAGTTTCTGAAAAACATTTATTTTCTTTTACAGATATTCTATAGAAAAACTTCCCCAGGAAGATGAAGAACTTAAAATTTGGCTCGGTGACCGATGGCGGGATAAAGAGTATAGTCTTCGAAGATTTCACAATGACGGTGAGTTAGTTGCCTTGATCGAGAAACCAATAAATATGATAACAGTAACACAACATTATATGAACTCGCTTCGATGATATCATCTTCTTTGTTGGAAACACGGTCCATTGGTGGTTGTGCTTAGGACTTTGTTAGGTCTTCTTTAGGCGATGAAGAAATGGATGTAGCGGTTACGTAAAACAGGTTTAAGGAAAGATTATTACAAACAAGAGAAAGGGCTATTAACACAAGATGTGCCCAAGGCGGGCTTTATATTGAATCTTTTTGCTTGTTCTTGTCTTGGTGGCGGAAAACTTTTAAAATACAGGAAGTAGCTATCTACACACGACTGTGTGTAGATAGCAATATCTTGTATTTTTGTCACTATCCATAATTTCCAATACAAACATCTGGTAAAGAGTGGCTAGTGGCTTTCTATCCGGTACTGTTTTAAATCAGACTGCTATTTAATTCTCGTTTAATAACTTTTATTTGTAATTTCCAGGTAATTTCATCGATCCACAATACAACAGAGCACCACCACATCGATCTCCAAGATCGCTTGTATCAGCAAAGTTAGGGTTGCTGTTCTGGACCGTCATTGATATAATATTCTTATATTCTCTAATCAACAGTGTCATGTTCCAGTTTTGGGTCCTATATCACTGCTTCCTTTTCATATTCATAACTTGGTATTTCGGAGGCTTCCATAATATTCAGTACAAACTTCTCGAGAAATTGATAATTTAAAAACTATTTAGGCATACTTAACAATAATTTAATTTATAGAGTTTAGAAATAATAAAATACAACTGTGAGTTCTCATCCATGCCAAAGCCATGATTATTGTAATAAAGATACTTGACATCGTAATCCTTAGGACATTATTTTAATGTAATAAATTATGTGATACAAAATTACAATGTTCTACCAATCTTTATTTCTAAATATATTAGGTTATCTTTTATTGACGTACGAGTTCGTAGAGTACGTACTGAAAACTATCGAAATAAGTAACTTTAAAATTAAAATATAGGTACGTAGTCACGTACATACCCGTGAACACTAGTATGCTAAGTCTTCGCTTGCTCTCTTTGCTCAATAGTGTTTGGAAGAGTAGTCGCTTTTGTTTCAGGTAGGAAATAACAAAGTATTGCTGCACTGAATGCTACACCGCTAAATATGAGTATAGACACCCACTCTATTCCTATATTTACTACAAAAGGAGCAATAAAACCTCCAAACCTTGCAAACATTGAAGCAAAACCTATCGCTGTATTTCTGATGACAGTCGGAAATATTTCTGATGAGTAAAGATACACTTGGACAAAAGATGTATATGCTCCTATTAGACCTATTATAGCAAATGCTAATGTCGCTGCTCTTAAATCACTTGGAATGATAATAAATACTAATAAAGACACCGCTGCTGTGGTGAAACTAGATATAACGCTCACTTTTCTTCTTAAATGCAATGTTGCGAAGATGACTATTATTAATCCCGGTGTGAGGCACGCGGCAGACAGCAGCACGTTCAAGTATAAGTTTCCTTGGAGGCGGCCTATGTATTGATTGAGGCCGAAGAATGTATGTGAACAAAACATCCATATTAATGCTGTTATCATTGTGTACACTCTGATTTTTGGAGTTTTGAAGAGGTCTATAAAGTTTCCAGTTTTTTGCTGATTTTTGTTTAACAGTTCTAATTTTTCAACAAGAGCTTCTATATTGTCTGTCGGACGATTGTTCCTGTAGATGAAAGGAAATACAATTTATTTAAATTTATGATTTATATCTGAATAGTAGTAGTACTTGAGAATAAATATGTGGCATATGTTTGCACTTACTTTTTAGCAATATGCGTTAGAATCTCAATAGCTTCCTTCTTTCTTCCTACTGTAATCAGCCATCGAGGGGATTCAGGTAGTAGCCAATAATACACGATGACTATGGCCCATGGCACTGACGTCACTAATTGTAAGTCCCTCCATTCTCTTACAAAGTAAGCTATGATTGGAAGCGTAAAGTATGAGATTAAGAATGGCATTTCCTGAAGTCCAGCTGCGTATGGTCTAAACGACTTCCCACACAATTCAATGAGTAGTATGTAGCAACACAGCATTACTCCGCCAAGAGCTACTCCAATCAAAAATCGACAGATTAGGAACATCCAAAAATCTGGGACAACCGCTGAGATAACTACGAAAACTACTTCAAAGAATAGTGATATCAACACGACAGATTTTCGACCGTATCTGAAAAGAAAGAGTGTATCATATACTTGTGGTAAGTATTGATATTGATGAAATACTTGATGAGAAAATGACCACAAAAATTATGAAGGCGATAACGATATAGATGTATATGTGGCTTGCAGTCTCAAAAAACAATGATGTCTAACTGAATCTAAGCCCTTCGATGTGCGTCTTCTATTAAGCGGGTGAATTATGAAAAAGTAATTTAAGTTCTATGGTATAAAATGTCACTGTAGATACCTGTCGGAGAGGTATCCAAAAAGTAAACTGCCTGCCAATATTCCAATTTGCATCATAGATTGAGCCAAACTCGCTAAATATGTTCTGTCGCATATGAGATCCCATTCACTTGTCACTGAATTTACAATCGTGCTCGTGTCATATTCTAGATTCTCACAAGGACAGTAATTGGTCACATTGTTGTCTAAGCACTTATACTCAACACTCGGTATGATAAATACAACATTATTTAGTTGATATTCGGCTGGAAACCTTCCCACTGTGATTAAGAATAAAATCCATGTTTGATATTTTCCAAACCGGCCAATTGCTGTTTCTATATGATCTTCGTCCATTTTGTTTGACTGCAATAAAAAGAAAACCGTTATTGCCTTGGTGAATTAACTATGGATATTAACAGGTTTGGAATATTGGGCACGCTTACCCCACAATTTAATCACTACACATATTTATTTGTACTTATTATCAAGTCTTTCGCTTATATTCGACTCAATCGATATAGTCATAAATGTTTCGATTTTCAATTCGTAATGAATAACATTAAAACCGTCTGTCGTTTCTTATGGAATGACGCACACTCACGCTGTCATCACACAAAATGTGGTGGCACAGCTATCTCATAAAATATTTATCAGATTCAGTCGCGTCGGTAGATTAACAGCTTAAAATTGTTATCACAAACTAAGTAAAACTATACTCCATAAATATAGGAATTTACGTTCCTGTAAAAAATTGAGAAAGAGATAAAAATATCATGTGTTACTTGATTAACTATTTAAGTGAATGAGTGTCTCATTGGCAATCTTGGCGTATTTACGTCGCGTGCCGACAATCGTTCCATTTGCCCGCGGCAAATTAGGTACGTCACAATTTTTCTGGCATTATCAACACTTATTTTAGGGTTCCGTTACAAAAAAGCGAAAATGGAAACATTGTTGTTTTCACTGTCAAGGATATTATCCATCTGTATACCACTACACGGCCGTTTTATCTCAAATATGGTTTGTTTTGCTTTAATCATTTTTAAACAAAGTGGTTAGCCATTAGCATTAAGCTAATGACAAAAGAATACAACTAAATCAGAAACAAAGTGTATGTATTATACCAGCCCCAGAAGCATTTCTTGTGGCATGCCGCAAAAGCGAATGAAGATTTTCAAAATTAATATTAATGCACTTTACTCCTATGAATTTATGTATATATATAGTAAATGAGGCGAATGTGTGTTGCATTAAAAGGTGGTTGAAACTTTTTGTATTCCAATAGGCGACGATGGACGTGTTCGTAAGCTTTTAAAAAATCATAGAGGACCGATCTGTTTTTATAATATTTAAAGTTATTCTTCACTGAAATGCAATGTGCGATGTGTAATTTGCCAGTTCATGAAGAAATAATGTGACAATAATTTGCTGAAACCACTTCGACATGTGACTGGCAACTAATTTCATTGTTTCAACGATAGTTTTCAATGGCTATTGCGTTCAAGGGCCTTAAAATTTATTCTACATTCTTCACGGTTAGGTCCAGATGATCAATCAACTATGGCGAGTTTATTCTTTTGTATCATCTAATGTCACGTCGTTGTAAATACATGGGCAATTGGACATATTATTTATAGCGTGACGAAAATGACTCGTTGGATGGCACATGCTGTCACAGATGAATTAGTATTGTTTGCCTGAAGATCAAGGTCAAACTAAAGTTGTTTATAGGGATTTCATGTTATTTGCAGTCAAATAAGCTCGGTGCAACATATAATACTCGTAGCACGCATTGTATCTCTTCTGACACGAACTGTACCTAGTTAATTTTAACAAACAAAATTCAATCGTACTTACTTTAACTGTAATAGCTACGGTTTATTTATCATTATCATAATATTAGCCCGTCATCTTTATTTGAACAGGAAATTCATAAGAGCCCGTCAAAAGGAAATTGTATTAATCATCAGAGATCCTCAATATGTATTCTCATTTATTAGCAGACGCTGGATAACGCTGATGCCTTGATTTGTTGCGTCCTACCATAACCATGGCTGGCTAGAAGGTATTTCTGGGAGCGATATGGAAAAATGTAACTACGAGTATATACCTAGTCAGAAAAAAATATCTCACTTGGACTTTCCCTGGACCCTTTCTTTTTTTGAGGGTGAGGGGTGGGGTAGTGCGCAGCGAGTAGCGCACTTCAGAGCCGCCATTAACTTTGACGCTACTTACTATAATTCGAAGTGAAACAAACTTTTCACGTTTATATTTCTGCGTGATTTTTTTAACAATTATGCGAGACTACCTACTTACCACAATAATCGATACGATTACTTTGGTAGTAGATTTAAAAGAAAACAAAACGAATGCATTTTAAACCTGTCCTAAGCTGTTCTGGTCTCAGATATTCGGCGGCTATAGACTATAACAATATTTGCTTATGCACTTGTGCAGTATGTGATATAAATATGTGACTGTGTTTCTTACAGTCTATTATCTAGTCTAGCGACTAGAGAAATATTTAGGCGCATATCTATGTATATAATTTTGTCGGATAAAGTCTTGCGAATCATCTCAATTTCATATAATTATGACCGCAAGGCGGTCATAAAGTGAACCAAATAGACAGACTAGACATTATTAATATGGTATTTATTCTGACTCATTCATGAATTGAATGAAATGAAGTTTACCATATGCTAACAAAAGCGCCATTTGTTATATGTACTAAAAAACCTTTTATATCAGAACAAATAGTAAATGCATTAGCCACTTGAAGTACCTACTAAATGTAATAGCATAGACAACGTCCTTCTTACGCCTATGCATGTTCTCTTTGCTCAATCGTATTTGGAAGTGTTGTTGCCTTCGTTTCTAGATGGAAATTGCAAAGTATCGCTGCACACAATGCTATACCACTAAATATAAATATAGATACCCATTCTGTTCCTATATTTACGACAAAAGGTGCAAAAAATCCTCCAATCTTTGTAAACATTGAAGCAAAACATTGGACACAGTTCATATGTAAATAAGCACGCCAGAAAAAAAGTAGTGTAAGCTCCTGTCAAACCTATTATAGCAGATCTCAATTCACTCGGAATGAAAATGAATACCAACAATGATACTGCTGCCGCGAAACATGCTATTATGGTAACTTTTCTCCTAAAATACAAAGCGCCAATAACGACTAGGATTAAACCTGGCATGAGACCAGCCGCAGACAGCATCACGTTTAGGTATATGTTACCCTGAAGGAAGCATATACTGTTGTATTAGTTAAGACCGTAATACGTATGGAAAACAGACACCCATATTAGTGCGGTTACCATTGTATAAGCTCTTTTTTTTGTATATACTCGTATGTATGAGTTTTGAATATACGATTCGGTTTGATGCTGATTTTGGTTTAACAATTCTTTTGTTTTCAACAATTGCTTCGATATTCTCTGTTGGTTGCCTGTTTCTGTAAGTTTTATAAATTCATCTTATCATTGTCCTATGTTATATATGTCATAATGTTATGTTCATAATGTAGAATCGATGTAGTTACCTTTTTGTTGTTACCTTACCTATAGGTAAGGATGTCAATAGCTTCCTTCTTTCTCCCTACTGTAATCAGCCATCGAGGAGATTCAGGTAATACAAGAGGATAATGACCCATGGCACTGACGTCACTAATTGTAAGTTTCTTTATTCTCTAATAAAGTATGATATGATGGGAAGTGTCACATATACAATGTTATCTGCTGAAGTCCTGAAACATGAGGTCTAAAGGAGTTTCCACACAATTATATATAATACATAGCAATTTGTAGCTAGCCAACATATATCCCCACAGATACTCAACTTAAAAATGCACAGGATAAGAACACCTAAAAATGTGGTACTACCGCAGAGATAACTCCGATGAAAATCAAAATGAGTGTTAATAACACAACAGGTTTTCGATCATACCTGTAAAGAAAACCGTAGGATTAGTGGATTCTATCGGCGACTTTTGGACTGCCCCGTAGTAGGTCTAGTGGTTGCTAACGTGACTGCTGAGGTCCTGAGATCGATCCCCAGGTGTTATTGGGTTTTCCATTAAGACTGTCTCATTTGTGTCCGTTTGATTGCAATACGCTCGCCCTCTATTATATGATGACGAAATGTCACATTTCGGCGTTTCGTTATGTTTTTTTTTTATTTTCTAGTCGCTTTGGTGTTCTTTGTGAAGCTTTTCCACATGTTTATTCACACTCCGTTCATTACCTATGCCAGGGATATGAAAAAAGTGAAAATGGCGATAAAAATGAAGGTCAGCCGACTAATTTTGGGCATTATGGTAAGTCTTGTAAAAAGCCCAACTCGATGATGTCCGATAGCAATCATAATCTGCCTAGTATTTACGCAAATATGTTGAGGTCGGCTTCAAGTCTAACCGGATGCAGCTGGATACCAGCGACTGTCTATAATGTCCTACCTCCACAACCCAGTTACTGGGTACACACGATACCCACTGGTAATATGATTATGATAAAGACTAACTATCTTATAAATATCAAGATCTATGTATAGGTATATACCTGTCAGAAACATGTCCATAGAATAAACTGCCTGCTAATATACCAACTTGTGCTATCGAATGAGATAAGCTTGCCAATATGTTCTGTAGCATATCAGGTCCCATTCACTTTTTTTTGTTTTTGGTTGGGAAATCATCAAATAACTTCTCCCGCTCTGGTTGGAGCGGAAGGGTGTGTCAGACTCTTACTGACTAAAACCCACCCGTATTCCTTCCGTTGCCTGTGTTGCCAGGGACCTCGGTGACCCTTTAGTACCTTCCCGCGACCCCGGCAGGCATCGGCCCTAGTGGACCCCTACATTTGTGCTGACGACATCTCTTTGAGGCGCGCGTGGAATACAACGCGCCATCAACCCGGGCCTGGTCCTCACCGGACGGTGAGCTACCCATTGCTCACCGTCCGCAAGCCCGCGCCTACGGTGGCCGGAAATCCGGCCGGGAATCTGGGATTCCCGACGCCCAGGGCGACTCTTGTGGCGGCTAGGGGCGAGAGGGCGCGAAATTTGCCTTTCCCTCAACCGTCACGCCTCGTCCTTCGCGAGCATTACTGCTTCGCGGAAGGAGGTAACGGCTGCCCATGCCCTTTCGCTCCGTACCATGGCCTGAACCAGGGCCGGACGCGAGAGATCTCTGCCGTCAATCGCCTCCACGAGGACATGGCGGTGCTCTGCCCAAGCCAGGCAGACCTCCACCGTATGCTCCACCATGTCCTCCGGGCGATCCACACAGTGGTGACACCCGGGCGTTTCCTCCCGCCTTATCCGACACAGGAACCTCCCGAAGCTGCCGTGTCCGGTGAGGACCTGCGTCAGGCGGAAGGTGAGGACGCCGATTTATCCGGTGGGCCTCGGTGACCCTTTAGTACCTTCCCGCGACTCCGGCAGGCAGCGTGCCCAGCACTGGGTTGCGACAACCGTACTCTCCATGTCGCCATTAGATCCCGCCGGAGCTCCGTCCGCTGTGCCGCGATTTCTCGCGGCAGCGGAGTTACGCCCCGGTGTTTCGCCTCCTCGCGCCACTCCCATACGTGCGCGAGGACTTTTGCCTCCAGATCCCATGGCGGTAATCCGGCAAGGAGACTCGCTGCCTCACAGGCGACCGTGCGGTATCCCCGGACCATCCGAATGGCCATGACCCTTTGGGCCGCGCTCAACCAGCGGGCTGGCCGCAGCGCCAGGGAACGCGCCCATACAGGAGCCCCGTAGAGGACCGCACGACTCCCGCGTAGAGCCTCAGGCAGGAGGCGTTTGGACCCCCTAGATTGGGCAGGAGGCGCTTCAATGCAGCCCCTGCCCGCTCCAGTTTGGGAGCCAAACGTCGGAAATGCTCCACGAAGTTCCGCCGGCTGTCGAGGACGAGTCCCAGGTACTTCATCGTCGACTCGACGCCGATGAAAACTTCTCCTACCGTTATTTGGGACCCCGACGGTGGCGCGTTCCGAGGACCATGAAAACACATGGCCTCGGACTTGTGCAGGGCCACCTCGAGTCCCAATTGCCGGATCCTTTCGACGATTGTCGCAACCCCGCGTGCCGCTACTTCGACCGCCGCCTGGTGTAACTTCCCCTGCGCCAGGACCAACGTGTCGTCAGCGTAGCACACTATGCTGACGCCGCTAGTGAGAACGGCGCGCAGCACCCAGTCGTATCCGATTTCCTACAGATGCGGCCCCAGGACCGATCCCTGTGCCCCAGGACCGATACCCGGCAAGAGATGTCGTGCGCTGTCCCGCACGACATCTCTTGCCGGTTCCACACTCCCTGGTTACCAGGGTAGATGACGGCCCTGTCCGTCAGATAGGCAGGTCCCATTCACTTATGACTGAACTTACTATAGTTCTCGTGTCATATTCCGGTTTCTCACAAGGACAGTAGTTGGTCATATTGTTGTCTAAGCACTTATACTCAACACTTGGTATGATATAAATTCTAACGGGAATCTAAAAATAATCCGTAATTAAAAATAAAATTGATGTTTGATATCTTCCAAATACACCTATCGCCGTCTCTATACTCGTATGATCTTTATCCATTTCGTTTCACTGAAATTCAAAATAGACAATATTTTACAAACTGATGATTTAGTTAAGTAGTTTCACTAGTTAATAAGAAAGTAGACGAGAGTTCTTGCGTTTCTGGCGGTACAATGTTCAACACACTTATACTTACCTTGTTAATTCTTAAATTTCTAGTAAGTAATGGGTCCTTCCATTAGTAGCCATTTATCGTATCTTTAAACACCCACATAGTAGTTATTCAATTGTGAGGAGCTTAGATAACCAGCCCATAATTATGTCTGCTGGCCTCCTCTCTGTGAGAGGGATTGGGTCCACCACGCGGGCCCAGTGGGGGTTGGTAGATGTCACATGTCTTCGAATTCTGTCTGTGAGGGGCTTACGGCTAAGTAATAGCCGCACGGGTCAATCGATTAGATAAGCTATGCTTGCCGCGGTGTTGGTCCGTAGATGGGTGACCATCTTTACATACCAAGACCCCTCCGTGCCTCGGAAAGCACGTTAAGCCGTTGGTCCCAGCTGTCATTCTTAGATTTTTGACAGTCGGTACGGGTCGACAGAAGCGCGAAAGTCGGACAACCAGTCTTACCAAGGGGTACCGTGTTACCCAGTAACTGGGTTGTGGAGGTCAGATAGACAGTCACTCCATGTATACATCTGCATCGGGAAAAGGCTAGGCAGATGATGATGGTACGAGTAGTTATTTAATTTTATAATCCGCCACAATTCTACAGGTGATGGCTTTTAACTTCTCCCGCTCTGGGCGGAGCGGGAGGGTGTGTCAGACTATTTCTGACTAAAACCCACCCGTATTCCATCCGTTGCCTGTGTTGCCAGGAGCCTTGGTAACCCTTTCACATCCACGCGACCCCGGCAGGCTACGGTTGATGGCTGGATTCTTTATTCGTGTCATTTATTTTAAATAGAATATTACCTGTACCTACAAACAAGCTATGCGATAAAGGGGTCTCAAGCGAATAAAAGTATCATTAATTTATCAGTGTGTGTATTATCTTTATTATAACATAAACCTGTATCTTAAATTATCTGCTTGTTCAGGGCAAATGACAAGATGAAAGAATGTCGACGTGCCAGTGACGGTTGTATTTAATTTATAGAATTGGATATACATATCGCACCCTTAAAACATAAGTGGCACTATACAAAAAATGCTATTTTTTAGTTAAGTATACTGTCAAAATGCGTAAGACGAAACGCGCCTAATGCAAAGACCCCTGTAACTCTAATGCGCTTCATTTTCGCTAGATGGCGCTAGTGTCACTTATGAATTTGTAACAACTTGTGCGGTCGGTAATTAAAAATCGCGACAAATCACCGGAGGGAACCCTTGACGAGGTGAGTTAAAAACTAACACATTGTGTTATGTGCCACTTATTAAATAAATTTGCTTGCGAATATTTACAGTGAGTAAGTGCATTAATGCCAGTTATTTAATAACTTTAATTAGGATTTTGATTTTATACGAATTCGATATATATAATTGCATGTGGCAGTTTTTGTTTAGTGTCAGTTATTTTTTAACTTTAATTAGCATTTTGTTTGAATACAAACTCAATAACGGGCATTTTCTGTAAAGGGCCATTTAATCGATAAATTCGCTTTCAAATATTCGCAGTGCGTAATTGCATGTGGCAGTTTTTGTTTAGTGTCAGTTATTTTTTAACTTTAATTAGAATTTTGTTTGAATACAAACTCAATAACGGGCATTTTCTGTGAAGTGCCATTTAATCGATAAATTTGCTATCAATTTTCTTGCAATGCGTAATTGCATAAATGGCAAGTTGAGTTTAGTGTCAGTTATTCAATCATTTTAGTTACTATTTTGTTTAGAAATTCGTCAAATTAAGGCCATTTTTTCTTACGCGTGACGCATTCTTGCGTCCTCGCTGACGTACATGGTGGCGATCAGTTACCACAGTTGTTGTACCTGTTGCGACGTATACAAATCAAACGCGTTCTGCGTCTAGACGCGTTTTTGAACGCAAGTAGATCGTATGGACGCAGGTTGGACGCGTTGGTTTGTCCGACACTTTCATTGATTGAATGTTTAAGGCATTAAACTATCATGGATCCGAAGAGAAGTAGATGTAGAAGGATCATACAATTACCAACTCAGAACAACGAAGACGATGATGAATCTCAAAATACAAAGCCTGCTTCTTATAGAAAATCCGATATTGTGGAACCCCTTTCAACAATAAGTGCGTCCAATTTGAACATCATGAGCAGTTCACCCTCAACTAGCACTTATCACAACCAAACGAACGATGACGATGGTGACTTTTCTCCCGCCTCAGACGATATTAGAACATACTTTCCATCAAAGAAAAAATGCCGGAGATCGAACTCGAGCTCGTCGTCATCGTCTTCATCTTCTAGCTCGTCTTCATCTTCGTCCTCAAGCACATCATCCAGTTCAGCTTCAGCTTTCTCTGCACAAGAATGTCCAAACACCCAACAAATTCAAAGTACGAAAGACACATGTAATAATATCGACCTTACTAATCCGTATGACGAAACAGAGAACGTAAATGGTAACATGAATGGCCAAGTGCCAAACACTTCAAACATTTATGACATTTCCTTCACTCAGATTGTTGAAGTTTTTAATAACCATCAAAGAAGTGATTCTCTTGCTGCTGATTCGAATCTTCAAGTTGGTCTTGCTCCAAATGATGGCGATCATGTTGCCTCTTTCAGCCGTGCCGATAACGTCAAAATCATGCATTCTGATACAAATGACACAGGAGAAATCAATGATGTTTATGATACAAGGGATATTAACGGTTTCTGCCCGAACGATGCTCAAGCTCAGCCAGTTGATGTCATTATAAAAAAAAAGAAGGAAGAAATTTGAGAACGTTACTACAAATATTGTGAAGATTTTAAGAAATGCAGGCAAAAAATATGTTACAAACTCAAAAAATAAAATCGCTTATCCAGCTAAAATGATTAAGCTACCTTTTGGAAGTGCATGTCGGCTGAAATGCTCAGATAGAATTTCTGAAGAGTCACGAAAACATCTTTTCGATGATTATTGGGGTATGGCTTCATTGATGCGACAAAGAGAATATATAGCTCGTAACTTAACAGAGATAAAGCCCAGATATCAATACAAAAAGATTGATTCCAATAGAAAGCCAAAAATGGCTTTCTATTGGAAAAAATGGATTTCAATAGAGTCGTGGAAATTATTTGATGTAAACTGCACCAAAGAAAGGGTTTGCAAAACCTTCTTCAAAAATTCGCTGGATATTACAGACAGGTGCATAAGAACTGTAGTAGAGAAGAAAAATGCGTCAACAGGTATTCTAGAAGGAGAAAAGAGAGGCATGCATGGAAATCACAGAAAGGTGCCCGCTGAAATGATAGAAGTACTTGGAAGTAGAAGTTGGAGATTAAAGACCGAATTGCTAAGACTACTGGTTTTTACATAATCCAGTTTTTACAAGATTATTATAGTATGTACCTACTTGATTTTCATTCAATATTTTTTATAATTACTTACGGTTTTTTGTGAAAAACAATATTTTAAAGTTAGGTATTGTATTAAATAATATTTTTGCTGACTTTTGTGATTATTAAGCCTTTAATACTTTATATAACTTTATGTAACTTTTATAGTTCCTACTTGGAAAGACTTTTAACCTTAGTATTTAATTTGGAATACCTCTAATAATTTGTATTGATTAGTAAGTAGTAAGAACAAGATTTTAATATAATGTTATTTATGATAAAATTACGAATTTTATTCAAACACAAATTCTATGTTTCTGTTATTTTGATAATACCTTTTTATAAATTTAGACAAATTTGTTATTATGAGTATTTGTGGTAGATTTGGCCTAAAACTGTGAGCGTGTGCCAAATAAATAGTATTCTTTATTATTTCAGTAATTATATTAAAAAAAAAAAAATAATTATAAGTTTATTGACACAAAATACCTTTGTATACAATTCCAATACATTTCACTTAGGTATATTGGATTTTAAGGAAAGGCTTCACAAATAGTGAAAAACCCTGCTTCCTAAACTAGGGGAACCCTGTGACCTAGGAGTCAGTGTTCTACTGTAACTTCGTGTACAAAAGAAACCTTTATTTATTTATGTGTGTTAATAAACCCATAATGACCTGAATTAATTATGAATCTGAATGTGTGTATAGGTAGGTATGTGTGGCGGTGTGAGTGGGATGGGATGTGGTGTGGTGTGATGTACGAGAGGGGAGGGGGTGTTATGTGGGTGTATGTGTTCGTGTAGGTGTGTCCGTCTGATGTTGCAAGAGTTTCCATATACGTTTCTGTAAAATAATAAAGATAATCACGTGCCTACATTATTTTAGAAATAAGGTCTTCTGTACGAGAATAGTCCTGATTATACAGCCAGTTTTGTAATTTGGTTTTGACTTCATGTTTGTTTAAATTACTTATTTGGGTATGTTTGTTGACCCTTCTGTAAATGAGTGAGCTTATTACATAAAGCTGGCGGCTAGCAAGAGCTGTTTTGTGAGAGACAGATGGGCATGCAGATTTGGTTTTACGAGAGGATTGAGAGGATTTGGCTCTTTTTTATCATTATAATGTAGGTAAAATAACAGCTTAAAGGTCATTAAGCAAAAAGTTTTGAATAACTATGAAACTATAACCGACACTATGCAAAACTTTTTTTTTAAATGCTTCTCCATTGATAAATAATCAATAATTTTATTGTATGCCACTGGATTCTGAAACAGCGTTAGTTAAACTGTTATTTTAAGCCGATCACAAAGTTTTATTTACATTTTTTTAGTTCCATATCATCCATACAATACTTAAAAAAACTTAAAACGGCCGTACTGTAAAATGAACATTTTCGTATAGTGTCATTTATATTCTAAGGGTGCGATATATATAGAATTGGAGTAGTTCATTATATACGTAGGTGTACAGGACCTCCTTGGATAGTATGATTGTTTTGAATAGGTTATGGATGAAGTGTTGCACAAAATCTGTAATTCGAACAAGTCTATCATTAATTGTGGCGATGTTAATTTGTTAGATAAAAAATTATAAGTTTATTTCAGTCTACAACGATATACAACCTTAATAACCAATTTTCGAACAAAGACTAGAATAAAGTAACACCCACTAGTGCCACATCACTAGATAACATTTATACATGACGGAGGATGACCTTCTCCATAATTATTAGAACTCACCTTTAGTCTTCTTAACTGTAGGCGTTGGTGGGTAGTGTCGGATAAAGAAAACAGACTCGTATCAATCAGATTATAATTCCGATCCAACAGTTTCAACGTAGTAAATAGGTAGGCACGTATAGCAAAGTAGGTACGTATCGCAGAACGCGCGATGGTTCAGTGGTCCGCACGCGCCGCTCGCCCACCGAAAAGTGAGCTAAGACTCGCTGGCGCGGCGCGCTCCACTAAGTCCATCGAGCGCCACCGGGTGGCGCTGGCGTCCCGAATACGACCCGATTGCGACACGGCCATCCTGCTAGCACACGTCCTCGTGTGATGGTTACCCTGCAAACAAATAGTCCACGAGAGAATTTTGTTTCACTCGGTCACTCCTGACCAATCTCTAAATTCATCGGGTCGGTGAAAATAAGGAATTTTTTTGAATCGACTGGTACGTGACCCGCTGGCATTTTCCTAAGCCTATCGTGTGCATATTTGTAGGTACGCTTAGAATTCAAAGCATTCAGTGTATAACGATCACCGTCCAAAATCTCAATGACTTTAAACGGACCTTTAAACTTTGGATCTAACTTAGTTTCATTTCGTTCTTCGTTTTCTAACAACACAAAATCGCCAATCGCAAAATTCTGAATTTTCGCCTTTATTTTGTCAAATCGGGTCTTGTCATATTCGGCACACTTCTTAATATTATCTGACGCGCGCACGCGTATTTCCTCTATGTCTACATCGGTCTCTACATCACAACTTATCAACGATAATGGTCTCGCAACTTTTCCTATTAAAAGCTCCAAAGGTGAAGCTTTTGTAACTCGATTCATCGTACAATTTAACGCAAGTTGAACATCTCCTATAGAGTCCTGCCACGATCTGTTATCGCTAGTCTCTATAGCAGTTAACATCGATTTAAGAACACTCATGACGCGCTCTACCTGCCCATTAGCACGAGATGAACCTGTCGCTATCAGATGCAAGTTGATATTCTTGCTCCCACAAAAATCACGAAACTCTCTACTAGTAAAACAACGTCCTTGATCCGCTATTATGCGAGTCGGAGCACCAAAACGCGCTACACTTTGAATCACCGCACTAATACTACTCTTAGAGTCAATGTTCGCCGTATTGTCGAGCAGCACATACTTAGTAAACGCATCGATTAGCACAAAAATGTATTCCTTCTTATCGTTCTTTCCGCTAAGCTTACCCGTCGCGTCTATATGAACCGTGTGCCACGGGCTCGTCACCTTAGATATCGGGTGCAATTCGGCTTGAACTTTACCGGAATGAGACTTCGCGACTTTGCATGTAACGCAGCTATCTACGAATTTTCTAACGTACTGAGACATTCCCGGAAACCAATAATAATCGAAAAGCTTTTCAGTCGTCTTTTCGGCACCGAGATGAACAATAGAGTCGTGGAAATTATTGACTACCGACCATCGAGGAGCACGAGGTAAATACGGTAAGCATTTAGACCTACTATTGCGTTGGATATTACGCTGAAGGACGCCTGAGCGTAGCACATAAGTCTTGGCTAGTTGCTCATCTAGTTGATCCTCTTCTAAATCGGTTATGATTTTAGAAATCTCTACGTCGCGTTGTTGTTCGGCTTTAAGCCAATTGGGAGAGAGTTCAGTAACGTTAATGTGTTTTGGACTTACGCGGGACTCTACTGATTTCGATTCAAGCGGTAGAGGGTTTCTTGAAAGAAAATCTACATGCAACATACGTTTCCCCTCCCTATACGTTATGTCAAAATTGAAAGACTGCAGAAAAGCCGACCATCTATGCGCCCGGGGAGTCAGTTCCTGCTTCGTTTGGGAAGATTTTAACGAGTTAAAGTCTGTAATGACAGTAAACTTTCTGCCATGAAGATATTGCCTAAAGTGTTTGATAGAGTTAACAACCGCAAGGGATTCGAGAATGTACGAATGATATTTACTCTCTGCAGGAGCCGTTCTCTTGCTACAGTACGCTACCACACAACGCTTACCATCAGCTTTGACTTGAAACAAAATTGCTCCATAACTTAAACTACTTGCGTCTGTGTGTAGCTCTATCAGAAGCTCTGGGTCATAAATTGTCAATACCGGATCACTCGTCAAGGTAGAAATTACTTTTTGGCGAATGTCTTCGTCTTCTGGTTTCCATGTCAATTCGCCTTTCAGTGAAGTCAGTAGGTACAATGGGGCCATTATTCTACAGAAATCTTGCACAAATTGGCGAAAGTATGAGGCTAGTCCGATAAACTGCCGTAGTTGGGTCACTGTTTCTGGAGGTGGTAGAGCCGTTAAGGCCTCTATTTTTATGCGATTGGCCAGACCTGGCCAGACTCTACCTCAAATCCCAAGAACTCTACCTTCGATTTAAGGAAGGAGCATTTCCTGAGGTTCAAAGAGAAGCCAGCTTTAGTCAGAACTTCTAACACAGTCTGAAGTCTTTGTAAACCTGACTCTACATCGGGAGAGACGATCAAAACGTCATCTACGTAAACGATCACGTAGTCATAAGCAAGGTCACCTAAAGCATTCATAATGGCTCTTTGAAAAACAGAGATGGCATTTTTTAGGCCAAATGGCATGGTCAAAAATTCATATTGGCCTTCAGGTGTTATGAATGCTGTACTTTCAATCGACTCTACATTTACTGGTATTAAATGAAAACCGCTAGTGCAGTCTAATTTGGAAAAATAATTGGCACCATGGAGACGCGCGATTTGATCAGAGATTAGGGGAAGCGGGTAACGATCGGAGACGGTGTTACTATTAAGCTCGCGGTAGTCTAGTCAAGAAGCACGATGGTTCAGACCCCATGTGTATACATGCGGTCTGAACCATCATGCTTCTTTACTAACAGAGATGGGCTTGCGAATGAAGAACAGCTAGGTCTGATAATATTCGCTTCTAACAATTCTTTCACACGGTCGCGGTCGCGTACAACGCTACGTTCGTCTACCGACATCCTATAGGTCACCGCTGCACCGTGCGATTCGGATCAATCAACTTAATCTTAAGTTCGCCTGTGCTCACTCGCGTCGTAGGCA
This sequence comes from Atethmia centrago, assembly GCA_905333075.3. Taxonomy (NCBI): domain Eukaryota; kingdom Metazoa; phylum Arthropoda; class Insecta; order Lepidoptera; family Noctuidae; genus Atethmia; species Atethmia centrago. Next base: position 13,723,808 of record HG995382.1, read on the forward strand.
AACCGATAATGAAGAATTCAGAAAGCTGATTAAGCGTTTGCAAAAGCCTAGGCTTGTTATTGCCAGTCATATCCGTCGCGATAACAGTGAAATCCGATTGAAGCGCGTTATCACTATTATGACTCACCAAATTTACACTAAGGACTCTTGTTAATGAAAGCTCCGATGCCGTCATGTATATAGCAAAACCCCGATTTCAAATCTCGCGACCTAACATGACTTCACTTTGCAAATAATTGTCGGGCAAAACATGCAACAAAATTTCGAGAGGGTGATCGTTAATCACTACACAACATAAAATCTGTTCTGTACTGAATACTCGCGTTTGACCTATGCCAGTCATAGCAACAACATTACTAACACGTTTACCGTTAAATTTAGATGCAAAACTTTCTTGTACCAACGAGCATTCAGCACCAGAATAGTAAGTAAAGCGTAACAATTCACCTTTGTGTTGTAACGAGCCCGATGGTGGTTGTATGACGCAGACATCGACGCGCCGCTCGTTCCGCACCCCGCCGTTTGCCGGCCCGCTGCCGCCGCCGCCACCGCTGCTCGTATACCGGACGGCTATGTGACCCGGCTTGCCACATTTGAAGCATACCAAGGGCTTCGCCCCCGGCTGCTGCGCCGCTTGACTTGACGATGATGTAGGTGTAGTAGGTCTTCCTCTGGTGTCCATCGGCTTGCTTCTGCACTCAATGCGCTTATGACCGGTTTTTCCACAATTGAAGTATTTAATTGAGGTTATTTTTGCTCGCTTAATATCGATTGTGTTCGATGAATCACCAGTGTTGTTTATCTTGTGCTTCAAATATGAAAACGCGTTCAGTTCTTGTTGTCATTTGTCCCTCGATGTAATGTGTGTAGTGAACGCCATACGTTGAAGTCGCGGGTCAAACTGTGATATGTGAGCAAGTACTGTAGCTACGGCGATTTCTTCTTTATTCACACCTTTCCAACGATTGGTCAGCGAAGTGATTAAACGACTTGCGAACGCGAGTAATGTTTCTTTTCACTCGGTTTTTCATCGTGTTGTAAAAAGCACCTTAAATTCGTTCCATGTCATTCTTTCGTAGGCTATTTGAGATAGCCATGTTGATGCTTCCCCTTTTAGTGCCTTGCTGACCGCCAGAACAAGTTGACCGCCGTTTGGTGGATTTTCAGATAAACATAATTTATCTGCTGTCGCGCAGGTAACAATTTCAAAATACGTCGTCATTTTAAGGGGTTGTGAGTGGTTGGGGGGAGGGGGGAGGGGTCGGATCCCCCCCTCACCATTTTCACCCGCCGGAAATACTTGGTTTCCTTAGAAAAAATAAAAAACAGAAACTTATACAAAAATGTTTATTCCACTTTATAAACATGTTTTATCGCTTTTATTAATTCCTTGAATGGATCTTTCCTGTACTTTAAGTTATTTTGCCGCCACAAATATTCAAAAATAAGATCTGCAAAATTTTCTGTGTTATTAAAATTGTCCTTCCTAAAAAATCTTTTAACAGCCCTCCACTGGGACTCAATTCGTTGAGTATGAGTCCCATCTTCAGCTATGAATGGGTTGTCACGATCCGTTGACTTTTTTGTGTATGTAGCCAAGTTCTGACAAGCAATCATATGCTCTCCAAAAATCAGTGTGGATGGTGGTGCCAACTTCCACATTCTTCAATATAAGTGGCACCAAAACCTCTGCAGAGCGAATATTGTCTGGGCACACTTCCAACCTCAGATCTTCAGATCCATCCTCAATCATACCGAGAACTTAATGGCCCTCAATATGGCGACCTATAACAAAAATAAAATATATAAATACAAACTGGCTTCAATTATGAGTCGACGGAGCCCCGCTACGCGGGGCTCCTACTTCTGGGTGGTTTGATAAAAAAATAATGGCATTAATTAATAAATAAAATTAATAATAACTGGAAGGTTAAACAATAATATTTAAATTAAGAATATAAAATTAGAGCTTTTAAAACGGAACAGTACTGGGTTTATCTCCAACTCCCCATGAGCTCGCTCCATCGTCGACTTTGTTTCTGTCACCTCTGACATAGACTAAGGTCAAGAGCAAACCCATCAAAAATAAAAAAATAAAAAAAATAAAAACCTTAGCTTTATCTACTGAACTATTAGCTGGCTGGCAATAGTAGGTTTTAAAGTATTTATAAGACGGTAGACCCGTAGGGGCTACCGGGTACTTCTATATTGTAAACTTTAAAATTTATAATTATACTGTGTTTAAGATAGTTTGTTGTTTCTTTACATTTCTATACCCAACCACCTGGCCTCTGGGCTTATGTTAGTTTACCGTTAGAGGGAACAAAAATGAAAATATAACAGTGGCTATGGCTGGGATCTTCGCTGCGCTGCGCTCCCGCCTTAGCCATCTCACCTAACCCAATGAAGTCGGATTTTGCCAACTCGGAGTAATACATTGCTATTAATTACCTAAGAATTATATCCTGTTCTTGTACATTTCCTATAATACATAAAAGATTACGTTCCGTTTTGCATAATTGCAATAGTATTTAAGAATTTTTGGAATTTGTTTAAAATATTTAGACGCAACTCCGGCAGCCAAAATTACTTTTGGGGGATTAAGACTAACTCCCTTAAGCCCCCTACACCACCAATACCCTCAAATTCAGGCGACTCGTTGTAAAATCCAACCCTTTTCATGTTCTGGTCCAACACGAATCCCACTTCTGATGACGGAGGATGGCCTTCTCCATCATTATTAGAACTCATCTTTAGTCTTCTTAACTGTAGGAGTTGGTGGGTAGTGTCGGATGAAGAAAACAGACTCGTATCAATCAGATTATAATTCCGATCCAACAGTTTCAACGTAGTAAATAGATAGGCACGTATAGCAAAGTTGGTACGTATCGCAGAACGCGCGATGGTTCAGTGGTCCGCACGCGCCGCTCGCCCACCGAAAAGTGAGCTAAGACTCGCTGGCGCGGCGCGCCCCACTAACTCCATCGAGCGCCACCGGGTGGCGCTGGCGTCCCGGATACGACCCAATTGCGACATACAGATGTTATACTAACCCACAAATAAATTATTAATTTAATACTCAAATTGCGGACAATTAATCACTATTCCAAATCGAAACAAAAATAAACTAAAAAGATGTCACTGCCAAAAACTACTAATCGCTTGGAAACATTTAAAACTAAACCACGGTAATATTATCTATACCTACAGTATTATGAAGGCTCCTACATACTGGCGCGACTTGTCGCGCGACGCGTCGCGACACAAAGGCACCGCTTGTAGCGCTACAAGCGGTGCCTTTGTGTCGCGTCGCGTCGCGCGACAAGTCGCGCCAGTATGTAGGAGCCTTAACTCGGCCGTTGTTTGCAGACGATACTTCACTTTTATTTAGACTCAAACTTCAACAACTGGTTACTGACAATGTAAATAGCGCCCTCGCAAAAGTAGTTTGAATTAATAAATAATAATCTATTTGACCACTGTTACAGTAATTAGGTACTTATTATTGTAAAGAAACAAGTACCTATCTACAGTCTATGTATAACTAAAGTGCTCACATAAGAATAATTGTCTTCGCAATTAAATATTACCTACTTAAGATAATTAGGTCAATATTATGAAATTATTTTATAGATTCATTTTGATCATTGTTTACCGAAGGTTCCATTACTTATTTTGTGAGTAAAGGTTGATCAGTGATTATTATTTGATTATGATTTAATAATAAATGCGTGTTTCGTGTCGGTTCACGGCGTGATTAAGTTTAAAGTAATAAAGTTTAATGAGTGCCTCATTCTGATAGGTAATGTTTACAAGATGATTTGAGAGCAATAAAATCGCACACCCCTTGTAATTTGGTTTATTACTGATTGTTTTCTAAAATCTAAAGATATTGAGTAAAAATCATTAGACAAAATTTAAGCATAGGTACAAGCTTAGCTTTACAAAAACATAAAATTAAAATCATTGACCTTCACGTAACTTACAAGAACCGACCGTACACCGAATTCCCCAAATTCACGCGTTTGCGTTGTCACTACTTGCACCCTTAGCCGCAGGTATAAAAAGGTTGGTTCAATTGGAATTTTTAATCACGCGGCGGTCAAGATGCAGCGCGCGCTCGAGCTCCTACCCGAGTGGCTGTCGAAGTGGCGGCTGTCGGTGAACGTGGGTAAGACGCAGGCGATGGTCACGGGATCAGCGCGCCTCCCGCCACCCTTGAATCTACAAGGAGTCGACATCGATTGGTCGCCCCGGGTCAAATACCTGGGGGTCACCATCGACCGTCGGCTCACTATGGGGCCACATGTCCGCAAGGTCGCCGCGCAGGGTAGGGTCGCCCGCAACCTGCTCAAACCTGTGCTCTCGTCCCGCATCCCGGCGCGCGTCAAGCTGGGCGTGTACAAATTGTACGTGCGCCCAATCTTGACGTACGCCGCCCCCGCTTGGTTCGCCCTCACGAGCGAGTCGAGCCGGAAGTTGCTCCGCGACCTCGGGATCGAGACCCTGGATCAGTTTGTGCGGCGCCTCGCGAAGGGGATGTACGCGCGTGCCGACGTGTCTGCTTGGCCCCATGTCAAGCAGATAGCGCCCTGGCATACGCGACCCCCTGACGCGAGACCCCTGCCCCGCGACCTGGTAGCGGACGAGTGACCCCATCACCGGACTGGACGCCTCGAGTAAGTCGCACCCAGGTTACACGCGGCTTACTCGACTCAATAGAACTCTACAGATGACATACATCTATTGCGTGGCGTGTGCTAAGTTAATATAGGTGCGTCACGTAATTAAACCAGACACCCACCACTAAACTCACACATGCGGGCGCGGTGCGGGCTGCGGCGCATGTAGACACTGAACGGCGTTACACACAACACAATGCCGTTCACACATACACGACAGTCCCTTAGTCCGGACCGTAATCGGCTAGATCTGAGAGCGGGGCGGGCGGGGACTATACACCTAGTCTGTAGGAACGTCGAGTCGGCTCCACTGTCGCTGGTCGTCTTCGTTGGGCCTCCCCCGGGTAACTGGGGGTCTCACCTGGCGGGGACTGACCGCCGTGGAGTCGTGAAGAAAGCGGCGCTAATGTACTAGCGTCGTGGCGAGCCTACAGATTTACTCATAGCAATCAGTTACACGGACGCGTTAAAACGCGTCCGAAGTTTTTAAACCGCCGCTACTAGGCGCACAAAATGAGGGGTCCGTATTTACGGGCCACCGTATACCCTCCGCGGACAGGGAGCGACGCTCCGGTTCCGCTGCCGCGACATCCCCGATGAATTTTTAATCAGTTGCATACCGAAGGTCAACGTGATAACATCTCTACTGGAAGCATACGGATTTACTGGAAAAATATGGATACCACGCCCGCAGAAGCCGCTCAAGTTATTGCCTTACTCGAAGCAGGCCATAACCAAAGTGAAGTTGCTCGACGGCTAAATTTGAGCCGCTACTCTGTACGTCGTGTATACCAGAGGTTTCAAGAGACTGGTGGTTACATTCGGCAAGGATCTGGCCGGCGACGCACAACATCAGAGCGTGATGACCGCTTTCTTGTGACAAGCTCTTTGAGAAATCGGCAACTGAACGCGGTTCAACTGGGACAACAGCTTCGAGAAGTTCGCAATGTCAGTATAAGTCGGTGGACAGTTCGAAGAAGAATAGGTGAAGCAGGAATGACTTCACATCGCCCAGCAAATGGTCCCAAATTGACCACAACTCACCGACAAGCCCGGCTACAATTTGCTAGGGAACATTTAAATTGGACGTATGACCAATGGCGGGCTGTTATGTTCTCTGATGAGTGCAGAATGACTTTACATGGTCATGATGGACGCTCTAGGGTCTACAGAAGGTCATCAGAGCGATTTTCACAATGCTGCATAAGCGAACGTGTGGCTTTTGGAGGTGGATCGTGTATGTTTTGGGGTGGCATAATTTTGGCCATTTAAACTGACATTGTATTCATCACTACGGCGAATACCGGCCCGAGATCGAGAAGTTTGACGGCTGCACGATACGTTAAAGATGTGCTCGAAGAACATGTGAGGCCGCTTGCGTGGCTTATGGGAGAAGATTTTCTCTTAATGCACGACAACGCCAGACCGCATGTCGCTAGAACAGTTTGCGACTACATGGAAGACGTTGGAATCACCGCGATGGAGTGGCCAGCTCGTAGTCCTGATCTCAATCCGATTGAGCATGTCTGGGATGAGCTAAAAAGAAGAGTTCGAACAAGAAGCCCTGGTCCTACACGCCTCCAAGAGCTTCAACTTGCCATTGAAGAGGAGTGGAACGCCATACCACAAGATTTCATGGTGAAATTAATACGGTCCATGAAAAACCGATTAAGAGCTGTAATCAAGGCTAGGGGAGGGAATACACCTTATTAAAAAACAATTTGATCAAGCATTTTGAGTTTTATTTTTATTCTTTCTTAAGCGAAATTGGGTAATTTTATCCGTATGTTGGGGTTTGTGCCCTAAAACCCCCTATGGGTATTTTTTTACACTGTATTTGATATCATTAGAAAGGTACTGAAGTAAACATTCAAATAGTGTAAGTTTTATTTTAATATGTATTCACATTCATGAAAAAAACTGCTGCAACAAAAAGTCAACGTGTGCGATTTTATTGCTCTCAAGTGTATTAATTTTCCAGTGAACTCGCTGGACGGGGATAGCTTATCGCTATGTGAATTGACATTATATTATTGAAATAATTAGTATTAGTAATTATTTCAATAATATAACGACTATTCATTATGCATTTTTGAGACAGAGTGAACGTCTGTGTCTGTGCTAGTATAAACTGTGTTACAGACTCAAGCGCCTTCCTCTTCCAGTTCATTGAGAATATGCACTTTGCAGGAGTTTTGGTAAGCATAAAACTTAGATTAACACTTATTAAAATTTATGTAAGCAAGGAATGTGTGTGTGTGGTGTGTGTTTGTGGTGTGTGTGTATGAGTGGGTGTGTCACAGTATAGAATATACAGGGTGGAATTTTGTAATGCCACCTGGAGGGAAAGTTAGAAAGATAGAAAGTTTTACTCAAAGGAAACATTCCTTTATTTTTGAATAGAAAGCAAACTGCATTCAAAGATTTTCTAAAATTCTCTTCTCCCACACCCGGGAATCGAACCGGCTAAAATCTGAAAAAAATATACCCTGTACTTTTATTGCATCGATCGTTACAGTCAATTATAAGGATGAAATCTCTCTAACAAACATAAATTAAATGAAAGGAAAACCAGGAAATCTTAAATTAATTTAATTATTTACAAAAAATGGTAAACTAACTAATTAGTTGCTCGAAATGGGCTCCATTCTCTTGGATACACAAATTTATTCTTTTAACGAATTCATTTCTAGTAACCTTTAATAAAGTGTTGTGGTGAATATTATAAATCGTATTCTGAACTTCAACTCTCAACTCGTTGTCATTCGCATAAGATTTCATGTAAATTTGATTTTTTACATATCCCCACAAAAAAAAATCTAATGGGGTGAGATCTGGCGATCTCGCAGGCCATCTGATTGTGCCGTTTGTACCAATCCAGGTATTAAAATGGTTATTAACGTAGGCAGTAGTGATTCTGCTATTATGTGCTGGAGCACCATCTTGCTGTAGAATTATTTGGTTTCGCTCTTCCTCGGGGAAACCATTTAACTCGTTTCTTAAGAAATCCAGTATTTCAATATACATGACAGTGTTTAAATGACCTTCGTACACGTGGACTAACACTACATTATTTCTCATAATTCCGCACCAAACGTTGAAAGAAAATCTTACTTGATTGTTAGTTTCATGAACACGAACAGGATTCACTCGAGACCAATAATGGTTATTGCGGCGATTGTACATGCCATTATTGCTGAAGTTGGTTTCGTCAGACCATAGAATGTTACTCAAAAAATTAGGGTTTCGGTCAATTTCTCCAAGCATGTTTTCACAAAATTGTAATCGTCTGTCACGATCCCCAATATTCAATTTTTGCACCAACCGACCTTCACGATAGCATTTATACTTATACTTTTTCAGCACTTTAAGTACGCGAGTGTGGGTTGTTCCTAATTCATCGGCAGCATCTCTACTTGAAGCCTTTGGAAATGATTCAAAGTATGTTAAAACATCTAGTTCAAAATCGAAATAGTTTTGCTGAATAGTTTGCCGTCTCTTCTTGAAACCACCCGTATTCTTTAAATTTTCTACCATTCTTTTCAATACAAACCGAGTTGGTGCCTGTCGGTCTTTATATCTCTCTCCATACCACCGCAGAGCTAGATTCACGTTTTTGTTATTTAAAAAATAAGCTTCCATTAAATCAAACTGTTCTTGATAAGACATTTTCATCGTGAGACAAAATGTGAAATGAGTTGTAAAAACAATCAAATGTGAATAACAACTATGACAATCTAATTTTCAAATTTTAATCTAACATTCCATATTTAAATTACTTCATACACGCAGCTACGAGTATGTCGCAAAGGAGTCTGCATTACAAAAGATGGATGTTAGTTAAAGAGCTTTAACTTGACTCATTGAATTTGTAACTTCAGATTTCCTGGTTTTCCTTTATTTATTTATTTATTTATTTAACAGTTTATATACACACATATAAACAGACAAAAAGAAAGGAACAGAAAAAAACGTACAAAGGTGATTCATGGGTCATTTAATTTATCATGTTTGTTAGAGAGATTTCATCCTTATAATTGACCCTAACGATCGATGCAATAAAAGTACAGATTTTTTCAGATTTTAGCCGGTTCGATTCCCGGGTGTGGGAGAAGAGAATTTTCGAAAATCTTTGAATGCAGTTTGCTTTCTATTCAAAAATAAAGGAATGTTTCCTGTGAGTAAAATTTTCTATCTGCAGTATTAAGAGTACTTTCCCTCCAGGTGGCATTACAAAATTCCACCCTGTATAATAAAGGAGCAATTCAAATCTGTTTTTAGATACGTTAGTAAGATGTTTTCGCAAAGAGTTGTTCAGTCTCATCGTACGTTAGCTTTTGGAGAAAACTACTAACTACAGTTTTACGTTTAAATTTAGGTAAATGATATATGTTGCAGGTTTTGTTTATAATATTATAAAGGTGGCTGCTAAGAAACGGGTAGCTACGCCTCGCCAGAGCAGTTTTGGTGGCGACAGGTGGGCATACAGGATCTTTACGTCGTTTATTTTGCTCTAGTAACCTTGGGTCATAGGTCACTGATGAGTGTACATATAAAGTGATGTTAAGTGCACAGAGCTGTCGGACAGTGAGTACAGATATGGCAGATATGGCCTTATAAAGCTGGGTGGTCGGGTAGCAATAGGGTTTATGAAGCATGAATTTCAAGACAGCCCTTTGTGCCCTCTCGAGGCGAAGTAGATACGTTTTAAGTGTACCGCCCCAGACAGATATACAGTAGGTAAGAAGCGACTGAGCTAGGGCAAAATAGATAGTTTTTAAGAGTCGGTCGGCAACTACTCTTCTTAGTTTTTTCATAGGAAACATTAGTTTACGAACACGCGTAACTGTCACATTCATATGCTTTTGCCAACTCAATGTGTTATCAATGTGTACCCCTAAGTATTTAACACAAGAGCTTCTATGTATAGTAGGGCAACTGCAAGGAGTCAGTGTACGGTGATAACTATGGGCTTTAACGTCTGGCATACTAGGCTGCGTAGCAGAGTTTGCTGAGAAAGGCACATAGTGGGTTTTAGTGATATTTAGCGTGAGTAAATTCATTGAAAGCCAATCCATAACTATGCCAAGAGCATTTTCAGCTGTGTGGTAGCAGACTCCCATGTTTCTCCATTTATGATAAGCGCAGTGTCGTCTGCATATACGAGTATCTTGCAGTTTGGAATTGACAGCTGACACAATCTGTTTACAAATAGGAGAAAAAGGGTGGGACGCAGCACGCCGCCCTGTGGTACGCCAAAAGTCAGATTCACATCGTCACTGATGTAGTTGTCTACCTTAACTCGTTGGTAACGGTTAGTGAGATAGTCACTGAAGAGGTTTAGAGTGATATCTCTTATTCCCAAGCCTTCTAAACCACGTAGAAGAATGGGAAAAGAGACCGTGTCGAAAGCTTTGGCTATATCAAGACCTAGTATAGTTTTAGTCCTAGAATCTAGATTCTTAACAATTTGGCCTGTCAGATCAAGAACAGCATCCTCTGTTGATACGCCTCTCCTAAAACCGTATTGGTTTGGCGCAATTATGTTGTTGCATTCAAGATAGCTAAGCAATCTTTTGTTTAGAACTTTTCCATAATTTTGGACAGTGTAGTGAGTACAGATAAAGGCCTATAGTTCTCGACACGGTCACCATCCCCACCCTTAAATACTGGTGTGACTAATGCCTTCTTAAAAGTGTCGGGGAAAGTACCATTTAAAATACATAGATTACAGATAATTATGCGTTATTGCTGGAACAAGTACATGTCTGGCAGACTTAATAACTGAGGCAGGTATTCCATCGTGACCCAATTATTTCTTAATTCTATAATTATATTTTCTATTTCTAGGAAATTCGTTTCAAGTAATACAAATGAGTTACCTTGAGGATTCATTAGGCTGTCAAATTCAAAGTTTGGGCAAATTACACGCTGTCCCTGCGCCGGCCTAGCAAGATCCGCTTCAACGTTTGCAAAATACTTATTTATAGCATTGACAGAGGAGTTTGGATCCCTGCACATATTAAGGAGTTCTCCTGCCCTATTTATGGGTGAGGTATTCCTGTAGCTGATGGTTTTTATGATGTCCCAAGTTGCTTTAGGGTTACCATAGGCCTTCAGGAGTTCTTTTTGGTCAAAATTGCATTTAATAGTTTTCAGTAAATTTTTACAGTAATTGCGGTATCTTGAATATATTAAATTAGCAGTAAGGTCTTTAGGATTTAGCATTGCTTATTTATTCTATAGTTAGTCTCGGTTTCGTACGCATCTCAGGAGGCCAGTGGCCATCCATGGTTTAATAATCTGTTTTCTGTTGGAGACTTTTTTTAGCGTACTGTGTTGATTTATTGCGTCTGATACTTGTATAATGGAGATGAGTTGTTCCGCACTTTGATTCGGATCTGTGCTAGTTAAAACACTTGAGAAATCGGAGTTTTCTTAGCAGCCAATAATACCTTGAAAATTTAAATGCCGTATCATACTTTTAGGTTTTGTAGCATTAAGAGGGTTTCGTTCGGTGCAAAACAGGACAGGAGCATGATCAGTAAAATATGAGTCCAGAACCAAAGTTGTGGAGGGTCTATCTATTTTTAAAAAGTAATGATCCAGGCAGTTTTCAATGCGAGTGGGGAGAACGTGGGCAGGTAGAAGCCCATGATAAGCCATTGTATTTAAATATTCTTCAGAGTTTGCGTCATTATTATCTGGGCGAATATTTATGTTTAGATCTCCAATCACAACTACAGTTCTTATTGACGCCAGGGATTCTAAAATATTGTTTAAAGAGTTAAGAAAATTTTCTATATTCCTGACCCACCCCATCATTTTGGTTGTTAAAAGAGGATCTAGCTGAGGTAAATCCACTTAATACAAGAATATCTGTCACTTTACTCAACCAGCACTCAGAGAGGATTACTATATCGCACTTAACATCCATGGAATGTATGAAGACATTGAGGCCATCAAAGTTGCGATTAAGGCTTCGGATGTTAACATGCAGTATGTTCAAAGTTGGCTGGGTAGTATCAATATGCTTCAAACATTGGTCTGGCGAACTCACATATGACCGTGAGATATTAAATGATTCTACAGAATTAATAAATTTGTTTAAGTTGTCCTTATCGAATTTAAAATATTAAATGTTAATGACCAGTTTATGTTTGAGTGTAACTGAAGTGTAGATTTTGTAATTTAGTGTGTTTAGTATATTTATAATAAGGGGTTTGTGGTATCGTTTGGTGTGGATGTTTTGGGTGCGTAACTGCAGTTGTGTTGCGTTGTGATTAATAACACATTTTGTTTCATGCAAGAAATTAAATAAATTACGGTAGTTTACAAGGTGAACCATATCGTAACAAAGTGAAATACTGGGTAAGACAGCTCCTACAAAAACAGACTTTGGGTACAAGTACCAAATAATTATTAAATATTGCCTAACTTTACTATTTAGATATACCATATAAGTTCCCAGCGAACAAACAAGACTATTTATTGTAATACTAAACTTAAAATAAAAATAGTGTTAAATGAATAAACTCTGAGAGATGACATTGAGGTAGTTTGTACAGGATAGTCATTTTTTAGCTAAAAGTTTTAAACTTATTGCAGATTCGATTCCAATTTGGGGCTCACCTTCGGCTTTAAGCAGGAATATGGAACCGTGTGAAGTCCAGCAGTACGTGTACTATTTTCCTTTGCAAACTGTCGAGCTGCATAGAATAGTTTTTGCACGTTAGGGGTAAGGTTTTCTGATATGAACACAGGTTTGACAGGTCCGGGTATACTGAGGTGTCCAGTTTCTTCATTTCAATTTTTCTTCATTTGGTTTCTTCTTGTTGTATTTTTTGACCCCCTGCAATATTTTGTCCTTTTTTAGGACACTGTTCAGCTCAACTATGATGGATTTACTGCCTTCTTTGCGGATTTGGATTCTGTATATGTCCTTTATGTCACAGTCTTGAATATCCACCTCGACAGCTTTTGACAGGGTTTTCACTATCAAACAGGCGTCTTCTTTCGACTCAAATTTCCTGTCAACTCGCAAGCAGATTGGTACATTTCTTGTCTCTAAGTTAGCCGACCTACTTTTACGCTCAAGAACTTCAATCTGTTCTTCCAATTTCTGAATGGTCTTCTTATCCTCTGCTTTGTTTTCTTGAAGATTTTGAAGTGTTTTAAAAATTAAGTCATATTTATCAGATATAAATTGCAAACTTTCTTTAAGCTCCTCATTTTTCTGCTTGAGTTCAAGGAAGCTTTGGTCTACCTTAGATGATAAGGACGAGATCAACCCTTTGAGTTCCTTGATGTCATCATCGCCATGTCTACGTTTATGTCTAACACTGACATTTCTGCTACCACTTCTCTCAGTTGCAGTATCCGATTCACATATCTCAGACGCACATACCTCAGAGACCGTGGAGCCGAGTTCAGGGGTAGGCGCGGGAGCGGGTGACCTAGGCGGGGCGAGCGCTGAAGAGGCATGTTGGCTGGTTCACTCGGTGTAGTAGTCGAACTCGAAGTTCCAGGCGTTCAATACTTATGAGGTGTCACCGGTGCGAGGTGCGTAGGGGCACTATATTGGTCGACGATCGAGGATTACAAGAGAACATTTTTTTCTATCCGCCAGCCTAACTTGACCCCACTTATAACGGGACACTGTTGTATGGCAAGCGGAGTAGATGACGACATGTGCACTCGCAGGCGTAACTCAGCTACCTATTGCCTTATCTGTTGCTGTCCTATTCGCTTTTTATGCCCCGACTCCCCAAGTCTTATGCAGCACTGCCGTACTATGCGCGCCTAGTATATTGTGAATTTTATAGCGATTTAATATTATGCCAAAATTAATTTTATTTAAAAAATATTCAAAACACTGTATACGGGATACACGTCCGTTCGCTTTCGCGCTAATAAATGCGTGTTTCATGACGGTTCATGGCGTGATTTCTAGGTAATAAAGTTTAATGAGTGCCTCATTCTGATAGGTAATGTTTACCTATAGATAGATGATTTCGGGTGAAACCGGTATATTTTGATATTATAATATTAATTTTCCAGTGAACTCTGAACGCTGGACCCCCGGATAGCTTATCGCTATGTGAATTAACACGAATACTAATTATTTCAATAATATAATGACCGTTTGATAAATCAAAGAAGTAGATAAGTGTAGAGAGTACTTTCTGCATAATGTTGTTCTGAATAGTACATATAAAAAGATCTATGCTTCGAAACAACACAAAACACATAATATGAAGTAAAATATATAATCTCTATGTATTTTTCTCCATTATGTGTTTTGTGTAAAAGGAGCACAAATGTATTGCTTATTTCGTTAGTTTCCTCCAGCAGACCTTCGACAGGAGAGTTGGATGAGAGACGTAGACACAGTGTGTAAAAAGAAAATACAAGAAACTGTACTGCTGAAATAGTTATCATTGAGCAAAATGATGATTATGAATGATTTGGCTTTAAGTACTTTCATCTCTACGTAGGTACCTACTACAAACTAGGGTGCAAAGATAAATTTCTCATTCATGCAGTGAGTTTTAACACGTATGTATATTCAACCCACAAATGGGATATAAAAAACCCAGTAATACTAAAAATTTGTAGAGAGAAATACGATTGCGTGTTGTTTGGGACTATCTGCTGATAAAACTATGAAAACAAGGGTTAATACTTAAGATAAAGAACTTAAAAATTAAGTGAATAGCAGCAGAAATAGCGACATTAGTGATGATGTTTCCGGAGATATGGCTCATATACGCCTAAGAAGCAGAGTCCGCAGACGAACCAAAGTTGTCGACATAGCTCACATAATAAGCAAGCTGAAGTGGCAATGTTCTGGCCATATTAGATAGACGTGTTCTTGAATGGAGACCGTGAATCGGCAAACGTAAGGTAGGACGCCTTCAGGCTAGGTCAAGTGTCGCGGGAAGGTACTTATGGGTCACCGAGGCCCCCGCAACACAGGCAACAGGAAGGAATACGGGTGGGTTTTAGTCAGTAAGAGTCTGACACACCCTCCCGCTCCGCCCAGAGCGGGAGAAGTTATTTGATGATTTCCCAGCCTCAAAAAAAAAAAAACAAAAAAAAAAAGGCTAGGTCAAGTGACGATCTTCGCAGGGTGGCTGGTAGCAGCTAGACGAGAGGTGCTAAGAATCAAGCTGAATAGCGTGCTATTGGAGAGGCCTGTGTCCAGCAGGGTACTGCTATGGGCTGATGATGATGAAAGTATCATAGTGTTTTAATTATTGTGAAGTTAATTTGGGTCACTTTTATTTGTTTTTTTCTCAGTTAGTTTAAATCATGCTCTAGCAGTTTGAGTAATTTATGCGGCATACCCAAATGTCCTTTCTTTGGTATAGTTCGTCGAATCGTTGAGCTCCTTATGTTCTGAGTTGAGCTGCACGATTACTGACAAATGCGTGCACTGACTGGACAGGTCCACTCATTCTGTGTGGTTCTTTCCTAAAAGACCATTTCAGACACCAATCCATAAGGTCTTCACATGATCTGACCAAGATTATGTGTGGACTTTAAAAGAGACTGTGACCTCTGAGTTTGTTTCGGCCTTTCTTCTCAGAGTAGTCAGATAGGAAACGCCGACCTCATCTAGTTTTTAAAATATGATTGACGTGTAAAAGTTTTTACGTCCAAACCTACTTACAGTAAAATAAATTAATTTATCTTTTATTTTGTTTGACTTACAAAAGATATTGCATTCAAATCAATCAAATCAAAATAATTTTATTTCACATAAACCTACATGGGCACTTATAAAACGTCAGAAGCTAGGTACACGGTTCCAATTGGTCGTTTCCTAAGGACAAGAGCCGGCAAGAAACTCCACGGTTACTCTTTTAAAAATAATTGGCTTTTACAATATTTTCAAATTACACAAATTAGGTATGGGAGGACAGTGTGGGCCTGTCGAGAAGTACTTAACAAAAAAAGAGAAAAGGAAACGGTCTAAAGAAAAAAATATCTAGTCTATTAAGCCTACAACGTTCTCACATTCACAACGTACACAAGAATCCATGTAAAATATTATTAATAATATTAAGTCTGAAATATAAATTGTAGGTATATAATGTCAAATAGTGAAAATATAATGTCAAAAAAGTATGTCTAAAGAATAATAATAATAAACATCGTAATTTGGGAGCAGTTAATAGACATTTCCATAGTTATGCCGTTTCTGATGTACCAGGGAAGCCACATGTGCAGAAGGAATTATTGCCAAACTTCCTTGTCTTCAACGTAGTCTTTAATCTTGTAATATGCGTTTTTGATAAGGACACGTTTGATGTGGGTTTTGAACTTTCCATCGCTAAGTTCTGTAACTGACTTTGGCAACTTGTTATAAAAGCGGATACTGTTGATAACAAATGATTTGCTTGTTTTTGTTAATCTAAATTTGGGTATCACAATTTCATGTTTACTACGTGTATTTATGTGTGATTTATATTATGGAAATCACTTCTTGTTTTGAAAAGACATAAGTTCTTGCGAACATACAAAATACTTTCTAAGATATAAAGAGAAGGCAGAGTTAGTACATTAATTTCTTTGAATTTGTTTCTAAGGGACTCACGAGGACCCATTCTATAGACTGCGCGGATTGCCCTCTTTTGTAAGATAAAAATTGAATCTACATCAGCTGCCGATCCCTACAGCAGAACGCCATAAGACATAATACTGTGGAAATAAGCAAAGTATACTAACCTAGCTGTGGCTATATCAGTCAACTGTCTAATTTTTGTTACTGCATATGCAGCTGAACTTAATCTACCTGAAAGAGCTCTAATGTGGGCTCCCCATTGCAATTTTGAATCTAGAATAATTCCTAGAAATATAGTCTCTGTAATAGCATCTAGTCTCTTGCCATCAAGTTTTAAATTTAGAGCCACTTGGGGTACATTTGGTAGTGAGAACTTAATACATTTTGTTTTGTTCGCATTAAGTAAGAGATTATTAGCTGCGAACCATTTCGAAAGAATATCCAGACTATCGTTGACGTGTAAGACATCCGAATTTTTTCTATCTATTTTAAAAATGAGAGAAGTATCGTCAGCGAATAGAATTATATCCGATAAGTTTGCCATCATGTAAGGAAGATCATTAATATAAACTAGAAATAGGAAAGGGCCAAGAATTGAACCTTGGGGCACGCCCATCTTTACTAGAGACCCCGAGGACGTCGCTCCGTTAACGTTTACTTTTTGCTGCCTTTTTGATAGATAGGACAGAACAAGATCAGCAGCTTGTCCACGAATTCCGTAGTGGTGTAATTTACAGGTCAGTGTATTGTGGTCAACGCAGTCAAACGCTTTTGAGAGGTCACAGAAAATGCAAAAGGCATCCTGGGATTTCTCCCAGGATTCCAAAATGTGACTGATGAGTTTTAATCCTGCGTCAGTCGTCGACCTACCTTTCGTGAAACCAAACTGGCGACTATGTAAAATCCCATTACAATTGAAATGTGACAGCATCTGGTCTAGTTTGATTTTTTCATATATTTTACTCAATGCTGGTAGCACAGATACAGGTCTATAATTAGAGGATCACTTTTACTACCCGATTTGAAAATTGGTACTACTTTACTATGTTTCATTAAATCAGGAAACGTACCGCTGTCTAAACATTGATTAAATATGCCTATTAAGACAGGGGCTATTGTGTCAATGATATCTCCAAGAACCTTAACGGACCTTACATTCTATGGTTGAATACACAAAACAGTATGTATAAAGCGTGAAATAATAATTTTAGACTATTTTACGCTTGTTGTTGAAAAGCGTAAAATAGTCTAAAATTATTATTTATTCTGCCGCCCGATGGCAAAGTAATATGTTGCTACTCGCTTTCGTGAAATTCAGGCGTGTATATTGGGACCCACATATTTCTTAACATTCAAATGAGTTTTCTTCAAGATTATGTTGATTGATTTTATTTGGTGGACAACTACCTAGACGCGATTGGTTACCACGTACCTACATCTGTTTTACAAAGAGAATGTTCTGAAATGGATTATAATAAGTATTTAATATATGACTTAACAATTTACTATTGTTCTTAAAGAGACTGAATTACCTATTCAGTCTCTTAAAGAACAATAGATGTAGGTGGTACACAGATCACGATCGTTGTGTGTTTAATAATCATAGAACAACAAGTGAATGAAACAAGTCATGTTATACAATTATTTTGTTTAATTAACAATTTCATTATTTATCACAGCCTATAAAAATAGACCTTCTATAGTCTAGTCTTATCTTATTGTTTTCATAAATACATTTTTGTAATATGAACAATAATTTACATTATTATGTCGAGAACACTATTAATTAAAATTAAATAGTCTATAAATTAGGTAGGTAGGTATTGTTCACATGCACTTACGCTCTCCATTTATACAACTTGCATACAATATCACACTGATAGAAATTTATGAATACTTGTTAAAGCCATCAATTATCTACGCCTCGCCTTCTTCTAAAGTGTCAGGTAATTTCCTCCCGCGAGTGTCGGGTAATAGAAAACAGAGACCAGCACCTATTAATGGTACTATTCCAAAAGCTAGAGGCGGTAACCAGGCGCTTGTGTGCGCAAGAGTAGCGACGAACGGAGCGACCATTGAACCTATTCTAGCTACCATTGACGAGAGCCCAACTCCTGAGTTCCTGACGACAGTAGGGAAGAGTTCCCCTGCATATAAGTAGACAGTGGCGAAGGCTATGCTCATCCCCCATAGTCCGGTGCAGCCGAGGGTTAGGTGGCTGACTCCAGACTGCGGGACGACGATGATGAGGAGGCAGCTGAGACCAGTCACGCAGTTAGCGCTAATCAGTGTGACTTTCCGGCCGAGAAGTCTATTCAAGTAGACTGAAATTATCGTTCCGGGTACCTGGAGAGAAGATATTTTGAATTAATAAATAAGAATCTATTTGGCCAATCTATATCACATTGTTACAGTAATTAGGTACTTATTATTGTAAAGAAACCAGTACCTATCTACAGTCTACGAGTATGTATAACTAAAGTGCTTACTTAGGAATAATTGTCTTCGCAATTAAATATTACCTACTTAAGATAATTAGGTCAATACTTTGACGCCTAAGTGTCCTTTTGTTTTTTGTATTAATTTGTATATACATATAGTTAATAATTTAATTTAGTGTCTACCTAGTGTAAATAGTTAGTAGCATCAATATTGTATAGTTACTTTTTTTTCTTAAACCATTGATTAAAAAAATTTGTCAAGTTTTCACCTATCAATAAATTCTCATTAGGTCAATATTATGAAACTATTTTATAGATTATTTTGATTACCTATAGTTTACCGAAAGTTCCATTACTTATTTCGTGAGTAAAGGTTGATCAGTGATTATTATTTGATTATGATTTAATAATAAATGCGTGTTTCGTGACGGTTCTCGGCGTGTTTAAGTTTAAGGTAATAAAGTTTAATGAGTACCTCATTCTGATAGGTAATGTTTACAAGATGATTTCGGGTGAAACCGGTATGTTTTGATATAATGTAAATAATTTTCCAGTGAACTCGCTGGACGGGGATAGCTTATCGCTATGTGAATTGACACGAATACTAATTATGTTAATAATATAATGACCGTTTGATAAATCAAATAAGTAGGTAAGTGTCGAGAGCTACTTTCTAGATAATGATGTTCTGAATAATTGAAAGAGCTAATTGTTATGAATAGTACATATAAAAAGATCTATGCTTCGAACCAGTCCTTTATTTATTTATGTACACACATAATATGAAGTAAAATATATAATCTCTATGCGTTGCGCGAGAAAGCCGCCAGCTTTTCGGTCACCAGTTACATCAACTAGACGTTTTGCGATTTCCGCAAATAACTTATGCGCCCGAGGGTCTCGACGCCAAAGGGCACAAAGTTGTACTCTTTGCCACGGCCTCCATATTTAATAACTATCAGAGTTTTCGGCATTTTCTCCCGCTGCATCAGCACTGCAATTCAGCGAGGAAATGCCGCCAGCATCCTCGGTACAATGCCCCGAGGGCCTTTTTACGCTTAACTTAGTTTTAATTTATTGTAAATAAATATGTTTATCTCTATGTATTTTTCTCCATGTGTTGTGTAAAAGGAGCGCAAATGTATTGCTTATTTTTCCTCCAGCAGACCTCCGACAGGAGAGTTGGATGAGAGACGTAGACACAGTGTGTAAAAAGGCTATACAAGAAACTGTACTGCTGAAATAGTTATCATTGGATTTTAACACGTATATTCAACCCAAAAACCCGGATATTAGAAACCCAGTAATACCTACTAAAAATTTGTAGAGAGAAATACGATTGCGTGTTGTTTGGGACTATCTGCTGACAAAACAATATAGTAGTACACACTGCTGAGTAGACGGGAGGAATGATAAAACTATGAAAACAAGGGTTGATACTTAAGATAAAAACTTAAAAATTACCTGAATAGCAGCAGAAATAGCGACATTAGTGAAGATGTCTCCGGAGATATGGCTCATGTACTGTGATACGCCGAAGAAGCAGAGTCCGCAGACGAACCAGTTGTAGCAGATGGCGATGGTGCGCGCACGCAGCTTCGGTGTTCGGAACAACGCGAGGAAGGACGCGTGCTCGTCTTGTTTGCCGCTCACGTCCACCGCCATCTTCTGAGTAGATGACGCTATTCCTTCTGTTGGTCGGCCGTTCCTGAAATTAATGCGGTTGGTTTATATTTTTTGTTTGATGAATATAGCTGACAGCTTAAATGTTCTGTTGCTATCAAGATCTTGTGTATAGAGAGATTGCCTTAATTAGCGCAAATTATGTTGTAGAGTCAACATAGTAATAATAATAAATTGTTTTTATTCGGAACAACATAGGAACCAATATTGTTAGAACACATATAAGACTTATACACTAGGATTAGTAGGTAACAAATTAAAGAAATAACAAATTCAAACATAATTATTAAAGGCCGGTTATTGATTCAAGTACTTACGAGGCATTTCATGCGGACAATGTTTCCGTATGAGATGCCTCAGTACGGGAGCTCTCGGGTCCTCGGCCACGACTTTCTGGATGCTATTGCTACTCCCCCGAATCCTCCTCACAAGCAATGCCACCTTTTTCCTTATGATGGCATGGAAACCATCTGTACGCGATTGGGCAAACATCCCTGAGGCACTACAGAAACGAGGGAGTCTCAACATCATCCTAAAAACATTGTTATTTGGACGCGCAAGGCATCTAGCGTCCTCCGCGAACAACTGAACCACAGACTTCCCGTGTTGACGCCTTGACAGTACGCTTTAAACATGTTCCCGCGGACCGCCAACGCCCTGTTCTCCCTCTCCACGTCACCATCGTCCTTAAGGTCATTGACAAGTATATGGCCCAGATATTAATAATACCTAAGTTACCATTTGATAGTCATATAATTGCAGTGAACCAAGGAGCTGTGATCTAGTTCACGTGTTGGGTCTCATACAATAAATCAGGCTTAAACATACCTAAAGCAAATCAGCGGATCATACCTTTTTCATTAGGGGGGATACGGTAGGAATGAATACTTGGTAAAGATTTTAATCTAAATTCTTTGCACGGTTTAGACAACAAATAATAGAGAAAATTACGGCTTTCTAACTGCGGAATCAATTGTTTCCACGTTACAGTTTCTAGGGTTCCGTAGTCAACAAGGAACCCTTATAGTTTCGCCATGTCGTCTGTCTGTCTGTCCGCGGCTTAGCTCGGAGACTCTTAGTACTAGAAAGCTGTAATTTGGCATGGGTATACATATTAATCACACCGACAAAGTGATAAAAAAAAATTTAAACTGGCACGTAAACTAGAGATGATATTTATTTTTCGTCCATCCCATGGTGTGGGGTATTCTTGGATAGGCCGTTTAAAAAATAGTGTGGGACTGTGAAACCCATTTTTCGATTCAGGGATGCGTTTGCGTAATATTAAGCTTTAAAGTGCTAATTTTGGTACAGTCAATAGTCGTCGTCGTCGTCGTCGTCCCCCGTCCCCCCCCCCCCCCCGCTAGCCAAATGGTAGTTTTTGGATATGTGGAAAAATTCACGGCAGTAGCACATACAACAAAGTTAAGAGAAAAACTTTCACAGCTAAGTAGGCTTTACAAGATAACGAGTAATAGTCGACCAACATATATTTGCAGTTGAAGAATTGACCGTCACGTATATCGATGTATAAGAGAACATATTTATCAACTACAATATTAAGTGTGTTTTTGGAATAAATGTATTCCAATTACGGAACCCTTCATTGCGCGTGGTCCGACACGCACTCGGTTGGTTTTTTTTTATGTAAGACAACGAAATTTCTATGACACATTCTTAAGTATGTATTTAAAGTGCTCATGACACCATTATTCACTGCTGTAAAAGAGAAAGTACTTTAAGAGCGTATACGCCGTACAAATTTTCAAGTCCTTATTTTTCGATATGCCTGAACCGATTTTAATGAATCTTTATGAAGATTCATGTTGATGATTTTGTTGTCATGAGCTATTTATCCTGCTTATGGGAAGCAGGATAAATAGCTTTAAAAAGTTAGTAGACAACATTTTCGAAAAATAGTGTTAAAGTTAAATTAGAGCGCTTTTAAATTTTCCATACAAACTGGTGGAATGTGACAATCACACACCTTAAGTGAACTGTGGAATGTGACTGTCATGTTTCGGTTACATCAATGCAGCTACTACCACATACTGTTACCTATTTATCTGTTTCACGTAATTAACAGTATACTTACTACTGACTTTTACCCACGACTTGCGTCTGTGTGGAAGTCAACTGTACCTTAAAAACTTCCTATGGCGTTTTATTTATTTATAAAGGTACACCAACAGCTTCTGTATACAAAATATAAAATAAAAGTAGATAACAAAAAGCGTTTTGCAATAGTATGGATTTTTACCAGTGAAAGAATTTTGTACTCGGCTCAGTACATTCAGAGCTTAACCTCTTACGGGCTGTGCACGAAATCGACTGATTTTGAGTAATTTATTCATTGTTTGTGAGAAAGGGACAAAGAATTTAAAAATATATATTTGTGATTTGAAAAGTCGAGTTCTTTGTTTTGCTGGTGGCTGGAAGGGATTTCTCTAATAAATTAAGTATTCTTGGAAAATCCGAAAAATTACGCGAGACTGACGTTTGATCATATTTTTACAAGAAACTTTTGATTTTGATCATTAATAAATATCATCAACATTACTCTAGGTCTACTTGCATGTGGCTGAACCACTTTTTTCCAATTATCTTTTTTTTAATTAGGACATTTCGAAAATGTTTTCTACTGTCATTTTAGACCTATGTATCCTGCTTAGGTGCGTGTTTTTTTAAATTAAAATCGGGTCAGAAATTTCGAAAAATATGCACTTGAAAATTTGTATGAAATGCCGTACGGCGTAAACGCTCTTAAGTATATTATTTTCTCGCCTCCTTCTCTAATCGGTTATCCATATGTATCTATTTAGATAAACTCTGTAATTGAAATAGACACTAAGTGTACTTCTTCGTTGTTATTTCACGTTTACAAATGATGTGAAATATCCCCTCACCTTTTCGCTGCAACTTCCATGATCTTGACAGCTTCTTCTGATCTGCCAGCAGTCAGGAGCCACCTCGGAGATTCAGGCAGCAAGAAATAGTAGCTCAGGAACAGAACAGATGGCAGGGAGATCGCAAGTTGGAACGTGCTCCAATCCCGAAGGTAGTAACCGAAGAGGGGTAGTGTCAGATGTCCCAAGTTGAATGGAATCTGGTATATAATCCCCACAGTATCTCTGTATTTTGCTCCAATAAGTTCCATTGTTAAGACGAAGCTGGTGACCATGGTGCCTCCAGTCGCGACTGCGAGGAAGAACCGAAGAGTCGTGAACATGTACCAGTTAACAGAGTACGCGGTGGTTACTCCGGATATCAGTTGAAGGAATACTGCTGCCAGGAATGGATTGCGTCGTCCGAATCTGGGGAATAATAAAGGATACCATAGTAAGTGATGATGATGATAATTATCAAAAGTGTTATTGCATATTGTTTTGGTACATATGATTGTAATACACGTATAATTGTAGGTTAAGGATAAATCTAAATTAAAATTAATAGAAGTAGGAACAACCACAAAAATAAAAACAAAACTGGCGCGACTGAGTAACAAAACTGAAGTGCTATTAAAATTTGTACATATTATCTTGCAGCTAGGAACATACAATATTCTAAATCGCTTTTTAAAATATTTATTTACGTATTAAAGTATAACTTTTCCTGTCTTTTTTTTCAAAATATCTAAAAACGTGTTTTAATTTATTTTAAGTAACTTCGACCAAAGCAAACTTGTTTTGGGAAATCCTCTTTTATTGTTTAAAACCTAAAGATTTTATCGATGTTAAATGGCCACACACATGTAAGTTTCTCATGTTTAGAAACGTGACTAGGGCGTGCTGTTACATAGGAAGCGGTTTCGACCAAGGATTCAACGGTAGGGTTATCAACAAACTTGGCATTGACCTATGTCTGCCGATTAGAGATCACCCGTGAAGTTATCAACGATAAATTGTTTCTTTTGTACGCAGAGGATGCACTTAAATGCATCTTAATGTGGGTTTCATACACAATAGCACAATGACCCTTAAACGACTATTTTCGCTAAAGTAATCTCATCCGGACCCTTGTGGTCCCACTACGACATGCAGCGATAAGTGCAGGATGTGCCAATTGGTTCTGGATTGATACCAAGTGCGTTCAAACATCATGTGATCAAATAAACTGTAACTAACCTGTCAGAGAGATGGCCAAACATCATGTTGCCGACAAGAATGCCCAACATGAAGATGGTCTGCGTGAGGTTTTTGAGCCATTGTTTGTCGCAGACCAGGTCCCACTGAGATACTATCGTTTCTTGGAAGACACGATGATCATATTCGTAATCTGTGCAGTTCGCGTAGCAGACATTATCGAAACCATCATCTTGCATTGAGGCGCAGGTGAAATTCATCGGCGGTGCGAGGAATATGATGCTCATCTGATGCCAGGCCACAGGGAATTTGACAAGGAATACGACGAAGCATACCCATATTTGCCATTTTCCGAGCGCTCCGATGGCATTCGTCAGAGGGTCCTCCTCTTCTGTTTGATTTTCAACGTCTTTCTTTTCGTTCTCCAACACTGAAAATAAATTAAAAATCTGTGTTAGTCGGCAAGTAGTTATTATTAAATACTAGCTGCACCTCGCGGTTTCACCCGCATAAGTCTCGGTCCCGAAGGAATTTCGGGATTAAAAAGTACCCTATGGCCTAATTTAGGTCATGGACTACCCATGTGCCAAATTTCATCTAAATTCGTACAGCCGTTTTAGTGTGAAGGCGTTAATAAGGATACCCAAGTACGCCGTCTATTAAGTACTTAGGTGTATAGTTAGATTTTGAGTAGGTACTATGGGAAATATTTTGTTTTAATTGCTTATGAACTTAACTTTGTGCCAGACTTTGTTAACATAGATATAAACATAATACCTAGTGTGTTGGGTACCAGGTGTAACACGTGTGATTAAGAAAATATTAATCAACTAGACATAATGTGACCTGATCACACTATCTCAATATCCATACTTCTGATACTAAATATTATAAATGCGAAAGTAAATCTCTCTAATTGTCTGTCTGTTACCTGTGAATGACTAATGATTATCCCTGTAGTAGGATAAATATCTATCTATAAAATTATCTTACGATCCCGTGGGATAATTTCCGACCACCAACGACGGCAATACATATAATAATTTAGATATGTATCTACGGAAAAATTAAGAGTAGCAAACTTGTAGTCTATCAGTGCGGGTACTGTAAAATCAATCACCCAATCAAAATACTAAACCAACATGCTGGCAAATTATATCTATATAACTTACATATTACAGTAATGTTGATGTTTTTGTTAGATGTATATTCACTATTAAGACCCATAATTCCTTACAAAACACGCAAAAAATAAAGAAATTAAAAACGTATGATTAGCTCAACAATGCAACTTCCGACACTTCGCATGTTCACTTTAGAACTGCGGAAAAATTAAGAGTCGCAGACTTGTAGTGTATCAGTGATAGTGCGGGTGTCAAATCAGCCACCCAATCCGGACTATGTCCGTCTTAAAAAATGGATAAGAGGTCATCTTAGGGCACAAGCTGCAGCATCACACGCCCCAATATAATGACAGGGTGACAAATCGATAACCTAATTATCGACAGAAATTTTGTAATTTCCCAACGGTTCTCATAAGAACAAGATTAATTGGTTACCTACCAAGAATTTAAATACATAGCAGAAGCAAACATTGCGACATCTCGACCAAAAAATAATAAGCTTTATGAAGTGTTTCAATTAGAATAAAGTTTTTAGTAAATTCAATTTTGAATTTATCATTGTGACAATTTACAGTTTGGTTTTTTTCAACTTTTGTTATTCTTTGTTCGAGG